>OX578279.1:75655630-76952901 GCA_951217055.1 Gerris lacustris
AAAATAAGACCGAAACCAAATTTCTGGAGGGGTGTAGTAAGCAGATGACATTTAGCCAACATTGGATATACCCAGAATTCGAAGAGTGGCACGAATACAAGAATCAAAATTGGATTGATCACTTGAACCTGTTCTGGTAGAAGAGTCCAATCACCGATTTTACCGTTCATCTTTTCTGCTTGGAAAATCCAAGTGGAAGACTGTGGACAAATGAAAACAAGACAAATTAGAAAAAATTATGACTAGGAATAAGTCCAATAATAGCAGCACAGGTATCTTGTAAGTATTGAAAAGTTGCTGTGTTAAAAGTTGATGTTAAATCTACATTACGTTGTACAAGACAAACAGTTAATCTTATATGTTTTCATATTAAAACGAAGTTCCTTATTACGCGTTACAGAGCCGAGAGTCCGGGAGTGAATCCGCAAAAAAACGACCTGGAAGAAAATCGACCGATGACGATAAATTGAGTAAAAGTTTTATTTATTTTTTTTTTTTTGTTTTTTTCGGAGGGGCTTTTATACCCTAAGACGCAGGCAACTTAGGGGTGGGCCCATTGAACATACCCGGGTTAGGAACCAACTCTTCACATTAGAGTGAAGTATTTGGTCGTTAACCATGATGACTCTCATTCGATATGACTCAAACTGAGAGTATAGACCATGGTTTCCAGGCCGAAACCTGGTGGCGCTACTCTTTCAAGCAGCTACCCATTTATTTAAACAATGCTGGGTGAACATTGAGCGGAGGGCCCGGTCCGAGAATTGAACCCAGAGCTCGAGGTCAAGTGAACACCCCGTCTTACTGCCCACACTCGATGCTGCTTTACTTACTGATCGACAGACAAGCGCTCTCTACTCCGGGCTACCCAGGCCCACTGAGTAAAAGTTTACCGATTTAGTTGAAATTTGATGCACACATTCATTTTATCAATATCCAGGACGGGTTTTTTTGACAATGTAAGCCGCCCAAGCGTTCGCGCGCAATGCTCACGTAAACGTATACAAGCTTTAAATGTAAAATTGGATCATCACCTGTTCGATGAGATGAACATTTTTTTAAAATACAATTTTTTAGTAAAACCAACAGCGACACAGCTATGAAGTGATAAAGATCGTTAAAAATATTAATGCGGGCCTAAACGTAGGATATCTTTTAAGTTTTCTCTTTTCTAACACCGCCGTATATAAGTAGTTAGCATTGTATACCCTACCTGTGTGATTTTGTAATTAATATTTAATGAAAAGCGTATAAGGAACTTCGTTCCTATCGGGTGTCCCTTAATACCACACGTATTTTTATTATAATGTAACATTTATGTACGAACTGATTACGAGCAAATTACCTGTTGATCAAAAACAGCCCAAAAAAGAGGTGCAGGAATAAATATGATTGCTACATCCAAAAGTGCTTTGACATTTGATATCAATTTCTCGTCGAATTTATCAGATGCACAATCCAACCAGTGCTTTTTCTTTTCCGATTTATCCTGTTTCTTCTTCATTTTAATAGCATGCTGAAATAAACCACAAATATCCATTAATGACAAAAGAACTTTAATAATAGGTTAGTTGCTTTGACATGTATTAAATATCTTATGTTCCTTAATAAATCTTTTATTACTTAATCTATTGATGGAATTCCCAGTTAACTTACCACAATGCATTTCATAACATCCATCAGTACATTGCCATCAGGTTTACGCATAACGTAAAGCGGCTTTCCAAGGACAAATAAAACTGCAACAAAATTTAAATTCTCTTAAAAAGAATACTTTCTAAATGAGTCAACAACAATATTTTTTTTTTTTTAAATTGAAGCAGATTATTAAAAGATCAACTTTTTTCAAGGAAAACTTGACGTCTGAATAGGTCCCTTATAAAAAAAATGTATAACTTCACGTGTTTTAATCCGATTAACATGAAATATTGACCATTTGGTTCGACCTTAATAGTTGTTTAATGCGATGTAAACACCAGCAACAGTCTTTGCTGAAATAAATTTAAACCCAAATAACTTTTAAATACAATTTGAAAAGAAAAGATACTGTTACTCTCATCTTTCAAGAAAAAGCTTCTTGTTTTTAACAACATACAATATGACGGGTAAATTGGAAGCAGTCCCTCCAAAAAGATAGTGGGAAGTAAAGAAGAGGTAAAAAATACAATTTGTAAGCAAATTAAAAGTTAGTATAGAATTAGAAGTGTTGGGGGGGGGGGGGGGGGGGGAGGGGGTTGACAATTGTCTAAGTGGTGATAGCAAGTGGCTCTTTGTGAAAGGAGTATCAAAAATGACGATCAGTTCAGTGGTGTGCGGTGTTAAAAGTAAGTTCCCTCGTGTGAAAGGGTTTTACCTGTTCTTTACCTGTTTAGAAGCATGTTCCCAGAGAAAAAAGAACAATAGAAATTAAATCCATTCAAACTTCCAACCCTTTAATTTTTGGAAGTGTTTATGTCACCACTAATTATACGAATGCGAATAGGCAGCGGTAACATCTAATGTATAACTTTTATTCTACCCAAACTACAACAACTAGCACTCTCCCTTCCTGGCCTTCTTATGAATGGGCAGCCTCTCATGCTTAAAAGTTTTATGAGAGAACTTTTATCTTGCCCAAAGTACAACTAGGACTCTTCTTTCCTGACCGTCTTATTTATGGGCAGCGGTAGCCTCTCGTGGTTTTAAGTCTTATGAGAGAACTTTTATCCTGCTCAAAATACAACTAGCATTCTCCCTTCCTGAACGTCTTAAGAATGGGCAGCAGTAACCTGCAATACTTAAAAGTTTTATTAGAGTACATTTATCCTGCCCAAACTGCAACTAGCACTCTCCCTTTCTAACTGTCTTATGAATGGGCAGCGGTAACCTCTCATGCTCAAACGTTTTATGAGAAACTTTTTTCCTGCCCAAACTGCAACCAGCTCTCTCTCTTTGTAGCCGTCTTATGAATGGGCAGCGGTAACTTCTCATGCTCAAACGTATTATGAGAAACTTTTTTCCTGACCAAACTCCAGCTCTCTCTCTTTGTAGCCGTCTTATGAATGGACAGCGGTAACCTCTCATGCTCAAACGTTTTATAAGAAACTTTTTTTCCTGCCCAAACTGCAACCAGCTCTCTATCTTTGTAGCCGTCTTATGAATGGGCAGTGGTAACCTCTCATGCTCAAACGTATTATGAGAAACTTTTTTCCTGACCAAACTCCAGCTCTCTCTCTTTGTAGCCGTCTTATGAATGGACAGCGGTAACCTCTCATGCTCAAACGTTTTATAAGAAACTTTTTTCCTGCACAAACTGCAACCAGCTCTCTCTCTTTGTAGCCGTCTTATGAATGGTCAGCGGTAACCTCTCATGATCAAAAGTTTTATGAGACATTGTTTTCCTGCCCAAACTGCAACCAAAGTAAAGATGACCTTCATGGTGTAGAAAAAGAATGAGTTAATTAACATTATGTTATTATATGTATAAAGAATATTCATGGGTTTTTACCAGTAGCGACGATCATAAGAATAGCTGGTAAACCGAAGGATACAGGGTAGCATGATTCCGATCCCAAACATTGTAACTTCCTTAGAAGAGGCGTGACTGCCATGGATGTACAACTTCCCAGGTTGATACTGAAGTAGAACAAGGAGAAGAATTGTGCCAGTTGTTTTGCCTGCTGTGGCATCTTGAACTGATCTCCTCCGAACGCACTTACACAAGGCTTGATACCTCCAGTTCCAACCGCTATAAGGATAAGTCCCACCCATGTCAGTTCTCTAAAACATTAAGTGCAAACAGTTATTAAAATTTTTTAAAGATTTAATTCATAAACAAAGGAATGGTAAAAATTTTGACTACTAAATAACTTGTTAAATCCCAAACGTTATACAACTTATTTATATTTATGTCTAATCAATTATAAAGTTTCAAAATGACTTCAAAATTATCTCTAATTCGTTTCCAATCGACAATTGTGCATATCTTAGGCAAGTATGTCTAAATTGTTATATTGTATGGATTTTGGATATGTATGTGGTGTTATACAAAACATTTTAATCCCGTCCATTTTACTGCTTGAGATAATTCATGATAACGTAATACTCACTACAAACAAATACTGATTTCTCCTCTAAAGTTTAACAGGATTTAAAATAAACAATTAAATGAAAAGATAATGTAAAGGGTTGTTATTTTTATAGAATTAGTATTTCTAGCAATAGTTTAACTTAATAGTTAAAGACGGAATTCTTAAAATGCAAACAAGAAATGCATATAAAATATAATATAAGTAACAGTAGGTCAAGATTTTTGATAAACTTGTTTCAACACAGTGATACATTCTGAAAATAAGACTGATAGTATACAGGTCCCTGTAATTTATGATAAAATAAATTATGTATTACTTGAACGGTTCTTTTGAAAATAGGTCACACAGTCCCTGCTGTGAAGCAGCAGGAGAGTGCCTCACTTCAGAACCTCTGAAGTGAGGAAAAGTTCCGAGGTACCCTGTACCCGATTGTTTTTTGTTTTTTTTTATAAAATTCCACATATTAATCCTTCTTACCAGGTCAGCCATTTAACTACTAGGTTGTATGTTGTACAGACAATGTAAAGTTTTGTTTCTTTTAGTTATTAATTTCTAATTAATTAATTTATTAATTATTTTTGTAATTATCATGAAATAGTTAGTTATTTTCAGCTTAAAGTAACCAAAAGATAAGTTAATTTAACAAAGATGTATTGTTAGGGACGTAAAAGAAACATTAAAAAAATCCTATACAGTGGTACTGTATCTTTATCTGGTAATATATTCGGGTTACACAATAGAGCCAGAAATCACCCTATGATAAATATTAATACTTCCTTTTTACCTATTTAATTTATTCGACATTGAAAAAATATCAGTGATTATAAATACCACTAAAGATAAAATGAAATCTTAAAACAAGAACAAACGCTGCAGTAAGTACCGATAAGCAATGACAGGTAATGTAATGTAATACTTCATAATATAATATGGGTTAAGGCCATGTCATTCACAGGGTAATTAAGTGGGTTAACCACTTCATTAGTTTAATGCGGGAACAAGAGATGCTACAATAACCTTGTAGTCAGGTTTACCTTTGAGGTAGTCCCATTGTTTCGACTGAACCAAGAGCAAGAACCACTGTACCGATAGTGTACACGATCGATAAATAGAGAATCGTCCTGCGAACAAACAAAAACAATACAGTCAAGGAGAGTTATACTATAACCTTAAACTATTTCTTTCAAATATAGAAATGCTATTCTTCTAAATCATTGGTTCCCAAAGTGGGGGGCGCGCCCCCCAAGGGAGGCGCGAAGACAAGTCAAGGGGGCGTGGGACCTCAAGATCGAGATAGCTTTGCCGTCCGAACGTCTAATGCGATTATATAAAAATCCAAATATCAAAAGTTGGAGAACCTCACTGACGAATTCAAAGGATACTTTTCTAACACATGTGATGACAACATTTACAAATTAACAATAGATCCTTTCAGTTTCAACATGGATTCCTTGCCCAAAACACTTCAAGAACAAGCTTTGGAAATAAATAATTAATATAAAAATGCCATTTTTCAAAACTGGTCTTATTTTCAACTTTTTTTTTTTTTTTTTTTTTTTGTTTTTGGTTTCTGTATTCTTCACCTTAGTTGTATCTATGTGCAAAATTTGGGGAAGATTGAATGACGGTAGGTGGTTCAAAATTGGGGTAATAGGTGTGCGATGAAACTTAAAAAGCAAATAAATTTGACGCCATTTTGTTTTTGTTTTTATTTTTTTTGGTTTCTGTATTCTTCACCTTAGTTTTATTTATGTGCAAAATTTGGGAAAGATTGAATCACGGTAAGTGGTTCAAAATTGGGGTAATAGGTGTGCGATGAAACTTAAAAAGCAAATAAATTTGACGCCATTTTGTTTTTGTTTTTATTTTTTTTGGTTTCTGTATTATTCACCTCAGTTGTATCTATGTGCAAAATTTGGGGAAGATTGAATCACGGGAAGTGGTTCAAAATTGGGGAAACGGAAATGTGCGATGAAACTTACAAAGCAAAGTAATATAAGACCAGTAATAATAAAAAAGGTTCTGCTGCCGATTTTGATAAAATGGACAAATCGTTTTGGGTTAAGTATTACAAAGTGTAGCCCAGTATATCACAGCAAGCATTTCGATTGTATTTACCTTTTTCAAGCACTTATTTGTGCAAAAAAAGATTTTTCAGCACTTGTTGCTATAAAAACAAAGTATCGGCAAACTTGATGTTGCTGTGCTTGATTTTCGTTGTGCACTTTCTAATACTCATCCGCAAGAATAGGGACTCTTGTAAAAAAAAATACAAGATCATCAATCTCATAAGATCCCATAAGATCATCTGTCAAACCCCTGACTTAACTCCTTTGGACCAAAATTTGTAAATTTTAAGATGGTTAATAATAATTTGTATGTTGTTCATTAATAATAGTGTATTATCAGCATTAATAAGCTAGAATTACTCTTATTTCAATTCTGTATTAAGTATATTTTAATAGCCAACCACCCTAGTTTGATTATATTACAATAGCATGAAGGTGTTGAATGACATACATACGTGTAAGTTGACTTATGCTCTTTATACTAAAATCAGATATCTCATCAGAGAATGTACAAAGACGTTAAATTTACTTAAACCCTTTATACTTGACTCTACATACTTCTTACAAACTTAACCCTTATGCATTAAGCTCGATATTTCATTAACAAAACAGGCTAGAATTACCTCCTTCATAACATTTTGTAGATAATTTTTCGCTGATTTCAAAAAGTGAATAAACAAATTTGACATTTTTGGATTTAATGCCTTTTTACTTTTGACTACAGATATATTATGTCATTAGAAGAAATTAAATTAAAAACAAAATCCCTGCAATAAACATATTAATACTTTTATCTACGATTGATACGAAATATAAACATTATATCTTTGTTTAGATGCGTAGAAAGTGATTATTTACGTACTTGTATTCATTGCGCATGCGCGTCTCATAGTTCTGAAGAATTCCTCTTCTTTACCACCCTAGTGCGGTAAAAAAGAGGAATTCTTCAGCTTTACGCACGATTAGTGAGTTTGTTTACATTTAACAAAACTAATTTGGTGTTCTTTTATTAAAGTAACTGTTTATATCGAGTTTTTAGTGAAAAACAATGAGTGAATCAAGTGACTTTGACGAAAATGTGGAGAGTGATAATCCTCCAGAAATAATTAATTCGGCAAATAATACAACTCAAGAATTAATGCCATCTTTATCAAGAGAGAGATACGAACTTACATACAGCAAGTTTATTTGTTTCTGTATTTATTATTTAAATCTAACAATCGTAGATAAAGTACGGTACGCAACTCGTGCGAAAACGCCATTTTGCATTGCTCGTGTGGTTTTACCACCCTCGCTGTCGCTGGGGTGCAACCTCCACACTCGCATGCAAAATGCTACTTTCCGCACTCGACGCGTAAATCACTATTATCGGTAATGATTAGTGCTGTTCCATTTAACAGTACCTCAATGAAACAATACAAAATAGGTATAATATGTAAAAGTTTAGAATTATACAATAAATTATCTTAGATCTTGACATTATATTAAAAATATTCAATGAATATTCAATTTTCAGTGAACACCGTGTATTTACGATCATATTGTAAAAAGCCAGCCATGAAAATGGTTCGATTAGTGAAAGTCAAATTGTTGTTTTTTGTATTTCAAATGCATTAAAGTCTAAATATGACTTTTTCCCCAAACAATCTCATTTTTAGTAAACGTGACAGATTATTGTCCAAAAGGTTTATAAATTTTTGGTAACCGTGAATTATAAATAACTGGTCATTATTAGTTCACCAATAATAATTGGTTCAGATTAAAATGGAAAAAATCTTAAACTTTCAAATAACTCTTTTGTGTCATAAATTGACAATATCCTGGTCAAGTTTTCTAACGGGGTTTAATTTAGGATGAGTGCAGTGACTACGCGGCACTACAATGGTTATATCTCCTTGACGCATACTCTAGAGTCTATACAGGTTCGCTATCACGTAGGCATCTACAGAAATAAATAGATTACAGCTAAGGACATATCTAGAGCTAAGGATATATCTAGACCTTAAGGAAAGTTACTGGAATTTGATCTTAGTACTAATTAAAATGTACTTTTTTTATGGCGTTCACTAGAATTCAATTTATATTTAGTTTCGTTTCTAAGCGTAAAAAAAAAATCAGAGAAGAAATGTTTGTCAAGAAAAATAAATCCCTTATTAATATTAATCGACAAACCTACTTAAATTGTGTAATAACTAATTTTTCGGGAAAGTTTGGAATTGACTCAATAATCAGGAGCTGAATTGTGGTGCTATTTATAATATTATTTCAGCTACAGTAGCTCCAAAAAAGCAACACTATGATTTAAAATTTAAACGACGTGGTGTTCACCAGTTAGAAATAAAAATAATAAGTTATCTTCTCAGAAAGAAGTTGAATTGTTGATCTTAAGAGTTTACCTCCATTAAGCATTTTGTTATAGAGCTGTGTATATATTATATATAAATAATCTCCTTAATGAACTTTTCGTTGATCGTCAGTTATTAAGTTATTAAGTAGAACATTCAAGTTAAAGTTAATCCAGGTCTAACAATTTTTTAAACAAATGTCATGAACCTTAATAACAGAACCGGATCCAAACGAAAGGAACTAGGTCAGACGGTAAATACTTTGAAATAGGAGAGTGGACCCTTTAATTCACTTAATTGTACCTTAGATTTCTTCTTAGAAAATGTTGAAACCCAAACTTGCTATCAAGGTAAAAGTAGCAGGTACATTTATTCAGAATAAATCTATTTAAAAATGTTAACATAATAAAAATATTATATGGTAATATTTGGAACAATCAACTTATAATATAATAGGAGCTGTTAGGCCCATGGGAATAGGCTTAAATTAATTAGATATCTATTTCGATAAGTTATTATATCTATTTGAAGACCAAAAAATCAAAACCAACATTATTTTTTATTGGAATAAATGCGGTTGTCTTAGCTTAGCAATGACAAATCATTTCAAGGTGTGTCGTCGGGATTATACAAATGATAGACAAATTTGTCATTTCTTAGTGAGTAAAGGATAATAAACAATACACCGTGCCGAGGCCGTGTTTTTGCTCAGCTACGGCACTGTGAGCTATTGACTAATAGGATTTCAGTAGAGTCAGAGAAGATTCTGGTTAGTCCCACACTGTGAGCTATTAACTAATGGGATTTCAATGGAGTCAGAGAAGGCTCTGGTTGGTCCCATCACTGAGAGGTTTTCTCTAATGGGATTTCAATAGAGTCAGAGAGAGCTCTGCTTGGTCCCGGCACTGTGAGTTATTGTCAAATGGGATTTCAAGAGACTCAAGAGAGCTCTACTCGGCCCCGTCACTGTGAGTTATTGTCAAGTGGGATTTCAAGAGACTCAAGAGAGCTCTACTTGGTCCCGGCACTGTGAGGTATTGTCAAATGGGATTTCAAGAGAGTCAGAGAGAGCTCTGCTTGGTCCCGGCACTGTGAGGAATTGTCAAATGGGATTTCAAGAGACTCAAGAGAGCTCTACTTGGTCCCGGCACTGTGAGGTATTGTCAAATGGGATTTCAAGAGAGTCAGAGAGAGCTCTGCTTGGTCCCGGCACTGTGAGGAATTGTCAAATGGGATTTCAAGAGAGTCAGAGAGAGCTCTGCTTGGTCCCGGCACTGTGAGGAATTGTCAAATGGGATTTCAATAGAGTCAAAAAAGGTTCTGCTCATCATGGCACGTAGTGTGAATTAGTCGGCACTTCTTTAGATTGTTACTCCCCTTATAAAGAAAGCACAAGGGAGTAACAATCTAAAGAAGGTGTACGGAATGTTCTTCTTTAGACTGTTACGCCCCTTATAAAAACAGAAGTGTGATATTCCTTTGTTCCAAAGTACATTGGACTAAACATCACTTTGTCTTAATGGTTATTTAATTAAAGTCGTTTATATTCTAAAAACACATAGGGGAGTAACAATCTAAAGAAGTACCAATTAGTCTTTATTGAACTCACCAAAATTTACCGATGAATGAATCCGAAAGAATAGCTCCGACAAGAGGGAAGAAGTAGCAGAGGAGAACGAAGAAATGAATAATAGCTGTAGCTTCATGTCCTCCATAGAGAAGTACATTCTTCAGGTACAAAGCCAAAATAGCTGAAATCAAATACCCACTGAATTTATCGAAAATATTTATTTTAATAAATAATATATCGCTAAATAATATATAAGTCGAGGTATGTCAATATTTAGTATCAATACTGTTCTCGTAAGCCTCAATTTTAATTGTGTAGATATAACAAAAGAGACGTTTAATTAGATAAGAATTCCCCGTGACAGGAAATTGATAGGAATAATTATTATTTAAGCCAATGAATGTATAATTCGATGTAAAGAGATAATGCCTTGCATATTTAAATAATGGAAGCATGTAAAAAATAGTAAAAAATAGTTAAAAATAGAATAAAATAAATTATTATTGTACGAGCTGTTAAGCCCGCGGCACCAAGCTTAATTTTATATTTAGAAATAAAGTAAAACTAATTTAGATAAGTTATTATATATATTTAAAGAACAGCAAATCAAAGCAAACCTTTATTTTTATTGGAATAAATGTGGTTGCCTCTGCTTAGCAATAATTATAACAAATAATTTCGAGGTGAGTCGTCGCCTTTAGGACACTACTCGATTATTTAAATTAAATGATTAGATATTTTACCGAAATGGAATGTGATTTTTACAAATGAATTAAGAGGTTAATGGTTGAATTTTATTACCTAATATTTTAGGCCGGAAGTAATCGAAGAAATTTGTAATATTAATTGGTTATACCATATGATCATATTAAATTCATGAATAATGTAAATAAGTATACATATTTATTCAGATTATATATGTAAATAATACAGTAATTCGTTTAGTTACCTCTTAAGCCGTAGTAACAAAATCTTTCACATACTTCATTTCCTAAAATGAATATCACAGATTTAGGATATTGGTATTTCTGAAACAAAAAAACAAAACAAAAATTATATAAATTTGCTTATGCTTACCTATATTAATTAATGTTAGATGCAAACATAAAAAATTGGAAGGTTGGAAACTATTTATTATTAGCGTAAATATTTTTGTTGTGAGCATTCATTCTCTTTATCATTCTCTCTACTTCTCTATGCCATTTCAATATATCGAAGACCAGAGTTTTGATAGGAAAATCAAATTATTTGGTTTTACTGCTATTCACTTTGTTTTATCGTTACCTTGTTTATTAGTTTATTTGTTAGTTTGTTTCTTTTTCACTATCTGTTTCCCGTAGTTAATAATAATTATAATTTGATTTAAATTAAAATTTAAATTTCCGTAGTATGAAAACTACCAAAAACTTAAAAAAGTTTGTTTCTTGTTTACTTGTTAGCTTGTTAGTGGGTTTACTTGTTAGTTTGTTCACTTGCTTGTTTGGTTATTAGTTGACTCGATATTTTGTTTTCTTGTTTACTAGTTAGTTTGTTCACTTACTTATTTCTTTATTAGTTGACTCATTATCTTGTTTTCTTGTTTACTTGTTAGCTTGTTAGTGGGTTCACTTGTTAGTTTGTTCACTTACTTATTTGTTGACTCGTTATCTTGATTTCTTGTGTACTTGTTAGCTAGCTTGGTAGTGGGTTTACTTGTAAGTTTGTTCACTTACTTATTTCTTTATTAGTTGACTCGTTATCTTGTTTTCTGGTTTACTCGTTAGCTTGTTAGTGGGTTCACTTGTTAATTTGTTCACTTACTTATTTGTTTATAAGTTGACTCGTTGTCTTGTTTACTTGTTAGCTTGTTCACTTACTTATTTGTTGACTCGTTATCTTGTTTTCTTGTTTACTTGTTAGCTTGTTAGTGGGTTCACTTGTTAGTTTGTTCAATTACTTATTTGTTTATTTGTTGACTCGTTATCTTGTTTTCTTGCTAGCTAGCTTGGTAGTGGGTTTACTTGTACGTTTGTTCACTTACTTATTTGTTGACTCGTTATCTTGTTTTCTTGTTTACTTGTTAGCTTGTTAGTGGGTTTCACTTGTTGGTTTGTTTACATACTTATTTGTTTATTTGTTGACTCACTATATTGATATTTGTTTGATTTTAGTCGGTTGTAAACAAGTTTTCAAACGATTCTATTTAATTTTTAAATATATGACATTTGTTAATTAATGGAGTATTTAAATTAACTAATTATCATTCAATTGAGAAATTCTTCATTTAATGTTAATTCTGGTTCATTCATATTCATACCGATAGAAGAATTCTTATCCCAAGTAAATTATTAATATTATACCTTCAACTTAATGAAATAATTAATAAGCATTTGCTGTTGAATTAATAAATTAATTGGCTGTAATTTTAGATATATTTCTACCAATATAAATTTAATTTTGATGGCCATAATATTGTTTTTGGGATATGCGTCACATAATGTTCAATCTCATTTTAATTAGAGTTGTTTAATGTTGTGGTGTTTATTTAAATGACATAATTATGACTGATAAGCGGATTACTAAGAGTGAATTTACATTGTTCATTGTAACATAGGAAATATTCAAATATTAATGTAAATGTCACTGTTAATAGCAGAATTATATATTTATATTGACTAGAAGGCTACTATATATAACAACACGTCCACTAGACAAAGAAAGTTGCTCTGGACAAAGAAAGTTGCTCTAGATAAAGAAAGTTGCTCTAGATAAAAGAAAGTTGCTCTAGACAAAGAAAGTTGCTCTAGACAAAGAAAGTTGCTCTAGATAAAGAAAGTTGCTCTAGACAAAGAAAGTTGCTCTAGACAAAGAAAGTTGCTCTAGACAAAGAAAGTTGCTCTAGATAAAGAAAGTTGCTCTAGACAAAGAAAGTTGCTCTAGACAAAGAAAGTTGCTCTAGACAAAGAAAGTTGCTCTAGATAAAGAAAGTTGCTCTAGATAAAGAAAGTTGCTCTAGACAAAGAAAGTTGCTCTGGACAAAGAAAGTTGCTCTAGATAAAGAAAGTTGCTCTAGATAAAGAAAGTTGCTCTAGACAAAGAAAATTGCTCGAGACAAAGAAATTTTTAGCTACAAAATAGAATTTAGCACCAGCCGGCATTTATACCATGGCATAGAAGCCAAATTCACAGTTCCTTGAGTCAAGTATGTGCGTCAGAGTGTATTTGTTTTTCTTTTATGTCTCCATTCTTAATTTCAGTCAGTTAAAAAATTAGTTTACAAAGAATACAAAATTCTCTATTAAAGTAAATTACGTAAATTCTATGAAAAAACTTTTCTCATATTTTTGTTTCTAAATCAATTACAATTAAAAAAAAAAATAATATAATACACAACATAAATTTAAAAGCGACTCAAGAAAAATAAACAAAAGTTGTGATTGACACATTTATACCTCGGCTGCGCCTAGGGAATTAAAAATTCTAATTCCCTCGGCTTCGCCTCGGGATTTAGGGACCATGGTTCCTTCGGCTTCGCCTCAAGAACCAACTTTTTCGCTCAGGGAATAATGGCTTACTTTACTCCCTAGGTGCATAAATAACTATTATTAGAATAATACTTATTTTTAGCTTCATGGTCAGAAGATAATTTAATCTTAATTATCTTAAATTAGAACGAGAAGCTAATTAGAATTAATTAAATTATTTCAGGTATCAATAAGCAAGATAATGAGATGCATTGTGTAAAGTAATAGAATAAAATAAAGAGAAAAAAAATAACTTGTGTAGGTCAAGGAAATCATGTAAAGAAGGTGGGTAATCTTTATATTTTATATCTCCCATCTCGACCACTTAAATACAGGGTAATTAAATTGATACGTGTCGAGGACTTAAACATCTTTGCCACAGTAAATATATCTCTATCATAAAATTTAGTCGGTTATAAAGAAATAGTGTTATAAAATAAGTCGTAAATATGTTTGGTGTAAAATATTTAAGTCTTTAAAAACGTCTATTTATTATTTAATGTAGAAATACCTATATTTACTTTTATAAATCTTGAATCTTTAGAACAAATTAACAAGTCATAAATACGATTATCAAGGTATGTAATAAATTATTTAACTAGTTTTTTATAGCTGGTTAAATTAAGTTATGTTTTAATTATCTTTATTTATTTTTCTATTTGGTTCCGTGTTAAGTTTGCTAAAATACATTAATAGTTTGCTATAAATTTAATTTTACAACTATATAAAAGTAATTTTTAAAATTTATCTAACATACTCGTAGATTTAAAGTGTTATCTATATTACTTACCGTTAAATATTGCAAAAATTGTGTGAAATAAAGTTGGTTATAATACTCTTATCTACAGACCTTAATAAGATTAATTATTATCTTTCTCTATCCCTTATTCTTTATCAATATTATTCACATAATTGTGTTACATTAATAGTACATTACGCATCTAGTGCGGAAAGTAGCATTTTGCATGCGAGTGTGGAGTTTGCACCCGAGCTACAGCGAGGGTAGTCAAACCACACGAGCAATGCAAAATGCCGTTTTCGGACGAGTTGCGTATCGTACTTTATCTACGATTGTTGGATTTTAATAATAAATACAGAAAAAAAAACTTCCTGTATGTAAGTTCGTATTTCTATTTTGATAAAGATGACATTAATTCATAAGTTGTATTTTGTGCCGAATTAATTATTTCGGGAGGCGTATTGTTCTCCTCATTTTCGCCATAATCACCTAAATCACTCATTATTTTTCACTAAAAACTCGATATAAACAATTACTTTAATTAAAGATTCAGCAAATTAGTTTTGTTAGGTGTTAACAAACTCGGTAATCGTGCCTTGAGGTGATGAATTCTTCTTCTTTACCGCCCTAGGGCGGAAAAAAAGAGGAATTATAAAAACGCGCATGCACAATGATTAAAAGTACGTAAAGAATCCCTTTCTACACATCTAAACAGAGATACAATGTTTATGTTTCGCATCAATCATAGATAAAATGTTTTACTTTAATTAAAGAATCAGCAAATTAGTTTTGTTAGGTGTAAACAAACTCGCTAATCGTGCGTTGAGGTGAAGAATTCTTCTTTTTTACCGCCCTAGGCCGGAAAAAAAAAGGAATTATAAAAACGCTCATGCGCAATGAATACAAGTATAAAGAATCACTCAATACAACGTAAAGAATCACTTTCTACGCATCTAAACAGAGATAAAATGTTTATGTTTCGTATCAATCGTAGATAAAATGTTTTACTTTTTAAAATTAAGTAATGTAATAACATCCGAAATGTTTTCCATTAAATCTTTTGTCCTAACACCTGTCATGTCTTGTTTAATTATCAGAAAAGTTAATATTTTGCTTCCGAGCTTACCAAAGGTAACGGAAGCATTTTGTTCACTTTTAAAAACGAAAAACTTTTGTCTCCGATTTTAAAAATTCCAAGACAGAAATCCGTTTCAGACAGAGACGGAACTAGACCTGCTGAGGCCCGTGTGCAAGATTGTTTTTAAGGCCCCCCCCCCCTCTTTAAATATTTGGTCAAGATGACCAAATATTTTTGTCGCCTCATTTTTCAGGATACACATAAGATTTGTAATAAATTGCAACAAAAAACATTATTTTATGATAAAAAAAGAACAAAATAAATTAAATTCGTATTTAAATGGACTACATTTTGTAATATTTCAATCAAAATCGTCGGAATCGTTTTCGAGAAATACTTTTTACACTTTTTTTTAATAGTTTTTAAGGAGTAGCGCCCCCAAATTTGAAGGTAAAATTAATTTCTCCTCGGGGAATGATTTTTCAGAGGCTCCAGGTGTCTGCACAGAAAGGCGACAGACATTCTTTTAAAAAACTACTTTTTTGGACTCAAAACGTGTAAATCCATCAAAATCGAATTTTCGTGCCATTAAAATACTTCTTTGTATAGAAAGTAAAAAGAGCAAAAAAATACGAAAATGAGCAAAAAAGTTGCCTGTAATGTTTTTTTTTTTATACTTTAGCATCCCCCTATATCCCTTAATGTTAATAGTTTTTTCGCCAAAGACATTATACAGAGTAGCATACATTCTTAGTCTAAATGACTGTTAAGACGAAGGGATATTTATTCTAATGTATCCTGGGACAAAGGAATATCACACTTGAGTTTATAAATGTGATCATATCCCTTAGTCTAATCAACTATTAAGATATAAATAGAAGGAATATTAAATATAAAACTGCCCCAGGAGTCTCAATGTCTTGGGGAGACAAACACACAAACCTTTTTGACTTTTGTAGGGCAGACTATTGCGTGTAGAACCAAGGGGGGTGCTAAAGTATAAAAAAAAAGAGCCCTTGTAATTAATACAAAAGAATGGATTACGAGTTTATGGCTCAAAATGAGAACTCTTTATTTTAAATGTTTTTATTAGATCCATTATTTTAGCTGTTAGACTTGAGTTGAATACTCACATTTTGAAACTTTAATTCTTGGCGAAAAAATGCCAAGTGTAAAAAGTTATTATTTTAAGCCATAGAATCTAACTTTAGCCTTAAAAATATGTTTCCTTTTAACTTTTTAATATTTTAAGTACTGCTGCAGAGCATTTTAGCGCTCAAAGTGCTTAGCATTTTTTCTGTAAGCGCATTTTAAGTAAACATAGGACCCAGCAAACCGCGTCTGGTTGAGGTAGCATATCTGGGGCATCATGTATAGAAATGAAAAAAACAAACAAAAATAATGCATACATAATTAAAGTGTTTCCTGTATATTGATATAAATTGCATAATTTATGTATTCTTTTTCATTTCATACTCTCTCGAATAACCAAATACGCTACATCGAAGCCCAGTTAATCTACGACAGATACATACGCCCAAGATTCGCAAAATCGACCTGTATACAGCTGTGTCTTAAAATAGAGGACGAAGATGGAAAACGTATTAAGAGAAAACTTATGAAATGAAGAAGAATCCATAATTGGTGCATTTTTTTTTATCAATATACAGAAAAGACTTTAATTATATGTGCCAATTTATTTCATTTCTATAAATGATGCCCCAGATACGCTACCTCAGCCCCTTTTTAGTAAAATTATTATTTATTTTTTATTCATTTATTTTTATTTTATTAATTTTTTTTATAACTGGCCGAGCGGAAGTGGGGCCCCCCTTAGCCCGAGGCCCGTGTGCGGCCGACCCCATGCACACGGCTAGTTCCGGCACTGGTTTCAGACATCAGGGAACATTTTTGGTCTTGTGTCTGTCTGTCGGTCTGTGTGCCCATTTTTACATGTTTTCCTTGACCTATACACAAGTTACTTTGCTTCCGAGCTTATCGAAGGTAACGGAAGCATTATGTGTTTACTTTTGAGAACGAAAAACTTTTATGTCTCCGATTTTAAAAATTCCAAGACAGAAATCCGTTTTAAACATCAGGGAACATTTTTGGTCTTGTGTCTGTCTATCTGTCTGTCTGTCTGTCGGTCTGTGTGTCGGCGAATTCTGAAACGTGAGACGATAACTTGAGTAGACATGTTCATTTTACCAATGCTCAGAATGCGTTCGTTGGACAACGTTATCCGGCCAAGCGTTCACGTGAAACGCTCGCGTAAACGTGAACTTCAAATTTAAATTTGGAATTTTAGGTCGGGAAAAATATCAAACTTGATCTATTCAATGAGACAAACATTTTTTTCAAATACAATATTTTAGTAAAACAGTGACACCGCTATGAAGTGTTAAAGATAGCTAAAAGTATTAATAGTTTTTGCACATTAAACAATATAGCAATAAAGTTAATGTTAATATAACAATAAAGAACATGATAGGATGCGAGGAAGATAGCTTTTGCCAATTAGTGTGGCACATAGGTGCCACACTAATTGGCAGCCTATTTTTTTTAATTTTGTATTAAATACAAAAGCATAGCTACATTTTAATTGAAAATTATAGTAGACAGATAAAATTAAATGTATTGCGGCGGAAACAGAAAACAGGTTTGTACAATTGTGTCAGTGAAACTAAAAGTTGTACGAGAAAGTGAAATGATCGGGCCGCGCCGTGCTGTCTGTCTAGCACCAGACCTGGTTTTCTTTAAATCTAGTGTAGTAGAACGTACGAGACGATAACTAAAAACAGCTGTTTTTTGGTGAAACTCCTTAAAAGAATTTCTAATTTAAATTAACAATATTTAAGATACCTTATTATCAAAAAAAAAAAAAAAAAAAAAAAAAAAAAAAATGGGAGCCTTCAGAAATTATTAGTTGTCAAATGATATTCTCATCCTCTTTCAAAATAGTTTATAAGTTTTTTTTTTTTTAAAAATATCTCTGCTAAAAAATCCAGTGTCTAATAATTTCTAGTTAATTCAAGCCTTTACGAAAATATAAACTTTCTTTCTTTTATTTTTTCCAATTTTTAAAAGAGCAGTTTCTTGAATTAAAATACACCGATAACTTGCACAAATCTTTTTCACTGTAATTAGTTCTGGTTATGCTCTCAGGAAGCTATCATTTATATCATATAATTAAATTGCAAGAAATTGCTTCTTCTACAAAATAATCTTCATATCGCAATTATTTCGATCAATATCAGTAAATTGTCGAACTTTTTATTGTATAGTTATATTAATACAAGTTGTTGAGATCATACTGGGACTAAAACAACGTTTGCAAGTATAGACTGAAGTTATAAAAGCAATTATTCTCAAACAATCGTAGAAAATCGATTGATTCTACTTGTATAGAAAACCGATTGATTCTACTTGTAGAAAATCGATTGATTCTATTTGTAGAAAATCGGTTGATTCTACTTGTAGAAAATCGAGATTATACTTGTAGAAAATCGATTGATTCTATTTGTAGAAAATCGATTGATTCTACTTGTAGAAAATCGATTGATTCTACTTGTAGAAAATCGATTGATTCTACTTGTAGAAAATCAATTGATTAAACTTGTAGAAAATCGATTGATTCTATTTGTAGAAAATCGATTGATTATACTTGTAGAAAATCGATTGATTCTACTTGTAGAAAAACGATTGATTCTACTTGTAGAAAATCGATTGATTCTACTTGTAGAAAATCGATTGATTCTACTTGTAGAAAATCGATTGATTATACTTGTAGAAAATCGATTGATTCTACTTGTAGAATATCGATTGATTCTACTTGTAGAAAATCGATTGATTCTACTTGTAGAATATCGATTGATTCTACTTGTAGAAAATCGATCGATTCTACTTGTAGAAAATCGATTGATTCTACTTGTAGAAAATCGATTGATTCTACTTGTAGAAAATCGATTGATTATACTTGTAGAAAATCGATTGATTCTACTTGTAGAATATCGATTGATTCTACTTGTAGAAAATCGATTGATTCTACTTGTAGAATATCGATTGATTCTACTTGTAGAAAATCGATCGATTCTACTTGTAGAAAATCGATTGATTCTACTTGTAGAAAATCGATTGATTCTACTTGTAGAAAATCGATTGATTCTACTTGTAGAAAATCGATTGATTATACTTGTAGAAAATCGATTGATTCTACTTGTAGAATATCGATTGATTCTACTTGTAGAAAATCGATTGATTCTACTTGTAGAATATCGATTGATTCTACTTGTAGAAAATCGATTCTTCCTACTTGTAGAAAATCGATTCATCCTACTTGTAGAAAATCGATTCATCCTACTTGTAGAAAATCGATGTGAAATAACTGTCTTAATAAATTATACGGTTTTCAGAAATTTATTTTTTTCCATCATTATTATGAAAGATTTATAATTCAAATACGTAATAAGTAAATCTCTTAATATATAATCAAAAATAATAGCACATACTAATACAGTAGGACTGTTAATCCGTTCGATTTCAGGCAGAGGTTCATCCGGATTAACGGGATTTCCGGATTAGGAAGGTTTCAAAGAAATTATGTAAACTTTTTTTTTTTTTTGAAGTATATACGTACTGCATTTGTATTGACATAATATATGGATACGTTAAATGTACGGAATTAACGTTACATGTAATTAAATATGTACGATACACAGTCCAGTACATATCAGTTTCCAAAATGTAGCTGTAGCTAGACTGAACACCTTTTAAATTTACATTTTTCAGTACATTTAACAAGTTGTCCTAGTGTACAGTGTACAAGTGTACAGGGTCAGCGAAATTATTCGTAAGAAGCGATTTGCGATATAAATCTCATGTTACGGGCTTTCAGTCTCCATTGGGAACCGTCCGGATAACCGAGGGTTCCTGATTACCAATTACCACGTGTCCCGATTAATGGGGTCCTACTGTAATATTTAAACATTTTCTGCTATAATTACATACATATCCCATATTTTACGATTTTGGTAGTATTCATTCTACGGAAAGATTAAGTTTTAATTTAAATCAAATTATAATTATTATTAACTACGGGAAACAGACAGAGAAAAATACACTCCAGCGCTGGGATTTAAACCACAGGCCTCTATATTTCCGGTATAGCGCTCTACCAACTAAGCTACGCAGGAGAATGATTTCCTCTGACGTTAATGATACCTTGTCCCGAATTTAAGCCTTTCAATTTTCTAAAAATCTTAGAAGTCAACATTATTGACATAGAACTAGACCGAGAAATAACGCTTATAATTACAAAGTACCCAATTAGTACCTGTACCTAGTACAATCAATTAGAAATTCATATTTTACGATTTTGGTAGTATTCATACTACGGAAAGATTAAGTTTTAATTTAAATCAAATTATAATTATTATTAACTACGGGAAACAGACAGAGAAAAAAATATAGAGGCCTGTGGTTCAAATCCCAGCGCTAGAGTGTATTTTTCTCTGTCTGTTTCCCGTAGTTAATAATAATTATAATTTGATTTAAATTAATACATATCCCAGACTTTTGAAGTTAACTAAAATAATACTAAAGGTTATATTATTGAATACTGCAGCAAAGCTTAAGTTAGCGATGTAAATTTATCTCTTGAGTCTAAGTATAAAGAAAAGAGTAAAATAGGACGATTCAAGGCTGAATTTAAAAATCCTTGAATGCAAAATACTAATAAATTCATAAACAGTTATAAATTTACCTAATGAAGAAATTCATTATTCAGAAATATGGCATAATTAGAATCTTCATATGACAGATATTTGGTAATATTAATTAATTTAAGATATTTCACAACACGAATGAAGCTCACTAATCTGTAGGTTACAAGGTACGGTTGACGATAAACGAAGATTATTTCTTTAGATAAAGGAAAATCACGTAAATAACCAGTTTCTATAAGATAATTTATTTTAAACAACTCATATGTAATAAAAAAAAACAGTAATATCTTTTGACATTATTATTGTTTATTCAATTGAAAATAATTTAAACAAATCAACGATATCATCAACATAAACAAAAGATAGATTCGATCTCAATACCTTATCAATCACTTATAATATTTTTTGAAAGTATTAAGTAATGAATCTGATATAATTGGTGAAAGTCTATTATAATATGAGACGAAAAAAAAAGACGATTTTATCAATAACTAGAATAAGAAAGGCTAATGTAGTGTTACATAGAAAAAAACAAGTAAAATGATTAAGGAAACAATTATCTGGAATGGGAATCTATCCTTGAAGAATTTAGATGCTTCCGTGGATACCTTCACGCTAGCCTGACTCAGGTATTACTCAATACCCGAGGTTAATAAATCTTAACTTCTCATCACGTACATAATTCTACTATAAAACTCTTACAATAGCTTCATATTGTAAACCTGTGTTCTTCTTTATTATTTACGAGTATATGAATTTCACGTTCGAGTAATCCATAATGCTTCCATTCAAAAAGAAGCAGAAAGTCTAAAATGGTGTTGATGTTAGTCCGGAATATCCATTCTTATAGGTGAGTAGATGGGTCACCATCTAAATGAGGTATCATATGACAAATATTTAAATGGTTATCCACTTTATATTTGTTAATTTACCTCCAGGCGGGAGAAAAAGTTAACTTAACTGCTTGGTTTATAGGGTGTTAAGTGATTTTATCTACGATTGATACGAAATATAAACATTATATCTCTGTTTAGATGCGTAGAAAGTGATTATTTACGTACTTATTCATTGCGCATGCGCGTCTCATAGTTCTGAAGAATTCCTCTTCTTTACCACGCTAGCGCGGTAAAGAAGAGGAATTCTTCAGTGTACGCACGATTAGCGATTGTTTACATTTAACAAAACTAATTTGCTGTTCTTTTATTAAAGTAACTGTTTATATCGAGTTTTTAGTGAAAAATAATGAATGAATCAAGTGACTTTGACGAAAATGTGGAGAATAATACTCCTCCAGAAATAATTGAAGCGAGCGTAGCGAGCTTCCTACATTCAACGAAATATGCTCCGTGTCTGTCTGTCTGTCTGTCTGTCAGTAACGTTTACGCGTGTGACGATAACTTGAGTAAAAGTTGACCGATTTAGTTGAAATTTGGTATACATGTTCCTCTTACTAATACTCAGGCTAAGTTCGTTGGACAGCGTGATCCGTCCATGAGTTCGCGCGCAACGCTCGCGTAAACGAGAGGTACAAAAATTAAATTGGAATTTCAGGACGGGAAAAGATTCTATCATCATCTACTCGATGAGACGAACATTTTTTTCACACGTAATGTACTATTAACTGCCTGGCCGAGCCACTGGGAGTTGTGGCATAACTCCCTGTAAATTCAGTACAGCCAACTTAATTCTAGTAAAAGAACTGAGTTTAAACGGATTTTACGAAGATTTAAGTTGGCAACACTATTTATTACAAACATGACTCGCAATCAGCTGTTTTTTAAATATTTCTTTGTTTTATTTTAAAACGCTCCGTGTTTTGAGTAAATGTTCTATTAATTGTGTTGTTTTTAGTTAAATTTATTAGTTCTTATTTTAATTTGCTTGTTTCTATTTAAATATAAAGTTATACGTAAAATAGATAAATAAGGAATGATCATGGAGGATGACTTAGTGGATCTTGATGAACTGTTTTCAAACATTCCCGATGATATCGTACACGTAGCAAACCTCCCTTCTGAAAAAAGCAACCTCTCTTCTGGAGGTAAAATCTTGTACGTACCTCGGGAGTAAAAACCACTTGCACCCTCGCGATACTTAACTCCCTCGGCTTCCCCTCAGGAGTAAACGTTATGGTTCCCCCTAGGGATGGGACATCGATATCTAAACATCGATGTTTTCGATACATTGACATCGAAGTTAGCCAAAACATCGAAAGAAAACATCGATGTTTTCGATACATCGACATCGGTCCTCCAACGGTCCTCCTTTTTATCGTAAAATTAAATCTTAATTTTAGTATTCTTATTTACGAAACCCATACTCTTAATTTAAAATAAGGACGGAATAATTTATTACTCTTAATATAAAATAAAATAAATGTTTTAAAGTATTAAGCAATATTATTTGTAATAATGCTTAAAATATATTATTAAACAATTACAAAATATTCAATTATTTATTGTTTGTATTTATTATTGGGATTTAAATTAATGACATTTTAATGTTAAAATAATTATTGATTTGCATTGTGGACGCAGTTTTGAAATATCGCGTGTTTAGTTTTATCTTGTATGACGTACAACATAAATCTTATGTAGGGATTAACAGAAGTGCTGTTTTGACTGTGATATTTAAATAATATTAAATAAAAATGATCTCCCAATTAGTGTGGCACATAGCTTCCTCTTGTTCTATAACGTAATAACGAAATTCAATTATGTTACACTTTTACAAACAATTATTGTCTATTTTTTTCGAGCTTCCCCGAAGATAACTGTTGCTATTGTTCTGAATAACGAACATTTTTTATTTCTCCGATTTTAAAAATTCTATAGCATTAATCTGTTCCAGACATCAAAGAACGTTTTCGGTGTACGCACGTCTGTCTATCAGTCGCTCAATTTCTGCGAACCAACAGATCTTAAAAACTATTCCTCAAAGCAATTTAAGCCTCGTCCAGACTGCCGAACCGAACAGAGGAAACGAGCGCATTGGTCTCTGCGCATGCCCTGTCTAAAGTGCGCCTGCGTATCTCAGACTGGGCATGCGCAGATGCCATGCTCGGCTCGTTTACCCTGTTCGGTTCGGCAGTCTGGACGAGGCTTTAGATGTTAGGTCACATTAGCCCATTGGTGGACACATGCAAGTTCCAACTTTCTGCACTCATTAGTTTCTCTCCCACATGCACAGAATCATTGAATCATATATTAATTTATACTTATATCTTTAAAGTACTCATCCGATTTTTAAGAAATTTGGATAGTACGTCCAACAATGGCAGAATGGTGCTCTGTACGTCTACAGAGGTCCCATATCAATTTCAACCGGCTGCGCTCTATAATTTTGTTACATTGATACTTTGAGTCCAGGAGATAGCGTGCAAAAAAGTGTCTGACTAACATCAAGCTGGAATTTTGGGTATAAGTAAATCTTTTGGTGCCTTTTAAGAATATGTGGTCTGTTCAAGTTGATGGTAGTTTGTCACTTAATGACTAACTAATCTATGAAGTGACAAACTACCATCTACTTGATTTTGGTCTACTAACTAATTTCGTACTCAGGATTATGAAAATCACATTGTCCACCAAAAAGAGCGGGACATGGCCGCTCTCCACCGGTTTTTTTTTTTTTCAAATGCCTATTGCCAAGCTATGTCCCGCAGACGAATTTATGATGATGTTAAATAATAAAATGTTCATTAACTTCCCCTTACTTCAACTTCCCCCATGTGTTATTTATGAAAATCAAACATTAGCTGAGAGAATTCACCCCTGAGAAGGGTTGCCTACTTTCCCCTCTGGCCAACTATGGAGTTGCCAGGTATAAACAGGTGAGTAAACGTAATTTATATACCCTCATCAGATATTATATCGAATTATATATTAAATTAAAGGTAATTTTATTCCCAATCCAACCGTATTAGGTTGCCTTATCAAAAAGTTGTTTGAATCCATGGTTGCCTAGATTTTAGATCTAAAATTTAGAATTTAAAGCAATGTTTGATTTTCATAAATAACACATCGGGGAAGTTGAAGTAAGGGGAAGTTAAGTAAACATTTTATTATTTAACATCATCGGTACGCGATTTAGCTAGGCAACCTATTTGCGATGTATCACTCTATAAATTCTCTATCATATATTCTTTATTATCATATAACAGATGAGGGTATATATTTCTAATACCGGATTTTAGACTATTAAAATTAGTAAAAAAGTAAGAAAATCATAATTAATGAGTAAATTATAATCCCAATTTTAATGAGTAAAATATAATTGTCAATAGTGATTGAGTATCGTGAGAAAGAAATCTATAATAAGAGAACGGATCAAATAAAAAAAAATTGAACTTAAAGTAATTGACTTTAGGTCAGCGTCTATAGATACGTTTTATGTAGTTCACTCTCCATTTTCGAATGTACTTTTTTCGGATGTACTTTCAATCTTGTACAATCAAAAGGATTAATAAGAGAAAGTTCTCTTGGGGCATCATTTCTGAAATACAATATTTAACTTGTAAAGATATCAAGGGCGTGTCTAATCTTGCAAGAAATACAAGCATCAGAAGAAAATATATCAGATTTACGTCAAGCTTTATATAAATTGAGTACATGTTTCTAAGGGTATTGTACTAAAAGTAATCTCTGTTACTTGAACACTGAGAAAAGTGAATGGGATAGGACAGGTTGTGAACAAAGAAATAAACCTGGTGAGATTTAGCACGATAAACTCTGTATTAGAGAGAGGCAAAGCAAACTGAGTGAGTGAAAGTTCGATAATAGTAACACGATATGATTACATGTGACACGATTGAATGAAAGTTCATAGAGGGAATATGACGATAAAATGATAAAGTTAGAACTTAACTTAGAGAGTTTGAGAGTGATAAGTAATGATAAGCTGTCACAAATAATCGAACTTAGGGAATGGTGGGGAGTGAGTCTTATTAGAGCTGGTAAGAGATGCAGTAGTAAAGAGTGCGTAGTAAACAAATAATGCACAAAATAATGCAGTTAGGAAGAATGAGTGAATTAATAGTTAAAGAATACAAATAAGGTGATAAAACTAATAGTGAGAGCTGCAATAATAATAGTGATCAGGTGTTACAAATAATAATAAACAAGTAAGGCGCGCTTCACATATGTACGTGGGGCGATAATCGCCGGTTTCTGTACATTAAAGTTAAAATTATTATGTGTAATATAATTACACTAATTTTAATAGTAATATTCTTTTTCTACTCTTCAAGACCTTTAAATTGATGTATAACATGTTATGGTAACAAAAACAATGTTTTGTCACCAGCCATATTGGCCGCCATCTTGAAAATTTTAATAATTACATATTCTTTTTCTACATTTCAAGACCTTTAAATAGATATGTAACATGTCATAGTTACTAAAAACTTGTTATTATTCACCCTCCATATTGGCCGCCATCTTGAAATTTTTAAGTGTAAAATTTTAATAATTACATATTCTTTTTCTACACTTCAAGACCTTTAAATTGATGTACAACATGTCATAGTTACTAAAAACTTTTTTTAGTCGCCCGCCATATTGGCCGCCATCTTGAAAATATTACGTGAGAAAATTTAATAGTTGCATATTCTTTTTCTTCATTTCAAGACCTTTAAATTGATATATAACATGTCATAGTTACTAAGAACTTTTTTAGTTGCCCGCCATCTTGAAAATATTAAGTGTGAAAAATAAAAAATGTGTCCAGCTGTCTAAAATGCCGAGATGCACCAGTGTGCCGAATTTCATGTTCCTAGCTATAGTAGTTTATGAATTGAAACAAGCAACGGACAGACAGACAGACAGAGCCGTTATATAAGGTTTCTTTTTTTACTTTGTACAGAAACCTAAAAAGAAAGTAATAAATGAAATTAGTTTAAACAAGTGAAGAGCAGGTAGTGGTAAAGCAGTGTTGAAATAATCAAACTTAGAGAGAGTGGGCCAGGTAATCGCTAGCGGAAAAGGTTATTTAGGAAAGTTAGTATAGAAATAAGGTGATTTTATTTGCTCTAAAAATGGTGTACCAATAGCATCAATAATTTGAAACTAAGTATTGTGAAGTAAGTAAAATTAATCGACGATCGACAGTATGAAGATTTTAACGTCCTTTGGATAGTTAAAAAACAAATGATATATTCCCTAACCTTTGAAACTATTTTATTTTCAGTAGTAAACTAGTTTGAAACTAAATGACTTAGGTCAAAATGATTTTTCAGGCAAGTACATGCCTCGGAGTGAGGTGAAATATTATAGCTGAATTGATCGTCTCAAGACGATGTAAAGGTTTTCATAATTTTTACCCTCAACCAACCTAGAAAAGTGACATCAGATTAATTTTAGGTTTCTGTACAAAGTACAAAAAGTAACCTTATATAACGGCTCTGCGTCTGTCTGTCTGTCCGTTGCTTGTTTCAATTCAAAAACTACTATAGCTAGGAACATGAAATTCCGCACACAGGTGCATCTCGGCATTTATTATTTATTGGCGACCAATATGGAGGGTGAATAGAAAACAAGATTTTAGTCACCATGACATGTTATACATCAATTTAAAGGTCTTGAAATGAAAAAAAAAGAATATGCAACTATTAAAATTTCACACGTAATATTTTTAAGATGGCGGGTAATATGCCTGGCGACTAAAAAAAGTTTTTAGTTACCATAACATGTTATACATCAATTTAAAGGTCTTGAAGTCTTGAAGAGTAGAAAAAGAATATTACTACTAAAATTAGTGTAATTATATTACACTTAATCATTTTAACTTTATAATATACAGAAACCGGCGATTATCGCCCCACGTACTTACCGTGAAGCGCGCCTTACTTGTTTAAGCATACTTCCCTTCTTATGCTTATAGATTTAAAAAGTTTCATTATTGTCTGAGTAAACGTGGTTTAAATTGAATTGGACGACTAAAAGATAAGCATCATCGAGACTATATCGAGAGATTTCTTGTGGCTTAAAGTTAAGTGCTTAAAGATAACAAGGTAAATAGAGAAAACCAAACATCCAACTCAGATTATTTACTTATTAAGGTTAGAAAGCAAAAAATAATCTTATTAAAGTAAATATGTGGATAAAAGATTTAATTTAAATATTCTCTTTTTAAACATTATTTAAAACGGAAATAAAAATTATTTTAATCCAAACTCCTTTCTTTTATTAAAATACTCCGACGTCATAAACATCTTTCGCATTGATAAGGACCAATTAATAGGCTAAAACCCCTTTTTAAGAATGGTTAATTTTAATATTTGATTAATAATTATCAAGATTATAATGGAAACTTAGATAAAAAGCGGTGACCAAATTCAGGAACCAATCATTGTAAAAAGAAACCTAATAAATAAATTAAAAATTAAAAGGCTAATGAACTCGGATCAATGTTTATCACGTTAGTTTTTAAGCGATTTTTTTTTTTTTTTTTTTTTTTTATGGGAAGCTTATAAAAAAAAAAAAAAAAAAAGGTGTTTATCTTTGTTGGTATATAAATCTTTATTTTAGTAGGTAATCCAGGCTTTACAGAATTCGATCGATGGGATGAGGAAACATTAGATGATAAATATTTGTAGTGATAAATCCACTATAACTGAATTAGATAAAAGCTAATATTGATTGATTATTGTTTCACAAATTATCACTAATTAGTGACATGTTAATAAGTTTAATAAATACAATTGTAGCGAGATTGTTTACAAAAAGCTGGATGCCAGCGCTTCGCACTGGAGTTTGTAAGAGGGGGTATTAGATAATTTAAATTTGGTTTTGTTTTTCCTCGTAAAATTATTAGTAGTTTGTTTTATTTCTAAAACTAAAATGTAAAACTACAAATTGAAAAATAAACAAACCAATTAAACTACTACAAATTATATAAGGTACGCGAGCAATAAGGAAGTGGGGTTTGATCACTCTTAATTTTAACAAAGAATAAAATGGTTGTGTGTGAAGTTTCACGTAAAATGGGTTTTATTGGTATTGTGAACTAGGGTTGAGACATCGATGTCGATGTATCGAAAACATCGATGTATCGGACGTTTAACATCGATGTTGATCTTTCGATGTATCGGTCAACATCGATCCATCGCAGCCTAAAAAATGGACGACAACGAAAATGAGAGATTTTTTGAAAGTGGTGACTTTTTTTTTTTTTTTTTTGGTGTTCAGCTTGGAGGACCGATGTCGATGTATCGGAAACATCAATGTTTTCTTTCAATGTTTTGGCTAACATCGATGTTTGTTCTTTCGATGTCGATGTATCGAAAACATCGATGTTTGCCTATCGATGTCCCAACCCTATTGTGAACATTAAATTGTTAATAGGCAGAGGAATAACTAAACGAGAAAACTTGAAAATATTAATTTTCCTAGAGGCAGATAATCAGATCAAATTTCTATTTTTATTTTTTCTAGCACCCAGCTGATCCGCACATTTTGTGGGGTGGGGGACACGCAAAATGTACATATATGTTTTGGCTTGGGAAATTAAATAATTTTCACAAGTGTCATATATTTTGTAATCTACTGTTATACCTTTCATTTGATACCACATGAAATTAAAAAAAAAATCGGGTGAATGAATTATCCACTATTTTGGATTTGAAGGACTGATTGAATTTCCTGAATGCCCGTCAAAAACATCTTAAATGCTCCCAAGGTTTATGTTTTTATCTTTTTTAATCATAAGTTATTGGGACCGTACTGTTTGCCAGACAGACAGACACAGGAACGAAACATGAGGGTTTCCTTCTTGGTTTTACTAAAGAAACCCTAAAAAAGAAGAAGCAAAAGCATGAAAGGGGCGGGAATTACTTTAACAAGGGTGCTAAGCTTCTGTAATTGGGGCCTGATAATATCTTTAATTAATTTATTATTATATATTTTTAATTTAATATATGTATTTCATTAAATTATTTAAAAGAAATATTTAAACTTTTCACCCTTATAATTCAATCAATGCAGTTTAAGATGGCTAGAAGGTGTAATGACGAATAAAACTCAAGTTTTCATAGGAGACGTTTCGACCCTGTTAGGGTCATCTTCAGTCCTTTAATTTAAATTTCATTTGTCACGTCGAATTTTACGTTAAAAATTTTTCGTTTTATCTCCATAAGAGAAAGTCAGATAATGTCATTTAAATATATTTTTTTTTAATAGACTTTTATAATTAATAATTAACTACATACATAAAATACAACATGCAACAATAAGATACTAATAAAACCATGTTTACTAACAAAATAAATACTTATAAATTGACTATCACAGAGTGTGGACTGTGATTTTTATTCGTCATTACACCTTCTAGCCATCTTAAACTGCATTAATTTGTTATTACATACAAATCCAAATATTTTCAACAGGTGATTGTTTACAGAAAAAAAATAGATTTATCTCCAGTAGGGAAAAAAAGTTATGATTTTGAATTAAAACAGGACTTTTCATCCCTGACTCAAAAAGTAGGGAGAAAAAGTAAAAGTAGGGCGAAAAAGTAAAGTAGGGCAAAAAAGTAATGATTGCAACTTAATTATTTTATAAATAGTAGAAAATGAATGGCTAATGTAATGAAGTTGTTGAAATCAGGTTGGCGGCACTGCGCTTTTTTGACCATGTTTATCTTTGTTTACAACATTATAACCTGCATCTAAATAACCTTCTATTTGAGTTTAATTCCAATTCTTATTTGTTTTTAATATTGAATATCTTATATCTGCTATTAAAAGTTCTAATAATTATTGTTATTTATTAAAGTAATAAATAAAAACTGTGCTATGGACGAAAATGTGTATTTTCTTCCTACTGGAGATAAAATATTGTATGTACCTCGTGAGTAAAGTGCCATTATTCCCCTCGCGATAATTATCTCCCTCGGCTGTGCCTCAGGAGCTAATTAGAGTTATTCCCTCGGCTTCGCCTCGGGATTTAGGGACCATGGTTCCTTCGGCTTCGCCTTAAGAACCAACTTTTTTCGCTCAGGGAATAATGGCTTATTTTACTCCCTAGATGCATAAATAACTATTATTTTGATCAATATCGTGAAAACTAGAATTTTCCCAGGAAAACGACTAATATCATTAAATTTGTATTAAACTGGATTATAAAATACACACATACTTTTTTTTAATATCCCCGTTATTTTTAGCACCCGTTTTTGAGAAAAATAAAGCAAAAATGTATCTCCCAATTTCACCTATATCTGCTATATATAGGTATGATTTTCTAAATATGAATCCCACATTTCATTGAATTCAGCTCAGTAGTTTAGACTCCACGCATCTGTATACAGGATATAGATGACAGACATAAGTTTATTAAAAAATAAATTTATTGGACTCAAGGGAACTTAAAATACTTAAAAATACATAAAATACATGAAAAAAATCAACATCAAATTTTTGTGCGCTAACACAAAACTATTTATGTCTATACATAATACGTATATGAGAATGAAAAAAAATATATATAAGAGAAATTATTTTGTCCAATAAAGCAGAGAAGAACGTTCAAACAGTTTCTTCTTGTTTTTTTTTTTTTTTTTTTTTTTTTTTTTTTTTTCAGTAGTATATCATAAGTATCTACTTGAACGATTCCTGTCATGATTTCTTTAGATTGAACGGCAGTCTGAGCAATGTGGTCTTAAAGACTCAATGAGCCGTTCTTTTAGGTGCGGTTCTTGAAAAGAAATTCCTTTCCTTTCGTATATCCTTTCACGAAGGGATTTTTTCATATTATGTCGAAAGTTAGGAACCATTGATTCATTTTTTAACTTTAACTGTATTAACTTCATATTCTTTTCAATCTTAAACAAGAGAAGATCTACTTTAACCGTTTTAGGACAAAACTTTTTCTCTTGTATAGTTTTTTCCCTTCCAGAAAAAACAATCTTGATAGTTTTAAGTCAATAGAAAGTAAGTAGTTCTATTATAATGAAATATCTAGCCCATTTTAAAGCTAAAGTAACTTTCAAAGTTCAGGACAATGTCGAACTTTCAACTTTCAAACATTAGGTGAAAATATTTTTATATATGTATATTATTTACTTTCAAATTCTACTTTGAGTTAAGCTCGTTTTGCAAAAAAATCTTTAACTAAACGAATACCCACTGCATATTCTGAAATGAAAAAATTATATATATATATATATATATATATATATATATATATATATATATATATACATATAAACTCGCTGGCCTGTGGCTTCCATTTTCGATATTTCGCAGGAGTCTGACTTCCGACGGGTTTATGGCCTCCGCTGCTTCCGAAAAGTCGTTTTTCAAAGGGTTCTTACCTCCGATATCCTGAAGTTCAAACACGGCGAATTATAGCTTCCGTTTATACAAAAATGCGACGTTGCCATGAAACACCCTCTGTATATGACTAAATTAAATTCGAAGGTGTATGGACTCACTGGATAGTTTTATAGTATATATAAATATCTAATACAAGAGTAAAATTACAGTTTTACGATTTTTGATGATATTACTCATTAATTGTTCCCACATATATTTATTGTATGTAACTTTAAAGTCACCGGTGTATGGACTCCGATAGTTTTATAGTTTATATATAAATATATACACAGGTATTACCTCAGATTTTGGATTTTAATAATATTACTAATTAATTGTTTCCACATATATATTTATATTCTATATAACTTTAAAGTCAAAGGTGTATGGACTCCGATAGTTTTATAGCTAATATATAAATATCGTTTACAGGTATAAACTCACAGTTTGCTGATTTTGATAAAATTAGTCGTTAATTGTTTCCACATATATATATTGTATATAACTTTAATGTCACCGGTGTATGGTACTCCGATAGTTTTATAGTATATATATAAATATCTTAAACAGGAATAAACTCAGTTAGTGGATTTTGATATTATTACTTATTAATTGTTTCCAGATATATATGTATATTGTATATAACTTTAAAGTCACCGGTGTATGGACTCCGATAGTTTTTTAGTCAATATATAAATATCTTTTACAGGTATAAACTCACAGTTTTACGAATTTTGATGATATTACTCATTGATTGTTTCCACATATATATATTGTATATAACTTTAAAGTCACTGGTGTTTGGCCTCCGATAGTTTTATAGTCCATATATAAAAATATACATATTTTATAGGCATACCTCAAAGTTTTGCGGATTTTGATAATATTATTTATTGAGTGTTTCCACAAATATATATGGTATATAACTTCAAAGTCACCGGAGTATTTACTCCGATAGTTTTACAGTCCACAAATAAATATTTTATATGACTTTAAAGTCACCAGTGTGTGGACTCCTATAGCTTAGTAGTCAATATATGAATATCTTTTAAAGGTATAAACTTAAAGTTGGCGAATTTTTATGATATTATTAATTGATTGTTTCCTCATACATATGTATATTTTATATAACTTTAAAGTCACCGGTGTATGGACTCCGATAGTTTAATAGGCAATATATAAATATCTTTTATCTTAGATTGATACGAAATATAAAAATTGTATCCTGTATCACTGTATAGATGCATAGAAAGTGATTCTTTACGTACTTGCATTCATTGCGCATGCTCGTTTCATAATTCCTCTTTTTTCCGCTCTAGTACGGTAAAAAAGAAGCGAGTTTGTTTACATTTAATGAAACCAATTTGCTGTTTGTTTAATTAAATTAACTGTTTATATCGTGTTTTTAGTGAAAAACAATGATTGATTTATGCCATTATGACTAAAATGAGGAGAATAATCCGCCTCCCGAAATAATTAATTCGGCACAAAATACAACTAACAAATTAATGTCATCTTTATCAAAAATAGAAATACGATCTTACAGGAAGTTTATTAATTTTTTTTCTGTATTTATTATTAAAATCAAACAATCTTAGATTAGTGCGGAAACTGCATTTTGCTTTGCTCGTGTGGTTTTACCACCCTCACTTATCAATCGGGTGCAAACTCCACACTCGCATCCAAAATGCTACTTTCCGCACTAGACGCGTTATTAATAATGTACTATTATAGGTATACTAGCCTTTACCCCACGCGGAGCGTGGTGCTCATGCTAGGTGTTAGTGACTATGTTCCTATTCACATGTAGCTAGGCCTTCAATTAAATAAAATGCCTACAGTTTTGTAACAGTTTTGTCGGCACTCTTTTACTTGGTTACCCACCCAATTGTATTTATTTATTTTTTAATCCAACCTTCGTATTTAAACCAATATTTCAAAAGGTTTTCTTTGTTACAAGCTTTTATTTAACTATCAATAATTTTATGTATGTATGTGTGTAAGTGTGTATGTATGTGTTTTATGTATGTATGTGTGTTTTATGAATGAATGGTGTATAATATAGTCCTGAATTTATTCCTAGAAGGCTTGGAGACAAAACGGTACTTCTTTACTTGGTAAAGAAGTACTAACACAATAGTTTTAAAAGTATCAATAAACTCTAAAACGTACATATTTCTTCTGGTTTGTATTTTTCTCCTTTTTCTTTTTTATTACATTAAAGTATTGTAATGGCGCGAAAACTCGACTTTGAGTTTTTGATGGATTTACACATCTTGAGGTCCCCTGAGTCCAAAAAAGTGTTTTTTTAAAAATGTGTGTCTACATCTATGCAGAGGCCGGGAGCCTAAACTACTGGAACGATTTTGAAGAAACAAATTTGAGGCGAAATCGAGAAATGAATTTTAGCTCCAATTTGGGGGCGCTACCCCCAAAAATTCTGAAAAAACGAGAAAAAAAAAATTTTACTCCGAGTTAATGTCTTTATACTTTGACGTTTTACAATAACAACAATGACGTTTCTATGAAAACTTGTGTAATTTAACCATTTAAAATAAAATATTGCAACAACTGATCAAGCTTCAATTCGCTTTTGAAGGTTTCAAAATAACTTCTTTTAAAAGTTACTGACACCAATAATTCGCAACCTATCTATCAACTTGACTAAACTGAAGTCGAGGTTTGTTTCCTTGCAGGGTAGGCTTATTATTGCTAAAAATATTCAATAATAGGTAATTCGTCAAAGTACGAAACCCAAAACAACCAAATTAATGGAATACGTAAATGGGCAAAGTAATACAGTAGTAAAATGGGGTCATTACATTACAATAGGCTGAAATCCTCAATTCATTTGACAATTATTAGAAAACTAAGGCGCTATGTATTTATAAATTACCACACAACGAAGAGCCGAAGGAAATTAGTATTAAAATAATAAAATACAAAGCATGGGATATAAATTAATATATCATCGGTTGGTTGTTTATTCTCTATAACAGTAAAAATGCTGTACGTAATTAACACTATTTATTTGTATAACAATTATTATGACGCGGCTTTACATTACTGTTACTACATGGAAATTAGATTTTCATTGTCTAGTCATTATGTTCCTAAATATTAATTGTTTGTTGCTGAAAAATGAATCCGCAAATTTTATTTTGAAGAAGTCATAAGTATTTCAAAGTACTGTTGAAATGATCATTCGAAATTGCATTTTATTGCTAAGCATATAATAGAAGCATAAACCAAAAAAGGGAATAATACAATAAGTGTCCGATACTTCACATAGTAAACTTTTATTTATACATAACTAGGCAGATTCCCGTGCTTCACTAAGGAGTGTTTTATTTAAAGTATTTTTATTTAATTTGATGGGTTAATAAATATAAATAAGTTTATAAATATAATAAATTTATAAAGTTAATAAATATACCGTCAAGAAACATAGTGTTTCTAAGAGGGGAAATAATTATGTTTGAGGGGACAAATACTCTATCTGAGTAAAATGTATTCGGTAATTTAATTTTTTTTTCACTACATTTTTTTTTTAAGAAGTCTTTTTTACTTTTTATCAGTTTTTATTTCAACGCGCTGAAATTCAGACCCCAAAATTAATTTCTCAATCTTTCTCGGTTTACGATTTGTATGCAACTACAAATATTATGCAACTAGGATCAACAAATAGGCTCATGTGTCAGCAAACAAAAGTAATTTTTGTTTTATCACAATAATTTCCCGTTATATAAACATCGCGTACACAAAGAGAAAGAGAGATAATACATAGATGGCACGCTGAAAGGAAATAATATATTATAATTTTTTTTTATAATTTTTATTAAATTCAGTAGAAACAGAAGTACTTATCACATTAGAGTAAAGAGAAGTGAGTAACAGACCGCTTCTAGAGGTTTGATACCTGGGATTGGAGGAGAAACCGATAAAGCGAAACAATTAAAATAACAACTGCTATCCAAACTCTCAACTATTTTTAAACCTTTTGCAGGAAATAAAGAATATATATACATTGATTATACATATAAAAACAATATATATTAATAAAAATATATTATTTATATATTATTATTAGTTTTATAAAAACAAGTTGGCGTATTCAATAATAATATAATTAAAAAATAGTCTGTCAATTAGTGAGGCACATAGCTCCTTCTCCCTCGCTTTCTACGTATACTACGTTCACACATCGTTTTGAAAGAGTTTCGGATTCAATTCGTTTTCAAAACGATTTGCGTTCACACAACAAAAAATACAGGTGATCGAAATATTTGTTTTCGATATTTCTTAACGGTGACAAAACCTACTTTCTTGTTAACTAATATGTCCGAGAATTTTTACATTTTAAATTTTACATTTCCGAATTTTTACATTTTATTTACAAGTTATTAAAAGTTTTTACAGGTTCTTTATAATAGTATTAACTTTTGTTTAAAAACGTTTTGCAGTTTAAAAAAAAGAAACGGAAGCTCACGAAAACAAAGAAATTAAAAAGTGGAAAAGAGTAAAATAACCTGATATCTCTATCCCCTCCACGACCTGTTCATACGAGCGTTTTGAATTTCGATCCCCCGTTCGGATCACGTATTTTTGGTGGAGCGGATAACCTGATACGATCCGTCGATCTCCGTTCGTACAGCGTTTTGAACTAGCGGATCGTATTCAAAACGATGTGTGAACGTAGTAATATATTATTAAACGAATGGTATAATCTCTTTCGATTCCTAGTGGGGCCAGTCTTATTTTTTTGGTAGTGTTAAATTTGCTGAACGGTTGAAATTAATATAAGGCCATCTGGGCTACTTATGTCAAACCATTCAAGTTTCTTTAAAATCGGATCAGTTCTTTTAAACATAGTCTGCTCATTATTGCGGTACATAGCATCCTGGTGTTGGTGTCCTACAACGTACTTAATGATGCTTTAAGAAATCATTAATGTCTAATCAATTTAATTTTTCCCTCCTGTTATTATAAATCGTATCAATTTAAGCGTATTTTATTCTGGTGAAACTATAATGATTTTAATAAAACAAAGTAGTAGCTTAAATTCCCAGGGGGGGTTACACATATTATAATTTAATATTAAATGTGCACAGACGTATGGACCTATCTGAGGCCTAATTTTCTGTGCGTTGTTTTTTAAATAGGAGGCAAATTAAAAGAGATTAATACAAACTTTCTCATATACGAGTTCTTAAATACTTAGCCCAGTGTTTCCATTTATTAATTTTCGAGTTTTTGTATATACATTTAATTATTTTTGAACATTATATAAATATTTATCATAAAAATAACTTCTCCTCGGCGAGGAATCGAACCCGGCCTCTTTCCGTCCGCATTTAAAACTTTTTTCTTAGGAACTAGATGATTCCCGGGAAAACGGCTTATATCTTTAGATTGGTATTTAAATGGGCTACATTTTAGAATTTTTGAATCAAAATCGTATGGACCATTTTCAAGAAATTTAGAGCTAAAATTCAATTCTCGATTTCGCCTCGGGGTATGATTTTCTGAATATGTATGCCAAATTTCGTCCAAATCGGCCCAGTAGTTTAGGCTCCACGCTTCGGCTGCAGGGAACGGAATTGAGATCATTCTGAAAAACTGGAAAATTGTATATGTCTCCAAATTAAAATAGTCTCCCATTAGAGAGGCCCGTAGCCCCTCGCTTCCTATACTACATACATTATTGGATGTCAGAAGCTATAATATCATTCTGATTTTGAAGAAAGAAAATTGTTTATTTCACTAAAGATATAAATCCGTTAGATATCAGGGAACATTTTTGGTTCCGTGTCTGCCCGTCGCTCAATAGGTATTTGTGAAGCAACATGTTTTAAAACTATTAGTCCGATTGTTTAGAAATTCCAATCCCCTGCACACATTAAATATTGCTAAATTAATACTTTTATTGGAATAAAATTATTCTGCCAATTTATGTGGTACGTACTTCCCTCGTGTCATATTTCGTACACTTTAAAGATTTTTTATTTCAACTTATTATTGTCCAATTGACAGACACAGAATTAATAGTTTTCCCTGATGACTGGAAAAGATTTCTGTCGAATTAATAAAAATTGGATATGAAAAATTGTCGTTTATTTTTCGTTCAGGAATCCGTTTCAGACATAAGAAAACATTATTGGTCTCTTGGGTATCTATGAGTCTGCCGGTCTGTCATACATTCTTGTGATCCAACATATCTTAAAAACTACTCCTACAAATTTTAATGAAAATGAACATTTTATTCACAAAAAAATGTTAAGATGTTTTTATTCGCTATCGTTATGAACACAATATACACTTTTCTTAAACAATATAATAAGTGTATAATTGTTTATTAGACATATAGTTTTGCCCTGGGATTATATTATAATGAAAAGTTATTTTGTGTGGCCGTTTAGCTATAAAAATAATACTTTAAATTACAAATCTGTAGCGAAATATAACCATTACATTTTATTATTAATAAAAATGATAAGATTTTTGTAAACTGCTAATAATGCATTATACGCTATATATTAATGTCTAGAAAATGTATGATTGCAAATTAGACATATTTTTAGGTCATGAAAAACATATATGATGAAAATTATTACATATATATATATATATATGGGGAATCTACCATTTTTATATAGTTTTGCCCCGATACAGGGGGCAAAATATTAGAGTTATAAAAAATGTTATAAGTAAAATATTTTTCTTTTTTTTTTACAATATAATCCAAATCTGCTATCAAAACTACGCAATCAAATTTAAAATTATTAAGTAGGGTGGCATGGGATCAAAAAGGGCAGTTGCCCCTAGTATGTCTTTACTGTTTACATAGTAAAGATGCCCCAAGTTCGATTAATTTATCTTAAACCGTTTAGATTTTACAAGGATATATTTTTACTTTTCCTCACTACCTATAGTAGGAAAAGTACTGTTTCCACCAAACAATTTTTTTTCGAGATTTCAACGGAATTATCCGTGTTGGGTGTTTTTAAGACCTCCTGAGTGGTTGTCAGCATGACGTCTGTATGTATGTATGTGTGTTATCATCGTAGCGCCCACGGTATTTAACCTAGAGAGTTGAAACTTGGCAGAAAAATCAGTCCTTACCTGCAGTGGTGCCGCCCGGAAAATCAAATTTTTCCGCCATCTTGAACCCAGTTTGTTGAGTCAGCAAACATTTTAAAAAATCGTAATAAATTGGCAATGGTCCTGATCGGGGTGAAATTTGGCACGAATATACCTCTCTGTATGATAAACAAGCCCACCTAAATCTGCCATATAAAATATACACTCCAATGAATTTTGAAGTTGGGTGGCCTAGGGGCAAAATAGGTGGTTGCCCCTAGTGCGCGACAGCATGAAAACAAACTTCACGTTGCATGGTACAAATCCCAGAAGTTTCATTAATATATCTCAAACCGTTCAAAAGTTGGGAGGGGGAAACTTTTAAACATCCTGCGTAAAAGTACAAGTATACATTCAAGTAATGTACGTATAATAATTGTAAAGTATATATATACAAAGTATCAGGTTATATGCCACTAAACATAAAGGGAAGTAAAACCCCTGCAAGAAATAATGAAATGTCCCTAAAGGAGATCTGGCAACACTGTAGAGATTTCGGAGGGTTGTGGCCTCCACAAACTCCTTTCTCGTGTATATCGCCAGAAAAATGTTTGCATATAAAGTCAAAGGGTTTTAACTTCCACCCGTGGAAGTCACAATGACTGGAAGTCAAACCCTTGCGAGTTTCACTATATATATATATATATATATATATATATATATATATATATATATATATATATATATATATATATATATATATATGTGTGTGTGTGTGTGTGTGTGTATTAGATATAATATAGGTATCAATTATAGAAAGGACCTTATGATGTGTTGATCTTACAAATATCATATACGACTAAAATTATAAAATTTAATAAATAAATAAATGTTTTCAGAAAATGCTTCAAGTGTGTAATAATTGATACAGAACGTACATTTTATATTTTATCTACAGTAGAGAAAAAAGTTATGATTTTGAATTATTTTAGAGGGACTAAAGTAAGTCTTTTCATCCCTGAACTCAAAAAGTAGGAAGGCAAAGTAAAAGTAGGGCGAAAAAGTAAAGATTGCAACTTAATTATTTTGTAAATAGTAGAAAATGAATGGCTAATGCAATGAAGTTGTTGAAATCAGGTTGGCGACACTGCTTTTTCGACCATGTTTATCTTTGTTTATAACATGCATCTAAATAACCTTCTATTTGAGTTTAATTCCAATTCTTATTTGTTTTTCATATTGAATCTCTTATAATATCTGCTATTAAAGTGCTAATAATTATTGTTATTTATTAAAATACATAAATACTGTGCAATGGAGAACATTTGTATTTTCTTCCTACCGGAGAAATAAAATATTGTATGTACCTCGTGAGTAAAGTGCCATTATTCCCCTCGCTATAATTATCTCCCTCGGCTGCGGCTCGAGAGCTAATTAGCAATATTCCCGAGGGAATTATTAGAAGAGTCTAATTCCCTTGGCTTCGCCTCGGGATTTAGGAACCAACATTTTCGCTCAGGGAATAATGGCTTACTTTACTCCCTAGGTGCATAAATAACTATTAAGAAGAAATTAATATAAATTCCTTTTATCTCCAGTAGGGGAAAAAAGTTATGATTTTGAAATAGTTTAGAGGGACTAAAACAGGTCTTTTCATCCCTGACTCAAAAAGTAGGGAGAAAAAGTAAAAGTAGGGCGAAAAAGTAAAGATTGCAACTTAATTATTTTATAAATAGTAGAAAATGTATGGCTAATGTAATGAAGTTGTTGAAATCAGGTTGGCGGCACTGCGCTTTTTGGACCATGTTTATCTTTGTTTACAACATTATAACCTGCATCTAAATAACCTTCTATTTGAGTTTAATTCCAATTCTTATTTGTTTTTAATATTGAATCTCTTATATATCTGATATTAAAAGTTCTAATAATTATTGTTATTTATTAAAATAATAAATATAAACTGTGCTATGGACGAAAATGTGTATTTTCTTCCTACATTCCTACTGGAGATAAAATATTGTATGTACCTCGTGAGTAAAGTGCCATTATTCCCCTCGCGATAATTATCTACCTCGGCTGCGCCTCGGGAGCTAATTAGAGTTATTCCCTCGGCTGCGCCTCGGGAATTAAAGAGTCTAATTCCCTCGGCTTCGCCTCGGGATTTAGGGACCATGGTTCCTTTGGCTTCGCTCAGGGAATAACTTTTTCGCTCAGGGAATAATGGCTTACTTTACTCCCTAGGTGCATAAATAACTATTATTATTTACATTATGATGATTTTCCTTCCGTGTTTTCAAAAGATAGTGGAAGCATTTTAATGTATTGAAGAAAGAAAATGTCTTCGAATTAAAAAATTTCAAAACAGAATTCTGTTTTTAGACATCACGGAACTTTTTTCGTCCCGTAATTTGTCTGACTGTCTCGCCAACAATTTTGCAAACCAAGATATCTTATAAACTACTCGTCTGATTTTAAAGAAATTTGGATGGTACATTATAATTTAGTTAATTGTTGGTCCCATGTAAGTTTCAACCTTCTGTGTTCATTAGTTTCGTTGTTTTGTTAGATTTTTTTTTCATGTAATAATTACAAGATAAAAAGAACTTTTTATATAGTACGTTTTCAAATTTTCTGTCATATATAATAAATTTGAAACCTGTCAAAATGAAGATCGTAAATATGGGATATGTCAAAACAAATAAACTAACTTTCCATACAGCAAAATTTTCTGAAAACGAATTAAATTCTGCTTAAAGATGGCTAAAAGTATTAAAATAATGCATTGTCACCGACTTCTGAGCTATACTAAAAGTTTCAAATGTCTAGTTAAAAATTGATTGCAAGATTTGTACTGGACAAACAAACCAACAAGAAAGCAAGCTAATAAAAACGTAGTAAAAATCAAATTATCCATCAAATTCGGCTTCGCCTCAAGAACCAACTTTTTCGCTCAGGGAATAATGGCTTACTTTACTCCCTAGGTGCATAATAAGAATATAATTAATATTCTTAAACTATTTTAAGTCAATGATATTGACAGACATAGAATAGGCTGTTTGCCATGTTAATAAATACTAATACATACATTGAGCATTATAGTAGGTATTTTTAATTGAAAAATACATTCATAAATAACTGATTAATTTAAAAGAAACCCCATTTTCTTTTTCAGCTTGATAAAAAAAAATCTAACAAGTACGATTCAATTTTAAATTGTTCAAAAGAGAGTTTAGATTAACTAATATTTTCATTAAAATTGAAGTATGTATCATATTATCATTTACTTATTAGCATTAAAATAACAACTTTTTTTGTTGTTTAGAAAATATTTTGATCTTTTTTCACACTTAAATATTAAATAGATGACGAGACAATTAGAAATGAATGTTAAAACTCCACTACTCTTCATTGAACCTGTCAAAAGAAAATATTTTATTTGTTTTTTTTTTATCTTTGAATCTTGAACTCAACCTTGTCACTGTTAATCCAGTTTAATCCTTATTTATACAATTTATTGATTTTAAAATGTGACAGATCATATTTATGATTATAAAATTGGTTGGCACTTGTAAAATATTTGTAAGAATTGAATGGTTATTACAAAAAAAACTACTATCTGCATCGTAATGTAAGCAGACTACGAAATCTAATAAATTTATTTGTTAGCGAATTTTCAAAGAAAATTACGCTATTGCAATGGCTTCAAAATTTTTGAAAAATTTTTCCATGGTAATCCGTTTTAGACCATTCTGAATCGATTCCTAAAATTTAACACTTTTTTTATGTAAGTATGTATATATGTATATATGTATGTATATTGTATATATGTATGTATATATGTGTCACTCCAGACGATATCTCCCCTTAGGATACACTTAAAAATTTTAAAATGTCAATAATATCAAAAGAAAGGATGAGTTCTTTGGCCAGAATTTTTGGTCAATTTAGGGTCAAAAATAGCATAAAAACAGGTTTTTTCCATTTTACCCCCCTTTTATATGAAAATATGATAAAAGTGTACATAACAACAATTGCTGTACTCTTAAAGAGCTTTCTAACGACATGCATATTGAAGGGTAAATACTATTTTGACTTTTATACCCCGTACCCCTGTGTACCAATTTTTTTTACACAATTCTAAACAAAAATTTTCCTATATTATCATAAGCCAATAATACGCAGATTTCTTTGAAAATTCGCTCATTAAGTCATGGTGCATGACTGAACTTTTTTTTTATTCATTTCTGTTAGTAATAATACAAATATTTAGTACTATTTGAAAAATTATCTTACTCTTTGTACTTGTATTGGCAACCATCTAAACTGTTCGTAATAGTATTAACAACCATATACACGGTTTGTACTTGTAATGACAACCATCTAAACTGTTCGTAATAGTATTAACAACCATATACACGGTTTGTACTTGTAATAACAACCATCTAAACTGTTCGTATTAGTACTAACAACCATCTACACTGTTTGTACTTGTATTGGCAACTATCTGTACTGTTCGTAATAGTATTAACAACCATCTACACTGTTTGTACTTGTATTGGCAACTATCTGTACTGTTCGTAATAGTATTAACAATTATCTACACTGTACTTATATTAATAATTATCAACACAATTTTTACTTGTATGAACAACTATCTACACCGTATACTTGTATTGGCAGCCATCTACACTGTTCGAAATAGGATTAACAACCATCTACACTCCTTGCACTTGAGTTAACAACCATCTACTAGAATTATTAACAACTATCTACACTGTCTTCACTTGTATTAACAACCATCTACACTGCTTTTACTTGAGTTAACAACCATCTATTAGAATTATTAACAATTATCTACACTGTCTTCACTTGTATTAACAACCATCTACACTGCTTTTACTTGAGTTAACAACCATCTACTAGAATTATTAACAATTATCTACACTGTCTTCACTTGTATTAACAACCATCTACTAGAATTATTAACAATTATCTACACTGTCTTCACTTGTATTAACAACCATCTACACTGCTTTTACTTGAGTTAACAACCATCTACTAGAATTATTAACAATTATCTACACTGTCTTCACTTGTATTAACAACCATCTACTAGAATTATTAACAATTATCTACACTGTTTTTCAGGAATTTAATTCGTACGTCATTTATAATCTTCAAAGGTAATACCTATATAAACAAGCATACATTCCATCATTATATGAAGAAATGTATAAAATCCTATTAATGAATTATAATAATATTACCTTCTAGATTTATTTTGATCAAAACAAAAGACAAAATAACATAATAAGAGATTCAAAAAAATTTAAGATGTACAGGTAATTTAAATAAAAATAACATAATCCAAATTATGTCCATGATTCTATTATGTACTATACCTCTATTTCCCCATAGGAGGTCAAATTTCAGAAAATTTTATAAATGGTAGACATTAATATTATTTAATAAATAACTGTAGATTTATATAAGACACAAAAATACACACACGTATTAACAGACACTTTTAGTTTAGTTCAGGAGATAGCGTGCAAAAGAGTGTCTAATTAACATCAAGCTAGAATTTTGTGTATACGTTAATCTTTTGCTGTCTTTTAAGAATATGTGATAGGCAAAGTTTGTCTGTGGGATATAGGTTTGTTTATAAATGCCTATAGCCAAGCAATGTCCCGCAGACGAACTTAGCCGACCACATATTCTTAAAAGGCACCAAAAGATTAACTTAAGCTCAAAATTCTAGCTTGATGTTAGTCAGACACTTTTTTACATTTTTACATCTCCTGGACTATAAATTTTTATCAAGCAAAAATTTTGTTCAGTTTCACTAAAATGTTCCAGATCCTTTAAATTTTAAATTATTCATGAACAATTGTACATTATTTTTTAAACACAAAGCTATAAATATAATAATTACTAAAAGTATTTGAGTCTAATCACAATATAAGATATATTTGACTTGATTTTTCACGAATTTATTGATAGCCTTGGCATTTTACTGCAGGAAAATAACTCACTTATAGAGTTATACCCTTGAAATGATAGATTGCTTGCTAAATTGCGGATAATCTATCCAATATTTTAATTACATAGTGCAATTTTAATTTATCACCAACATTGAACAAGAAATAGCTAAACTAAATACAAAAAAGTAGCTACTTCAAAGAAAACTACAAAATCTTTTACAGATAATATAATAAAACATAAGGAAATTAGGGTTAAAATAACTCTAAAACTAAAAAAGATTTGATGGTAATAGGCAATAATAGATAATATTTCTTTAAAAAAATCGGTCCGAGACAACTCAGACAAACTTTCTCATTTACGAAGTCATGATTATTTGGCCCAGTGTTTTCCATTTATTAGTTTTCGTATGTACATTTAATTATTATTGAACATTTCATCAAAATTTATCATAAAAATAACATCTCCTGGGCGGGGAATCGAACCCGGGCTCTCTCCGTACGCGTTTTAAGCTTTTTTCTCAGGAACTATATTTTTCCCGGAAAAACGGCTTATATCGTTAGATTCGTATTTAAATAGCCTACATTATAGAATTTTTTAATCAAAATCGTCGGAATCGTTTTCGAAAAATAATTTTTTTTCACGTTTTTTTAGAATTTTTGGGGGGTAGAGCCCCCAAATTTGAAGCTAAATTTAGTTTCTCGATTTTGCCTCGGGTATGATTTTTCTGAACATGTATGCCAAATTTCGTCAAAATCGGCCCAGTAGTTCAGGCTCCAGGCGTCTTCACAGGGCACAGACAGACAGACATTTTTAAAAACCACTTTTTTGGACTCAGGGGACCTGAGTAAATCCATCAAAATCTCAAAATCGAATTTTCGCGCCATCACAATACTTTCTCTTTATATTAAAGTAAAAAGAAAAATGGAAAAATTTACCTAAGTTAAGAGACATGACACATTATTAAACGCACACACATTGCCCTTATAGAAAAAAAATAGAAAATATATTTATTAACATCAGTGATATTACACTTGAGTTATCCATATATTTATCTTGGTTTCGTTGATTCAATGCCCCACAAATTTTCTATGGAACAATTACTACAATTCCGAGATTTTTCCAAAACCATTTTGAAAACTGTTTTGGTTTCAAACCAAAAGTATTTCCATGAGGAGTTTCCAAAACAGTTTCCACAACAATTTTGAAAAATTTAAACTCCCAGACTTGATATTGTTAAGTTAGGTTATAATATCTCTGTTCATCGTATCAACTGCGCATGTCTCAATTCTGTTTTCAATTCAATACCTGTTTCCATGCTATTTTTTTTTAAAACAGTTTCAATAAAAATCCAAACATTTGCTGTTGTGACCTTGAACTCAAAACGTTTTGAAATCGCCGTTTCCATGGTGTTTTGAATTCCAAATCTCATGAAATTGTTTCTAACAATCTTTACAAATTAATGAATTTATGGAATCTAAATAAGAAGCTAAGCTGACAAACTTTCTTTGAATTATTTTAGACATTTGTTTTATTAGGTAGATGTAATTTTTTCAGAACTTGTCGTAGAACTTCACACTTCACAGCTTTGAACTTCACACAAATAGTTCTGCGTCATCCCCCCAGTATTGAACAATAGACAGATTAATAGAGTTCAGCTCAGTCTCAGTCTCAGTTTTGATTCGATTGCCGACCTTACTTAAGTTTCGATTACTTTTAAGTTTTGATTCGGTTGCCGACGTTACTAAGTTTCAATTACTTTTAAGTTTTGATTCGGTTGCCGACGTTACAAAGTTTCGATTACTTTTAAGTTTTGATTCGGTTGCCGACGTTACTAAGTTTCGATTACTTTTAAGTTGTGATTCGGTTGCCGATGTTACTAAGTTTCGATTACTTTTAAGTTGTGATTCGGTTGCCGATGTTACTACGTTTCGATTACTTTTAAGTTTTAATTCGATTGCCGACGTTACTAAGTTTCGATTACTGTTAAGTTTTGATTCGGTTGCCGACGTTACTAAGTTTCGATTACTTTTAAGTTTTGATTCGGTTGCCGACGTTACTAAGTTTCGATTACTTTTAAGTTTTGATTCGGTTGCCGACGTTACTAAGTTTCGATTACTTTAAAGTTTGTTTCGGTTATTGTATAAAAGTTCTGATATGTTTGATTTCATAAATTTGCTGAAAAAATTATAAAGTTGATTACTTATTTCAAAATTCCAATTTTCGTATAAAATAATTTATTTATTGATTTATAACATAAAAATGTAATTGCAATAATCGTAGTATTATTACCACTAAATTTAGAAAGTCACATTAAATTAATAGTAAGATGATTGTGTACATTGAATTTATTGGTTAGATTGTGTGCTTTGAACTAACCCTATATTGTCTGAAGTACAGAATATATAGTCTTAATAGACTTTAAAATCAGCTATACCAAATAATTGTGAAATTTTTAATAGTGAGATTGGCGTGGATCATTAGACATCCTGATGAATTGATAAAGGTAAATAAATCATCAAAACAACGATTTAATAATTTTATTGATCCTTGATTTCATCAATCATAATTTAAATTCAGTCGATACTTCACATAGTTACAATAATTTTATTTATTTTAAAATTATTTCTTATAAATTTTAATTTAATTAATTAATTTATTAATCATTTCAATGACTGTAGTCTACAGAAGCATAACCACAATTTGCATTTATTGCATTTCTTTGTTATATTATTGATACTTAGTTTTAATACTGATACTTAACTGCATTTAAATTATTGCCAATTGTTACGAAATTGTTTTCAATCACTTCTTTAATTATTATTGGTACACTGTATTTTATTATTTGAGCACTGTGCAATCTGTACTTCGATGTTCATTCATTTTTAACTGTTTTCATTTTCAGTTGTAACTTTGTTGTATTTTGCTGGTTGAGCTAAAATTCGCACCAATTATACAATTAAATGAGATAAATATTTCCTCCAAATTTCAACCTAATATTAATTTTGAAAATATTTGGTGGGGAATAGTTCCGAGAGGTGTGTTTTGATTTATTCTTTATCTATATTATATAAAATTAAAGTTTTGTCTGTACATTGGTCACAATTGAAAATTTTTTCATTTTATACATTTCCTTAACTTAATTTTTCTCGTGTGTGTATGTGTGTGTTTGGGTACTTCTAGACCACCTAGAGACTCGCGGTTTTTTTGCGTTTGGTCGGAAATTGGCCCAACCCGACTGGAAAAATCCGAAAAGTTAAAAAAATATATTTTACCCCCCTTAAAAAATTAAAGATGACGGAAGCACTTTAAAGTTTTTTTGGAGGCTTATTGTGTCTAAACGTTAAATCATATCGACAAGCTGATTGCGCCAGCGGTAACTGATTTTTAATTATCTACAACTTTGGTCCTGTGACGTTTTGTCGTACCTCCATCGGTTCTACCTTAAATAGAGCTATTTTCTTTTTTTTAAAAAAAGAAATTTGACTTTGAGTGCTTATTGCATCCGCAATTGTAAACAGATTTAATTTCTGATTAGGGTGCTTAAACCTCACGCTAATGCTTTTTAAATCGAGTATTTATGATTTTATTAATTTGTGATAGAACTAGAGCTATTAATTATTTACTGGTGCAACTGCCGTATTGAGAGAGAGGCTGGTAATTAAATTAGTGCACAATCATGGTTGATGATTGTTCAATGACTTCCCAGTCTAATTGGTTTTGTCTACGTTTATTTTTTTTATTTATTATACAATTTTTTTAGCATTGCTAGTTATTACTATTTTACTTAGTTTCTATTGGCTATTTTTTGAATATGTAGACAGACTCCAAACTACGATTTGGAGAGTATTATATTCTTAGTAATGGAATCAATGATGTGTAATATAGTCCTGATTTTATTCCTAGAAGGCTTTGGAAACAAAACTATTTAGGACTTAATTTAATTGCTAGTCCTACATGACTATAGCAAACATAGCCACTAACACCCAGCATGAGCCCCGCGCAGAGCGCGGGGTAAATGCTAGTTTTCAATTACTTCATTCCTAATCTTTTCTGTCTATTTGTCTAGTTTTTTGAAAAATGACTAACAGAAGTTATTAAAATTTGATATTTTCTATTTAACTTATTACTTGATTAAGCTATTAATTGATCTAACTTTATTTCTAGCTATCACAACATTTTTTTTTTCTTGAACTTTAACACTAACCTGATAATAATCGCACTAAACTTTTTCAGTAGCAATTTGTTGTTATCTTACAAACGTTATTAAGTATAATCTATGCAGCATATTGTGAATGACTACTAATGGGTCAATAGAAGCATTATCAATAAATAGAAAATAAAACAGCTTATTAACGTTTCCTACTTCCTTATCTTGTTGCACGTGGTTTGCATGCAATTGTATTATCTACAAAACGACTTTATTTCTACTTACTGTAGGTTGTCTTTCAGATACGAGTATAATCTTAGCGACATATACTCTAGTATCTTTTGACGGCACGCATATTGATACATCAATAATTCATTAGGAGTGCTTAACAGCTGTTTAACATAAATAAAGACTTAAAGTTTTCTCGCAGGTATTTCATATTCATTTCTTCCTGCTGTCTCTCGCCATAGGTAACTTCGAATGAATATATTATAAAGCATCAAGTAATTTTATAAAGTTCTTCCTTTAATATTAAGAGTAACCACCTTCAAATTTGGATAAAAATTGCTTGCATACGAGTCTGCAAGACAGTGAGACATTTTCATGTAACGCTTTTTGGTGTCGTTTTTTGGTAACGCTTGTGTAACACTTTTTGGTGTCGTTTTTTGGTAAAGCTTGTGTAACACTTTTTGGTGTCGTTTTTTGGTAACGCTTGTGTAACACTTTTTGGTGTCGTTTTTTGGTAACGCTTTTCGAGTTTATGTGCCAAAGTAAAGACATGAAAATGTCAAAAAAATTCGAAGAAGAAAGAAAGTACTTTTATTATTTTCCAGTTTATTAAGAAGTTATATTTTACCTTCTTCACCCATATTTTTTATAATAAATGCAAAAAATTATAGTTTATCAAAAATAAAAAATAATAATGTAAAAAATAAAGTTTATTAGGAATAAAATTCTAAGGCTTATGGCGTTTGTCCGATGCAAATCGGAGCAGTAGAACAGAAGTTGTAGTTGGGGGGGGGGGGGGGGGGCGCCGCTGGGGTTCGTGAGTGACTACTTGAGTGGTAGCGAGAAGCGAAGAGAGTGAAACGTGATAGGTAGCCGATCGGGAGGGCAGGGATGGGTAGGCCCTACCAAGCCCGGTGTGGAGAACATTATAAAGCATATGACATAAAACATTATGAAGCCGGTGTGGGAGACATTATACCTACTGAGAGCGGGCAGACTCGATTGAACACCTCCTATATCTTTTTAAGTCCCTGTTCCTATATCTTCCCTACTCGTGTAAAGCTTTTCGAGGTTATGTGCCATACCCTAGACATGAAAATGTCAAAAATATCTTAATTTCACGAGAAAAAGGAGATAGGCTTTCTATGTGTACGACACACAAAACATTTTAACAACCCTATTTAAATTCGCATTATATTAATTTCAATTTGGTTTCTTTAAGGCTCTACCGCTCTTGGAGGTTAGAAAAATCATTAAATTGAAAATTTTATTGGTTCTAAGCAAGATACAAAAATCTAATCACAGGCTTAATTCCTAATTTTAATTCTGCACAATTTGAGCCCTATTTCAACTTCCTATGATAAATACAGGTGCGGATCCAGGGGGGGGGGGGGGCGAGAGGGGCGACCGCCCAGGGCCCCGCGCCTTGGAGGGCCCCGCGCCATAGAAAATTAAAATAAAATACTTATACTTTACTGTCAAATTTATAGTTCATAGTGAAGATTGTCCGCGGGGCCCCGTGCCATGTACAAAACATGAAATATTAGAATTATAAAATTCAGTCTAATTTAGTTTACATGGTAGAGCCTAATACCTAACTACCTTTTCGCGGGGCCCCTCACTATAAAAAAGTCAAATAAATAAGTTATAAAATATTGATTAATCTTTTTTTATGTTTAAGATAGCCCGCGGGGCCCCGCTCCATATAAAATTAAGTGAGTTAACATCCTAGTGTTTTCTCACCCTCCCCCTTTTCAAAATGATGACGATTTTGTTATTTATTCTGTGGGGTAAATCTTAATTATGTGCCCCACCCATATCTAAACATCCAATTTAATTCGGTTTTTTTTTCAAACTGTTCCTTTTTACATTACAAAAACGATTTCGGTTGTAGCATCTCGATATATTCAATTTTTTTTAATTTTAGGGAAAAGTATGGAAGGTTATGGTAAGTTTAGGTTGAGTTTAGTACTTTTTGACCTGACCTAACAATAACCTTCTATCATTACCCTATAAAACGTGACATTTCGTGTATTTTTTTAAAAAACAAATAAATAAAACACTGAATTTATCGAGATACTACATAACCTTAATCGTTTGACAATGTACAGAGATATGTAAAAAAGACAAATCCTGTAAAAAGAAATAGTAAAAGAAACTAAGTATATCGGACAGTACGAAATAATTGGGCCAATTAGTGCAGTTTTACCAATTGATGTCAAAGAGAAACTTTACCTCAGATGCATAAAAACGCTGTTTTGAGAGGTCATATTTACAAAATTTTCAGGGGGAGGACCCCCGGACCCCCCTTAAAATGTGTCTTTGAAAATTAAACTTAAAAACTCGGCACTAAAATGGAAAGTTAGCTGAGAATATGAATTCTGGGAGTAAACTTAAAGTGCTCGAGAGTAGATTTCAAATTATAGGACTGATCACAAAATAACGCTGCTTAACTTTTCATTTACAATAATAATTTAACCATAAAACCCAAAATATCATGAAGAAGAATAAATAGTTAAGTATAACAGAGCTTAATTATTACAATAAAAAATCACAGGGAAGTACTTGCGTCCAAGTACTTTTTAGGGTTTTGTAGATGATGAAGCATACCCGTTATGAAATTATGATTTTTTAAGGGTCCCGGGTTCGATCCCCCGGGAGGTCACAATGTTTTTTATAGGTAATAACGACAAGATAAATTACATTTTTTTAGGAAATTTTCATTGCCCAACCATACGGTGTAACCATGAATCATTTCAAAATTTTAAGACCAGCCATTATATAAAATTTGGGGGGGGATTTTTTTGGGGGTATATTTTGACTTATAAAACCAATAAAGAATTAAAAATTTAAAAAAGCAAATATAATTTGTATCCTACTCTTCAGCAGCTTTCATTTGATACCCAACTCAAAATTTTTAAAAAATAAAATTTTGGGCGCACTCCAAATTTTCGTGCACAAAATTGGTAATTTTTAAAACCTGGGAATGAACTCCCGGAAATATCATCGCCCCACTATAAGGTATTAGTATGAATTATTTCGAAATTTTAGCACCAGCCGATCTATAGTGGTTGGGGGGGGGAAATTTTTTTGGGGTATATTTTGATTTTTTTCCCCTATAACTAATGCAAATTTTAAAAAAGCATATATATATTTGTGTCCTACTCTTCAGCAGCTTTCATTTAATACCCAACTCAAAATTTAAAAAAAATAAAATTTTGGGCGCACTTCACTTTTTCGCGCCCAAAATTTACAATTTTTGAAAATTTGGGATGAACTCCCGGAATTTTCATCGCCTCACAATAAGATATTAGCATGAATTATTTCAAAATTTTAGCGCCAGCCGATCTATAGTGGTTGGGGGGGGGAAAATTTTTTTTTGGTATATTTTGATTTATTTAACCAATAAGGAATGCAAATTTTAAAAAAGGATATATATATTTGTGTCCTACTCTTCAGCAGCTTTCATTTGATACCCTACTCAAAAATTAAAAAAAATATAAATTTTTGAGTTTACCACATTTTTTCGAATTGCGCATGCGCAAATCTAATTATGAACTTCTGTATATTTTTCCTGTGGTTGGGTCAAAAAGTTGCACCAGTGTTTCAAATTTCAGTACTTTCGCTTAAACGGTTCGGGCCCTATGAACCAAAGAGCGACGGACGGACGGACACATCACCCTCGGTATAAGGGTTTTGAGAAGTATCTACAAAACCCTAAAAATGTTTCTTTTCGATTACGTTTGCAAAGAAAACGATGATTATTTGAAAACTATATAATTTGAGGGGATATGTTCAAATAATATGTTAGATAAAAATCATGAGCAGAATTGCAATTATTTTAAAATTTTTGAATTATTTTGAGAGCAAAAACGTTTGACTGGCCCTAAGTGAAGGGAATTAGCCGTAAAATAGGATCAAGTTATAAGTGGTTTATTATTAAGTTGCTTTATTGTTTTTTATCAGCAATCCCCTCTCTATCCTAGGGGGCCCCGCCATTTTGTCTCGCCCAGGGCCCCGCAAGATCTAGATCCGCCACTGATAAATAGTACAGGCGCCATTTCAATACAACGATAAAACTCGTATTAAAATGGCGCCTGTACTATTTATCATAGGAAGTTGAAATAGGGCTCAAATTGTGCAGAATTAAAATTAGGAATGAAGCCTGTGATTAGATTTTTTATATCTTGCTTAGAACCAGTATAATTTTAATTTTACTGTTTTTCCTAACCTTAAAGGGCGGTAGAGCCTTAAGCTAGCCCACGTCGTCAAAATCTTTAGGGGGCAAATTAATCTCTTCCAATCATACAATTGAGATTTGACACATAGACTTTGTACCAATATAAAAATATTTTATCAAATTAATTACTTAAATTAAATAAATATGAATAATTATTAATTATTACATATAAAAAAATTGAAATAAATAATTCTACTTTAATTCCTTAAAAATTTGGAAAAAATTATAAACAAAATAGTTAAATTATAAAATATATATTTTTTAATCATGGTATTGTGTATTAAAAAGTTTTAATCCAAAAAAATCATACATCGCTTCCTCAATTTTGACTTGAAAATACGAAAAATTATAGTCATGTGAAAAAAAATGTAATCGTTAATTTCCTTAAAGTTATAAACTAAACATTTGATTATTAAGAGCTCATTAATACCTTTGAAACATTTCTTCGTAAACATTTTTTTTATTTTAAATTGGTACACGGCGCCATATCTGAATCTAGATTGTGGAATACACAATATAATACAGTGTTTAGATATATGTCAATCAGGATTAAACAAGGATATTTACTGTAACAGACATCTTTAATCAAAAACAAATTTATCTTCATTATCCGCTAATACGATAACATAATCTTAACTATATTATGGTATGCTGTACCATTTCAATGGTTCCCATTAACATTTTAACAAATTATCTTGGAGTTATTCAAAGAGTTGTAAAATACTGTTTTCTGATAGCACTTTACTGAAAATAAGCAGTGGCTTTACGGTTTAGAAAAAAAATTCGTGATTACTCAGTCTGTATTTCTAGAAACAAGTTAATTTCTAAAGATGGAACTTCAATATACATTATTATTACTAGATTAATACCTCAAAGTTCAAGTGTTTCACAGGTTTATTTTCTCAACCTACGTTTGTCACGAACATAACATTAATAAGTGTGTTTGGGCGAATAATAATTTATCACATCTTGTTACTGTGCTAAATGATGAATTAGAATCAATTTTATTATAAAAGTACAAGCGTAATTATTACATCTAAATTAACTATATAAACTAGGCATCGCGTGGCTCTATCATTGAAGCGAGCGTATTGCAATGAAATACTGAATATTGAAATTTATTAATCATGATGAATGTCATAGTTGAAGATAAGTGGAAGAGGGCAGTGTGGAGTAGAGTGGGGGTACTCGGTATAAAGCTTTACTTCCTAAACAAACCATACACTATACGACTATAACAATCTTCACCACCCGCGGTAGCTTTTAAACAATTATTATAAATGTATCTCGTCACTACGCAAAGAATTTTGTTGTATCAAGTTGAAATTTTGCATACCTGTTTCAATTGTGCATTAGATGGTGTATATGAAGTTTTATTAAAATCGTTTCGTTAGAACGTAAGATATCGGTAAAAAGGTTGTTTTCTCTATTATAAACGTTTAGGTCCGCTTTAATAGTTTTAGCGATCTTTATTCAGTCATAGCGGTGTCGCTGTTGGTTTTAGTAAAAAATGTTCGTCTCATCGAGTAGATGATGATTCCCGTCCTGAAATTCCAATTTAATTTTTGTACCTCTCGTTTACGCGAGCGTTGCGCGCGAACTCATGGACGGATCACGCTGTCCAACGAACTTAGCCTGAGTATTAGAAAGAGGATCATGTATACCAAATTTCAACTAAATCGGTCAACTTTTACGCAAGTTATCGTCACACGCGTAAACGTTACTGACAGACAGACAGACAGACAGACACGGAGCATATTTCGTTGAATGTAGGAAGCTCGCTACGCTCGCTTCAATTATTCACATTCATACTTTATGTTAATATAAAAGTACAAGCGTAATTATTACATCTAAATTAACTATATATATTAATCACATTCATACTTTATGTTATTATAAAAGTACAAGCGTAATTATTACATCTAAATTAACTATATATATTATTCACATTCATACTTTATGTTATTATAAAAGTACAAGCGTAATTATTACATCTAAATTAACTATATATATTATTCACATTCATACTTTATGTTATTATAAAAGTACAAGCGTAATTATTACATCTTTAACTAGACATTATTAAAAAATGTATCATAAATAATGAAATTGTCAAGTAGTTTATTAATTGCAAAAAGGAGACGTGTCATTAAATAAATGGATTTATACTAATTATTATTTATTCGATTGGATTGATCGACTAAAGCAGCCCCTACACGATCAAGCAGCTTGATCAAAACAGCGAGTCAATCAATGGTGTCAAGCAAGATTGATCGTCTAGGAACCCGTTTGATGCTTGAGTCAAGCCTTGACGGAGATTGATGGAAAGTTTGAATGAGTCAAGCGGCTTGACGGAGCGCTTGATAGTCTAGAGCAATTTTGATCAAGCATTCCGTCAATGACCTGCTCGACACCCCAAATCCTGATTCGAAAGCATGGTATCTACACAATACTGATTCACTACAGTCCAGGAGGAGCAGTTCACTAGTCCAAAACTCCGCTACAAATGAGTGTTGATGAAAAGATTGATGGGATGCTTGATGGAATGCTTGATGCGCCCCAAGGTGGCTTGAAGCTCGTGGCAATCAGCTTGATGCGATGATTTGATCAAGTGGCTTGACCTGACTGTGTAGGGGCTGCTTTACTTACTTATTCCTGGCCTCTTCTACTTTTCGGTGTTCACTAGTCGAAAACTCCGCCACAAATGAGTGTTAATGAAAAGAAAGATTGATGGGATGCTTGATGGGCCCCAAGGCGGCTTGAAGGTCGTGTCAATCAGCTTAACGCGATGTTTCGATCAACCGGCTTGATCGAGTAGGGGCTGCTTTACAATGATCTATTTAATAATTTTAAGTCAATCAAGTCAATCTTACCAACAACAACAAAAGTTTGATTGAGCACCTCAATTGCCGCAAACTCGTTATGAATAGGAATTTAATAAAATAACGTAATCAAGCATCATATAAAATAGTTAGTAAATTAGTTATATAATAAAAACATTATAAATTAATGATTTTAGGAAATTACAATAAACTGTTGGTATTTGATAATGATCCTTGTTCGTATCTTATATTATTATTGGCAGTGTAATCGAGCCTCGAATGAACCTCACGTATTCTAAATAAACGAACAAAAATAAACTAATAACTTACAATTATATGGAATTTTTCACAATCTTCACAATTCTAAAATTTAATTAAAATATTCTCAGGTATTTAATGACTAGAGAGCTATAATTTTGTCACTCATAATAACATAGCGTAAAATAGTACAGCCTTGAATTCAATAAAAACAAATACGTATCATACTTTATCTATAATATATATATATATATATATATATATATATATATATATATATATATATATATATATATATATATATATATCAAATGATATATATATATATATTTATCGTGAACAATAAAATATCATAGATGGATGAATGTAGTTGTTTAAAACCTTTTTTTTGCAGACGAGAAAATGTATCATACCATCAACAATTATTTGTTAATTTCCTCAATAACATACAGATTTTTAATTGAAATAATTACTTTTGATAAAATGGAAAAACAATTGAACTTTCAAGGCCTAAGATTCAATAAAATGTTTTTTTAGTTACTAAAAAGATTTAAATTCTACATTTTTTACACTAAGGTTACTGCTTGCCAATAATTCTATGTTTCTATAAACTTGATTTTTACACTAAAAACTAAAAAAATAATGAATTATTTAAAGTGGAAGGAAAATATAAGATAAAGTATATAAAAGTATGTAGTTATAATATAAATAAGTGTTCAAAACAAAACAACCAATAAACATTATTTATAAAAAAAAGCAAATTTATATAAAAAGCCAATTTGTATGGCACATAGTTTCCTCGCATCCTATCGCGAAGTTTATTAATTATGTTTGCTTTCACGACCTATTATTGTCTAATCTATATAATTTTTCCCTCTTTTTGCTTCCGAGCTTACCTAAGGTAGCGGAAGTATTGTGACAATTCTGAAAAACAAATATCATATTTGAGATTGAAATTAATAGGGGATCATCTAGGGCCTATTTTCAACAAAATATTCATATTCTTTTTAGAATGGAATGAGTATTTCAAAGATACAGGTGTTAATAAAATTATGTGTGCACGCAGAAGAGAATGGAATTAGCGCTGAAGATTATGGGACCATCAATAGGCTAATTATGACCTACATTCCAAATTTCATTGAGATCAAAAGAGCAGTTTTTAAAATATGGTGGCATAAATGATGAATGACAGACGGATGTATAGGCACGAATGAGTAAGGGGTACCTCGGAACTTTTCCTCACTTCGGAGGCCACTAAAGTGGCGTTTCCTGCTCATTATCATTTTTCAAAAAAGAATATACATTATTTTTATTTCATTTATTTAAATATTTGAATTTTAGTGGTATTTTGACAGATGTAAACAAACTTAAGTATCGCACTAATTAATAATTATGTTCGCTTATAACTTCTAAACTAATTGATGGAATTTCATCGGTTTTTCTTTTATATTTTTTCCTTATTTTTTACCAGTTCCAACGATATATGTCAAAAACTTATTTACACTTTCGGGATTTTTAAATGACAAAGTTTCAAAAGTCAAAATCAATAACTTCAAAATGGCGGGCAATATCAAAATGAAATTTGGTGGATTTGTTTGATATACAAGACAGGTACACATTCATGCCTAATTTGAATTCGCTAAGACAATTTTTTGATTTTTTTTTTTACGATTATGCTGACTCAACCATCTGGGTTGAAGATTTCAACTCTCTAGCTTGAAAACTGAGGGAGTTATGTGTGACCCAGGCAGACAGACGCATAGACAGACACACAGACTGACATCCAGCTAAAAACCACTCAAATTGTCTTATAAACACCCAAAACGGATAATTCAGTTGAAATCTCGGTTTCGGTTATTTTGGGTGATAACAATGCTTTTCCTATATACAGGGTGGTCCAAAAGTCTCCCCCCCTCTTAAATTTTGAACGGTTTGAGATAAATTAATGAAACTTAGGGGATCTCTACCATGCAAAGGGAAGTTTGTTTTCATGCAATCACCCACTCGGGGCAACCACCCACTCTGCCCCCAGGCCACCCAACTTCAAAATTTCAAATTGGAGTGTATATTTTTGATAGCATATTTGGATTCTGCAGTGAAAAATAATAAACTTTTACTTGAAACTTTTTTTTTCTATTTCCAATATTTTGCCCCCTATAGGGGGGCAAAGATAGCAAAATAACCCTTACTATCATACGTTGTAAAATCTAAACGGTTGGAGATAAATTAATGAAACTTAGGGGATCCGTACCATGTCAAGGGAAGTTTGTTTTTATGCAATCGCGCAGTAGGGGCAACCTCCTATTTTGCCCCCAGACCACCTAACATCAAAATTTTCACCTGGAATGTATATTTTTGATGGCAGATTTAGAATCTACGGCTAAAAATTAAAATATTTTACTTAAAACGTTTTTTTCTAAATCCAATATTTTGCCTTCCATAGGGGGGCAAAGCTATAAAAAGGGTAGATTTCAGCGCCTGGGGGCAAAATGGTGGTTGCCCCTAGTACGCGAGTGGATGATTACGCACTTCCCTTTACATGGTACAGATCCCCCAAGTTTCATTACATTATTTCCAACCGTTTAGATTTTATAACGATATAAGTGTTTATTTCTTACTATTTCGGAAGGGATATTTTGCTATCTTTGCCCCCCTACAGGGGGCAAAATATTGGAGATAGAAAAAATCGTTTCAAGTAAAAGTTTATTATTTTTCACCGTAGAATCCAAATCTGCTATCAAAAATATACACTCCAATATGAAATTTTGAAGTTGGGTGGCCTGGGGGCAAAGTGGGTGGTTGCCCCTAGTGGGTGATTGCATGAAAACAAACTTCCCTTTGCATGGTAGAGATCCCCCAAGTTTCATGAATTTATCTCAAACCGTTCAAAAGTTAAGAGGGGGGGGGGGGGGGGGAGACTTTTGGAGCACCCTGTATAACTAACTATAACTACTTTATAACTATACTACTATATAACTACTTCAATAATATTGTAACTCAAAAAATGTTGTACATAATATATAAAATTGTAAAGGATAAAGTGACAACAATGAGACTGTCACCTTTATATGCCTTTGTACATCCAAAACTATGTATATAATTAGAAATAAACTTTTTGAAACTGAAAACTATGTATAACTTCCGAAAAGCTGAGGAAAAATAAATATGTTCAATTTTCTACCTAGCAATGTTTGAATTCGGAAGCATAAAGCAAATCGTTATCTGAATAATCTTCATGAATTAAATTATAATATGACTCTCCTGATAAAACAAATATATAGGGAACATTGATAACAAAGCTTATTTTTTGATTATTTTTATTTTTATTTAAATGCAACTAAAAGATAAGAGAAGTAACTATAATTAAAATGGTTTAAATTCCAAAGATAAATAAAGTCTCGGGTTACTGAATTGTATAATCTTCATTAAGAGATCTAATATATAAAATTAAACAATTCGGAAATAGTTACCGGGAAATCAGACATAATCATGTAATATTAGATTGGTAAATAAAATAGAGAGATAAGAATTATTTTGATTGTGGTTCAAATGTAAGAATGAAGCTTTTATTTCTAACTTATCCACTTAATTATTGCTTATATCAAATTATCCACTTAATTATCTATATAAATTAAAATTAATTATCTAGTGATATAATTATAATTATATCACTATAACCACTTAATTATCTATAAAGTAAATAACGTTCATGTCAACTGTGAATTAATTACAAACCGAGGATCATTCAAAAGTAAAAATCAAAATTAATAATTGAGGATAGCGAGGATCACAGTTAAAAGTAAAAATCATAATTGTTAATTAAATAGTAATTGAGGATAGCGAGGATCATAGTCAAAAGTAAATATTAAAACTGTAAATTAAATAGAAATTGAGGATAGCGAGGATCACAGTTAAAAGTAAAAATAAAAATTGTTAATTAAATAGTAATTGAGGATAGCGAGCATCAGTCAAAAGTAAAAATCAAAATTGTAAATTAAATAGTAATTGAGGATAGCGAGGATCACAGTCAAAAGTAAAAATCGAAATTGTAAATTAAATAGTAATTGAGGATAGCGAGGATCACAGTCAAAAGTAAAAATCAAACATTGGATTGAATTGTAAATGAGGATCAGTAAAAAGTATAAATCAAAATGTTAGATCTAACAACGTTTCGGAAAATTTTATTTCCTTCTTCAAAGTATAAAGAAAGAATGGTCCTTTATTTAAAAATGGTATTTTATTTAAGAGTAGTATTTTATTGAGCTGAGCGAAGCGAAGCTCTTATACTACACTTTGCATTTTTTCTGACGCATACTCCTCCTAAACGGCTGAACCAATCTGCACAAAATTTGGCACGGTCATAGTGACTAACCACAGGAAGGTATAAATCTGAAATGGTCCAAATTGGTACACAGGGGTACGGCGTACGGGTTACAAAAGTTTCCTCCTGAACGGCTGAACCGATTCGCACGAAATTCGGCACGGTCATAGTGAGCAACCACAGGAAGGTATAAATCTGAAATGCTCTAAATTCGTACACAGGGGTACGGGGTACAAAAGTGAAAATGGTATATGCCCTTCATGATGCTTGTCGTTGGAAAGCTCTTTACGAGTACAGTTATTGTTGTTATGTTCACTTATGTCATATTTTCATTTAAGAGGGGGTTAAAATAGAAAAACAGGAAACAATTATTTTTAATTAAAAATAGAGATTTTACTATTTTTGATCCGATTTCCTGTTTATAAATATAAAAATGTTTATTGGTTAAGATTAAAATGCACGCTCAGCTCAATATTGCAAGCAGACAACTGCATTGCACACCTAGTTAAAAATAGTACTTTATTTAACATTGGTTTTATAAAGAATGGTGCTTTATTGAAAAAATTGTACTTAATTTAAAGGTATTTGTTTATTTAAGAATAATGAGATTTGTACTTTTGACTGATTATCCTTAGTTTCTATTCTGTTATTTTTCTTTAACCTACTTCGTATAATAATGTTGTTTAAAGAAAGCTGATAATATTGGGAGATCTAGAGCAATATGAATATAATTGGCAATATGCTTTAAGACTTTTTAGAATTTTCTGTGATAAAATGATACTTGATATAACTTTATAATTATTGTAATTATTATTATTACTATTGAGGACCAATCTTTAATGTATTAGACGTTATATACTAATCTATCCACGAATTCATCTATATATAGCATTAAAAGTAATTATTTAAGTGTTTTTTTTATAAAAATAAAACTTTATTTAGTATAAATGGGAAAAAACAAAACGAAACAAGTCAATATACTTAATGTAAATAATAATAACAGTTGAACTCAGTAGTTAACCTTGGCTCACATTGCAATGTTTCATATCACGACCACAATAAAACTTCTCTTTCCAATCTGTACTTGCTCTCACCAAGCAACTAATATTATAATAGAGGTGGTTAGAGGTGGTTAGAGGTGGTTAGAGGTGGTTAGAGGTGGTTAGAGGTGGTTAGAGGTGGTTAGAGGTGGTTAGAGGTGGTTAGAGGTGGTTTGAGGTGGTTTGAGGTGGTTAGAGGTGGTTAGAGGTGGTTTGAGGTGGTTATTAGTTCAGTCTAACAGTAATCAATCAAATATTTCCACAAATACAACTCACTTTGATTATGTCACCTTATACATATTTAATTACTGAAAATACCTTTTTATTCTAAAACAGTATATCGTGATGATAAATGTACATAATAGACCTATAACAATTATTTCCTAATGACACTAATTAAAAATGCTAATGACTAAATAGAAATTTCGTAATGAAAAACGCATTTAATTGACACCCACATTTTTTTGGGTCCATAGGCAAAACTAAGAACCCTTATATGCGTGTGCCTGCTCTAACGCCTAAACCTTTCGTCCGATCACTTTGAAATTATGCATATATGTGTATAGTACCTACCCACACATTTTAAAAATATAGTGACTTAGAAAAATCATTTTTTTTAAAAAAATAAGGGTAAAAAAACTTAAGGTTAAAAAATAATAGTTTTTTTCTGGAATTCGTGTGGGGGTATTATATGACAGGGTACGTCGAGCTGATTACAAACATCCACACATTTGGTGCTTACACCAAAAATTATCCATTTGTGTGTTTTAAGACCTCCTGAGTGGTTTTCAGCATGAAGTCTGTATGTATGTATGTATGTATGTATGTGTGTATGTATGTATGTGTGTTATCATCGTAGCGCCCAAGGTATTTAACCTAGAGAGTTGAAACTTGGCAGAAAAATCAACTTTTTCTGCCATCTTGAACCCAGTTTTCTGAGTCAGCAAAAATTTAAAAAAATCGTAAAAAATCGAAAATTATCCTGATCGAGTTGAAAAAATTGTATTTTTGAAGTTATCAATTTTTGAATTTTTAAACTTTGACGGTTAATAATAACGAAAGTATAAATAGGTTTTTGACGTATATCGATGGAACCGGAAAAAAGTAAGGAAAAAATATAAAAAACCCGATGAAATTCCATTAATTAGTTTAAAAGTTATAAGCTAATATAATTAATTATTAGTGCAATAATATTGATGACGTCAAAGTTTGTTTACATCAGTCAAAATACCGCCAAACTATTTTTTACAAAGGTTTTTTTAAGAATAATAATAATAAAGTTAGTTGAGAACGGTCACCCCCTGCTGCGAAGCAGCAGGAGAGGCCACTTTAGTGGCCTCTGAAGTGAGGAAAAGTTCCGAGGTACCCCGTACCCATTTTTACTTTTTTATTAGCTAAGAAAAAAATTCGTTTATAAAGTACGAGTAGGTCACATTGTAAAAAAAATAAATTATAATTATTTTACTGTAGGTAATTTAATTTTCGAGCAAAAATGAATTATATAAAGACGATGTTTGAAATAGAATTGGATAATATTGACCCAATATTTAACAATACAACATATTGTATCAAAATTTTAATTTATAATATAAATAATTTATAAAAATAAATTAAGAATAATTAAGAAGGTCGATATTAATTGCAATTTATATTATGAGATATTATAATAATAATAATAATAGTGCATTTGACAATAAATTATAAATAAATTTAATACCTGAACATTATCTTCTTCAGAATTAGCAGTGATGAGTTCGGCTTTGCTCGCACCTAATTCTCGATTTTCATTTGTTTTCATCTCGGTGTTGTCGGAACTGTCGATGACTTCTTGTACATGTTGACGCGTGTTTTCGGTCACCGGAGCGTCCATCGTGTTACCGGTAGTAGTTCACGTCACCGACTGACTGATTCCGTCGTTGTTGGTTTCGGAGGGGCAATATAGCGACTAGTGGGAGATCCAGCGTGCCCTCGACGGGGTTAAACATTAAACATCATTGCTTTCCTTTTCTTCTCGTTCATCTACGGTATTTCTTTCTTTTTTTTTTGGATATGTTTGTAAAAAGATTAGGGAGGATTACAGTAAGACGATTTTTAAAAAAAGAAAATTATGTACCGTCTATTTAAGAATTGAGTCAACAATTGAATAAAATGTAAATTACGAAATGATGACGAAGTATGTAAAGCCACTATAAAAATTGAATTTTTAATAAATGCCATTAAAAAGACGTAAATTCAACCTGGCAATACTGTTTTATTATTTTAAGAGAATAATATAGTACATAGTCTAGACAATATATACTTTAATAATAATATACGTAGAATGTTACGGATGTATCGTAATATTATAATTTTTAATAACAATCATGTCAAATGAAGTATGGTAAATTAAGTCAGTAGTGGATTATAAACAGATAACAACCGTGTATTTTACAATACAAAATATTATTCCGTTGTAAAGATAATAATTATGGATAAAAATACTTGATTTAACCGACCATTTGTGAAACTTCCTAATTGTAAATTTGGAATCAAAGACTAAACTTTATTAATTTCCTTTCAAGGAAAGCGCAATAGATGATTTATAATAAAACGTAATTTGTTTATTTATCAATAAAATGACTGAAAATATTCTTATAAAACTAATATGAGTTCCTATGTAGAGGTAAAATTAATAGATATAATAGGCATTTAAAAAAAAAAAAAAAAAAAAAAAAAAAAAAAAATATATATATATATAGCATTATTTTAAATAGTCTGCTAATTAATGTGGCACATAGCTTCCTCGCATCCTATTATTGTACGAATGGTCACATGAGATTTGGATCAGTTTCAAATCCCAGTGGGACCACACGTTTTTTATATTAAATAATAAATGTGCGCAGACGTTTGAAAATAATATATAGGACCATGAAAATAATATGGGACGGTGCGAGGTGTATACAACTACTTTCAACAGACCATACATATTTCTTCAAAATCGGATAAGTACATTTTAAGTTATAGTTGTTATAATAATAAATAGACTGCCAATTGGTGTGACACATAGCTTCCTCGCATCCTATATTATCCTATCACGTACTTTATTGATTTTATGCTTTTACAAGCCATTATTGTCTAATTTGTTTAATTGTTTCCCCCGTTTTTTTATGTGTCAAAATTGTTTTGATTTTTTTACATGAATTAAAGTATCAATTTAGCAAAAGTTAAAGAGTGCAGACGGTTCAAATTAATCTGGGGTTATCTGCGGGTTACTTCCGATAAACCATAAAAAGTTTCATACAAATAAGATAAGTACTTATGAAGTTACAGGTGTAAATAAATGTGTGTGTGTGGATGTAGAAGAGAAATAATTGAGGGCAGAGAGTTAAAACTTATATGGGATCAATAATGGGCTAATCATGATCTACCATCCAAATTTCATTAAAATCGGATGTGTAGTTTTTAAGATATGTTGTTTCGTGAAAATAGAACGACAGACAGACACGGAACCAAAAATTCTCCCTGATGTCTGAAACGGATTTGTGTCTTGGAATTTTTGAAATCGGAGACAAAGAATTTTCGTCCTTTAAAACGACAACATAGCTTCCGTTACCTTCGATCGAAGATCGGAAGCAAAATCTGAATACTGGAATAGATTCAGGAGTTGGATGTACGATCACTGTAGGTATTATGTACCTCCAATGTATATGTAGGTATTAAGATATACCTCCAACTTAAATTAAGTTTGCTTCACCTGTTTTTAACTGGACAAATCATTGAGGTTGAGGCAATGATCACGAAGTTCATTAGTGTAGGAGTTTCATCTAAGTTGTTTAGGCCAGCTATATCAATCTTGTCTGAGATTGTATTTTGAAAAAATACAAATATATAATTGCAGTCGAGCCATTTAATGTGTGGATGGAAGTGGTTTTAGAATTATTGTTTACCTTAATCTAAGACGAAGATTGTTCTCTCTATTTTTGTTTTTATTGGCTACACTGATTATTTAAGTAATTAAACTTTATGAAGCACTCTATTATGTTTTACATTATTTGTTTCATCTTTGTAGAGAATAATATTGACTGTATCGTATTTTCTTTGTTGTTAAACTTCTTTAGAGATTAGTGAAAATATTACCGTAGAATCTCTTACGACAATATGACTTAAGATTAAATATCTTACAATAACTTCAGGTATTAAAATTGGTATCACAATAATACAAGAAGAAAGAAAGAAAGAAAGAAAGAAAGAAATTGTATATTTGTTAGAGTTATTAGTTGAATATAACTGTACAAATAGAGGTTGAAATTACAATACATCACTGTTACTTATAAATTTCCAAAAAAGGAACAACATTTACAAAGAAAAAGTCATAGATGTTTAACAAATAATATCAGTAGTGCTCATTAGAGTACATAAAAATATATCCGACTGAAATGAAACAAAAAATAAATTAAATAGCTGTTAAAAAAAAATAAAAATAAATAAAATAAAATAAAAATATGAATAAATAACTAAAATCAAAACGTTGTAAACTCAAAATATATACAAAAATATGTTAATACATATTAATTTTTACCATTATTATTATTATTATTTTTATATACATACATATACATATACATACATATACACATATACATATATACACATATATACACATATACATACATATACACATACATACACACACACACACACATACATATACACAATACATATATATTCTTTTTTTTTTTAATTATATAATACATTATTTTATTTTTTAGATTCTTAAAAATAATGGTGGAAAGGCCACAATCCTCTTCTATTTTTCTTTAGTTTATTCACTGCAATTTCTTCTCTAGTTTCACAATAATACAAGAATTGCGTCTAAAATTTATTTTATCTACGATTGATACGGAATATAAACATTATATCTCTGTTTAGATGCATAGAAAGTGATTCTTTTCGTAGCTGTATTCATTGCGCATGCGCGTTCGTAATGAGGTGAAGAATTCCTCTTTTTTTCCGCCCTAGGTCGGGGAAAAAAAGGAATTCTTCACCTTAACGCATGATTATCGAATTTGTTTACATTCTAATTTGTTGTTTGTTTAATTAAAATAACTGTTTATATCGAGTTTTTAGAGAAACATTGAGTGATTTAAGTGATTATGAAGAAAATGAGGAGAATTATACGCCTTCCGAAATAATTAATTCGGCACAAATTACAACTAATGAATTAATATCATCTTAATCAATAGAGAAATACGTACTTACATACAGGAAGTTAATTAATTTTTTTTTCTGTATTTATTATTAAAATCTACAATCGTAGATAAAATACGGTACGCAACTCGTACGAAAACTGCATTTTGCTTTGCTCGTGTGGTTTTACTTCCCTCGCTGTCGCCCGGGTGCAAACTCCACACTTTCATGCAAAATGCTACTTTCCGCACTAGACGCGTAATGTACTATTTTTAGAATTAAAATTAAAGACATATTAGTAACACTATCTTAAAACTCTAAGGGTATATTCTAAAGCAATGGTTGAAACTTATATGGGACCTACAATGAATAGTAGTTTTTAAAATATTTTGGTTTACAAAAGTTGAGCGACAGACCAATTGACAGAAAGAATGACAAACAGACAAACAGACAAACAGACAAACAGACAAACAGACAAACAGACAAACAGACAAACAGACAAACAGACAAACAGACAAACAGACAAACAGACAAACAGACAGACAGACAAACAGACAAACAGACAAACAGACAAACAGACAAACAGACAAACAGACAAACAGACAAACAGACAAACAGACAAACAGACAAACAGACAAACAGACAAACAGACAAACAGACAAACAGACAAACAGACAGACAGACAAACAGACAAACAGACAAACAGACAAACAGACAAACAGACAGACAGACAAACAGACAAACAGACAAACAGACAAACAGACAAACAGACAAACAGACAAACAGACAAACAGACAAACAGACAAACAGACAAACAGACAAACATACAAACAGACAAACAGACAAACAGACAAACAGACAAACAGACAAACAGACAAACAGACAAACAGACAAACAGACAGGGAATCAAAACTGTCTTCAAAACTAATTTCTATCTTAGAATTTTTGAAATCGAAGACATAAAATGATTTCGTTATTCAGAACGGTTACATTGCTTCCGTTACTTTCAGTAAGCTCGGAAGAAATACATAATATTAATGATATAAATCTCGATTAATTTATTATTAATTTGTTATTATTAAAAAATGTATATTTTATAAATAAAAATCGGTGTAAAAAGTTATCTTGTTTCTAATTGCTTTTATGTAATGCTACTGTGATATAATATGCATAAATGAGTGACATAAATAGTAAGTAATGGCTTTAAGTAAGTGGTGGAAAGGTTTCTTACTTGTGGCTAGTACTGTCACTTTCTTGTCACTTTCTTCTCACTTTTTATAAATTAAAATATGTAATTGGAAAATAACTAGTTTCTTAAGTTGTTAAAACGTACTCAGAGCAAGGAAGGGGTAGAGGGAACAATCCGTTTTAAAAAGTAGTTCATTATGCGACACCCCTATACTAAACCTCCCAAGCGAGCTTAATCTGAACTAAAGTGATCACTTGGTCACTGGTCCTTGTCTTATTGGTCTATTCCTTGTTCTTCCGTCCCCACAGACGCTTGTCAACAAATCCTTATCAGTAGCATTTATTTGATACCCCACTCAAAGAAGATTGCTATTGGTTATCTAGGAAGTGTTACATGTTTATTAACGATGTTACTGCCTTTAGATAATTAATAAGGTTAACAAAAACCATTAAAGTACATATTTATAAAGAAAACTGTATTAAAAATAAAAATATTAAATGTCGTAAGAAAATATCACTTATTCTTATCAGCTGATATCAGATAAATTTCGAGTTTTTATCGAGATATCGATTCTGTTTCACCAAACTGCCGCTTGAAAGTGTTAGTATATGGGGGTAACATAATGAACCACTTTTTGAGACCCAGATTCTATAGTATTGTTCCCTCTACCCCTTCCTTGCTCTAAGAAAACGTATACAAGTTATACATATTGCCACATAAATTAATATAGATTTTCTGGTATTTACTTAATTTAGTACAAGAAAACGGTTATAAAGTTTAGTTTTAAACTGATAATAATATTCGATTTGGACTGCAAGTTTGATATATTATTGAGATTGAGCAAATGAACATTAGTCCAACCTGCTGGACAAGCAAAAACAACTGAGCACAGTTTTTTTTTTTTTTTTTTTTTATAAAATAGCTCTAGTTTTCTATGTACAACTTAATAAAACAACTAGACATGGTAACTTCTGTGAAATTATAAAGTCTTCGATAGAAAGAACACCCAAGCCGTAGTAATACAAATTGTACAATTATTTTAAAAAACAAATATTTTAATAAAAATTATTTTAAATCGCAATTGTCAAATTATTTTTGAGTTGTTGTGGACAGATAGCTTGTTGTTATCGTTCTTTCATATTGCTTCCGAGCTTACCGAAGGTAACGGAAGCATTGTGTTCACTTTTGAGAACGAAAAACTTTTAGGTCTCCGATTTTAAAAATTCCAAGACAGAAATCCGTTTCAGACATCAGGGAACATTTTTGGTCTCGTGTCTGTCTGTCTGTCGGTCTGTGTGTCCGCGAATTATGAAACGTGCGACGATAACTTGAGTAAATGTCTACCGATTTTGATGAAATTTGGTAGACATGTTCATTCTACCAATGCCCAGGACGAGTTCATTGGACAACGTTATCCGTCCAAGCGTTCACGAGCAACGCTCGCGTAAACGAGAAATTTAAAGTTAAAATTGGAATTTTAGGTCGGGGAAAAAATCTAGCTCCATCTATTCAATGAGAGAAACATTTTTTTCGAATACAATTTTTTAGTAAAACCAACAGCGACGCCGCTATGAAGTGTTAAAGATCGCTAAAACTATTAATAGTTTTTACAAAATAAACAATATAACAAGAAAGTAATATAACAATAATTGTTATTGTACATGATAGGATGCGAGGAAGCTATGTGCCACACTAATTGGCAGTCTATTTTTATTTGAAGTGGCTATTAGCAGTTGCATATGCCAATTGTAATGCTGATACAGATGATGGAGTGTCCCTGCGCTATCCATTACATAATATAATAAGCTCCATAGTTATATAAGCCATTTGGCAGGGCTAGGTCCTCCGCAGGGACTGTCGTGCCACGAAGTAAGTTGCCAGTCTTTTGAATTCCCTTCTATTGCTGTTATTCACGTTATACATCTAATTAATGACTTAAGCAGCCCCTACACGATAAATCCACTTGATCAAAACAGCGCGTCAATCAATTGTGTTAAGCATGATTGATAGTCTAGGAACCCGTTTGATGCTTGAGTCAAGCCTTGACGGTGATTGATGGAAAGTTTAAATGAGTCAAGCGGCTTGACGGAGCGCTTGATAGTCTAGAGTAATTTTGATCAAGCATTCCGTCAATCACCTGCTCGACACCCCAACGGGGCAGGCACTCAGTTTCTTCATCCACACGAATTGAGACGAAGAGCAGGGCAGGGCAGTACTAAGCCACACGTGGCATACGCGACGCTTGTAGATCTGGATTCACAATTCGCGGGGACTTGTATAATATATACGGTTGAAAAAACCAGTGTTACCTTGCCCTACTGCTTCACTAGCGTGTCAATGTGCGCTGTGCGCCCGGGTATATTATTATCTGCCTTTTTGACATTCCTAAAGTTGCGTTTTTGTTTCCAATCACTTCTTTAATTAGTAGTGTACTCCAAGTTTACTATCAAAGCATTGTGCAAACTATTAGTCGACGTTACTTAATTCTTAACGGTTTGTGTTATCAGTTTTAACTGTGTGACTTTATTTTACTATCACCGCTATTTTTATTTTCTCATATATATATAGTATTAAGTAATAAAAATAGAAAAGTCTTGTGATGGCGCAAAAAATTTAATTTTGAGGATCTATACGCTTTAGTCAGCTTTACCACGTTAGGGTCCAAAAAAGTAGTTCATCATACTCCGAGGTGAAATCGAGAAATAAATTATAACTTTCAATTCAGAGGTACGTTTAAAGCCTCTAAACCCTAAAACAATTCCGACAGTTTTCATTAAAAAATTATAAAAAGTAATCAATTTAAATATGAATCTTAAATCCCGTTAAATCTCCGTTTTATCGGGAAAATTACCTACCTATACCTTCTGAGAAAGTAGATCTAAAAGCGGACTGTAAGAGGTTGGTTTCGATTCCCCATCTGGGAATAGTTATTTGTTATTTTTATTGTAAATTGTTATAATATTATCAAAATGTAATCACCAAAACACTGGACCAAACAATTATGTATTCTTATAATATAAGAAGTTCAGTACGACTTGTGTGGGAAAGATTTATTCATTGGATTAAGTGGCTTCACCTAATCTTTGTAAAATACAGCATTTATCTTACCTCTTTGAGGATCAAACATTAATCTTAGTATTAGGAATTATTAGTAACAGTTCTAATCTCTCGGACACTGCATGCAAGTGCAGCAAAGTGGCACTTTGCTGCACTCGAGAGGAATGTTTACGCACAAGCCGCAGGTGAGGGTGGAAAGGTTTCTCCAAGTGCAGCAAAGATACTTTAAGCTTGATTTGCACATTAAAATTTTCCTACAGTTAGTTTTTAATTAGCAAATAAAATATAAAAGTTCAATCAACAACTACTCGCAACAAATACACCAGCTGTTCTGTTTCTAGCCCAGTGTTGCCAACTTTGTTTTCAAGGTTATACATATTATTTATGTTCTTAAGTTGGAACACTGGAGTGCGGGAAATTAAAATCAGTGCAGAAAAGTAAATGCAGGAATCTGATGTTTATCGTACTATTTTAAATGCAAGAACGACTACTTTAATGAGAAACTATAAGAAAAACAAATTTCAAGTTAAATGGATTTATTTCACTAGAAATAAAAAAAATATGTGTGAGGCTCTCACACATTAGAAGTGAAACTTAAGTTCTAGAATGCATTGCTCTCTTATATTTTTTTGACGAATTTATTATTTCAGGATTAAGAAATGGTTATGGGAAATTTAATTGAAAAAAAAAATATTGCTACGCTAAGGCAACCACATTTATTCCAATAAAAATAAAAATTTGTTTTGATTTTCTGGTCTTTAAATAGATATAATACAATTAATCTGTAAAAATATTACATTTGGCCGAGTCTCGAATCGCAAACTTCGTTACACGATTTTATTATATGAAAAAATTCATTCTACCGCCGCCAAAGAAGTTTCATTTCAAAAAAAATTATTACTCACAAAAATGTAAATAATTTTCTTCCTTGGATCATCTCGGTCCAAACGTGATGTGGATTCAAATAGCAAGGGTTTCCTATCTTCCATTGTCGAACTCTCTTCATCGTCTAAACTCACAATTATTTCATCACACATTATAAAAAAAACTAGTAATAATTAAAACAAACAAATAGCAGTTAAAAACAGATGTACTGGAGTCAATTGAACAAACACGGCTAAACTAAAAATGAATAATACTGGTTTAAAAAAGAAGAAGTAAAAGCATATAATACTTCTATGCGATATTTCTATAGTAAACTAAAAATAAAAAATAAACTAGCAACAGGTATTCTCGACCGATAACCTTGAACGGTATTTTAAAAATACTACGTGAAAGGTAAATACTAAATAATAATTCTTGGGTCTGACATTTGAATTGAATTAAACAATCTCCATTCAAGATGGAGGCGTATAACACAGCTTGATTTTGAATATATATATATATATATATATAATATATAATATATATATATATCTACTTGCGGCAGCAAAATGAGGCATTATTGAATTAATTTCGGGCAGAGAAATGTGATTTTACTGCATAGGCGGTAAAATGAGGAAAAATTTCGCAGCCTAGGCAGAAACATTTTTATGGTTATAATGTTAGCAATAACCGTTTATACTATTATGTCTATTTTATAACATTATATACTATAGTTTACTATGTAACATTTCATAAATAAACGTTTTAATAATAAAATAATTTGTTTTAGTTAATTCTGTTAAATAAGTTAAATGAATAGTAGATCTTTAATTTCATGATAAAAAGAACTTTTTATATAGTACGTTTTTAAATTTTCTGTTGAATTGTATGTAATGTTGATAATATAATTGTTATTTTTATATAATATAAAATGTTAGTAAAAAAATGAAAAAAGTTCCAAATTTATTTACTTCACTTAAATGACAACTATCTAAAGAGCTGATCTTAAACCTATAAAAGGACAAATCTTTGTACAACGGATCTCCCCAACACCAAATCTAAACCGTGCCATCGATATATTTGAAATAATATAATCGATAAATAACATAATCGATATTTCCTGTTTTGCTGTCATTCAATGTTTATCTATCACAAATTTGAGACCCGTCAAAATGAAGATTGCGTAAATATGGGATATGGCAAAACAAATAAAATAACTTGCGGATTTTTTCCGAACTAACTTTCCGTTCGGCAAAATTTGCTGAAAACCAATTAAATTCTGCTGAAAGATGGCTAAAAGTATTATAATAATGCATTTTCATCGTGTTCTGAGCTATGCTAAAAGTTTCAAATGTCTAGCTATTCGGGAAGTTAGTAAGAAATCGATTGCCAGATTTGTACCGGACAAACAAACAAACAAACAAACAAGAAAGCAAGTTAATAAAAACGTAGTAAAATAGTGGAGTCACTGGCCACACGGCAGCTTCATGTAAACATCCAACATCCATATTATTATTTTTATTGTTGAAGTCATTCTAGATGAGACTAGCTACTTTTCTTGATTTATTCTAGTTACTTCTTTTCTTTTAAGCAGAATAATATATCTTTAATACTTTTAGTAATTTGTTTTAATACTTTAAGTAATTTAAATAAATATTTAATATTGCGTGCATTATTCATTCAGAAGTTATGTATATTATAAACGTGTGTTTTGTATTTTGTTGTTATAGCTTCAGTTTGCTATTCACAATTGTTATTATTCCCAAGCTTCATATTTGATTTCTTTATCAACATTAATTTTAGTTAATACTTATGTTATTATCTTATTAATATATGACACATAGTAATTAACTATGTTATATTAATAAAGATAGTATTTTAGCAGTTTTATTTTTCTGCTGCCCGTAGAAAAAATATTGTATGCAACAACGCAGCAAAGGAAACATTTCTGTCTCATTAATTATCATAGCCTGTCCTCGCCTTCGGCTCGGAGGCTAATCTAATCACTCATCAGTAAAATACCAGTTTGCTGCCTAGGCCTAGTTACTTAAATAACTATAGCTATCCTGGTATATGAGCGTAGCCTAAGTGTAACCTGGTATCATGAAAATTCAGATGATTTTTTACTTTACCTTGGCATCCAGGAAAGTGAAAACTCCATTTACATTACTGAAATCAAGTTTTTATACCACCATGTCTGCCATCATCAGCCACCGCACTTCACCTAACCTCTCCATAAGATAACTTATTTACTTATTTTACCAGGGCCATGCATTATTGTTTTGTACATACATGCTTTATAGTCCAAAGGCCACCATCAGAAGTGAGTCGCTGATTGATAAAGTTTTTACCTTATGGAATCGCTTATTTATGCCGTGTCCACCGATGAATTATGGCAACTGGGCGCTGGGCCATTTATTTTTTGTTGTATTAGCATGTAAATACAATTAATAAGAAAAATGTTAATTGAACTTTCGGTTGCATTTATACAACGTATTATTATTCTTAAATGTTATAACTTTTGCTATTTCGTGGCCAGGTCAGTATAACCTCCCCCAGTGCTAACAGTTACAATTGATAATAACTTCTATGAAGTTATTATTAACATCTATGAAGAGGAGAATCAGAGATATGCGCTGCAACAGTGACAAAACTTGGCTTTATAATAAGCCGTACTTAGTTAACCCTTAAATGCAAATGTTAGTCGAATTGACGAGCACAGTTTGAACCTTAACCTTTTACGCTCGTATGCGATGGTGATGGGTACCCCATCCTTGTGCAGTGCTTGCACTGGTTAGTAACACACCTGCTAGTGTAGCGTTAGTAGTCCTTTTGAGCAAACACTCGTTTTCTGGCAAATTCCCGTCAAAGCTACTTCGTCTATTCGACTAACGTTTAGTAATAGACGTAGGGAATTAATTGGTCGTCGAATGAGCCTATAGCCTGGGAAAATGGGCCTGGGGTAAGGGGCAATGGGCCTAGGGTAATTGGCCTTGGGTCAGAGAACAATGGCCGATAATCTGGGGCCTGGAGCACTTAGCAAAGGACCTAGGGCTTTTGGCCTGGGGCATGGGACCTGGTGCATTAATGTTCACTCAATTTCAAATTCTTCTGATGTTCCTACTAAATTATTTGTCATCAAAAGTTTGTATATCTCACTAAAAGATTTAATAATGAGTTCTTTATAGTTTTCTCTTTATAAAAGTGTAGTTTCAACCCAAAAAATGTATTTTCTGCATATGTTAGTCGAATCGACGAAGGTTTATTAATACCAGCCATCCATTTACCATTAGCATTTAAGGGTTAAGAAGGATTTAATTAAAAAGTCATATTCCGTAAAATAATTGTATTTCAATGCAGCTTTTGGTTTCTACTAGGCCCACCATCAGTGCCGGTTATAAAAGAAAAATAATTCTTTAAAAAGAAAAAAATATGAATAAAAGTCTAAAATTAATAAAATATTAAAAAAAAGGTGTCTGTATTATATGAATGACATAATACAAGAAAATGCAAAATACAAGATAAGAAATGTTCTTATCAAGTTTTACGAGGAAACGTTGTAAAAGTATAATTCCATTATTAATAATTACTAGCTATAAATGATAGTTTATAACACTATATTATGACATTAACAGTAATGAATTAGGTATTAAAATAAAATAGATAAATGTCATTTTTATGAACCTCAATTCTACCTATAATTTTAACTTACTTATCAATTAATAAAGCTATATAAAATTAACGAATAACACGTACATTTTTAATTAATGTTTTTATATTGAGATTTCTAATATGAAATAAAAAGATGTTTTCCTTATGAGACTTTTACACAATTACAAGGTGAGAGTCTGATTAATGTCATAGACAATTTTGTTATCTTATTTGATACAACTAATATACCATTATTTTATTACCTTTTCAATAATACATTACACCTGTTGTTGTCAATGGGCATTGTTTTGAGGTGTAATAATCACACATTTCAGAGAGTAATTTTGTTAGAAATTAGAAACAAATAATTGTGATTTTCTTGAAAACCAGTTTAGTCTATGATTGTTTCCTTAATAACATATAACTTTTTTTTAATTCGAGTAAAAGTATATATAATAATGTGAATAACAGAACATCATGAGGTGTATCAAATGTAATTATAAAGAAAAGAAAAGAAAATCACAGAAGACAACTTTCGAGGTTATTATTGGATCTAAGTTCCTTATGGCACGTTCTGGAGCCCGGGAATGAATCCGAAAATAAACTACCAAAATCACCGTCACAAAACCAAGCGTCACGAAATCTACCGATGACGATAACTTGAGTAAAAGATGACCGAGTTAATTGAAATTTGGTACACATGTTTATTTTACCAAAGCCCAGCCTGAGTTCGTTGGACAACGCTATCCGCCCAAGCGTTCTCGAGCAACGCTCGCTTAAACGTAAGCTTCAAATTTAAAATTGGAATTTTAGGACGGGAAAAAATTCTAACTTCATCTATTTAATGAGACAAACAACTTTTTTTTAAATAATTTTTTTTAGTAAAACGAACACCGACACTGCTATGAAGTGATAGATATCGCTAAATTTATTAAAGCGGACCAAAACGTTTAAAATAAAGAAAACAACAATTTTACCGATATCTTACGTTCTAACGTAACGATTTTAATAATTCTTCTTACAGCCATGTAAAATTGCAACCTGATGCAAGCAGACGTTTTTGAGTAGGGAAGAGATATATCTTATAGTATTTTAAATTAGTAGGTGGGGTAGGTAGAAAACAGTCCTATTTCCTACCAACTACAATCATACCCTTTAACTATAAACTCATCATGATTAACTTTTTTCTCAATATTCAATACATATTTATTGTAAGACGCTTGCTTTAATGATACAAATAATGCTTTTCTTTTAATTTTACCTTAACTCCGCTAGGTACAAACAGTTAGTTACTTTTAATTTTTCTCTTTTCTAACTCCGCCATGTATAAGTAGTTAGCAACATATACTTAGCAATGTGATTTTATAATTTATATTTAATGAAAAATGTAAGGACCTTCGTTCCTACCGGGTGTTCCGCGACACCACACATATTTTATTTGTTTAGTTTAATTCCATTGTCAAGGCAACATAAGATTCAATCATATTTACTGATCAATAGTTTTTCAATCATATTTACTGATCAATAGTATTTCAATCATATTTACTGATCAATAGTTTTTCAATCATATTTACTGATCAATAGTTTTTCATTCGTATTAATGATCAATAGTTTTTCAATCATATATTTACTAATCAATAGTTTTTCACTTATATTTACTGATCAATAGTTCTTCAATAATTTTTACTGATACTCCCTTTAAAAACCTAAAAGAAGAGTAAATATTTTATTTTTATGATTAAAAAATAAATATGAGGTATCCGAAAAGTAGATAATAGATAAGAACGATTATAACTGACTAATAGCTTTACTATTTGGACTACACATACTCAAGAAATTTACGAAAATATGAAATATTTATGATAAAAATATTACAATTAAAGACATACGTTCTATAACGTAGCTACAAGGTTGCAAATACTTGAGTTAATCCATTCGAAACTCAAGATTTATAAATACACAACGAAGATATAAACTAGATAAAAGTAAGATTATAATTATTTGCATTTCTAAAGTTGACGCAACATAATGATAATGTCACAATGAAACAAAAACAAGATTATACCTAAATACATCCAACACATGTTATTGGCATGGGTATGTAATTAGTATGAAAAATGAAATAAGTATACGGTTTAATTGCGCCTTTAAAGACAATATTATATCAATGAGATAAAATATCAATGTTTACTATATCATACATATACGAAGTATATGATACATAAAGAGAAAGTATTGTTATGGCGTGAGAATTCCATTTTGAGATTTATATGGATTTCCAAAAAAAAATGTCTGCCAGTTGTCTGTCTTCACAAGATGCAAAATTTACCGATTTCAATTACATTTGTCATACATGTTCAGAACAAATCATACTCAGATTCGAAATCGAGAAATTAATTTTAGCTATACGAAGAGTGTATATTTTTGATAACATATTTGGATTCTACGGTAAAAAAATAATAAAATTTTACTTCATTTTTTTTTCTATCTTCAATATTCTACTACCCCTATATAGGAGGGCAAAGATAGAAAAATAACCTTTCCGAAAATAGTAAAAAAAATTCAAGATAAAAAGAACTTTTTATATACTACGTTTTTAAATTTTCTGTTGAATCGTATGTAATGTTGATAATATAATTGTTATTGTTATATAATATATAATGTTAGTGAAAACAAAATAGTTCCGAATTTATTTACTTCACATAAATGACAACCATAGAGAGCTGATCTTAAACCTATAAAAGGACAAATCTTTGTACAACGGATCTCCCCAACACCAAATCTAAAGTGTGCCATCGATATATTTGAAATAATATAATCGATATTTCCTGTTTTGCTGTCATTCAATGTTTATCTATCACAAATTTGAGACCAGTCAAAATGAAGATTGCGTAAATATTTTATATGGCAAAACAAATACAATAACTTGCGGATTTTTTCCGAACTAACTTTCCGCACAGCAAAATTTGCTGAAAACTCTAATTAAATTCTTCTGAAAGATGGCTAAAAGTATTAAAATAATGCATTGTCATCGTGTTCTGAGCTATGCTAAAAGTTTCAAATGTCTAGCTATTCGGGAAGTTAGTTAGAAATCGATTGCCAGATTTGTATCGGACAAACAAACAAACAAGAATGCAAGCTAATACAAACGTAGTAAAATAACACTTTACATCGTTATAAAATCTAAACGGTTTGAAATAAACAGGAGTATTATGTTGATTTAATGATGATAATTAAGAAAACTTAAAAGAAATCAAGTTAAGATAACCTGCTGCAGCTCCTGAACAGTTTTTATAACAAAATACAAATTATTTACAGCTAATTAAAGGTGCAAATAAAAACTTAAATAAAAGCTTAGATGGGTTTGCAGTTCACAGAAGATAATTTAGAAAAGAGATGTATAAAGGGTTTTGATTGTTAAACATTAGTAATCTCATGGAAGTCAATTACAACACTATACTATAAAGCCGCATGGCTAACTGACTCACTCACTCACTGACATTAATGTTTGCCCACTTCCAGAAGAGTTAGAGACTTGCGGTTTGCGCCATTCGACGCGCAATGTCCATATTGTGAACCAAAATAATTATAAAAAGTTTACTTTTCCCACTCCTTCCCCCCCTAAAAAAATAAAAATGGCCGACTTGATTTTTAAGCTGTTTTGGGGCTAATTGCAGCTAAACGGTAAGTCGTGTTGGAAAACGGACAGCATCAGCGGTAACTGATTTTAAAAGATCTACAACATTGGTCCTATGACTTTTTGTCGTACCTCTATCGGTTGTACCCTAAATGGTGATAATTTTGGTATTTTTTTATTTTTATTTTTTTCGATTTTTGTCTTTGAATGGTCATAGTTTCTATAATTATTGACCGATTTTATTTCTGATTGAGGCTCTTGAATCTCACACTAAAGCTCTTTAAATTAAGTGTATTTTATTTCATTAGTTCATCCTATTTGCTGAGAACATGACAGTAAACTTTTTCCCGACTGCTGTGCTACTTGACCACTTTTTTTGGTTTTTAATAATGTGTCGTATATCATTTGAAAGGCCATGATTTGTACATTAAACCTATTTTATTTGTTTATTTTTTAAAAATTTTGTACTCGTACTTTTGTACCGATTTATAATTTTGTTGTAGGTGAAAGGGTTTAAATAATTATTTGCTATTAGGGTTTTTTATTTATATATTTATTTATTAGTTAAATTAATGCCCTTTTGTATTGTTTGTTTTTTAAAAATATAATTTTGGTACCCTTAGAGTACAGGAGTACAAATGACAAAATTTAATCGTTTATAATATAATATGGTGTACATCGTTGTAAAGCTCTTGAATAGTAGATTAATTTGTTCAATTTAGTGTTTTTTTTTGGGGGGGGGGGGGTTAAAATTTGAAACTGTTTATATAGCGGTTTTTACGTGTTGAAATTATTACCGACCTTCCCATCCCCTCCCGTCACTCCTGTCATCCCACATTACTCAATCTCCTCTATAACTCCACAGTCAATCGCTTTCTTACTTTGAACTGTTAGTTTACTTAGACATTTTTAGACTGCGAATAATTATAACTGAATTATTAACCCACTACTATACAAGTGCCTGGCCACTCGACGGGCAAAGGCTGGCCGCAGGCCAGCCAAGACCGGCGAGTCATATTATATATGTAGATAGATTATATCATGGAGGTTTTCTTTGAACTCTTCGTCTATAATATTAACTAATAGGTTTAAGAAACCTAACAGATTATTTTAAGAGTATGCGTTAATGTAGTGTTGAGCAGGTATAATATAGATTATTTGAGAGTTAGGTATTTATTTATAAATTAGATAATCTTCTTTCTTTGTTGATTATTAAGCTTATTATTCTCAACAGTACCTTTACCAAGGTACTTCCAAATTATTCATGGATTTTGTACCAATATATTTAACTTTTGATTTCATTATATACGTTAAAAAAGAAGTTTGATCTAATTTAAAAGTTAGTTATGTTGAATTTAGGAGGTATGATACGTAGTTGTATACATACTATACTTGGATTTTGTACCAATATAATTTAACTTTTGATTTCATTATATACGTTAAAAAAGAAGTTTGATCTAATTTAAAAGTTAGTTATGTTGAATTAAGGAGGTATGATACGTAGTTGTATTCATACTATACTTATTTACGAGACAAGAGGGGGACAAGATATATTAATGAACTCGTTATTACTAGGGCACGGGGACAATGTTCTTATCAAGGTTAACAACTTTAACAACCTGCTAAGAATAAGTCAAGGATTATATACATAAAGTTGTCTCTTTAAATAATAACATTAATTTGAATGTTTAGACTTGAAAAGAATTTTTGGACTTGTACCAATCAATAAAGTAAGCCATCCAAGGGTAAAATGTAGGTGTTAGAAGTGAACTTACTTATCAAAAGGTCAATTTTAAAACGATCAAGCATACTTTAATATTTTTGTTTCATTATTATTGTATTAACATTAACTTTTATATTATTAATTGATTCTCGAGGACAAAATTGCACGTCTGGATTACATTAGATCTATTTTTATTAACTGATATTAAATCTCAACTAAGGCTGATATTTATATTAAATAATGAAACTTTTAATTTTGATACGAGTGTAATGCTTAGTCTCTAAGTTAATATGTTATGTGCAATCACTTTTGTATTGAATTTTCCTTTAGAAATGTATTTTAAAAGAGGATATAAACGTATTTATCTACTCACGGCAGCAAAATTAAGCATCATTTAAGGTTGATTACCTGCCTCGGCAGTTAATTTTCATAGCCTGTCCTCGCTTCCAGCTCGGAGGCTAACTTAAGTGAAATTCAATTGCCTAGTTACATAAATAACTATTGCTCATTTAAAAAACAGTAAAAAAATCAAAACAGTAACATAATATAGATATAATATTATTCTTATATGATGATCTAGGTTTTGACATCAATGACTTATCCTAGAAGAAGGTGATGTCTGACGTTTCCAACTACACATCCACAGGTATATTATAAGTCGATATAATATAGGGTGGTCAACCGTCCCGTAAAAACGGGATTGTCCTGTTTTTTTTTCCCGAACATTCCCGGTGTCCCGAAAAAGTCTCCCGGGACGCCTAAATGTCCTGTATTTACGTTGCGTACCTAAACCCCTTTCTGTTTGAGCATAATTTTTAAAGATATGCAAATATGTGTTTGCTATCCCTGCCCATTATGGCGATGCTGGAAGATATGAGCCCATGATCGTTCAATGGACAGACTAATGTAACATGATGGGAGTGGAAACACTTTCTGCAATTTTTCAAGAACTCTATACAATTTCAAAATGGACTGCTGTAAACTTTTACAACTTTTTATTAGAAGGAAGTTTTAAAGATGGCTGGGGCAACAGCTAAGTACACTAGAACTTTAAAATAACGGACCCTTCTATAGCGGATACAAATAAGAAGAGAATTACTGTAAAATACCGCCCAAGCCAGGACCCTGCATAAACCTATGTTAAAAGCTATCTTATATTTATTGATCTAATAAAAACTTTTTATAACTACTACTGTACTTTTCACAGACGTACGCCCTTTTTCATTAATATTTAGAATATAACGGACAACCCTCAGCTCCTGTTAGTCCCCCCCCCCCCGCTATACTGGGGGCAGCCCACATACCCCAGACGCCCAGATTGTGTCCCGAAAGTGAGGTGCCCCGTTTTTTCCAGTTGAAGATTTGGTCACCCTAATATAATAGGATCTTAAAGTTTCAACATTCCGGATTCAGTTGATTGTTGATATTTCACTGAACTATAGGTTACAAGCACCTTCTTGCCTTATTTTTTAGTGGAAATTTGTTTTACAATATTCTAAATTTCCAAAACCTAATTTTTTTTATTTTAATAAACCATTTTTTTTTATTTTTTTATTTTTATTATTTTTTTTTTTTTTAACAAAAGCTGTTAGCTGTTAGCTGTTATTGTTCATAAAATATTATTAAAATAATTTTAGTTTTTACAAAAATTAAAAATTAATAAATTACTTAAAAGTACAATAATACATAAAGGAATTAAAAAGTTACTTAATTTATTATTTGTTCCAGTCACAAAGTAAAATCTCGTTTATTTTCTAACACACACAGCTAAGTTCATAGCCCGCGTTTTTGAGTCCGTGTTACTTTGTTTAAAAACAATATTAGTTTTGAATAACAGTGTATTGGAACGGTTAAGTGAAGATATATGTCTCCTGCCTGTCTCTTGTCGTCAATCTTTTCAGTGTGAAAGCTCCTAAAAAAAAAATAATAATAATAATAATAATAATAATAATAAAATAAAAAAAAAATAAAATAAAAAAAAAATCTGTAAATAATTAAGAGGAATGCCTTCGAAGTAAGGAGGTTAATTATATACGTCATACATTTCCATAAGCATCAAAACATTTATTTTAAAAACAAGATTTGCAATCAAGGTTTGCTTGGCTTAATTTTGATGTCATAATGTCGATGGAGAAGCTCTTAAAAAACAACCAAGTACTGCGCAGAACTTCGCGAAAAAAAGTTATGCAACTTGTAATAATGCCAAGCCTCAAGCAATCTAATAACTTCATTCCCCTTTCACTGGAAAATAAATTAATCGAAGCCGACGTGTCATTAAAATACGAGTTTTGAACTGGACTTGAACAATCTATCGTTAGTTTGTAGAATTGTAAATCCCCCATAACAGGAAATAAGTGTTAGAAAATCAAGTTTTGACATTATTTACAAGTTGAGTTAATAACAGGTCTAGCTTATTATGTTTTTCAATTAATTTCTAGATGTAGACTTCAATGATTTGTAAATGAGGAAGAATAAATCATTGTTACATTATTATTTTTACATTTTATAAGTCCAAGGGAATTGCAAAATAGATTTTTATTTGAATTTGTACAACATATTCTTACTTATACCAATAAAAAGGTAGTTTATTCTATTTTCTTTGAACTTATATCAAATATTACAGGAAAGCCATTTGAAAGTATGAAATAGTTATTTGTGCAACTAGTGCACACAAGTGTGCACTAGTTGCATGTTTAAAAACAGCCGCAGGCGAAGGTGGAATGGTTTCTAGAGTGCAGCAAAACACTTTAAGCTCGAGTTGCACATTACATTTTTCGTACAGTTAGTTTTTAGGGTCCGTAGGCAAAACCAAGGACCCTTATATTTTCCTGCGTGTCTGTCCGTCCGTCCTCTCGCGTGCTCTCACGGCTACACCTTTCGTCCGATCACTTTGAAATTTGGCATGTATGTGTCTTGTACCTGCCCACATATTTTAAAAGTATAGCGACTTAAAAAAAAAAAAAAAATTTCAAAAAAATTAGCGTAAAAAAACTTAAGGGTTAAAATTTTTTTAATTTTTTTTCGACACCGTGAGGGGTATCATATGAAAGGGTACGTCGAGATGATTACAAAAATATAAAAATATATAATTCTTTGGTTATAACTTTGAAAGGGCGAGCGTAGGCAAGTTTGAAGTGGCTTTGAAACGTGTCCCCCCCTCCCTCTATCTCACTTATGTGAAGTGCAACAAATCTGAAAAAATTCCTGAACATTCTTCGACCAAAAGTAAAGATACCACTTTTTGGAAATTTCGAAAAAAATATTACTTTATTTTTTATTGACAAAATACGTTTTTTTTTAAATTATGGTCTTTTCGATGTATTTATATGGTTGTAGTCCGGTTCAGTGGTAAAAAAATACTTTATCATAGTGTGTTTTGAGAATATCAGACCCTTAGAATGGTTCAAACTTAGCTTTTTAGCATTTTAAATAAACACTGTTTATACACTTTACAGTTAAACACTATATAGTGTGGCCTACGGACCCTCGCTGGGTCAACTAGACTAGCACACACTTGACCTGTTTATTAATCTGTAAATTTAATGTAAATATGATGTAAACAAATTTTAGTATTCATGGACATATGCATTACTTTACATCTAAAAAATAAGAAAAAAAAACATTTTATGTTCGTAAGTTGGAATACTGAAGTGCGGGAAAGTATAAATGCAGGAATCTGCTGTTTTGCGTATTATTTTGAGTGCAAGAACAACCACTTTGTCGAGCAACTGCAGGAAATAGTTATTTATGTATCTAGGCAGCAAAATTTAATTTTACTGACGAGGGATGAAGTTAGCCTCCGAGCAGGAGGCGAAGAAAATAAACTGCTGAGGTAGGTAATTTACCTAATTGACTGCCAAGGCAGGCAATGAATACACGAGACAGAAATGTTTCCTTTCCTGCCTTGTTGCATACAATATTTTATCTATTTACAAATAAAAAAATGGAAGCTTAGGTAAACATAATAATACATTAAATAATTACAAGATAAAAAGAACTTTTTATATACTACATTTTAAAATTATTTCTTTGTTTACTTTTCCTGTTTCGCTGTCATTCAATGTTTATCTCTTAATAAAAAATCACAAATTTAAAACCCGTCAAAATGAAGATTGTAAATATGGGACATGTCAATACAAATAAAATAACTTGCGGATTTTTTTCGAACTAACTTTCCATACAGCAAAATTTTCTGAAAACAAATTAAATTCTGCTGAAAGATGGCTAAAAGTATTAAAATAATGCATTGTCAGCGTGTTCTGAGCTATGCTAAAAGTTTCAAATGTCTAGCTATTCGGAAAGTTAGGTTAAAAATCGATTGCAAGATTTGTACTGGACAAAAAAACAAACAAGAAAGCAAGCTAATAAAAACGTAGTAAAATATAACGTTCTTTGGAATAAAACTAAATTAAAATAAATCTAAACACTACAAAAACAAATGTTATGGCAAGCACTGTACTTTTCCTACCTAAAGTATTGCCCTGACTAGTTCAATTACTTTCCTGCCTGTTTTTAATATTTTGCAATGAACTAGTACTTTCCAGCTAAAAATCAGTTTAGTAATGCTTAATTTGGCTACCGTGAGTAGATAAAGTTAATTATTCTAGTCTTTTACAAAAGTACGCGAGGAAGCTATGTGCCACACCAATTGACAGTCTATTTTAATAATTAATAACCTTTAACACACTATTCTAAACGCTCAAACATTTAACCATATCAACCAAAGAATTAAAGAATTAACTTCTTATTACCTGTTGAACTAATGGTTTTCTAAGTACATATTAATGTGTTATTAATTCATAAAGATGAAATATGCGACTATTAAACATGAGATTAATTGTTGTAAAACTGTACGGAATGAAGCGGAGAGTGTTAGCGCTGTTTGCAGGTGGAGCAATATGATGGAACGAGTAGGGATGACACACAAGGTCAGTACAGTCACAAGGTATTCGGGTCACCGCTTGACAGCTACGATTTCACCTTGATGCATCGATTCACTTTAGTTCTTTTTTATATTGCGGTTTAACAGCTGTTGAAAAGTAGTTTTCAGATGAAATTCTTAATACAGCATTTCAATGAAGATATTTTCACTTTAAGATAATTTATAACGCTAATGCAATTTCTCTTAGATGTAGAGTATATCCACAGTTCGAGTTGCCTATAGGTGTAAATGACAAAATATTTCATTTTTCGAGAAAAAGTTACTCTTTATAATAATTTTTGCTTGTTATGAAATGAAAAATTAAAATAATAAAAATTTCTTATTATGTAAACTGCACCTTACTACTACGTTTTTATTAGCTTGCTTTCTTGTTTGTTTGTTTGTTTGTCCAGTGCAAATCTTGCAATCGATTTTTAACTAACTTCCCGAGTAGCTAGACATTTGAAACTTTTAGAATAGCTCAGAACACGATGACAATGCATTATTTTAATACTTTTAGCCATCTTTCAGCAGAATTTTATTCGTTTTCAGCAAATTTTGCTGTATGCAAAGTTAGTTCGGAAAAAATCCGCAAGTTATTTTATTTGTTTTGACATATCCCATATTACGATCTTCATTTTGACGTGTTTCAAGTTTATGATTTATGACAGAAAATTTAAAAACGTAGTATATAAAAATTTATTTTTACTTGTAATTTTATTTATTATCTTATCTTTATAAAAATTGTTTATTTAATATCCTAAGGTAATTTATGTCATAAAAAAGTGAAAAATTGAGAAATTTATGTCATACAGTCAGTGCTCGCCCTATCAAAGTGATAACCAAAGAATTATATATTTTTGTAATCAGCTCGACGTACCCTTTCATATGATAACCCTCACGGTGTCGAAAAAAATTTAACCCTTTAGTTTTTTTACTCTAATTGTTTTGATTTTTTTTCTTTTAAGTCGCTATATTTTTAAAATATGTAGGTAGGTACAAGACACATACATGCCAAATTTCAAAGTGATCGGACGAAAGGTGTAGCCGTGAGAGCAGGCGACCGGACGGACACACACACAGGAAAATATAAGGGTCCTTGGTTGTCCTGCGGACCCTAAAAAGTACCATTTTTCTAGCCTAGATGACTTAGGGAGAAGGTTATGGTAATAAAGGGGGGGGGGGATTCTTTAAATTTTCGCTTAGGGCGGCAAAACACCTAGAAACTGCCCTGACGATAAATGGTACAATGTCTGAAGATACTCGTATACATTTGTAGATTTGTGAATGACTGGGATTTTATAATTACTCGGAGGGAAGACAGTCATTCATACTTGATGGCAGTTAAAATCTTTATGGAAATATGTACTTCAATAACATATACAGCACGCAACTATATTATCCAAAAGATTAAATTGTATGGCCTAGGCCTAGGTAACAATCAAGAGTGGTTTTGGGTTTCTAAAAAAAAATTAAAATGGAAGTTTCTTCAAAAGGTGAAAATAGAAAGTTATCTACTATTCGATTAATTTTTGGGTTAATTTAAAAAATATGATGTGAGAGTAATCTAGTAGCCTGAAGTCATCATTTAGAAAATATAATATTAAATTAATTATTTGATTACTTTCACCCTAGATTTTGACACTATTAAATCATTTAGGTAATTATTACTATGAAATGTTTAATATAGCGTTTTCATAATTTCATAATTTATTACCTATATTTTCTTAAAAGTTGGACTATTATACTTTGATTAACTTTCGAATATTGATTTCTTTAATCATTAATTTAACACACATAAGTATAAACGAGTTAATATATATATATATATATATATATATATATATATATATATATATATATATATAGATTTTCTTTAGCCATCTAGCAACTTATATTCAGAATTATACAAGGGTGTACCGTATTAAATTATTATTCATAATTTAAGTTTTATATTAAAATATTAATTGATTTATTATTCTAATATGTTTGTTTATTGATGTAAATCTCCAAAACTACTGGAACGATTTACGATATGAATGGAACTTTTAACACGTATCTATATTGTTTCGTCAGGACTGTCATTTGCGGTGGAGAGTCAGACCTGATGCCAAAGGGCATGAACAGATGTAATGGATGATAGTGAAGAGTTCCATTAGCTGTATACATCTTATAATTGACATTTGCAACTGGATAGTTGCCACTTAACTTTAGCAGCTATACATTCATATAACGACACTGGATGAACACCGAGCGTGGGGCTCCTCGCTGGAGCCGGGACATAGGATATTACCGTCACGTATTATACATATACAACGAGCTGCGCAGTGCAAAGAGGTGGATGATTATCCCACTGTACACCACTTTTCTCTTTTATGTCATTTTCTCCTTAGTGCTAATAAAGAAGACACGCACAACGCAAATTCAGACCCACAACGCAATCTTTTGCTATCTAAAGAACTTTGTTTGGTTTCAAAAAAGGTCCATTTATTACCATATCACACATTCATACACACTATCACATCGCACAGGCATCGCGTGGCTCTATCATTGAAGCGAGCGTATAGTAATAAATATGTATTGAATAATGAGAAAATTGATAATCGTGATGAGTTGATTGTTATAGAGTATTGTAGTAGAGAGGGAGCCACCCTGCATTCTTACTATTCCACTAACCACACATCTCCTTTTCAACTATTATAAAATGTATCACATCAATACTCAAAAACTTCTACTTGTATCAAGTACTAGGTGCAATTGAAATATGCATGTAAAATTTCATATGCCTGCTTCAATTGTACTTTATACGATATATATGAAGTTATATTAAAATCGTTACATTAGAACGAGAGATATCGGTAAAAACGTTGTTTTCCCTATTTTAAACTTTTAGGTACTCGTAAACGTTTTAACGATCTTTATTAATTCATAGCGGTGTTGGTTTTACTAAAAAAAAATTATTTACAAAATATTATGTTCTTCAATAACTAGGCATCGCGTGGCTCTATCATTGAAGCGAGCGTATTGCAATGAAATACTAAATATTGAAATTTATTAATCATGATGAATGTCAAAGTTGAAGATAAGTGGAAGAGGGCAGTGTGGGGTAGAGTGGGGGTACTCGGTACAAAGCTTTACTTCCTAAACAAACCTATACACTACAAGACTATAAGAATCTTAACCACCCACAGTAGAACTATTATTATAAATGTATCACTTTACTACTCAAAAACCTCTGCTTGTATCAAGTTGAATTTTTATCAAGTGGAACATGTATACAAAATTTCAACTAAATCGGTCAACTTTTACTCATTTTATCGTCTCGGACAAGTGAAAGTTACACACAGACAAGATGCATATTTCGTAGAATGGAAGAAGCTCGCTTCAATTATTATTATTATTATTTTTTTTTTTTTTTCTATAAATATGTTTATATTATTTTCTAAGATATTCAATATACAAGCATATTAACACATATTAAGCATAAAAACTTAATATTTATCATACTATTTTTATCACGGAGGCTACATTGTTTTAGAGTCTGTGTTTACCTTTGAGCTTATTTCTGATTTTCTATGTCATTAAGTACTAATGGAAGCGTAGATAAAAGCAAAGACTAACATGAAATCACAGAGATTAAAGTTATCTCACCATCGAGTCAAACTAATGCAGTATAATCCTACCTCCTACCACATGCGCGCTATTTTTGCAGTTTTGGATTTTTTGTTTTTGTTTTTGATTTATTTCTAGTCTAATAACCCCCTAATAAATAATAAATAAACAACTTCAAGTATCCGTATTAGCAAGAAACTGCGTAGAAATACAGTAAAAATACTAAAAACTAGGTGGATCGTAATAATTCAGACGCTGTCATTAATAATTTTATTACTACGTTTTTATTAGCTTGCTTTCTTGTTTGTTTGTCCGGTACAAATCTGGCAATCGATTTCTAACTAACTTCCCGAATAGCTAGACATTTGAAACTTTTAGCATAGCTCAAAACACGATGACAATGCATTATTTTAATACTTTTAGCCATCTTTCAGCAGAATTTAATTGGTTTTTAGCAAATTTTGCTCTATGGAAAGTTAGTTCGGAAAAAATCCGCTATTTATTTTATTTGTTTTGCCATGTCCCATATTTACGCAATCTTCATTTTGACGGGTCTCAAATTTGTGATAGATAAACATTGAATGACAGCAAAACAGGAAATATCGATTATGTTATTTATCGATTATATTATTTCAAATATATCGATGGCACGGTTTAGATTTGGTGTTGGGGAGATCCGTTGTACAAAGATTTGTCCTTTTATAGGTTAAAGATCAGCTCTCTAGATGGTTGTCATTTATGTGAAGTAAATAAATTCGGAACTATTTTTTTTTTTTTCACTAACATTATATATTATACAACAATAACAATTATATTATCAACATTACATACGATTCAACAGAAAATTTAAAAACGTAGTATATATAAAGTTATTTTTATCTTGAAATGGTTGATATATATATTAATTTATGGTATAAAAAAGACGATATATATTTTTTTAAATACAAAATAAGTTTTTGAGGAAGTATTTAATTGTGTTTAATTAATAAATTATTTAACAAGGTGGTTTTATTATAGTTATTAAATTTAAATTTCAAGTTTTTGTGACTGTAATATTAATTTTAAATTTAAGATAATGTTTTTATTTTGTCCTAGACCTGTTTTTAATATGCTTTCTTATGAAATATGGTTGCAAATGCAAAGGCAATAATTAAATATTCTTATCAAAAAGGTAAACAATCATTTACAATTTTATTGAAATTGTCATTTTAAACTGTAAAATAACAAAAAAAAAAAATAGTTTTTAAAGTTTTGAGGTCATCCTAAAAACCCTAATGCTTTAGGTAGTTCGTCCATCCGTCGCATCTTCGATCATATCCCCCGGCCTATTGCAGCTAGAGATTAGAAATTTAGTATACAACTTAATTTTTTTTTGCCCGCAAAAACAGAAAAAAAGTTACGAACTTCACAACAAGAACTTTTTCAATCAGCGAGCAATTGCGAACTGATCGCAACATTTTAATTTTTTTTTTTTTTTTTCAATTAAATTATTGTATAATTTTAAAGGTATTGAAATGTAGATCACACATATATATCACGTTTTCAAAATGGCAGCCATTTTACACCCGAAATTACCAAAACAAAACGCCTCAAAAAAATGCCCCCCCCCTCTCGCTACTCTATAAGGACAGGTTCTAAAAAAGAGGAAAAAATACTACTTAAATATACATCCCTGTTGGCCAATGATATTTCCATGAGTTAATATAAATAAACAGGTCAAGTGTGTGCTAGTCAGCACACAGCGAGGGTCTGTAGCCAACAATTTAAGCAGTTCGTATTGATGTAGGTTTCTAAAATGCTAAAAAGCCTACTTCTAACTATCCTTTGGGTCTGATATTCTCAAAACACATAAACAAACTTCTGATAAAGTATTTTTTGCTAATGAACCGGACTAGAACATAAAAGTACATCCAATAGAGCATAATTGTAAAAAAAAAAAAAATTATGTTGTCAATAAAAACAAAAATAATTATTTTTTGAAATTTCCAAAAAGTGGTATCTTTACTTTTGGTCGAAGAATATTCAGGATTTTTTTCAGAATTTTGCTTTACATAAGCAAGATAGAAGGGGGGGGGGGCACTTTTCACACCAACTTCAAACTCGCCTACGCTGGCCCTACCAAAGTTATTACCAAAATATTATATATCTTTGTAATCAGCTCGACGTAACTTTTCATATGATACCCGACACGATCTCCTAAAAAAACAATTATTTTTTAACCTTTAAGTTTTTTTAACCTTATTTTTTTGCAAAATATTTTTTTTAAGTCGCAATATTTTTAAATTGAGTGGGTAGAAACTATACACATATATGCCAAATTTCAAAGGGATCGGACGAAAGGTGTCACCGTGAGAGCAGGCGACGGACGGACGGAATGACACACGCAGGAAAATATAAGGGTCCTTGGTTTTGCCTACAGACCCTAAAAAGTCAAATTTTAGAAATTTTAAGGGGCCGTAACTATGTGACCCAATTTTATTTTTAAATTTTTGAGTAGAGTATCATTTTAAAGGTATTAAAATGTAGATCATAATATATATATATTTCGTTGTCAAAATGACAGCCATTTTACTCCCAAAAGGACCAAATAAGTGCTTACCTAAGATGCTAAAGGATAATATAATATGTACATAATGTACACCTTCCTCCAAGTATAACTTTTTAAACATATTTTGGTAAAAAAAAGTAGTGTAGGAAATATGAATTTTTAGGACCGAATAAACCATGTTAGTAGCTTGCTGGCAAGTTCTTTAAGTGGACTTTTATTTCTGCTGTTCCCTGTAGTTTTATTCCTCATTATCTTGGAAACTATACTTTTCAAGATACATCATCATCATGTATTGATTCAATGGGCGTAACAAGACAGACAAAATTAGCACTTAATGAAGATGCGGCTATCACTGCCTTCTTTAGAGCTCAAATTAATTCTATTTTATAATTAAAAATAAAAATTACATTAATTAAATTTGATGATCTAATTTAGTTTGTAATTTCAAAGCTAATATCCTGCTAATTTATTTTAAATTGAGAAAATCAACCTTATTTGAAGTTAAATTTTCTAATTTTTTTTTAGATTATAGATCAAACGAGAAATTACACAGACTAGAATGTTAATTAAAGGAAGTCCTCACAGAGGACGAAATACAAAGTTTCTTTGCAAAATCAATGAAAGATCTTGTTAAGATTACGATCAGAGCGCTGCATTCCAAGAAAATAAGGTAAAAGCTATTATGGCCTAAACAAATCAGTAGTTACCTTCTTCGTGTAGCATTATGTCGATAAATCCGGTTCACAAAGTCTTTATTAGGACGATCAACAGACTGGAATGGAAATAACTACTGTGTATGGAGTTAAATAATCCTAGTTGGAGGTGTGGTTAAAATGCTCAAGACAAGAATGTACATTTGTCGGTAAGCCAGAGTTCTTCACAGGCTACGCCTGATGGTTAGACATATGAAATAGCGTTGAAGTAGCCTGAATTCTTCTCATATTTTTGTAGGAAGAATAATTAAACAAGGTATACGGTTAAAGGATATTCAATGGCAGCCCTTCCATAGATTTGAAGAACCTTAACAGGCTTACCAGTGAACATAAAAGCACCAGAAATCCAAAGTGATACATGCAGGGTGGTCAAAAAAGAATATACCAATAGCTGGGCCATACACTGGCGCTCTTTCATTTCGAAAATCGAGGCGTTTTTCTGAATCATTTCTAAAAGCTCGTGCGTTAGTGGACTGTAGCTCACGCCATGAAAATACGGGAAATGATTTGACAAACAATTCTCGAAAAATATCCTTCTGATTATCATCTGCGTTAGTGGGCGTTAATACACGAGAGGAAAACGGGGGGCATTCGCCCCACGCCACGTGTTGGATCGCTCCACACTATAGTAGTTGGGTCTTGCTCGCGCCGGCGCCGCAAATGACACGATAAATTAAGGTTTTCTTACATACACCGACGTTTTTTCCTTTCAAATGATAACGCGTCGCGCAATCACTTGAGAAATCCCTTCGTCGAAAAATCCGACCCTATTTTCCTTTGCCATTCTTTCCTCTCACGTATCCTCTCCCGTTTGCACATGCCACGATCTTTGAAATGAAAGAGCGTCCGTGTATGGCCAGCAAATGTCAAAATTAATTTATTCAAAACCTGTTTATCGTACAGACCTCAAATGCGATAAATACTACTATTGTACAAAGCTGAAACTATTATAAACGTGTATGACCTCTATAACTGTATCCCCTATACCCTTCGAGTAGGTGCAAACCTGAAAACGATTCTTATCACCCTGTGCAATACACATGTTCATAAAAATAATGAATTTAACAGTAAACCGCAAATTATTACAGGATATCACTATCACAGATACAGGAATACCACATATTGTAATACGATCAACAAAGAGAATATTTAAACAAAGAACTGGGAGGAAATTGACAAAGCAGAATCTCTGCAGATTTACAATTAAGTGGCTATTATAAACAAAAAAAAAATTCTACATGGAGTTAAAATGAGAAAAATTGTCAGCGATATAAATGATGGCAGCGTATATTTTATTTAGATACTTACTTAATTAATGGTGGGTGACAAGATCTCTCCAATCCTTTGTCCAAGCTCTACGTCTAGTCCAGTAAAATTAGTAAAAAAGGGTGTTTCTTCTGAATGATTTTAAGCCAAATTTTGTTTGTCCTTCTTTAATTGTTTTCCCCGTTATTTTTAATCTATCAAAATTGTTTTGATTTTCTTACATGAAATAAAGTATCAATTTAGTAAAAGTGAAAGAGCGCAGACAGTTCAAATTAATCTAGGACTATCTGCGGGCTACTTTCGACAAACCATCCAAATTTCATTAAAATCTTATGAGTACTTTTGAAGATATAGGTGAATATGAATATATGTTTGTGCACTTGCTGAAGAGAAACAAATAGTCGCAGAAGGTTAAAACCTCTATGGGACTAGCAATGAGCTTATTATGACCTACAATACAAATTTCATTAAAATCGGACGTTTTTAAGATATGTTGGTTCGCAAAACTTGATTGACAGACAGACACGGAACCAAAAATGTTCCCTGTCTGAAACAGATTTCTGTCTTGGAAATTTTGAAATGGAGACATAATATATTTTCGTTCTTTAGAACGATCACATAGCTTCCGTTACCTTCGGTAAGCTCGGAAGCAATACATTAAGAAGAATAAGAATAAGAACAATTTATTTAAAAATAAAATAATATAAAGTTGTGACCCTTTGTCAGCATGGTTCGACGTCTTCTAAAAAAGAAGTAGCATTTAGCAAATCCCATCTCATTCTTGGTTTAACGTCCTTGTTCATTCCTTACTCTGCGTGTCACAATAATTAATTTTAAAATTGTATTAACAGGTATTTATCTTCATATCAGGTTTAAGGCGGAAATACACGTGCTAGTTATTCGCACAAAATCATACGAGTAGCTCGTAGAGAAATAGCATGCGAGTAAAAAGCATGCGAGTAAATCGCACGAGGTTTGATTTTTGTCTTGCCAGTGGCACAAGTCGAGGGGAGGGGGAACTGATAAGGCACGTGTAAACAGGCCTGCCAGCGCAAGGTTGCTAGTAGCTAGCACGAGTCTCCCTCAGCCCTTCAGTCTTCAGTTGCGTTCCTTTCTTTCGCGGGTATCTGACAACAACTCATCAACTTTCTCCGGAAGCATTCGCAATTGATTCCTAAACCTAAAACCATTAACGTCCCTGAACCACATTTCATTTAGTAGGCACTGACTCGCTCCATGTACCTAATTCCCTTCTATGTAGCTATCCAATCTTTACCCACACTCTTCGTGTCTTTTTATTATTTTTCAAATGTTTTAAAACACAGTTCTTTGCAAGTAACAGAACAATCTGGTTAATTTCATTCCGCACCGATACATTCATAAGGTATATTGAAACAATTAATAAAACTATCAAAATTAATTAAATCAAATACAATTATTTCATAATTTATTCCGGCTAAAAGAAGGCAAGAAAGATTGCCTGTTTTAAAACTAGAACTGTGACTGGAATGTGTATTGTCATGTGCTAGTAGCTCGCACAAGACCGATCATCCGGATGATACTAGCATGCTGTTTCACTGGCAAATGTACACAGCGTCTGCAGCATGCCAGCTACTGACTTGCTAGTAACTCGCCACTGGTATGCTTTTTTACTAGCATGTGTATTTCCGCCTTTACAGTATAAATAACATAGTAGTCAAGAATCTAATTATAAACTCGGTCCAGTAAAGGGGAAATATTATTGCAACATAAAATCATTGCATTTAAATAAATATCTTATTTGTCATTGATAACAATCATCTATTGACAAATTTGCCACTCCCAAATCGAATTAGCCATTTAATTCTTATACACAAACCTAAATATACTTGAACCTAATGTCATAAACCTATAATAATGTTGTTATTTATTCAAAAACTTTTCCTTTTTAATTAAAACATAAATCCATTGAGTTTAACTTAAGAGATAAAGTGCTCTTGATATTCCCAGAAACCAATTCATGTTAAACCAGTTTCGTATTCTCTTATCTTGTTAAATTGTTTTATATTTTTTTATTATTATTATTTGTATTTGCTGATAAGAAATACAACAAATTATAATGAGGAAAATGTATTTATCTCAATTCTTCAAAATTGATATACACATATTCAAATTTACAAGATAATAAACATGTTGATTTCATTTTTTTTTTTTTTTTTTTGTAAAATACGGGAAATTAGTGAAAAAGTGGAAATGGACAGTCGTCATAATCATTTTTTTTTCAATCAACATTCTTTGTTAATGATTTTTTTTTTTTTTTTTTTTTTTTTCACTATAGAAATTCAATTGTTATTTGGACATAAAAAAAGGAGAAAAAATGTTTTTTGGTCAATAGACAGTTAAGTGGATTTGAGATGAAGAATATTTTCTGATTTAAGCAGAACCAAGCAGTTCAGTAGCACTTAATTTAAGAATGTGAATTATAGTGAAATAATTAAAAACAGGTATAGATAAAGGAAACAAAACAACAAAGAAAATAAAAATCCCTAGCTAGCGGGAGAAGTAAAGAAAAATTAAAAATACAACTATTATAACTTGGAAGATTTTTAAAGACTTTTTTTGGTATTATGCTCTATTTGGTTGGTAGAAATCTTAGTAGAACATAATTTCTAAGTCATCATCAAGTTTAAGTATGGATTTTTAAATAATAATAACTAATTTGGATTTAAACACAGGAGACTTTTTGCCGGCAGACAGTTTTGTCGCTGCCTCAAGGGCTTATACAGTATATTGGAGTGCGCATACTAGAGGCAAAGACAGGTGCAAGACATAAGAGTTCTCCAGCCTAGGAGATGTCCCGACACATTTCTGTCCTGCACTGACTGTTATGCACGCAAATCACAGCAATTTCCACGAGATCCATTTTGCTGGGTACAAGATATGCCACTGTTTTGCCTCTAGTGTGCAAGGCTGTAGCAACACAAGTGTGACAAGGCAGACACAACCAAGACAGTTCGGAAACAGTCTGCAAACTGTTTTTTCCCAGTGTGAGCCTGGCCTAAGGTAAATAATAAAAATAACCGTAAGGAGAATTCTTGGATCAATATTATGGTTCAATCGTTAATTTTTTCTATACAAATACACGCACCTATTAGTCCACAGGCCACCATAAGGAGTGAGTCGCTGATTGATAAAGTTTTCTTACCTCATGGAATCGCTTATTTATGCCGTGTCCACCGATGAATTGGGTATATGGCAACTGGGCGCTGGGCCATTTGTTTCTTTTTCTATGCTAAACATGCCCTTCTGCGGGTACATTGAAAAGAGATAGATAAAGTTTTGATTTTCATAGGATCGTTTAATTAAATTATTTAAAAAACAGTGGTACACGTGGCCACCGATAAGAGTGGGCCGTTTGGGCTGGCCACCGCCCTAAACATATTGCTCTGCGGGGACGTTGAAAAAAAAAACGGCCCACTCATATCGGTGGCCACCTTTACCACTGTTTTTGAAATAATTTAATTAAACGATCCTGTGAAAATCAAAACTTTATCTATCTCTTTTCAATGTTCCCGCAGAAGGGCAAGTTAGGCATGTCAACAAAAAAGAAATGGCCCAGCGTCCAGTTGCCATATACCCAAGTCATCGGTGGATAAGGCATAAATAAGCGATTCCATAAGGTAAGAAAACTTTATCAATCAGCGACTCACTCCTTATGGTGGCCTGTGGACTATATTCCTTTATATTTACAGAAAGGATGAATTGTGTTAAGCCATATAGTTTAGTTAAACCTTAGAATTAGTTTTCAATTTTCAATGGTGAGAAACAATATTTAAATGGACTACATATTAGAATTGATATATAAATATCGTCTGAACCGTTTTCAAGAAATGATTGAATTTTTTCGTTTCATCAACGTTATGGAGGATAGCTAAACTTAATTTATCGATTTCACCTCGAGGTATGATTTTCCTGAACATTTGTACCAAATGTTATTGTTTTCAGCTCTGTCGTTTAGGCTCCACGCGCCTGAGCAGATTACAGACACCAGACAGACGACACAAGGACTCTTACTTCCGAGCTTAACGAAGGTAACGGAAGCTATGTGATCGTTTAGGTGAACGAAATCTTAGGGAACATTTTTGGTACCGTCTGTTTGATGTCTCTCAATTTTTGCAAATTAGCATATCTTGAAAACTGCCCGTCCGATTTTAATGAAATTTCTATGGTAGGACATTATTAGCTTATTGTTGGTGCCAAATAAGTTTCAACCTTTTGCGCCCATTTATTTCTCTTCAACATGAGCACAAACATACATTTATTTACACCTATATCTTCTTAAGTACTCTTTAGGATTTTTATGAAATTTGGATGGTTTGTTGAAAGTAGCTTGCATATAGCATCAGATTAATTTCAACCGTCTGCGATCTTTAACTTTTGCTAAATTGATATTTTAATCCATGTAATAAATCAAAACAATTTTGGCATAATAAAAAAATCACAGGGAAGTACTTGCGTCCAAGTACTTTTTAGGGTTTTGTAGATGATTAAGCATACCCGTTATGTAATTATGATTTTTTTTTCTTCGATCCTAAGGGTCCCGGGTTCGATCCCCCGGGAGGTCACAATGTTTTTTATAGGTAATAACGACAAGATAAATTACATTTTTTAGGTAATTTTCATCGCCCAACCATACGGTGTAACCATGAATCATTTCAAAATTTTAAAACCAGCCCTTATATAAAATTTGGGGGGGGGGGATTTTTTTGAGGGTATATTTTGACTTATAAAACCAATGAAGAATTAAAAATTTAAAAAAGCAAATATATATTTGTATCCTACTCTTCAGCAGCTTTCATTTGATACCCAACTCAAAATTTTTAAAAAATAAAATTTTGGGCGCACTCTAAATTTTCGCCCACAAAATTAGTAATTTTTTAAACCTGGGAATGAACTCCCGGAAATATCATCGCCCCACTATAAGGTATTAGTATGAATTATTTCGAAATTTTAGCACCAGCCGATCTATAGTGGTTGGGGGGGGGGGGGGAATTTTTTTGGGGTATATTTTGATTTTTTCCCCCTATAAGGAATGCAAAATTTAAAAAATCATATATATATTTGTGTCCTACTCTTCAGCAGCTTTCATTTGATACCCCACTCAAAAATTTAAAAAAATTATAAATTTTTGAGTTTACCACATTTTTTTGAATTGCGCATGAGCAAATCTAATTATGAACTTCTATATATTTTTCCTATTTATATAGAAATTCTTTCTTTCGGTCTATGTGGGTAGTGTTTAGTTAAAAAATATAATTACTTCTTCATCTTTCAAAATCACCTGCTATATTTCAACCCCACCTTGGGTCATTTTCAAGCTACAAAATAACAATTTATGTCAAACATTAATTTAAAAAAATCTAAAAACAAATTTATAACAATTTAAACAAAAATATCACATTCTATAGCTATTTCAAAACCATTTTGATTTTTCATCCACACAACTAAGGATATTAGTATTTCTACATAAAATTTTTTTTTTATTTTATTTATACTCTAATTAAAAAAAAAAAAAAAAAAAAAAAAAAAAAAAAAAAAAAAAAACAAAGAAACATACCTGTTTTTGAATTCAATTTGAATCCTAGTCTAAATTTTGTTTTTTCTGTATTAAAATTTTTTATCTTTCAATCTCCAAACCATATTTTAAAAATTATCAGCTGTCTTCCTATAAAGATATAATTATTATTATTAATAAATAAATTTATTAATTAGTTATTCTAAAATATCGCTAATTTAAAAAGGAACTTACACAGCCTTGTCAATCTATCACAAAAAAAACAATTTTTAAACACATAAACTAATAAAATATAATTCATTTTCTATAAGAAAATGTGTCTACTGATAATAAAATATTATCACTGATAACAGGCATAGTGTTATCACAATGCATACTAAGGTATGCACTACATTTATGTTATGCAGTATTGTCTACATCACTAGAATAAGGAAAAACATTGATTGAATAACACATTTTTAACAATTTAATTCTACCTATTTAAATATTATTTATTAATTATTTATTTTTAACACCTTAATTCTACTCATTATTATTTATTTAAAAATATAATATTATACTGTGTTCTTAATGTTATTACTATTATGCTTACATTTAATATAATGGAAATTATTGTTATTTATTATTTTTAAAACGCTGGTCTTATATCTTGTAAAATAGACATGTAATATTTATTAAAATCTCTTGAATCAGTTTTAAAATTCATTGTTTTTTCCTCTAAAGTAATGTGGGCGCTTTCAAGCAATAATCTTTTAAATTTATTATTTTCTGTATTAAGAATTTTAGTCCTTTCAAAATTCATACTATGTCCATTATTCAGTCTAATATGTTCAACCAACGCAGTAGTACCTTTATTCAAATTATCAATTTCATCAATATTATAAGTTGTGCAGTCTTTATTATTACTATCTTTGTTTTTATTTTTATTATTTTTATTTTGAAAAGTTTTTATATTCGCCTTATGGCCTTTAAGTCTATTTTCTAACGATTGTTGTGAATGACCAATATATACCAAATCACAGTTATTACATGGGATTTGATAAATTATGTTATATATTTTTCCTGTGGTTGGGTCAAAAAGTTGCACCAGTGTTTCAAATTTCATCACTTTAGCTTTAACGGTTCGGGCCCTATGAACCAAAGAGCGACGGACAGACGGACACATCACCCTCGGTATAAGGGTTTTGAGAAGTATCTACAAAACCCTAAAAACGAGGGAAACAATTAAATAACTTAGACAATAACCGCTTGTAAAAGCATAAAATCAATCAAGTACGTGATAAGATGCGAAGAAGCTATGTGCCACACTAATTGGGAGTCTATTTTTAAAAAAAAATTGTACTAGTAAATTCATCTCAATCTCAACTAAATTTCATGCTATCACAATACTTTCTATATATAATTACGTATATGAGAAAGTAAAAAGGCACGGAAGTATTTGTACATTGGTATTTATTAAAATTTGACTTATACTCAGGATAAATAAAGCTAATATTTCATACACAATATTATAACAACAAATTGAAAATTGATAAACATTTATTAAAGCGCATTGGCTCAATAAAATACTAAAGAAGTCGATACATACAAGTTATTAAAATATTAATTTCTGTAAACACATTTTATCACAAGATAGAATTTAATAAACAATTGAAACTTTTGAATAAAAGAGAGATTGCAATTATTATAATTATTTCCTATCAAAATCACATTTGAAAAATGATAAACCACATTACAATGTAATATTATCATGGCTTATCAAATGAAATCAGTTTTTTCTTATTAATCTCTACTCGAATTGTTTGTTTTCAAAATGTTTTCCTCAAACAAATTACTTCTGTGTTTTATAAGGTTAACTTAAGCTTCAAGCTGTATTTTTCAGATTATTGATTCGGCCTTAATAAAAAATGTTTTTATACAATAAGTCATGAAGTACCTTTAATCCTTGATTACGAAATTTCATTGTTGTTAAATATATTTTATCTCCAGTAGGGAGAAAAAGTTATGATTTTGAATTAGTTTAGAGAGACTAAAGTAAGTCTTTTTATCCCTGAACTCAAAAATTAGGGAGAAAAGGTAAAAGTAAACCGAAAAAGTAAAGATTGCAACTTAATTATTTTATAAATTGTAGAAAATGAATGGCTAATGTAATGAAGTTGTTGAAATCAGGTTGGCGACACTGCTTTTTCGACCATGCTTATCTTTGTTTATAACCTGCATCTAAATAATCTTCTATTTGAGTTTAATTCCAATTCTTATTTGTTTTTAATATTGAATCTCTTATATCTGCTATTAAAAGTGCTAATAATTATTGTTATTTATTAAAATAATAAATAAAAACTGTGCAATGGACGAAAATATGTATTTTCTTCCTACTGGAGATAAAATATTGTACGTACCTCACCTCGTGAGTAAAGTGCCATTATTCCCCTCGCGATAATTATCTCCTTCGGCTGTGCCTCGGCAATTAAAGAGTCTAATTCCCTCGGCTTCGCCTCGGCATTTAGGGACCATGGTTCCTTTGGCTTCGCTCAGGGAATAACTTTTTCGCTCAGGGAATAATGGCTTACTTTACTCCCTAGGTGCATAAATAACTATTATTATTAACATTATGATGATTTTCCTTCCAGTGTTTTCAAAAGATAATGGATGCCTTTTAATGTATTGAAGAAAGAAAATGTCTTGTGTCTTCGAATTAAATTAAATTATTGAACAAGTAAAAGTGTTTTCTTTTCTTATCAACCTTCACTATGATTAAAAAATTTCAAAACAGAATTCTGTTTTTAGACATCACGGAACTTTTTTTGTCCCGTAATTTGTCTGACTGTCTCGCCACCAATTTTGCAAACCAAGATATCTTATAAACTACTCGTCTGATTTTAAAGAAATTTGGATGGTTCATTATAATTTAGTTAATTGTTGGTCCCATGTAAGTTTCAACCTTATGTGTTCATTAGTTTCGTTGTTTTGTTAGATATTTTTATTCATGTAATAATTACAAGATAAAAAGAACTTTTTATATAGTACGTTTTTAAATTTTCTGTCATATATAATAAATTTGAAACCTGTCAAAATGAAGATCGTAAATATGGGATATGTCAAAACAAATAAACTAACTTTCCATACAGCAAAATTTGCTGAAAACGAATTAAATTCTGCTTAAAGATGGCTAAAAGTATTAAAATAATGCATTGTCACCGAGTTCTGAGCTATACTAAAAGTTTTAAATGTCTAGTTAAAAATTGATTGCAAGATTTGTACTGGACAAACAAACAAACAAGAAAGCAAGCTAATAAAAACGTAGTAAAAATCAAAACAACTGAGACAAATTTAAAAAAAAAGGTGGGAAAAAATATATCAAAGAAAATCATTATTGGTAGTAAAAGTATATCATCATTAATGTATGCGATAGGACTTGAGGAAGCTATGTGCCACACTAATTGATAAACTATTTTTACAATTGAAAATTACATGAAACAAAGTTATACTAATGTTATGTTAATCCACGTAAATAATAATTTGGAGACATAATATATTTAAATTAATACTAATATGAAGGTAATATATTTATTTATCAAATATATTTAAAGGATAAGTAGAATAATTTTAAAACTATGTTGTAAATATTACGTAAGCATCTTAGGACAGACATTATGTAAATAAATATATATATACTTTGTGTGATTGTGAAACCCTGAAATTTGGTAAATCCCAGAAATTACTGATAACAATAAATGGTAAAATTTGGTTTTTAAAGACAGTGATTGTGCTAATCAAATTTTTTACACAACGTCTGTTCTTTTTAGTATTAATTATTTATAAACTGTAAATGGAATAAGAAATTACATCATTTTGCTTCCTAGCTTACCGAAGGAAACGGAAGCTATATAATCGTTCTGAAGAGCGAAATTATTTTTTTCCGTGGTAGCTGTGAAATAGTAACTTTAGAGCCTAAAAAAAAAAGCTAAAATCCATTTTTTCATTACAATGACCTAAAAAAATCTTTTCATTACTCCTAGCTGTAAAGAAAAAATCTTTTACGTCCTAGGAACTAAAAGATTTTTATTTTCCGGCGGGTAGTTGTCAAAACTTCCGTTAGTACCGCTGCAGTCTTTGTAGAAATGCTTCTAGTACGATTAAAATCCGCTAGATGTCAATGCGTTTTAATAATCTTTTCTTATAGTGTAACCTCTTTTTAAGGTTTCTTTTTTTAAGTCTTAAGTATGTACTAATATTTGTTATTATTATATATTGATTAGTGATTAATATTTAATGTTTTTTCATTGTCTGCTACCTCGGAAAAAATAGCATATGCTACGCGACTGTGAAGTATTTTTTCTTTACCTTGGCAATATTTACTAATAATTTATAGTAAATGTAATTGCCGCGGTAAAGAAAAAATTCACTTCACAGCCTAGTAACATAATATACTATTATGTCTCCAATTTCAAAAAAAAGACAGAAACCATTTCAGACATCAGGGAACATTTTTGGTTCCGCGTCTGTCTGTCGGTCTGTCGTTATGTCTGTACGGTTCCTAATTGCTAAGGTTTGAACAAACGTCTATCACAATTCTTAAGTTCGACGGTATACAGGAGTGGAAAGTAAAGGTGATAAACATATGTATTGATAAAAAAAATCGGTCCGAGACAACTCAGTCAACTAACTATTTACTTAGCCCTGTGCTTTCTATTTACTAATTTTCGTAGGTATATTTATTTATTATTGAATGTTTCATCGACATTTATCATAAAAATAACTTCTCCTCGGTGGGGAATCGAAGCCGTCTCTCCCCGTCCTCTCTTAAAGCCATTTTCACAGGAACAAGAATTTTCTCGGGAAAATGGCTTATATCATTAGATGCGTTAGATGAATTAGATTTAAATGGACTACATTTAAGAATTTTTTAATTAAAATCGTCGGAACCGTTTTCGAAATCATTTTTTTCCATGTTCTTTCAGAGTTTTTGGGCGGTAGTACCTCCAAATTTGGGGCTAAAATGAATTTCTCGATTTCGCCTTGGGGTATGATTTTTCTGAACATGTATGCCAAATTTGGTCAAAATCGGTCCAGTAGTTTAGGCTCCAGGCGTCTGCACACATAGATGACAGAGGACAGAGAGACATTTCTTAAAAACCACTTTTTTGGACTCAGGGGACCTCAAAACGTGTAAATCCATCAAAATCTCAATATCGAATTTTCGCGGCATCACAATACTTTCTCTTTATATGAGAAAGTAAAATAATAATAATAAATTCTTTATTACCGTTTTACAATAATAATTAATAATAAATAAATAAATAACCATCATTTATTGGAAAATCAATAATTATATACAATTACATGTTTTTTGTTTTTTTTCTTTTCCAAATCAGCTAAATGCTGTGGCTGCCCATATAATAATAATAGTATATAATAATCAACTTCGTGAATTGTTAATTTTAAAAAGTATAGCTTCTTAAACTTTATTTAATAGATATTGTCAAGCACGATTATTCAAGTTTGTTCTTAGCTAAAAAGTTACTTTCTTTTTCTTTTTTTATAACATCTATATTTAACAGATTTTTCCAAACCTATTACTCGAACTTTTATATTTATGCAGGTAATTATTTATGGAGGTAATAAGTTTTAGTATAATATTTACTTTTAACTAATCAATAGTTTTTTTTTGTTATTGGGTTTTAGGGATGTTTATTAAAGAAACATTTATTTTTTTAAAAAACAATTTATTGGTGCGAATTTTGGGCGGGCACGAATTGGACAACTTTTACCTGGTCTGGTTAATCCTCGAGCTCGAATTGGACAACTTTTTAGAAGCAGCCCCCTTGGGACGAGCACGAACTGGACAACTTTCGCATTTTATAACTATCGCACTTTTCTTATGACTCGATAGTAAAAAATATAGTCAGCGAAACTGTCTACGGTTTTATCACTGAAACGACTGTTACTCCGATTCTGTTATAACTGAAAATACAAAAGTTTTACATTTTTAATCCTAAAAAAACTAACTCTGTGGCGCAACAGCCCATGGAGGCCTACATTTTGGCAAAATATAGGTATAGTATAGTAAGAGGGCCAAAAAAGTAGACAAAAACTTTTAAATAAAATGTTATTTTTGAAAAAAAAAATTAATAATCAAACAACATGCCAGTAGTTTAGGCTCCACGCGTCTGCACAGACTGCAGACGACAGACAGACATTTTTTAAAAATAACTTTTTTGGACTCAGGGGACCTCAAAACGTGTTAATTCATCAAAATCGAATTTTCAAGTCATCAAAGTACTTTCTCTTTATATACTAGGTACATGAGAAAGTAAAAAAGGAAATATGTAAAATAATCAACCACATCTAAACAAAAAGCATATTTGTTTATTTATCTATAGTACATAGTGAAAAACATAATTATACAGCAAAAAACGCTCTTTCTAATAATTAATTATGCGGTGGCTTTTCATTTTTTTTCCCTTGAAGCCAGTTCAGAAAATTTAACGTTTTGAAAAATGACGTCGGATAATATGAATAATAATAGATAATAGATCAATAATAATAAATAATAATAATCTAATGTATATAATATAAATAAATAAACAAACAAATATTGCATATGGTAAGGGGGGGGGGGGAGGGCCGAGAGTCACCCGCACGCAGGCGGCTATGAAGCTAGGACCGGGCCTGCCTTTAACAAAAGAAACTAATAGTATGGTGGACAAGGTACCGTGTTGAAAATTGAGAATCTATCACGTCGTCTACACGGTGATAGTTGCCACGCTACTTGCTATCATGACAGCAACTATCACGTCAACTATCACCGTATAAATGGGGCTTTACACGCTATCGCATGCCACTCTCTACCTGGTGCTGAAAGTTGTCCAGTTCGTGCTCAGGGATTAGTGGACCCTTTTTTGACCCTTCCTTACGGTTAGAAAAGTTGTCCAGTTCGTGCCCAGCCCGAATTTTCGCCCATACCTGGGCATCATCTGGCCTTTATCTGAGTCATATTGAGTAACACTTCAATGTTGGTCAGATAATGTTACTCACCATTGGATATCTATGAAAAAAAACAATGAAAAGTACACTAATATTACTCAGATAAAGGCCTAATGATGCCCAGGTATGGGTGAAAATTCGCACCGATTAAATTGATATAAAAAACAGATTTCTTGTAGCGAAATTTCAAAGAAAATTTCGTTATTGCAATGGATTCAAAAATTTTGTAATGCGAATTTTTGAAATTGTTTTCCACGGAAATCCGTTTTAGACCATTCTGAATCGATTCCAAAAATTTAACACTTTTTTTATGTATGTATGTATATATGTATGTATATATGTATGTATGTATGTATATATGTATGTATATGTATGTATATATGTGTTACTCCAGACGATATCTCCCCTTAGGATGCACTTAAAATTTTCAAACAAATTTTAAAATGTCAATAATATTAAAAGAAAGGATAAATTCGTTGGCCAGAATTTTTTGAGTTCATTTAGGGGTCAAATTTTTACAATTTAGGGTCAAAAATAATAGCATAAAAACGTGTTTTTTCCATTTTACCCCCCTTTTATATGAAAATATGATAAAAGTGTACATAACAACACTTACTGTACTCATAAAGAGCTTTTCAACGACATGCATCTTGAAGGGTAAATACTATTTTGATTTTTGTACCTCGTACCTCTGTGTACCAAATTTTTTTTTTCACCCATGCAAATTCTAAACCAAAATTTTCCTATATTATCATAAGCCAATTATACACAGATTTCTTTGTAAATTCGCTCATTAAGTCATAGTGCATGACTGGACTTTTTTAATGAGCATCCCTAAAGCCCAATAAGTAAAAGAATGTTAGAAAATTAAGGGTATAACTGAAGAATAATTAATCAATAGTTAATGACAATTGTATCACCGGTGATACAATTACTATTATCTATTTCTAAGTCTGAAAAAGAGGCACTAAAAAAATAAACATTTCCACTTGAAAGATTTTCCTCATTCCTGTTTCATCTTAATGATTTTAATGATTCCAATTTTTACCACTTCTCTTTTTTCCCCAAATCTGGTTTCTTATTACTAATGTTTCTCTTTTTTCTAATCAATTAATCAGCATGCGTATCATTAAAATTTCATCTATACGAAAAAAAAAATGTGCAATTTATTTTTTTTTACACCTTATTTTTTTTATTTACTTAAAATATCTCGACAAATATTTCCTTAAAGTGTAATGATTAGATACAAGGGAGATTGGCTGTTTGTACAAATTCTCGCAGCCAGGTAGACCGATATGCAAATTTTTATCGTATTATATCGAGAATCTAGAGGGTTTTGTTTGTTATCTATTTGATATTTTTTTTTTTATTGGTTTCGTCGACTATAGAAGCTTTATTTCAAGTGGCTACTGTTCTTATCAGCTTGAGCGTTCTCTTTACTTGAAAAACCAGGCGGCGTTTTTAAAACTGTGGTAGATCGTCGGACGGTTTAGTCTCAGTCGAGTCAAGACTTTGGACTCAGCTGTTTCCCGTTCAAGCCTTGGAACTTACGAGATCGAACCTGGAGTATAAGTAGTCTTCTATCATTTGATTCTTCCGATCTAGTAAACTAAAGGTATTTTCAACATATATATTTAAAGACCTGTATTTTATTTTTTTCATTTAGTTATTTATTATTAATTTTTTAAAAGTCAATTCTCGTAATTGAATAATTAGAATCAAGTATTATATAGAGAAATTACGTATTCTTATCATAGGTCTCTATTATAAGTTTTAAGGCTATAGGACTTAAAACGGATAATAATGCGGATATAATAATAACGGATTAGCACGAAAAATAATGCTGGCTAAAATTAAGTTACAAAGTAAACTGTAAAAATTTGTTCATCAGAAAATTGTATCAATCAAAAGGAGCAAAAAGTTAAATACAAATCTGTAAAGAACATTTAACCAATATAACTAAAGAACTTAATAAACTAACTAAATAACTCATGAAATCTCCAGACCAGAATTTAAACTATAAAACTAAAGAAGTGAACTAGCTAACTACGTAACTCAAGAAATCTCAAGACTATAACTTTATACAACTAATGAAGTGAACTAACTAACTACGTAACTCAAGAAATCTCAAGACTATAACTTTATACAACTAATGAAGTGAACTAACTAACTACATAACTCAAGACTTTAACCTAATACAACTAAAGAAGTGAACTAACTAACTACATAACTCAAGAAATCTCAAGACTTTAACCTAATACAATTAAAGAAGTGAACTAACTAACTACATAACTCAAGAAATCTCAAGACTTTGACCTAATACAACTAAAGAAGTGAACAAACTAACTACATAACTCAAGAAATCTCAAGACTAACTTTATACAACTAATGAAGTGAACTAACTAACTACATAACTCAAGACTTTAACCTAATACAACTAAAGAAGTGAACTAACTAACTACATAACTCAAGAAATCTCAAGACTTTAACCTAATACAATTAAAGAAGTGAACTAACTAACTACATAACTCAAGAAATCTCAAGACTTTAACCTAATACAATTAAAGAAGTGAACTAACTAACTACATAACTCAAGAAATCTCAAGACTAACTTTATACAACTAATGAAGTGAACTAACTAACTACATAACTCAAGACTTTAACCTAATACAACGAAAGAAGTGAACTAACTAACTACATAACTCAAGAAATCTCAAGACTTTAACCTAATACAATTAAAGAAGTGAACTAACTAACTACATAACTCAAGAAATCTCAAGACTTTAACCTAATACAACTAAAGAAGTGAACAAACTAACTACATAACTCAAGAAATCTCAAGACTAACTTTATACAACTAATGAAGTGAACTAACTAACTACATAACTCAAGACTTTAACCTAATACAACGAAAGAAGTGAACTAACTAACTACATAACTCAAGAAATCTCAAGACTTTAACTTTATACAACTAATGAAGTGTAACCTAATACAACTAAAAAAGTGAACTAACTAACTACATAACTCAAGAACTCCAAGACTTTAACTTTATACAACTAATGAAGTGAACTAACTAACTACATAACTCAAGAAATCTCAAGACTTTAACTTTATACAACTAATGAAGTGAACTAACTAACTAACTACATAACTCAAGAAATCTCAAGACTTTAACTTTATACAACTAATGAAGTGAACTAACTAACTAACTACATAACTCAAGAAATCTCAAGACTTTAACTTTATACAACTAATGAAGTGAACTAACTAACTAACTACATAACTCAAGACTTTAACCTAATACAACTAAAGAAGTGAACTAACTAACTACATAACTCAAGAAATCTCAAGACTAACTTTATACAACTAATGAAGTGAACTAACTAACTACATAACTCAAGACTTTAACCTAATACAACGAAAGAAGTGAACTAACTAACTACATAACTCAAGAAATCTCAAGACTTTAACTTTATACAACTAATGAAGTGTAACCTAATACAACTAAAAAAGTGAACTAACTAACTACATAACTCAAGAACTCCAAGACTTTAACTTTATACAACTAATGAAGTGAACTAACTAACTACATAACTCAAGAAATCTCAAGACTTTAACTTTATACAACTAATGAAGTGAACTAACTAACTAACTACATAACTCAAGAAATCTCAAGACTTTAACTTTATACAACTAATGAAGTGAACTAACTAACTAACTACATAACTCAAGAAATCTCAAGACTTTAACTTTATACAACTAATGAAGTGAACTAACTAACTAACTACATAACTCAAGACTTTAACCTAATACAACTAAAGAAGTGAACTAACTAACTACATAACTCAAGAAATCTCAAGACTTTAACTTTATACAACTAATGAAGTGAACTAACTAACTAACTACATAACTCAAGACTTTAACCTAATACAACTAAAGAAGTGAACTAACTAACTACATAACTCAAGAAATCTCAAGACTTTAACTTTATACAACTAATGAAGTGAACTAACTAACTAACTACATAACTCAAGACTTTAACCTAATACAACTAAAGAAGTGAACTAACTAACTATATAACTCAAGAAATCTCAAGACTTTAACCTTATACAACTAAAAAAGTGAACTAACTAACTACATAACTCAAGAAATCTCAAGTCTTTAACCTTATATAACTAAAGAAGCGAATTAACTAACTATAGAAATAATTAAAGAAATCTTTAAGACTTTGACTAAATATAACTAGAGAAGTGAACTAACTATCTACATAACTCAATAAATCTTAAGATAAAATAACTCTATGACACAACTTAAATATGTGTAACAAAAAAATCAAACTTTTTTAAGAGACAGCCGGTGAAGAAATATTGGTCATAGTTTCCAATTAGTTCTCAAATTATTTTCTAATCTCAATATTAATTAAATCATTCATTAATATAATAAAAATTATAATTAATTAATTAAATTCATTCAAAAGCGGATTTTTTTTTATAAAATTATTGTCGCGTTGACTCACTTTTTTATTTTTATTATTTTTTTTTTTTTATTTGTCAAATTATTAATTCTTTATCTTAAAGAGATTACTCTCATTTACGTATCAAGAGAGTTGAGAAAAAAATATTTTACATACATATTAACTTGAAATTATTACTTTTCCTGTAACCTGTTTATAAGTAGATAAATGATATTTTAAATAAAGTCAAATTATATCTGGTTTTAAAATGTAAAATTATTTATGATTTGATGTTATTTTTTATTTATTTATGACTACTAACCGTGCTTCGCAATGAAGTGTTTTATTGGGGAGATACATTTAATTTTATATTATAAAAAAATAAATGAATAATTTTATTAGTTAACACGATCACGTTCTTTTTACTACGTTTTTATTAGCTTGCTTTCTTGTTTGTTGGTTTGTTTGTTTGTTTGTTTGTCCGGTACAAATCTGGCAATCGATTTCTAACTAACTTCCCGAATAGCTAGACATTTGAAACTTTTAGCATAGCTCAGAACACGATGACAATGCATTATTTTAATACTTTTAGCCATCTTTCAGCAGAATTTAATTGGTTTTCAGCAAATTTTGCTGTATAGAAAGTTAGTTCGGAAGAAAACCGCAAGTTATTTTATTTGTTTTGCTATGTCCCATATTTACGCAATCTTCATTTTGATGGGTTTCAAATTTTTGATTTTTATAAAGAGATAAACATTGAATGACAGTAAAACAGGAAATATATCTATTACATTATTTCAAATCTATCGATGGCACGGTTTAGATTTAATGTTGGGGAGATCCGTTGTACAAAGATTTGTCCTTTTATAGGTTTAATATCAGCTCTCTAGATGGTTGTCATTTATGTGAAGTAAATAAATTTGGAACTTTTTTTTTTTTTTTTCACTAACATTATATATTATATAACAATAACAATTATTATATTATCAACATTACATAGGATTCAACAGAAAATTTAAAAACGTAGTATATAAAAAGTTCTTTTTATCTTGAAATTTTTATAAATACATTCTTATATCTTGACACCAAGTTAAACAAGTTGTGTCAATCTATATATATGAAATGTATTAAACATATTCATAACTTTGCTATTAGGAGCAAAGTTATCCTCCGATTGTCTTAAACTCTTCAACAAATATCCGTAATTTTTAATGATACATTTGACCGAAAAGTCACATATAAATACCACTTTTTACTTAGCTCGATGTGACTCGTGCCGAAGCTAACATTAACTCCAAACTCAGCATATAGAAGGCAGCATTAAAAAAGTCCTCATTAAAATGAAACTGTTTCCTCATTCTAGAATACAGTGGTGTGTTAAGTTTCTTTTGTCCCTCCCCCCCCCCCCCCACCCCCAAAAAAAAAAAAAAAAAAAAAAAAAACTTGTGACCAAGCCCTGTTTAACTGTTTATTGGTACGAGTGCTTTATAAATTAAGATTAAAAATCTCCTGCGGACCCCTAAAACCATGCCTACGGACCCCCAGGGGTCCGCGGACCAGACTTCGAGATCCCCTGACCTAAGCAGCTGACTTATAAAAATAGCTTAACACAGTTCTTAGCTAAAAGCCAGTTTTTTCAATTTTATCCCCCCTAAAAAAAAAAAATGACAAAATTGTACATAACAACAATTACTTAATTCTTTAAGAGCTTCGACGATGTACATTATGATTTTCGGGTATTATGAACTTTGTACCCATGTAACCCTTAATATGTACCTAAATTATAAATTCACAGAAATAATCACTAAAAGACTTTAGCAGGTCTACTAAAAACTTAATACATAATAAATACTACTAAATACTAGTAGCAGGTCTATTGCTAAACAAAACATTAGTTATTTATGCACCTAGGGAGTAAAGTAAGCCATTATTCAGGAGGCCTTGGTGGCTCGGAGGCTAGAGCGCTCGCCTTGCGCTAGGTAAGTTAAGCAGTCTCGAGCAGGGTCAGAAGAAGTATAGGTGACCACTTCTGGCCAAAGCTTTGGATTCGATTCCCGGACCGGATCCCCCGCTCAATGTCCACCCAGCATTGTTTAAACAAATGGGAAGCTCCTCAAAGAGTGGCGCCACCAGGTTTCGGCCTGGAAACCATGATGATGACACTCCTGGTTGTATTACAACTAGGAGGGGAGTCATAGTTAACGACCATATCTTCACACGAATGTGAATATTTCGGTCCCTAACCCGGGTTTGTTAAATGGGCCCACCTAAGTGGCCTGTGTCTTCGGGTGTAAAAACCCCCCGGAATTAAAAACAAAAAAAGCCATTATTCCCTGAGCGAAAAAGTTGGTTCTTGAGGCAAAGCCGAAGGAACCATGGTTCTCTAAATCCCGAGGCGCAGCCTAGGGGATAATGGCACTTTACTCCCGAGGTACATACAATATTATATCTCCAGTAGGAAGAAAATACATATTTTCGTCCATTGCACAGTTCTTATTTATTATTTTAATAAATAACAATAATTATTAGCACTTTTAATAGCAGATATAAGAGATTCAATATTAAAAAATAATAAGAATTGGAATTAAACTCAAATAGAAGGTTATTTAGATGCAGGTTATAAACAATGATAAACAAGAATGAAAAAACAGTGTCGCCAACCTGCGATTTTAACAACTTCATTGCTTTAACCATCCACTCTCTACTATTTATAAAATAATGTAGACCAATGGTCATTCAAATCAGATCAGAAAATACAAATATTGGTCATTTTTAATTAAAATGCACTATTTTTTATATTTCCACTTTACTCCCCCGCCCCCCCCCCCCCCCCTCCACTTATATAGAATTTGACAAAAGAGTACATAACAACAATTACTAGGCCTTAAAGAGCATTTTAACGATATGTATAATAAAGTGTATACATCGTTTTGACATTTGTACTCTGAACCCCTGTGTATCAAAATTTAAATTTCGAAATCTCGACAACCTAACCTTCCACATGTAAAAGTGACCCTCATGATCATGTAAAAAGTAACCTTCCCCTCGTTTTGAAGGTCAAGAGTGCAAAATTATCATCAAGATCGGAAATCAACTGTAGATATTTATAAAAGACATACATGCATACTGACAGACACTCTTCTTTATATTATATATAGATATAAATTCATGTGATAAAAATAAAAGTTGGTAAAATTTACTTTACCTTATAATCGTAGTGTATATGGAGAAATAAACATTGTGGTAACATGAATTCTAACTGATAAGCACGTTTAAGTTTTCTTGAGATCATAAATATAGCAGAATTCAGTAAACAAACAAAAAATAAATAAATTAATAATTATAAGTAAAAGTAATAATTAATATAAAAATGCAATTTTTCAAAACTGGTCATATTTTCAACTTTTTTTTTCTTTTTTTTTCTTTATTTCTGTATTCTTCACCTTAGTTGTATCTATGTGCAAAATTTGGGGAAGATTGAATAACGGCAAGTGGTTCAAAATTGGGGTAATAGGTGTGCGTTGAAACTTACAAAGCAAAGTAATATAAGACCAGTAAAAACAGTGTTTTTAATGTTATAGTTGTTTCAGATATTTGAAATCACGCTTAGTTAAGTAGTTTATTTAATTTTTATTTTATTTTATTAAGATAAAGTACATAAAGTAAATACAGAAAAGATTATGTATAAAGAATTTAGTGAAGTGTTTTTCTCTTACTTAGTGGATATCTCTTACTTTACTATCGTCAATATTATCATTCTAATTTTATATAATTTCAAGATAAAAAGAACTTTTTATATACTACGATTTTAAATTTTCTGTTGAATCGTATGTAATGTTGATAATATAATTGTTTTTGTTATATACTATATAATGTTAGTGAAAAAAAAAAAAAAATAGTTCCTAATTTATTTACTTCACATAAATGACAACCATCTAGAGAGCTGATCTTAAACCTATAAAAGGACAAATCATTGTACAACGGATCTCCCCAACACCAAATCTAAAGCGTGCCATCGCTATATTTGAAATAATATAATCGATAAATAATATAATCGATATTTCCTGTTTTGCTGTCATTCAATGTTTATTTATCACAAATTTGAGACCCGTCAAAATGAAGATTGCGTAAATATGGAACATGGCAAAACAAATAAAATAACTTGCGGATTTTTTCCGAACTAACTTTCCGTACAGCAAAGTTTGCTGAAAACCAATTAAATTCTGCTGAAAGATGGCTAGAAGTATTAAAATAATGCATTGTCATCGTGATCTAAGCTATGCTAAAAGTTTCAAATGTCTAGCTATTCGGGAAGTTAGTTAGAAATCGATTGCCAGATCAACAAACTCAGACAAACAAACAAACAAACAAACAAACAAACAAATAAACAAGCAAGAAAGCAAGCTAATAAAAACGTAGTAAAATGAATAATCTTTCTTTATCAATTCAAACTATAATTCTTTCTCACCATGATACATTTATCAGAAAGTAAAAAGAATGTTATATAAAACTAATTAAAATAATGATAACATAAAATTAACATGTGGCATTTAATTTTAAATTTGTTATCTCGAAAAGTAAGTTTGGTAGGACCTTTATCGTTTTTTTTCTTAGCAAAATAAGTATTTACATATCAATGAATATAGATTATATTTACAGGTTAAAATGAATATAGATTATATTTACAGTCTACGTTAAGATTATGTGTATTCCCCATTTGTGTAACGAGTAACGAGTGTCCATTACTTTCATGACGTTATCACTGTCACGGAGCGGATACTTTTATCAGCTGTGTAATTCTTAAATCAAAATTCCCCAACCAAGGTCTAACGACAACTTTACTTCTTCGCTTTTATTAATTCCAAATGTTTGTTCGATCATTTAAACATGAGTCTATTTTAGTACAAAAAAAAAAACAATTCTATTTTTTTGTTTTTATTAATTTCTAGTCTTCTCCAAAAAATACGTTTTAACTTATTTTACTAATACCTTTGTTAGTCTTTTAATAATACTTTAAAAGAACATGGGATTATTTAAAAAAGCTTTTTAATTTTAAAATTTTATTTTTATCTATTTATTTTTTTTTAAATAAATAAAAGTGTCGTTATTTATTTGGTTTCGTTACTTTATGTTTTAAGAATCATCAGAGTGAACCTAATCGTGTACTTAGATAAATAAAATGAAAATGTAAGTAGTTTTTTTTCTATAAATAAATAAAAAAGAGGAACCAACAAATCCTTCCTCATAAGAAAAGTGTTTTATCTTTATTTATTTATTTACTAGCTGGATAGCCTTGCTTTGCTGGGGAGTGCGTTATTTTTAATTTGATGGGTTTATAAACCTATCATCAAGAAACTTTTAAATTATTTTCTTAATCGAGAATATTTAGATTCTATCCCTCCTCTTAATTCTATAACCTCCCTCCCCTTGATAATTTGAAAATATCCCAAATTACTAATTAATTCCGACTACTGAAGAAAAATTCTTAAATGTTAACTTTGGGGGAAAAGCAGTGGTATTTTCCTTCTGTATCCCCCCCCGTGTCTTTTCACATTCCTGAGTTGAAATTAGAATTATCTTCGATTAATATATTATATATGATTTCATCCAAAATAGGAGCCCTTTCTCAAGTATTAACTTCCTAACTTTAGAAGATCGGTTTGGGCTCAATTCCCCCTCTTTTCTTCCTTTTCCCTAGGAATAAAAGTTTGTACAATCCCTATTGGCAGATATCAATATAATTTAGAAATTATTATACTACGAATACACTCGAAGATTTTATTTTAGTGTTTAAAAGAAGTGGTCATAATTATATTTATAAAGGTTTAGGCATGGAAAGGTGTGATTTATAAAAAAATGTCTTCTTGATGACTTATAAACTATTTAAATAATACATGTTTAAAAAAGTAATCTAAACTTTCTTATCTAGGTCTATAGGGTATAAATAAAGTAGTCCACCTTGCTTTTTAAATGCAATATTTCGCCTCCTCTTGAGGCATCTTTAGGCCTTAAATTTTCTTTCTTGTTTAGTTATTATATAGTTTATCCATATGATATTTATTTTTTATTTTATATATTTTAACAAAACAACTTCTCCATCTAGTTGAGCAATACACATTGTCATGAAATTATTATTAATATATGTCAAAAACAACTAAAAACTATTTAATTTTACATTTTCTCGATAAGAAAATAAGTTCTTTGCAAATATTGATAAGAGCAGTCTCTTATGGAAACGTGTTTTTATGTCTTCGAATTGAACTATTCCAAGACAGTAATTCGTTTGAACCATCAGAGAACTTTTTTGGTCATGTGTCTCTCTGTCGGTCTGTCGTTCAAATTTTCGAGAACCACAATAACTTAAAAAACTACTCGTTCAATTATATTTATCAAATAAAATGTAAATAGCCCATTGTTTGCCCCATATAAATTTTTAACCTTCGGTGCCCATTCCCTCCTCTTCCAAATGTGCATTTGTTTATTATCGGCTATATCTTTGATGGAACATCTGATTTTTAAGAATATTTTATATTTTTTGAAAGTATACCATAGATCGTCACTTATTAATTTCAACTACCTGAAACATTTAATATTGCTTAATAAGTGATAAGTGTGACTTTGACCCTACTGGGAATTGAAACATGTCCAAATCTTATTTGACCATTTGACCAATAATACGACGTGAGGAAGGTATGAGCCACACAAAATGGCGGACTGTTTATGTTCTGATTGGTTGTCATTCTTATTTTATAAAGCATAGAAAAATAGTATAAATATACATAATATAATTATTTATTGATTGTTTGGAGAACAACTAAATTATTACATAATTTCATCTTTTTATTGCAAGAGAGTCAAATATTTTTGCAATCATCTTTTAATTTGTATTAATACTGTTAGATTTAGGACCCCGTCTATGGAGGTCATTTTACAGGAATATCATATAATTACAAGATAAAAATACTTTTTTTTGTACTACGTTTTTAAAATTTCTGTTGAATCATAATTTGTAGTGTTGATAATATAATTTTTATTGTTAAATATATGATGTTAGTGAAAAAAAAAATAGTTCCGAATTTATTTACTTCACATAAATGACAACCATCTAGAGAGCTGATCTAAAACCTATAAAAGGACAAATCTTTGTATAACTGATCTCGCCAACACCGAATCTAAACCGTGCCTTCGATATGCCCCCATGTAGGGGACGGTAAGAGAAGAAAAATGAGTACAAGTAAAGAAGTATATCTAGGACACAAGTGTGATTTATTAATCACACGGGAGCTAATTAGCGTTATTCTCTCGGCTACACCTGGAATTAAAAAGTCTAATTCCTTCGGCTTCGCCTCGGAATTTAGGGACCATGGTTTCTCCGGCTTCGCCTCAAGAACCAACTTATTTGCTCAGGGAATAATGGCTTACTTTACTCCCTAAGTGCATAAAAATAACTATTTTTTTTTGACATTTTCATGTTTAGGCTATGGAACATAAGTCAAAAACGTTACGTTACTTTTAGCTTCAAAACTCATAAACGTATAACAGGGAGTTAAAAAGCTATAGGAGGTGTGTAATCCAGTCTCCAGCTGTTGGGCCTCCCTCCACCGCACGTCATAGGGCCGAAGAAAGTCGAAAAGATTTATACGTGTGACAGGGAGTTAGGAAAGTACAGGAGGTTGCCATCAACTCTCAGCCCTCTCGGTCCTACCTAGTATGAAGGCATATTAACAATTCGTAGAAGGCGCGCCGGCACCTTTGAATTCAGTCGTTTGTAATCAAGCCGCGGCAGTGCCGGTGTGGAGATAAGAATAAAAATTATCTTCCATCTACTTTTATCAATTACTTGAATAAATTACCGATTTTATTTCATTTAATGTCAATAGTTACCGCAGAGCGAAAACATGAAAATGTCTCACTGTCTTGCGGACTCGTATGCAAGAAGTATTTGTAATATAGCAACCACATAAAAAGATGAATGCTTTACACCCGAACCAATTTATTATTTTTATCTTAAAATTTATCTTAACAACATCAAATATTATCAAGCACAATTTAAAAATGGCTGTAATTGTGTCTAGTTTCTTAAATCAATTATCAACAGACAATTACGTAAGTCAGGTCATGAGGAATAATAATAAAAAAAAAAAAAAAAAAAAATGATCTACTTCTAATCTCAAGTATAGGTACTCTAGATAGATCTTATCAAAATTGAAATGCAAATTTATAATGATATCATTTAATTTTTTTTCATCTAGCGAAGCTAACAATATGACACGTTTATGATTACACAATTGAAGGTTAATAATGATTAATAACGCCATCAGCGCCACAAAATGACAACTGGTGAACAACAACGTATTTATATTTTGGATTTTAAATATAATTATCAAGAAGTAAAAAGTTAAGATTAATTGATAAGACAGTAGAGTATTAAGTAATCCTTATCAGTGTTTTGAACAAACTCAAATTTCATTGATCGTATTTTACATAAATCTCAGTTCATTGTAAGTTATTAAAGGCAATTCATATTGATCATTATAACTTATACATTTCTATAAAATCAGGTAATTTTTTTTTTTTTTTTTGAGTTAGAATCATTCAAATGCATTTGTGAGCTTCATCGTTAATTGCTTTATTAAAAACATTTTTTTCTTGAAATAAGTTTAATAATTCTTCTTTATTGTCGACGAGGTACCTCTACCTAAGAGGTCGACTTAGGTAGAGAGTAATTCACTACACATCAATTATATTTCTCAATCTATTTCATAATCACCATTGTTTTTCTCAAATGATTTATTTATCGTGATTGTTATTCTTAATCGAATTCATAAACTAATTTTTATTTTACTACGTTTTTATTAGCTTGCTTTCTTGTTTGTTTGTTTGTTTGTCCGGTACAAATCTGGCAATCGATTTCTAACTAACTTCCCGAATAGCTAGACATCTGAAACTTTAAGCTCAGAACATGATGACAATGCATTATTTTAATACTTTTAGCCATCTTTCAGCAGAATTTAATTGGTTTTCAGCAAATTTTGCTGTACGGAAAGTTAGTTCAGAAAAAATTCGCAAGTTATTTAATTTGTTTTGCCATATCCAATATTAACACAATCTTCATTTTGACGGGTCTCAAATTTGTGATAGATAAACATTGAATGACAGCAAAACAGGAAATATCGATTATATAATTTATCGATTATATTAGTTATATTATTTAAAATATATCGATGGCACGCTTTAGATTTGGTGTTGGGGAGATCCGTTAAACAAAGATTTGTCCTTTTATAGGTTTAATATCAGCTCTCTATGTGAAGTAAATAAATTCGGAACTATTTATTTTTTTTTCACTAACATTATATATTATGTATATAACAATAACAATTATATTATCAACAATACAAACGATTTAACAGAAAATTTAAAAATGAAGTATATAAAGAGTTCTTTTTATCTGGAAATGATTTCCGTTTTAAGTAAAATAAAGGCCAGTCATGCACCATGACTTAATAAGCGAATTTTCATAGAAATCAGCGTATTATTGGCTTATGATAAAATAGGAATGTTTTGGTTTAGAATTTGGATAGGTGAAAAATAAAAAATTGGTACACACGGGTACGGGCTACTAAAGTCAAAATAGTATATACCCTTCAAGATGCATGTCGTTGGAAAGCTCTTTAAGAGTACAGTAATTGTTGTTATGTACAATTTTGTCATATTTTTATATTAGAGGGGGGTAAAATTGAAAAAAACAAGTTTTTATGCTATTTTTGACCATAAATGGTCCAAATTTGACCCCATATGGACTCCAAAAATGTCTCGCCAACGAACTCATCCTTTCTTTTGATATTATTGACATTTTAATATTTGTTTCAAATTTTTAAGTGCATCCTAAGGGGAGATATCGTCTAGAGCGACACATATATACATACATACATACATATTATATTCATAGATATATACATACATAAAGAAAATGTTAATTTTTAGGAGATTCAGTATGGTCTAAAACGGATTTCCATGAAACGAATTTCAAAAATTCGCATTACAAATATTTTGAAGCCATTGCAGTAGCTTAATTTTCTTCAAAAATTCCCTAAAAGTGTTCATACTTAAGTGTTAAATTTCAGGAAGCGATTAAGAATGGTCTACATTGGATTTCCATGGAGAAAATTCTTAAAAATTCGCATTTCAAAAATTTTAAAGCCATTGCTTTAGCTTAATTTTCTTCGAAAATTCGCTAAAATCAAGGTAATACATGTTTAAATTTATTATTGCAGATCCAAGATGTCGCAGGAGGAGCTGGTAGAGAACGATTTCAACGATGACGACTTCTTTAGTGTAAAAAGCCACAGGAATAATGGATCTGATTTTAATGCTGGGGACATTGCAAAAACAGAAAAGGATGTTGAATTAAGTTCTAATAACTCACAGCCACCAAAGGTAAATTAATATTAAGTAAATTGTAAAAATAAAATAAAATTATTTCACAGTTATTTCGCAGTTATTATTACAGTTGAAATTAAAATGTTTTGGATGATCCCGAAATGGTTATGAAGAAGAAGAAAACATAGTTTGCATACAAAATGCAAACAAGTAAGAATCTTGCAAGTAAACAATCTAACGAGTAAAGTAATAAATAAGCTAACAACCTAACAAGTAAACTAATATACAACAAGATAAATATAAAACAAAATAAACAAGTAGACAAGGCAGAAAGAAACTAGATAACGTGTCAATTAATAAACAAATAAACAAGATAACAATTAAAAAAAGTAACAAGCAAACAAGATAATTGTAAAAAAAACAAAGTAACAAGTAAAAATTAAACAAGCTAACAAAATAACAAGTTAACCAGCAAACAATGAAAGAAAGTAACAAGCAAACAAGTTTACAATAAAACCATGTATTATGTTAAAAAGATGACAAATAAATAATTAAACAAGAAAATAATAAGATAAACTAATAAACAATTTAACTGACGGAGGTTCTCATACCATATCATTATTATTTTTTATAATATAATCATGTACTCTATATAGTCTTTACTCGTATGTCCAGTCTTCCACTGATGTTGATGGGTCTATTAAAAACTTAAATTTAATGGGTTATAAGCATATTTAATTAATCATTTGACTTGTTAACGATTATAACAAAAGAAAAGAAATATACAACAAAATAATCATCGAGTCCATTGAATTTTCTTCAATGTCAATTTAATAAGAATTTTTCCTTTTACTTTTTAATATCTATACATTACCTAAAGATAGAAAGATATTACAAAAGCCGAAAAATATTTCGATATATTTACAAGATTGAAGAATTGTTTTAAAAAGTCCAATATTGACTGTTTGAACTGATACCTAAAACTAAAGGACAGATTTTGATCAAATTTAGTATCCACATTCAATATACACTGAGGTATAAAAGGAAGATATCTCATCTTCAAGACTAGATACTGTAGAGATAAAAGTATGTACATATTTTGATTTTTCTAACAATACATTTTCTTGATTTGTTTCAGAATCTCAAATACCCAAAATCTATTTTCTTTATCTTCAGTAATGAATTTTGCGAGAGGTACTCATACTATGGAATGAGAAGTAAGTTTCTTAAATTTAAATTAAAATTAAATGTAAGTCGTACTTATAATATACATAGATACATTTTTTTGTCATTGGTAATTTTTAAATTGGAATCTTAAATTATTAATGAATATGTTTCAGCAATTCTTTCCCTCTACTTGGTTTCACGTTCTGGATTGTTGTACGATGAACAAACTGCCACCATTGTCTACCACACGTTCGTAATGCTGTGCTACTTTACACCACTTATCGGTGGTATAATTGCTGATGCCTGGATTGGAAAATACAAGTAAGCTATTATAGTTTTAATTTCACAAGTATTCCTTTCTTTATTAAAGCCGCCATTTAAAATCCATCAGTTTATGTCCTTTACGTCCTATCAGATCATTAGAAAAGGCTGGCTAGCCTACCTACTTCCAGATAAAATAGAATAGGAAACCAGATCTAACGTTCAATTTAGGGGTTGGATATCTAAAGAAAATATTGATATAGACATCAAGGGGATCAACATAATATTTGCCAAAATATCGATATTTTCGATATATCGAGAACCTCCCCGAAGGCCCAATTTGTTTCCCCTGGTGAGCAATAAAAAAAAGGGTCGGCAACAATTTTTTCCCCTGTTGAGCAATAAATATAAGAGAAAAAAGGTCGCCGACTTCCGATTTTCGATATTTTGTAGCCGATATATCGAAAGATCAAAATCGATATAAAATATATATATATAAAGGGGGTAAGAAAAGTTCTATGATGACCGACCGACATTGGGGACTAAAATCCATAAAATGATTCATAAAAAAACTAAGTTTTCTAGAGGATGTCAACAAACAGGGCTCGACGCATACTGACACTGATATACGTGTTTACCCAACCAGAAAAGTCAGTCTGGACCCTGGTGGGTTGGGTGGGATCAACTGCGAGACTATCTGATCTGGCGAAAAACCTACAGACCTACATACTACCTTTTGTCTTTCAGACGGGTGGTCTGGTGTGATAGTGTAAAGGGCTATTGAGAAATTTTTGTTTTGTACTTATTGCACTTTGCAATAAGAGTAAGAGAATAACTACGTTCATAGTAAAAATAGAGTCTTTTTAGTGTTCTAACATTGTCTTTGTTGTTTATTTCAGAACGATTTTCTATGTATCTATTATCTACGCTCTTGGCAACGTGGCGTTAACTATAGGTGCTCTTCCTGAACCTGGAATACCTCATAGGTAAACTCATTTTTCTTTTATTTCTCGTAAGTAATTTTAGTTAGAAACGTGTGAGGACTGGCAAAGCCGATCATATAGAAAGGTAATTACAGGATCTACCGTCCTGTAATAAAATTAAGCATTGTTGTACTGTTTTCAATCTGCAAAATGTCATGATGACAAATGTTTATGCCAGCTATCATAAGATATTCGAAGAAACAAACCTTTTAAATCTCTGAATTGAAGAACTCACCTATACTCGTTTAATAACGAGAAATTTGCGGTTTGTTTAAAAAAAAATGTATTTGTTAAAATAATAACATTATTATGTTTCCAGGGTTCTAGCACTGCTCGGTTTGTTCTTGATAGGAGCAGGTACAGGTGGTATCAAACCGTGTGTTTCATCATTCGGTGGTGATCAATTCGTTGTACCTGAACAGCAGAAGCAACTTGACCGGTACTTCTCTGTGTTTTACTTCTCGATCAATGCTGGCAGTGTACTTTCTTGCTTCTTCTCACCAGTGTTAAGAGAAATGAGTTGCTTGGGACAAGATACCTGCTATCCGTTGGCGTTCGGAATTCCAGCTGTTCTTATGATTTTATCCATCAGTAAGTATATCTTTTCATGCAACCAAATCTATCTATACCCTGTTACGCATTGAACTTATCAAAATAATTATGAATTATACTTAATAATTAATTCCTTGTTTCAGTATGTTTCGTTGCCGGTAAGAGAATGTACAAAATGAAGGAACCTGAGGGTAGCAACATCGCTATTGAGGTCTGCAAATGTATTAGTGTAAGTTACTCACCTCATATTCTCCAATAATAAATTTTGGTTTTTCGGTGAGCCCCTATTATGATGATACACATTATACTGAGTTCGCTTCGCGTCAGCATTACGATGTTCAAGACTCCGGAAGATAAGATTGCAGCTCTCACTCCATTGCTGGTGTGAAAAGTGGAAAATCGACATTGCCATTATAACACCTGTTGTGAATGCCTACATATATATTTAAAACAGCTGTTTCAAAGCACTTTGCATTTAACAAACCCCTTGTTTGATTACAGCACGCCATATGCCGTAAAATATCGTCGAAAGAGAAGAAGAGTCATTGGCTGGAATATGCCGAAGATAAATATAGCAGAAAACTTATCGAAGAAACGAAAATTCTTCTCAACATTTGCTTGCTCTTCACTCCGACAATTGTATTTTGGTCTCTTTATGAACAGCAGGTAAATTGACAATATTATATTACATCGATTTAAAATTTTAATTATATAATCATTATAATGCCTATAGTTAATTAAGAAACCTAATTATCATTAATAATGAATGTAATTTTTGTAGGGTTCCAAGTGGACATACCAAGCTAATCGTATGGATGGTAGACTAGGCAGCATTGGAATTATTCTTCCTGATCAGATGCAGACACTGAACGCTGTTCTTGTTCTCATATTTATTCCTCTTTTTGAATACGTTGTGTATCCCATCTGTTATAAGCTTCATCTTATCAGAACATCTCTACAAAAAATATGTTGGGGAGGCTTTGTCGCTGGTATTTCATTCGTACTTTCCGGCATATTGCAGTTTTATATTAATGTAAGTTATTTATACTTTTATTTTAATGATTTGTTACTTTTTGCACCAATTCTTAACCACTTTTATAACAAGGAGCGGGAAGGTCTATAAAGAAACTCTCCACTATCATTATTTTTTTTCTTTCCCTGGTTGACAGCTATTTCCAAGAATAGATGTTGCTAATGCCCAGCATTCATTCATGCAAACCTTTTAAGTACGCTCTCTCTGAAGGCTTTTTGATGAAACTTGATCGATTCATCTTCTTTTGTTCCTTACATCTCATACATCATAACTCATGCCCCTGTACTAATAGCTACTAACCGCTTTTTTCAATGGAGCAACGCAACGGGGCATATAGATCCAGTAAATGTTTCATAACTTTAGTCCTACTTAATATTTTTCGATAACACAAAGCCTCTACTAAGCGCTACATGTTAGTGCACACTAATGTATAAAATGAATGGACTTCGTTGACCGAGTTTTGTGCCTGTAAAGACGGACTGGAGGCCGTACATACCGACAGAGGATAAAAATTAATGCCGCTTTTGGTATATAAAATTAAAAAAAAAAATACCTCATAATTTTACAATTCTGATCCCATGTACTGGACAGCGCGAGACTCATTCATTTACAAATTCATAACTAATTATTTACTAATTCATAACTAATTATCACTCAACTCTTATTCTTTGAATGCAATTAATAAGAAATAACTAGACATCACGTGGCTTTTTCTGTTTAAGTATAACTGGACAGCGCGAGACTCATTCATTTTAATTTCAACTAATTATCTCTCAGCTCTTTTTCTTTGAATGCAAAATAAGAATAACTAGACATCACGTGGCTTTTTCTGTTTAAGTATAACTGAACAGCGCGAGACTCATTCATTTATTAATTCATAACTAATTAACACTCAGCTCTTTTTCTTTGAATGCAAAATAAGAAATAACTAGACATCACGTGGCTTTTTCTGTTTAAGTATAACTGGACAGCGCGAGACTCATTCATTTATTAATTCATAACTAATTAACACTCAGCTCTTTTTCTTTGAATGCAAAATAAGAAATAACTAGACATCACGTGGCTTTTTCTGTTTAAGTATAACTGGACAGCGCGAGACTCATTCATTTTAATTTCAACTAATTATCACTCAGCTCTTTTTCATCGAATGCAATTAATAAGAAATAACTAGACATCACGTGGCTCTTTCTGTTTAAGTATAACTGGAGACCGCGAGACTCATTCTTATTGAATATAACTAATGATTTTTCAGATCTTTTTCTTGAATTTTATTTTTTATATTGGAATTATTCATTTATTCATTCATAATTGAGTAGTGTCCCTACGATGGCGACAACCTTGAAATGATTTTTTATTGATAAGGCAATCACATTTATTCTGCTCGTGACCACAGGCTTAACGTCTATTGTATTTATATAAATAGATAATGGTTTAATTATTTCAATGGTTTTGTTTTTCAAACAAATAAATATAAAAAAGATTTTTTACACAATCGAGTAAATTATTGGGGTAATATAAAGAGCAAAAAGGTAAAATATTGTCAAATGATAATGTAAAGTGGTTGTTAATTAATGATCATAATTAATTCAATTACACTAATTTAATTTTTTATTATTATTTCAGACTTCGAATCCAGTGTTTCCTAATCCAGGTGAAGCTCAGTTGAGAGTGTACAATAATTTGAACTGCACAATTGAACTCTTTCCAGAGCATTTTCAAAATGACCCTATCAAAATTACATCAGGTCCAGTCTTCATCCTACCTTACTCAGACTATACGGATCTCACCATACCTGCCAAGAACACTAGACATATATTGACTAGCATAGGTTCCTCCTGTCCTCACTATGTGAATAGTACCGGTACCATCGAGCTAAATGATGAAAAGGTACGTAACGACCCGTGTAATAAAGTAGATAAGACATAACAAGTAATAATATATATAAATATATATATATATATATATATATATATATATATATATATATATATATATATATATATATATATATATATATATATATATAAACAATATAATAATAAACTATAAATAATTATTGTTTTAGGCTTCATCGTATTTCATCATGGCAAATTCTAGTGGATTTTTGGAACTCTTTGCTCTTAATACAAGAGGCTACAAGGAGTTAGACAAAAATGAAAACGGAAACCCCAAAATTAAGTAAGAAATATTAAATTACATTATAGTTATATAGAGATTCATTAAAATTAGAAATAATACAAAATTTCATCAAAATCAATTAAATCGTTTTGAACTCACTCGACAAACTTTAGAGTATTTATTTTTATTGCTTATCTAGTAAATGTAATTATAATCATCAGTGAGGAACTTTTTTAATTTCTTAGGGGTTTGAAGCAGATAACTTTTTTGTAGGGATACCTATTTTAAATTGATAATAGAAAAGATAATGAAGTCATAACAAAAAGGCTCGCTTGATCAGACATGAAAAATTAGATGGGCAAAAACCTGAACAGCTTTATGAATGAAGCCATCTATGGCCAATAGTAGAGACTGAATTTTATCAATGGAGCAGTTTTATCAAAGGATAAAAACACAATTATAATAATAATTATAAGATTAAGAGGCTACGCCCCTAAATTATTTCGTACCCCCGGAAGGTGGCTTCACTGTTCAATGTAAAAGCCCCCATACACGTCAAACATCAGACAGCCCCATACACTGTCAAAATGTTCGCGCAAACATTTTAACCGTGTATGAGGCTGTTTGATGTTTGATCAAACATGATGTTTGACGTGTATGGCCTAAATTTGCATTGACATCAGGTTTGCGCAAACATCATGTTTGCGCAATGGGGGCCTTTAGAGTGCTATGCTCCCTCCCCATCAGTGTTGGGAACATTCTTTGTGGAGTTCAAAGTCTAGGGCCTAGGGCATTGAGCTTATAAATTTAAAGAGAATTCAAATTTATTATTAAATGCATTACTGTGTAAATTTGATAAATAAAAGAACTGCACTAATGCTCTAAAGCAATATTTGGTATTACGTCGTGGCCATCGTGTTCTCCATTCTCCTTATAAAATTATACTAATCAACTACTTAAGGCCCCCATAAATGGGGGCCTTAAGCACGGTCAAAATGTTGGCGCAAACATTTTGACCGATTATGGGGCTGTTTGGTGTATGCGCATACATGATGTTTGACGTGAATGGCCTAAATTGGCCCGACATCAGGTTTGCGCAAACATTTGTGACGATCAAACAAATGTTTGATCGTGTATGGGGGCCTTTAGTAAAAATTGCTACTTCGTAGATTTAAAATAAATTCAAAATAAATTGTTAACATAATAATAATAATGAATAACCCCCTTCGTCCAATTACGTTGCATCCTGTGAACCAAACGGACGTCACATTGCATAAGTTGTTGCTACTCATTTGTAGCGATGCTGGGGAAGTGAGGAGTCCCAATCAACTGCTTTAAATGCGAAAATACCAATCATGAGCTAACCGGGACTCCTTACATTAACTAAAGTTGTTAAACATGACTAATCAACAAACTTGTCTATTATTTAACTTTCCAGGGTTCTATACAATCTGGATCATGAAGTTAAGGTGAAATTCACATTGTCAGACAAATCAACAACTTTAGATCTAGATCCTCAAATCAACGGCAGCCTAAGTCATCAAACTGTTTGGAACGCGAATCTCACCACGGGAATGTAAGTTTTCATTTTTATTGCTCCATATATGTCTATTTAATAAATATATAAGATATATTTAATTTTTAATTTGGTCTTCTATAGCTTCTTTAGTTCTTTGTTTGATCCCTTTTATTTATTTTTTTTTCTTCTCTATTTAGTCTTTAGGGATAGTACAATTAAAAGACAGAATTCTTTGATTCAATTGAGGCATTCCGAATACAAAGGGCGAACTCAACAAATGGTGATTTTGAGAAAAATTTAAATTAATGTTTTAAAGCATTGGGCGAACTCAACAAAAAAGCATGTCTGATAAGATTTAGGAATAAGAGAAGTGGGGGACTTGGGGAGTTAGATGTGGAGTTCGCCCTTCGTATCCGCCTACTTATAGATGATTCAAACCTCTCCTACAAGTTTAAACCAGTAATTTTAAGTGGAATTAAAGGCGAACTCAACAAAAAACTTTACAGGCTAAATCTTAGACCCTAAACGATAGCAAGGAAAAAAAAAAAAAAAAAAATGTTGTATGTTGAGTTCGCCCTTCGTATTCGGAATGCCTCAATTTTACTTAGACAATGTTTACCCCATACCTAGACATCTTCAGGCCTTTAACTGAGTTATTCTTTTTTTTGCTGGGTTGTTGAAATGAGTATCTCTCTCATCAGGATCTCATAAACAGGAGCAAATAAAAACGTAACTTTATACAACAATTTTTAACAAATACTGACTCTGAGTCCCCAAGGGATATACCAACATCAGGTGGTCAATCTGATTATGAAAGATATACCTTCCCCCTAACACTAAGCAAGAATGAATTCTGAAGATCACGGGCAACGTCAAAATAATAATATATCCAAATTATCCACCAGTATCTCAAAATTATTTCAAATATTCTTAATTAACCTCAGAGCAAGGAATAGGTAGAAGGAACAATACTATAGAAACTGGGTCTCAAAAAGTGGTTCATTATGCTCCACCCATATACTAAACCTCCCAAGCGGTAGATTGGTGAAACAGTATCGATTTCTCGATAAAAACTCGAAATTTATCTGATACCAGCTGATAAGGATAAGAATAAAGTGATATTTCCTTACGACATTTAATATTTTAATACAGTTTTCTTTATAAATACATATGTACTTTAATGTTTGTTGTTAACCTTATTAATTATCTAAAGGCAGTTACGTTGTTAATAACATGTAATAGTTCCTAGAAAACCAAAAGCAATCTCTTATAAAACAAAATCGTCTTCTAAAGCAATCACATCAGATTTTTCTCTTACATATTTGATATTTTGACATATTTGACATTTCGATAATAAAACAATCAAACAAAGCACAATATAGGGTTAAAGGTTTTGTTGACAAGCGTCCGTGGGCACGGAAAGAAAAGGAATTAAGGAATTGAACAATAAGACAAGGACCAATGATCAAGTGATTACTTTATTTCGGGTTGAGCTCGCTTGAGAGGTTTAGTATATGGATGGAGCATAATGAACCACTTTTCAAATCGCATTGCTCCCTCTACCCCTTCCTTGCTCTGAGTAATTAACAACTTTACTTAAAAATTTAAAATAATATTCGCTGACTCATGTTTCTCGTCAGATCGGTTTTTATTACTTGAAAGAGTTAATCTCACCACACTCTAATTCCTTAAACTAGGATCTTAAATGGACTTCAAATTGTCTGTGCAAAGCTTGAAAATGTGTTGCTTTGTCTAAACATTATTTGAAATTCCTCAAAACGAATTAATTCTATCCATATTGAGTAAGTCTAAGCTTCGTAATCTATCAAGGTTGCGGAAGCATTGTGTAATTTTTAGGATATGAACATTTTTCCCCTCCAAAATCAAAATTTCGACTCGCATTTTACGTGTTGGACCTTCCTAAATAAATTTAGTTTCGCGTCTCTGTCTGTAGGTCTCTGTCCACGAATCCTTGCCACACGCATACTTCCAGAATTTGCATACTCTATGAATTTCGTCACCAGTGGATCAAAGTTAGCCTCTGTGCAGGCAAACTTAAACTCCAATTTTTCAAAAAATTTGATTTCGCTAAAATTTGGAGGATAGTTGAAGATTGAACGTATGATGATGCCATTATACGTTCAAATTTCATTATGATCGGATCAGTCGTATTCACTGAGCATGCGCAATCGTAACTGGCGTTACGCATATTAACTTCCACAATTTTCATCCGATTTCGAGGAAATTTAAGGAATTGTGCAGGTTGTGCCCTATATGTTCCCGTATGAATATCATTGTTTCATTGTATCTATAGTAGTCACTGCGCTACTATCATTAGATTGATAGTAGGAACTGCGCATGAGCAAACGAAAATCTTCCAAACAATAATTTTTCAGGGTCTAGATTTTGCTCAGAATTGGTGGAGAGTTAGAGACTGACCCATAGATGATCCCCATCCATTTTGTTGAGGAAGCTAAGTGCCACACTAATTGGAATACTATTTGTTTTTTTTAAATCGTAAATCCAGTTTAATTTTCATCTATAGAGCCTTAATCTGGACACCAAACCTATAGGAGTTCGATCCCTAAGGGATTTACTAAAACAGTTGGTCAATCTGATTATCAAAGAAATAACTAAACCTGTGGCACTTAAAGCCCGCGGAGGGCTTAGACCTGCCAAAGAGGCTATTGTGTCGCTCCATCAGTGTCAAAAGTTAATTGCCTTTGAATTTATCTATTCTTATTTCTTATAAATATTATTATAATATTTCAGATATGACGTGGCTGTGGATGATTATAAATTGAGCAGAAAAGTCAATTTCGAGCCTGGAGCAGTCTATATGTTTATGCTGATTAATCAATCTCTACATTCTAAGGAATCTTGGGTAACTATTGTTTAAAACATATATTTTTAGTTAAATATTTCTAACTTATTATGATTTTAAAATAATTACATGATATTTATTATACATACTACTAAAATATAATTCAGTGGCGTTAGTGAAATCCACCCAAAACCTTGGTTCTTTCTTTCACTATCTGAAGTCTGTGTCTGGACACCTTAAGTAAAGTCACAGTGTTTTAGGTGTATTTGTTACCTTAACTTTTTACCTAACTTAAAAGTTACCTCAACTTTTTAGTATAATAATAGACTTTTTCTTTTGCATTAGGCTATGCGCACACTGGGGGAATAACAGCCCGCTGACAGTCTGCAGACCCCCCGGTGCAAAAGATTGTCTCCGGTGACAAAAATGTCACCATCCAACAATCTTTTGCACCAGAAGACAGCCCGCAGACTGTCTGCAGACTGTCTACCCCGGTGCAAAAGATTGTCTCCGGTGACAAAAATGTCACCCTCCAACAATCTTTTGCACCAGAAGACAGCCCGCAGACTGTCTACCCCGGTGCAAAAGATTGTCTCCGGTGACAAAAAATGCCACCATCCAACAATCTTTTGCACCAGAAGACAGCCCGTAGAGAGTCTTCAGACTGTTTTGCCCCTAGTGTGCGCCTAGCCTTACATACTAATTTAAAATTTATAAATTGTTCTCAGGATTACGAACTGTTCACTCTTACACCAGCGAACAACATCAGTATTCTTTGGCAGACTCCTCAGTACGTTGTTATCACTGCGGCTGAAATTCTACTCTCTATTACTGGCATGGAATTCTCATATAATCAGGTACATTGTTGGTTTATTTTTTATTTTTTTTTTCTTATTTATCCTAGTAAGACATAATGAAGTAGTTTCAATGATTTTGTAAGCATCATGTGGCTCTCATATTGATTCAAGTGACATTGATTCATTATAATGAGCGAGTAACAGAGTACACTACATAGACCATATATAGTTCACTGTTCAGTGTTAAGTTAATTATCGCGAGGGTGCAAGTGATTTTTACTCCCGAGGTACGTACAAGATTTTACCTCCCAGAAGTGAGAAAAAAATATGGCCACCTTGACTGCGTTTGCTTCTTGTACGATATCATCGGGAATGTTTGAAAACCGTTCATCGAGGTCCACTAAGATATCTTCCATGATCATTCCTAATTTATCTATTTTACGTATAACTTTATATTTAAATAAAAACGAGCAAATTTAAAAAATAACTAATAAATTTAACTAAAAATAACACAATTAATAGAACATTTACTCTAAACACGAAGCGTTTTAAAATAAAACAAAGAAATATTTAAAACAGCTGATTGCGAGTCCTGTTTGTAATAAACAGTGTTGCCAACTTAAATCTTCGTAAAATCCATTTAAACGCAGATCTTTTACTAGAATTAAGTTGGCTGCACTGAATTTACAGGGAGTTATGTCATAACTCCCTGCTATAACTCCCTGTGGCTCGGCCAGGCAGTTAAAATCACTTAACACCCTAAAAACCAAGCAGTTAAGTTAACTTCTTCTCCCGCTTGGAGGTAAAACATTATATGGAGGAATAAAAGTAATTTTATACGTGTATTGTTGCAAATATTTTCATGTCTTACATCCCTTGATATTAGATCTAGATTATTGTTTGTATATTAGCACGGAAAAAGGGTCTTCATACCTTTTGGACACACTAAATTGTTTAACTCACTAACTTTAACACAAATAATTCTGTTTTACAGAGTCCTGACAGTATGAAGTCGTTTGTTTCTTCTTTATGGCTTGTCACTGATTCCTTTGGAAATATCATCGTGCTCATCATTGAAGGAATAGATATCTTTACTAATCAGGTATGTAACAAATAGAATTAAAAACATAATCTAATTAGATTATTAGAATGATAAACATACGCCAACGTATTACACTTGGTGAATGAAAACTTAAAAAGAATAAGAACAATGTGAATAGAGTTTGCATATAATATCTTCATTAAGAACTCCATTTCTAGATGACACCTCTAAGGGGGGTGACACACTTCGCCACCCGGGTAGCGCCACCCGGGTGGCGCTACCCGGTCGTCAATGAGAATAGATGGAACCTGTCACACGAGGTGGCGCCACCTGCCGGGTGGCACTACACGGTCAACAGTCCGACGGTCTAGCCGCCACCCACAGGTGGCGCCACCCGGTCAACCCATTGTTTTCAATTGAGCCTGTCACACGGTGCCACCCAAGTCCCTGCCACTCAGCCCCCACTCCTTCAATCAAATATAGGGGAAATCAAATAAGGGCCTGACTGCATCCCTCATATAAGTGGGTGGCGCAAGTCAGGTGGAGGGAGCAAGTAGCATCAACCAGGTGGGCGCCACCCAGGTGGCGCTACCCAGGTGGCGAAGTATGTCACTACCCTAAGATAACATATTCAAAGTTTTGAACCATTTTCTTATCTTTAAAACCTTTAAGTGATACTTGTTGAGCGAGTAGGACTTATGAAGTCTTTAGATCTTACGTTATGATATGTTTCATAATACTAATCTGAATATTCAAATAAAGAATACAGACAATGATTTTATATTTTTGTCAAATTGCAACGATAATATATTTTAAATTAAGCACTTTTCACCTAGTAAGGTATCTTTGGTTTCAAGTATCTTAGGTTTTAATAAATTAAATTATAATTACAAAAATTAATTACTCCGGGCCCCTATATTTCCAGTATAGCGCTCTACACCAGTACGCTTGTTGGTAGAGCGCTATACTGGAAATATAGGGGCCCGGGGTTCAATTCCCGGCGCTGGAGTCAATTTTTCTCTGTCTGTCTCCCTTTGTTAATAATAATTATAATCTGATTTACATTAAAATTTTAACTTTCCGTAGTATGAATACTACCTAAAACTTAAGAATGAAGTATCATAGGTTTGAAGATGAAAATCGACTTTAACTTATTTATATTTTCTTTCATGTAACGAACATTATACAATTTATGTTATTTGTATTTTTTGTTTTGTTTAAAGGCTTACACGTACTTCCTATTCGCTGGACTTATGACAGTAGTTATGCTTATATTCGTCGTTCTCGCAATCAATTACAAACAGCCTGACTTTGAAGTCGACGAGAACAACAGAGTGGTTATTAGAGGAACTTCCACAATTCAAAATCAACCTATCTCAGAACCAAACTAATATTCTTCCGAAGCCGCCAGTATTGACTAGTCCCTCTCCTCAGAGGATATCAATAGAAAACAGCTCATTTTCAAACTGCCTGTGATATTTGACAAAAAAAAAGTTATTAATAGAGAATTTATTATATTTATTTCTTTTAATTATTAAATTTAAATAAATGTAAATAGGTGGAAGATTTTAATTTTTATAACTTTAAATAAAAATTACGCTAGAGGTTATAGTATATTATAGAGATTAAAAATTTCACAAAGAGTTGTGCTTTTTTTAAATTTGGTTGTGATTAGTGTCAATAAAAGATTCTATAATAATGAATGGTTGATCAAATAAAATAAAATCCTTATTTTTCAAAGTTTGCTTAACCCGCAATGCAAGAGTGTTTTGTGGGTTAGCCATATCCTAAGTCGCTTATTGAGGGCTTCTACCTCTTCCTTTAATGGATGTTCATTGTAATCATAAAATTACCACAGCATAGAAACTTTTTATGTATAAAATAAATATATATTTTTTTAAACTTATGTAAATTAATTATTAAATAATAATAATATTAAACTGTACAAGAATACTCATAAAAATGTAAATATATACAAACATTTATAATCATATACATATAAGATAAAAAGAAATCAAAAGAAAAACTGTTTCAACTGAGATTTTATGTTAAACATTTTCCTGAATAATATTTTAAAACGAAATGTTATGTTCATTGAAAAATAAAAAAATAAAAAAATAATGTTAAAAACAAAGTTTACTGATATGACTATCTAAATCCGTCGAAAACGTTACTTTAATAACAATTAATGTGATTACAGTTTTTGATTCTATAATTCATTAATAAAACATTTTTTTAATTTAGATTACTTCGATTGGTAATCATTAGTGAACAAATTCAACCTATAACCAACATAATAATTAAAACAATTGTGCTTAAACGTATTATATAGTAAAAATATATAGAAAAATATATATTATTATATTGATACTAAACAACTTATGTATTTGTATGTGATTTATATTTACAATTTTGCTTCCGAGGTTACTGATGTGGTATTTATTTACTTGGATACCCATCCTATATTTGTATATTTTTATTCTTTATTTTTTTTATAAAAAATTCTATTAAGATTTATATCAACTATTAAGACAAAGGGTTATTTACTTCTAAGGTACTTTGAAAAAAAGGAACACACTTTTACGTAAAGGTGATAATATCGCTTAGTCTAATGATCTAGACCAGTGGTTCTTAACCTTTTGGTAACTACGGCCCCCTTAAAATTTCCAAATGTAATAAATATAGTACCTAAATACCTTTCGAGGCCCCCTGGGGGGCCGCGGCCCCCCGGTTAAGAACCACTGATCTAGACTAGGGAATATTTACCCATAAAAGTAATCTTGGTACACATAAAAGTAATCACAAAAGTAATCATAAAAGTAATCATAAAAGTAATCTGGGTACACATAAAAGTAATCACAAAAGTAATCATAAAAGTAATCTGGGTACACATAAAAGTAATCACAAAAGTAATCATAAAAGTAATCTGGGTACACATAAAAGTAATCACAAAAGTAATCATAAAAGTAATCTGGGTACACATAAAAGTAATCTGGGTTGGGTAACCAAGTAATGCCACGGAAATATTGTTATCATTGTGAAGAACAACGTTATTTTATGTCTCCGAATTAAATTTTTAGTCTCATGTCTGTCTGTCAGTCTGTCATTCAACATTTTTGTCAACCACCATATCTTAAAAACTACTTGTCCGATTTTGAGAAAATGCATAGATGGTAGGTCATAATTTTTACCTATTGTTGGTCCCGTATTAATTTTAACCGTCTGAGTAAATTTAATGTTTCTTAAAAATAACTGAAACCACACTGGCAATCGAAAATATCCACATCTAATATGACCATTCGTCCATCATGTGACCATAATCAGTTTATAGTTACATAGATAATAAAAATTATAGTTTCTGTAGATACATTTTTATCATTTTTTTCATTAAAAGACATAGATAGGGTACTTAAATCTCGGTTGAAACAAATAACTATTGGATATCATAAAAACCATGAAATTGATTTCTCTAATTTAATTTTGTTTTGATGGTAAATGGCATTTAATTACCCAATAAATAAGCAAATTAAGCTGTTACCTACAACAAATTAAATTAATGAAATCATTTTTATTGTTTTAATTATAAAAAATATATTTAATGTATTGTATTTTTTGTAAAATTGTAAATAGTATTTTAATTATTTTTTTGTTAATATCATTAAATTGTAATTTTTGAATAAGTCATTTAGTATTAATTTTTTTTTGTTATTATAATAAAATAATAATAATGCATTTAAATTTGTGAGTTTCTAATGCAAAATGTTCCTTTCACATAAAAAGGATTTTGCCTTATAAAGGGTGTCCCAAAATTAAAGCAAGCTTTGAATTTGCCTCCATTTTTGCAGTAAATTGTTGGCAACCCTGAAAAAATAACAATTCGACAGCTGAGAGTTTAGAGTTACTAAAAATGGAGCGTTACACTATACAGCAACGTTTCTTTGTTATTGATCGTGATTTAACCCGATAAATTAATTTAATTTGACTTATTTAATGTATTTATTGAATTTAACCCGCTAGATCGTGTGATTTAACACCATTAGATCTCTATTTATGGGATTTTCAATTAAAGGTCTATGTCAATAAGCCCACTACCCGCGCATTATTGGAGGAAATTAAACGCTGCATCAACGAAATTCAGCCACATTTATGCAAAATGGTCATGGTCATGGAAAATATCGACAAAAGAGTGCATACGTGCCAGTAAAGCCGTGGAGGCCATTTGCCTGATGTGTTATTCTATAAATAACCCTATCCTATGAACTTTATGATTCCATATAAAAATAACAATCTAAAGACTAAAAACTATGTTTTCTATTTAATTCAAATCTTGCGTTAATTTTGGGACAACCTTTAGAACAGGGGATCCCAACCTTTTTCCTTCATCGACCCCTTAGAAAAAAAAAAAATTCTTTATCGACCCTTGCATTTTTCCATTAATATACGCTATATACAGCATACAACTATAGCAGAATACTAATAATTGCACTTAAAAATCTTAAATATAACAATTTGTGCTAAGAACTTGGACAAAAAATGAGAAAAAAGTGGTTTATATAAGATTTCAGATATGAGAGAGTTAGTGAGATACGGTCTAAAGAAAAAAACTAAGTTTTTACCAACTAGTTTCGTAAAATATATTTACATCATCAGGGTAACTTACATATGGGCTTTTAACTTACAATTTTTTTATTTTTTTATTTTATTAATATAAACAAACCTGTTTTATAAATTGACATTATTGACAATTAATGTCTGTTAAAGAATCTTGTCTTGTTTCTACATAAGAAGAGAGATGAATAACATTTAAAAATTGGATATAATATTGTGATAACAGATATATTAATAAAATAAAAAAATTGTTTATATTAATAAAATAAAAAAATAAAAAAATTGTAAGTTAAAAGCCCATATGTAAGTTACCCTGATGATGTAAATATATTTTACGAAACTAGTTGGTAAAAACTTAGTTTTTTTCTTTAGACCGTATCTCACTAACTCTCTCATATCTACACTTTAACGGTTGCTAACTTAAAATTTAATAAGATTTCAGATATATCGATATTGTCATTGGACAGTAGTTCGATTTTTATTAATGTGGTCATTGCTAATTTTTTTAATATTAGACCTGAAATTACCTCGTATAATCACTCTAGCTAACGTAACATATTTCTTCTTTTAATTGTTTTAAGTGTTCAGTGCAAATTTTCAAAACAAATATAAGTTCACCTGTAGTGTACATGTACTGTTTGTAACAGTTTGCATACATACATTGTAACAGTTTCTCCTTATCTGGAGTTACAATCGAACAGAAAATTCACTGTTTTGCAATTCACAAATCAAAAGATTTTTAGCATCTTCTGTCATTTCATCCATACAACGTTTTATGGAGTAATTACAGTGCGGAATACTTTTTAAAACTGGTCCAGGGTTCATTTTCATAACAGTTTTTGGATATCCGGCTTTTGTAATTGATAAAGAAATACTATAAGAGGGTTCAAATCCACCATCATTATTTATAGAAGTTGACGGCTTAAGAAATGATATGCAAATTTTTCTTTTAGATTCTTGAAATAATCAATATTCAAACCATTTAAATTTATTATAACGACCCCCAATAGAACCCTGGAATACTATAGACCCCTTTTAAATTTCCATAGACCCCCGAGGGGTCCACCTGGACCCCGTTGGGAACCCCTGCTTTAGAACATCATGAAAAAGGTGTAGTTCAACAACCAAATGACGTCTTCACACAAAAAATTGTAATTGAAACAAATTACCTGTTTCAGCTGTTCTAAATCAGTCTTCTTCAGATAATCTAGAGGTTACTGGATTGACTTCAATAAATTGTACTTTCAAAGTCGATCCAGTAACCTCTACATTATCTGAAGAAGGCTGCTTTAGAACAGACGAAAAATATCAATGTTTCAATTACATTTTTTTATGTTAAGACGTTGTTTGGTTATTGAACTACACCTCTTTCACGATGAGTCGCTATCACACATTGGAGAAAAACACAGTCGAGGATCTTACAGAACATAATGTAGTTGAAGGAGATTTTAAATTCACACGATAACTAGTAAGAGTAACAGTTACAGCCTGGTCTTTAAATCAATCTGTTGGAAAGAAGCGTTATTTCCAGTTTATTTGGAAGATAGTATCTTATATTTTATATTATAATAAAATATTATATTCTCAGCTATTATATTACTTAAATTATACTTATATACTTATATGTATATATATAATTTAGCTGAGCGAAGCGAAGCTCTTATACTACACTTTGCTTTTGTTTGGACGCGTACTCCTCCTGAACGGCTGAACTAATCCGCACAAAATTCAGCACGGTCAATGTGACCAACCACAGGAAGGTAAAAATCTGAAATGGTCCAAATTGGTGCACAGGAATCAGGGTACAAAAGTTAAAATAGTATAATATGCCCTTCATGATGCATGTCGTTGGAAAGCTCTTTAAGAGTACTACAGTTATTGTTGTTTTGTTCAATTTTGTCATATATTAATATAAGATGGGGTAAAATAGAAAAACAGGACAAACGTGCTGTTTAAATAAAATTAGAAATATTACAATTTTTGATCCGATTTCAGCTATTTTTAAATTGTTGTTGTTATTTTATTATTGTTTAAGATTAAAATTCACTCTCAGCTCAATATTGCAAGCAGACAACTGCATTGCACACCTAGCATAATATTACTTACATCCTAGCAAATCTTTAGACCAAGCATCAAAGAGACTAAAGTAACCGTTAAGCTCAACGGTTGGTTCTGAAGATGATTCCAGTTTATATCATGAAACTCAACAACTTTGGCAATGCTTCCAGTGGTAGAAGCGTCTTCAGAACTAACTGTAGAGCTAAATAGTATATAGTCTCTTTGATACTTGAGTCTAAAAATGTCTGAGGATGTAAGTGGTAAAATTGCAGAGAATATAATATATTCTCAGCAATAATATTATAATGTACAATACAAGATATAATTTACCTATTACTATGTGCGTTCCAATTTAAAGTTTTCGATAGTGACTCCCAAATATTTAACTGCGGAAACCCACTCAATATGCGGGCACTGGCAGTACGTTAATTGGCATTTTTATTATGTATTATCAATTTTAGGATTTGTGGTAAAGTACTCCAATGTAACGAGAAAGACATTGCACGTATTTCTTTTAAGCATATATAGTTAATTCATTGAGTATAAACCAATATTATAATTTGTAGATCATTTTGAACAAGTGTTATAGTTTGTTTATAGTGTTCAGACTGACACTTCTTTTCATTGTTACTCCCCTATCAAAAAAAAACAAAAAACAGAGGGGAGTAACAATCTAAAGAAGTTGTCGGAATATTCTTCTTTAGACTGTTACTCTCCTTATCAAAACGGAAGTGGGATATTTCTTTGTCCCAAATTACATTGGACTAAACATCCCTTTTTCTTAATAGTTATTCAGTCAGTCATTTTTATTCTAAAACAACTTAGGGGAGTAACAATCTAAAGAAGTACCTTCAGACTTACATAACAAGACTATAGATCATCTGCAAAACCTGCCAGTAATAAGTTTGTAACAATTTTTAAAATGGAATATATAGACAATAAACAATAAAGGACCTAGGACAGTACCTTGTGGAATTTAATAATTGGATGTGAAGCTACTTAGTTGTTAACAGGGCCGGATTTTCAATTTTCGGGCCCCCCCGCGAAAAACTCCGATGGGCCCCCAACCTATCCATACCAGGTCCTATTCGGAAGGGGAGGGGGGGGGGGGGGGGGAGTTTACTGGTTAGTGCACCGTAGAATGGGAGTCCTACACTATCGGAGAGCCTCGTGATGGCCAAAGAAAGTAAGAAAACTACACACCACAACCTATTTACACGCACCGCATTCATTCTTCATCTCAAATTCGCTATTGAACTACCTCGCCGAAATAAGAAAGAGGTAATTGCCTCAAAAAAAATGCTTATTCCTAATTAGGTCTTCAGGGTATTAATAATTCCAAAGTCAACCTATTTTTGGCTATATTTCACCTTCTTTGAAGCATCTTCAGGCCTAAAAGAAGATTTTTAAATTTTTATTTTTTATATCTAGATTAACTTACATTATCTTTATATAACATGTTGACATAGCGTTTAACAATTTTCCCTTAAACATTACTTGATTTATTTTCTTAGTTATTTTCTTTCATGACAATTCTCTTGCAAGAAAAGAAAATAAATTATGTTATGTGTTAGGAGATTTTGTTAAAGGTTAGTCTACTGTATATATGTTAATTTGTCATATTTATTGGAACTAAGTTCCTTATGGCACGTTACAGCCCCTGGACCTGGGAGTGAATCTGAAAAAAACACCGTCACAAAACTGAAATCGACCTATGATGATAACTTGAGCCATAGTTGACCGATGTGGAAGACATGTTTATTTTAGCAACGCTCGCGTAAATGTTCAAATGTAAAATTGAAATTTTTGGACAGGAAAAATTCTAACTTATTCTATTCAGTGAGATAAACAACTTTTATCTATTTGCAGCAGCAAAATGAAGCCTTATTGAACTGATTTCGGGTAGAGAAATGTGATTTTACTGCCTAGGCGGTAAAATGAGGAAAAATTTTGATGCCTAGGCATAAAAATTTAGTGTAACGTTTTGTTTAAAAGTTGTGTCAACATGTTATATAAAGATGTAAGTTAAAAGTTAATGTAGATATAAGAAATAAAATTTTAAAAATCTTTTAGGCCTCAAGATGCCTCAAAGGAGGTGAAATATAGCCAAAAACGGATTGACTTTGGAGTTATTAATGCCCTAAACTAAAGACCAAAATAAGAATAATAAGCATAGTACGGAAATGAAGGGTAATATACTGGGAATATCTCTCAAATAAATAGAAATGCAATTTACCTCCTCACAACAACAACAATATTATACCGGGTGTCCTATAACTACTCCCCTTCCATATTAACTTTGGTAATATTTCCAGTAAAAATATTTTCAAGCTTATCCGAAAATGGGGTCTTACATTTTTTTCGTTAGCCCTTTTCGAAGATACCTATTTTATCGTTTAGGTAAAATAAAAACTGAGCTGATTTAGTTATTATGTATAATGACCAGATATATGTATAATATATCAGGGCCGCCGAGAGGATTTCCGGGCCCCAGGGCAAGTGAGCATCTGGATCCCTTTGAACAAACAACGGCTGGGGGTCCGCGAGAATTTTTTAAAATTTAAGTGCAAAAAGATGCGAGTTTTAAGGATTTCTGAGGGCAAGTTTGTCCTTACAGGAAATGAGGTTTGGCGCGGGGACGAATTTTGAAGTTTAACAAAGGTGGGCTAAAAAACACAAATAGTTGTTTTGTAGCTGGCAAGCTTAAAAATTGCATTACAAGTAAAAAATGTATTAATATCAGTTAATATGATTTGTCAGTCAGTTTCTCTCCTTTATATAGCATTGACCATATTGAATAAGGTGAAAACATCACAATAATGTAAGTAATTAAATGAAACAAAAATATTCAAACTTCCGTACTCATGACACCTTAGGAAGAATTTTAAGTTCATCACAATCTGTGGGCCCCTCGCCAAAAAAATTGATAATTTAAACATTTGCGTTCAGCACTGAATGGGGCCCCCAGACAAAGGTATATGAGTATAATTCCAGTTTAGATTTAATTATACTCTAAAGGGGCCCCCATCGACATTGCGGTACAAAGATAGTAGTTTCATGTTTTTTTATTTGTGGGCCCCCTGGCACCGCGGACGTGCCCGCAATATGGCCCATAGCTACGCCACTGATCACAATATCCTTCTTGCCTTTTTTTGTTGTAAAAAAAACCTTTTCAATATACCTGACTGGGCCCCCCAGGACCGTGGGCCCCCCCGCACCGCGGGGGCTGCGGTAGCTATATCCGGCCCTGGTTGTTAAGTTTAAATCTGTATAGTCCGTTGTGTAATTAACTACAGAACCATCATATAGTACCAGATATTCCAATATCACTCAAAGCTTTAATTAATTGATCGGAAACACTATCGAATGCTTTGGTAAGGTCTATACTATATACAAGTACAGCAATAGGTTCTTTACCTCTATCTAAACTTTCTGCTATAAATTTCGTTACTTTATTTATGGCATGCGCAAATCGAACTGGTTATTTGATATTATTTTATAAGTTTATATACATTCCCTGTTTGAAACTATTCTGATGGTCTGTAATTAGTAAATTCATTGGAGGGTCCATTTTAGTGGATCGGGTAAATTAAGGCAATTTTTAAAATGTCTGGAATATGCCTTGCTCAAAACTTAATTTAGCGATATTTAATAAAGGTTTTTCTAATGACTATAATATTTCCTCTGATTATGGAAATCGTAATGGATGAAAACCAGGTGAAGAAACACCTCTAAGCTGATTGACAGCCTTTTTTACATCTTATTTCATAATAACATCTATTATATTCTATCTCTCATCTATACTTTTGGTTCCTGCCGTATAGTTCTAAAATATTTTCACAGCTCCTCAATCTTAGCATCTGCTAAGGCTGATGAGTAGCATCTGCTAAGGCTGATGAGTAGCATCTGCTAAGGCTGATGAGTAGCACCTGCTAAGGCTGATGAGTAGCTTCTCGTAAGGCTGATGAGTAGCATCTGCTAAGGCTGATGATTAGCATCTGCTAAGGCTGATGATTCGCATATGCTAAGGCTGATGAGTAGCATCTGCTAAGGCTGATGATTAGCATCAGCTTATTAGACCACTTAAGTGGTTGATTATGGTACCATCAGTTTCAGTAACCTTTACTTCTTTGAGTACAGCTATCTCCGATTGTTTTCAGAAAGTTATTTTATAAACTTCTTTTCATATTTTAGACATGTCATTTTCACATTTCTCTATTTTCTAACTGAAATCATCTTTTTACTTTCTCATATAAAGAGAATGTATTGTAAAGGCGTGAAAATTCGATTTTGATGGATTTACACGTTTTGAAGTCCCCTGAGTTCAAAAAAATGGTTAAACTACTGGGGCGATTTTGACGTTTAACATACATGTTTAGTAAAATCATACCCCTAGGCGAAATCGAAAAATGAATTTTAGCTCCAAATTTAGGGTCACAAAAACCAAATACTCAGTTGTCTCGGACAACTCAGAGTTTTTCTTATTATGGAATGTAACTTTTGGTAATATTTATTAACAAAATTTTGTAATTTTATTGTTGGTTCTTCTAAAAGCTTGTATCCAAAGTTTTTTTTCTTTTGGAAACTACGGGGGCGTGAGAAATCCAAAGTTGCAGTTTCCTGTATTTGTACGTTGGTGGGTGGATTATTTTTATTTCGGTGAATTTTTTATTATAATTTTCTTTAGTTTAGAAATATAATTGTTTGATGCTGAATGGTCATATTATTCGTCAGTGCAACAAGTCTAGGTTTCCGAGGCAAGAAACTTTATTACATTTTCGAAGACTTTACAATGCAAGTAAATGTATATTGCCTTTTTACTTTCTCATATAAAGAGAAAGTATTGGGATGGCGCGAAAATTCGATTTTGTGATTTTGATGGATTTACACGTTTTGGAGTCCCCTGAGTCCAAAAAAGTAGTTTTTAAAAAATGTCCATCTGTCGTCTGTCTATGCAGACGCCTGGAGATTAAACTACTGGACCGTTTTGACGAAATTTGGCAAACATGTTCAGAAAAATCATACCCCGATGAAAAATCGAGAAATGAATTTTAGCTCCAAATTTGGGGGCGCAAAAAAACCAAAAACACAGAAAAAAATTATTAATCGAAACGGTCCCGATGATTTAGATTCTAAAGAAATAGCTTTTACTTGGACAGAGAGAGGCCGGGTTCGATTCCCCGGCGAGGAAAAGTTGATGAAATGTTCAATAATAATTAAATGTTTCAACAAAAACACGAAAACTAATAGACGGAAAACACTGGGCTAAATAATTATGAACTCGTATATATAGAAAGTTTGACTGAGTTGTCTTGGACCGATTTTATATTATCAGTTCAATATAGGTACTCTGGAAACACAATTTAATTTATGTGATGATGTCCATTATTTATTATTTATGTAGATCACTAATCCACTATTTTGTTTAAAATTTTAATTATATTATAGCCATTAATATTAAATAAGTTTTCATCTATGTTCTCAAATTCTAAGCTTCGGTTAATATTTACATCATCAAATATTGTATGTAGTTTTAAGGTAAACTCATCAAAATTTTTGATTAAGCAAATGATATTCTATTTGATTGATATTATCTTGGAATAAAGAGAGATTAAGATAATTTTAATTATTTCCTCAAAATCACATTTGAATTATGATAAATCATATTACAAAGTAATTTAATCATTGCTTATAAAAAAAAAAAAAAAAAAAAAAAAAAAAAAAAAAAAAAAACAGTTTCCATATTAATCTCTACTCATATATTGTTTGTTTTCATATGTTTTCCTTAAACAAATTACTTCCGTATTTTTTTTAAAAAAAAAAACATAAGCCTCAAACAGAAATTTTACAGACTAATAATTTTATACGATCTTAATTATTGATTTTACACAATAAGTACCACTAATCCTTTGAAGTTAATTAGTTTTAATAAAATATTTACTTTTATCTACTCAATAGTTAATCACATTTGTATTACCATTTCACCAACTATCTTCCATTTCAGAGCCGGAAAAAGTGCCACAATTATAAAATAACATTTCCGCTTAAAAGATATTTGAACATTTTCCTCATTCCATCCATTGTAATGATGCTAATTGTGATATTTACATTATTGGTTCCGTCATCTACAGAGGCTTTATTTCAAGTGGCTACTGTTCTTATCAGCTTAAGGCTTCCCTTTACTTAAAAAAATCAGGCGGCGTTTTTAAAACTGCTCTAGATCATCAGACGGTTTAGTCTCAGTCAAGACTTTGGGCTCAGCTGTTTTTCCCTTCAAATCTTGGAGCTTATGAGATCGGAGCTTAAGTAAAAGTATTGATTTTATTTGTTACTGTCATCTTTAAACTAAAGGTATTTTCAATTTTTTATTGATTTAATATTTATGACACTATTGACGTTTATTTTTACAAGCTTTTATTTAACTTGCAATGTATGTATGTATGTATGTACGGGCCAAATCTTGGTTTGGATGACAATGCATGGTCAGCTAAGTAACGTCATTCTAACTACAATATGGCGGACAGCCCAAGATGGCAGATTAGTTATTTTTACAAGCTTTTATTTAACTTGCAATGTATGTATGTATGTATGTTCGGGCCAAATCTTGGTTTGGATGACAATGCATGGTCAGCTAAGTAAAGTCATTCTAACTACAATATGGCGGACAGCCCAAGATGGCAGATTAGTTATTTTTACAAGCTTTTATTTAACTTGCAATGTATGTATGTATGTATGTTCGGGCCAAATCTTGGTTTGGATGACAATGCATGGTCAGCTAAGTAAAGTCATTCTAACTACAATATGGCGGACAGCCCAAGATGGCAGATTAGTTATTTTTACAAGCTTTTATTTAACTTGCAATGTATGTATGTATGTATGTTCGGGCCAAATCTTGGTTTGGATGACAATGCATGGTCAGCTAAGTAAAGTCATTCTAACTACAATATGGCGGACAGCCCAAGATGGCAGATTAGTTATTTTTACAAGCTTTTATTTAACTTGCAATATATGTATGTATGTATGTTCGGGCCAAATCTTGGTTTGGATGACAATGCATGGTCAGCTAAGTAAAGTCATTCTAACTACAATATGGCGGACAGCCCAAGATGGCAGATTAGTTATTTTTACAAGCTTTTATTTAACTTGCAATGTATGTATGTATGTATGTTCGGGCCAAATCTTGGTTTGGATGACAATGCATGGTCAGGTAAGTAAAGTCATTCTAACTACAATATGGCGGACAGCCCAAGATGGCAGATTAGTTATTTTTACAAGCTTTTATTTAACTTGCAATGTATGTATGTATGTATGTTCGGGCCAAATCTTGGTTTGGATGACAATGCATGGTCAGCTAAGTAACTTCATTCTAACTACAATATGGCGGACAGCCCAAGATGGCAGATTAGTTATTTTTACAAGCTTTTATTTAACTTGCAATGTATGTATGTATGTATGTTCGGGCCAAATCTTGGTTTGGATGACAATGCATGGTCAGCTAAGTAAAGTCATTCTAACTACAATATGGCGGACAGCCCAAGATGGCAGATTAGTTATTTTTACAAGCTTTTATTTAACTTGCAATGTATGTATGTATGTATGTTCGGGCCAAATCTTGGTTTGGATGACAATGCATGGTCAGCTAAGTAAAGTCATTCTAACTACAATATGGCGGACAGCCCAAGATGGCAGATTAGTTATTTTTACAAGCTTTTATTTAACTTGCAATGTATGTATGTATGTATGTTCGGGCCAAATCTTGGTTTGGATGACAATGCATGGTCAGCTAAGTAACGTCATTCTAACTACAATATGGCGGACAGCCCAAGATGGCAGATTAGTTATTTTTACAAGCTTTTATTTAACTTGCAATGTATGTATGTATGTATGTTCGGGCCAAATCTTGGTTTGGATGACAATGCATGGTCAGCTAAGTAAAGTCATTCTAACTACAATATGGCGGACAGCCCAAGATGGCAGATTAGTTATTTTTACAAGCTTTTATTTAACTTGCAATGTATGTATGTATGTATGTTTGGGCCAAATCTTGGTTTGGATGACAATGCATGGTCAGGTAAGTAAAGTCATTCTAACTACAATATGGCGGACAGCCCAAGATGGCAGATTAGTTATTTTTACAAGCTTTTATTTAACTTGCAATGTATGTATGTATGTATGTTCGGGCCAAATCTTGGTTTGGATGACAATGCATGGTCAGCTAAGTAACGTCATTCTAACTACAATATGGCGGACAGCCCAAGATGGCAGATTAGTTATTTTTACAAGCTTTTATTTAACTTGCAATGTATGTATGTATGTATGTTCGGGCCAAATCTTGGTTTGGATGACAATGCATGGTCAGCTAAGTAACGTCATTCTAACTACAATATGGCGGACAGCCCAAGATGGCAGATTAGTTATTTTTACAAGCTTTTATTTAACTTGCAATGTATGTATGTATGTATGTTCGGGCCAAATCTTGGTTTGGATGACAATGCATGGTCAGCTAAGTAAAGTCATTCTAACTACAATATGGCGGACAGCCCAAGATGGCAGATTAGTTATTTTTACAAGCTTTTATTTAACTTGCAATGTATGTATGTATGTATGTTCGGGCCAAATCTTGGTTTGGATGACAATGCATGGTCAGCTAAGTAAAGTCATTCTAACTACAATATGGCGGACAGCCCAAGATGGCAGATTAGTTATTTTTACAAGCTTTTATTTAACTTGCAATGTATGTATGTATGTATGTTCGGGCCAAATCTTGGTTTGGATGACAATGCATGGTCAGGTAAGTAAAGTCATTCTAACTACAATATGGCGGACAGCCCAAGATGGCAGATTAGTTATTTTTACAAGCTTTTATTTAACTTGCAATGTATGTATGTATGTATGTTCGGGCTAAATCTTGGTTTGGATGACAATGCATGGTCAGCTAAGTAACGTTATTCTAACTTCAATATGGCGGACAGCCCAAGATGGCAGATTAGTTATTTTTACAAGCTTTTATTTAACTTGCAATGTATGTATGTATGTATGTTCGGGCCAAATCTTGGTTTGGATGACAATGCATGGTCAGCTAAGTAACGTCATTCTAACTACAATATGGCGGACAGCCCCAGATGGCAGATTAGTTATTTTTTAACCAAGCCCATGCTATGGGTATCAAAAGAAAGGGTTTGCTGAGAAGAATATAAATACGAATAAAAGCTTGTTTTTAAAAAATGAATTTTAATAAAATTAAATTTGTTTCATTTAGTTATTTATTTTAATTTTTTTTTTTTTTAATAAATGAAATCTGTTTTTTATTTAACATAAATTAATTTTTATGATAAAAGGTTAAATTGCTATCGAGAATACGTAATTATTATAGGGTAAAAGAGTATAGGATATTTCAAATTAATATTTCTCAACACAGAATTTAATGGTCGATACAAATCTGCAAACAACATTAATTAACCTATAGACATTAATTCAATTCAACTAATGAAATTAACTAACTAAAGCACTTCATACGTAACTCAATAAATCTAAAGACTTTAACCTAATACAACTACAGAAGTTAACTAAATAAAAAACTTAATAGATCTAAAGACTAACCAAATACAATTATTAAAGAAGTTAATTAACTTTAAAAAAACTCAATAAATCTAAAGAAAAATGCAAGGAATAGAACAAATAAATCTATGACACAACTTAAACATTATAAAAAAAAATAAACAAAACACAAATTCACATCTGCTTTTAAATGCTTTAAAAATTGTTTGGTTTCAAATATCAAATATAATCAAAGACAGACGTTAACAAAAAGAATGGGAATAGATACCAGTTAGTTCTCAATATGTTTTCTAATCTCAATTAATTAATTAATTAGATCATTAACAGAAGGTGTTTTTTTAATTAGTGGTTGCTGTGACTTACGAATATGACCACATTGCTCTATTTATTATTTATGTTCACAAGTTGGAACACTGGAGCGTGGGAAAGTAAAATCAATGCGGGAAAAACATTTATGTTCGTAAGTTGGAACACTTATATTATGTCCCTTGAAATAATTCTTTAAAATATTGGAAGTAAAAACAGTTGGCTTCAAATTTGATGTGATGCAAATAATTTATCCCGCAGAAGCCAACAAAGTGCAGGGATTTATTATAACTTTTTTAAGCCCCCGCAATTTTATTATAATGATAGTCATAAATATTTTTAATTTTCATAATAAGGCAACCACATTAGAAGATGGCTGCTTTGTATCAAACCCATTTATTATTTTTATTTTTAAACCGTATATGAATATATCAATTTAATCAAGTATTGCTTCCGAGCTTACCGAAGGTAACGGAAGCTATGTGACCGTTCCAAAGAACGAAAACTTTTTAGGTCTCCGATTTCAAAAATTCCAAGACAGAAATCCGTTTCAGACATCAGGGATCATTTTTGGTTCCGTTTCTGTCTGTCGGTCTGTCGTTCAATTTTTGCGAACCAACATATCTTATAAACTAACCGTCCAATTGTAATGAAATTTGGGTGGAAAGCCATGAGTAGCCCATTGTTGGTCCCATATAAACCTTTAGCGTTTCAACCTTCAGCGCTAATTTGTTTCTCTTCTACATGCGCACAAACATACATTTATTTACACCTATAACTTCAAAAGTACTTATCCAATTTGCTTGAAACTTTTATAGTTTATCGAAAGTAACCCGCAGTTAGCCACAGCTTAATGTAATCCGTCTGCGCTCTTTAACTTTTGCTAAATTGATAATTTAATTCATGTCAAAAATCAAAACAATTTTGACAGTTTAAAAAACGGGGGAAGCAATTAAACAAATTAGACAGCAAAGGCCTGTAAAAGCATCAAATCAATGAAGTACGTGATAGGATGCGAGAAAGCTATGTGCCACACCAATTGGCAGTCTATTTTTCAGAGTTTTTGGAGGGTACCACCTCCAAATTTGTAGCTAAAATTAATTTCTCGATTTCGCCTCGGGGTAGGATTTTTCTGAACCTGCAGGTTCAGAAAAATCCTACCCCGAGGTATGTATGCCGAATTTCATCAAAATCGTCCCAGTAGTTTATGCTCCACGCGTCTGCGCAGACGACTGACATCACTGTGGTATTTCTAAAAACCATTATTTGGACGCAGGAGAAATCCATAAAAATCTCAAAATCGAATTTTCTTACCATCAAAATGCTTTCTCTTACATTTTTATACTGCATAATATGAGAGAAAGTAAAAATATTCGTATAATTCTAATCTTAAGTATGTGCTGATACTCTCGATAGATCTTATTATAATTTAAAAGCAATTTTTTATATCATTTTAATTTATTCTTCTAGCAAAGCTAACAATATATGACACTTAAATAGTATCTTTAGTTTCTCGTAGATCTAGTAATAAATTAAACCTGTTAAAAATAGAATAATGCTTACCCAATATTTGGCACTTTTTTCAATCTAAAGAAGGTTGACGGAATTTTCATCTTTTTAGACTGTTACTCCCCTTATAAAAGCAGAAGTGTGATATTCCTTTGTCCCAAAGTATATTGGACTAAACGCATCCTTTTATCTTAATAGTTATTTGGTCAATGTAATTTATATTCTTAAAAAATCATAGGGGAGTAACAATCTAAAGAAGTACCTTAAAAAACAAAGTAATTTAAAATACTAAGTAAAAAATCAACTAACTCAAGTTAATTTATTATTGCAGATCCAAGATGTGTCAGGACGAGCTGGATGACGACTTCTCGAGTGTACAAAGCCAAACGAAAAATGGATCTGATTTGAACACAAGGGTCAATGGCAAAATAGAAAGGGATGTTGAATCAAGTTCAAATAACTCACAGCCACCGATGGTAAAATATATTAAATAAATTATACATTTACAATTAAATTATTTTATTGTGATGAACACATTAAAACACTATGGGCAATATGAAAGTTGTATTTAAGTTATCATAGCTGAATAATATTTTGGTTGATTCCATAATGCTTATTAGTTATAACTGAGAAAATATAGTTTACATAAATAGACTGCCAATTGATGTGGCACATAGCTTCCTCGCATACTATCACGTACTTCATTGATTTTATGCTTTTACTAGCCATTATTGTCTAATTGGTTTAATTGTTTCCCCCGGATTTTTAATGTATCAAAATTGTTTTGATTTTCTACTTGAATTAAAAGTGCAGACGGTTCAAAGTAATCTACGGCTACCTGCGGGCTACTTTCGATAAACTATAAAAGTATCATACAAAATCAGATAAGTACTTTTGAAGCTATAGGTGTAAATTAATGTATGTTTGTGCGCATGTGGCAGAGAAACAAATGAGCGCAGAAGGTTGAAACTTATATGGGACCAAAAATGGGCTACTCATGGCCTACCACCCAAATTTCATTACAATTGGACGTGTAGCTTTTAAGATATGTTGGTTCGCAAAATTGAACGCCAGACCGACAGACAGACTGTTCCCTGATGTCTGAAACGGATTTCTGTCTTGGAATTTTTCAAATCGGAGACCTACAATTTTTTTGTTCTTCGGAACGATCACATAGCTTCCGTTACCTTCGGTAAGCTCGGAAGCAAAAACTATGAGCAGTAATGTGAAAAAACAATAGAAACTTGCAAGGAAACAAGCTATCGCGTAAACAAGACAATAATAATATGTATTAACAAGTAATCAAGATAAAAAGAAAAACTAATAAACAAATATACAAGCTAAAAGAATATGTGCAACACATACATACATTTATTTACACCTATAGCTTCAAAAGTACTTATCTTATTTGTATGAAACTTTTATAGATTATCGAAAGTACATTAATTTGAACCGTCTGCGCTCTTTAACTTTTGCTTAATTGATACTTTTATTCATGTAAAAAATTAAAACAATTTTGACAGATTATAAAAAAACGGGGGAAATAATTAAACAAATTAGACAATAATGGTTTGTATAAGTATAATATCAATAAAGTAAGTGATAGGATGCGTGGAAGCTATGTGCCACACCAATTAGCAGTCTATTTTTTCTTCTACGTCTATTTATTAAGGATTTTATTTATTTTATTTTTTTTCTCATAGAACTCATATACTTTACATAAAGAGAGAAAGATATTGCGACAGTGGGGAAAAAATATTTCAATAGAATTACACCTTTAAGGTACCCTGAGTTAATAGTTATTTATGTCACTAGGCAGCAAAATGGAATTTTGCTGACAAGATTTTTAAGTTTTAGTTCCGAGCCGAAGGCGAGGATAGGCTAAACAAATTTACTGCAGAGGCGAAGCCGAGGCAGGAAAATTACTTTTTTACTAACGAGGCGAAGCCGAGTCAGGAAAATTACACGTTGACTGACGAGGCGAAGCCGAGGCAGGCAAATGTTAATTACCTGCTGAGGTTTAACCGAAGCAGGTAATCTTTAAACGAGTCAGGAATGTTTCCTTTGCTGCATAGTTACATACAATATTTTATCTATTAACGGCAGAAAAATTACACTAATTATTTTATACCCTTTTTAATATATAAAAGATTTAAAGAAATTAAATTTGAAAAAAACGAAAGTTTGAGTCATCAAGAAATCAAAACAAAGGCAAAACAATTCAGGGTTGCCACTTTTTTTACTAACATCTGTTTTTTATCTCAATTCTTACTGATTTTTTTAAAAAATAATCATTGTAAAATAGTAAAATTTGTTTGTCACTATAACTATTTAAATTATTTTCAAAAAAGATATAACTATTTAGCAGAATATTACGCTTAAATATATAAAAATAAACAATGTGGTACTGTTTATAACCTGCGATGAAGTAACCTTTTTTAGTAAAATTTTCTTACAATGTGACAGCCTGTTTGTTATTTTGCTGACACTTTGAACTTTTGCTGACACTTTGATATTTTGCTGACAGTTTATTCAAATGAATCAAGAAAAATGACATTTTGCAGTCTGAAAACAGTACAACAATGCTAAATTTTGCTGCCGTGAGTAGATAAATAATATTTCAATAGATTTACACCTTTAAGGTACCTGAGTTAAATAATATTTCAATAGATTTACACCTTTAAGGTACCCTGAGTTAAAAAATATTTCAATAGATTTACACCTTTAAGGTATCCTGAGTTAAAAAATATTTCAATAGATTTACACCTTTAAGGTACCCTGAGTTAAAAAATATTTCAATAGATTTACACCTTTAAGGTACCCTGAGTTAAAAAATATTTCAATAGATTTACACCTTTACGGTACCCTGAGTTAAATAATATTTCTGATTACACAAATGCGTGATTGAAACGATAACCCAAACCAATTGACAGATTTGAATCGAATTTAGAATCCACATTCAATATGCACTAAGGTAAAAGGAAGATATCACATCTTTAAAATTCAATACAAAGTACTAAAGTGATAATTTTTTTTTTTTTTTAATTTTTTTAACTATACATTTTCTTGATTTGTTTCAGAATCTCAAATACCCAAAATCTATTTTCTTTATCTTCAGCAATGGATTTTGCGAGAGGTACGCATTCTATGGAATGAGAAGTAAGTTTTTAAATTTAACTTTTAAAAAATTAAAAAATACTTAAATATTAATATTTATTGTATTTTTTTTTTTTTTTTTTTGGCATTAGTAATATTTAAATTGAATTATTTATGAATATGTTTCAGCAATTCTTTCCCTCTACTTGGTTTCACGTTCTGGATTGTTGTACGATGAACAAACAGCCACCATTGTCTACCACACGTTCGTAATGCTGTGCAATTTCTCACCACTTATAGGTGGTATAATTGCAGATTCCTGGATTGGAAAGTTCAAGTGAGTAAATTTCTCATTTCACAATATTTGATTACAAACAAGTATTGCTTTCCTTATTAATACCACCATTATATCTCTATTATTTTATTCCTCCACACACTCTACCAGACCAGATAACCAGAAATGACTGTCTAAAGTGTAGCTAGACAGAGCCTTATCACGTCCAGATCCAAGATGATGGGGAACTCGACCTACGTTGAATTTCAATTGTGATTTGTTATTTTGAGTGGGCAAGTTCATTTCACATGGACTCTAATAGCTTTATTGCCATACTCTACCAGATCAGATAAGAAGAATGGCTGTATAAAGTCAGGCTAGCCTGACTAAGTCCAGACCCAAGATGATGGGGAACTCGACTTACGTTCAATTCCAATTGTGATTTTGAGGGGGAAAGTTCATTTCAGATGGGCTCTAATAGCTTAATTTCTTTCAAAAATCATAAACTTGGGATAGCTTTGACTGTAGTTGTATCGGGTTTTCGTGGTTATATTTAATCACATATTATTAAACATTTTATCGGGAATCAAACCCGGTCTCAAGAGTAAATTTAATTTCTTGATCTCACCTCGAGGTATGATTTGACTGAAATGGAAATTTGTTTTAAAAAAATATGGGTTTTCAGTATAAGTATCCCAATTTAATAGAAAATCGGCTCTTCATGTACCCTCCGATGATCGAACGACCTTGTTTGAACACGACATGAGACCTTATATCCATCAGATCTTCCTCTCCCGGAAGGATGTCAACAGACAAGACTACAAGCGTACTGACACCTGACACCGATATACGAGTACACCTAACCAGACAAGGCAAAGGCAGTCTGAAGAACTGGTGGGTTGTCCCACCAGACTGCGAGACTGTCCGGTCTGACCGATTTCGTCTGGTGGCAGATCTACACACTTCGTAGATTTGTACCGGACCCCTTGTTTTCCATGGACAGTTAGGTGATCTGGTCTGGCAGTGTATAGCGGCTTTTTGGAAATAACTTTTGAACTTATTGCAATTAAAATCTTTTACGAATGAAATAACTACGTACATAGTAAATAAAAGTAATAATATAGTAATTTGTTTTTTCCGTGGTATGGTCTGTGAAATAGTAACTGTAGAGCCTAATAAACACAGTTAAAATCCATTTTTTCATTACGTGGACTTAAAAAATCGTTTCATTACTCCTAAACTGTATTAAAAAAAATTGTTTACCTCCTAGGAGGTAAAAATTGTTTTACATCCTACGGGTAGTTATCAAAAGTGCCGTTTTTAGCGCTGCAATCTTTGCAGACATGCTTCTTAGTACGATTAAAACCACTAGATGTCAATGCGTTTTATTTATCTTTTTTATAGTGTAACCTCATTAAGGTTTTTTATTCTCAAAATCTTAAGTATGTACTTATATTTGTTATAATTCTATTGATTAATATTTAATTTTTTTTCATTGTCTGCTACCTCGGAAAAAATAGCATATATGCTACACGACAGTGAAGTGTATTTTCTTTACGTTGGCAATATTTACTGTCTCGCTTCGCTCGATAGTAAATATGGTTGCCGCGGTAAAGAAAAAACTGACTTCACAGCCTAGTAACATAATATACTATTTTAGCATTCAAATGTTGTCTTTCTTGTTAATTCCAGGACTATTATCTACGTGTCTATTTTCTACGCTCTTGGTGACGTGGCGCTGACTGTCGGTTCTCTCCCTCAGCCTGGAATACCTCATAGGTAAAATCACGTTCCTTTTATTTCTTATAAGTAATTTTAATAACAATCCATCGCACCGGCATAGCCGAGTGGCTAGCATACTCACAATTCAGCCTAAAACCTAAGTCTTAACACCAACCGATATATTTAGTGAGTTCGAATCCCAGAGAGGTGAAACATGTTTCACACTGATGAGAACCAGCAGTGTGGTTAGTTTCAAAATTAAATGTATTTGTTAAAATAATAACATTATTGTGTTTTCAGGGTTCTAGCACTTCTCGGATTGTTCTTGATTGGGGCAGGATCAGGTTGTATCCAACCTTGTGTTTCATCATTCGGTGGTGATCAATTCGTTGTACCTGAACAGCAGAAGCAACTTCACCGATATTTCTCAGTGTTCTATTTCTCGCTTAATGCTGGCGCTGTAATTTCTTGCTTCTCCTCACCGATGATAAGAGATATGGGTTGCTTGGGACAGGATACCTGCTATCCTTTAGCGTTCGGAATACCTGTTGTCCTTATGGTTGTATCCATCAGTAAGTATCTCTTTTCATTAAACCAAATTTATTTATACTCTATTGTAATGTGTTGAAATATTCAAAATAATTATGAGTTATTACTTAATACTTAATTCCTTGTTTCAGTATCTGTCTTTGCCGGTAAGAGAATGTACAAAATTAATAAACCTGAGGGAAGTAGCATCGCTGTTGACGCCTGCAAATGTATCGGAGTAAGTTACTCACCTCACACTCTACTCATATCTAAGTAATAAAAAGGTTTTTAGACTATTTTCCATAAAATGGTAATACATTTGAACTACACGGTGAGTCCCTATTTTGATGGATTAACACAAACTGTCTATCCACGTAAATTAAAATAACTTTAATGTTAAAGCAGCTTTCTTGATCTGATGATGGTCTTCAAAAGGCCATCATCAGTGTCTATTAAGAAAGAAAAAGAGATACAAATAAGAAGATTAAGTGAGAGGTCTACTTCATGAAGGAGATGGACGTGAGACTCACGTTAAGGCCCCCATACACGGTCAAAATGTTTGCGCAAACATTTTGACCGTGTATGGCTGTTTGATGTTTGACGTATATGGCCTAAATTTGCCCAACATCAGGTTTGTGCAAACATCATGTTTGCGCAAAATGTTTGATCGGGTTTGGGGACCTCTAGTCTCACGAATAATTAATAATTATAAAATTAATAATTAAATAAAGGATAATATAAATTTATTATTATATGAATACATTACTTTTTAAATTTATAAATACTCTACATGATACGTTGAGAAGTGATAGATGGATTTAATTATTGACTATCTCTTTCTGAGAGTTAATTTAATCACTTTTATTCATTATACCCAAATTTAAACGGCTGTTTCAAAGCACATAGAACTTCGCATTTAACAAACCCCTTGCTTGATTACAGCACGCCATAAGCCGTAAGATAACGTCAAAAGAGAAGAAGAGTCATTGGCTGGAATATGCCGAAGATAAATATAGCAGAAAGCTTATCGAAGAAACGAAAATTCTACTCAACATTTGCTTGCTCTTCACTCCGACAATTGTATTTTGGTCTCTTTATGAACAGCAGGTAAATTGACAAAATTTTATTACATCGACTTAAAATTTTAAATATTCATTTATTAAAATGCCTATATTTAATTAAGAAACTTATTTATTATTAATAATGTATGTAAATTTTTGTAGGGTTCCAAGTGGACATACCAAGCTAATCGTATGGATGGTAGAATTGGCAACATTGGAATTCTTCTTCCAGATCAGATGCAGACATTGAACGCTGTCCTTGTCCTCTTATTTATTCCTCTTTTTGAATACGTTGTGTATCCCATCTGTTATAAGCTTCATCTTATCAGGACATCTCTTCAAAAAATATGTTTGGGAGGATTTGTTGGTGGTATTTCATTCGTACTTTCCGGCATATTGCAATTTTATATTAATGTAAGTTTACTTTTATTTTACCACTTATAAAACTTAAGGCCCATTTACACTTTGATTAGTGAAAGTGTGAGTGTTAAGTGCGAGTGTTTAGTAAAAACGCTACATCCATTTGGACACCAAGAGTTTAGAATAAGTGTTAAGTATTTTTTAAGCAAATTTTCCCTAAACACTTGCACTAATCAAAGTGTAAATGGGCCTTTAATCATTATTTTCTTCCTTTCCTGTTGATAACTGTTTACAAGAATAGGTGTTTCTACTGCCCTCTAATTCATTCATCCATGTCAAACCCCTCCAGTACCCCTTCTCTGAGTAGGTTTATTATGGAACTTGATGGGTCATCTTTACGCGTTATATTATTACATATAATAGAAAAAGTTATATAAGGAAAATGTACAGACTGCAAAATACACACAAACAAAATGGTACTTCTTTAGATTGATATTCCCTTAAGCCTTGTCCACACTAGTAGACATGTTGCGCGATTTTGGTCTCAGAGACATGTCTAGCGATTTGTCTATAGACATCGGCTGAGGCAAACGGCGTCTACGGTCTCGTTGCTAGACCAAAATCGCATGTCTATGGTTTTCCATTTTAAATGGTAGACACGGTGCAACGTTAAGCATGTTGCGCAACGTGTATACAAGTGTGGACGCTAGACCTAGACCATAGACGGTCTCAGCAGATGTCTATAGACACGTTGCGAGACATTTCTATAGACGGTCAATGAGACCTAGACTACAGAAATGTCTCGCAACGTGTCTACTGGTGTGGACTAGGCTTTATGATTTTTTAGAATATAAATGAGTTTGACTAAATAACTATTAAGACAAAGGGATGTTTAGTCCAATGTACTTTGGGACAAAGGAATACCAAACTTCTGTGGAGAGACTATTTTTATTATCCATTAAGATGACCTCCATAGACTCTCCCATGCCTACAATCAAACTTCTATTTTTATAAGGAGAGTAACAGTGTAAAGAAGAACATTACGTACATCTTCTTTAGATTGTTACTCCCCTCTGTTAATTTTGTGAAGGGAGAAACAATTTAAAGAAGCGCCAACAAAATTGTCAAATTATAATGTTGGATGGTCAATTAATTTCATTTGACTAATTTAAAATTTTATATTATTTCAGACTTCAAATCCGGTGTTTCCTAATCCAGGTGAAGCTCAGTTGAGAGTATACAATAATTTGAACTGCACAATTGAACTTATACCTGAATTCCACCTTCAAAATGACCCTATCAAAACTTCACCAGGTCCAGTCATCATCCTACCGTACTCAGACTATACGGATCTTACTATACCTGCCAAGAACACCAGACATATATTGACTAGCATAGGCTCCTCCTGTCCTCACTATGTGAATAGTACCGCCACCATCGAGCTAAATAATGAAAAGGTAACGCAACGATCCATGTAATAAAGTAAAAATGAGATAACAGCGAATAATAAAGAATAAAAAAAAGCCATAATAGACATAGATTTGAATGTCAAGTTTAAATTCTAACGAAATCATTAATGGTATTAATTTGTGGATAATAAAATATAATCATATGTATATAAAACAATATAATTATAAACTACAAATAATTATTGTTTCAGGCTTCATCGTATTTCATCATGGCAAATTCTAGTGGATTATTGGATCTCTATGCTCTCGATACAAAATGCTACAAGGAGTTGGACAAAAGTGAAAATGGCAACCCAAAAATTAAGTAAGAAATATTTAGATAAAAAATCATTCTATAATGAATTAGACATTTATATACTAATTTTCTTCAAAATCTATTGAATCGTTTTGAACTTATCCGGACAAACTTTAGATTTATATTATTTATTTTTATTGCTTAGCTACAAGTTCTAATTATAATCATCAGTGACGAATATTTTTCATCTCTTAAGGGTTTAAAACAGGTACCTCTGTGTGGTGGTGGCACCTATCAGTGCCGAGACCAAATTTAAGCTAAAATCCATTTCTCTATTTCGCCTCGGGATATGATTCTTCTGAACATGGATGCCAAATTTCGTCAAAATTGGCCAAGTATAGTTTGGCTCCTCACGTCTGCACAGGCGACAGACATTTTATAAAAACCTCTTTTTTGGACTTAAAACTTAGGGAACCTCAAAACGTGTAAATCCATCAATATTTCAAAATCAAATTTTCGCGCCATCATAATACTTTCTCTTCATACATATGAGAAAGAAAAAAGTAGAACAACCCTACACAAACGCTCACAAAAAAGTATTCGGTACTACGATGTAGATATCGTGTTCTTTATTCTCCCGATAAAATTATAATACTCAACCTCCTAGTAAATTGCAACTTTGCAGATTTAGGAATTTCGGCTATTTTCTTAAAATAAAAAAATCGAGGGGTTTAATAATAACTGAACTAAATGGACGCTACTTGACATAAGTTACCATCTATTTATATCGCGATGCCGGGGGTACTCCGAGCGTAGAAATCCTTGCTGTTGTCGGGAATAGAACCCGAATCAATTACTTCCAAAGCGAGAATGATCGCTATCACCAGGGAACCCTTAGGTTAATTAAAGTTCTTTAATATATTTAAGATAAATTTGTGATTACCCAACTTAATTAATTTAACTTTCCAGGGTTCTATACAATGTAAATCATGAAGTTAAGATGAAATTTACATTGTCAGACAAGGCAACAACATTAAATCTGGATCCTCAAATCAACGGCAGTCTAAGTCATCAAACTGTTTGGAACGCCAATCTCACCACGGGAAGGTAAGTGTTATCTTTTTAATTGTTCTGTTTAATTTTAAAAAGATATTTAGGATTAAGAGTTCTTTAACCACTCTGCAAGGAACAAATAAACCAACAGTCCCATCAAAACATTTTTGTTAACAAAAAAAAATTGTACGACTAGAGGTGCAGGAGATTCTAAGTACAGCATTTTGTATTTTTTTAACAATCAACTTTTAATATTTTTGCTTCCAAGTCTACCGCAGCGAAAGCTTTGTGTTCGCTTTTGGTAGATGAACATTTTTCCCCTTTAAAAAATCAAAATTTCCACTCGCATTTTACGTTTTAGACCTTTCTGAACAAATTTAGTTTCGTGCCTGCTTGTCTGTCGGGCAGTGTGTCCACGAATCCTTGCCACAAGTATAACTTCCACTATGTTCATCCAAAGTTGATAAAATTGTTAGGGATCACGCAGGTTAGGCCCTAGATAGTCTCAGCAATGGTACCCTCGGAGAAAAATACTCCAACCGTCCAATTCTCGGCACCTAATGGTCCAATTTCGCTCAAATTTAGACGTTAGTTGAGGATCGATCTTATGATGATGCTATATGAATTTTATCATAATCATATCAGTAGTAGCTACTGAGCATGCTCAAACGGAAAAATCCGACAAACAATCATTTCTCAGGGCCTAATGAACCAATTTTGCACAGGATTGGTGGACAGTTATGGACTGATGATCCCCTTGATTTTTTTGATGAAACTATGTTCCACAGTAATTGGCATTCTATTTGTTTTTTTAAATCGTAATTTTATCCATTTTAATTTTTATCTATAGAGCCTTACTCTGAACACCAAACTATAGGAGCGTGATCCCCAAGGGATTTACAAAAACAGGTGGTCAATCTGATTATCAAAGAAATAACTAAACCTGTGGCACTTAAAGCCCACGGAGGGCCTAGGCCTGCCAAAGGGGTTGATGTGTCGCTCCATCAGTGTCAAAAGTTAATTGCTTATGAATTTATCTATTATTATTTCTTATAAATATTGTTATAATATTTCAGTTATGATGTGGCTTTGGATGATTATAAATTGGGCAGAAAAGTAAATTTCGAGCCTGGAGCAGTCTATATGTTTATGCTGATTAATCAATCGCTAACTTCTCAGGAATCTTGGGTAACTATTGTTTAAAACTATATTTAGTTTAAATCAAATTATAATTATTATTTACTACACTGATACTCTTGCTTAGTTGGCAAGAGCATCTGTACTAGAAATACAGGAGACCCGTGGTTCAAATCCCGGCGCGGGAGTGTATTTTTCACTGTCTGTTTCCCGTAGTAAATAATAATTATAATTTGATTTAAATTAAAATTTAAACTTTCCGTAGTATGAAAACTACCAAAAACCTTATTACGATTTTAAAATATTCAAATTATATTTACCTAGGTACTACTAAAATATAATTCAGACGAGTTTGTAAAATCCAACCAAAACCTTACTTCTTTCCTTCAGTATCTTAAGTCTGTGTCTGGACATCCTGCCTGCCATCTCGCAAGGAACTGCAGGGGACCAAAAAGGAATAAAAAGGGCTACAGGTGTGGAGACGAAGGACTTAAGCTGAATTGTTGCGATAAGGACCCACACTGCATTCTCGGTGGTTGGGATTTGATTTGCAATTGAGGCACACCACGGGATCGGGGAAATGCCCAATTTTCCGGAGGGCCTTAGAGAATGCTAAACGCGAGCTGAGAGTGCGTACCCTCTCAGTAGTCGCCTTTTCAAGATTCCCACAGTGGCCATCGTAAAAAAAAAAAAAAAAAAAAAAAAAAAAAAACTGCCACAGTTTATCTGGTTTATTTGTTACCCTTAACTTTTTACTATACGAGTAGATTTTTTTTTTTTTGTATTACACGTATGATATAGAATTCACAAATTGTTCGTAGGATTTTGAACTGTTTACTCTTACACCAGCAAACAACATCAGTATTCTTTGGCAAACTCCTCAGTACGTTGCTATCACAGCGGCTGAAATTCTACTCTCTATTACTGGCATGGAATTCTCATATAATCAGGTACATTTGATGTTATATGTTTCTTTCTTATTTAGTCACGTCAGATGTAAAGAAGTAAAACAATATCAAAAGTAAATGTTGACAATCTCGATCACCTGATTTCTCTTAATGATTTTGCAAGCATCACGTACCTCTAATATCGAGTGTCAATGATTCATGATGATGAGTGACGATTGACCACCAAGTAATGTGAACTCACAACTTAAAATTCCCAACTCCTTATTTCTCCAAGAAATGTATCACTTCGCTACCGAGATCCCAATTAATGGATAAGACGACCTTTATCACTAATTCATAGGAGTATCATTCTTAGTTTTACTACAAAAAAACGTATTAGACAAAACAAGTAGCGTCATTTCCCCTTCCTAATTTAAATTCTCCATAATTCCATTGTAAATTTAAAGCACACGTTGCACAAGTACGCGAGAATAGATAAAGCTATCCCGACCAACACAGCAGAAGCATTGATAAAACAAAAATAAGAACCCTTATTTTAAAGAATTCAGGTTTATTGTAACCGTAACACGCGCGATTATTACACATCCGCAAAGCTATAGACAAGGTGATTTTGTTTTAATGTAAGAAGCTCGCTTCCATTAAAAATTGTAGGGAGTAATTAGTAACTTCATACATTTATCACTGCAATTATTTTCATCTCATACCTCCCTGAATATTGGACTTATATTGTTTGTATTTGGACCACAAAAAGCGTCTTATATAGATCTTGGACGAATACCTCTTGACCCCAACATTTTTGTTTTAACGAAAATAATTCTGTTTTTTCAGAGTCCTGACAGTATGAAGTCGTTTGTTTCTTCTTTATGGCTTGTCACTGATTCCTTTGGAAATATCATCGTGCTTATCATTGAAGGAATAGACATCTTTACTAATCAGGTATGTAATAAAATAGAATAAAAATACATAATCTAATTAGATTATTAGAATGTTGAACATACACCAAACGCGCATACACACTCTTGGTGAATGAACTACTTAAAAAGAATAAAAAAACAAGGTTAATAGAATCAGGCTTTCAACCTCTATTTTAAATTTACTCGATGAAAGGACAATATCTTTACTAAGAACTAGTTTTCTTATCTTTAGAACTTTTAACCCTTTAAGGATTGGTGGTTTGCCTGGCAAACCATCCCCTTTTGCTCCGAATGGCGCACTACTGTTTTTTTCTAATTTCTAAAAGTAGAGTTGCAAATCTCATCTGTGGGATCAAGAATGGCCCCAGATAATTATTTAAAAAAAATTCTAGCCCCCCTCCAAAAAGGTGGTTTCTAGGAGTTACCACAAATCAATTAGGTATTTGTACTTCTGATGACCTTGACAAAAATTATATTGTCTGTAAGGTTTGGTGGTTTACATCTTTTACCACCTTAAAGTATGTGGTTAACGGAATGAACCACCAAACCTCTACGACCACGTAATTTATTAATTTTTCACAGCTCAAGCTAAAAATCTGTCAATATCTCGAAAGCGCAAATTACTTATTATAAAAACACAATATTAAATCAAAACTGGTAGTATAATAAGTGTTTTGACAAAAATTCTCCCTAAGAAATTGCTTCTATGAGCCACAATAAAAAAAAACTGGAGACACATGTCATCCAAAACACACGTGTAGAGATGGTCAGGTGGTAAACCGCGGACACCACTAATCCACTGAACATTTTTTTTTTTTTTACCTGATCCTTAAAGGGTTAGTGATATTTATTGAGGTGGTGATTATTATAGGACTTATGATCTCAGGTAATATACTTTGGGACAAAGGAATATCTCACTCCTGTTTTGATAAGGGTAGTAACAGTCTAAAGAAGAACATTCCGTACCCCTTCTTTAGATTGTTACTCCTCCTCTGCTTTTATAATATAAGGGGAGTAACAATTTAAAGAAGTGCCACCTTACGACGAAAATATAAATTAAAGATGGACCACGAATTTATAAATATATCAAATTGCGGCGAGAATACTTTACATTTTTCACCTAGTAAGAAACTGCCTTGCTGTTTGAAGATGAAAATCGACTTCTACTTTTTAATCTTTTCTTTTATGTAGCATACATTATTTAATTTTTTTTTTTTTGATTTGTTTAAAGGCTTACACGTACTTCCTATTCGCCGGACTTATGACAGTAGTTATGCTTATTTTCGTCGTTCTCGCAATCAATTACAAACAGCCTGACTTCGAAGTCGACGAGAATAACAGATTAGTTGTTAAAGGAACTACAAATAATCCAAAGGAATCTATCTCAGAACCCAACGCCTTAGTCAATTAAGTAAATGATGTTATTTCTAGTCAGTCTTCCCAAGGAGGTCATTAGGGAAAGAGCTCATATTCAAACTGCCTGTGATATTTGACAAAAAAGTTATTAAAGATAATTAATTATATTTATTAAAGAGAATTTATTTCTCTTAATTATTAAATTTTAATCAATGTAAATTGGTGGAAGATCTTGATTTCAATAACTTGATGTATTATAGGGATCAAATTTCAAAAAGAATTGTCATGATTTTAATTTAAATTTGGTTGTGATTAGTATCCAGAAAATATTCTATAATAAGAATGATCAATAAAGTAAAGGAATCTGATAAACAAGGAAATGAGTAATGTGCTGAAATTGAGTAATGTGATTGAGTATTGAGTAATGTGTTTTAGTATTGACTAATTTGATTGAGTAATGAGTAATGTGATTGAGTAATGAGTAATGTGATTGAGTAATGAGTAATGTGATTGAGTATTGACTAATGTGATTGAGTATTGAGTAATGTGATTGAGTAATGAGTAATGTGATTGAGTATTGAGTAATGTGATTGAGTAATGAGTAATGTGATTGAGTAATGAGTAATGTGATTGAGTAATGAGTAATGTGATTGAGTATTGAGTAATGTGATTGAGTATTGAGTAATGTGATTGAGTATTGAGTAATGTGATTGAGTATTGAGTAATGTGATTGAGTATTGACTAATGTGATTGAGTATTGACTAATGTGATTGAGTATTGAGTAATGTGATTGAGTAATGAGTGATGTGATTGAGTATTGAGTAATGTGATTGAGTATTGAGTAATGTGATTGAGTATTGAGTAATGTGATTGAGTATTGAGTAATGTGATTGAGTAATGAGTAATGCGATTGAGTATTAAGTAATGAGTAATGTGTTGAAATGTGCTATTTAAAAGGCTTATAAAATTTCTCCATATGAACTCTAAATGTATAATCGCATCAGGTATATAAGGATTCGTTTTGTGTAAGATGTTTGTCTCACTCATCTAGAAATTAAACCTTGATATTATGTTAGCTCTACGTGTATCTTTTTAAAAATTTACTGAAGAAACCTAAAATGAATATGTAACCCAGATTTTAATTTGAAGATGTCATTAAATATAACACCCATTTTAGCAGTAATGGGACATGTATTTCCAGAATAATTAGAGACAAACATTAAAGCCAAGGTACTAAATCTATAAGAATAAAAACAGCCACCATTATAAACAGTAGCCATATTGAAAAAGTTGAATAATCTTTTTTATACTCTACACTACAGGGATTAATTTTAAACTGTTTCAGTTTGACGGCAACAAAATAAAAACAGTTATTGGCAATTGAAATAAAGGTACATTAATTAATATTTATATTGTAGAATTTCTTTATATATTTATCAATACTGTTTAAATTATGTATATATATATATTAATTTTATAAATACCACAATAATTATATAAATATTGTACATTTTGTCAATTGTAAATAAATATTGAAACACTACTTTTCCTTTAAGGTAAGAAAAATTATTAATTGCTTTGTTTTAAAGAAAGTAATAATCAATTATGTAGCAATGTAAAAAGAAATTAATAAAAAGTTTTATTTTATTCTATGATATATCTTTCTATCTTATGTGTACCCTTCTTTAAGTATATTATATGCAGGTGGATCCAATTACGGGTAAAGAATTTGAACACTTATTTTGGTGTTTGCAAAGTTTCGATTTATAAAAATTGTTATATTTTATAAATACCTAGTGCCTATAAAATTAATGATTTATAGACTAATGCTTCCACCACTGGAATCATGACCAAGGATGTGGTTTCATTATACAGGGTGGTCCAAAAGTCTCCCCCCCCCCCCTCTTAACTTTTGAACGGTTTGAGATAAATTAATGAAACTTGGGGGATCTCTACCATGCAAAGGGAAGTTTGTTTTCATGCAATCACCCACTAGGGGCAACCACCCACTTTGCCCCCAGGCCACCCAACTTCAGAATTTCAATTGGAATGTATATTTTTGATAGCATATTTGGATTCTACAGTGAAAAATAATAAACTTTTACTTGAAACTATTTTTTCTATCTCCAATATTTTGCCCCCCACAGGGGGGCAAAGATTGAAAAATAACCCTTCCGATAATACGTTGTAAAATCTAAACGGTTAGAGATAAATTAATGACACTTAGGGGATCTTTACTATGTAAAGGGAAGTTTGTTTTCATGCAATCGCGCAGTAGGGGCAACCTCCCGTTTTGCCCCCAGACCACCTAACTTCAAAATTTTAACCTGGAATGTATATTTTTGATAGCAGATTTAGATTCTACGGTAAAAAATAAAAATATTTTTTCCGTGGTAGGCTGTGAAATAGTAACTTTAGAGCCTAAAAAACATAGCTAAAATCCATTCTTTCATTACGTGGACTTAAAAAATCTTTTCATTACTCCTAGCTGTAAAGAAAAATCTTTTACGTCCTAGGAACTAAAAGATTTTTATTTTCCGGCGGGTAGTTGTCAAAACTTCCGTTCGTAGCGCTGCAGTCTTTGTAGAAATGCTTCTAGTACGATGAAAATCCGCTAGATGTCAATGCGTTTTATTTATCTTTTCTTATAGTGTAACCTCTTTTAAAGGTTTCTTTTTTTAAATTTTAAGTATGTACTAATATTTGTTATTATTATATATTGATTAGTGATTAATATTTAATGTTTTTTCATTGTCTGCTACCTCGGAAAAAATAGCATATGCTTCGCAACTGTGAAGTGTTTTTTCTTTACCGCGGCAATTACATTTACTGTAGAGCGAAGCGAGACAGTAAATATTGCCAAGGTCCACTTCACAAGGGCCACTTCACAGCCTAGTAACATAATATACTATTACTTCAAACTTTTTTTTCAATCTCCAATATTTGGCCCCCTATAGGGGGGCAAAGGTATAAAAATGGTAGATTTCAGCGCCTGGGGGCAAAATGGTGGTTGCCCCTAGTACGCGAGTGGATGATTACACACTTCCCTTTACATGGTACAGATCCCCCAAGTTACATTACTTTATTTCAAAGTGTTATTTCTTTACCATTTCGGAAGGGTTCGCTATCTTTACCCCCCATGTAGGGGGCAAAATATTGGAGAAAGAAAAAATATTTTCAAGTAAAAAAATATTATTTTTCACTGTAAAATCCAAATATGCTATCAAAAATATACATTCCAATTTGAAATTCTGAAGTTGGGTGGCCTGGGGGCAAAGTGGGTGGTTGCCCCTAGTGGGTGATTGCATGAAAACAAACTTCCCTTTGCATGGTAGAGATCCCCCAAGTTTCATTAATTTATCTCAAACCGTTCAAAAGTTAAGAAGGGGGGGGGGGGAGACTTTTGGACCACCCTGTATTAACTAGGGGCAACACAATGAACAAACTGCTCCACTCAACAGTTAGTTAAGTCTATCAGATGTTTAGTCTAAACATTTATGAGGATGTAAGTGCTATAATAGCAGAGGATATAATACATTCTAATATCATTTATATAATTGAGTAGAGTTCAGACGACAACGACTCACCTCGAAATTATTTGTTATTGCTAAGCTAAGACAATCATATTTATTTTAATAAAAATAATTTTTTTTTGTTTTTTATTTGGTCTTTAAATAGATATAATAACTTATCTTAATTAATTTACTTAATTTTACTTATTTTTTAAATATAAAATTAAGCCCGATGCCAAGGGCTTAACGGCTTCTAAGATAAAATATAATTCAAATTTTTAAATTTTAGGTAGTATTCATACTATGGAAAGATTAAATTTTACTTTAAATCAAATTATAATTATCATTAACTACGGGAGACATACAGAGAAAAATACTGAGTATGAATACTACCTAAAACTTACAAATTTGAATTTCTAATTGATGGTACTAGGTACAGGTACTAATTGAGTACTTTATAATTATAAGCGTTAATTCTCGGTCTAGTTCTATTGCCGTGAATATTGGCTCGCTAGACTTTTAGAAAAGATTAAAAGCTTGGATTCGGGAATTTGTATCGGTAACGACAGAGAAAAATCATTCTCCAGTATAGCTCAGTGGTAAGAGCGCCTGTAACGGATATACAGGAGGCCCGTGGTTCAAGTCCCGGTGCTGGGGTCTATTTTTCTCTGTATATCTCCCGTAGTTAATGATAATTATAATTTGATTTTATCTTCAAAATCGAATGAATCGTGTCTGAAATGCTAGTTGATTAAAATTTAATATAACAGACTTTGCTATTAAACTATATTTTATGATTATATAGTAACTTATTTCCTTATTTTTATAACTTCCAAAAGAATCATTTGATTGAAAATTTTTCATTTTCATCGAATAATTGCGTAATTCTATAAAAAAACCAAGATGTTAGTTAAATATTTAACTAACAATTGATGCAAAAAAAATTAAGTTTGACTAAATAATATAAGTAATGAGGACTGGAAAAACAAAAGAAGTTTTTTTTTTTTATTTTTTTTTTTTTTTTTTTTTTTATTTTTTTTTTTTAGACAAGTTATTTATTGGCATAAGTAACAAAACATTTTTGTGTATACCGGAGCCATAATGTTATTTTGAGAGGGGATAGTTTGCGCCTTTCATAATTGTTTTGATATTTTGCAAAGGATTGGAGCTTTCTAATTTCATTTGTGGAAGAGTATATTGGATAATTTTGGAGTAAATATTTTATTATTTTTTAATTTATTTTTATTATTATTATTATTATTATTATTATTATTATTATTAATTTTTTTAAATGGGAATTTAAGATTAGATTTTTGTTAGGATAGTTTGCAGGTGTTTAAATAGGTATCATAGGAAGTCTGTGGACTGACTTAATGGGGGGCTAACCTGGCATTTACCTAGTAAATTGAGGATAACTACAGAAACCCTCAATTAGAGTCCTTCCTAACTTCTTCCTATTTTTTCCCAAAGTAAAGACAAAAGAAGTTAAAACGATAATGTAAATAACAGTTTACCTTGTAACTAACAACGTTTTAGTATTATATTTGAACTTTTTTTTTTTTTTTTTTTTTTTTTTTTTTTTTTTCCAGCCGGGGGGAAATAAATCCCAGAGACATAGACCACCAGATGGATCCTTTGAACAAACCCGGGTTGTAGAAGGTTTCCCTCTATTAATTCATAGACCCTCTACTCCTTCAACATTCTGATGCCTTGGCAAAATGCCACTATCTTGTTGATGGATATTTTTCTCAACTTCCTGATTGGAACGGTTGCCTCACCGAAGATCAGCCATCTATGATTTAGCAGCCCGGGGCAGCGGCTAATTAGATGTAGGGGAGTTTCTTCGTCCTCCCCGCACAGCCTACAGATTGATTCGTCAGCCAATCCTAGTAGCTGTAGGTGCCTATTTAATCGACAGTGACCCGTTAGGAACCCTGTCACAGTATGGCAAGATTTCTTATTTAGACTCAACATGCTTTTGGCGAGTCTTGAAGAGGGTCCACTTATAAATAATTTGGATTGTCTCATCCTGGGTGACTTATCCCAGGTTTCTTGAAATTCTCTGACCAAGGAGAGTTTCAGTGCTGTCTTAATGTTGCACCGAGAAATGCCCACACTGGGTTCAGGTGTCAAGGGAGTTGAGCCGGAACCTTGTCTTGCTAGATGATCTGCCATTTCATTTCCCTCGATTCCTTTATGACCCGGAACCCAAAGCACTTGTACCTTGTTTCTGCAAGAAATAGCCTCTAGTGCTTTTTTGCAGTCGAAGACTAATTTGGAAGTGCATTTGGGTGCAGCCAGCGCCTTTATCGCTGCCTGACTGTCGGAACAGATATATATCTGTTTATCTGGTTCATGTGTGTTACTCATAATAGTCTGAGCGCATACAAGGATAGCATATATTTCTGCCTGAAACACTGTGGCATATTTTCCTAGACTTATGCTCTCCTCATAGCTTGGGTCTTTACAGTAGATCCCAGCTCCTGACAACTCCTCTATTCGTGATCCGTCCGTGTACCACACGTCTTCTCCCGTGATAGAAATGTTCGTCCTGTTTTCCTCCCAATCCTGCATCGAGGGGAAGTAAGAACTCCAAGAGTTCCTAAATTGCCATCTAGCAATGCAATAATCTTGAATCATTAATGCCATAGGACACCTGTCTATCAGAAGATCCCATGCCTTTTCATGGCCTCTGTGACTATTGTAGCCGCACCACAGGCCAATGCAGTGAAGCCGATATGAGGCCATCATGGCCTCGAATCGGATATATAGGTCTAGTGGGGGAAGTCCCACCAGTACCTCCAGAGCTAGGGTGGGTGCTGTTCTCATCGCTCCTAGTATTCCAAGACACACTGTCCTCTGAAGATGCTCTAGTTGCTTATTTGTAGTGGTCAGTAGTACTCTTGGCCACCAGACGACACAGGCATATGATAAAATTGGTCTGACCATGGCCGTGTAAATCCAGTGTATCACTTTAGGCTTAAGACCCCATGAGGGGCCTATAGCTCTTCTACACACCCAGAAAGCTGCCATTGCTTTGTTGAGTTTGCTTTCCAGGTGATTAGACCAGGTAAGTTTCTTATCTAAAATAACTCCAAGATACTTACCTGAATCAGACAGCTCTAGACTCTTTCCTCCCAGATACAGTGCCCTAGCGCCGTCTAACCTTCTCTTCTTTGTAAAGGGAATCACAACAGTTTTTCCTGGGTTAACTCCAAGGCTGTTTCTCGTGCACCATCTTTCGATGATACGCAGAGCTCTCTGTGCGAGTTCAAAGACAGTACTAATTACTTTTCCTACGATTAGTACTGCTACATCGTCAGCAAACGCCTGAATGTAGAATCCTTCTTCCGTCAGACAATGGATAAGATCGTCTGCGACTAGGCACCAAAGTAAGGGCGAGAGAACCCCCCCTTGGGGGCACCCTCTCCTGACGACTGCTTTAACGCTTGTGTTATTCCTTTGAGCCTCGACTATCCTAATAGTCAGCATCGAATTAATCCAGTCAGTCACCACTTGGTTAACGCCATGTATCCGAGCGGCTCGACAGACACTTTCGACTGGGACGCAATTGAATGCCCCTTCTATGTCTAAAAATAGACCCAGTGCCAGGGACTGGTAGGTAAGGGCTCCCTCTATTTTCCTGATAAGGTGATGAAGGGCTGCTTCACAAGATTTCCCTGCCTGATATGCATACTGTTGCCTGCTCAGTATGTTAGGTATGGAATCTCTGATATATCGATCAATCACTCTCTCTAAAGTCTTCAGTAAGAACGAAGTGAGACTAATAGGTCGGTAAGACTTAGCTAAGGTGAGATCTGGCTTCCCTTGCTTGGGAATAAAAACCACTCTCACCTCTCTCCATCTTCTAGGAATAGTCCTGTAAATTAGGCAATTCCTTAGGATCTTTACTAGGTCCCTAAGAATTAAGTCCATACTCTCTTGTAGCATCTTGGGACTTATTTCGTCAAGCCCTGGTGACTTAAACGGTGCAAAGCTATTTACAGCCCACTTAACCTTGCTTTCGGTAATAATAGAATCAGCTGTACTCCTGTCCCCCTCCGTTGGGACAACCTGACTTTGATTTCCTACATTACTTCCATCTGTGAATTCACATTCTGCCAAGTGAGTTCCCATTAGATGTTTAAGCGCCTCTTCCTCAGAGGTCGTAAAGTTGTTCCCTTCTATAAGAAGGGGACCATTACCCACTGCCGGTGACTTAGAGAGAATACGGTGAAATTTGGCTGTTGGTGCCGCCTCTCCAATCTCGCTACAGTAGTTCCGCCAAGAGTTGCGCTTGGCTCTTTTTAACTCCTTCTTAAAATTCCTACGGGCCTCTTTGTGTGCTGCCCATAGAATTTCCGAGTTTGCTCTTCTGGCTTTATTTAGAGACTGTTTAACGCGCTTGCGTAATGACTCTAGGTACTGAGACCACCAAGGAACTGAAGACTTTCCTGACTTTGCCTTCAGTGGACAGCTTTCTTCAAATGCAGTCCTAATCGCTCTAGTAAGATTTGAAGTAAAAACCTCAGTTTCCTCCCAGCTGTCTGGACACGTCCCAATAGTGTCTAGGTTACTTCCAAGTAGTCTTCTGAATTGGTCCCAGTCCGTGGAACTGGGATTTCTATAGAAAACGTTCTGCGGAGCTGCGTCCTCCACACAGAACAGGATATGTCTGTGGTCCGAAAGAGATTCTTCCTGGTCCACTTTCCAGTTCCTTACTCTGCCCATAATGTCTTGTGTGCATAGTGAGATATCAATTACCTCCTTCCTCCTCTCCGTGAAGTAGGTAGGGACTGCTCCACGGTTCAGAATATAGAGCTCGGCACTTACTATGTACTCTAGGAGAGCTCTTCCTCTAGGATTGGTGTTGCTACTACCCCACACTGGGTTGTGGGCGTTTGCGTCACATCCTACCAAGAGGGAAAGGCCGTTACTTTTAGCGTAACGAACTAGATTTATAAAATCCTCTGAAGGAGGAGGATTCGGTGAGTCATAGGGGAGGTAGAGAGAGCAGAGGATAATGTCCTTGCTGCCTCCTCCTAACTGCCTGCCGTCCACCTTTATAGCTACCAGGTCCCTAAAACAGAAACCAGGTATTATTGAAGCTCTTATATTCCTAGTTACAATACAAGTTCTTGGCGATACGCCGTCAGTACAAGAAAAGAGGGTACCACCAGTAATACCCAGTCCTCGCACTTGTTCCTTATATACATAGGGTTCTTGAATCAGGCCAATGTTGATATTAAGTTCCACCATCCTTTTACAGAATAAGGAGGTAGCAGCGGAACCGTGTTGAAGATTGGCCTGGGAGATTCTTAGGGGAGGCTTCATTGATTGCTGTCAATGGTGACCTCCTCTGCCACACCCTGATCACCGCCTAACAGAGAGTCCTCGTCCTCTGTCATGACCATCACTAGTGTGGAAGTATCCTCCTCTATAGGGGGAGGAGGAGGGGGCGCTGAAGGTTGGTCAGAATCCGTCTTCCCCTCGTCTGCTGCCCTGACGAGTGGGGAAGGATGGGATTCCCCCTCCTCGGTTGCAGGAGATTTCTCACGGCCGCACTGCGGTCTCCTCTCCTAGCCTTGAGGATTCGTCCTTATCCTCCCTGGTCGGTTCCCGGTGGGTTTTTTGCTTTTGTCCCTGTCTAGTAGTGACACCTGGAACCTAACACAGTTGTAAATAAGAGCCATGCTCTTACTTTTCAGGAACTTAATTGAACCTGGATCAACGCGCGCAACCACTCTCTCTCCGAAGCGTCGTTTGGACCTGTTGAGTATGCGCCAGTCCCTGGTAATGAGACCAGGGTTGAAACTCCTCAGGTTGAACAGGATCTCAGAATCCTTGGGGTTGTCCTCGTCAAGAATTGGCAGGGACATCCCAATCCTGACGAGATCAGGTAGAGACTCTACCTCCTCTAAAACAACCCCCTTCCACGGACATATCTCCTTAAGGCTATGCCTCACCCAGGTGAGCGAGCATTCTTTGAACGTTTGTCTTATCATTGATTAGAATAGAACTGAACATCATCAACTGTATATAAAAAAACTATAGAACAATTGTTTAAAAATATATAATTTATCATACCTGAATAAATAAATCAATCAAGAAAGTAAATTACTATAAATAAAACTTAGTAGAAATATAAATATAAATATGTATTTTTTATAATAATCAGTCATATAATAATGAAAATAATACTATAGTACCAAAGGAGTTTCGTTTATAGTTATATTTTTTACTTAAATGCTTGAATTTTAATTTTTAAAATCGTTATAAATATCAAGCTTGAGGTTGTCGTAATATATACGGTTTACTAAACACGTAATGCATATACGTAGTGAGTGTATTAATCTATATTATGTCTGTATGTTATTAAACACATTTCAGTAACTAGGAAAGAGTAGGATAGATACTAAACTGTGCGTGAAACAAAGATAGAATAAAAAAATTCGTGTGGTGTCGCGGGACACCCGGTAGGAACGAAGTTCCTTACAGTTTTCATTAAATATAAATTATAAAATAACACTGCTAAATACGTATACATTGCTAACTACTTATACATGGCGGAGTTAGAAAAGAGACAAAATTAAAAGTAAAGAACTGAATATACCTAGCAGAGTTAAGGAAAAATTAAAAGAAAATCATTATTTGTATCATTAAAGCAAGCGCCTTACTATACATATATATTAAATATAAGAACAAAGTTTATAGTTAAAGAGTATGTTTGTTAAAGGATGTTGGATTAAAATAGGACTGCTTTTTACTTACCCGGCCTATTAATATAAAATATATCTCTTCCCTACTCTAAAGCTTCTGCTTGTATCCGGTTGTAAGTTTACATGCCTGTTTCAATTGTACTTTAGACAATGTGTAAGAAGTTTTATAAAATCGTTATACGTTAGAACGGAAGATATCGGTGAAAAAGTTGTTTTCTTTATTTTAAACGTTTGGGTCCACTTTAATAAATTTAGCGATCATTATCACTTCATAACAGTGTCGGTGTTCGTTTTACTAAAAAAAAGAAAAAATAAAAAATAAATAAATAAAAAGTTGATTGTCTCATTAAATAGATAGAAAGTTAGATTTTTTTCTTGGATTAAGTACGCAGTATTTTATAATAATATACCTAATATATTGAAATAAGCGTCAGCACAGATCAATTTTACTTTAACAAGACCGTGATTATATTTTCTATATTTACAAAACCAAGTGACATTTTGACATAATATAACAAAAATAAACAAAACAAGTCAAGGAACAGGCTTCCTTAATAACATTTTTTCCCGTCTTTTTTAAGCTTAAGTTTACGCGAGCGTTGCGCGTGAACGCTTGGGTGGATAACGTTTTCCAACGAACTCAGCCTGGGCATTGGTAAAATGAACATGTGTACCAAATTTCAACTAACTCGGTGATCTTTTACTCAAGTTATCGTCATCGGTAGATTTCGTGATGGATTTTGCGTGACGGTGATTTTGGTCGTTTATTTCGGATTCATTCCCGGGCTCCAGATCGTGCCATAAGGAACTTCGTTCCAAAAATATAAGTAAATGAACTATGTGCTGGAAAAGGATAGAGAAAAAGGGGATAGATGGGTGGATACAAAAAAAATTTGTTGACTTTTCATACTCCGTGTTATTATATTGTTTTACATTTTTTCTTTTAGTTTTATAAATACAAGTGACCTCTTTGAAACTTGCACCTTTGTAGCCCCATGGTTGCAATTGCGCATCATGTGTGAGAGGTCATAAGTTCGAATCCGGCTGCTGGTAATTTTTTATTAATAAACCTTTAAACTGTGATTTACAAGAGATTTGACTCTTCTTCAGTTGTTTAAAGTAAGTAATAGAACTCATCTGACATCATTGAAAATGTTTAATATTTAAAATGGTTTTCAATTTCAGCGTATCTCTATTTATTTTTAAGTTATAAAAGGTTAATTTTTTTTTTTTTTTTTTTTTTTTTTTTTTTTTTTTTTTTTTTTGGTTTGTAGTTTTAGTCCCGTTCAACAGCTTTATTAGCTAAAAAAAAAATTAATTTAGCTTATGGGAGGCCACACTCAAGCCCTAATGTCCCAGGGGACATTTTCCCGCCTTTTTCCGGGAAAATTCTGCTCATTCCACAAGGTTCCTAACCTTTTCAAAAAAGACCCTCTTAAATATCACCAAAAAAAGATGGGTATTGCTGAGGATAAAACTTGCCGCTTATGCTAATAAGCAGAGGAAAGTGCAAAACACATTTTCTGCAAATGCACGGCTGTTAATGCTCAGTAAGCTTATCTTGGTAAGAACCGACATACGGAAGGCAGCCTGAGAATTAACTGGGAAACAGTACAAATACGGGGTTTTGTCGCAATAGACGCCTATTGGTTTCAGTGATAACAAGTATATATACAAGTCTTGTCAACCTACTACTAAGCGAAAAATTTCCAAGAGTAAAAACATTCTTATTTTACTACGTTTTTATTAGCTTGCTTTCTTGTTTGTTTGTTTGTCCGGTACAAATCTGGCAATCGATTTCTAACTAACTTCCCGAATAGCTAGACATTTGAAACTTTTAGCATAGCTCAGAACACGATGACAATGCATTATAATAATACTTTTAGCCATCTTTCAGAAAAATTTAATTAGTTTTCAGCAAATTTGGCTGTATGGAAAGTTAGTTCGGAAAAAATCCGCAAGTTATTTTATTTGTTTTGACATATCCCATATTTTTACGATCTTCATTATGACGGGTTTCAAATTTGTGATTTTTTTTTAAGAGGTAAACATTGAATGACAGCTAAAAAGAATAAGTAAACAAAGAAATAGATTAATTGACGTATGACAACCAGGTTTGTCTACACTTGTGTACTAGATATCGGTTCATATTTTCTACATCTGAACTTCTTTACTTGTACTTATTTTTTTTCTCTTACCCTCCCCTACACGGGGCCATATCGATGGCCACGGATTAGATTCGGTGTTGGTGAGATCCGTTGTTTAAAGATTTGTCCTTTTATAGGTTTAAGATCAGCTCTCTAGATGGTTGTCATTTGTGTGAAGTAAATAAATTCGGAACTATTTATATTTCACTAACATTTTATATAACAATAAAAATTATATTATCAACATTACATATTATGATTCAAAAGAAAATTAAAAAACGTAGTATATAAAAAGTTCTTTTTATCTTGTAATTATTTAGCTATAGAATCCAAATCTAGTCTTAAAAATTTGGCTTCCTATTCATTTTTTTTTAATTATGTAATTTGCACACACTTTTTCTGAACACAGAAAATGTTGAGCATATGTTCTGGAAGCGTAATTATAGCCTTTATCGAACCCTGAAAACCGCATCTTTCTATTTATCATGGTTCCGGAGATACTTCGCTGCTCCATATTAGCTACACCCTGTAGATGCTGGCCATTTCATTTCCATAGTCAGCAGTACCTAGATCAAAACTGCTATCGATTTGAGACGTTACTGTATTAAACATTTTGTTCACTTAAATTAAATATTAAAAGCTTCATGAATTATACCTAAATAATGTTTAATTTATTATTATTATTATTATTACTATAAGTTTCTATTAGAAACTTCCCCGATTATAATGTGTGGTGAGTTAGTGATTAAATTATGAATTTATACCGAAATAGTTACAAGGCTTGCTAGAAGCAACCTATAGCTTTCTTAACAACATAATTCATACTATCTCAAGAGAGAAACTGTTTTCAGAGAAGCAAATTGAATAAACACTTTTCAACGGAGCTCTTCTGCAAGCAAAGTGATTCATTATAAGTCAAGGGTTGAATCACCTTCTAGTGCGACCATCATGATGCATAACAACTAATTTAAATGTTTAGAGCGACATCAAATATATTATAGATAGTCCGCTCAAACATTTCATTGATACAGATAAAAATAATTATTATTTTAAAACTTTTAAGCAGTCTGAGAGAAAGATAGAAGAAATAATGCTTGTATTATGTGATAATTCCAAACTTATATTTCTTGTTGAAAGAAGGCAAAATATGATATGTCCAATTTTATATACCTTTAAAGAAGTTAATTATAAACTTTATTTTGCTGTGAAAAATCGATGATACCATTTACTTACAAAAAATATACTTGGTGTTTGTTTTTTATTCACCACCAATAAAAATGTGGTGTTAATGGCTAGTTTTTCTTAAACTTTCCCCATTTTCCGGACAAATAAAATTGAACCCACTTCTAATGTCAATTAAAAATGGTGGCAGAGTATGACAAAATAAAATAAAAACAATTCGAAGTATGGGTTTTCTATCATATGAACTCAGTGCAATTAATTTATGTAATGTAAAATTTAAGAAATATTGTGATAATTTTAGTGATCTGCTTTTATCAGAGAGGAAGATATCATATTTTGCCACCATCTAATCCTGCCTATCCTTCAAGTAATAAGGTTGGCATTTCAGTAATATGTCCATCTTGTAATATATTGCCACCTTCGAGAAACTTCTTTTTAGATATTTCATATTTAGACATGTCGTGGTATCTCGGGAACTATAAATCGTAAAGGTATAACGTTTTACCACTTTTTAGATCTCACTGAGAACTACCAGTTAGTGTAAAAACCTAAAAGTGTAAAAAAAAATTGAAAAAATAGACATATCATATTTAGCCTGCTTGTCACAGATTTTGTTGCCATTTTTACGGAAACTAGATATTTCTAGAAAAAGCGATTCATATAGATTGATACTGAAGTAGATCACATTTCAAAATTTGTTAAGCTAAATCGCCGGTGCCGGTTTTAAGAGGACGTTATTTATACTTTAAAATTTTGAACTAAAATTCCTTATTTGACTGAGCCTTAGACTGGGATTTAGCTAACAAAGTTTTCCAAATTTCATTGGGATCTATTCGGTAGTTATGTTTGCACGCACATGCATACCAACTTTGGCACTTCTATAGATTGTTACTCCCCTTATTAAAAAATCTAAAGGAGGTGTACGGAATTTTCTTTTTCAGAGTGTTACTCCCCTTAAACAAAAAAAAATGTGATATTCCTTTGTCCCAAAGTTCATTGGAATAAACATCCGTTTGTCCTAAATAGTTATCAAGTCGAAGTGATTTATATTCTAAAAAACATAGGGGAGTAACAATCTAAAGAAGTACCTCAATTTTAGGATTAAGAGGATATTAAAACGTATATTATCAATATCTCTAAAGGAAGTGTACTGCGCCCTCGCAATGCATCTTCTCTATACTTTGTATATGTCATTTATCTTCTTTTAAGTATCATATACTTTGTATATGTCTTTTATCTTCTTTTAAGTATCATATACTTTGTATATGTCTTTTATCTTCTTTTAAGTATCATATACTTTGTATATGTATTTTATCTTCTTTTAAGTATCATATACTTTGTATATGTCTTTTATCTTCTTTTAAGTATCATATACTTTGTATATGTTTTTTATCTTATTTTAATTATCATAATATACTGTGTATATGTCTTTTTTGGGGCCTCTGGAACTCTTATTATTGGAGAGCGATTATCTCTCCAATGCATGAAGCTAAACAGCATCGGCCACGGTCACAACTTGGACTTATTGGGGCCCAGCATCGCCATACAAATGGATAGCTGCTTATGTGGACTAAGTGATGGTGAAAGTCCATTGTAAGAATTATAAAGCTGATGAAGCAAAACACTAACCCCAGTGGCGCCCCCCGCAAGAAGTATTTGAGGGCCCCTCGCCAAAGAAAATTGATGAGCAAAAAAAAGAGTACCTGATAATAGTATAGAAATGTGGTTTCTTCCAAGGGTTAGATTTTTATTGTATACTCTGAACGGCATTTCTACAAAGAAATGTTATCGATTTGAGGGCCCCCTTCCTCCGGGGGGGGGGAGTTATAAGTTATAAGTATTTTTCCGTGTTGACTACACATGAAGCAAAGGTTTTCCCATTTAAATTTTCTTTATTCTAGAGAAAATTATCTTCGACATCGAATAACTTACTTTAAAATACAATCTTTAGTAAAAGCAGATTTTTTTTCATATCCCTAATACCATTGTGGTCCAAATTGATAAAAATTACAATTATTCTATTGTAAATATTAATGAAAACCGATCAGAATTTCAAAATTTATCAATTCGGAGATTGGCGACTCCGATAGGTTATCGTACTTGAACCAGCCTGTATCCAAGATCCTATCATTGAGTTCGCATTCAAAAGAGGTGAAACATTATAATAATAATGTCATTACAGATAATCACATCGATAAGCTGTGTAAAGTGGTTGATCTCCCATTCTGTAATAACCAGAAGTTCTGTTGTTGCGGAAAAAGATCTGAAGTAATTATCTGGAAGAGAAGCCCTTTAGCAGGCCTAAGCTCTAAATGGGATGTTTCACCAAAGAGATGGACATATGACTTTTTTCAAGAAGCAAACAACTCAAGAAGCAAAGTTTTTCCCTTTTAAATTTTCTATATTCTCAAGTAAATGATATCCACTAAAAAAAACCTATCCGTGAAAAAAGGGCAAAGTTCCAGACCCTCTCCCAAAATAGTCAGCCTATCAAAGTAGAGATACTTTTTGGCCAAGTCTGCTTCTTTTGTAGTATATAACCTATAATAGCAAGGATCTTATCTTTTTATTGCTTAACACTTGGCCAGTTTCTGAATGAGGCATCAAACAAACTTTGGCTGCAATGTAGATATCACTAGGTACTTTGATAGGATGACTTTTTTGGTTGGGGGTCCTGAACTTTTTCCTTTTCACCTGAGTTCTCTCCTTCCCATTATCCACGTAACTCATATGAGATTACACATGCTACAAATGTTTTATGCCTTGTTCAGAAACTGAACCTGTTGTAAAGGCTAAATATTAAGGGCTATATTTTTTACAGTGTCCTAAGATACTTAGGCCTAATCTATTATTTAAATTTCAAAAGCCCATCGTTAGAGGAAGCAGAGATATGAGGGTGAGAGAAAAACCGGGGGAATTGGTTCAAGTAATGATACACAATGCATACTTACTGGAACTTGGCCTTGCACACTGCCGCGTGCGCTCAGATTAAGAATAATCTACTTTAAAATAGAATCTTTAGTAAAATCATTTTTTTCCGTGGTAGGCTGTGAAATAGTAACTTTAGAGCCTAAAAAACATAGCTAAAATCCATTTTTTCATTACGTGGACTTAAAAAATTTTTTCATTACTCCTGGCTGTAAAGAAAAAATCTTTTACGTCCTAGGAACTAAAATACTTTTATTTTCCGGCGGGTTGTTGTCAAAACTTCCGTCAGTACCACTGCAGTCTTTGTAGAAATGCTTCTAGTACGATTAAAATCCGCTAGATGTCAATGCGTTTTATTTATCTTTTTTTTTATAGTGTAACCTCTTTTTAAGGTTTCTTTTTTTAAGTCTTAAGTATGTACTAATATTTGTTATTATTTTATATTGATTAGTGATTAATATTTAATGTTTTTTCATTGGCTGCTACCTCGGAATAAATAGCATATGCTACGCGACTGTGAAGTGTTTTTTCTTTACCTTGGCAATATTTACTGTCTCGCTTCGCTCGACAGTAAATGTAATTGCCGCGGTAAAGAAAAAACTCACTTCACAGCCTAGTAACATAATATACTATTTCTCGTATCCTTCAAACCATTTCAGTGCAAAAATTAAAGGTAAACTTTGTTATAAGGTGTTAAATCTTAAACTCCAAAAGGAATTATTCGGTATATAACTTAAAGATATTAATATTGGTCCAATAAGATGCAGTTTAAGTCACCGCTACCAAAGGAGATCTAATCTAGAGATATTGCCAAGGGTGTGTAATAAATAGAGGAAAGAGTTTATTTAGCGGACCGGCTGAGACTAGGCAGTGACGGAGTGGGGGTCACTATATAAGACCATAGATAATCAACATGGTACCCTTATCTTTATCAGTTCAGGTTCAGCCATGGTCTCGGCTAGGGGAAGACCCCACATCTCATCACCGCACTTCGCCTTTTTTATATTATCATTTATTTCAGCGGCTCATGGAACACGCCATAACCACGGTAACTAAATATCATATATATAATCAAATTTTTGTTTAAGTTAAGCATCGAAATTTACTTTAAATTTCATCAAATCCTACTTAGCACGTACTAGAAGAAGAATTTGGAATAAATTTTAAGAAGAGAAGCCATAAATCTAATCATATGAAAGTTGCTGAATATATATCCGTTTAGAAATATTAAGACAAATATATTTTGTTATTTTTGTAATCTGGAAATCAATGTTATAATTTGAAATTACAAAGCAAATGCAATCAGAAAAATATAATTTTTAAGAAAATGAACCAGAACGATCGAGGAATATTAAATAATATCAAAATAAATGAGAATAAAATACGCCAGATGCCAGTAGCATTTTCATAATACAAAAAATTATAATCATAATCAGAAATACTTCTGAAACAAATAATAAACGATAATGGTTTTATCGGACTCGTGAAATACCATTGAACTACTAAAATCTTATGCAACACGTAACTATGATTATTAGAAACTTAAATGAGTCTTAACTTATAAAACGTGATCAATTATAATCTGGAACTCAAATAAAATTACGTACTCACTACTCAATCAAATCATAAGGATCACTAGATGCTTTAAATGAACCGAGCTATTTCAAAAATAGAGAATAAATCATTATAAAACTTTATTTTAATATCTCTATAGCATCGTTGAATTTGTTACTCGACTTAAATCATGATATTTTAAGCTGTAATAATTAATCTTTTTCAAAACTTTTTTTTATAATTCCAATATTATGTAACCAAATTTGACTTAATTTCATTTAATTTATTTTTCAAGTGTGAAAGCCTATCTATTTAATTGTAAAAGCCACAAATTTCAGGCAACCATGAGTAAAAATAAGTGCTACAATTAATACTATTTTATTTATTTATTTTTAATTATATTTTTACATATATAATACATGAATAAAGGTTATATATGGACTTTGAAGTTTAGAAATATATCTAATGTTGAAATAACAGAACAAAATTGTGGCTGGTCACAATTTGTTTACAAAAAAAAAAAAAATAAATAAATAAAAAACTTTATTAGAAATGTTTTACAATTACTTTGTAAATCTATTTCTGATCCCTAATAATACACAATTCCTTTAGGATGGTGCCTTATATTATTTATAGTGCACATCCATACCTATAGGACAGTAACTAATACTGTATCAATGTTTGATCCATTGTAGTGCACTTCTATAGCTATAGGATAGTGCCTTATATTATATCTATATCTATGTTTAATCTATTATAGTGCACTTCTATAGCTATAGGATAGTGCCTTATATTATATCTATATCTATGTTTAATCTATTATAGTGCACTTCTATAGCTATAGGATAGTGCCATATATTATATCTATATCTATTTTTAATCCATTATAGTGCACTTCTATACCTATAGGACAGTGCCTAATACTATATCAATGATTGATCCATTATAGTGCACATCCATACCTATAGGACAGTACCTAATACTATATCAATGTTTAATCCATTATAGTGCTCATCCATACCTATAGGACAGAGCCTAATACTATATCAATGATTGATCCATTATAGTGCTCATCCATACCTATAGGACAGTGCCTAATACTAATTCTATATTAATGTTTGATCCATTATAGTGCTCATCCATACCTATAGGACAGTGCCTAATACTATTTCTATATTAGTGTTTGATCCATTATAGTGCACATCGATACCTATAGGAAAGTGCCGAATACTATACCAATGTTTGATCCATTATAGTGCATATTCCATACCTATAGGACAGTTCCTAATACTATTTCTATATTAATGTTTGATCCATTATAGTGCACATCCATACCTATAGGACAGTTCCTAATACTATTTCTATATTAATGTTTGATCCATTACAGTGCACATCCATACCTAAAGGAAAGTGCCGAATACTATATTAATTTTTGATCCATTATAGTGCACATTCCATACCTATAGGACAGTTCCTAATACTATTTCTATATTAATGTTTGATCCATTACAGTGCACATCCATACCTAAAGGAAAGTGCCGAATACTATATTAATTTTTGATCCATTATAGTGCACATTCCATACCTATAGGACAGTTCCTAATACTATTTCAATATCAATGATTGTTTCCTAATATTACATCTATATTGCTATAAAACAGTCCTTTATATTTATGACAGCAATTAAACCATAAGACACATTTTATCGTACATTCAATTATGTCCTGCCTATGTCATTATATTCTTATTATTTGTAATTGACATACTAACATCTTTACCATTTTCTGGATCTGCCAATGAGTCATAATTAAGTAATTAATATGTTTTAAATAGATTGTTGATAGCGAGGATCAGCCAAAAGTAAATCAAGGTTCTAGATTTACCGATGTTTCGGAAACATAATATACAATAGAGTCAACATATACAATAGAGAGTTATATCGGTAAGATCGTAAAATGTGTTTCCTAAATCAATTCGTAGGTTTAAAAAGTTGATCCTTAGGTCCACTTTTAAAATTGATTTTAATAGTTTTTACATAGCTAAAGCTAGTTTTACAATATTAATAAATGACATACATTTTAAAACTGTATACGTTTAATCCGGACTTTCGGTGATCCGGACAGTGCTCGGTCCCATCAAATCCGGATCAGTGAGACTCTACTGTATTCCCATCAAGGTATAATCCAAGAATGACAAGAATTATTCATTCTGATATTATACCTTGAAGAAGGAAATAAACATATTTCGAAACCTTCCGTACTCGTATATCCAATACTTCCCTTTCGAATTTTCGAAGAAAATTAAGCTATTGCAATGGCTTCAAAAATGTTGAACAAAACTTAAAACTTTTTTTTATTTATGTATATATGTATGTATGTGTATATGTATATATGTGTCACTCCAGACGATACCTCACGCTAGGATGCACTTAAAAAATCCAAACAAATTTTAAAATGTCAATTATATCAAAAGAAAGGATGAGTTTGTTGGCCAGAATTTTTGGAGTCCATTTAGGGGTCCAATTTTGACCATTTAGGGTCAAAAATAGCGTAAAAACGTGTTTTTTCCATTTTACCCCACTCTTATATGAAAATATGATAAAAGTGTACATAACAACAAATACTGTACTCTTAAAGAGCTTTCCAACGACATGCATCTTGAAGGGTAAATATACTATTTTGGTGTATCAAATTTTTTTTTTTTTCACCCATCCAAATTTTAGACCAAAATTTTCCTATATTATTATAAGCCAATAATACTCAGATTTCTTGGAAAATTCGCTAATTAAGTCATGGTGCATGACTGGAATTTTTTACTTTTGACTGATCTATATTATCCTTAATTGCTATTTAAATTTATTGTCGACATCCATATAGATATATTGGTAAATATTATAATTAAATAAAGAAGTTTTGTAATTACACTAATTTACTGGGGTTTATCACTTTAAAAATGTTCGAACTTACTTCAAATTTTGTTGTGCTCTTTAAATTTCTTTGTAGAAGATGTTCTACAAACATTGATTGGTAATTGTTAAAATTCATAGAATAGAGCAAAGGCTAGATGAATATAAACAATTGTGACATGTAAGATAAGAGAAGAGATAAGAAGAACAGATCGCAATAACAAATGTTTTCATAGATAGTAGATATAAACACATTCAATTTACTACTAAACGGCAAAAACAAACAAATCAGCTCATTGAAGCAATCTATGACGTTAAGTCTATATCTTTCACACCATATCAGGTCCTGTGATTGTTCGAATTCTTACGTTTCGGACCTATTGCAGAGATCATTAATAGAGTCGCGTATGATGGAAATCATTAATAACACCCAAAAATACTCATTGCAATGGGCTTAAATCTTGTTCATGATCACCGCAACTGAAGATCTATTCATTAGAATCTATAATTTATGTCATTAACCCTAGAAAGCTAACCATATTTTTTAAACTCTTATGACTAACCTTGAGTCATATTGACTCCCTAATCTATTATACCCAGTTTTATTAAATATAAGGGCCTAATATGTATAATATTTTTTTAACACGTTTTAGTAATAGTTGATGGGACACTTGGGTGCTTTGTTTGCCATAAAAAAACATTTTTTCCTTTTAATTCCGGGTTTTCAATCTGGACTACTATTACATATCCGGTATTGTTATCTACCGGAGTGGTTTTATTTACATTTTTTTTATGTAGCTTTTTTCTTTCCTTTCCTTTAGTTTTTCTATTTCGTAAATTGTTTCAATTAATTTATAATTTTCCTCATCATCGCTGATGGGATCAGAAAAGGCATTTTCTATTTTCAAATCAGGGTCTAAATCACAAGCTTCGCCATTATTGTCGAGTAAGCTCTTTTTCATAATCGGTATCTGAATCGGTCATTTCCTTCATCAAGCGATAAATGTCGTTTGGATAATTGTATTTTTTCTCAATTATTTGACTATATTCATATTCTATTAACTTTATATAATTTAGACATATAAAGACAAAAAAATATAACAATTTATACTTATAAATGAATAAATTACAATTATATTACCTTTAATTTGTAATAATTATTCAATTGAAAGTTATATAATACCTAATTTATAAGGTTTGAAATGGCCAAATAAACAATAACACTTATTAGATTAGGCTAATAATACTATTCTGCGTCAAAATTACCTACAAAAAATTTACGTGTAAGACTAAACAGGAGTCAAAATGACCCCGTGATTACAGAAAATCAAACGATATGACCTCTTTAGAATCTGAATGTGGAACCGATAGAAGTGTAGAAGGGTCATTCAAGGGTGGGAGATAGCATAGATGTGGAAGTTCTGTGTTTTACAGTCACCGCGAATTCGTAGTTAAAAAAAATGGGAGTCATTTTGACTCCAGGTTAGCGTTCTAGGGTTAATAACAGCTAAAACAATATATTAGAATGCAATTAACAATAATTCATTGTAAAATCTTTCGATATTGATCCTTCGATGGAGAGCTCTATATATTGGTTATAAACTGCAGATGTTTATTAAATAGGATTACATTTAAGGAAACGATTATATATATTGTAAATCAATAGCAACTCAAATTCATCAAATTAAGAATAATCAAAATATACGGATACATACCAGTGTACCATATATACGGACCATTCTTAGGAATTTAAATTATTAATATCATTAATGATAAAGAATTGAGAATGATAGATAAAAATACAATCCACCACTAGGAAATTAACCACAAATCTCGATATAAACTCCCTAATGCTCTAAGTGGGCTATAATGTAATGATTTTCATAGCTCTTAATAGATATATTATCACAAATGTTAGCAAAATATGTCTACTAAATAATGTGGGTTGAAAGTTTTGAGTTCATAAAGTATATAAGAGAATTTAGCAAGAATAGCTCACTAGGCAAAAATAAATATACAGGGAACTTATTTAATTCTTTAGTACTTTATTACCCTCTGTAAGTATATTTTTAAAAAAGAAACTCTGGATTTCTCCTTATGGTCTATAGGGTAATCAATTTTCAAGAACTCACATTCCACACAAGTTTCATCAAATGCTATATTTCAACTCCTTTTTTTGACTCCTTTTTTGAACTCCTTTTATTTTCAAGCTAAAACACAATTTACAATTCAATTAATTAAATAATTAATTGAAATAATAAATAAACTTTTAAACCCTAGCTATCCTGCAAGTCTGTTAGAAAATGTATTTAACAATTATGTATTATCCTGATTTATTCATTTAACTATATACATATATTTTAAATCAAATTATAATTATTATTTACTACGGGAAACAGACAGTGAAAAATTCACTCCAGCGCCGGGATCCCGTATTTTTCACTGTCTGTTTCCCGTAGTAAATAATAATTATAATTTGATTTAAATTAAAATTTAAACTTTCTGTAGTATGAAAACTACCAAAATCTTAAAAATTGTATATACATATATTAAAAATCATAAAACCTTTTTACACCTGATTCCAGGTTAAATTATACAAATTAAATTTATATGATTATATAATTAATTGAATTGTAAATTGTGTTTTAGCTTGAAAATGACCCAGAAGGGGTTGAAATATAGCATTTGATGAAACTTGTATGGAATTTGAATTCTTTAACAATTATTGAGTACCCTATAGACCAAAAGGAGAAATCCTGAGTTTCTTTTTTACAAAAAAAAACCTTATTAATTATTGTTGAAGAACAAGAGATTACTTCAGGTAAAAAATTTAACTTCCCTGTTGCGAATCAAACAACTGATCCCTAAATATCTTTTGGTACTTTAAAACTGATCCCTAAATATCTGACCGCTAAATATCTTTTGGTACTTTAAAACTGATCCCTAAATATCTGACCGCTAAATATCTTTTGGTACTTTAAAACTGATCCCTAAATATCTGACCGCTAAATATCTTTTGGTACTTTAAAACTGATCCCTAAATATCTGACCGCTAAATATCTTTTGGTACTTTAAAACTGATCCCTAAATATCTGACCCCTAAATATCTTTTGGTACTTTAAAACTGATCCCGAAATATATTTTGGTACTTTAAAACTGATCCCTAAATATCTGACCGCTAAATATCTTTTGGTACTTTAAAACTGATCCCTAAATATCTGACCCCTAAATATCTTTTGGCGCTTCTTTGATTCAGCCCCGGAATCAAAGAACATTGAGAACATCGGAGCATTGAGTCCCGGTGTGGACTAAGCATTAGGAAACATGCTCTCAATTCTTTTTTCTTCTGATTCAAAATTTTAAAACCTAATCTTATAACACCACATCAAAGTATGTTACCTTTAGTTTAAACCGTGCTAATTGAGTTAAAATGTTCTAATCTATCTAATACCAGATACAGTACTGTTCAGGCAAGACTGAACTCACACAGTCCGACTGAAGGCCAGATTCACCTGAGCGTGTATATTTTACACGCCCAGGCGACCGGCCTTTAGGCGGAATACTCATTCTAAAACTGACCAGGCCTATACCTACTAGATCGTGTGCACCTGACTTTAAGATAAAAATGTATTAGTTGGTCGGTATTTAGTAAAGAATTTTCGTGTTTGATCAAATTATCAACTTTAATAAGTAAATTTGATAAAGTTGAGTGAAACCTGGCTACTTATACAGTATAGTATTGTTTTCCATTATGCTCGTATTTTTGCATCCGAGCTTACCGAAGGTAACGGAAGCTATGTGCTTGTTCTGAAGAATGAAAATATTTTATGTCTCCGGTTTCAAAAATTCCAAGATCATAATCAGCTAATTGTTGGTCCCAAATAAGTTTGAACCTTCTGCACTCATTTTATCTCTTCCACATGCGCACTAACAATCATTTATTTACACCCGTAGCATTAAAAGTACTTATGTGATTTTTATGAAATTTTGATGGTTTGTCGAAAATAGCCCGCAGATAGCCCCAGATTAATTTTAACCGGATGCGCTCTTTAACTTTTGCTAAATTGATACTTCAATTCATGTAAAAATTGAAAATAATTTTGACAGATTAAAAAAAAAAACGGGGGAAATAATTAAACAAATTAGACAATAATGGCTTTTAAAATCATAATATCAAAAAAGTTCGTGATTGGATGCGAGGAAGCTATGTGATTCACCAATTGGCAGTATATTTTTCCTGTAATTTGACCTGAATTCTGTAAATATTATTATAAACACTAAATAAATAAGAAACCCTTTAACAGGACCAAGCCCTTTACACAACAGATGCGACTTGCATTACCAAACATCAGATTTATTAAAACTTAAACCACACAAGTAAGGCGCGCTTCACGTAAGTACGTGGGGTGATAATCGCCGGTTTCTGTACATTAAAGTCAAAATTTTTAAGTGTAATATAATTACACTAATTTTAATAGTAATAATCTTTTTCTACTCTTCAAGACCTTGAAATTGATGTATAACATGTTATGGTAACTAAAATAATGTTTTGTCACCCGCCATATTGGCCACCATCTTGAAAATTTTAATAATTGCACATTCTCTTTCTACACTTCAAGACCTTTAAATTGATATTATATAATATGTCATGGTGACTAAAAACTTGTTTTTATTCACCCACCATATTGGCCGCCATCTTTAAACTTTTAAGTGTAAAATTTTAATAATTGCATATACTTTTTCTACACTTCAAGACCTTTAAATTGATGTATAACATGTCATAGTTACTAAGAACTTTTTTTAGTCACCCGCCATATTGGCCGCTATCTCGAAAATATTAAGTGTGAAATTTTAATAGTTGCATATTCTTTTTCTTTATTTCAAGACCTTTAAATTGATATAAAACATGTAATGGTGACTAAAAACTTTGTTTTTTGTCGCCCGCCATATTGGCCGCCATCTTGAAAATATTAAGTGTGAAAAATCCAAAATGAGTCCAGTTGACTCAAATGCCGAGATGCATCTGTGTGCCGAATTTCATGTTCATACCTATAGTAGTTTATGATTTAAAACAGGCAACGGACTGACAGACAGACAGACAGACAAACAGAGCCGTTATATAAGGTTTCTTTTTGTACAGAAACCTAAAAAGTAAAAATTTCGCTTTAAAATTTATAATGTTAGCTTTGTCGCTAAATCTTAATAGTGCATTAATGGTAAAAATAAATTAAATATTTACTTCAATATTTAATGATTTCTTTAAATATTAGTATTTTCAGTTATTGATAACTTTTATAGGACAAAAATAATATTATAAATTCATTTTTATGTACGTATAAATATATGTTATTTGGCATCGTTGATGTGACATACGATATAGTTTCTAGGTTGTTAAAGATGTTTGAAAAAATCCTCCTTGAGTGGTCGCTCTTCATAAAATAATTTAATTTCAAATCTCATTTGTTTCTGTCTCCTAATTTCTTTTATAATCGTATATAAGTACCTAAGTTCAGATCACTAGTTTAAGGTAATGACTCAATTAAAATCTTTAAAATGTCTCTGATAATAGCTGTAAATTTTGTCTCAGGAAATAATTAAATTAAATATAATAAATAATAGATAAATAAAAAATAACAGATATGAATATTTATCAATGTTCTTTCTATTGAGCCTGGGTGATTAATAAATGAAACCCAAACAATTAAAAAAACAATCACTTAATCAAGAAAAATATATTGATATCTATATAAAGGAACAAATATAAAATATCTTGTCTACATCTAGTCTTAGTAACAAACATTATATGTTTATGTATCGAAGGCATTGTAAATACATAAAATATCAATACCATCTCTGAGAAAAAGAAATAATATAATTATTAATATAATAATGTATCCTCAAATAAACTCATTCGTCTATTTGTTCATATTGATATGTCTGTTATAATAATAATAAAAATATAACATTGTTTTAAAAATATTAGATATAAGATGGTTTTTTTTTAAATAATGATAAAGTTTTTCTTAAAAATAATGTAGTCGTACAAAAAAACAACGAAATAATAAGAAATAAATCAGAAGTAATTCCATTGTCCATATTACAGGACAAAGGTGTTAGTTTCTACTGTTAGTTTTATTTTATGAATAACAATTTAAATCTTGTTAAAGGTGTTAAAACAATGAATCAGTATTGTTTCTTTCTTTTAATTATTATATTTGAAAAGAAAGATTCAAGATAACGGAAGAATTGATCCATCATTCTGAAGAAAAACTTTCTTTATTTCTTTGAATTTCAAAATTCCTCAACATAAATACGTTTCAGACATGAGAGAATATATTTGGTCTCGTGTTTGTCTGTCGTTGAACATTTTTGGTCTCGTCTCTGTCTGTCATTGAACATTTTTGATCTCGTCTCTGTCTGTCGTTGAAAATGTTTGGTCTCTTCTCTGTCTGTCGTTGAACATTTTTGGTCTCGTCTCTGTCTGTCGTTGAACATTTTTGGTCTCTTCTCTGTCTGTCGTTGAATATTTTTGGTCTCGTGTCTGTCTGTCGTTTAGAATTTTTACGAACCACAATATCTTAAAAACTTATCATCCGACTTTGATAAAGTGGATGTTAAATGATAATAGTCCACTATTGGTCCTATATACATTTTAACCTTCTGTGTACACATAATTTTCTCTTCCGCATGTGAATAAAATTGTTTCTAATTATCCAACTATATCTTTAAAAGTTCGTATCCGATTTTGAAATAGATGTGGTTGGTGTGTGAGGAAGATATTTGCCACACAAATTGGCAAACTATTTCACTAAACCACCAATAATGTTCAACTAACCACCATTATGTTCAAATTGAAAACATTTGAACATTGTAAATATAAGGGACCAGCAACTTAATTGCATCAATAGAAATGATTATTTGTTATCTAGCCTCTCGAATGATCAAATCCATATTTTAAAATTGTTTTGTTTGGTCCCAGATAGATCACGTGCCATCATGTCAAGGTACGTAGTATTATCGAAGTATAATTATACTTCGATGATAATTAAACCTAAAACTGTTTTTTGTTCCTTGACTTAATCGTATTTATTTTCATGAAATTATCTTAAGTCTAATTTATATTTTTAAAAAATCGGTGCAGTAGGATGAAACTTTCAAGAGACCAACAATGGGCTAATTATGACCTACCATCCAAATTTCATTAATATCAGAGTAATTTTTAAGATACGTTATTGTTCAGCAAAAAATGAGCGACAGATCGACAAACCGACTGACAGACACGGAACCAAAAATGTTCTCTGATGTCTGAAACGGATTTCTGTCTTAGAATTATGGAAGTCGGATGCATAAAAAATGTTCGTTCTTCAGAACAAACTCATAGATTCCTTCGGCTTCGCCTCAAGAACCAACTTTTTCGCTCAGAGAATAATGGCTTACTTTACTCCCTAGGTGCATAAATAACTATTACATTGTCGGTGATCATTTATGTGTCAGTAATTGCAATCGTAAGACTATTAACGTCTAATCCCATTGCTTTATTCAATAGTCATATTAACTCGCTGTGTTTGTAATTAGACAATGCGTACTTAAATGAATACATAGTAAACAGCTGTAAGCTTTACATACAAATCAATTCTTTCTTTCTTGTAAATTAGTATGATAATTTGTAATTTTTGGTGTTGTGATTTCGTTTTAAATAAGTTCAGTATTTACAGAATAATACTGAAGCAGATACAGAGTAGTTTATTAAAAAATAGATTTTTCGTCAAAATGTTTAAAGACTATTATCATACAGCATAAAAGATGTCAGTCACTGATAACGAATTGGTCCACATCAAATTTATATTTTTAACCACCAACATCATTTTTCCAATAACATTTAGCCCTCTAGTTGACCATCATCAGTAAACTTAAGTAGGCATAGCTTCTTACATGGTAGGTTCTCAAACGTCTTTGTTAAAACAACTTTTTTTACAATTAGCATATAAAGAGAAACTTAGTTCTTATAGCCCAGGAGTTGTGCAAAAAAGTGTCTGACTAACACCAACCTGTAATTTTATGTACAAGTTAATCTTTTAGTTCCTTCTAAGAATATGTGGTCGGCTAAGTTCATCTGCGGGACATAGCTTGGCAATAGGCATTTGAAAAAATTAGTAGTTGTATTCATTGCGCATGCACGTATCATAATTCTTCCTCTTATCGCAGGATTAGCGAGTTTGATTACATTTAACAAAACTTATTTACAGTTTGTTTAATTAAAGTAACTGTTTTGGTGAAAAACAATGTACATTTAATGATTTTGAACTATTTTTTTTCTGTATTTATTATCAAAATCCAACAATCGTAGATAAAGTATGGTACGCAACTCGTGCGAAAACTGAATTTTGCTTTTCTCATGTGGTTTTACTACCCTCGCTGTCACTCGGGGGCAAACTCCACACTCGCATGCAAAATGCTATTTTCCGCACTACACGCGTAATGTACTATTAATGATGATATCTTTAAACGCAATCTTCTTCGGTCGAAAGTGGTGGAGAGAAATGAATTTCAATGAAAAAGTCTATAAACACATTATTCTTCATGAATCGACACTTTCTAACTATATTTTATGATTATCTCAGTGGTACTACCATTCTGTAGACATTTAATTTGGTATTATCCTCAAAATGACATTTATGCACTGCCACCCTCAACTCCAAATTACATGCTTCATATAGAAACTTCGTCTGACCCTATGTTCATTTACACTTTTAAGCTTCACACCAACTGCATTTTATCTGTTTTGAATCTTCCTGATCATCGCTTTCCTAAGATTATTGCTGAAGAAATTATTAAAGCTAATATTTCCTGGTTTCGTTCTTTAAAAATTTGTTTTGATCAGTTCAACATCGACTTTGTTCCATCTTTACACAACATAGCAATGTGGAGAGCTCAGCTAAATCTTTTGTTACTGAAAATCAAACCTTCATCAAGAGAGGAGTCATTAAGAAGAGCTAAAGAAACTAATCGGTTTCTATTGTACAGGACACTCATAGAAAAGAATTGTGATTTTGGTTCTTTTTTCGGTCCCAATGCAGAAAATAGTTTTTCATTATCTGACCTTCGTCTGTTGTTCAAATTGAGATGTGATCAGATTGTTTTAAATAAAGTGCCTTGGATAGAGAGGGAGCCAGATAGAGAAGACTGTCTTATGTGTAGCCTTGGCAAGGAAGAAAGTCTTTTCCATTTCTTTACCAAATGTCCAGCTTATTCAAATATCAGAGAACAAATTTTTGGACATTCAACTATCTCTGGATACCTCGTAGTTGAGAAATTATCTGATCCCAACAGCATCAGACTAGTTTTGAAATTTGTGAGACAAGCTCTCTCTATTCGTAATATGGAAACAGGCATTCAATGTCCTTAATGTGGAAACAGGCAATGTAATCATCTCTTATATTATTTATATAGGCTTGCTGAATTATTAGTTATTTTATTTCATTTATAGTTTTATTTTATTTTGTCAATACTATTATTTAATTACTTCAGAAGGTAGTTTATGGCTTAACACTCCAGCAAAATGTATAAATTTAATTACTTATTATTTGTAAAAAACAGATGCATATTATCTATTTGTTAATTTTTATTTTTATTTTATTTATTGTTATTTTTTTTCATGTAATAGAACCCCCTTTAATTACAAGATGTTAGTAAACAGATTCCGGCAGACGGCTTTTAGCCATGCCTGATTTACTTTTCTACTATTGTAAATGTAACAAAAATGTTATCTAAATAAAAGTATTATTTGATTTGATTTGACATTTGTGCAAATACCATAGCTGATTGCTGATCTCTGGAATGTTTAAGTTAATAACTTACTATTATCTGTCAATAGCGATCATTAGGGGTGGTCAGTGTTGTAACAATGGGCGCATTGCGGGTGGGCCCACAAAAATGTTTGCTCAACAATTTTCTTTAGCAAGGGGTCCCAAAAAGTTCTTGTAGGGGGGGGGGGGGACAATGCCCTAGCTACGCCACTGGGGGTTGTTGTAGAATATTGAAGATGCCGTGGAGTTGATTGTATATTTATAAGAAGGTAGGTAGATAAGACTAAACTGTGGTAGATAGATACTGGGGGCTCATGGCTAATGCTGGACCACCAGTGTAACTCTTTGCTTCCTGCCATTAGCCAATATACTAGACATCTTATCTCGTTTAAGATAATCGATTAGTTTTTGTCATAGTCTCTTCTGTTCTTAACATACTCTTATAGGCAACTCAGACTCTTTCCTCTATCTGTTTTAACCGCCAGATGAATCATAAAGACCAAATTCTATTTCAGTTATTTACTCCCTAAATTCAAGAGATTTCAAAAATAAAAGCTCAAAATATACTCGAATTGATTAAGAATGTATAGGATTACAAAGCCTTCCATATAAAGTCATTGAAGAATTTGATTTAATATATAAAAGAAATAATTTAATCAGACTGTATTACGTCTCAGTTAGCTGAAAGGCCTTTTAAAAGACCAACCAGTTTTTAGATTATAAATTCCTTATAACTTTAGTGTTATTTCTATCAAGATATTGTGCAACAAACTAATACTATTTAGTAATTTTTACCGAGATATTGTGCAACAAACTAATACTATTTAGTAATTTTTACCGAGATATTGTGCAACAAACTAATACTATTTAGTAATTTTTACCGAGATATTGTGCAACAAACTAATACTATTTAGTAATTTTTACCGAGATATTGTCCAACAAACTAATACTATTTAGTAATTTTTACCGAGATATTGTGCAACAAACTAATACTATTTAGTAATTTTTACCGAGATATTGTACAACAAACTAATACTATTTAGTAATTTTTACCGAGATATTGTGCAACAAACTAGTACTATTTAGTAATTTTTACCGAGATATTGTGCAACAAACTACATAATACTATTTAGTAATATTTACCGAGATATTTTGCAACAAACTAATACTATTTAGTAATTTCTACCGAGATTTTTGGAACAATGTTCCTTATGGCTCATTACAGAGTCTGGAGCACGGGAGTGAATCCGAAAAAATCGACCGTCACAAAACCGGAAGTCACGAAATCGACCGATAACGATAACTAGAGTAAAGGTTAACTGATTTAGTTAAAATTTGGTATAAATATTCATTTTACTAATGCCCAGGACGAGTTTGTTGGACAAAGTTATCCCCCCAAGCGTTAGCGCGCAACGCTCGCGTAAACGTAAGCTGCAAAAGTTAGCTTCAAACGTAAAATTAGAATTTTAGGACGAGAAAAAATTCTAACTTTGTCAATTCAATGAGAAAAACAACATTTTTAAATAAATTGTTTTAGTAAAACCAACATCGTCACCATTATGAAGTGTTAAAGATCGCTAAAAATATTAAAGCAGACCTACACGTATAAAATAGAGAAAACAACGTTTTAACCGATATCTTAATATGTTATTGTTAATTGGCAATCTCAATTACAGATACAGATAAAACTCCTTTTAGTCACATTTTCCTCGGTGTAACCAACTAACTTAGTTGGAGGCATCTATGAAAATACATAATATTAACTTTTATATGATAAAGGTCAGTGAAGTTTTCCTACACAACTGTCTGATAATGACGTTAAAAAGTAATATTGATACCTAAATAGGTAATGCTTTGCGGTAAATGACAGTTTCCTTTATCTATTCGATAATAATTATTAATAATTTCAAGATAAAAAGAACTTTTTATATACTACGTTTTTTAATTTTCTATTAAATCGTATGTAATGTTGATAATATAATTGTTATTGTTATAATATAATATATAATGTTAGTGAAAAAAAAAATAGTTCCGAATTTATTTACTTCACATAAATGACAACCATCTAGAGATCTGATCTTAAACCTATAAAAGGACAAATCTTTGTACAACGGATCTCCCCAACACCAAACCTAAACCGTGATATATTTTAAATAATATAAATAATATAATCGATGTATTTCCTATTTTGCTGTCATTCAATGTTTATCTCTTATTTATAAAAATCACAAATTTGAAACCCGTCAAAATGAAGATTGCGTAAATATGGGACATGGCAAAAGAAATAAAATAACTTGCGGATATTTTCCTAACTAACTTTCCGTACAGCAAAATTTGCTAAAAACCAAATAAATTCTGCTGAAAGATGGCTAAAAGTATTAAAATGATGTATTGTCATCGTGTTCTGAGTTATGCTAAAAGTTTAAAATGTCTAGCTATTCGGGAAGTTAGTTAGAAATCGATTGCCAGATTTGTACCGGACAAACAAACAAACAAGAAAGCAAGCTAATAAAAACGTAGTAAAAAATACATTTATTCAGATTGCTTAAGTAATTACTGATAAACTGCTTCATTTTAATTTCGCTGCTATTAAGACGAGATTGATGTAATTAGTTTATCGATAATGCATTTGACATTATTTATTGGGTACTTCTTTAGATTCTTACTCTCTCCACATTTGTTTTAGAATATAAATGGATATAATTATTTATACACTCTTTTGTCTAAATTACTATTAAGACAAATGTATGTTTAGTCCAATGTACTTTGGGACAGGAGGAATATCACACTTCTGTTTATATAAGGGGAGTAACAGTCTAAAGAAGAACATTCCGTGCACCTTCTTTAGATGGTTACTCCCTTATGATTTTTACAAGAGGAGTAACAGTCTAAAGAAGAACATTCCGTACACCTTCTGTAGATTGTTACTCCCTTATGATTTTTACAAGAGGAGTAACAGTCTAAAGAAGAACATTCCGTGCACCTTCTTTAGATTGTTACTCCCTTATGATTTTTACAAGAGGAGTAACAGTCTAAAGAAGAACATTCCGTGCACCTTCTTTAGATGGTTACTCCCTTATGATTTTTACAAGAGGAGTAACAGTCTAAAGAAGAACATTCCGTACACCTTCTGTAGATTGTTACTCCCTTATGATTTTTACAAGTGGAGTAACAGTCTAAAGAAGAACATTCCGTGCACCTTCTTTAGATGGTTACTCCCTTATGATTTTTACAAGAGGAGTAACAGTCTAAAGAAGAACATTCCGTAAACCTTCTTTAGATTTTTGCTCCCTTATGTTTTTTATAAGGGGAGTAACAATCTAAAGAAGTGCCACTTAATGCTTATGCTTCTATTTTTGGAATCAGCGCTCACCTTTGTTTTTCGTTGAAAATATAAATATTATAAGGTTGCTCTCACTCACCCGTAAATAATAAAAAAACTAAAGGGTATAATAGCCTGTTGTGTTTCTCTCCCATTAATTCATTTGAGAGATATTTCTGGTCATTTCTGGAAAACATTTTACTAGTCTCTCTTTTCAATAACCTTGAATTGATTCATGTTTATTGATTACTGGATAATCACCCGATTTATTCAGATTGTTTATCTATTTATTGTTATTCTTGCTAGTGGTTTTCCATAAACGAAACAATCCATACAAATATCAAGATCATAAACATGAGAAAGCGTTCAATAATTTTATTCATTTATTTCATCTATGTTATATTAATACTAGTTTGTTTTTATACTCAAACAAAATAATCTCTTCTTTTGGTTTTAGGACCAAATTTATTCTTACATTTAAAATAAATAAGGAACAGAATGAGATGTTCATTATCTCACCAGTGAACTGATATGATATTCAAACCAATTAACTCTGTATTTATCAGAGAATTTTGTCAACATCAACAATAACATCGTATAAAAATGACCAATTAATAGATTTAGAAAAAGATACAAAATGCAGTTGTGTAGTTGATACGATATTAGACATCGTGTAACCTTGATCGGTCTTCTAAAGTTTTCATTAGCATGCAGCGCTGTATACATTAATAGCATGGGTGAAAGTTGATGGATACATAGAGTGTAGTTATTGAATATCGCCATTGCCCTAAAAGTTACTATCTAATAAAATTCCCCAAAAGCAAGCATTTTCTAACCGCTTATTTAAAAATTATGAGATGAAGTTCAAATTGGAAATGTACAACACCTGTTAACTGGTTTTCCAAGGAATAGTTAGACATCAAAACCATTGTAGATCGTATTATGTTTGCATAAACCGACCCAATGGTATAAAACATTATATTGGTAGTATATTTGTGTGGGTTGATGTGTTATCGGAATAAGTACTGTGTATTTGAATTCGTTTAGTTGTGGAAAAAACAGGAACTTCTTCCATCGTTTGGGAACATATGTGTACGTTCCATCGTTTGGGAACATATGTGTACGTTCCATCGTTTGGGAACATATGTGTACGTTCCATCGTTTGGGAACATATGTGTACGTTCCATCGTTTGGGAACATATGTGTACGTTCCATCGTTTGGGAATCATAATATGTGTACGTGTTCTTCACGTGCTACGAAGAAAACGCTAATATTTTGACTTCATCAGCTCATTGCAGTGTCTCTACTGCAGAGATAAATCGTGACTGAACATGACGGCTTTAAATTTTTCAAAATTACTTATTGTTTGAGAATCCCTATAGTTAAATTGTTATAGTCCAGGAGATAGCGTGCAAAAAAGTGTGTGACTAACATCAAGCTAGAATTTTGTGTATAAGTAAATCTTTTGGTGCCTTTTAAGAATATGTGGTCGACTAAGTTCGTCTGCTGGACATAGCTTGGCAATATGCATTTGAAAAAAACAAACCGGTGGAGAGCGGTTATGTCCAGGCCTTTTTGGTGAACAATGTGATTTTCAAGATCCTGAGTACGAACTTAGTTACAAGACCAAAAATCAAGTTGAAGGTACTTTGTCACTTAATAGGTGACCTCTTTGATTTGGAGTAATATTTGAACTGACTAACGACTAACCTATTAAGTGATAAACTACCATTCACTTGATTTTCGGTCTACTAAATAATTTTATACTCAGGATCATGAAAATCACATTTTCCACCATAATTGGTGAGACATGGCCGCTCTCCACCAGTTTGATTATTTTTCAAATGCCTATTGCCAAGCTATGTCCCGCAGACGAACGTAGCCGACCACATATTCTTAAAAGGTACCAAAAGATTTACTTATACACAAAATTCTAGCTTGATGTTAGTCAGACACTTTTTGGCACAATATCTTTTGGACTATTATGACTTGTAATCAAATCTGTAAGTGTTGGGCACATTAAAACAATTATGAGGCTGAAATATCTATCCCAAATTTACACATTTGATTGTTACCTCGGAGAAATGAGACATATTTTACACTCATGATCAAATTGAATAGATGTATGAAAGGCTGATCTCTCTATTCTGTCATCAATACGAACTAAGCGTATAACGCAGTACCAGATCCCATGACGTTAGCTTATATCAAGTGATAGAGACAGTCAACTAATGGAATAAGAGATTATTAATAGAAAATTAACATTGGGAATAATTCGTTCAAAAATCGTTAAGCACTCCATTTGCCACTTAAATACACCAATAATCAATAACCTGAGTCAAAACACCTGCGCGCAAAGGTGTTCCTCACTCACGATCGTATGAAAAGCCGAAACTTCATTCTATTTTCTACATTACAAGCTTGCGCCACAAACTAATGAACAGTATTTATCAATGCAATGGAAAACAACAACAACAAAAATATTGGGGAAAAGGTAGACACGCTAAAAGAAAAACGAGAAATGGATGAACTGCCTTGACACTCGAAACAAGATAAAAACCATTACTGCCAAAGGTCATGATATATCTCAGGCCCTCCGTATCTTACATAAACCAACCCGTTATCTGTGTGAGGCCAAAAGAGTTTTGTTCTCGCTAAGCTATCTAACACAACCTACGACACTGTGTTAATAGTGAATATAAGTAGTAAAGCTTAAAAAAAGTTCAATATCAGTATATCGGATAGAAAATATGTTCAATATCAGTATATCGGATAGAAAATATGTTCAATATCAGTATATCGGATAGAAAATATGTTCAATATCAGTATATCGGATAGAAAATATGTTCAATATCAGTATATCGGATAGAAAATATGTTCAATATCAGTATATCGGATAGAAAATAATGTTCAATATCAATATATTGTTTGTTAGATTTTTAAATGAATGTGTCATTCAATAAGAACATACATGGGCTCTGTTTTTTCAACTAATCACCCCCAAGTTTTACTTTTCAACCACCACCATTTCTGTGTTTTACTTTAACTTGTAAGTAATTCACAGAGAGATAGTATTATGATGTCAATTTTGAGATTTTGATGAATTCACATATTTGAAGTATTCTTAGTACAAAAAAGTTGTTTTTAGAAAATGTCTGTGTAAGTCGTTTTGCTGGAAAAAAAAATCTAGTTTCTGAAAAAATATTTATAAACGCAAAGGGTGAGAGGACGGGTTCAATACCCCACAAGGGAGAAGTTAATTTTACGGTAAATAAGGATAACATAGGTATTCAGTACTAATTAAATGTAACTATATGAAAACTCGAACCAAATAATTATGTACTCACATATGAGAAAGTTTGATATTTTAACAGAAGTTTTGAAAAGGAATAGTAAATAAAAAAAATTTTCAGGATAAAAAGAACTTTTTATGTACTACGTTTTTAAATTTTCTGTTGAATCGTATGTAATGTTGATAATATAATTGTTATTGTTATGTAATATATAATGTTAGTGAAAAAAAAAAAATATTTCCGTATTTATTTACTTCACATAAATGACAACCATCTAGAGAGCTGATCTTAAACCTATAAAAGGACAAATCTTTGTACAACGGATCTCCCCAACACCAAATCTAAAGCGTGCCATCGATATATTTGAAATAATATAAATAATATATTCGATAAATAATATAATCGATATTTCCTGTTTTGCTGTCATTCAATGTTTATCTATCACAAATTTGAGACCCGTCAAAATGAAGATTGCGTAAATATGGGATATGGCAAAACAAATAAAATAACTTGCGGATTTTTTCCGAACTAACTTTCCGTACAGCAAAATTTACTGAAAACCAATTAAATTCTGCTGAAAGATGGCTAAAAGTATTAAAATAATGCATTGTCATCGTGTTCTGAGCTATGCTAAAAGTTTCAAATGTCTAGCTATTCGGGAAGTTAGTTAGAAATCGATTGCCAGATTTGTACCGGACAAACAAACAAACAAGAAAGCAAGCTAATAAAAACGTAGTAAAATTAGTGAACTTCTTTGGAATATATCTAACATATATTTGTATATAAAACAAATGGTATTTCATTTATAATCAACCAGATAAAACCAGTGATTTAGATAATTATTAACAAAACGAAATTTAGAATCGAAGTAGGTTAATGAGTATTTAGATTAAATTTTGATTTTGCATACTATTTTTATATTCTATTCGACATCAATCAAAACAAGACTGAAAAAGCAATATTTTAATTTTCTATCCAGTTATTAGATTGGAACCCTTTTCATTTTCACCTTCACCCATCTGGAAATCGAACCTGGTTATTTTTGTGTGAGAACATTGGTTCAAAGAAGGAGCACATAATATCACAACCAATTTCATTTAAGCAATAAAGAATCAGCGGATGAGGGAGGGCACCTTATAATAATACCTGATATAATACCTATATCTAGTAGGGGTTACCATAATTTATGAAGGCCAGATCCGGATAGAGGGTACTCTGAGGAAGGGGGGGAGGGAGGGGGTCTGGAGTACTGGGGTTCTGTAGGGAAAATTGCAAACAAACAAAAATATATATCTAAATTTTTTTTTTTGTGAAATTGGGAAAATAAATAAATTACAAATATATAATTACATAATATATTTATTAATATATATTCAACTTTTGCTAGTCTCTGCTGGGTGCAGGGATGAGTTCTTCATTAGTTATTGCTTCATACATTTCAGATTAACTAATTTTCCTTAAAAAATGCTCGCATCATTTTTGATTTTGTCGTGGAATTCTTAGCACGTCATAATAGAATTTGCTTTAATATTTAGAAGCTCTTTTACAACTGACAGAGATAATCTCGTTCTCTTTCAGGTGTCCAAATAGACCCCATAATTGAAACAATACGTTTAGTGAGGGCCGAAGTACCAGGCAGACATATGGCGATACCTAATATTTTAAATATATATTCAAAAAGGAGACGTTACTTCTAGAAAATGTTTAAAATATTTCTTTCCATTTCTTATGAGTTCATCTTTGTAAAATCCGGACATTTCTCAAATCCGGACGAAATCCGAACGTATGGTAACCCTACCTATATCCCTCTATAATACCTGATTTAAGTACCTATCCAGAAAAGATACTAATAAGCATCTGTGATTTTAAACTAGAGAATTTGATCATGACATTTGGTAGAGAAAATTGGCTTAGATAATAGTACATTACACGTCGAGTGCGGAAAGTAGCAGTTTGCATGCGAGTGTGGAGTTTGCACCCGAGCGACAGCGAGGGTAGTAAAACCACACGAGCAATGCAAAATGCCGATTTCGCACGAGTTGCGTACCGTAGTTTATCTACGATTGTCAGATTTTAATAATAAATTCAGAAAAAAAACTTCCTGTATGTAAGTTCGTATTTCTCTATTGATAAAGATGACATTAATTCATTAGTTGTATTTTGTGCCGAATTAATTATTTCGGGAGGCGTATTATTCTCCTCATATTCGTCATAATCACTTTCATCACGCATTGATTTTCACAACAAACTCGATATAAACAGTTACTTTTATTAAACTAACATCAAATTAGTTTTGTTAAATGTAAACAAACTCGCTAATCGTGCGCAAAGCTGAAGAATTCCTCTTCTTTACCGCCTTAGGGTGGTAAAGAAGAGGAATTCTTCAGAACTATGAGACGCGCATGCGCAATGAATTCAAGTACGTAAAGAATCACTTTCTACGCATCTAAACAGAGATACAATGTTTATATTTCGTATCAATCGTAGATAAAAGAAAATATCATGTAACGAAGCTTGTGATTCGAGACTCGTCTAAGTGAAAGATTTGTTATAGGTTTAAAGTTGATTTAACTGCCGGCTTCGGCATAAGTCAGCAGTTGATTTTCCTGTAAAAAATCTGCCATTTGGACGAGTCTTGATCTACCGATCTCTGATGCAGCAGGCATAAGTGCTAACCATTGCATTCTTTTTCAATATACAGAATTGGTATACACGCGTAATATTATATATATTATAATAATATAATATATATAAATGGTTTTTTTTTTCATTATTCACTAAAATGTTAAGTAAATATTTTATTTTTCAATTAAATTCCAATTAACAATTAACCATTTCTTAATCCTGAAATAATTTAATCGTAAGGAATGCTTAAAATCAACAGTTTCTAAACTTAAGTTTCATTTCTAATGCGTTCCAAAGCACTCCCATCTCACACACGTTATATATTTTATTTTATTTTTTTTTACTTTTTATCAATTACTTACGCAGTTATATGAAAATATTATTATTAAATTTAGTAAAATTAAAATAGTATACTAATTTGTGTGGCATATTGCTTCCTTGCGTCACATTATTACGAATAGTCCACGAGATTTGTTTCGATTCCCAGTGGAGTCATACTAATTTTTATTCGATATTAAAGGTGTGCAGAAATTTGAAATACAGAACCTACCCAGGGTTACTTTCAACAAACCATCATCCAAATTTGGCAGTTTTTAAGATATAGTAGTTCTCAAAATAGTTGACAGTCAAACATGACGCCAAAAATGTTTCCCGATGTCTGAAACTTTTTTCTGTCCAGGAATTTTAGAAATCTAAAATAAGTCGTTCTTCAGAATGATCAAAATGTTTGCTTCCGTTCTTTCGGGAAGCTCGAAAGTGAAATTATAATTGTTTACTATTTGCTTTTGTATTTACAGCAGAGTAAAAGCTTTTACAGAACCTTTTCCGCTAAAAACTAATATTATTTCTATTCAAGCAATTATACACATCCTCACATCCTAGTAGTTTAAGCATTCTTCTCTAAAATTGCAAATGATAATTTTATTAATTGTTGTCATCTCCATCACTACAAAGAATTCATAATGTAACTTGGAATTGAAGCAAATTTGACATTTCCGCTACCTCATAATTATCATTCATAAACACAGGTATTTCTATACTTTTTTCTGAATGAGTTATTTTGATTAAAAACTCAGGATGGGTTTCAAATCTTGCAGCATTTCTAGCAAAATTATTTTTTTTTTTTGCTGTCTCAATTATAATATAGTAATACATTATCTTACTATTAATCAGGCCCCGATTTACCAATGGGCAGACTGGGCAATTGCCCAGGGCGGCAATTTCTGGGGGGCGAAACATTTTCGGATACTTTTTTTTAAATAATTATTTCCAGAACAACTATTGATTATTAATTCCGAAATTGTTACCGAGTTCTCTATGAAAAAATCATAAAAAAGTTCCATGTAGTTATGTTAACTAAAAGTTTTCAAGAAAAGTATAGAAAATGATTATATTACAGGCTACTCATCACTTACTGTAATTCATTTCATCAAAAATTTTACTTTTTCCTTAGTTTCAAAATTTCAAAATGTTAATTTTTATTTCATGCACCAGCTCTGGACAAATCCAAAGGTAATATTTTTCATTTTCATATCGAAGTATCTATTTCGTTTGTTTTCTCTTTGGCGTTAAAAGTTATTACACAATTTTAAACTACGTGTATTTATTAAATACACATTGATTTTACATTTAAAATAGTCTGCCAATTAATGTGGCACATAGCTTCCTCGCAAAGAAAAGACCAAATTAAGAAAAATACCTCGATAAAAGTAATCAATAAGTTGGAACAGCGGGGCACTGTTCCAGTAAATATTTAATAATGTTGAAGAAATTTAAACATTTTTTGGAGAAAGAAAGCCTCCAACAAGCACCAAATGTTAGCGCACATATAATCAATTTAATAAACAAATATAAAACTGCAACCTAATCGTAGAAACCGCTGTGTAAACAGTTTTTCTTTATTTTACCCCCCTCAAAACTAAACATAACACAAAATAGAATATAACAAAAATTAATCTACTATGCAAGAGCTTTTCAACTATATACATCATATTATAAAAGATTAACTTAAACATTTGTACCCCTATACTCAGAGGTACCAAAGTTATATTTTTAAAAAACAAACAATACAAAAGGGCATTCATTTAACTAATAAATACATATAAATAAAAATTTAATATCAAAAAAGTATTTAAACCCTTTTACCTACAACAAAATTATAAATCGGTAAAAAAGTACATGTACAAAATTTTTAAAAAATCAACAAATAAAATAGCTTTAATGTACATATCAAGGCCTTTAAAATGATATATGACACAATATTAAAAACAAACAAAAGTGGTCACGTGACACGGCGCACGGGAAAAAGTTTACTCTCATGTTCTCAGCAAGTAGGATGAACTAATGAAATAAAATACACTCAATTTAAAGAGCATTAGTGTGAGATTCAATCGCCGCAATCAGAAATAAAATTGGCCAACTATTATAGAAACTATGGCCATTCAAAGACAAAAATGGAAAAAAATAAAACCAAATAATAACAAAATTATCACCATCTAGGGTACAACCGATGATGTTACGACAAAAACTCATAGGACTAAAGTTGTAGATCTTTTAAAATCAGCCACCACTTGTGCTATTCATTTTCTAATACGACTTACCGTTTAGCCGCAATAAGCCCCCAAACCAGCTTAAAAATCAAGTCACCAATTTTTATTTTTTTAAGGGGGGAAGGAGGGGGAAAAGTGAACTTTTTATGATTATTTTGGTCCACAATATGGACGTTGCGCGTCGAATGGCACAAACCACAAGTCTCTAGCTCTTCTGGAAGTGGGTAAACATTAATGTCAGTCAGTGAGTCAGTTAGCCATGCGGCTTTATAATATAAGACTCGCCGGCGTCAGCTGGCCTACGGCCAGCTTTTGCCCGTCGAGTGGCCAGGTAGTTATATGCCAGGTACTTGTATATAGTAGTTGGTACTTGTAACTTACAAGTATCTTACAAGTTGTAAGATCTGGTAATGTTGTAGGAGGTTGTGACATATTGTAGCCATCAGGTGGGTTAATTATACTGTTTCAATTCGCAGTCTATAAATGACAAAATAAACAAACGATAAAGCAAACAAAGAAACAAAGTATGAAAGCTATTGACGTCTAGATCTAGAGGAGCTGAGCAAGTATCTGTGAAGTTGTAGAGGGGATTGAGTAAGGTGGGGTGACAGGAGCGACGGGAGAGGATGGGAAGATCGGACATATTCCCGTCTCTGTCACTTTTTATGGCGCGGCACTATTAAAGTAAATATTTATTTAAACCAACATTTTTCGGAGAAACAAAGCATCTAACATGCGCCAAATGTGGTGCACATAATATAATTAAAAATTCATATTTTACGATTTTGGTAGTATTCATACTACGGAACGATTAAATTTTAATTTAACTCAAATTATAATTATTATTAACTACGGGAAACAGACAGAGAAAAATATACTCCAGCGCGGGGATTTGAACCACCGGCCTCTATATTCCAGTATATAATTAATTTAATATACAAATCACCCAGCAACCAAATCGTAAAAACTGCTATAAAAACAGTTTGTTTTTTTTCAATTTTACCCCAATCAAAACTAAAAATAACACAAAATAAACCATAACAAAAATGAATCTGCTATTCAAGAGCTTTTCAACGATATAAATCATATTATAAAAGTTTAACTTAACATTTGTATCCTTGTACTCTAAGGTACAAAAAAAAAAAAATCAAGGGGCATTAATTTAACTAATAAATAAATATAATGTAATGACCTAATAAGCTGTTGAACGGGACTAAAACTACCAAGAAAAAAAAAAAAAAAAAAACCTAATAAAAAATTATTTAAACCCTTCAAGAAAATTATAAATCGGTACAAAAGTACGAGTTTAACATTTTTAAAAAATAAACAAATATTATAGCTTTAATGTACAAATCAAGGCCTTTCAAATGATATACAATACAAAATTAAAAACCAAAAAAAGTGGTCACGTGACACGGTACACAGAAAAACGTTTAGTCTCAAGTTCTCAGCAAATAGGATGAACTAATGAAATATAAGAGCACATATAATAAATTTAAATTAAAAAAAAAAAAAAAAAAAAAATCGTAAAAACCTCTATAAAACAGTTTTTTAATTTTACCCCCCTAAAAACTAAAAATACCCCAAAATTGAACGTAACAAAAATTAATCCACTGTTCAAGAGCTTTTCAACGATATACATCATAATTATAAAAGATTAACTTAGACATTTCTACCTCTGTACTCTAAGGCCTAAGGTACCAAAATTATATTTAAAAAAAAAAAAACAATAAAAAACGGCATTAATTTTACTAATAAATAAATAAAAATAAAATAACCTAATAACAAAAAATTATTTAAACCCTTTAACCTACAACAAAATTATAAATCGGTACAAAAGTGCGTGTACAACATTTTTAAAAAATAAATAAATATAATAGCTTTAATGTACAAATCAAGGCCTTTCAAATGATATACGACACCATATTAAAAACCAAAAAAGTGGTCACGTGACACGGCACACAAGAAAAAGTGTACTCTCATGTTCTCAGCAAATAGGATGAACTAATGAAATAAAATATACTCAATTTAAAGAGCATTAGTGTGAGATTCAAGCGCCTCAATCAGAAATAAAATCGGTCAATTATTTTAGAAACTACGGCCATTCAAAGTCAAAAATAGAAAAAAAATAAAACAATAAAATACCAAAATAATCACTATTTAGGGTACAACCGATAGAGGTACGAAAAAAAGTCATAGAACCAAAGTTGTAGATCTTTTAAAATCAGTTACCGCTGGTGCTATCTGTTTTTCAATACGACTTACCGTTTAGCCGCAACAAGCCCCAAAACAGCTTGAAAATCAAGTCGGCCATTTTTATTTTTTTAGGGGGGGAAGGAGTAGGAAAAGTAAACTTTTTATAATTATTTTGGTTCACAATATGGACATTGCGCGTCGAATGGCGCAAACCTCAAGTCTCTAGCTCTTCTGGAAGTGGGTAAACATTAATGTCAGTGAGTGAGTCAGTTAGCCATGCGGCTTTATAGTATATAGACATATTAATTTAGCACGATTTAAAGTGCGCAGAAGGTTGAAATTAATCAGGTGTTATCTGCAGGCTACTTTCGACAAACCATAAAAATTTCATAAAAATCAGATGATTACTCTTAAAGATATGGCTGTTAATAAATGTATGTTTGTGAGCATGTGGATGACAAACAAATAAGCGCAGAAGGTTGAAACTTATATGGGACCAACAATGGGCTAATTATGACCTACCATCCAAATTTCATTAAAATTGGACGTGTAGTTTTTAAGATATGGTGGTTCGCAAAAATTGAACGACAGACCGGCAGACCGACAGACCGACAGACCGACAGACCGACAGACCGACAGACCGACAGACAGACACGGAACCAAAATTGTTCCCTGATGTCTGAAACGGATTTCTGTCTTGGAATTTTTGAAATCGGAGACCTAATATTTTTTCGTTCTTCAGAACGATCACATAGCTTCCGTTACCTTCGGTAAGCTCGGAAGCAAAATTATGTTCATGTATGTTTACATTTTGCACTAAAATCGTAGTTATAAAAAATTAATATTATGTAAAAAAGAAATATAGGCCTAATAATTTTTTATCAACAGTACACACCATTTCAGGTTAATACCTAATACGTCATTTTTACAACAGTATATGGTCAGTATATCAGCCCTCATTGGGGTAACCCGAAATTACTATTCAGTAATCACAAATATGACAGTCCTTTTTTGTGGGGGGGGGGGGGGGGGTGGCTACAAAAGGTTGTGCCCAGGGCGCAGCCTACCCTACATCGGGGCCTGCTATTAATTAATCAACTATATTAATAATTTTATGAAGAACGAACGTCCTGCCTCCGATTTCAAAAATTCCAAGACAGAAATCCTTTTCAGATATCAGGGAACATTTTGGTTTCGTGTCTGTCTGTTGGTCTGTCTATCGTGTCACTCAATTTTTGAGAACTATCATATCTTAAAAACTACACGTCTGATTTTAATAAAATTTGTATGGTAGGTCACAATTAGCTCATTGTTGGTCCCATATAAGTTTCAACCTTCTGCGCTCATTTGTTTCTCTTCCACATGCACACAAACATACATTTATTAACACCTACAGCTGTAAAAGTACTTATCTGATTTGTTTGAAACTTTCATAGTTTATTAAAAGTAACCCGCAGATAGCCCCAGATTAATTTGAACCATCTATGCTCTTTAACTTTTGCTAAATTGGTTTTTTAATTCATCTAAAAAATCAAAACAATTTTGACAGATTAAAAAAACGGGGGAACCAATTAAACAAATTAGACAATAATGGCTTGTAAAACCATAAAATCAATAAAGTACGTGATAGGATGCGAGGAAGCTATGTGCCACACCAATTGGCAGTTAATTTTTTTAAATAATCCAAAACTATAACTCTTTAGTATTTTAACATGCACAACCTTTGTCTCATTTCTTATTTATTGATAAAGCGACTACATTACCTCTTCCACAATAAAAAGTACAAAATCCTATTGAGGCATAGGATGTAGAAGCCTTAAGGAGAACAGACAAGCGGGAGTAGATTATAGCACGAACAAGGTCATTCAGTTTATTTGGGAAAACCACAAAATATTTCAATCACGTTTGAACCATTCAGAAATCAATCAATGGATTTTCAGAAAAGAAAGATAAAAGTTTATTTATAAAGTGATACCATAGTGAGCCGATAAAAATTTAAAGGGAACTATCGATAAATCTAATAAATATGATAAAAAGCGTTATTGTTTATTCTAGAATTTTAAAAATGTAATTTATATGTAAAATATTAAATTAAAATACTATTCCCTGGCTCATTACTTTCTCTCTGGAACTGCTTGAACTATATAACCATAAAAAAGAAGAAATAAAATTGGTTAGGCGTGAAGTCTCACGTAAAAATGATTTCGTTGGTATTGTGAACATAAAATTAGAATAAGGGGGGGGGGGGGGATTTTATGTTTTTTGAGAAAATGGCATGAAAAATTAAACATGTTCCACGAGTGTTATATATTTTTGTAATCAACCCTTCAATACCTTTCATATAATACCCCACTCAAAATTTTAAATTTCTTGACAGGAATTAACAGCCATTTTGGATTCCCAGTTAATCAGATCAAATTGCTATTCTTATTTTTTCTTTCCCCATCAGACCGCACATATTTCACATTTGTTTTATATTTTGAGTCACAGTGGAAATATAATTTTTGGGAGGGGACACGCAAATTTTGATGTTTTTTGACAAAAAGGCGTAGAAAATTAAACGCTTTCCACGAGTGTTATATATTTTTGTAATCTACTCTTCAATACCTTTCATTTGATAATCCACTCAAAATTAAAAAAAAAAAAAATCGCATGACTGAGTTATCCATTTTGCATTTGAACAGCTGATAATTTTGAGTTCGCTATATTTTTCCTGTGTGCGCGTCAAAACGATCTTTAATATTGGAAAGTTTCATATTTAAATTTTTTTATTCAAAAGTAATTGGAACCGTACAGAGTGACAGACAGGCAGACAAACAGACAGACACATTCTTTTTTTGGTTTTCCAACAAAACCCTAAAAAATACGTGTGGTATCGCGGGAGAGACGAGGCGAGCACATCCTCTATACTCTCGTGTTCGCCAACCCTCGTGCAGTCTCACCTAGAGTATGGAGCCGGCTTTACATTTATCAATTCCATATATTATGTATTTATAATGATAACAATCTCATTAATAATATTTGTTTTCTTTGATTTTCAGGATCAAATCAATGTCACATCGGATGCCATGGTTGTAAGTATTGTTTTCTTTATACTGATATCGAATATCTATTAATGTAGAATTTGTAACGATAAATTTATTTTATTACATTTATGCATTTACTTATAGTCCAGGAGATAGCGTGCAAAAAAGTGTCTGACTAACATCAAGCTAGAAGTTTGTGTATAAGTAAATATTTTGGTGCCTTTTAAGAATAAGTGGTCGGCTAAGTTCGTCTGCTTGACACAGCTTGGCAATAGGCATTTGAAAAAAACAAACCTGTGGAGAGCGGCCCTTTTTGGTGGACAATTTGATTTTCATGATTCTGAGTAAGCACTAAGTTAGTAGACCAAAAATCAAGTTGATGCTAGTTTGTCCCTTGATATGGGAACACTTTGATTTGGAGTAGTATTTGACTAGCCAACCTATTAAGGGACAAACAACCATCAACTTGATTATTGGTCTTGGACTGAATTGTTTTGTAAAATAAGTTGTAAGCATTGTATTTGTTTTCTATTACAGCGGGAGGAGGCCTCGGTTTCGAAGATGGCTTTAAGTATGAATATAAGTACGAGGGTTCGAGTAGAATGCTAGTAGGAGGTTCGTCAGAAGATTTGGCCCCATTAGATTTGATGGCAACAGTATCCATAACACCTATCAGTGCATGTAATCTTCATCTCCAGCTCTCTGATGTTTACCTCTTAGGACCAAACAAGAAGGTAATCATTTTTTTCGTGGGCAGGGTATAGTAAAGTGCGATTGATGCACTAAGGGTTGGGTTTAATAATAGCACTTGTAGAACTAGGCCACTGATTATAAAATTCGGATGACCGAAAGAAATCTACTGGCGACGTCCTCGAGCGGATATAAAATAATAATCTCATGTGAAGAATGAAAGGGAAGAGTGGTACAATAAACCAATAGATTAATCACCATTGTCAATCAACAATTTAGGGAGGGTAGTAAAGCGTGATTGATAAATAAGGGGTTGGGTAAATAAAAGGATTTGTAGAACTAGGCCACTGACTATAAAATTCGGATGACCGAAAGAAATCTAGTGGCGACTAATGAAGACGGTTTGTCCTCGAGCGGATATATTTTACATGACTACTGTTGGTACTGCTCCATCATAAGGGGCCTGGGTGGCTCGGAGGCTAGAGTGCTCGCCTTGCGATAAGGCAAGTTAAGCAGCCTCGAGCAGTGTCAGAAGATGGATGGATAGCCGCTTCTGACCACAGCGCTGGGTTCTATTCCCGGACCGAACCAATGTCCACCCAGCATTGTTTAAACAAATGGGTAGCTCTTCGAAAGAGTCGCTCCCCCAGGTATGGGCCTGGAAACCATGATGATGACACTCTTGGTTGTAATACAACTGTATTACAACCAAGAACCTGGGGGTGCCACTCTTTCGAGGAGCTTCCTCGAAAGATTGGCTAAAACTCTTCGAGGAGGGGAGTCATGGTTTACGATCTTATCTTCATACGAGTATGTGAAGATTTCGGAATCCTAACCCAGGTTTGTTCAATGGGCCCACCTAAGTGGCCTGAGTCTTCGGGTGTAAAAGCCCACCGGAATTAAAAAAATAAAAAACTGCTCCATCAAGATCGTGCTGCTGTCACTTTCACTATCACCGAAATAAAGCATTATTCTGCAAATCCTGAAAATGCAATTCATAGGATATCGTCAGTGCTCAAACTTATGATGAATAATCTACTTTAAGTTATGTAAGCTATGCATTTATTCATATTTTTTTAAGAATGATATATTTCCTTGCAATTACAAAATACTAATTGTTTCTTGCAGACATTGGAAAGTGGGGCAATAAACAAAGGATCAAGTGGCATAGTGGCAGGTTTGGATTCGACTGGAAAATTGGTTGGTCAGATCTGCACACCATCAGATCAAAGCAGTTCTTACACCAATCTTCATCGTGCAGTGTTGTCACTTTTGCAAAGTCACATTCCAAAACACGTTCAACCATCATTAAATGCAACACTTCATCAGGTAATATATACTTGAGTATTCCTTTGATGATACAGATAATGGAAGCTTATTTTAAAAGAACTATTTATAACTTTCTTAATAACTTGCTGTTGAAGATTGCTTTAATTTCTTTTCAAAGATGAATGAACCAGCATGGAAAGAAAACATAATTCACTTACTTACTTACTTATTCGAGTCCTCTTCAACCATTTGGTGTAGAGGATGACCAAAAGGATTTATTCGTTGGAGTTTCTTATTTGGTCTCTTCTACTTTTACCTGTCACGCTTCTTATAATTTACAACATAATTCAATAATTTACATCGCTGAACTTTACGGCTTAATCCTATGAATATAATCACTTGCTTTGTACTTTCAGACGGACATATTTGGTGTTTGTAGCACAGAGTATTCTGTAAAAGAATTTAACGAAGAGATAAACGTCCTTTCTACAAGAGATCTTGATTCGTGTGCTCATCGTGAAGATGCTAGACTACCCATTGTCACTTCACCCTACCACTCTAAATCTGTAAGTATATAATATAATTTCATGTATTCTTGTCTATAGAGATACAGAAAAATGAATGTGTCCTCATCTTGTAGGTAAAATAGTATCAGTGTTTTTAATTAAATTAATATATGCATTCAACAAAGCATCGATTTTTCTCGAGAAGAGAGAAAAGTTGATCTCTGCATGGATATATATATAGAACGAATATGGAATAAGTCGATCTTTCATACACCTTATTCTCCATCCACCGTATTAGAAAATCAAATAAAAATATGTTTTTGTCGTGTTTTATAAAACAAATTATTGTAAAAAGTTGTTTGTCTCATTGAATAGATAAAGTTAGAAATTTTTCCAAATTCAAGCTTACGCGAGCGTTGTGCGCGAACGCTTAAGCGGATTACGTTGTCCAACGGACATGTCCCGGACAATGGTAAAATAAACATGTGTACCAAATTTCAACTAAATCGGTCATCTTTTACTCAAGTTATCATCATCGGTAGATTTCGTGACGGTCGGTTTTGTGACGGTCGTTTTTATCGGATTCACTCCCGGGCTCCAGACACTATAACGAGCCATAAGGAACTTCATGCCAAAAATTATAATAACGAAATATTTAACTTTTAGGGATTCGATAGAACGCACATTTTGGAGGGTACTCAAACCAGAGAGCAGAAATTCCTCCAAAGAATCCTTCAAGAAGCAAAAAGTCGTGAATTCTACACTTTAGCACCAATTTCTGATGAGTCTGCAGCTTCAGTAACTATCACCAGTAAACTTTATCTAGTCAATAAAATAAAATCAGCATCTCCACCAGGTAAAGTATCTTACTTCTACCATATACTTAAAAATATCCTTCAATACGATAGCTAATATTTAATATTTACTGGTTTCTTTCACATTAGTTAGTTTAATTATTATTACGACGCTTCTAGTGGCAAAACTAATTTGATGCTACAATATAAACCATATAATTCTGTATCCTTATTCAAGTACAAATTAAATTTAATAAACTTACTTAAACAGCAAAGAAATCATTTTGTTTGTGTGCATACTGATAGTGACGCCTATGATTTCAATGCAATATTTATTTTGACTGCATTAATTATTTTAAATCTATAAACAATTATAGTGAGAACTGACCTTCCACACATTTAACTAAAACTTATTTTCAGTAAAAATAAAATTATTTCTACGCGTTCATTACTCTCAAGATATTTCTCAATCTACTTTAAAATTTGTCTTTAATATTTATTATAATATTAAACAAATTAAAATATTTAACACTATATTATATGACTCAATGTAAATGAGAAAAGTTTAACGATAAAAGGTAATCAAAATTTTGGTTTTTTATGCCATCTATAAATCAAAATCAAGAGAACAATATATGTGTAAGACCCTCGAGCATTAGAAGTAAACTTAAGTTCTAGAAACAGCTGATTTTATAAGCATTGCTCTCTTTGCATTTGTCGACGATTTCATTATTTCCGGATTAAGAAATGGTTGTGCAATTTAATTAAAAAATAAAATATTTTCATAACATTGAACAAAAAACATGAAAACAACATTTATATGTACAGGGTGGAGCGCGGCAGACGTATGAATTTGAAGAGGGGATTGCTCCCACCCTATTGGTCCTAGACGTTTGAGAGTAGAGTCGTTTGAAAGAGGGGGACGGGAAGTTTATGTTCCACGTTTCAGCAGGACGGGGCCACAGCCCACACAGAAAGGGTTTGCGTAAACTTTTTGCCATACAGATTTCCCGGGGGTCTCATCTCCTTAAGAGGCGATTTAATTGGTCCTTGTGATTTTTTTCTGTGGGGATACCTTAAATCCTTGGTGTACAGATCGTCCCAGAACCCTGGACTCAAGAACGACATTGCGAGCCAAAATTTCCAAAATTCCTGTGGAAATGTTCGAAAGAGTGCACAAAAACTTAAAAAAAAGGCTTGATCAGTGTTTGGAATGTGAGGGGAACCACTTATCCGGTACTTTGTTTAAATCTAGGTAAATTTAAATTTCCCATGTTATTTAACCAGGAAAAAATTAAAAAAAAATTATTTTGTAACATTCTGTGTTTTATTACATTTTCAAATTCATACGTCTGCCGTGGTCCACCCTGTATTATATTATTATAATGTATATAATATTACGCTTATATACCAATTCTGTGTATTGAAAGGGTTTGCACTTATGCTGAATCTGATGTCGGTGGATCGAGCTGATTTAAGCCGGCAGGTTGATTTACCTATAAAAAATCTTTCACTTGGACGAGTCTCGAATCACACACTTCGTAACATGCAATTTCGTTTCATCCAAACCAATTGACTCTACCGCGCCTAAAGAAGTTTCACTCCAAAAAAATTAACTTTCTTTTTTTCGTTTTTAGACATTTAAGGACTTGTAACTTCTTATAGACCCTTATTTAAGCATTTTATAAAATGCTTATATTGAGCCGTCAGAGAAAACAAAGATATCCTAAGGTATAATGCAAAATTCAAACCAGACGGCCAAGAAAACGAAATAAACGAACAAATTTGGGATTTCTTTTAAATGTTCTGGCTAGAAGTAACACTAAATATAATGAATAGACTATATTTTTATTTTCTATTTAATTAAATTGCTAAGTAAATAACTTTTTCCTTTTTTTCAACAGCTGTAGATAAGTACGAGGGTAAATCTGTGATTTTTGAAGTAGTCGATGATGCAATTGGTACATCGACTTTTGACGAAGTTAAGAAAGCACTAGTGAAGATTTCAGACGGAAAAGTGACAGTGATTAAGGAAAATAATCCTCGAGAGTTTAATCAGTTCGTGAAAAAATTGGCTGGTGCAAATAAACAAGACATCATAAATTTGTTAATCGACATTAAAGAGGGAAACGATTTTAAGAACAAGATGAATGCAAGGTATAAATTTGAATTATTTTTCTTCTATAAAGCTGGGTTTACACGATCCAAGTGGACTTGGACAAAGTAACTTTGATCAAATTCACTTGGTCCAAGTGGTTGTGCAACTTTTGAAGCAGGGTTTCCACGATCCAAGTAGACTTGGTCCAAGTAGTTTGAACAACACTGTCAAAATCATAATTCTGATACCCAAATTTTTCATAAATTTTAATAATTTTGCAAATTAAATAAAACAACAATACAAAAATAACTGTAGGAACCAAACAAAACAAACAACTAAAACCAAACTGTTCCTTCCTGTAAACAAACGGTACAAACTCGTCATCTTTGACAGCTCGTTCTCATAATTTGCAGGTGGGCGCCATTATTATTTCCATCCAAGTCTACTTTGATCAAAAAAAGTTGGGGGCCATCCAACTCAACTTGGATGGTCCAAGTACACTTTGATAGCCTGTTCACACGATCAAAGTAGCGTCAAATCTGACTTGGTCCAAGTCCACTTGGATCGTGTAAACCCAGCTTTAACGTATATTCTTTTGAGTAATTGAAAACTACCAATTTAAACCCATTACTTAATTCAAACATGAGAAAAATTTAATGTTTTATAATTCCAGGAGAATACTTCTTGATGGATTAGTTGAAAGTGGCAGTTCAGCGTCAGTTGAAGTTATGTCAGAACTTTTAAAAAGCGGGGGAGTTTCTGAATTTCAGGCGAGATCTTGGCTAATGAGTTTTCCAAACACCAAACGGGTTACAGTAGAAGCTCTTTCTGCGGCAAAGGTAACAAATTTATGATCTCATAGAATTTCATAAACAAAAAAGTGGATCGGTGCTTATCATGCTCGCAATCTCTTTTATCACTAATATATCCTAACGCATTTGGTTTCCCAGGCCTGAAATCCTAGAGAGATGATTCATGTTCATTACTGCGATGATATCGGTAAATATATGTAAATGATCCATATACCAATCTACAAGATGGAGAAAATAATATAGAAATAAATAATAATAGTTATTTATGCACCTAGGGAGTAAAGTAAGCCATTATTTCCTGAGCAATAAGTTGGTTCTTGAGGCGAAGCCGAAGGAACCATGGCCCCTGAATCCCGAGGCGAAGCCGAGGAAATAACGTTAATTTGCTACCAAGGCGCAGCCGAGGGAGATGATTATCACGAGGGGAATTATTGCACTTTACTCCCGAGGTACATACAATATATTATCTCCAGTAGGGAGAAAACGCATCTTCATCCATTTTTGTAGGTTTTATTTATTGTTGTAATGAATAACAATAATGGTTAGCACTTTTAATAGCAGATATAAGAGATTCAATATTAAAAACAAATAAGAATTGCAATTAAACTCAAATAGAAGGTTATTTTGATGCAGGTTTAAACAATGATATTCGCAAACTACAAATGGTCGAAAAAGCAGTGTCGTCAACCTGATTTCAACAACTTCACTACATTAGCCATACATTCTCTACTATTTATAAAATAATTAAGTTGGCAATCCTTCTTTTTCTCCCTGGTTTTAGTTTCTCTCCCTACTTTTTGAGTTCAGGGAAGAAAAGACTTACTTTAGTCCATCTAAACTAATCCAAAATCATAACTTTTTCTCCCTACTGAAGATAAAAACGATAAAAGCGAGACAAAGCTGCATGTCTAATACTTGTTGTTCTTCAAATCTGTCTAACATGCAGGTGTGTCTTTATTATTTTTTACGTCTATGGACATCTAAGTTGGAGTATGTGTTTATATTATTTCAGGAAATTCTTGAGAGAGAAATAACTTCGATTCAAGCTTACCTCGGAATAGGAGCACTCGTTGGTAAATTTTGTATACAGCAAGATTGCCGGAATTTAGAAATAGTAAATTCAATCGAAGAACTTATGATTAAATCTCTTTTTGAAAGTTGTAAACCAACAAACATCATCGTCGAAAACAATGTAAATTATTTTATTCAGTACAGTTTTATTATTCGAATAAACATCAATTCATATTTTAGCTATGCTGATTGTCACAGCTAATCTAATAACTAGTAACATGTTTAATTTTTTGATGCAGATAATTGCAGGATTAAAAGGTCTTGGAAACATTCGATTTCTAAGTGAAAAAGTTGCACAAAGGCTTAGTGAATGCGCACTTGACAAACAAGCCTGGGTCAGAATCAGAGTATCTGCGCTGGAAACCATGAAAACTGACTCGAAAAATGCCATTGTACGTAAAATAATAATTATCATATATTTAATTACAGTTTTTACATAGTTTGAGAATATCAGGACAGCTATATGAATGTCAATTTGGTTTTTATTTCAGATCAGAGAAACAGTCGAAAAGATTTTAAGAGATTCAGAAGAAGATTCTGAAATAAGAATTAAAGCTTACTTGACACTTGTTGAGAAGCCTTCCGGCCAAGTAGCTGAAATCGTCAAGGAAGTTTTGACTACCGAAAAATCAAATCAAGGTATTATTAATTTATATCTGCGAACCCATTGAATGCGGTTGGATCCACAGTGGATCCATGCAATGCCAAGGCTCCTGGCGGTTGTATCCACAGTGGATCCATGCTATGCTAAGGCTGCTGACGGTTGGATCCCCAGTGGATCCATGCTATGCTAAGGCTGCTGGTGGTTGGATCCCCAGTGGATCCATGCTATGCTAATGCTGCTGGCGGTTGGATCCCCAGTGGATCCATGTTATGCTAAGGCTGGTGGCGGTTAGATCCCCAGTGGATCCATGCTATGCTAAGGCTGCTGGTGGTTGGATCCCCAGTGGATCCATGCTATGCTAAGGCTGCTGGCGGTGGGATCCACAGTGGGTCCATGCTGTGCTAAGGCTGCTGGTTGTTGGATCCCCAGTGGATCATAGCCCACCCTTTTGGCACTCCGTAGCTCGTTTCCTCGTGTCTCGGGCAGACATCCTACAAGGCTCCGCCAGGCCCGCTGGCGTATGTATCCTTAGAGAATCCCAGCAACAATTTTTTAAAAAATTATCTTTAAATTGTGTAATCTCATTTGGTATATTTTATTGTCAGAGAGGTACGTTGCTGAAATGGACTACGCATTGGATGGGAAGAATATTACTTTATTTTAATATTGCTCTGGATAATGATACACAATGGTTAAATATTAAAAGTTGTCTTATTTTCGTAATTAAATTAAGCCATTCATTCAACGTTATTTGAAAGGTAATACGGGTAAAAGATAGATTTCGCAAAGAAAGAATCTTACTATTACAATCTCTTGTGGGTTGCCTATTAGACTTTTTTTTTAATTTTATCCCGTAATGTATCGGAACGTTGTGTCCAGATTCACTTCTTAATAACAATGATGATTATCGCGATGATGGATTTTTTTAGGAGTAAGAAAAAACGACGATTTAAAACATGTTGTTTAGATGAAACGTTTCGACCTTTATATACTTCTTTTTCTTTTTAAATTTTAAACAACGACCAATTTATGACGCTCTCCCAGATAGATAGAATAATGACTTCATAAGTGAGTTAAAATAATTATTTTAAAGTATGTTTAGATTACTGTAATTAAGGGATAAAAACAATATGTACAGAATTATGTTTCTGTGGATATGAGAAATTGACATTATTGTTTGGTTGTTTTAGTTAATAAAGACTGAAGTTGACCTTAGTCAGGGTCGAAACGTTTTATCTAAACATGTTTTAAATAGTTGTTTTTTCTTACACCTAAGAAAATCCATCATTACGATAATCAATATATTAAGAAGGTGTTCATAAACTTAATGTTTATAACTTAATAATTCTTAATAACGTAAATGAAACTTATAGAAAGGCAATCACTTTATATAAAACGCGTTTTTCACAGTATCCCAGTTTTTGAGTCATTATACACCATTCTTCCTATGCAATTTTGTAATATTTAAGGTGATAGTTAAAGCTATAGTCTTAATATTTGTATAAGCTGCCACGTAAATATATGTTATATGTTGACTATAATAATAATAATAATCTCGTTTTTCGTTGATAGTTGGAGGCTTCATTGTTTCTCATCTGAGAAACGTACGAAGTTCAACAAATCCAGATAAAGAAGCTCTGCGTCACCATCTCGGTGGAATCTACACTAGATCCGGAAAATTCGGATGGGATCCGAAGAAGTATTCGCAGAATTATGAAATCAGTTATATCGGTGAAGAATGGGGAGCAGCAGCTGAATCAAATGTAATATATTCGCATCATGGATACCTACCTCGATCTTTGAACTTTAATTTAACTACAATCTTGTATGGACATTCTTTCAATTTGTTCGAGGTAAATCAAGCATCATATTTTTTTTATATTAATAACTGTACCCTCTTAAATTTATTCAAATATATATTTAAAAATTGATAATATATGTGAATTTATAGTTTGGTATTCGAAGTGAAGGCACGGAAAAAATATTTGAACGCTTTTTAAAAACGCTGACGTTGAAGAGAGAAACTTTAAATGACTTGTTGAAAAATGGCACAGATCTTGCGGATGAAGTAGCCAATAAATTATCTAATTCACTCAGACCGAAGAGAAATGTCGACAGTCAGAAAGTTAACGATTTTTACGAGAAGGTAAGAAATAATAGAATTTGTAGAACTTGATTTAACTTGAATACATTTTTAGTGTATGAGCCTATTAATAATTGTAATTTAATAATGATTTTTCAGATGGCAAAACTGCCAAAAGTTTACCATGATGAGATGTTGATGGATTTCTCATTTAAATCTCTTGGAGCTGAAGTAGGTTTCTTTTCACATTTAGGAGACGATATTGGTCCTAAACGATCAATCGATCAATTCTTCAGTGGTCTTGAGTATACAGTAGATAGCGCTAAAAATCTTAATGTAATTATTTATTTATCTTTATGAATTTCAGCATTGAATTTAAGTGATGATAATGTAATATCTTTAATCCAACAATCATAAACTTAGTACATTTATTCATATTTTTTTCCTTAGATTGAATACAGTAAACATTCTACTTTCTTAGAAGGAGAAATCATTTATCCAACAGGACTTGGTTTGCCAATGAGGCTCAAGACAAAGGGAAGCGCTGCTTTTGGTTTGACAGCTGATGCAAAATTGGATTTGCCATCAGTACTTCAAAACCCATATGATTCTCACCACATGAAGCTGAAAATAATTCCAAGGTAATAATTCCAGAACATCTTAAATCTGATGAGATTTAAGGGGCCCATAGACCCTGCTACGGTGCTATTTGGTACCCATAGACGGTGCTATTTGGTACCCAAAGACGGTGCTATTTGGTGTTTGGCAATAAACTAATATGAAATCTCAATAAATTTGTCTGTTGATAGTGACGTTAATGTAACAAAAAAAGTTAACTTAAAATTAAATTTGTAAAGTTACGACAAATCGAGAAGTTTTAATGCTCTTCTTATGTAATTCTTGGCTGTTATCATTGCAGTGGTTCCGTGGAAGTCGTAGGAGCTCTTACAATTGACGCAAGCAATGTTGAAACAGGTATTGAAGTGACTCTTGCAGCACACAGTTCTACCGGAGGAGATGTCAATCTGAAAATGATCAAAGGAAAAGAACTGGAGTTGGTACTTGGAGTTCCACTCAGAGAACAAAAAATTATTTCAGCATCAACTGGCCTTTCTTCTGTCTTCAGATTAAACCAAGATGTAACAACAACGCCTATCGACCTCGACATTAATAAGTATGAATTTTTTCGTTAATTTAACGTTTTACAATATTTTGACTTCAGTAACAATCGATCAGCTCGATCTTTTTTTAAGGACACTAATGCTAAACACGCTCTAGACGATTTTTAAGGTAAGCGTAAACAACACCACTGGCCCTGCACAGGTCTGCCTAACAATTTATGTTACAATAACTAAACAGTTCTATCGTCCACACGCCAGTCTGCATCAGGTAGATTGGAGCGTTTTTTCTTGCCCTAAAGTAATGTTTTCATTAAAACTGATAATTATTTGAGGATTTAATTCTATAATTATTTCTTTACCACCATATTTTAATAAAAATCCTTCCTTTAGGGTATCCATTGAAGAGTACAGCGGTTGCTTTGAGCAATTGGTGACAGCAACTGGACTTACATTCTGCGGTGAGGTATCCGTACCCAATAACAACTTGCCAACTGTAAATCCATTCTATGGTCCATCCAAAGTTGCTTTTAGCATACACGTTGAAGATGATTCTATCTCCTCATATGTTTTTAAAACATCATATGAACGCCTCAAGGGTTTGTATTTACATAATGAAGTTTATTTTAACGCCATATTAATGAAGTATGATTGGATGTCAATAGTGATTAATTGTTTTATTTTTAGAAAAGAACAAGCAAAAGCTTCACATCCTTTTGGACACTCCTGGGTCTCAAGTCAACAGAAAGGTTTCTATTGGTTACGAATCTGAAGTAAATCCTCAACTGAAGCATATGAAATTTTATCTAGATTCTTTCTGGAAGTCTATGTCAATTCAAGGTATTGAAACCCACTGTAAATAGATAATTAATAGAAGATTAATCTTGAACTAAGATATGGAACCATCTTGCCTTAGGCATGCATTTTCAAATCCAATAAGCTCAACTACATCTATATTTAAACAGGTCCTTTCTATCTTAATTCTTTCTACCTAAATTTGAATTTACAGGTTCCATGATTGAAACTGTAAAAGAGTTATCTGTAAGTGGGAAGCTGAAGTATGATCAAAAGGAATTTTCAACCAAAGCTGGAGTAACTTTGACTAAATCTTCCCCAACTATAACAGTTTATAAACCATTCTTCCAGTATTCTTTCCCTCAGTACCAATCTAGATTAGTCAGTCGTAGCAGTTCTTCGTCTCCACTTCTGAAGTTTTCAGGTCTGAATTAAATACAATTTTATTATTATTTAAATATAATTTAAACACAAACATAATCATCCTACGAATAATAAATGGCTTGGGCTTCCGGTGAAATCCGCATCATGAAGGGTTTGAAGTCTGACGTTTCGCTTCCACTACTGGAAGCATCTTCCAAGTAGTTGTGCCTCGTGATGATAACTTAAAGCAACAAAAAGATATACTGCCGACTGGAGAGGAGGACTGCGTATTCACACACAATTTACAAGATTTTTTGCAGCATCATGATACTTCCTCTATGTGTATACAACGCTTTATGAGAAAGTAAAAATTCATTTAATTTTCGTTAATATCATGTATTTTATGTACAGGAGAAGTAATAGTCGAAAGAAAAGAAGAGGATGGTTTGACCACATATCTATTTAATCATCTGACAGTGGAAACAAATCGTTCAAATTATACTATCGATGGATCAGTTAGTTCACAAATTAAAGGAGATAGTTCGACGTTGAATTCTGACTTGAAGATAATGTACGACGAAGAATATATCGCTATAAACAGTACAGTGAGCAGGCTGGGTACCACAAGGTTAGATGGAAATCTCATTGTATTCCCCTCTCAAAATCCAGAGTTAGCTATCAGTGCACAGGGAAGGATAGAAAGTACTTCAAATCAGGACTTTAAAGTAAGAACTTATATCATTTGCAAAAAAATTAATAAACTAAAATCTCTATTCTATCATAAAAAGAATGAGAAAAAAATATAGACTATGTAATAGAAAAATTTATGTTTCAGTTTTTGGCTGAATTCGACTTCACTCATGGACCAGATCCAGACAATAAAGATATGAGATTTTCATTTGTAAATGAAGTGCTTGTTTCTGGCTTAAGAGAAAATTCAGTTAAATTCATCGCTATTAAATACCAAGGTAAATGATAAAAAATAAAAATATAAAAAGTTGGATTTAGATAATAATGAAAAAGCTATTATATTTACTTTACACAAAAGATGTTAAAAAAGGTGTTTAGTAGATTTGCAAGAAGTTTTCATTGGTTTGAATTGTGTGGTATTATAGTTGTATGCTTATAATTATTTTCCGTAGCTGGATATCCACCGACCGGATTAGATTTTGTTTCGGATTTCGAATGGTTACCAGGAACCTTAAAGTATAGGCTGGATTCAAAATTGGATGATACTAGTGCCAATTTTAAATTAACAGCTTCAACTGATCCCGCTGGTTTATACGACATATATTTGGCAGTAAGTTAATAATTACATTATTTACTTAAGTTGATTAATGATACACTATCCTAATCCGACAATTTAGAAAATCCTATATAATGGAGGCTTTCGCATCCTGCGTTTAGTAACAATAGATCTTCATGCTGAGAGACTGCTTTAAAGATTATGTGATTCCCAGTGAATCCAATCTATTGAAGGGATCATTTTTAAAGGGGGCTGCTCTTGATGTGAGTCATTAGCAACTCTGTTTGGTAGTCTCCTAAAGATTCGGTGGCAAATGGCTCACATCATAAACAAATTTCTTGAGAAAGATCCCTGCAATAGGATCACCGCGATTTACAATTTCTTTAACGGAGTGCCCTCCGGAAAATGTAAGATGCGTACGCTTTACGTGCGCAAGAACTGAAGTTGATGTTGTATTGATTGATCGTAAATTCACTGGAAAACTCTTCTCATTTGCAGGCAAAACTTATGGATAAAGGTTTCAAACTTGAAGCGAGAAGAGAAATGGTTGACAGTAACAAATCTAAATTTACAAATGCATTGGAAATTTTCCCTGAGAAGCTATTTCAATTAAATGCATTGGTCAGCCATAAATTTGCCTGGGCCGATCTTGATTTTTCAATTCAATCAGAAATTAAAACTCCTCTTCGACCACAGCAAGTTAGGTAAGATATGAATAGATTTTGCTTCAATGTGATTTCTGTGTAAACATTAATCACCTTTCAAGTTCAATATAATATATTTGCTTATTAATTTCTATAATTTTCCAAGGATCTCGACAGGCATTCAGAACAACGATGAAAAATTCCTTCTACAATACTTTTTTGAAGCCGATGCTAAAGTTTACGTTGACTTCTTTACGGAACGAATAAAAGGACCGATTTCTAAAGGAAATTTCAAATTAATCTTGACTGATTACATTGATAGCAAGGGAGACTTTGGTTTCGAAGATTCTGTTCTCAAAGGATCAGGATTTGTAATCTTCTTGAAGTCTCAAAGTAAGGTAAATAACTTAAACGTTCATAGTTATCTAAGGTTCTAAGTAATCTAGGCAGCTAGTAATGTTTGTCATCTAAGGTAGTAACTTTAGATTCCAAAGTAACCTAACCTAGATTCTTAATGTATGTATTTAAAAACCCATACAAGAGGTCCAGTGGCGATTTTTTTAGACTCTCTTTATATTATTATACTACATAATTTCAACTTTTGAGATGTTTGCATTAAAAGCGGACTGAGATAACATACTAATTGCAATTTCTGAGATGTTTACATCAAAGGGGTATCAGAGCTCTGCATTTTGAAAAAAGTTAACATTCTATATAAGGAAGCTTACCTATCTTACATAGTCAATATTTTTATTACCTCCTCAATATCTTAATCATTATATTTTCTTATATTTTTACACGCAGATCGACGCTGCAGTTGATATGATCATAAAACAATTAAAGTATGGTGGTACTATCGACCTTACGTGGACAGCAACTCCGAATGACGCAAAAATATTGAAAATAGTAACAGAAAACGACTTGGAAAACAGCCTATTTGACACTAAGTAAGTTTGTCTGTATATACTTTAAAAAAAATTTAACTTTAAATCTTATTCAAAGACATTTTGATATTTAACAATAATAATAATAAACCGTTTATTGCATATTCATGCAAGTCAGCACATTGCTGTGGTTGCCTTTAGGCTGAGTTTGTTTTGTTTTTTTATTGGAAGCCATACTTCTTCATATATTTCTCCCATTCTTCTCCACATCCTTCTGTCTTCTGCAACCCTTTTCCATGTAGCTCCTCCATAAACTCTTTTCATTTCATCATCCCATTTACTTGTAGGCCTGCCTCTTTTTCTTTTCCTGTTTACTAGCCACCATTCTAATACTTTCTTAGACCATCTTCCATCTTTGGTTCTTACCATGTGTTCCGTGGACAGTGGACATGGGTTCTTACCCATGTCCACTTTCTCAGCAATTCAACCCTGCCTATATCCTCTAATCCAGTCATTTTTATGACCCATTCGATGTTCTTCCTATCCTTTCTTGATACCCCAATCATGCTCCTCTCCAAGGATCTCACCACTACTCTGAGCTTGTTCAGTATCCTTCTATTATAAACCCATGTTCTGCATCCGTAAGTGATAGTTGGCAGGACTGTATTTCTCCATATTTTACATTTCTTCTGTATATCTATGCTGGATTTAAATATTATTTTATTCTTATAGTATGATCGCCAACCGATAGCAACTCGTCTGTTCACCTCTCTCATTGTACTTTCATTCTTTGCTAATAGTCTCCCCAAGTATATAAATTCCTCTAACTCATCTACTTCTTCTCCTTTTATGACAACCCATTGATTTCTTCCGTTACAGTTAATTTTAATTAGTTTAGTTTTTGCCACATATATTTCTAACCCGACTTCCTTTCCTTCCGTTTCCAATTCAGTAACCATTTCATGTACCTCATCTACCGAATTCCTGATAAGAGTGATATTGATATGTACGCATTCAAAAAAATTATTTTAATTCTTAGCATTATTTTCATTGATTATTAATGAGATTTTTTTTTGTCTTTATAGGAATACGATAACATATGAAGGTCAAGAAAATCAATTTAATTTTAATGTAAAGAGAACTGAACACGATCTGAAGGGTACTATGAACATTGAAGTGGAGGTGCGTTATGGTTGATCTAGTTTTTAAGGAGACTTATATTAATTATTTAGAATTAATTATTATACATTAATCATTGCAAAATATATATATAAAGTTTATACTTTCAGCTTAAACTCGGTGACTGCGATCATGTTGTGGCAAAGTACGGTCATAATGTAAATGCAATCCCGAATGATGCTGAAGGAGATTATACTCTGGATATAAACCATAAAGCTACTTCTCAAGCTAACCCAACTAAGATTCTACTTCAACTTGTTGGCAAACATGTTGATTTTGACGAAGGAAAGATCGATGGGCAGCTCACAGCAACCTACACGACACCTCAAGGAAAAGATGTTGCTATACAGCTAGCACATAAAAAAATCCCTAAGGATGAAAAGTGGATTGTCAACTCTTTGGTAATTATAATAGTATATTATGATACTAGGCTGTGAAGTGAGTTTTTTCTTTCCGCGGCAATATTGCCAAGTAAATATTGCCAAGGTAAAGAAAAAACACTTCACAGTCGCGTAGCATATGTTATTTTTTCCGAGGTAGCAGACAATGAAAAAACATTAAATATTAATCACTAATCAATATATAATAATAACAAACATTAGTACATACTTAAGACTTAAAAAAAGAAACCTTAAAAAGAGGTTACACTATAAGAAAAGATAAATAAAACGCATTGACATCTAGCGGATTTTAATCGTACTAGCAGCATTTCTACAAAGACTGCGGCGTTTTTACTAACGGAAGTTTTGACAACTACCCGCCGGAAAATAAAAATCTTTTAGTTCCTAGGACGTAAAAGATTTTTTCTTTACAGCTAGGAGTAATGAAAAGATTTTTTAAGTTCACGTAATGAAAAAATGGATTTTAGCTATGTTTTTTAGGCTCTAAAGTTACTATTTCACAGCCTACCACGGAAAATAGTTATTTATGCCCCTAGGGAGTAAAGTAGGTCATTATTCCCTGAGCGAATAAGTTGGTTCTTATAAATCCCGAGGCGAAGAATTAGACATTTTAATTCCCGAGACGTAGCCGAGGGAATAACTAAAGGCCTAAAGAGGGAATAACTAAAGGCCCTCGGTTGCGCCTCGGAAGCTAATTATAGCGAGGGGATTTATAGCACTTTACTCCCGAGGAGCATACAATATTTTATCTCCACTAGGGAGAAAATACACATTTTCATCCATTGCACAGTTTTTATTTATTATTTTAATAAATAACAATAATTGTTAGCACTTTTAATAGCTTGTACAAGAGATTCAATGTTAAAAACCAATGAGAATTGCAATTAAACTCAAATAGAAGGTTATTTAGATGCAGGTTTAAACAATGATAAACAAGGTCGAAAAAGCAGTGCCGCCAACCTGATTCCTACAACCTCACTACATTAGCCATTCATTCTCTACTATTTATAAAATCCTTCTTTTTCTCCCTGGTTTTACTTTTTCTCCCTACTTTATGAGTTCAGGGAAGAAAAGACTTATTAAGGAATAATGGCACTTTACTCACGAGGTACATACAATATTTTATCTCCAGTAGGAAGAAAATACACATTTTCGTCCACAGCACAGTTTATATTTATTATTTTAATAAATAACAATAATTATTAGAACTTTTAATAGCAGATATATGAGATTCAATATTAAAAACAAATAAGAATTGGAATTAAACTCAAATAGAAGGTTATTTAGATGCAGGTTATAATGTTGTAAACAAAGATAAACATGGTCAAAAAAGCTCAGTGGCGCCAACCTGATTTCAACAACTTCATTACATTAGCCATACATTTTCTACTATTTATAAAATAATTAAGTTGCAATCTTTACTTTTTCGCCCTACTTTTACTTTTTCTCCCTACTTTTTGAGTTCAGGGATGAAAAGACCTTTTTTAGTCCCTCTAAACTAATCCAAAATCATAACTTCTTCTCCCTACTGGAGATAAAAATAATATTTTAAATATTTAAACTTTGAATTCCCTCGTAAATATTAATTTATTGTATTATAAAATGCTAATCTCCAAAATAGTATTTCCATTGACAACGACAAGTTCTCTATATAGTCTGCCAATTTGTAAAGGGCTCAGACGGTTGAAATTAATATAGGGTTATCTGCAGCCTGCCTTCGATTACAATCCAAATTCAGATGAGTAATTTTGAAGATATATGTATATCTTATATCTGTGTGAATGTGGAAGAGAAGGCGTTTTTAACATTTTCGTTAATCTAGAACAATTTTGTATTAAGATTTTATCATATCAATTTCTTCTTATCTATAATTATATTTTAATTGCAGTTTGATGCTTCGGGTACGATGATGCAAGCACCGGTGAATCTAAAACTTGATTCCGAGCTGGCTCGGAGTCTGTTTGCCGATACAGTTTCTTGGAGCAGAGTTTTACCGCCGTCAAGTTATCGTATTGTAGCATCTTTCGGAACTGATATGAGTCTCGATGCTTACGGTAAAATGACGGGTAACACTTACAGTGGTGAAATAAACTTGAAACTTCCTCAGGATTATAAACTTTCAACGTTCAAATGGTCGACAATTAATCTTGCCCAGCTTAATCCAGGACCCGACAACCAACGTCAAGTAAGTAAACAAATTAGACAGAATAGAATTTACAGTTCAATAGAATTACAAGAAAGTTGTATGAAGGAACAAGAGAGAAAGATGACGGTAGTTCATTTTAGGATTCTGTACGAAGTACGAAAAGAAACCTTATATAACGGCTCTGTCTGTCTGTCTGTCTGTCTGTCCGTTGGCAAGTTCCAATTCATAAACTACTATAGCATGGAACAGGAAATTCGGCACACATGTGCATCTCGGCATTTGTGACAACTGTACTCTTTTTGGAGTTTTCACACTTAATATTTCTAAGATGGCGGTCAATATGGCGGGCGATTAAAAAAAAAGTTTTTAGCTACCATGACATATTATACATCAATCTAAGGCCTCTTTCACACGAGGCAACTTAGTTGATTCAACTAGTTGACTGGCGGTTGAAAAGGAGTGTAGCCGGGTAGCAAATGTCAAGGAATCGCCCGAACCCCTTCACACGAGTCAACTCGTCCGCCCAGGCGACTAGGAGGCCAGGCACATGTGCCGCTTGCGTTCTCATCCTAACTAGTTGATTCAACTAAAAAGACACTACAAGGCATTAGGCCTTTCACACGAGTCAACTTACTTGATTCAACTGGACTTGTTTGATATGGATTCTACTTTCTCTTCCAATTAAATTGAAGAATTTATCCTCGTGGCTTAGTAGTTTCGAATATAATTGTGGGAAAGCGCCCGTTTCCCGATTATAGCAAGGGATGAACCCACATTCTTCGACTAGATTTTCTCCTTTTTAGGGTTTCAGTGATAAAATCAAAAAAAAGAAACCCTTATAGTTTCGTCTGTCACTCTGAACGGTTGCAATTACTTTTGAATTAAAAGAGATAAATACTTGAAACTTTCCAGTCTTAAAGATCGTTTTGAGGCGCACACAGGAATAATATAGCGAACTCAAAATTATCAGCTGTTCAAATTTACGATTTTTTTGTTTACATTTTGGGAGGGGTATAAAATGAAAGGTATTGAAGAGTTGATTACAAATATATATACCACTTGTGCAAATTAGTTCATTTTTCATGCCATTTTGTAAAAACATCAACCTTTTGCGTGCCCCACCTCCCTTATATTAACTTTTCTATTATTCATTTTTCTATTCATAAAACCAATGAAACCCTATTTACGTGAGACTTCACGCACAAACAATTTTTTTGCTCTTCTTCTTGCAGAAGAGCAAGCACAAGAAGTACACGTAGTCCTGCTTTCTCGGGTCAAAAATCGTGCTGAATCTCCGTTGGGAAGAGAAGTTGAATCAACAAAGTTGCCTCGTGTGAAAGAGGCCTGAAAAAGTCTTCACACGGGCAGTCAACTAGTTGAGAGTCAACCAGTCAACTAGTTGAATCAACTAAGTTGCCTCGTGTGAAAGAGGCCTAAAGGTCTTGAAGTGTAGAAAAAGAATATTCAACTATTAAAATTTTTACACTTAATAATTTTAACTTAATTGTACAGAAACCGGCGATTTTCGTACTTTACCTCACGTACTTACATAAAGCGCGCCTTACTTGTTTGAAGTCAGGACCAAAGAGCTAACCTCATCAAGATAAGATGGATGCATTGGCTGTAGAGATGGATTATAGCTTTTAGCATATTTTTTTCTGTATAACATTATCACACCTCGGTACTTCTTTATTTTTTTTCTCGGTACTTTTTTTAAAAAATTAATTGACAATATGAACATCAAAGAATCTTATTCCTTTGGGACAAAGGAAAATCACACTTTTGTAATAAAAAGTGACAATATCCGTTAGTCTAAATATCTAATAAAACAAAGGGACATATAGTCCAATTTATTTTAGGACAAAGGAATATTTTACTTTGATTAAATTATAAATAAATACAATTTGGTGGGTAACCAAGTAAAAGAGTGCCAGATGGGGTATGGAATGTTATTCTTTAGACTGTGACTCCCCATATAAAAACATAAGTGTGATTCCTTTGTCCCAAAGCACACTGGACTAAAAATCCCTTTTTCTTAATAATTATTTAACCTGTCATTTATATTCTAAAATAAATATAGGGGAGTAAAAATCTAAAGAAGGTGTACGGAATGTTCTTCTTTAGACTGTTACTCACCTTATAAAAACAGAAGTGTGATATTCCTTTATCCCAAAGTACATTGGACTAAACATCCCTTTCTCTTAATAGTTATTTAACCTGTCATTTATATTCTAAAAAAAAATATAGGGGAGTAAAAATCTAAAGAAATGCCTTTTCATTATTGTATAGTATTGACCATAAAGTATTTAAATTTATCGATAGGGGATAATTTCAACCCAAAAATGTTATTCTTTTTATAAATTTTAAAAGTATAACGTTAAGAACAGATCAATTGTAATTAATTATTTATATTTTATGTTATAAAATTACTATGTTAGTATACTAAGCATCAAATCAAAATTATCATGCTGTAATTTTTCAGATAAAAATGAGCAATTTGTTCAAATGGAATGAGAAGTTTTTTGAAATCGATAACGAATTCATCTTGCTAGAAGAAGGAGGAAGTATAAAATTTGATTGGGAAACAGACTCAACCAAGAAACGATCTCTCTATCTCATCTCACATTGGCCTAAGTAAGTTTCGTTACGTAAGTGCAGTTACTCGTTTTTATAAAAAAAAAAATTAATAAACAATCAGTGTCTTTTAGTAGAAAGCTGTTAGAATCGATAGGAATAAATTTAAACATACCCATGTTTGATTCCCAGAGAGTCTAGATATGTTTTACTCTAAATTTTTGCATCGATATAAGTAAATAATCTCAAGATAAAAATAACTTTTTATATACTACGTTTTTAAATTGTCTGTCATAAATCATAAATTTGAAACATGTCAAAAAGCAGATCGTAAAGCCGCTTCCAGACTGCCGGACCGAACAGAGGAAAAGAGCCGAGCATTGGTCTCTGCGCATGCCCAGTCTAAAGTGCGCATGCGCATCTCCAATTACGCATGCGCAGAGACCAATGCTCGCCTCGTTTCCTCTGTTCGGTTCGACAGACTGGAAGCGGCTTAAATATGGGATATGGGATATGTCAAAACAAATAAAATAACTTGCGGATTTATTCCGAACTAACTTTCCATACAGCAAAATTTGCTGAAAACGAATTAAATTCTGCTGAAAGATGGCTAAAAGAATTAAAATAATGCATTGTCATCGTGTTTGGAGCTATAAAAAAAGTTTCAAATTTCTAGCTACTCGGGAAGATAGTTAAAAATCGATTGCAAGATTTGTACTGGACAAACAAACAAGAAAGCAAGCTAATAAAAACATAATTTCAAGATAAAAAGAACTTTTTATATACTAAGTTTTTAAATTTTCTGTTGAATCGTGTGTAATGTTCATAATATAATTGTTATGTTATATAATATATAATGTTAGTGAAAAAAAAAATAGTTCCGAATTTATTAACTTCACGTAAATGACAACCATCTAGAGAGCTGATCTTAAACCTATAAAAGGACTCATCTTTGTACAACGGATCTCCCCAACACCAAATCTAAAGCGTGCCATCGATATATTTAAAATAATATAAATAATATAATCGATATTTCCTGTTTTGCTGTCATTCAATGTTTATCTATCACAAATTTGAGACCCGTCAAAATGAAGATTGCGTAAATATGGGGCATGGCAAAACAAATAAAATAACGCGGATTTTTTCCGAACTAACTTTCCATACAGCAAAATTTGCTGAAAACGAATTAAATTCTACTGAAAGATGGCTAAAAGAATTAAAATAATGCATTGTCATCGTGTTCGGAGCTATTCTAAAAGTTTCAAATTTCTAGCTACTCGGGAAGTTAGTTAAAAATCGATTGCAAGATTTGTACTGGACAAACAAACAAGAAAGCAAGCTAATAAAAACGTAGTAACATAGTATAGTAAAGTGGTGTCGCGAGACACCCGTTAGGAACGAAGTTCCTTACACTTTTCATTAAATATAAATGATATAATTACACTTCTAATAATACGCTGCTAACTACTTATACATGGCAGAGTTAGACAAGAGATAAGAAAATAGAAAATTATAAGTAACTAACTATTCGTGCTTAGCTGAGTTAAGCCAAATGAAATGAAAAACATTTTTTGTATCCTTGAAACGAGCGTCTTGCATTGCTATATGTATTGAATATTGAAAAACAGGTTAATAATGAGTTGATAGTTAAAGATTATGGTTGTAGTGTTACTAAATTTATTACCGGCCTACTCAATTTAAAATATTATATAATACCATTATTATATCACTTCACTACACAAAAACTTTTGCTTGTATCAGTTGAAATTATACATGCCTATTTCAATTGTACTTTAGACAATGTATATGAATTTTTATTAAAATCGTTACGTTAGAACGTAAGACATCGGTAAAAACGTTGTTTTCTTTATTTTACATGTTTAGGTCCTCTTTAATAAATTTAGCGATCGAAATTTAATTCGAATTTAGCGGTGTCGGTGTTGGTTTTACCAAAAATAATGTATTTATAAAAGTTGTTTGTCTCATTGAACAGATGGAGTTAGCATTTTTTTCCTGTCCTCAATTTTATATTTGAAGCTTACGTTTACGCGAGCTAAGCGCGAAAACACTTAGGCGTATAAAGTTTTCCAACGAACTCGTGCTGGGTATTGGTAAAATAAACATGTGTACCAAATTTCAACTAAATCGTTCAACTTGTACCCAAGTTATTGTCATCGGTCTATTTCTTGACGGTTGATTTTATGAATGTCGTTTTTTTCGGATTCACTCCCGGGCTCCAGACGCTGTACCCTAAGGAACTTCGTTCCAATAAAATCTATAATCAGCATTTGATTTTTAAGTAGCAACGTATGCCTGAACGTCGTTCAGGCATATGACATTATTGATAGTTTAGTCTTATGGAGTTTAGAAATATTATTAATCTAATTTTCTCATTACTATTTACATCTATAGAAGAGACGAAGGCGTGGTGGATTTCGATTTATCATTTAAATATGATAAGGACGGGAAGCCCTCCGATGCTTTCTTCAAGTACTCAGCTAATTATATCAAGGGCGAAGGAAACCTTCATTTCCACGGAACTTGTCCGGCCAATGGAATCTATGATCTCAAAGTTGCTTCAAAAGTAAGGAAATTTTACAGCTTTAAATTTTTTTTTTTTTTTTTAATATTTGCTAATTGTCTAACTAATAAGCTCGAAGTCTTGGAAATTCCAAAAATACCGTCATGAATGCATGTTTTCCAACCAAATAACGTGTCTTATGGAGTTTTGCAGTCCACTTCCTTTGACGCGTTTTTCGCAATTTTTTTAACTCTTTATCATCTTTTGATTCTTTGTCATCTTATAAACTCCTTAACATATTTTAAGAGTAAAGGTTGGTGACAAAGGTGTGTCGTAGTTTACCTTATATGTTTGGAGTTGTGATTATCATAGAAACATTTCGTTTGTTATTTTTACTAATAGGTTTCAAGAAAAAATAACAATGATACCTGGTTATCAGTTATATGTTAGCTTTAGTATTAGATTACATACTTAAAAAATAGAAAAATGACTACTACTCGTAGTTCTAATGACACTTCATTATTATTGTTTATTTAAAAAAATAAATAAATAAGCAATTGAGAATTGACCTATACGGCGTTTATTGATCGATAGTGCTACGTGATAAATGATCTATTGATAGTGCGTAATAATTAATCGAATTGGTTAAAATTTGCTTCACTTTGTTATTAATCATTCAGGCCTATAGCAAACTATAGGTAATTATATCAAATATTATATAGCCACTAGGCCTGCAGAAGCGGTGGGACCAGTGAAATTTTTGTTTGCCTAGTTGGCCCGACCTTTGGGGAGCCAGCGTGGCCGAGGTGCTCTAGGCGGCCCGCCCAGCTATCAATGAGTCGAGGCGAATCGAGGTCGTGGGTTCGATCCCGTGCCATGGTACTCTGAATTGCATCTATGAATCTCGGACGGAGCAGGGCGAGGACAATCCCTGAAGGGTTCTCTTCCCCCACGCTTTGTTGTGGGTTCGATCCGTGTCGTGAGATGTGATTTGTATCTATGGCTCGAGGACGGAGATGGGCGAGGGACACTCCCGAAGGGGTTCCCTTCCCTAACGCTTTGTCCCACGCTTACAAAGCTTACTAATGACATACCCGCTTCGGCGGTAAAATTATGAAACTCTAAATTAGCTGGAACTCTCCACCACAGGGTTAGTAAAATGAGCCCAAAATGCCAATGTGCGGCCTGATTGCTAGGTTCCAACACGTGGTTTGTCCTTCCCGTCTAACCACTACTAGTACTACTACTGGCCCGACCTTCTAGAATTCAAAATCCTAACCTCTCATTGGCTTCACCCTAATTTCTTGGATTTTCCCAAGCTGTAAACCCATGACGCGCAAACTTTAAATTGTAGTCATTTTTCATACCTGTAATTGTTTTCAGTGCATACTTCCTTTACACACCTAGATCTAGAGCTTGGCTTGTCCTAGCTCGTAATTCGAATTCCCCACCCGACCTTGTGTCCTAAACCCTTGCCACCTTACCTTCTAGAAATCAGTCTAGAAGTATGTCAGTCAGAATTATAAGTCACTGAAGAAAGTCGTCATACTTTTATATTTTTATAAACTGTTATATTTTAGTATTTTAAATGCTGAAACCGGTCTGATTTATAGTAAATTATAATTGTGGTATAGACCAATAAACTTATATTTTATAATTACAGTGTTTTATTTCTTTCAACAAGTGATATAAATGATTCACTATAGCAAACTGTATCTGTATTTTTAAAAGTTCATATATCCATAGAACGGCATTCTATAATAGAACTTGAAGTTCAAATCTATACAGGTTGACGAACGTTAATTCAATATATTTATCTCCATTTAAATATTGAATTTTGCAGAGATTCCATGAAGGAAAAGGTTTCCACATTGAATGGGTACTTGTGGCCAATAATAAAACGAGAAAAGGACTCTACAAGATTCTTCGTCTTCAGGATCATCCATACATAGAATATTATGTAGAAGATGAGAACAACGCTAAATCAGGATTCCTTGTTAAAGCAGATAAAAAGGTAATTGTTTATTACTTCTCAAATATTCCAATGGAAAGAGTGAAATAAACTTGATTGAAAGAAGCACATTAATATTACCAGGGTTTTATTGTTTCACTCAAAAATATAGGCATCCAAGAAATACAAAAGTTGGCAATTACTTAAAAAAAATATGTCGTTCCTTGAAGTCAAATAGGTACCACGTTTCCATGTTTAAATACGGATTGAACACAGTTTTTGGATGTAAAGTGTCCATAGAAACCTAGATTCAATATGGATTAAATACAATTTCGATCCCGATACGATACACTAAATTCTGGGATCGTATCTGGGTTTAGTTCCATGGAAACACCTGAACTCGATCCTGACATGTGCAGAGCGTGGGTGTGAGCACACCAAGCGTATTTCTGAAGAAACTGTAGCCAAATCTGTCAAAATACGTAATAAAGAAACATGGTTATAAAAGGGGAAGGTTACAAAATTATTTATAAAGTAACCAAGAAAAGTTGTTTTTTTATTTCGTATTGAATACGGATTCAATACTACTCTTGGAAACACCTAGCTTGTTCACTCCCAAATCAGGATTCAATCCGTATTTAACCACAAGGAAACGTAGTAAGTGCCTAACTTATAACGCAGCGTACTTAAGAATGGCTAAACACTATATTAGTTGGCTTAGATCCATTTGGTCTTGATTTAGAAATAATAAACCTTCATATTCACTAATAGGTGGCAGTCAACGAAACGTATTCTTTTACTGGAACAATCTTTTAAATTATCTAGTGTGGAAAATTATCTAGGTATATTAATCTCCTTTTTCAACATTTTCCGATTAAAATAATGTATAAAACCATAGAACAAAAAGAAAATAAATTGCAATTATGGGCCTTAGTTTAGATAAATACCTCTAATGATATTTATATCCCAACAAATTCTTTCTTTTCCATTTGCATAAATGATAATAATTGAAAATAATGTGCTTACTTAACAGGGCATGGGAGAATGGACCGGCAACGTCCACGTAGAATGGGCTATGGAACCTGGTAAAAAAGGCTTTTTCTACGTCAACAGTGAAATGAAACTTGTATCAATGGATAATTTCCAAGTTAAATTAGAAGCCAACAGTAATAAGTATCATCTTAAAGATTGGATAGTCGAAGTTTACAGCGATCAGGCTCTCCAGACCATCGGTTCAAGAAACGTAGCGTTTAGAATGAAACATGATTCTCAAATTCTACTAAACGGAACGTAAGTATAACCAATTTCATTTATAGAGATAGAGAAGTAACACCTATTTACACTCAAATCCATTTTAACACAGAATTAATAATGCTTTAGTATCGCAATTTTAAATATCATTAAAAACCATAAACAAAACACGCCCTCCACCTATTGAGAACAACTATTGATGACCCCACCTGTCCTGAGAGAAAATAGATCACACTGTTTGGGTCCCATAGCATACAGGGATTCCTGGGAATGAGAAAGCAGATGAAGTAGCGAAGATAGGGAGCTTTCATACCATACTGTGGACTGAAACCCGCCATCGATTGGTCCAGAGGACAGGGGAGATCAGTCATCAAGGCATGGATCTGGGAAGAAGCAAGGAAGGCATGGATAGGAATGGAGGAGGGCTGCAGGCAGTCAAAAATGCTGGTGCATGACCTAGACAAAAGGAAAACCAGATGGCTTATGGGACTGAGTTGACCCAACCTTAGAAATATGGTTGGAGTCTTAACTGGATACTGCCAACTCAGAAGACATGTAGCATTATTAAATTCAAACGACCCCACCTGACCAATGTGTGGCGAAGAAGAGGAGACGGCTTACCACTTTATGGGAATGTGCAAAGGATTGACAGAGAGCACTTCCAGTGGCGGATTAAGGGTGTCATCTAGGGGGTGGCGATCTCACCCTTCAAGGGGTTTCGGGAGTATGGAAAGCCCTAAGGAAAGGGGGGGGGGAGTTCTCAGGATCCCTCCCCCCGACTGCAGTACAATGTCTTAACCGTAAGTCATAGGTGTCGTTAGCAGTTAATTATTGTAGGGTGCATATAGCGGGGGGTCCGGCGGTCCTCCCCCGGAAAAATTTGAAAATATGACCTCTCAAAACAGCGCTTAAATGCGTTTCTGATGTAAAATTTGATTTTAATACTTAGTCACAAAAGGGTAATTTTTGGCTCGATTATATGGTGTAGTTTGTTGGAAAACAAGTATGAACAGAACATGAACACAAGTACATTTTAAAAAAAAAATATAATACAAACTTAAAAGTATAGTTATTGTAACACAATAAAAGTTGTGCACCTAATCATTCCCTTTGTCTAAAATACCTAAAAAAATATCGTCCTTGAGAACGAAAATTTATCACAGTTTGTTACCTTCGGTAAGCTTGGAAGCTAAAGGGGGATTTTAAATATTTTCGTTTTATTCATCTACGAGCCGTTAAGCCCATGACAACGGATCTAATTTTATATTTAGAAAAAAATTGTTAAATTAAGTAAATTAATTTAGATAAGTTATATAGATAAGGCCATCGAATCAAAGCAAACACTCATAATTTTTTTTATTGGAATAAATGCGGTTGATTCAGATTGGCACTAACAAACATTTTGCTAAAACTACGCATCAATAAATTATCAGAATATGAGGATTTGTTTAAACGAATTAATCTATTATCGGCGTCTCTATTGAAAACTGGGACATTTTGGCGCCCCGAAAAGTGTTTTCGGGAGACAAGTTCAGGACATTTCGGACAAGTCCAAAACCGGGACTTCTCCGGGACGCCTGGCGTCGTCAGAAGTTTATTATTGGGGGGGGGGTATTGCGGGGCCGAGGGTCCTCCCTCGGAAAATTTTGAAAATATTACCTCTCAAAACAGCGCTTTTATGCATTTCTGATATGAAATTTGGCAGTCGTTGGAAAAAAGTATAATCAAGGGGGGGGGCGGTCGCCACCCCCGCCCCCCCCCCTTTAATCCGCCACTGAGCACTTCCATGTATTAGGAGCAGGGAAAATCAGGGAAGAGGAGCTTGTTACACTAAAGGCAAGACATTCTCTCCTATGTAACCCAAACTAGGAGATTTGAGGGTAAAACTGAGGTAGTTCGATGGGTGTGAGTTCAGGGGTTGGCAAAAAGGACCCGAATGCGGTCTAGTTGCTAGGCTTGGCCTCCCCGCCCTATTACTACTACTACTACTACTACTACTACTACTACTACTACTACTACTACTACTACTACTACTACTACTACTGCTGCTACTGCTACTACTACTACTGCTACTGCTGCTGCTGCTACTACTACTACTACTACTACTACTACTACTACTACTACTACTACTACTACTACTACTACTACTACTACTACTGCTGCTGCTGCTGTTATTGCTACTACTACTAATACTACTACTACTAATACCCTCCACCTTCATTTCTTTAAAAATGATTATTTGATTTCCAGATTAATTTGACTTTATTAGCTTATTAATAAATTAAATTTGTTTTTTAGAGCCTCTTATGATTTAAATTACATCAAAGATGGTATTTACAAGATTGAGGCAAAAGGAAATGCAATGATTGAGGGAGCACTCCTACCAATATCGATGAAAGCAATGTGGAAACCAAACCATCCAAGAAAAGGGGTATTTTAGTTTTTATTTTGTTTTTTTTTAAAAATAAACGAAAGTTATTTGTAGATATAAATTTAAAGCATATATTTCCGGTCTTTCTTTTAGAACTTAGATTGTTTGATTTACAATTCAAATGTTTAATATGTAGAAGTTTATTCTTTCAGTTCAATGGATCACTTGTCCAAGGAGAAAATACTTTGATGATTGAAAGCGTTTTTGATGATTCAGATATCTATTACGTAAGGAAATATTGTTCACCTAAACTTGAGAAGAAGTGTTCAGAATCAAGAATAATATGGAGTTCAGTTGAATCAGGTAAAAAACAAAAATGTTGCTCACAATACACAAACTATAAGTTACATTTGTATATCTACAAAAACAAAACAAAAAGACTGCAGACTATAGACTTATTTTATATTCCTAAATAGTAAAATATATAAACTTGGCGCACTCAATAATTCACTTAATATACTCTAACCCCCATGTAATCGGAATATCTCAACACCAAATGGTCAAGTTTCTTGAGTTTCCTGCAGTTAACTCAATTCAGCAAAGCAAATGATAGATAAGCGGCCTTTAGACGTAGGTACTTTCCTGCAGGCCTGAATCGTGAAGGATTGCGCGCGAGTAAAACCGTGCGAGTAATCCTGTGGGAAAGATTTGGTAGCTATAAAAGTGACGCGCTTTCCCACAGGAAAGCGCGCCCCCGTGTTGGCGCGAAGGAAAGAACGCATGTGTAAAGAGGAATCCCGCACGCAATCCTCGGAGCGTGGAGTGGTGGTCGTCAGACGAACAGTTTTAGGGGGCACAGTGGGTGTAAATTTAAAGAACACGGCAGGCCTGTGGGAAAGCTCGCTGTCGCCTTTACACTAAGGAGATTATACGCGGTAAAGCGTGCGTCTCTGTGGACGCGTAATCCCTCACTCCAGTGCAGCCTTTACACTGGCGCTCTTTCCCGTTTGTTGCTCTATCCTGCAGGAAAACGCGCAAGTGTAAAGGCCGCTATAGACTCCAAAATGTCGGCCTGCAACTGCAATACAAACAAAATGACAACAAAAGAAACAAAGGAAGAAATTTTTGTTTTCCCAACCCATCTAATTTCAAAGAAATCACGTTATCTGAAACTGAAATGACTGCAGTAACCCTTACATTTGTTAACCTGCGCCAATAAAGAACGATAAAAATAATGTTCAGTAGAGTCAGTATTCCTTATTAGACATTCAACTAAATATCCTTTCATTTGTCCGTATCCTTACATATAAATCCTCTAGTCCAGAACCTTTAATCCTGTACCATTCTAGACAGAGGTGGAACCGGCCTCCCAATTGCTAAATTTGAAGTAAGGTTATTATTAATAATTTATTTGTTTTGTTTAACAGCTGATTACGAAGAAGACAAGAAGCTCGACGTGATCCTAGATCTGAGTTCTATGAGCCCTTCGCTTGATGATTTTATCTTGAAAGCCACTTTAAAAAGGAATAATAACATAGTGGATCATAAGGTAGAATTGAAATGGCTAAAAGACAGTATGTTTACCTACAAAGGTTACATTTATGAGGACAAAGCAGGTAAGGAAGTTTCATTTTGTAAATTTAGGGTGAGTAAATTGCTGAATATTGAAATATTCGGCATCGAGTGAATGTTGGACGAAGCAAAGCTGACTCGTGCCGGTCTAGTATGTGTGTGAGCTTTAGGTTAAGTGAATCTTTGTTGTAGCCAAAGTATTTATTGTCAGTCATAAACCCCCTATAAACTGGCCGACACGATTGTTGGCCCGTCCGTTCTTGTCGGGGCCTTGCCTACACACATCCCGACCAAACGAGCCGACTCGACTCCTAGTCCAGTTTAGCAGCAGTGCTCGTCGTTCGTGGTTCTAAACTGTCTTCATATCTGTCTAATCACCAAAAAATGGATGTAGCTCTAAGTGCAGTGATAAGTGGTTTCAGAAGAGGAATTATTTCACCCATATGAAACTTGTAAAGGGGTTGGATGCAAAGGATTGGTGCATGTCCCATATGCACATTCACTGCCTTCAATACTCCGTCAACTCGACAATCGCTGTCTTCTTCTCTTCCGGTATCACTTGAGACACAGATATGTCAAACAACTCAGTTGACAAGTCACATCAAACGGAAATGAAGCTGTGGTGAATGTGCAAGTCAGACTGTCTGACCCACCAACAACGCTGTACACACACCGACCCGGCAAAATAAAGTGGGGGGGGTGGGTTCGGTGGTCGGATAGTTCAGCCAACCCGACCGTCCGACCGTCGGCCCCAACAGAATTCATGCCCCGACAGCGCTACAACTGTCGGGTCCGACGGTCGTAGTCCAGACCGTCGGGCAGTCGTGTTGGCCAGTGTATAGGGGGTTTAAGTTTACTTGGCTCATCGAGTGCAATAATGGTTTATCTCTAAAAATAAAGGGAGTTGTAATGAAAGGTGTCCTTTCTGATTAAGGAAAAATAAGAAAAAAATTGAATATGGATAAAATAGGTTTCTTCAACCAGGAGATTTCTACCAAAACTTTGTCGATATGAATGTGAATGCTACAGCCGATAATGCACTCGGGTAAAGGCGTGAACAAAGGTTTATTCTTTTACTTTCTTATATACGTAGTATGTATACTATATAGAGAGAAAGTATTGTAATGGCATGAAAATTTGATTTACACATTTTGAAGTCCCTTAGAAAAAGTGATAACCCGAGGCCGAGGAGGAATCAAGATATTTATTTTAGCAACTCCCTAGTAGTATTTAGAACACTCCTGTAAGCGTTGTGTATTAATATTATTTCCATAAAGATATTTTTTAGGGTTTCGAGGTCATCCTAGAAACCCTTATGCTTTTGGTAGTTCGTCCGTCCGTCCGTCCGTCCGTCGCATCTTGGAGTATACCTCCCGACCTACTGAAGCTATAGACTTGAAATTTTATATACAAGTTAAACTTTTTTGCCCAAAAACAGAAAACCTATTGCGGACTTAAACACTCCAAATTTCTGCGATCTGCGATCAATTGCGAATAGATCGCAATATTTTATATTTTTTGTAATTTTCAAGTGGGGTATCATTTCAATGGTATTGAAATGTAGATTACAAATATATATCACGTTTCCAAAATGGCGGCCATTTTACCACCCAAAAAATTAAGACAAACCCAAAATGTACCCCCCCCCCCCCCCCCCCCCTTGCACTACCCCATCAGGATAGGTCCTAAAAAAGGGCAAAAACACATAAATATATATCTCTGTGGTCCAATAAAATTTCCGGGAGTTGGTCTAAAAAAAATGAAATTTTAGAAATTTTAGGGGGCCATAACTCGGGAGCCCCAAAATTTTTATTTTTTATTTTTATTTAAAAAAAAAAAAAAAATAATAATAATAATAATAATAATGTACTTATGAATTCTTATGACCGAAGAAACCCTTTTAGTAACTTGCTGGTAAGTACTTGACGGGATTTTTTTTAAATACCGTAATGGTAAATGATAAATAATGAATAAACACTAACCTCTGGTTAATGACGTCAATTATCCTTTAGGATGAGTTTCATTTTTAGATCTAGTTGTGACTTGGCACTGTTGATTTGTGATGTAGCTGTAGAGGATCAGATGTTACACGATTTCTAATGTCAAGCACTGTCTTACCAGTGTTTCTTTTAAGAATGGTAAGACATGATGCTTTTCTTGACGACTGTGCCATGTAAGAGTCCTTTCACACTTTCTGAAAAAAACAAAAAAAAAAAAAAAAAACGTTGAATTATTGTCTTCAGTGAAATTGTTAAATTGTTTGTTTAGGATTAACCATTGGTCTACCAAAGAGGACAATATCTGGAGACGTAGCATTCCAATTCCCTCACGATGTCAATCATGGACGCCTCTTCATCGAGGCCAATCTATGGCTGAACAAACTCAATGAACCGGAAAAGAAAACTTACTTTTTAGTATCCGGTGAAATCACACGGGATAAAGATATTTATGCTTGTACTACAGAGGCTAAACTAACTCATCCAGTACTTCAAAAGGTATGTCAATTTATAAAACAGTTTTAGAAGATAAATTCAGAAAATGGATTCTGAATTATCCAAGACACCTAATAACTGGAATCATGCTAAAAAAAAAATAAAATAAAAGGCATCAGTGATTTAGGGTTGTGACTTTTCAAATTTTCAATGGGTTCTCAAATTCTCTGCCAAAGTCAATTCTGCAAGATCTAGACTTATTTAATTCTGTTTATACGTAAATTATTTTATTTCAATTAACGTAAATAGTAATATGTAGTGTAGTTCCTCTGCAAACTTTAGAAATTTCCAATTACAATTTTAAAATGGTTAAATATATTCCAGGATTATGCTATGAAAGGAAAAGCAACAGTTGGTAAGAGCTGGTCCAAACCTAAATCTGACGGACATTTCGAATTTGATATTTTCAAAAATACCGATGATACGATCACCTTAACGTGGAATATGGGAAACAACGATGAGAAGAGTTCTTACAGTTCTCATAATTCGATTATCGCAAAAAGCAAGGTAAAATATTAATTCCATTATTCATTTAACGTGACAAGGACTAAAAAGGAGAAAATAAGGTTTTTAACAGCCACAATTCTAAAAGCTACCACAGTATATGCGCGTGACACTAAAGATAAAATCATGATGCTCTATCAACAGTATTTATCATTTTTGTTGATCACACCCCACTCTTTTATCTTTAGTGTCACACGCTACGCACAGATATATCGTACCCACCTTTATTGAGGAACTCATTCATTAGACGTGTTATACAACCAAGTGTTACCACTTGGCAAATAAAAAAATGGTGAGACAAATATAAGGTTATCTGCAATAAATTTTAGAAAAAATAATTGCTACGAGTCTGCAAGACTGTGAGATATTTTTAAGTAATGCTTTTTGGTGTCGTTTTTTGGTAACGCTTTTCGGGTTTATGTGCCAAAGTAAAGACATGAAAATGTCAAAAAATTCGAGCGTGCAGATTCATGAGTTTGTAAATTAGGAATTAAAACGAACATATATGTTGTGCACGAAGAAAGAAAGAACTTTTCTTCTTTTCCAATTTATTAAGAAATAATCTTTTAGCTTCTTCACCCATATTTTTATAATAAATGCAAAAAATTATACTATAACAAAAATAAAAAATAATGAAGTAAAAAATACATTTTATGTATGTAAGTTTATTAGGAATAAAGGCTTATGTATGGCGTTTGTCCGGTGCAAATCAGAGCAGTAGAACAGAAGTTTTAGTTGGGGGGGGGGGAGGTGCCGCGCCTCTGGGGCACGTGAGCAACTGCTGAAGCGGTTGCTAGAAGCGAAGAGAGGAGACGTGGGGCAGGTAACCGATCGGGTGGGGAGGGGTAGGTAGGCCCTACCAAGGTAGGGGGAGACCCTACACCCAGAGCGGGCAGGCTTGATTGAACACCTCCTATATCCTGCTAACTCCCTGTTTTATTTTACGCATACCAAGCCATTAAAATGTCAACAAGAATTAATGTTTTGATTAAACTACCAATATAAACTAATGTTGGCATCAGTGTTCTAAAACATACCGGTCTATATATCAAAGAGCCACGTTTTACAAAAATCTACGGCGTTTTGATTTTATAAACAAGTTTGTCAAACCTGAATCTTGGTGCAAGAACCAGCCCACATGTTGTTGCAACATAGACATGTTGTACAACCGAACCAAGTTGTGCATCATGTCACAACCTCTACATGTTTGGGATCCTTAATATGATTGGTGGCTAAGTGTATCCACCATTCTTCTTCTAAATTACCAATTTATTATTAAATTTTTCACATATTTTATGACTAAATTCGTGACATTCCTTTATTTAAAGCTATATTTGATTTTATTTGTCAGGGTTTAAAAATGGACATGGGTTACGACCGAAGAGTAGCCATGACAAAGATGTCAATCAGCTGGATCGACAGTATCTTCTATTTGGATGAGAACGGTGTGAAGAAAGAAGCATTTGTTAAGGTCGACATTAAACCAAAGAAATTCCTTTTGTCGTTCAAATTACCCGATGTTCAGATGTATGATGTTAGTTTTAATCTAGAGAGGAAGGACAGGAAAGTAAGTCTTCTCGGAAGTTACGAACTCGCTGGAACTAAGTATAAAGAAGTCATCCACATTAATAACTACAATAACGTTAACTATCAGTTCCAATTTGGAAAAGGTATGCTAATTGTACTAAATTAATATAATTAAAAGACATGTAGAGACATTGTTTTAGTCAATTTTGTGATAGGCTCATGGACATGATAAATTTAGACATCATTTATCCTTCGGTTCAAAAGTCATACATGATGAGCATGGTTGTTTTCGAAAATAATTAATATAAAGATACCATTTTTAAAAACTGCTCTTATTTTCAACTTTTTTTTCTGTATTCTTCACCTAAATTGTTTCCATGTGCAAAATTTGGGAAAAATTGAAAGACGGGAAGTCGTTCAAAATTGGGGTAATAGGTGTGCGATGAAACTTACAAAGCAAAGTAATATAACACCAGTAATAGTACATTACGCGTCGAGTGCGGAAAGTAGCATTTTGCATGCGAGTGTGGAGTTTGCACCCGAGCGACAGCGAGGGTAGTAACACAACACGAGCAATGCAAAATGCCGTTTTCCCACGAGTTGCGTACCGTACTTTATCTACGATTGTTAGATTTAAATAATAAATACAGAAAAAAATAAACTTGCTGTATGTAAGTTCGTATCTCTTCTCTTGATAAAGATGGCATTAATCTTGAGTTGTATTTTTTGCCGAATTAATTATTTCTGGAGGAGTCTTATTCTCCACATTTTCGTCAAAGTCACTTGATTCACTCATTGTTTTTCACTAAAAACTCGATATAAACAATTACTTTAGTAAAAGAACAGCGAATTAGTTTTGTTAAATGTAAACAAACTCGCTAATCGTGCGTAAAGCTGAAGAATTCCTCTTCTTTACCGCCCTAGGGTGTTAAAGAAGAGGAATTCTTCAGAACTATGAGACGCGCATGCGCAATGAATACAAGTACGTAAAAAATCACTTTCTACGCATCTAAACAGAGATACAATGTTTATATTTCGTATCAATCGTAGATAAAAATATATTAAACTACAAAGAAACATATAAATGTGTTAACTCGAGAAGCTTTAAAGACAAAATAGTAAATTATCAAACACATTATAAGTTGTGTGCTCTATAATTGTATAGGTTATAAATTATCGCCTATTCGAAGTTTTTACAAGTAAAAACGATGAAGATAATAAAATCCCTCGTCATTATCCAACACAACGTAAATAAGTATATAATTGAGTAAGAGTATTGCAAGTACCTATGTTTTAATGTGGTACATTTTCAGCAATGTCCAGTTCACATATTTTAAGTGTGTTTTCACATCCTTTGATGAGGTCTTCATCTAAACATTCAGAATGTTTCAAATTACTCCAACTGTGGTTAAAAATAAATTTTTAATTTTAGGTAAAACATTCTTCCTTGACTTTGGATTCGCTTTTGGTCAGATGGCCGAATTCAAAGCGAGCATGAACAAGAATTCAATATACGAATGGGAAGTAGCTTTGAATGAAGCAGATTTTTTGAAAACTAAATATTATTATAACAAGGATAACTTTAACAAATTTTGGGTAAGGAAATTGAGAGATTATTTTGAATGTATTTCTGTTACTTAGTACGATATATTCCAGTCATACTATATCTGACGATGACGAAAATACAAAGGCCAAATGTTCATAATACTTAATCTTAGTCCTGTTTCTTTTCTTTAGTTTGTTATTATCTTCCAATTTATCCAAACGATTTCAGCCATTTTTCAAGATGACAAATTATAAAACTGCTTTATCTCTGTTATAACGAGATGAAAGACTCGATGGCCGTAATGCTGTACCAACGACCTGGTACCACAGTTGGATACAAGAATTTTAAGTCTAGCAGTTAACGTTATCTACTTACTGTTAATAGCCAACGTGAACATTAAAGGCCCCCATACACGGTCAAAGTGTTTGTGCAAACATTTTGAACTTGTATGGGGCTGTTTGATGTTTGCGCAAACGTGAAGTTTGACGTGTATGGCCTTAATTTGCCCGACATCAGGTTTGCGCAAAATGTTTGATCGTGTATGAGGACCTTAACACATTAACCATATGAACTCGTGGTCGTCAACATGATCAAATCCTGTAACTGTGGGACAGATTATTTTTTCCTTAACACGTACCTTTTTGTATTATTTAGTTATCGGAGCCATCCCTCAGGGTTGGTATCACTGAATGCTATTCTAATGTTTTTAGTGACGCGAGTAAATATTATCAAATAAAAACACTTTAACTAATTTATAACATTGAATAATCGTTTCTTTTTTTCAGGAAACTCTTGGAGAAGAAGTTTCAATCATTGCAAACAGTTACGACAACGAGATTAAGAGGGCAGTGGATCGTGATGGCAAGGCTCTCAGTGAACTGGTTCAGAGGGTAGGTAGGGCTGTGTCTGATCCCTCACCTCTTCTTCAGTCATACAAACAAGACGCAGAAAATATACTTAAGGAAATACTTGAGGATGAAGCACTAAGAGATGCAGTATTGCCACTGTAAGTAACAATGGACTTAAGTGATTCTTCTTATAATGTGGAAGAGCTCAAACGTTTGTAATACTTCCTTAACACTAACAAATTAATAGAAGTAAGCAAAGCAAGCCACTCTAGAGAGAAAAGTATATACATTTTGTCTATGTCTTCTTTTCAGTTACATTCATAAGTGTAACGATAGCATAAATAACAATTTATTAAAGATATTCCTTGAATTTATGCACGAGACAATTACGTTACTACAAGATTATTCATTTCCCTAGTAACAAATGATTAATACGTTAGTTTCCCTGGTAACTAATTAACTAATGATTAATGTTAATATGTTAGTTACACTGGTAAAACAAACTCCCAGAACAAAAATCGGTACTTCTTTAGATTAATTGTTACTCCCCTATGTTGTTTTAGAATGAAAATGACTCTGACTAAATAACTATATCCCACTTCTGTTTAGATAAGGGAAGTAACAGTCTGAAGAAGAACATTCTGTACACCTTCTTTAGATTGTTACTCCTCTCTTTTTTTTATAAGGGGAGTAACAATCTAAAGAAGTGCCCAAAAATCCATAAATAAAATTAGAGTACAACTGCCATAAAAATTTAATGTAAGCCTAGGCTATCAATGCTTTGTTTTCGAGATGTGGTGGTTTTTTTCTATCTTAAAAATTACTGTACTTAAAGAGAATTTAAAACGGAACTTCTTTATATTGTTACTCCCCTATGTTTTTTTGGAATATAAATTACTTAGACTAAATATCTATTAAGAGAAAAGGATGTTTAGTCCAATGTACTTAGGGACCAAGGAATATCATACTTCTGTTTTTATAAGGGGAGTAACAGTCTAAAGAAGAACATTCCGTAACACCTTCTTTAGACTGTTACTCCCCTATGTTTTTTAGGGTCCGTAGGCAAAACCAAGGACCCTTATATTTTCCTGCGTGTGTCTGTCCGTCCGTCCGGTCGCCTGCTCTCACGCGGCTACACCTTTCGTCCGATCACTTTGAAATTTGGCATGTATGTGTCTTGTACCTACCCACATATTTTAAAAATATAGCGACTTAAAAAAAATATTTTTCAAAAATATTAGGGTAAAAAAACTTAAGGGTTAAAATTTTTTTATTTTTTTTCGACACCGTGAGGGGTATCATAAGAAAGGGTACGTCGAGCTGATTACAGAAATATATAATTCTTGGGTTATAACTTTGAGAGGGTGAGCGTAGGCGAGTTTTAAATGGGTGTGAAACGTGTCCCCCCCCCCCCCCCTTCTATCTCGCTTATGTGAAGCGTAAAAAATCTGAAAAAATTCCTGAACATTCTTCGACCAAAAGTAAAGGTACCACTTTTTGGAAATTTCGAAAAAAATATTATTTTATTTTTTATTGACAAAATACGTTTTTTTATAACTACGGTCTTTTCGATGAATTTATATGGTTGTAGTCCGGTTCAGTAGCAAAAAAAATACTCTATCAGAAGTTTGTTTATGTGTTTTGAGGATATCAGACTCATAGAATAGTTCAAAGTAAGCTTTTTAGCATTTTAAAAAACACCATCAATAGGTACTACTTAAACTATACAGGGTTGCCTATGGACCCTCGCTGTGTGCTGACTAGCACGCACTTGACCTGTTAATTTAGAATATAAATGACAGGTTAAATAACTATTAAGACAAAGGGATGTTTAGTCTAATGTTCTTTGGGACAAAGGAATCACACTTTTGTTTTTTATAAGGGGAGTAACAGTCTAAAGAAGAACATTCCTTACACCTTCTTTAGATTGTTACTCCCCTCTGTTGTTTAATAGGTGAGTAGCAATCTAAAGAAGTGCCTTTAAAACCACTCTGGAAAGATAAGTCAATGTCTATTAGGGGGATATTAATGTTAGTTTATGTTTACAAGCATTTTTGGGTAGTATGTGCCCTTGGTTATATAATATATCCAATAAAATATTACTTAACAAATCACAAAATACTTCCCTATTCTTAAATAATGCTTTTTGTAAAACTTAAACCATTTGTACTTAAATTTAAATCGCTTGATTCAAAAATTTACAATTTTTTAAAAATCAATGTAAAATCCGAACCACAATATGATTTTTAATAGAATTGTTCTAATTTATTTTATTTTAGGAGAGAACTACTAAGTTCAGCTGTGGAACAATGTGTTGAAATAATAGAAGAAGTGATCAAAATAACCAAAGAAATGTCATGCTTTTGCCAACGAGCCACTGACTATGTTGAAGCTATAATTTCCTCCATCTCAGCCAAAATAAAAGAAACTAGTAAAGCCGTTACTACAGCTTTAGGACGCATCATTGAATCTCTTCTGGATGCCTACCTCAACTTCATTGATCAATTATGTACTGAGATCAACAAACATCATGAACAAATTCAAATAGCAGCTGTCGCTATTTCCGAATTCGCTCAAGGTAAATGGGAACTGAATCGACGTCTATTCGTTGCTTTACAAAACAAAACTTCATACGTTTATACTTATAACTTACTATACCTTATATAGTAAATCATTTTTCCTATTTTATTCGCAGACATGGGTCGACTAGCGGTTAAGTTCGGCTCGCAAATGAAACAAGAAATAGATGAGTTTATTCGAATCAGCTGGGAAGAGATAAAGACGATGCCACTTTTCCATCTTATTGAAGAAAAATTTCAGGAGGTGGATATTTAATTATTATAACTTCTATTTCTTATTTATTTCACACTCGCAAATATTGTTGTTGTTTGTTTAAGTATCTGGTAATTGGTAATCATTTTTCGGCACTCTTAAGGCGAAGATACACATGCCGTCAAATTGGGAAGTAGCTTGCATGCCAAAAGAGGGTATTTGCCAGTAACTGGCATGCCAAGGATTTTTATGAAGGTTTTATCTGCTTGCTTGCCAGCTACAGGCGTGCCATTTAACATATCCACGGGCAAGTAGCTTGCACGTGCAAGTTGCTGGCATGTTTTTGTTCAAGCTACAGGCATGTGTATCTCCGCCTTTATCCCCAGTAACAAGTTATAAATATAGATTTCACTAACATTAGAGCAGTAAGTATAAATTTTTTCGAACGAATTGAAAACATGCAAATATAGATTAGAACACCTGTATACAGTAAATTGTGTGACCTGCAAGCTAAATTAACTCAAATTTTGGTACTTTTCTAGATTGTTAGACTCCCCTGTGTTAGAATATAAATGACTTTGACTAAATAATTATTAAGACAAAGACAAAGGGATGTTTAATCCAATTTACTTTGAGACAAAGGAATGTGACACTTGTGTTTTTATAAGGGGAGTAACAGTCTAAAGAAGAACATTCTGTACACCTTCTTTCGATTGTCTGGTTTTTTATAAGGGGGTAGTAACAATCTAAGGAAGTGTCTAAAGTTTTATGATCATAAGCACTTGTATTATTATTTCTAAAATACATTTATGATAAATTAAATCACAATTTTTAACTATATACGTTTGAGGTAATACTTGTTAGATAGTAAACAAATTTAAAAAAATCGGTCCGAGACAACTCAGACAAACTTTCTCATATACGAGTTTATAATTACTTAGCCCAGTGTTTCCATTTATTAGTTTTCAAATGTACATTTAACCCGGGCTTTCTCAGTCCGCGTTTTAAGCTAATTTCTCAGGAATTAGATTTTTCCCGGGAAAACGGCTTATATCGTTGGAGTTGTATTCAAATGGACTACATTTCAGAATTTTTTAATTAAAATCGTCGGAACCGTTTTCGAGAAATAATTTTTTTTTCATGTTTTCTCCGAGTTTTTGGGGGGTAGCGCCCCCAAATTTAGAGCTAAAATTAATTTCTCGATTTAGCCTCGGGGTATGATTTTTCTGAACATGTATGCCAAATTTCGTCAAAATCGGCCCAGTAGTTTAGGTTCCAGGCGTCTGCACAGACGACAGACGACAGACAGACATTTATTAAAAACCACTTTTTTGGACTCAGGGGACCTCAAAACGTGTAAATCCATCAAAATCTCAAAATCTAATTTTCGCGCCATCACAATACTTTCTCTTTATATGAGAAAGTAAAAAAGTCAGTAATAATACGGATTTTGCTATGCTTGTTTAAAAAGATGTGTGCAGACCCAAAAAAATTGCTAGAGCATTTTATTGGGTTATATGGAGCTTTTAAAGTAAGGAACAATTATTCAAGCGATTAATACATGTTCCATGAAAGCCAAGATTACATCCTCTATACTCTATACATTATTTTTTAACTCAATTTGTTTTAGCTGAAAAATTACAGAGTGTCAGAAGGTTTCTGGCCAGATCTTCAAGAAATTCTGAGAGTGGTAGCAGAGTCAGCTCCAAACCCTGAACTTAGGAGATTTATAACCACATTAACTAATTATATTGATCAGGTAAATCATTAATTATCATTATAAAATAGCATCATTAGTAATAAAATGTTAACGTAGGATAATTGCATTAAAAGCTAAATAAAATCTTAACAAATAATATCTTAGCATTAGCAAGAAGATGTATAATGAATGATAAGTTATTTCTTGTTAATGTTTTCTTATTAATTCACATATATGTGACTATATGCAGTCAAAATATACCTATAGACTATCAGATTTATTGGCATAAACTAAAGATTTCACGTATATAAACACTTTATTTACAAAATATAAAGAAGTGAGGCTGTCCTTATATTAAGGTTTGCTTTCACAGACAGTGTACTTATCAATCTAATAACAACATTTTAAATTAATAATAGCTAAATTATTATAAATCATAAAGTTTAAATTATAAGGTAATACACTAATGCATATACAGTAGCACAGGATATTATAATGAACTAAAAAGTAATTCATCAACTCATAATATTAAAGACTAAGTAATATAAACATAACAATTAAGAATAAATATATGGTGGTTAAGGATACCTAATGCGTCCAAAATTATATTTTCTGACAGTAGTCTTAAAAAATTTTGGTCTGTACCAATCTCGTCAAAGAAGTTTTTAGTGCTAGCAGGTATAAGCCCCTCTTGTTCCAAACCACAATCCATACACTTTATAGTCCCTATCACCATGAGAAGCTCGAAACCTATCTTTATAAAACTCGATGCATTTCTCATAGATGATCTTCTTCTCCTCGTGTACTTTATTGGCTTGGTCCATTTCATTAGTTTCATATCTGACGGTGGAGTCAATAATAAGGGCAGTCTTGTTGTCCGGGTGGAATGCTATAATATCAGAAAATCTAGAAGAACCTTCCGAGTCGATAGCATAATTAGTTTTAATATTAAAGTTGTGTGAATATCTCCTACTTTTATCCATTATCTCGAGGAACATTTAGTCAATAACTGGTCTTGAACTAATGCTTCACTTATAATCATATTCGTAAAAGAGTTGTGTTACATTTTTGAGTTTACATGAACTTACATTCATAATAAAATACATTTGTGTTTGCAGTTCTTAAAAGAAGAGACTTTAGACATGGATGCAGCAGTGAGACAAATTTACAATGAATTTATAGCTTCCATTAAACCAACAATGGATTCCATTTATGATGCTTTTTCATACGAAGAAACTCTATTCAATAACAAATTCTGGGTAAGTACCTGTTAGCTGTCGAAAAGACGTAGGTGCGTAGGTTTTCGCGGGTAGACCCGTAATATTCAGCTTGGTTTTCCGGTGAAATTTGCTTCATGAAGGGGTTGATTCCGACGTCTCGCTTCCACTACTGGAAGCATCTTCATGCATTGTGATGTTTGCTTGAAGCAACAATAAGACATACTGTGATTGAAGTGAAGAACAGCTATTGATACTAGCTTTCTGGAACGTAGATTATATCTGGTTTCCCCGGGGGTTCCTACAAAGGAATGACCCGACTCAAGGAACCAAGCTGTTCACTAATTTTTAGTAATATAGCTATTCAGTTTTTCTTTATCTCATTATTTTTTTTTTTTCTTTAGATTCCAATGCCATGGATAAGTATGTGGAAGACTGGTAGTTCATCAGGAGGGATAAAGCTGAGCACAATCAAATGGATTCTTTCAGGTGATCTTCCATCATTTGTCGACTACGCTCTTCATTCGTGGAACTCTTTCTGCCATGTATTCCCACCATACAAAGGTAAGAATGTTATCAATTTTTCAGCAGAGATAGGAATTGGATGAAAGGAGGTGCTTGGAAATTATATTTAGTTAGAAGGAACATATTTAGAAACATATTTAGAATCAATCTAGGTGTAGAAGAAGTAATAGGATTTATGCAATTTGGTAAACAATATCCGAATTAATGGTTTCTACCTAAAAACTTTTATCAATCTTCCTCTTTGACCTATATTCCATAACACCATTCGACTTTCAATTCCATTTTATTGCTATTAAAGCAAGTGAGGCAGCCAATCTCTGCATACAGAAGTTGGCATCTTGCCCTTTTGTCATACTTTTAGCTGGTGACAATCTACTCCCTCAAATATTTTTTTTCGTTATACCTAGGATAGCAATTATAGCCATCTCTAACTACTTCTTAGTGCACAACATTTACTAAAGATTATCATCCTCTGATGTTGAAAGAACCGAGACATAAAATTTAAAAAAGTAATTATTATTTTAATAGTAATATCATAAATAAATGTAGAACATAAAATAAAATAAAAAAAAATGGTTGAATTCTCCCTGCTAAAAAGACTACCCATGTAACATAAAAATATAAAATAACATGATAATTTAATTTCAGTTGATATTTTTGCTTCCGAGCTTACGAAGGTAGCGGAAGCTATTCGTTCTCAAGAATGAAAATTGTCTCCGATTTCAAAAATTCCAAGACAAAAATCCGTTTCAGACATCAGGGATCATTTTTGGTTCCGTGTCTGTCTGTCGGTCTGTCGTTCAATTTTTTAGAACCAACATATCATAAAAACTACCCGTCCAATTTTAATGAAATTTGGGTGGTAGATCATGAGTAGCCCGTTGTTGGTCCCATATAAGTTTCAACCTTCTGCGTTCATTGTTTCTCTAACCACATGCACACAGACAGACATTAATTTACACCTATAGCTTCAAAGGTACTTATCTGATTTGTATGAAACTTCTATAATTTATCGAAAGTACCACGCAGATAGCCCCAGATTAATTTGAACCGTCTGCGCACTTTAACTTTTGGTTAATTGATACTTTAATTCAAGTAAAAATCAAAACAATCTTGACAGATTAAAATAACGGGGAAACAATTAAACAAATTATACAATAATAACCACAGCGCTCTGCTGATGTGAAATCATCTGTAAAACTGAATATAAAGTGTATTAAAAGTATGTATTTTTTTTGTATTTCAATAAATGGTATTTTTATTTTATTTTATATAATAATGGCTTGTAAAAGCATAAAATCAATGAAGTACGTGATAGGATGTGAGGGAGCTATGTGCCACACCAATTGGCAGCCAATTAGTTCCGTGTCTGTCTGTCTATCTGTCGCTCAATTTTTGCGAACCAACATATCTTAAAAACTACTAGTCCGATTTTAATGAAATTTGTATGGTAGGTCATAAGTAGCTCATTGTTGGTCCCATAAAAGTTTCAACCTTCTTTGCTCATTTGTTTCTCTTCCAAATGAGCACAAACATCAATTAATTTACACCTATAGCTTTAAAAGTATTATCTAATCTGATTTCTATGAAACTTCTATAATTTATCGAAAGTAACCCACAAAGAGCCCCAGATTAATTTGAACCGTCTGCGTTCTTTAACTTTTGCTAAATTGATACTTAGTATTTACTTTATGTAGAAAAATCAAAACAATTTTAAAACATTAAAAAAACGGGGGAAAATAATTAAACAAATTAGATAAAAATGGCTTGTAAAAACATAAAATCAATGAAGTACGTGATAGGATGCGAGGAAGCTATGTGCCACACCAATTGGCAGTCTACTTTTTACATTTTTCAAATGGGAAAAAATAAAATGATATTAAAACCACTTTCCAAGGTTTTATAAATTTTGAATACTTATATTATACAAGCCTCTATAATTACAAATAAAGGGATTGTACATTTTTTCACTTATGGCTGTTGCACATCTTTTAATTTATAATTAATCGTAGTCATAATTTGTATTATTATTTTTTGTTAATAGCAAGAGCCTACTTAATTTCAAGTGAAATGGTCACATATGATGGTCGTGAAGTTTCATTGGTGGATGGAACGTACGTTTTAACTCAAGAATTGGACAATAAGTTCACCGTGTTAGCAGAAATAAAGAATAGCGTCATAGCAAGTATCCAGCTAGTACAAGGAACTGACAGCGTACATTTCACTCCGGATGGAAAGGTCAGAAAATGTTTAATTAGTTGTGGTTTTATGCATGGTTTTACACAGAACAAATTATACGCCAATTGTGTAAATTTATTGAAGGTATGAATACACCGGGATACAAAGTGTTGCCAACATCCATTTACATGTTGCCAACATCCATTTACATGTTGGCAACATCCATTTACATGTTGGCAACATCCATTTACATGTTGGCAACATCCATTTACATGTTGCCAACATCCATTTACATGTTGGCAACATCCATTTACATGTTGGCAACATCCATTTACATGTTGCCAACATCCATTTACATGTTGCCAACATCCATTTACATGTTGCCAACATTTTTTTGAAACATAAAAACAAGATGAATTCAAGCAACCGACAACATTTTTCTTTGATGTGACTGGATGTTGACGAGTATCTATAAATTTGTTGCTTATTGACGGGATACATCACAGCAACATTACCGTCAAAATGTTGCCTGATTTGGCCTAATCTTTAGAAATAGAAATAAACTTCATATTTAAAAATATACAAGGATGGATCATTAGAATTTAGAGTGGGTACAAACTTGTTTAGAGTATTGATTAACATTATAATTTAACATATTTTAGCTAAATTTATCTTTGTGAAAATTCTACATAATTTAATTTAACATTTGTATTAACTAGAATAATTTATATAACGACGATGATCATTATCAACATCATCAGATAGCTCTTTTATAATATTGTGTTGAAGAGCCCACGGTATCAATACATTTCACAAAAATAGGTTTTAGTCATTACTGTTAAAATAAATGAAAGTATTTTCTCAAAAAAAAAAAAATGTAGGATAAACAATTTGATTTGTTCATCTCAAATTTAATTTAATAGTTTATTTTTAGTGGTCTTGTTGAAAATATGAAATTGAACACATCTCTCAACAAGACTCATGGACGGACACTGAGTTAAGACCTGACTTAATCAAGAAGTTTTAAAGTTATATATAAAAATATGAAATAATAGTTATTTATGCTCCTAGAGAGTAAATTAAACCATTATTCCCTGAGCGAAAAAGTTGCTTCTTGAGGCAAAGCCGAAGGAACCATGGTCCCTAAATCCCGAGGGAATTAGAGTTTTTATAACGATAATTATCGCAAGGGGAATAATGGCACTTTACTCACGAGGTAGGTACATACAATATTTTATCTCCAGTAGGGAGAAACTACACATTTTCATCCATTGCACAGTTTATTTTGATTATATAAACTTATTTATTTAATAAGTTTTTATCTATTATTTTAATAAATAACAATAATTATTAGCACATTTAATAGCAGATATAACAGATTCAATATTAAAAACAAATATGAATTGGAATTAAACTGAAATAGAAGGTTATTTAGATGCAGGTTATAAACAATGATAAAGAAGGTCGAAAAAGCAGTGTCGCCAACCTGATTTCAACAATCTCATTACATTAGTCATTCATTTTCTACTATTTATAAAATAATTAAGTTGGCAATTCTTACTTTTTCGCCCTACTTTACTTTTTCGCCCTACTTTTACTTTTTCTCCCTTCTTTTTGAGTTCAGGGAAGAAAAGACTTAATTAGTTGGGTCTTTTAAGGAAATGTAAACGCCTCACTTTCGCGATATTTCGATCCCTCCTTGGATCATTCTCAAGCTAAAATCATAGTTTATTTCAATATTACAATTATTTTATAAATTATAATTACTGTACATTGCAATTTTACTGTTCATTTACTGGTATTAACTATAGACACTTGCATCTTTACTGACCTGATTGACTAGCTGATTACATTGTCATGGTTATAGTTGTATATAATGGTTTTTACTGCTAAAGGTACTAATAAAGGCGTTTACATTTCCTTAAAAGACCCAACTAATCAAGAAATTATACCTAAAAGGAACCACCTACTTATATAGAAAAGACTTACTTTAGTCCCTCTAAACTAATCCAAAATCATAACTTTTTCTCCCAACTAGAGATAAAAATCTTTGTGTATATTTTATGTAATATAAAATAAATCTATGTTTACAGGTGTGGGTAAACGGCAAAGAGTTAGAACATAACATCAAGAGCAAAGACGGCAAACCTGGAGCACATTTTACACTTTCCGGAAGTCATATGGATTCTGAAGAAGTATCTGTGTTCTGCCAATCAGACTTGACTATGTGCAGACTTTCCCTGAAAGGTCCGGCATTTGCTAAAGTCAGAGGTGTACTCGGTACTTATAACTACGAGTCATATGATGAGTATACACTTCCAATAGGAAAGGTAAATCAATCGTAAATTATTAATAGTTATTTGTACAACTAGTGCGAAAAGTGGCACTTTGCTGCACTCGAGAGAAATATTTACGCACAAGCCGCCGGCGAGGGCGTAAAGGTTTCTCGAGTGCAGCAGAGACACTTTAAGCTCGAGTTGCACATTAAATTATTCCTACAGTTAGTTTTTAATCTGTAAATAAAATATAAAATAATATAGTATTCATCAACATGTAATAGTAGTAGCTATTTACGTACCTAAAGCAGTAAGGGCGTTATTACAGGCCGAGGGCGAAGTTTGAAAGCACGAGTGCGTTTAACGCCCGAGGCCTGTCATGTCGCTTACTGCTCGTGGTGCGTACACTATTTTATCGCCCACCACATGTAAACTAATTACAAAACACGTAAACTATTTTGCCTTAATCTTCAAAAACAATAAGTGCATATTAAGTTTAAATCAGTACCAAAACAAACCGCAGTTATAAAAATATAAAATATTGATTGTTTACAAATTGAGCAGCTGACGCTAAGAACTACTAGCGCTTCTTGCTCGCCGCGGCCCGGCCAGGAAGCGGCCGCTTCTCGAACTACTACTCGCCCTGTAAAGAAAAAGCATGCAGTTTTACAGGCCCCTGGGCTGTAAAATGGAACTTTACCGGCCGCTCAGGATATAGGAATGTTTACAGGTTGAGGGCGATAAAAGGTTTTACAATATCAACTAAACCAGCTGTCCTGTTTATAGTCACTGTTGCCTTTTTTTGCCTGATTCAGCAAACCTGACCAAGCTCTGTTGTTATTTTTTATCAACACTTTACTCATCTCGTTTTATTCTTTTTTTTAGATTGTCTATCTTTACTTTTTTATATTTTAACATTTTTATATTTGATATATAGTGTTTAAATCATGTAGTTAGTTAAAAAATAATCATTAGTAGTCATTGTTATTATTATTATAATTTGGATTATTTTATCTTTGTTTAGATTTAAGTTATTTATGTTCGTAAGTTGGAACACTGGATTGCGGTAAAGTAGTAAGTGCAGGAATCTGCTGTTTTGCGTACTATTTTGAGTGCGATAACAACCACTTTATCGGTCAACTGTAGGAAAATTTTTTTATTTACAAATCATTTGAAGAAATGTTGAAAATTTATAAAATAATATTTTTGATTAAGGTTTCAAGTAATGAAGAAGAATTCTTAAATAGTTGGAAACTCGAAGGCAACTCAGAAGTAAAAAAACCCCATAGTCATCGCCAACAGCAAAGATGTTCCCACTTATTCACCAGCTCTAATCAACTCATGTAAGTTAACGACTTTTTGTTATTGGCTTATCAATAAGTTGTAAGACATTATTAAAGAACTTGTTTTTCCTCTTTTCTTTGCTTCCTTAGGTTGTGCTATAGACTAGTCGATCCTAAACCATTTAGGGAGATGTGTGACCATGCAGTTGAAAAGGCTACAAGCCCGGAAGCTAAGAAAAAAGCTCTTTGTCAGTCGATCCAACAGTATACGAGAGCATGCAGAGCTAATAATCTTAAAATAAGTCTTCCTCCTCCCTGCGGTAAGTCTATTGTTGAAAAAATTATATGTACTTAATTATTCTTTTTAACTAGGCATCGCGTGGCTCTATCATTGAAGCGAGCGTAATGCAATAAATATTAGATAGTTAATCATGATGTTTGTAATAGAGAGCCGGGTAGTAGGGGAGAAGGGTTTTTCTACTATTCCTTAAGGCTCTACCATCCTTTGAGGTTAGAAAAATCATTAAAATGAAAATTTTATTGGTTCTAAGCATGATATCAAAAATCTAAGTACAGGATTCCTAATTTTAATTCTGCACTCTTTGCGCCCTAATTCAACTCCCTACTACAATAAATACTACAGCTATTTCAATACAACGTGTTTTATCGTTGTATTCAAATGGCGCCTGTACTATTTATCATAGGAAGTTGAAGTAGGGCTCAAATTGTGCAGAATTAAATAAGGAATGAAGTCTGTACTTAGATTTTTAATATCTTGCTTAGAACCAATAACATTTTAATTTTACTGTTTTTCCTAACCTCAAAGGGCGGTAGAGCCTACGGCCATTCCATTTTAAACTCATAAAATGTATCACTTCGTTACACACAAACTTTTGCATCAATCGAGTTGAAATTTGACATGCATGTTTCAACTGTGCTGTACAAGATGTATATATGAAGATTTATTAAAATCGTTACATTAGAAAGAAAAGATACCGGTAAAAACTTTGTTTCTCTACTTTAAACGTTTAGGTCCACTTTAATAGTTTTTTCGATCTTTATTAATTCATAGTGGTGTTGCTGTTGGTTTTACTAAAAAATGTTCGTCTCATCAAATAGGTGATGATAGAATCTTTTCCCGTCCTGAAATTCCAATGTTACTTTTGAAGTTCACGTTTACACGAGCGTTGCGCGCGAACTCTCAGATGGATAACGTTGTCCAACGAACTTAGTCTGAGCATTAGTAAAAGGAACATGTATACCAAATTTCAACTAAATCGGTCAACTTTTACTCAAGTTATCGTCGGAGACGTAAACGTTACTGACAGACAGACAGAAAAACAGAAAAGATGCATAGTTTGTTGAATGTAAGAAGCTCGCTTCAATTAATAATGTTGATGATAATCTTTCAATACAAGCAAACATTTAGAACAGCTTTGGATGAATCTGGCTTATAAGTAAGCTTTCACCATTTTAGCACTGGATGAACAAATGGTTAATTTGTGTATTCATATTGGACATAACGGGTTTCCGGTGAAATCCGTTTCACGAAGGGGTTGAAATCCGACGTTTCGCTTCTACTACTGGAAGCATCTTGAGGGATGTGGTGCATCGTTATGTTGAGTCGAAGCAAAACAGCGTATTTATACTGGTTTCCTAGACCGTAGATTGTACCTGGGTTTTCCGGGTGTTCCTTTGCTCGGGGTGATCCTTTGCTCGGGGTGATCCTTTGTCGGGATGATGCAATCAGGCAGGTGCTGCATGATAAAACATAGCAGAAATGTTTTACCTAAATTTATTAGTCTAAATTCATCCAATGATCCTATCATGACATCCTGCTTTTCTTCTTTCTGGTACTGATGATGATCGACTGCTATTAATAGCCGCTATTTGTCAGTTACAAAAAACGGGGTTTTTACCATTTACTCCCCACCTTACATTCATAGACTAAAAAACTATTTAATACCATACACCATTATAAATAAATGTATATGCAAAACAATATGTTTTTACCTAAGTATTATTCTTTTGATTAACGATTTGAAATAAATGATTTGTTTAGATGTCTGTGATGTCAATGGCAAAGAAGTAACAACTGATGAAATAAAACTAATAAATAATCCAGAGAAAAAAGCGGACATCGTTTTCATGGTGGAACTAAACTCAGAAAACGCAAAGATATATGAAGATCTATTGGTACCTCTTACGCAGAAACTAAACAAAGAGCTTAACAAAGCGGGAATCAAGTAATACAATATTATTAATTAAATGTAGACATTGATTAATATTAAGATGTTTTGGAACTTTTTTAAAAACAAATTCAGATGTTATTTATAACTAAAAAGTTAAAAATACTAAATGTTTAGGTTAGCAATGAAATAGAATATTATTATCTTACTAGACTGTGAAGTGAGTTTTTTCTTTACCGCGGCAATTATATTTACTGTCTCGCTTCGCTCAAGGTAAAGAAAAAACACTTTACAGTCGTGTAGCATATGCTATTTTTTTCGAAGTAGCAGACAATGAAAAAACATTTAATATTAATCAATATAATTATACCAAATTTTAGTACATACTTATTTTTAGAAAAAGAAACTTAAAAGAGGTTGCACTATAAAAAAAAATATAAAACGCATTGATATCTATAGTGGATTTTAGTCGTACTAAGAAGCATGTCTACTTGATTGCAGCGCTAAAAACGGCAATTTTGATAACTACCCAAGTTTTTACTTTTTCTCCATAGGATGTTAACAATTTGTTTACCTCCTAGAAGCTAAAAAAAAAATGTATCTACTCGCCGCAGCAAAATTAAGCATTGTTGTACTGTTTTCAATCTGCAAAATTTCATTTTCCTTGATTCTTTTGTAACATGTCACAGCAAAATTACAAACAGGCTGGCAAATTTTAAGAAAAGGTTACTATATCGCAGGTTATGAACTCTCCCACATTGTTTATTTTTATATATTTAAGCATAATATTCTGCTAAATATTTATATCTTTTTTAAAAATTATAATAATATAACAAATTTCATTATTTTACAGTGATTATTAAAAAAAAAATTGAGATAAAAAACAGCTGTTAATAAAAAAGTGGCAAAACTGAATTCGTTTTGCCTTTGTTTTGTTTTAACTTAATGACTCAAACCATCGTATTTTTACAACTTTCGTTTCTTTAAATCTTTTATCTGTTATAAAAGGAATAAAATTATTAGTATAATTTTTCTGCCGTTAGTCGATAAAATATTGTATGTAACTATGCAGCAAAGGAAACATTCCTGACTCGTTTAAAGATTACCTGCTTCGGTTACACCTTAGCAGGTAATTAACATTTTCCTGCCTCGGCTTCGCCTTTGCAGTAAATTAGTTTAGGCTATCCTCGCCTTTGGCTTGGAACTAAAACTTAAAAAACTTGCCAGCAAAATTCCATTTTGCTGCCTAGTAACATAAATAACTATTTCAATACAGTTTAGGAGTAATGAAAAAATGGATTTTAGCTGTGTTTTTTAGGCACTAAAGTTACTATTTCACACCCTACCACGGAAAAAAGAATTTATAAACAACAAACCAATCAGAACATTTCTATTTTTTTACTGGTGACATAATGTTTTACAGAAACATTTCTATTTTAGTTGTATAGAAAGTGACTGAGTTTATGTAAAAATTACTCTTTTGTTTATTCAAAATATAAATCGAAAATCGGAGTTTAATAAATAATTGGTGATAAATAATGTGTATTATATATGTATATTCATTTCTATTTTGCAGTGACGTTGAATATGGACTTGTTGGATTTGGATCGAAGGATCATTCATATGTAAATTACTTCAAGAGAGATGGAAAACTTCAATTTAAAGAATCAATTCCCAAAAGTCTTCCATGGGAAAATCAATCTTCTCAGCTTAAGAAATACTTCCTTGAATCGAATGCAACTCTCGTCGACAAGTTCTGGCATACGATAGACAAATTCTTTATTGCAGACGGTACGGATTGATTATTTCATTCAAATTGTTATTAATTTTAGAATGATTATCATAGATTGGTCTAATTTTGGTTGACTAATCTTTCGAAATTTGAATGTTGCTTGAACATCCTACCATAGTTCAGCTATGAAGGTGGAGATACACATGCCTGTAATTTGGACAAAAATATTTCAACTACTTGCACGTGTATAGTGTATATGTTCAATGGCATGCCTGTAGCTGGCAAGCAAGCAGATAAAAACTTAATAATACGAGTGGTGTCGCGGGACACCCGGTAGGAACGAAGTTCCTTACGCTTTTTATTAAATATAAATTATAAAAATACATGGCGGAGTTAGAAAAAGAGACAAAATTAAAAGTAACTATTTGTACTAGTACAAAATTAAAAAAAAAAAATTTATTATCTTTGAAAAGAGGGTCTTACAATAAATGATGTATTGTAAATTGAGAAAAAAGTAAATAAGTTAATTTTGATTAGTTATAGTTAAAGCAGATGGTTGTAGAGAAGAAAATAACTGTCCCATCAGACTCCGTCGGCGAATTACTCAAATTAATATATCATAATATAAAATATAAATCACCAACACTAAAAAACTTCCTCTTGTATTAGGTTGAAATTTTACATGCCTGTTTCAATTGCACTTAAGGCGATGTGTAAGAAGTTTTATTAAAATCGTTACGTTAGAACGTAAGATATAGGTAAAAACGTTGTTTTCTTTATTTTAAACGTTTAGGTCTGCTTTAATAATTTTAGCGAGCTTTATCACTTCATAGCAGTGTCGGTGTTTGTTTTACTAAAACAAATTATTTGAAAAAGTTGTTTGTCTCATTAAATAGATGAAGTTAGAATTTTTTCCCGTACTAAAATTCCAATTTTGAATTTGAAGCTTACGTTTACGCAAGCGTTGCGCGTGAACACTTGGGCGGATAACGTTGTCCGACAAACTCAGCCTAGGTATTGGTAAAATGAACATGTGTACCAAATTTCAACTAACTTGGTCATCTTTTACTCAAGTTATCGTCATCGGTAGATTTCGGTTATTTTGTGACGGTGATTTTGGTCGTTTTTTTGGATTTACTCTCGGGCTCCAGAACGTGCCATAAGGAACTTCGTTCCTAAAATCCTTAGTATGCCAGTTACTGGCAAATACCCTCTTTTGCCATGCAAGCTACTTCCTCAATTTCACGGCATGTGTATGTGTATCTCCATCTCCACCTTGAGGTTTATTAAATTTCAATCTCGATTTATAAAAATCAGATGATACGGAATATCCTTTAGCAATACTCGAATTATCAAGAGTGTAAACCAAAGAAACAATGTAAATGCTAATTTATCATAGTTTATTGTGTTTTTAGATGAAACAGAGCGAGGCATAGTGAGGACAGGAATTACAAAATCATATCCCTGGAGGGCTGGTTCCTACCGTTCTTTGGTGACTCTAGTTTCATCCCCTTGTCCTCTACCAGAACCAATACTTTCACCGGTAAAATTATAATTCAGCTTTTAACATTAGATGATAATGTTAATGATAGATGATAAATATAAATACGTAAAAATAATAATCTAAAATTGTTTTTTAAATGTACAAATTAATTATTTTCCAGCTCACAAGGATAAAAATGGCTCAGAGGTTAATGATTATGAAATCATATGGTATCGTTTACAATCTAATTACTCCAGTTCAAGAAATTATTATGCCTTCAATGAACACGAATGAAATCTTAGGTAAATTATAAACCACTTCTTCTTTACAATGTATTAAGTGAGAAAAATCTTATAGGTCCAATTTAAAAGAAAAATAATAAAGATTAGAAAACTATTACAACCGCAATACTAATAAATGACGTCCATACAATATAAAATATGAAAGTTTTCCTTAAGGTTCAAAGTGGTTTTGATGTTTGCAAAAAGACTCTAGTATTTTTTCTTGATCACTATGTAGATAACTAAATCTGTTCGAGGCAGCTCAAATAAACTCTCTTATAAACACAATTTTTTTTTATTGTGGTAGTCCCCAATCTGCCTCTTAGTAAGCCATTACTTCAGAAACTTAACTTTAACTTTTTTTTCTTGGTAAGAGGCTTGTTTCGTTGCTATAAAAATGGACTGTATTAATAATTTACTCAATACAAATATACAAGGGCTAATAAATAAGTGATACCTCGTAACTACCAAAATGGTGATTTTGAGGTTTTCTTTATATTGGCCTTGGGAGGCTCGTCTTCAAGTACATGCGAGATCTCGTAAGTGATAAAAAATTCCTTCACATAGAAAGTGGGCAGTCGTGACATCTCTCATCAGATTCGCAAACTATTGGTTATGTGATAGCTTGTAACTACACCTCGTATGTGTTTCTGGTGTATGTGTTTTGGTGAAGGTTACTTGTGACACCTCGTAACTGAGCTGCGAATTTCATAAGTGAGACCTCGTATGTGTTCACTTTATTAAATAAGTGACATAGTGAGAACTCGTAACTACATTATTTTATCAACTGCTATAATTTGACAGTTACATGTTATACAAATGTATAAAACACGTAAGAAAACTTAGTCAGTTAAAGTAAATTTATTTTTTTAAATAGTTTTTTGTTCCTCCTGTAAACCTGACATTTTGAAGATACGAGGTATCACTTATTAGCCATCGATATGTCAATACAAATGTTTGGCACTGTTTATGTCTTATTTTCTTCACTTTTACCCCGATTTTGAGTTACTTTCTCCTGATTACCCCATTTCTTTCGTCGTTAATCTTATCCGAGAACTTATTTTTAAAGTGATCTTACAGTAATCTTTATTACATCATTAATCTATACAATCTGATCACATAATCTTGATCATGACGAATTTAAGAGGTCGATACCAAGACATCTTCACCTGAACAATGTTTAATTAAAACTTTCACCCAAAACTTCTTTTAACAAACCCTTTTTTCCCCAAAAAAGTTTTAGTATCATAAATAAAATATGTTTTCTAATTCTTCATTTTGAAAACAGGTTTTAGCAAGGATGAATTATACCTGATGAACAGGATCGAAAGTGGACCAGCAGCAAAGGAAAGGAAGCAAGCAATGAGCTATTTGTATGACGCATGCCATCTGTTCCCAATGGAGGTAACTAAAAAATAAATTGGTTGTGCGTGAAGTCTCACGTACAAAGGGTTTCGTTGACATTGTGAACATGAAATTTATTAGTATAATGGGGGGGGGGGAGGCACACAAAATTTTAATGTCTTTTGACAAAATTGCATGAAAAATTAAACACTTTCCACAAGTCTAATATATTTTTGTAATCTACTCTTCGAAACCTTTCATTTGACACCCCACTCAAAATTTTAAACAAATATTTGTTTCCACGGGATAAGAATTATCCGCCATTTTGGATTTGAACAGCTCATAGTTTTGAGTTCGCTATATTTTCCTGTGTGCGCGTCAAAACGATCTTTAATACTGGAAAGTTTCATGTTTTTATCTCTTTTGATTTAAAAAGTTATTGGAACCGTACAGAGTGACAGACAAAGGAACGAAACTATAAAGGTTTGTTTTTTTGGTATTACCAACGAAACACTAAAAAGAGATTTCACCCTACCAGCAATTAATCAATAATGAATTAAAAATTAATTGGAGATCGCAGGAGAATTATTTATATATACATTTTTTTTTTTTACAGACTGGTGGTAATGTAATCGTTGCTGATAATCTGAAGAGTGGTAATAACGCAGTTGAAGGAGTTGCAAAGATTGTTGCTAAGAGTTTACTCAATCAAAAAATGTCTTATCAATGCCAGTGCACAATCAATCACGGATTGAAACCAAAATATGAATGCATTGCACAAAGTTAAAAAGCGATTAAGGTAATTTGTAATCATTTATAGTAAATCTTTATTTTTATGAAATCTTCTTGACAAGGTCATTGGGTCATGTCCCTTGATTCAGAATCGTGTCCCATCAAATAGGTTCACAACTTAGGAGGGTCTTAGAGCATCAGTGTGAAAAAAATAGGTGTGAAAAGAGACTAGTGATAAAGATGGGTATAGAAACATAAAATGTATTGACGTATGTAGCTTGAATTTAGAAGAAAATAAAGAAATGCTTATTAATTTCTATATTATAATATAATTTGTTTAACATTTACTAAATGAAATTATTTGAATATTATACAAATTAAAACCCGTAATTTTGCTTTTATGTAAAAGTACTCACTTTTATTGTCCCAATTAAATACATAATAGAATATCCATGAAGAGATAAGAAAATTCTTTAAAATAAAATAATCATAATAATAAAAAGTCCTTTCAATTAATTTACATTTTATGACAAAATATCACATAATACCAAACGTATTAAATAAAATAATTTGCTTACCTTAACTTAAAGGTGATTTTTTAGGAATGAAGATGCATGGTGGTTGCTTGCATGATCCTTTCGATTGATTCTGAAAACAGGACTCCTTTCCTGGCTCAATAGGACTCCTTTCCTGAATCTGTAATTAAAAAAGGACTCCTTTCCTGAATCTGTAATTAAAAAAGGACTCCTTTCCTGGCTCAAAAGGACTCCTTTCCTGAATCTGTAATTAATAAAGGCCTCCTTCCCTGAATCTGTAATTAAAAAATGACTCCTTTCCTGAATCAATAGTTAAAATAGGATCTCTTTCCAGAAATAAAGTTAAATATTGGTTAATTATACATTCAATATATAATAAATTAGTAAAATTTCGAGTTTAAATACCATTCTAAAAGATTATAAATAGAAAAAGTCTGAATTAGGTAGAACCCGAATTCGGGGTGTTCACATGAAAAGGCCAGTAATAATTAAACTGGAATTGAATTAAGTTTTCTCTTAATGTATCTTTAATATGAGCATCTCGACCATTCCAACCTTCCCTTCATCAAAAATGAATGATCCTCTAAACATAACAAAAAAAATTAAAATCACACAACTTTGGAGGCTTATAACTCCACTTGGAGGGGGGGGGGGGGAGGTTTCGGATAGAAAAAAGTTCAGAGCAAGGTACCATCTCCAGAGTGTCCTCTACACTCTACAAGATAGGATACTTTTTATTCGGTTCGGTCTTCACGTAAAAAAGTACTCGTGATAACAGGGTATACTATCAAAATCACCTTTTTTGGCACTAGAGGGCGCTGGAAAGGTGGGATCCAAAGAAAAACCTTTAATCCCTACAGGATAGGCTAGTGGCTAGTTAGTTTTAAGAGCTACATTAAATCAGAAATATCGCCTGTACAGAAAATCATGTTGTGAAATCAAATAGGGTACATATTTGTATTTCATAGGAACACAAAAATATGTTTAATGCAAAATTAGCTAAGCGAAGGTATTGCAAGGTATTACAGGAAACTTTCACCGCAATTTCCACCATTTTTAATATAAACTTTCTGATTTCACACACACCCAAAGTATAAAATATATAGGATGAATGTACTCGTACATATAAAAAATATAATTCTCATATGTTTTCCATATTTACTTTTTTTGTTTTGTTTTCTAATTAGTAAAACATGTTTTTTTTCAGAACGTTTAAGAATCTACCTACATCTAAGGTTGAAAATTCAAAAGAAAACCGGTATAATAAGCAGCAAATTTCATAAAACAAATATATCGAATTGTACAGAATGAATTTCTAGGAAAAGTATTGTTTGTAAGTTCCTTCATCATTTGTAAATATAGTATTCGCAACTTAGTTCTAAGAATGGCTCAGACCAAACTAATACTGAAACCTTAATCAAATCCTTGTAAAATAATTCAGATAAATTGTGAGTTCTCGCCTACGAGGAGAAGCGTTAATAAATTATATTTTATAGAAATAAAATTGTATTTATTGATTATTGATATTTTTTTTAAATAACCTTTTCCATTTTATAATTTACGGTTTTTTTAAAAAAAAAAAAAATATTATATACTTTCTCATATACATGGTATATATATATACCTATAAAGAGAATGTATTTTTATTTTGAGACTAAATAATTTCATTTAGGTACACGTTTTAAGGTCCCCTTGAGTCCAAATAAATTGGTTAGCCGTGAAATCTCACGTAAAAAGGGCTCTGTGGTATCGTGAACATAAAATTAGTATAAGGGGGGGGGGGACGCAAATGTTTTATCTTTTTTGAGAAAATGACATGAAAAATTAAACACTATCCACAAGTGTAATATATTTTTGTAATCTACAGTTCAAAACTTTTCATTTGACAGCCCACTCAAAATTTTAAACCAATATTCGTTTCCCCGGGACATGAATTATCCGCCATTTTGAATTTGAACAGCTGATAGTTTTGAGTTCACTACATTTTTCCTGTGTGCGCGTCAATACGATCTTTAATACTGGAAAGTTTCATGCTTTTATCTCTTTTGATTCAAAAGTTATTGGAACCGTACAGAGTGACAGACAGACATAGGAACGAAACTATAAGGGTTTCTTTTTTTGGTTTTACCAACGAAACCCTAAAAAGGTTGATTGATACCTTTAAAATGATACCCACTCGAAAATTTAAAAAAAAAAGTGTCACCATGGTTTCGCGCACTTAAAATTTCTAAAATGTAACTTTTTTATATTTACTCCCGGAAATATCATTGGCACACAGAGATGTATATTTATGTATTTTTCCCTTATTTTTAGGACCTGTCCTTATGGGGTAGGGGGGGGGGGGGCATTTCGGGGGTTAAATGACCGCCATTTTGGAAACGCGATATACACATATTTCTTTTCTGGAGCCAACGTGGCCGAGGTGCTCTAGGCACTCGCCCAGCAATCAATGAATCGAGGTGAATTAAGGTCGTGGGTTCGATCCCGTGCCATGATGCTCTGATTTAAATAGCTCACTAATGACCACTCCATACCCGCTCCTGCGGTACAATGTACAGGTATGATGTGGGAAGTGGCTGGAACTCTCCACCACGGGGTTAGTAAAACAGGCCCAATGAGGCCTGATTGCTAGGTTCCAAGAAGTGGATCGTCCTACCCGTCTAAGTACTACTGCTATATTTCTTATCTACTCTTCAATACCTTAAAAATGATACCCCACTCAAACATTACAAAAAAATGTTTCTAGGATGACCTCGAAACCCTAAAAAATCAATAACCTTGAGGCGAAATCGATAAATAAATGATAAATTAAAATTTAAGGACGCTTCAGAAAATTATCACGACTATGTTAGATGTGGTGAGACAAATTAATACGAGCCGACAACCCACAACCAAAGCAGTCATTGTTCGTCCGATGAAGATATCATGAAGTTCCAGGTCTTCCAAAGGGATCCATTTTTCAAAGAACATTCATCCTGATTCTTTCTCTCTAAATACTAAAAATCATACTTAGAAGAACTTGGGTTGACGGGGTGAACTTAGGTAGTTTTAACTTCCACTAATGAATGATAATAATCAGTGTTTCGTTAAACTATTAAGGTTTATTCAAATAAAAAAAGGGTTCTAGCACCTTAATGGGTCATCAAGCATTCACTTTATTAATTTACTCATTTTGTAAAGAATAACTCTTAAAAAATGTCAACAGTAACTTAATTATAAACAGCTTGGGTTTCCGGTGAAATCCTCTTCACGAAGGTGTTGAAATCCGACGCCGTTCTTCTCTCCAGTCAGTATACTCGTATCTTGTGTTTACTTCGAGTCAACACCGCGATGCACCACACCCCTGAAGATGCTTCCAGTAGGGGAAGTGAAACATCGGACTTCAAACCCTTCGTGACGCGGATTTCACCGGAAAACTAAGCTGTTTATGACGAATCTACTCGCGGTAGCCTACGGACCAAGTAACTTAATTAAACTTATTACTTTTACTCGTTGAGTTTTGTTGAGAAAACAGTTAATTTTACTCATAGAGTTTAATAATGTAGTAGTTAAGTTTATATCCTCAAAATCTCGATCAAATCAACTAACTTAGTAATCAGTTAAGATCATTGATTACCACAAAAAAAAAACCTGATCGAAACGATTGACATAATGGTCAATTATATCCTTTGAGTATATTTACTGATAGTGAGGACCAGAAAATTAATATCGAAACAACTAAAGGTCGACCAAGAAGTCAAGAAGTCATGAACACGGGAGAAACTGAAAGCTTAACTTCGTTTAAAGTCGGAACTTCCGAGTATTGCCGAAGTCAGTACAGTCGGGTGCTAAGACAATACCCATTTCTAGTTTGTATGACATGCGCAGTTATGTCAAATCTCGCGAATAACAACTGGAAGGTTTCCAATCTGTCAGGTTTCCTGTTTCGTTTATTTTATACAGTACGAATTATAGTCACAACTGTCCTAAACGATATTTGAATGATCCACAAATCCACGGGATGATGCAAATGCAAAGGACGCTACAAATAACGGGGTTGGAACAAACCTAATATGTATTTGTTATTTATTATAAAAATGATTGCTCTCCATGACATTTAATCAAAATAATATTAGCAAATTTCTAGTTTGTTTTTCCCCATTATATTTGTTAAAAATAAAATAAACAGTGAAACTTATCTTAGAATCTCATTATTTTTATAATTTCTTCCTAATTTTGAACATGTGTTACTATCCATGTTCTTATTAATACCAGGAAATATAATTCACCAAAGAGAAAATTGCCAAAAACAATCCGAGAGATGTAATTGTACAAAAATAATTCACAAAAAAGTATCAACTAAAATCCAGAAATAAAGAAGTAAGAAATAATGAGGGAGAAAAAAAATGATTAAGAAAGAAGAAAATTGATTTTGATTTAAAGAATATTATTATGAATAATCAATAAATAATAATACATATAAAGATATTAGGTTTGTTCCAACCACACTTCAAACTGGTTTGGAACTGTCCGACGCATGCACATCGGACCACATTTGAACGTTTTTTGCTAATGCACATGCGTTGTACAGTTTGAAACTAGTTTGGAACTAGTTTGAGATGTGGTTGGAACAAACCTAATTTCGTATATTATTATTAGTGATTTCTTATCAGGTACAGTGTTGCCTGTTGCAAAAAATATTAAAAAAATATAGAAGTTATCAAAAATAAAATTATTAATTACAAAAGAACAACACTGTGTTTTTTGACAGTGGTCTATTTGATTAAAAACTGACTATACATGGCACCAAAACAACGACACTAGCGCACTCCTCAGATTTCCATGACTTCTTGGTCGACCTTTAACTTATATAAACATTTGTGTCGGATAGTTTTCCTTTTGCGGATAGTGGATAGTATGTAACATAATTAAGGTTTAACATGTTCTGAGTCTTAATTATACATTGGGTTCTCTTAAATTCATTAAGACAGTGTATACAAGGGGCAGTTAAAGGATTTACCATAAGAAGAAGGAAAAAGTGCTCAAGAGACATGAAGGGGTAGGAGAAGGGGTGAGTGACCCGGTTGACAGGAGAGATGCCCTCCTATTTGTCAAAACTACCAAGACCAGATGTGTGACGTCACCTTAATGAAACATGTGGGTCCGACGTTCCATTTCTTAACCTTTTTTTCTAATTAACTACCCTAGACAAGAGCACGTACGAGTAGAAGGGTCTAAAAAGTTTTTTTTTTTGGTGTGCTCATTTTTCATGGTTTTTAGTCAGATGATGACTGATTTAGTTTCTGTAGATGGGTTATAATGGGTGCTCGGTCTACTGGTAAGTAATACAAACAATCCTCTCTTATCATATGGACGGATCATGATGTACAACCTTTTTCAGGGTAAAGTGTGCTTCTTATAATTTCATAGGTCATCAGTCATCAGTCAGGGTACATACTGTACGAGTATAGATGTACGTATCTTTACAGCTGAAGAATATTCAAATTTTGTTTTTGGAACGAAGATCCTTATGGCACGTTCTGGAGCCCGGGAGTGAATCCGAAAAAACCGACCAAAAACACCGTCACAAAATAACCATCACGCAAAATCCGTCACGAAATCTACAGATGACGATAACTTGAGTAAAAGATCACCGAGTTAGTTGAAATTTGGTACACATGTTCATTTTACCAATGCCCAGGCTGAGTTCGTTGGAAAACGTTATCCGCCCAAGCGTTCACGCACAAAGCTCGCGTAAACGTAAGCTTCAAAAAGACGGGAAAAAATGTTATTAAGGAAGCCTGTTCCTTGACTTGTTTTGTTTATTTTTGTTATATGTCAAAATGTCATTTGGTTTTGTAAATATAGAAAATATAATCACGGTCTTGTTAAAAGTATAATTGATCTGTGCTGACGCTTATTTTAATATATAGCTATAGGTATATTATTATAATACTGCGTACTTAATCCAAAAAAAAATTCTAACTTCATGTGTTTAATGAGACAAACAACTTTATTAAATTATTTGTTTTTTTAGTAAAACGAACACCGACACTGTAATGAAGTGATAAAGATCGCTAAATTTATTAAAGTGGACAAACGTTTAAAATAACAACGTAAGAAAACAACATTTTTACCGATATCTTACGTTCTAACGTATAACGATTTTAATAAAACTTCTTACACATTGTCTAAAGTACAATTTCAACCGGATTCAAGCAGAAGCTTTAGAGTATGGAAGAGATATATTTTATAATATTTTAAATTAATAGGCCGAGTAGGTAGAAAACAGTCCTATTTCAATCCAACATCCTTTAACAAACATACTCTTTAGTGAGAAAGATATATATTAAATTGTGAGTTAATCAAGGTTAGAAAAACTTCAATGATGATATGTATTGATATGGATCATCTGCTTGCCAAAACTTCATTCCCCATGAAATCAAAGAAAGTGTGGAGAGAGCGAAAGATAATAATTTCAAGATAAAAAGAACTTTTTATATACTACGTTTTAAAAGTTTCTGTTGAATCGTATGTAATGTTGATAATATAATTGTTATTGTTATATAATATATAATGTTATTGAAAAAAAAAATAGTTCCAAATTTAATTACTTCACATAAATGACAACCATCTAGAGCGCTGATCTTAAACCTATAAAAGGACAAATCTTTGTACAACGGATCTCCCCAACACCAAATCTAAACTGTGCCATCGATATATTTGAAATAATATAAATAATATAATCGATATTTCCTGTTTTACTGTCATTCAATGTTTATCTATCACATATTTGAGACCCGCAAATGAAGATTGCGTAAATATGGGACATGGCTTTTTTTTTTTTTTTTTTTTTTAATTTATTAGAAAATTGCAACTACATAATTTTACATGTTATAAGCAATATTGATATGTGTTTTTACAATGACTTGAGTGACTTGAAGTGAGGAACTATCCATTAACAGTACTCACAGATACTAGCTTGAATTAATACAATTGATACAACATATGTTTAGAAGTTAAGCATTGTTTAACAAATCACGTGGCCACTGCCTCTTTAGACGTCGAGGAGGATTTCCAGGAATGAATGGTAATGACAGGTTGTGAATTAAAGGATTGGGGTGTTGGGATATGGAGTCATGGAAGGATTTATATCGGGATATGGCTAGTTCATGGACGAAAGGGATTTTAAGGTCGTTGTGAAGGGTGAAGTTTGAAACATAGAAAGGAGCGTGGACTATTCTTCTTAGGATTTTGGACTGTAGGGACTGGATACGATAGGAGTTGGAACGCTTGGTGCAACCCCAAAGTTCAATACCGTATGACCATATGGGCTTAATTATTGTGTTATAAATGAGTAATTTGTTATGTGTGCTGAGTTTAGATGTATGGTGTAGAAGTCTGTGTAAAAGTTTGTAGCGTCTGTTGCAGTCTTGTCGTTTAAGTTTAGTGTGGTGTGCCCAGGTCAATCGCCGGTCCAAGTGTAAACCAAGGTAGCGGATGGAACTAGAGTGAGGGATAGGGATTTGGTTTAGGATTACTGGCTCACATATGCCATGTCTCAAACTAAACGTTACATGGACACTTTTGTTTTCATTAATTTTGATTCTCCACTTCTTGAGCCAAGTTTCCAGAAGTAAGAGGTGTTCCTGAACTTGTTCAGATGCTATTATAGGTGATATGTTAGATGATAAAATGCACTTATCATCTGCAAAGGAAGCTAAAGTGGTGCTAGGATGTTCAGGGATGTCGGAGGTGAAAATGGTATACAGGATTGGACCTAGGATGCTTCCTTGGGGTACACCTGCTTTTATAGGATAAATTGAGGAAGTAGAAAGGTTGTAGGACACATGGTAAAAACGATTTTCTAGGAAGGATTTTAGGATTAGGTAGTAAGTGAAGGGAAGGATGCCCTTAAGCTTCCAAAGCAAGCCAGCGTGCCAAACCCTGTCAAAAGCTTGCGCTTCATCTAGGAAGACCGCTGAGCAGTACTTTTTTTGCTCAAGGGAGGAAGCTATTATGTCTACAACTCTGTGACACTGTTGGACTGTGGAGTGAAGGGACCGAAAACCTAATTGGTGGTTTGGGAGTGTTTTTAAGGAAGTTATTATAGGATTAATTCGTCGGAGGAGAAGTTTTTCTAGGATTTTACCCATCAGAGGAAGAAGACTGATAGGACGATAGGAATTAGGTAAGTGGGAAGGTTTGGAGGGTTTATGGATCATAATAATTTTAGCGAATTTCCAAAGTGAAGGAAAGTGGGTTACTCGAAGGACTGAGTTGTAGATGGAAGTAAGGTAAAGGATTCCTTTTTTAGGGAGGTTTTCGAGGATATGGGAGGTGATAAGGTCATAGCCAGGAGCTTTATTTTTGGGAAGATGTTTTATAATGTATAAAATATCGGATGGGTTAAAGGCCTTTGGGGGAGGAGAAAGTTGAAGAGGAACAAAAAGATCGTGTAATATATTATTGGAATTGGTTTGGTCATAGATATCAGGATTAGGAGAAAACTGTTCGGAGAGGAAATGGGCGAAAAGCTCTGCCTTATCAGCATCGCTCTTTGCCCAGGATCGATCTAATCTTTGGAGTGGTGAAGGGATAATCTTTTGTTTAAGGATTTTTCGGGTAGCTTGCCAGAGGGATTTGTCTTCCGTCGTCAAGTTTCTAGTATAGTCTGAGAATTGTTCTGATCTGTATGTTGTCAATGCTGTGGTCAGTTGTCTTGTAAGTCTGTTAAAGGTCAGTTTGTCAGAAGGTAGTCGAGTCCGTTGCCATTTTGCCCTAGCTCGTCGTTTCTCGCTAATTAAGGTTCGTATCGTCAAAGGTAAGTAATAATTGGTCGTCCTGTGTTGTTTGTATGGTCTTGTACTGTCCCATACACGCGTTTGTATTGTCTCAGTCAGTGTCTGAACAGCTGCGTCTATGTCGTCAGATGTCTTTAGTGGTACTTTAAGGTCGAGTTTGGTCTCTAGTAACTGTTGAAATAAAGTCCAGTCTACATGTCCATTTATTAAGGTAGGTTTTTGAGGGATGGGAGGGGGACAGATGGGACATGGCAAAACAAATAAAATAACTTGCGGATTTTTTCCGAACTAACTTTCCGTACAGCAAAATTTGCTGAAAACCAATTAAATTCTGCTGAAAGATGGCTAAAAGTATTAAAATAATGCATTGTCATCGTGTTCTGAGCTATGCTAAAAGTTTCAAATGTCTAGCTATTCGGGAAGTTAGTTAGAATGCTGAATTTAAACATTAAAATTAACTCGTTCAAAAGTCCGAATTGAATCTAAACAAGTAAGGCGCGCTTCACGTAGGTACATGAGGCGATAATCGCCGGTTACTGTACGATTAAGTTAAAATTATTAAGTATTATAGTTGCATATTCTTTTTCTACACTTCAAAACCTTTAAATTGATGTATAACATGTCATGGTGACTAACAAATGTTTTTTACTCGCCCGCCATATTGGCCGTCATCTTGAAAATATTAAGTGTGAATTCCAAAAAGTGAACAGTTGTCATAAATGCCGAGATGCACCTGTGTGCCGAATTTCATGTTCCTAGCTATAGTAGTTTATGAATTGAAACATGCCACTGGACAAACAGACAGACAGAGCCGTTATATAAAGTTTCTTTTCGTACTTCGAACAGAAACCTAAAAGCAAGTAACTTTTAAAGAATAAAATATATTTATTCTGCACAGGAAAGAATCACGCGTTGGTCATTTTAATTTTAGCTAAACATAATATACGTTATTTAAAAAAAAGAAATCAAAGACAATCTGTAATTTTATATTTTATTTCAAATGAATCAAAATGATATTTGTTCTAGCGATCATATTATTTATGAATGAATTTAAATACCAAAAGTACAAGACGCACTTGCTCTCTTTATTTTTACAATAGAGTTATTATTTTTGTAACCCCTTATTAGAGAATCTTAAGAAACAAATATACATGTTTTAAAATTGAAACTGTGTTTTATAAAAAAAAAAACCTTTTAGTAAGAAGAAGCAAATACATAATGTAAAAAAAAATATAAGTATTGAAGAAAGAATATGTAAAGGGTTAATATGGTAGCAAGATGTGTTCATGTAATTATAGTGCAAGCAGACACGTGCGCCACACACTGGCCACGACTCGAAAAATTCCCCCTTGGACGGAATATAGCTTTGGTTTTTTTTTTAATATTCAAAACCGTTCCATATTTTGTCACTTGTCACGCGTCCAAACTAAGCGGGAGGTGCATCCACAAATAATAAAGGAGCAGGAGGAACCATTGTCTGAACGGGAGGAGCAATGAAGATAAACACAGATAGAATAATTTGTAGAGAAAGAACAAAGATAGAAATAACAAAAAAACATATGAAGAAACAAAAGAAGAAAAAAAAACTTTCGTGTTTTATTTAATTATTCGTTGAAAAACTAACTCCACCCTCGTCAAAGATTTTTTTTTTTTTTTTTTTAAATTGTTTAAAAATAAACAATTGTTGCCATTTGGAAGACTTTATATAATGTTAAAGAGATTTAAATTTTTCTATTCTTAATAGGGGTAAATAATCAGATTAATCGTTAAGAGTTTTACTTATTGTTATATAAAGGAATTGAATCAAATCCAATTTTTCTGCAGAACTGCTGGAAATCGTAAAACCTTTATAATCTATGTGGTTTTCTAGATGCTGTCCCTTTTTAATCAATTAAGTTTTATCTTAATTAGATATTGTCTTGATAGATCAAGACAATATCTAATAATTGCTACACACATAGGTTATTTCAGATATCGCAGACTACCCTTCGGTATAAATCTAGCCCCAGCTCTTTTTCAAAAAACAATGGATTTTATTCTAAAAGGAATCAATGGTGTCGCGTGTTACCTTGACGATATTATCATAACCTCAAAAACAACAACAGAACACATTAATATTTTAAGACAGGTATTAGAAAGACTTAAATTAGCAGGGGTAAAGTTAACTAAAGAAAAATGTACATGGATGGACACTAGTGTCAAGTACTTAGGACATAAAATTAACAAAGATGGGATTTTCCCAACTACAGAACGGATACAAGCTTTAACAGAAATGCCACATCCAAAAAATGTAAAAGAATTAAAATCATTTTTAGGATCAATTAACTATCTAGCGAGATTTGTCCCAAATTTACAGTGTATATGTGAACCACTCTACCGATTAACTAGGAAGGGGATAAAATGGATATGGACGGAAAAAGAGGATATATTAGTTAAAACGCTTAAGAAAAAAATAATCCAATCGGGATCACTTGTACATTATCATATGGACTGGCCTCTAATTTTGACTACTGACGCTTCAGACGTAGGGTTAGGTGCTGTTCTATTTCATTTATGTCCAGATGGAGAAGAACGACCAATTGCTTTTGCATCAAGAATTTTAAGAGGGTCTGAACAGAAATATGCAGTGATAGAGAAGGAAGCATTAGCTATTGTTTACGCTATAAAGAAATTTCATCAATATATCTATGGCCGAAAATTCATTATAAAAACAGACCACAAACCACTACAGTATATTCTAGGTGAACACAACGATATGCCACGAATAGTAGCAAGTAGATTAACAAGATGGGCTTTATTCATAGGAACATATGATTATAGCATACAATATCTTAGTGAAAAACAGAATGGACCAGCTGATGCGTTATCACGACTACCAGTACAAGGAGAGATGTCACAAGAAGAAATTGAAGGAAAAACAACAGAATCACACTTACTACATCTAAGATTACCAGAAATAAATATTACAAAACAGGAATTAGTTTCTGAAATTACTAAAGACAGTGAGTTGAAACAAGTTTGTAAATTTATAAAAGAAGGTTGGCCAGAAAGTAAACAAAAGTTAAATTCTAAATTATTACCGTATTTTGAAAAAAGAGAGGAATTATCGTACGAAGAAGGTATCATACTGTGGAACGGAAGAATTGTGGTTCCAAACAAAATAAGAAAAACCATACTTGACTTGATACATGAGGGACATCCTGGAGTTTCAGCAATGAAAGCATTAGCACGATTTAATACTTGGTGGCCTGGTTTTGATGCAGACATAGAAAATTACGTCAGAAATTGTAAAGGATGTCAAAGAGTAAGACCTTCTCAACAAGAAGCACCATTATTTTCCTGGACTTACCCAACAAGACCTTGGGCTAGACTACATATAGATTATGCAGAGTTAGAAGGTAAAACATGTTTGATAATAGTAGATGCTTACTCTAAATGGTTAGAAGTAATACAAATAACACCAGCAACAGCAGGAAAAACTATCTCAATCTTAAGAGAGGTGTTCGCGAGACAAGGAGTTCCACAAACAGTGGTATCAGATAATGGACCACAGTTCATTTCAAAAGAATTTGGCACATTTTGCACTGAAAATGGAATCAAACATATTAAAGTAACACCATATCATCCTAAATCAAATGGACAAGCTGAGAGGTATGTACGAACATTCAAAGAGAGAGTCAAAGCTGCAAAAGAGGACGGAGGTGACTTGAACACTAAGATACAACGATTTCTAATATCATATAGAAACACACCCGTGAGAGCGACCGATAGAACTCCAGCAGAATTATTGTTAGGAAGAAGATTAAGAACAAGATTAGACAATATCAAACCAGACATACATAAGAATGTTGACGAATACCAACTGAAAATGAAACAACTACATGATCAAAAAAGCAGAGAGAGAGAATTTTCAGTTAATGACAAAGTATGGGTGAAAAACGACAGGAGCGATGGTTGGGAATCCGGAGTTATTGTAAAAAGAACTGGAGAATTATCATACATAGTAAATGTAAATGGAAAAGAAAAACGAAAACACACTGATCAGCTAAGAGTAGCTTAATGGGAGGGGGAGGTAATATAGTATATATATATATATGACATGACAATGACAGACATAATTCATCACAATTGTTTAATATTGAATTTATATTTAATAAATCAATTCATCTAAAATAATGGAACTTCTTCAATGTTAAAGTTATTATAAGGACGTAGTGAAGGTTTCATACAGGTTTAAAAGCGGCATCGCAAAAAAGATGGTTTGGAACCAACTTTCTGCGGCACCGTAAAAGAGTTGCCATAGATGAATCCCTTCGGGCCTCTGCAAATACGTATCCGCTAGCTATGAACCCACCTTGACGGAAAGGGCAAGTTTTTTGGGTTTCTTTTAAAGGCTCTACGTTGAGGACTATGAAAATCTGAAGTCCTGGACAAACCTATTGATTCAATCATTTCTCTGACGGAGACTTGTTCCAAATTATCAAGTCATTGCTGAAATTCTCGCTACTCTACCACAAAACAACGTCTCTGCTGAATGCTGAAATTCTCGCTACTCTACCAGTAAACAACGTCTCTGCTGAATGCTGAAATTCTCGCTACTCTACCAGAAAACAACGTCTCTGCTGAATGCTGAAATTCTCGCTACTCTACCAGTAAACAACGTCTCTGCTGAATGCTGAAATTCTCGCTACTCTACCAGAAAACAACGTCTCTGCTGAATGCTGAAATTCTCGCTACTCTACCAGAAAACAACGTCTCTGCTGAATGCTGAAATTCTCGCTACTCTACCAGAAAACAACGTCTCTGCTGAATGCTGAAATTCTCGCTACTCTACCAGTAAACAACGTCTCTGCTGAATGCTGAAATTCTCGCTACTCTACCAGAAAACAACGTCTCTGCTGAATGCTGAAATTCTCACTACACTACCAGTAAACAACGTCTCTGCTGAATGCTGAAAGATCATTGTCGTCATTACTCATTACGTCGAGTTAAGACGCACGGTTTTGTTCCAGGATGAGTGAAGATCGGCTCACAGGGTTGTGATTACTACATGTCCACAAAGATTTGGTCATTGATATTGATATTGAAAAAGTTATTGACCGATTCGCCAAAGGAAAAGAATCGGCTTGAATTTTTTAATTTAAATATTTGTATGAAATGTTACAATATAATGTTTTTAAAAGTAAATATTTTCTTTCCACTAAATTAAGTAATTATTTCTTGGACTTAAAATTATCAATTAATAATTAAACTTTTCTAGTATTTCAAATGTGTATTTTTCTTCCCTGAACTCAAAAAGTAGGAAGAAAAAGTAAAAGTAGGGAGAAAAAGAAGGACTGCCAACTTAATTATTTTATAAATAGTGAGAATGAATGGCTAATGTAGTGAGGTTGTAGAAATCAGGTTGGCGACACTGCTTTATCGACCTTGTTTTTCATTGTTTTTAAACCTGCATCTAAATAACCTTCTATTTGAGTTTAATTCCAATTCTTATTTGTTTTTAATATTGACTCTCTTATATCTGCTATTAAAAGAGCTAACAATTATTGTTATTTATTAAAATAATAAATAAAACTGTGCAATGGATGAAAATGTGTATTTTCTCCCTACTGGAGACAATATATTGTATGTACCTCGGAAGTAAAGTGCTATAATTCCCCTCACGATAATTATCTCCCTCGGCTGTGCCTCGGGAGCTAATTATCGTTATTTCCTCGGCTTCACCTCAAGAACAAACTTATTCAATTTATTTTTTTCCCCCCTTTTTTAAATCAGTAAAATTGTTTTGATTTTTACATGCATCAGTATCAATTTAGCAAATTTATTTTAAGAGCGACGACGGTTGAAATTAATCTTGGGCTATCTGCGGGCTACTTTCGACGAACCATCGATATTTTATAAAAATCAGATAAGTACTTTTGAAGCTAGGTAAATGTATGTTTGTGCACAAGTGGAAGTGAAACAAATGGGTGCAGAAGGTTGAAACTTATATGGGATCAACAATGGGCTAATTATGACCTATCATTGTGACGACCAAAAATTGGACGAGTAGTTTTTAAGAAAATGTTGGTTTTGCAAAAATTTTGTGATAGATCGAAAGACAGACACGGAACCAAAAATGTTCCCTTATGTCTGAAACGGATTTCTGTCTTGGAATTTTTGTAATCGGAGACCTAAAACTTTTTCGTTCTTCAGAACGATCACATAGATTCCGTTACCTTCGGTAAGCTCGGAAGCAAAATTATATATATAACAAAAAGTAAATATGTTAAATGCATATAATTTTTGGAACAGAATAAGTAATATGTAATTTTTTAAAAAAGGTTATTTAATGAGTTATTATTAGATAGAAGGTTCTCATTGAACTAATACAGAGGAGTATTCTGCTCTTAAAGCAGTAAGAAAACTGGTGATAATTGCAGTAAAGTGCAGGAGTTAAGATGGCTGCGATAAAGTACTGAAGGAATAGGCAAGGAAACTAGATATTAATATAACAGCTGCAGGGGGCTAAGATGCGAATAGAATAGACAAGGTAACTAGATGCCTAAGATACTGAACGGATAAGAAAACTTGAGAAGAAAAAATGTTGCAGTCAATTAAAGACAATTTATCCTATTAATAAAATGTTAAAATGCACAATTGTAAATGTATTTACAAATCTATTTTTGTTTTATATAAAATTATGTTTTTGATGTGAGTCGTGGGTTTTATAAGATCAAAATGTATATAACTTTGAAATAAATTTAAATTGGGCTTATTAATTTAATGTAATAATTATACATTTTTAGGGTCCGTAGGCAAAACCAAGGACCCTTATATTTTCCTGCGTGTGTCTGTCCGTCCGTCCTCTCGCGTGCTCTAACGGCTACACCTTTCGTCCGATCACTTTGAAATTTGGCATGTATGTGTTTTGTACCTACCCACATATTTTAAAAATATATCGACTTAAAAAAAATATTTTTCAAAAAAATTAGGGTAAAAAAACTTAAGGGTTAAAATTTTTGTATTTTTTTCGACACCGTGAGGGATATCATATGAAAGGGTACGTCGAGCTGATTACAAAAATATATAATTCTTTGGATATAACTTTGATAGGGCGAGCGTAGGCAAGTTTGAAGTGGGTGTGAAACGTGCCCCCCCCCCCCCCCCCCCCCCTATCTCGCTTATGTGAAGTGCAAAAAATCTGAAAAAATTCCTGAACATTCTTCGACCAAAAGTAAAGATACCACTTTTTGGAAATTTCGAAAAAAATATTATTTAATTTTTTATTGACAAAATACGTTTTTTTATAATTATGGTCTTTTCGATGTATTTATATGGTTGTAGTCCGGTTCAGTAGCAAAAAAATACTTTATCAGAGTGTGTTTTGAGAATATCAGACCCTTAGGCCTTATTCACACTAGAGATTCCGGAATGCGATTCACGAATCGAAGATTCTAATGATACCAGGCGGCCTATGTATTTTGCTTATGTCCATTCAGACTACGATTCCGGTATGCGATTCGTATGAGATTCTCAAATCGAGTATCCCGTCCCCGTGACGGAGAGAGCCCGGGTTCGATTCTCCGCCCAGGAGAAGTTATTTTTATGATGAATTTTTATTAAATGTTCAATAATAATTAAATGTACATATGAAAACTAATAAATGGAAAACACTGGGCTAAATAATTATGAACTCGTATTTGAGAAAGTTTTTCTGAGTTCTCTCGGACCGATTTTTTACCTTCGTGAGAATGTAAACCGCGAATAGAATGGCGCGAAATATTGTGTTTTTAACCCAAGGAATGAGGTCTTCGATAACAGTGATGGGGTGCATTGTAATATATCATTCTCTCTTCTTCTTTCAAAATAAATATTTATTACTATAAATAACACTTTTATTTAATATATTATCTGTAAAATTTACTAATGCTTTTGATAATTAATTAATTTTTTAATTAGTTTAACCTTTTAGAGTTATGTTTTCGACCAGTTATTTCCACGGTTTCTTCCTATGTTTACTACTAATGAGCTTTCTTTATTCCACACCCTGGATAATGCACTAGTGAAAAAAAAAAATATTGATATAAAAAAATGAAAAAAAGTAAAAAATAAAAAATAAAAAAAACTTACCCGATACCATATGCATGTAGTTGAAGGAATGCACCGACCACATGTTGAGTTCCAATAAGCTATCGAGGGGGTTGGGTATTAGGAATCCGCTCTGTTACACACTAATACTAAGAAGAGTAGGCCTTTAAAATTACTGAACACCTAAAACATATAAGAAGAAAGGGTAAAAACGACTTATTTATGAAATCCAGATATTCTTTGGTAGTTTTTTTTTGGGAGCTTCGTATTTAGATGTAACAAGTGCAAGAGAGATGAGGATCTCGTGTACCCTACTTGAGAAGCAAAACAAGAATAAATCTAAATATGGTATTATAAGGGTTAACTTCAGGGGTTAATGACAACTGTGAAGATAGATAAAAAAAATCAACATTATAACGGCAGTAGAAGGCTTAACACCAGTCTGTTAAAAAGGGTAGATGGCACATCTACAAAAAAAAAGAAAAAAGAAAAAAAAGATAAATAGAATATAACAAACACAAAAACAAAAAAAAAGTAACTGAATCCGTAATTTTTTTTTCTTCGGACAGTAATAAGAAAGATTTTAAGCTGGACTGTCTCCAGATCTACATCACGTGTCCGACAAAAGAAAGAATCATAAAAAGGAGATAAGGGAAGAAAAAGAAATGTACTACGTAACACGTGGCAGTAAGTAAATAGGCAGCGAGTCTTACCATTTCTATTGTAACAATATGTGCGTTTAGAATTAATGTTCCGAGTTTATAAACAACTCGAAGAAAGTAGTGCAGATGTGATTATTCCAACTCATTAATGATTTTATAACAACATGTGCTTTACAATGGTGATTCTATTTATGTCTTTTTTACCTTTTTCTTATGTACTTGTCGCTTACAAGTATAGAATATGACAAGAAAGCTGTACATTATAAATCTTGATCGGTGGCTAAGCTCAGTTTGGTTTAGTCTTATTATATTTTTAATATATAATTTATATTTATATAAAGGACATCTATAAGATCATGCTACGCGATTTGCCTACATAAGCCAATGTAAAGTAGAACATGTGAATAATAGTTATTTATGCACCATGGAGGAAAATAAGCCATAAGCCATTATTATCTGAGCGAATAAGTTGGTTCATGAGGCGCGAAGCCGAAGGAACCATGGTCCCTAAATCCCGAGGCGAAGCAAAGTTAAGAAGTAGACTTTTTAATTCTCGAGGCGCAGCCGAGGGAGATAATTATTGCGAGGGAAATTATAGCACTTTACTCCCGAGATACATACAATATTCTATATCCAGTTGAGAGAAAAAAACGCATTTTCATCCATTGCACAGTTTTTATTTATTATTTTATTAAATAACAATAATTGTTAGCACTTTTAATAGCAGATATAAGGGATTCAATATTAAAAATAAATAAGAATTACAATTAAACTCAAGTAAAAGGTTATTTAGATGCAGGTTTAAACAATAATACATATGCGCAAATTACAAATAAGGTCGAAAAAGCAGTGTCGCCAACTTGATTTCAACAACTTCACTATATTAGTAGCCATTCATTCTCTACTATTTATAAAATAATTAAGTTGGCAATCCTTCTTTTTCTGCCTACTATTTGAGTTCAGGGAAGAATAGACTTACTTTAGTCCCTCTAAACTAATCCAAAATCATAACTTTTTCTCCCTACTGGGAGAAAAAGTTATGATTATTTATTTTCTCATATATGCAGTATATAAAAAGAAAACGTATTGCGATGTCGCGAAAAATTGACTTTGAGGGATTTAAAAGTTTTGAGGTCCCCTGGGTCAAAAAAAGTGGTTTCAAAAAATGTATATCTGTCGACAGTAGTCTATGGAGAGATCCTAAACTACAGAGCCGCCGATTTCAATTAAATTTGGCATACGCATGTTCAGAAAACTCATATCTTGAGGTGAATTCTTGAAATGAATTTCAGTTTCAAATTTGAACACCTCATAACGTTAAAAAAAAAAAAAAAAAAAAAAAAAAAAAATTAAAAAATCTCAACAATAGTGTGGGTCTACGATTTTTATTAAAGGTCTGTCACATACTACCACGTACTTTTTAATGATTAAATTATTTTACAATCACGGAAGCACGGGAAAGCACGGAAGCAATAAATTGACTAATTCAGATATTATTGGATTACATTCAGTCTCACTATGTATATAAGAAAGTTTTGTTCGAGTTTGTTGTACCAAATTTTAGTATATTGAATGGCACGAATGTTCTATTTTGAGATTTCGGATTTACTCGTTTTAAGGTCCCCTGAGTCCAAAAATTGGTTTTTAAAAAAGTCTTTCTGCCGTCTGTGCAGATGCGTGGAGTGGAGCCTAAACTACTGGGCCGATTTTGACGAAATTTAGCATACATGTTTGGAGAAATCATCCCACGAAGCGAAATCAAGAAATGAATTTTAGCTCCAAATTTGGGTGCGCTACCTCCCAAAAACACTCTCGAATTATTTTTCGAAAACGGCTCCAACGATTTTGATTAAAAAATTGTAAAATGAAGTCCATTTTAAATATGAATATAACGATATTAACTGTTTTCCCGGGAAAAATCTAGTTCCTGAGAGCTTTAAACCCGGACGGAGAGAGCCTGGATTCGATTCCCCGTCGAGGAGAAGTAATTATGAACTTGTACATGAGATAGTTTGTCTGAGTTGTCTCGGACCAATTTTTTATAGCAATATTCGGTACACTTTATAGGAGTGAACGTAGAGGGAGATCTGGTTGTAATTTGGTATTAAGCAATAGATATTAACATAAAACTATTACAATGCAAATGCACGTCGCCACTTCACACCTTCATAAATCCATCTCTACCAATTTTATTACCTATAATTTCAAGATAAAAAGATCTTTTTATATACTACGTTTTTAAATTTTCTGTTGAATCGTATGTAATGTTGATAATATAATTGTTATTGTTATATAATATATAATGTTAGTGAAAAAAAAAATAGTTCCGAATTTATTTACTTCACATAAATGACAACCATCTAGAGAGCTGATCTTAAACTTATAAAAGGACAAATCTTTGTACAACGGATCTCTCCAACACCAAATCTAAACCGTGCCATTGATATATTTGAAATAATATAAATAATATAACCGATAAATAATATAATCGATATTTCCTGTTTTGCTGTCATTCAATGTTTATCTATCACAATATGAGACCCGTCAAAATGAAGATTGCGTAAATATGGGATATGGCAAAACAAATAAAATAACTTGCGGATTTTTTCCGAACTAACTTTCCATACAGCAAAATTTGCTGAAAACCAATTAAATTCTGCTGAGAGATGGCCTAAAAGTATTAAAATAATGCATTGTCATCGTGTTCTGAGCTATGCTAAAAGTTTCAAATGTCTAGCTATTCGGGAAGTTAGTTAGAAATCGATTGCCAGATTTGTACCGGACAAACAAACAAACAAACAAGAAAGCAAGCTAATAAAAACGTAGTAAAAAGTCATAAAATCCCTCCACTCTCTGTTATCGTTATCTTCCACGAATATGTCCTCTCACTGCTGCTTTATCCGAACATGTCTGCCACCTTGAACGTACAGTTGATTTTAACATAAAATTAAAATAAACATGAACATGTGCAAACCATCACGAATACCACCTTCAAATCTCCAGCGGGACCACATTATTTGATGGTACTTTTTAATGCTCATGTTTTTAGTAACTCACATTTTGAGATCTATCTGATTATACTTTATATCATACTCACATGACCAATTGATCAGTGGTATAACAGGAGAAAGCTATGTACTATGTACCACAAAAATCAAACTATGAGTTTGATTTTAATTAAATTTGTATGGTAGGTCATAATTAGTTCATTGTTGGTCCCATATAAGTTTCAACCTTCTGCGCTTATTTGTTTCTCTTCCACATGCGCTCAAACATACACATTTATTTTCACCTACAGTTTCGAAAGTACTTATCTGATTTGTATGAAACTTTAATAATTTATTGAAAGTTACCAGCAGATAGCCGCAGATTAATTTGAACCGTCTGCGCTCTTTAACTTTTGCTAAATTTATAATTGATACTTTAATTCATGTAAAAAAGGGGGGAACAATAAAACAAATTAGACAATAATGGCTTGTAAAAGCATAAAATCAATAAAGTACGTGATAGGATGCAAGGAAGCTATGTGCCACACCAATTGGCAGTCTATTTTTCTTTTATTCGAGATTTTTACAAGACATATTTTTTTCAGAATATATTGTATTCTGCAATAAATTTCTAAACTAGTTTATTATTTAAAAATATTTTAGGGATACATTTTTATAGGGAGTTATAGCTATCAGCTTTATAAGTCAATGATATTACAGTTACAAACTCTCGTTGATATTTTTTTCAAAATTTACAATAAAGTTTGAAACATAGAAGTTTTCTAAAAACCAACCTAGGGAAAGTAACTATTATATTTTTTGGGAAACATTGCAAGTAGTTGTCAAATTCTACTTATTGTTTGTCATATTATGGTGTTTGCTTCTACTCATTCCACCAGTCCATTCGAATTCCTGTTTCGTTGAAGGTAGGGTAGAAATGTTGTTTTTCCCATTTTAATCCAACTTACGAGTCTTTTTTTTTGGCTTTAGCAGAATGGCTAAATGGCTTTGAGGCGATAGTCCTCCCCTCTAGGACTCCAGTCGTGATTTATCATTATTATATTGAAGAAGTTTGAAGGTTATATCGTATCATATAATAATAGCAAGTAACTTTGCGATTGGACCTTATCCAAGCGGGTCAAACAAATGGCAAATAAATCTTACAACACACTCCCTAATATTCTAGATGGAACCAACATACCAGAATAGATTTACTATGATGTACATCTAACGGAAACTTTCCTACAAGGAAATACGGCTCTTTTAAAGCCACATTAAAAATTGTCTATAGGATTAAACAAGAGTTGTGTGTGGGGTTTAATTGAACACAATAGTTTAATGATAAGTGTCATTTAAATTTATGGTAGAGGCATGTAAGAAACTATAAGACTGAAATAAAGCTGGGTTTACACGATCCAAGTATACTTGGACCAAGTCAGTTTTGACTCTACTTTGACACTATTTGGATTGTGTAAACAGTGTGTCAAAGTCAACTTGGACATCCAACTCAACTTGTCTGTCTGTGTGTTAAATATCTAAGTAGACTTTAGTTTATTAGACCTATTTTATTATACGCTTGCCCAGTCTGGAGTTCCATGTCCGATTCAAATTTCAAATCACATCAAGTCTTACAGAATAAATGTTGTCGCATCATAGGAAATTACAATCGATACACTAGAATAACAGAAATGCACACAACTCTCAAGATTCCATATATAAAACAAATTACTATAAATCTTACCAAAACATTTTTTGAAAGTTGTCGAAATAGTGACATCAATGCTTTAATAAATGAAATAGGCAATTATGACCTTAACACCTTGAAATTAAAATATAAAAAGTACAAACATAAAAGACTGAAACATATTTTGCTATGAAAAACCTCAGTAAAAATAAATAATAATCTAGTCCGAAGTTAAATATATTTAGTCATTTTATTTAATCAGTAGTCACCAAATATTTAATGTTATTATTGTCCGTAGTTGTTATTGAACGTATGCTATTTATTTATATAAGTTTTAATCACTGTTTGAAACCTTGTGCCTAGGGTTTTTGTTGGAACTGTTTTGCCTAACTCTTACCAGTTGTCATATAAACATAAACTAATGCTCTAAATTACAATTATTTCCTCAAGGAAAGAGCTTATTAGAAGCTCGAAACTGCGAGTATTAGTCACCCGAAAATTATTTATATTTATTTATGTAATTCATTTATATTTATATGTTTATTCAATAAAGTTTTATTATTTATAAGTAGACTTTGATCAAAACAAAATGACTCCCACCTGGTAAATTATGAGAACGAGCTGTCAAAATATGAGGTTAAAACCAAAAGGTGATATATCACCACTGTTTTAAAAATAAGTATAATTTGACTGAAAAGTTCTAGAGGGAAAAACATTTCACACAATCTATCTTAACCTTTACTTTATAGTGTATCTAAGTTCCACTACTTGGACCAAGTATACTTTGATCGTGTAAACCTTACTTCAAAGTTCCACAAACACTAGGACCAAATGGATTTGATCAAAGTGACTTGGACCAAGTATACTTGGATCGTGTAAACCAGGCTAAAGCTGGGTTTACACGATCCAAGTGGACTTGGACCAAGTCAGATTTGACGATACTTTGATCATGTAAACAGGCTAACAAAGTGTACTTGGACCATCCAAGTTGAGTTGGATGGTCCCCAACTTTTTTTGATCAAAGTAGACTTGGATGTAAAAATGGCGCCCACCTGCAAATTATGAGAACGAGCTGTAAAAAATGACGAGTTGGTACCGTTTGTTTACACAGTTTGGTCTTAGTTGTTTGTTTTGTTTGGTTCTTACAGTTATTTTTGTATTGTTGTTTTATTTAATTTGCAAAATTATTAAAATTTAAGAAAAATTTGAGTATCAGAATTATGATTTTGACAGTATTGTTCAAACTACTTGGACCAAGTCTACTTGGATTGTGTAAACCCTGCTTCAAAAAGCACAACCACTTGGACCAAGTGAATTTGATCAAAGTTACTTTGTCCAAGTCCACTTGGATCGTGTAAACCCAGCTTTAGTCTCCGTGAGTAAGAGACATACTATTAGATAGGTAGAGTTATATAGCAAACTGTTTTAGAGTTATAACTTATATAGCAAACTGTTTTAGAGTTATAACTTATATAGCAAATTGTTTTAGAGTTATAACTTATATAGCAAACTGTTTTAGAGTTATAACTTATATAGCTACTGGGTTTGTGAATGTGATAATGGCTTATCACATGGTTATCACTGGCTATCTCTTTATCAGATCCTCGACTGTGTTTTTCTCCAATGTGAGATAGCATCTTATCATAAAAGACGTGTAGTTCAATAATGAGGTGTAGTTCCAATGTTTGGACCAATCAGTAGTCCAATAACAACGTCTTCACATAAAATGATTATATTATCGAGTAAAACTATTTAAAGATGACCCCAGTTCAATTTCTATTCGTACACCGATTTTTAAAGTTCTCAAGTATTTATCGGCTTAATAACTTTAGAAATCAAGTGTTGTGTTTTAATGTACAGCTATATTGTAAGATGCTTATGCATTTTTAAGGAATATGTCCTTTATGTTAACAAATAGGATAGACATTTTAACACTTGGGTTTATCTTAAACATTAAATAGTCACCAAGGAATGACTGTTATCTGTAATACACAGACAAATAGATAATAGATCAATGTGATGACTAGGTCTTTTAGACGTAGCCAATCAAGGAATAACTTATTAAAATATCTGAAAAATAGACTATATTAAATGACAAAGCAATAAATTGAGGGTTTTATAGATTTGTTTAAACATGGATATGAACACAACGAAAGCACTGAAATCAACAATACCTTTAACATGATTCGCAAATCTTAGACAACGGGCCACAATTATATACTTTCAGGATTTTAGAAAAATGTATAAAAGGCGTTATAAATTGATTAGAGAACCCTAACTTTATTTTACCCCAAAATCACAGAAATTGGAAAGAGAACAATTTAGAGGCATGTGAAATTAAAAGTACACTGGTAGCTGTACAGCTATATATACAGCTGTATAATATCATTGAGACGATTAGATGAGATTGAAATTAGGATTTACGAATTTTGGTCTATAAGCTTTATTTGACTTGATTAAGTTCAATAGAAAACAACTAACTTAAGATATATGTATGAGCATTTTGTTCATGCATTTATGTTTTTCAGAAATTATGCAGGAATAATCAGCAAGAAAAATAGTACATTACGCGTCTAGTGCAGAAAGTATCTTTTTGCATGAGAGTGTGGAGTTTGCACCCGTGCGATAGCGATGGTAGTAAAACCACACGAGCAAAGCAAAATGCAGTTTTCGCACGAGTTGCGTACCGTACTTTATCTACGATTGTTAGATTTTAATAATAAATACAGAAAAAAAGTTTTTTAATCAAACAAACAGCAAATTAGTTTTGTTAAATGTAAACAAACACGCTAATCGTGCGATAAGGTGAAGAATTATGAAACGCGCATGCGCAATGAATACAACTACGAAAAGAATCACTTTCTGCACATCACAACAGAGATAAAATGTTTATATTTCGTATTAATAGTAGATAAACTTATTTAAATGTTATTCGAAACGAATAGAAATATTTTATCTTTGTTCTTCAAAGCAAGTGTCGTTTTTAGAATCATATTCTAATACTTATGTTCATGTCATTAGTACAGATATAAATACCATAAACAACTCGATAATTAGTATAAGTTCTATTTTAAATAATAAGCTTTCAAGTGATTAAAAAGAGAAGTGTAAAATAAGGTTTGGTACAGGGTACAGCAGCCAATGAGAGTAGAGGATTGTGTGAGGGGGCGGATCATGCCAAGAGATGAACCTTCCCAGCTCATCTCCAGGCCGGTTCAGTCTTCAGCCAAACAGGGATAAGATAACACGTGTTGTAGTTCACAGGACTAATGTCTAAAACGAGATCGTATTTTTATAGTAGTTTTTTTTATGAGGAGATTATTTCGTAATTAAATCAAGTGCAGTAAAATTGTGCGTAAGGAAATTAGTTAAGATCAATGAGAAATTCATGATTTTAAAAAGGACTTAAGTTTGCTTTTGTAATACTACTTTTTAGTAAAGTTTGTTGTTATTTCTTGGATTAATATGATAAAATCAGAGATGGATCTCGACATGGAAGAATTTAATGAGATCGAATGGACAGATGATGATGTTTCATCTTGGTTCGCACCTCCAAGTTCTAATCATCTTAAAGATAACGGATACGGCAAGAGAAAAGATGAATGCGCTTCTGAACAAATGTTCGGTGAGATTTCGATGTTTGGAGACGAACAGTGGACACCAGATGATGATGTTTTAGTTCTGGTTGATCACGATTATGAAAACGAAGAACGTCTTGTAAGAGCATTAGACAAGCATTGTTCGAGTTTCGAAGAGAACACTTTTGAAGATAGGTATGTAAATCGACAAATTCCAGACACTAAATTACCTCCTGTTTACCATCATCAAGCGAATTCTTACTTCGCTGAAGATGATAATTCTGTCTTTTCACAAGATTTCTATGTTTTTGAAAACAGTGAAAACCATTCATCATCTAATTCATCAATTCAATCTCACTTTCATCAAGAATTCCCTTCAAGTAATACATACAATCAAGCACCGGCTAACCATCATCAAATAAGCAATCCTTCGTTAATACCTTTAAACTTCACAAGCTTGGAACCACACCTCCAAAACCAAAGTCTGTCTCACCATCAGGTACCATCTGCATTTCCTGACCATTCATACTCTGGAGAACCCCGAGGTCATCTAAGTTCGGTCAGTTCTGATGAAGGATTTTCAGAGCCGCTTCCTCCAATTTGCTCCTTCCTTCCGTCAGCAGTTCAGACTCCATCTGCAAAACAGGTAAACAAATTATATTTTCCTTATTTTTTTTAATATTTATTAATTTTTTTTTTAAATTTATAGTTAAAAAAATTAACAATTAATTAAAGTAAGTAAGTAATTTATTAACAATTAAATTACTATTTATGCCCACTTCTACTCCAATTTTTTTCTATTAAAAAATAAAATTATAATTTACAAAAAGGCTACAACATATTTTGCAATTCACCCAAATTCAGAAACAATTTTTAAAATTCCTCCAGATTTTAGACTAAAATCTGATAAAAAAAAAAGAAAGAAAAGTACATACATAAAAATCAATTATAAAAAATGGAAATAGTATTTTATCTTCCAAAAGTCACGGAGTTAAGTTAGTTTAAATATTGTTAAATATTAAATATTTGTTAGAACATCTGACATCTTTGAACACATATTAGTAAAACTAGTATACTATGTCGTAACTACTAGTAAATGTACTATGTAAATCGATCATTATTATTTAAAATTGTAATTTAATAAAATAATAATTCCATTACCATATTATAGTTTAAATAAAATTTGTCACAATAAGTGAATGAACCAATATTCAAATTTAAATTAATACATTTAATTAAGAAATCATTATATTCGTCGTCATTAAACTATATATAAAAATAGATAATATTAATATAATTTTTAAACAAATATTTACATAATATTTGGCAATTATAGCCCATTATTATAAATGATATTAAAAAAAAATATATAATTTAAAATAAAGGTAATTGTTAAAAAATGAGCATGATAATTGTAGAAGAATTTTTTTGTATAGTGGAAGAAAAAATATCGTTTACATTGTAAAATTTCTGTCTTGGAATTTTTGAAATCGGAGACCTAAAATTTTTTCGTTCTTCAGAACGATCACATAGCTTCCGTTACCTTCGGTAAGCTCGGAAGCAAAAAAAAAAAAAAAAAAAAAAAAAAAAACTTTGTCGTATCGTTCAACACATTTTTTATTTTAAAATATGTATTATAGCAATGAATAATGAAATAACTATAATATAAATTTGTAAAGCCAGATTTCAAATCTAAAACTTCGGTGTATTGAGTTATCATAGTGATGCATTATCTTAAAAAATCGGTCCAAGACAACTCGGACAAACTTCCTCATATACGAGTTCATAATTACTTAGCCCAGTGTTTTCCATTTATTAGTTTTCGTACGTAAATTTAATTATTATTGAACATTTCATTAGAATTGATCATAAAAATAACTTCACCTGGGCGGGAAATCAAACCCGGGCTCTCTCCGTCCGCGTTTTAAGCTATTTTCTCAGGAACAAGATTTTTTTCAGGAAAACTGCTTATATCGTTAGATTCGTATTTAAATGGACATTATTTTCATTTTTTTAATCAAAATCGTCGGAACCATTTTCGAGAAATCATTTTTTTAAGTTCTTTCAGAGTTTTTGGGGGGTAACTCCCCCAAATTTGGGGCTAAAATTTATTTCTCGATTTCGCCTTGGGGTATGATTTTTCTGAACATGTATGCCAAATTTCGTCAAAATTGGCCCAGTAGTTTAGGCTCCAAGCGTCTGCAGACGACAGACAGGCATTTTTTAAAAACCCCTTTTTTGGACCTCTAAACGTGTAAATCCATAAAAATCGAATTTTCGCGACATCACAATACTTTCTCTTTATATGAGAAAGTAGAAATAAAATAGTATTATGCATGTCAAAGAGTAAACTTAAACAGTATCCTGTACAAAATTATAAAGAATGATAAGTTTGCTGACTGAATTTTAGGATAGTGGTTTGAAAACGAACCAATTTTGTTACTCATAGGATTATTCAGTATTAGTAAATTCTACTTAATTCCGAGTCAAGTGTAATTCTAAGGCTGGTGTCACAGTCGACAACGTTCACAAAAACGTCGCCATCACGAGCGACCGCGACGTTTTTGTGTGTGAAAGCTCTCATTGTAAGCTATGCATTTCGGACATAAAAAAAAATAAATTTCGACTTTTTAAAAATTTCGACGTCACATAAAAAACGTCGCCATCGCGTGATGTTTCGCGGAACGATCGCCCAGTGTAAAACCAGCCTTAATGAATACTTAAAATCCAAATTCCGAAAATCATTTGGATCTCATTCATATTATGATCATCTAAAATTTTCGAAACCGGTCTTAAATAAATATCAACAATAAGCTGATAATGATTGACAATGGTATTAATATAAAAATCAAATCTGGGTATCATTCTTCATGATTTCATTTTCTTTTTCAAAATTTCAGCTCTCATTTTCTTGATTTCCCACCCTAAATATCTTTAATGTGTAAATATCTCCTTGTCTTAAAAGATCACCATTACAGAAAGGTGATGTTCCTTTGTCCTAAAATTTTTTGGACTATATATGTCTTTTTCTTAATAGTTATGTGGACAAAGGAATTTCTTATATTATGTAAATGGTAAAATTCTACAAACAAATGTAGGGTGGGTAACCAATTAAATTCTTTTCTCATGGCACCTAATTTACTTTGTTACCTACCTTCAGGTGGGTAACAAAATCCAAATCTCAGTGGAAAAAAATTAAACAGTACTATTTTATTTAAAGGAAGAAGAGGTACAAAACGAACGAGTTAGAAACTGCAAGCAGCATCTTCGAAACCTTATTACTGGCAGGAGAGTCGACATTAAAAATACTTTTCAAGAAATTTCACCCGTTAAAAAGGTCAGTAATACTATACTAATTTTTCGTATATTAGAGTGTACTTTAATGCATTTTCCAACCTCATATTCCTGAAGGGCTACTTTATTCTAATAAAAAGTACAATGTTTTATATACACAATTTGTGTGAATGAGAGACACCAAGGGATGTGCCACGCAAGCGCGACACATAGGAACTGTTCTAACATCAGACCTTACGTCAATAAGATGTTGGCTCGGCATTCCACCATTTCCTGCATCGTTTCATCGCGTCCGACTCATCAGGGGCCCGACGATGCCCACCCAACTCTGGACCTATACCAGATCAAAAAGATCAGATATAGGACTTATCAGAGACGAGCGAGCTCTCATACCGCCATATTTGCTTAGCTGGCAAAACACATAAGCAATGTAATACCGTGTTTGCACACTGCAATAAGCTACACAATTTGTGTGAATGAGAATGTGAGACACCAAGATTATTTACTAATTTTTATTATAGGTCGAGGTTAAAGAAGAAGAGCCGGACATTTTAGAACTGGGTGAAGAAGATTCTGACTTAGGAGAAAGCAATGATGAGGAACAAGAAGATACCTGGAAGAAAGCACAAGGTAACATTCTAAACAAAACATCACTCTAAATATAAATTTAGTAAAATGAAAATTCAATATATTTTACCTTATAGACTATTTTTAAAAAATGTATACAAAAGTTCCAACTATTGCTCATCAAATTATGGAAATGGTTAAGAATCCTTTAAAATAATCAGCCGAGACGACTCAAACAAACTTTCTCTTATACGAATTCAAAATTACTTAGCCCAGAATTTTCCGTTTATTAGTTTTCCGTGTTTTCATAGGTAAATTTAATTATTTATTAAACATTTCATCAAAATGTATCATAAAAATAACTTCTCCTTGGCGAGGAATCGAACCCGGCCTCTCTCCGTCCACGTTAAAAGTTATTTTCTCAGGAACTAGATTTTTCTTGGGAAAACGGCTTATATATCGTTTGATCCTTATTTAAATGAACTACAATTTAGAATTTTTTTAATCCAAAATCGTCGGAACTTTTTTCGAGAAATAATTTTTTTTCACGTTTTTTTCGGAGTTTTTGGGAGGTAGCGCCCCCCAATTTGGAGCTAAAATTCATTTCTCGATTTCGCCTTGGGGGTATGATTTTTCTAAATATGTAAATATGTATAAATTTCGTCAAAATCGGCCCAATAGTTTAGGCTCCAGGCGTCAGACAGACATTTTTAAAAACAACGAAAAATGTTTTGGACTCAGGGGACCTCAAAACGTGTAAATCCATCAAAATCTAAAAAATCGAATTTTCGCGCCATCACAATACTTTCTCTTTATATGAGAAAGTAAAAAACTAAGGAAAGTACAACCAAATTGATTACTTTAGCAAAATTGTGAATTCAATTTATCTATTTTACTGAATTTTTTAAAACTGAATTGTTTAAATCTAAATAAATGGTTATGCCTGTAGCTGGACTGCATGCGAGCTCCACTGGTTTAGCATAACACTTATTTTTTATTAATAGTTTATTATTGTTAGTACATTATCATTATCAAAACTTAAAACTTAATATAGAAATTGTTTGTTATAATTAGACGAGCTGCTAGAATGTCGATGGGAAGGTTGCTGGAAAATTTTCTCAAGCCAAAGTCAGCTGGTTCGTCACATCGAATCATCTCATTTGGATTCTCCGAGGCCTGAACTCTATCCCTGTTTCTGGCTCGACTGTCCAAGGAGATTAAGACCGTTTAATGCTCGCTACAAACTCCTCATCCATATGAGAGTTCATTCGGGAGAAAAGCCGAACAAGTGCCCGGTAAGATTTTAATTTACTTATCCCGTAGATATTAACTTAGTGTAACGCTAGTTTTTGGTAACGCATTTCGAGGTTATGTACCATAGCCAAGACATGAAAATGTCAAAAAATTGTCCATTACAACCTGTTCTACAGTATGCGCGTTACGAGTAGTGACTTTTGACACTCAGATTAGCCAACCTAAATAAGGAAAAACATAAAGCCACTAGGCCTGTAGGAGGGGTGGGGCCAGTGACATTTTTTCTACCTAGTTGAGCCCTACCTTCTAACCTGACCTCTGACCTCTCATTGGCTCCCCACCCAAATTTTTCGAATTTTCAAATCTTTTCATAAGTTACAACTCATAACGCGCAATCTATAGAATAAAAGTCTGCTAGATAAGTCCATACAAAAATAAATAAATTAGTTTTAGACAAAGAAAACCTATATTTTTTAAAAAATACCCAAGAATTCTTAGAGTAAGCTTTTAAGGTTTTATTCAAGGAAATACAATCAAAGTATGCACTTCTTCTGACAATTTTTTGAACTTTTCTTCCTTATTAGCAAAATAGTATTTGCTTAATAAATTAATTCATAATACTCAAAAGTTGTAATTCTAAAAAGATGTTGAAGTCATACCAGAATAGTCCATGAGATAGCTTGCAAAAAAGTGTCTGACTAACATCAAGCTAGAATTTTGTGTATAAGAAAATCTTTTGGTACCTCTTAAAAATATGTGGTTGGCCAAGTTCGTCTGCGGGACATAGCTTGGCAATAGGCATTTGAAAAAAACAAATCGGTGGAGAACGGCCAAGTCCCATCCTTTTTTGTGGACAATTTGATTTTCATGATCCTGAGTACAAAATTATTTAGTAGACCAAAAATCAAGTTGATGGTAGTGTGTCACTTAATAGGTGCCTCTTTGATTTAGAGTAATATTTGACTAACTAACCTTTTAAGTGACAAACTACCATCAACTTGATTGTTGGTCTACTGACTAAGTTTGTACTCAAGAACATGAAAATCTCATTGTCCACCAAAAAGGGCGGAACATGGCTACTCTCCACTGGTTTGTTTTCTTCAAATTCCTATTGCCAAGCTATGTCCCGCAGACGAACTTAGCCGAGCACATCTTCTTAAAAGGCACCAAAAGATTTACTAATACACAAAATTCTAGCTTGATGTTTGTCAAAAACTTTTTTTCACGCTATCTCCTGGACTAGTAGAATTATTTTGACTTTAATGGTCTTATCTAAATGTCCTCTTAAGGCAGTGTATAATTGGTATGTTATATCCATATTAAAGCACAGAATTCCATTGAATTTTCTACAATAGCATTGATACTTTTTTCTCATGTATTGTTATAATGTCAGTTTACAGGTTGTAAGAAGGCATTTTCTCGGTTAGAGAATCTTAAAATTCACCAAAGATCCCACACAGGAGAGCGCCCTTATCTTTGTCAATTCACACATTGTCGCAAAGCATTCAGCAATAGTTCAGACAGAGCAAAACATCTAAGGACTCATTTTGATACAGTAAGTGTTGTTTAATTAACTGAATATCAACAATCTTTTATATAAAAGCTAGCTATTATTAATCATTAAAGATATGTTAAATTTATTATTATACAATAAGTTCTATTTATTTACAGAATAATAGTTAAAGACAATTTTTTTAAAAAAAATAGTATATTCAGCTGTTATAACAACTTTATGTTTTGTTACAGAAACCATATGCATGTCAAGTAGAAGGCTGTTCAAAAAAATATACTGATCCAAGTTCATTAAGAAAACACATTAAGAATCATGGCGGACATCATTACAGCAAACCTAAAAAACTAGTACGTAATCTAATTTGTAGATCTCCATTCTCCATTCATTTGGTAGTCTTTGCAAATAAATTTAATATGTAATCAAAGAATCCCCGTTAAGGATATCTTAATAAACCTAAATATAGCAATTTTTGCTGGAGAATCTCTACCAACTCAATGGTTGATTAGAGAGTAAAGAGGGTGATGAAACTCCTTCACATCCCCCGAGCTACTCTAGGATGCTAAATCTTAAATCTTAAAATTTATTAAACTTCAAACTATAAACTAACTGGTCCTCTGAGAGAGGCAGAAATAACACCTCCTAAACAGGTTAATTACATTCTTACAATGTATAAAAATGTTAAAAGAGTACAGTTAGGGAAAAGGAAATCTTCTCCAATCAGGGTCTCTTGAAGCATACTTCTTTAGATTGTTACTCCCCTTATAAATAAAACAGAGGAAGTAACAATCTAAAGAAGGTGTACGGAATGTTCTTCTTTAGACTGTTACTCCACTTATAAAAACAGAAGTGTGATATTCCTTTGTCCCAAAGTACATTGGTCACTTTGTCTTGATAGATATTTAGTTAAAGTCATTTATATTCTAAAAACACAAAGGGGAATAACAATCTAAAGAAATACTGGAGGTCCCCCCCCCCCTCCCTATATTAAAAAGAAGAAGTATTTCCATTTTAGAGATCAGGTGTTACACCCTATATACGAGTAGTTCTACTTAGGTTTGTGGTTATTTAGAGTAAAAGAAAAAATATATATATAAGTAAAACATTTAAAGGCATATATTTTAATTCAAATTGAAATGGTTTTGTTACAGACTGCAAGTAAACCCGTTGTCTCAGCGGCAGAGGTCCAAGCTAGACGAATGAAGCCGATTAAAAATGGTGAGAAAAAAACAAATTCAGATTTAGATATAAATAAAAATACTTTTCTATTTAATTTATAATTTTTTTCTTCTGAATTATTATTACTATGAATATATAATATATTTTAATATATTAAGTGTTCTCTTTCATAAGGTTTCTTTTTTCTTATTGCAGAAGTATCAACAGAAGAATACAATATCAAAACTGAAGCTAAAGAAGACCAATGGATAGACTCAGAAGGAAAACAGAGTAATAAATTGTTAAATTATGAAGATCTCAATGAGGATATCATCAATGAGTTGAATAATGGTAAATACATATTTATATTACTTAATATAATCAACATATTACATACTGATGTCTATAGTGCATTTACTCAACTCAAGTGAATCCTATTTATAGAAGCTATCAAAATAATTAATAAAATATGTTTGTTTCATTCATTCTGTTCCTATTCAACAATATGAATAGGAAGTATTCAACAAATGAATAGGAAATATTCAACAATATGAATAGGAAGTATTCAACAATATGAATAGGAAGTATTCAACAATATGAATAGGAATATATGAAGAAAAAAAATAAAATACATACATTGAACAATGTTATCAGCAATCTTTTCTACGATACTGACATCAGGATTGGTATTCTCAAATTATTATCAAAACTGAGCTTGTTGTCGATCCCAATCCTCTCCTCAAAATACAATTCTCTGCATCTGAGCAAAAAATGAAGTTCACAATTAATTACATAGATTATTAAAAATGTCTAATATTACATGAGTATTCCCTTGAGCTAGCAAATAATAGCAACATTCTGTTAGACTGACAATTCTCATAGATTCTTTTGCAATCTTTCAGACTAAGCCATCTGAAAGTTGGTGGTAAGAATAATTAAATTTGTAAATCGCAAAGAAAGCTTTTCTAAAAAATAAAGAGCATTCTAAAATGAATTAGTCATTAAAGTAAGCTTCCCTATATTGATCATATAAGCTCAATTTGTAAGAGACATACAGAAATTTAAAATAAAGACAAAGTGCATTTATGGAGCAAGCTCCTAAAGAAAATGACAAAAATTCATAAATTGGTCCAGTAAAGTTTAAAACTCCTAAATCTGAGACTTTTCTTGGATTTCACCTGCTATATAAAACACTTCCTAGTAATATTTCCTAGTAATAATATTACTAGGAAGGACAGAATGCGAAATGAGTGGATTAGAGAAAAAAAAAATCTCCAGGACATAGGTGAAGCCATTTTAGAAAGAAAGTGGAGTTGGGCAGGACACACAGCTAGGATAAATGATAACAGGTGGTCAAAGAAAATGTTAGATTGGTATCCTCGAGATCAAAAAAGGAAAAAAAGAAGAACTTGTTTAAAATGGGAGAATGAAATGAGAAAGTCTTGTGGGGGAACAACTTGGCAGAGAGTAGCACTAGATAGAAACGAGTGGAAGCGTATGAAAAATGTGTACAGCCAAGTCTGGCTTTATAAAAATTAAAATATGAAATTGAAGTATGTATTATTTTTTTATGTAAATACTAATATTTATATTTTTTTATTTATACATGTATGTAATTAAGTTTGCGTTAGTGTGCTCTGCACATGTACAGTGGCGTAACTATGGGCCCGCGCGGGCCCGCATTGCGGGGGGGCCCCCAGTGCCAGAGGACCCCCAAATCCAGAAATAACTAGAATTAATATCCTTGTACACCAAGGTCGAGGGGGGCCCCCAATCCTGAACGCAAGAGGTTTTTTTTTTTTTTTTTGCTCATCAATTTTCTTTGGCGAGGGGCCCCCAAAAATTTCTTGCGGGGGGGCCCCCAATGTTCTAGCTACGCCACTGCACATGTACCTAAGGAAACTCAAAACCCGAGTAAGGGTGCCACGGCGAAATGCCGATTTGAAGAACTGTATTTCTTTAATAAATGGCTATTATTATTATTATTATTATTATATAAAACACTGCGATGCAACAGTCAACAAGACCCCTGGTTATTATACCAGATGGTATGAGATTATATTGGTATGGGCTCAGTGCATCTATTCCCATCAACCACAATAATTTTATCATTCATGAGACCGATGAAGCCAATTCACATAACACCTCAGAGCGTTGAAACAAGGACCCCTAGGGGACTGTATGTTAGTTGAAATAATGCACACTGTGACCTCACATGCTGTTTAACAACGTGTTCCCCCTGGGACTGTATGTTAGTTGAAATAATGCACAATGTGTTACCTCGCATGGCCTTGTAACAACGTGGTCCCCCTGGGACTGTATGTTAGTTGAACTAATGCACAATGTGTTACCTCACATGGCCTTGTAACAACGTGGTCCCCCTGGGACTGTATGTTAGTTGAAATAATGCACAATATGTTACCTCACATGTCATTGTAACAACGTGGTCCCCCTGGGACTGTATGTTAGTTGAAATAATGCACAATGCATTATCTCACATGGTGTTGTAACAACGTGGTCCCCCTGGGACTGTATGTTAGTTGAAATAATGTAACTGTTGGTGTACACCACCTACCCCATAGTAATACATTTTGTGCTCTGCTTTCTGATGTCTCTCAAAATAAGTTGCAATTTGACTTTTTAATACATATGTAACATTAAGTATGTATAATAAATATAAAAACGTTGATATTTATAGAAAGTATCAAGAATTGAAGATGCCAAGTTTTTCTGCAAACCCTTTATTCTATTTACAGATATGATTTGAAAAAATTCAGACTTTATCTATCCCCATTTAATTGAAGTTAAAGTCCCCCAACTGATCTAGTAATTATCTCAATTATAGTATATCGTACTGTAAGCTTGTTTAAATATAAAAATGTATTTATATATTAGATGTTTTTATCATACGCATTATAATAATGAATTTATTGAGTATATCAATGATATCTAAACATTTAATTTTCTATATTTTTCAGATTCCAATCAGGACAATCTATCGACAATGATGGATTCAGACACAGAAAACGAACTCTTAGAATGGACTAACATGGACTCTGATGATTTTCTTCTATTTGATACTAATGAGGATATCCTTAATATATAAAATACTTTTAAGGGGGAGAAAATAAAATATAAAAATATTTTTGTACTTAAAAAACAAAAAAAATATTTGTGATAAAAATTGATCTCTCAATGATTCAAATCAAATTACCTAGTCTTAAATAAAATATTCTCTTGAAATTTAAGGGACCAATGAAATTATTTAAATATATATATATATTTACCTATAAGATATCTGTATTATAAGGGACCATTTTGTTGTATTTTTTTTTTTTTTTTTAATATTTGGTTTTATTTTTAGATTTACTTTGTGTTTGTAAATTCATCGTAAAGAATTTATTGTGTCTGTTGTAATTATTTTTTTATGTTAGGATATAAAATAATTTGAAGTGCTTTTTGTAATAATAATAAAAGAGAAAAATTAATTATTAAATTGTAAATATTAAATGACTTTATTATAAAAAATAAAAAGTATATTTAGATAACTCATATATTGTAAACAAGTACTTAAATAAGAAGTAAATTACTTGTAAAAGAATAGCTCCTGTGTAAACTCCAGCTTAAACAAAATTAAATTGTTTAACCCTTTCTCTGTAAAATTACAAATATCTCATCAAGTTATTTATTTTATTTTATTTTTTTTTTTTTTTTTGGAATATAAAAGAACCATGCTCTGAACGATAAGAAGGATGTTTGATTTCTATTTTTATCAAGTAGACAAGAAATAAAAACTGAATCATGATTAAGTAAGGCCACTCGTCATGGCTACAATAATATGGCCACAAGTATAGAAATAAAAAATAAATCATGATTAAGTATGGCCACTCCTCTTGGCATCAATAATATGGCCACAAGTATAGAAATAAAAAAAAAGCATGATTAAGTAAGGCCACTCCTCTAGGCTACAATAATATGGCCACAAGTAGAGAAATAAAAAAAAAGCATGATTAAGTAAGGCCACTCCTCTAGGCTACAATAATATGGCCACAAGTATAGAAAAAAACCATGATTAAGTATGGCCACTCCTCATGGCATCAATAATATGGCCAATTAAGAGTGGCCTCAATAATATCAGTCAACACACATTAATCAATAGGGAAAGAGTTAAAATAATTTATTCAACATTTTAAAAAAAAGTGAAGAAACAACATTTAAAAGTAAACATTTTAAAGTAAAGTGAAGAAAAATAATTGAATTAAGTTCAAATTTAAATACAAATAATTACAGAAATTTTGTAATATTTAAAATCCAAGTGCACAAATAGATTAATAATAACAGCATTTAAACAAAATTATCATTGAATTTATGATAATCTATTAAAGTAGCCTGTATTATTTAATTTTTAATAGTTTTGACAATAGTACAAATCTATTTTTACCAGTGTTATAATTAATTTGAGAATATTCCCGGGCACTCCTTGAGATGCAGGCGACGGAAGGCAGAGCAGCATAGTTTTCTTCAATCGCAGACATATACGAGACCACCAGAATTGAGACCCAGAGCCACTAGCTCGAAGTAGGCCATGTGTGGTGTAGTACTGCCCTACCCTGTTCTGCGTCTCAATTCGTGTATTTTTAGTATAAATCTGCGGTTGAAAAAAAATTGCTGCCCTGCCCTACATCGCCTATGTCTCAATTCATGTGGTTTCGTATAAATCTGTGGTTGAAAAAAATTGCTGCCCTGCCCTACATCGCCTACGTCTCAATTCGTGTGGTTTCGTATAAATCTGCGGTTGAAAAAATTGCTGTCCTGCCCTACATCGCCTATGTCTCAATTCATGTGGTTTCGTATAAATCTGTGGTTGAAAAAAATTGCTGCCCTGCCCTACATCGCCTACGTCTCAATTCGTGTGGTTTCGTATAAATCTGCGGTTGAAAAAATTGCTGTCCTGCCCTACATCGCCTATGTCTCAATTCATGTGGTTTCGTATAAATCTGCGGTTGAAAAAATTGCTGTCCTGCCCTACATCGCCTATGTCTCAATTCATGTGGTTTCGTATAAATCTGTGGTTGAAAAAAATTGCTGCCCTGCCCTACATCGCCTACGTCTCAATTCGTGTGGTTTCGTATAAATCTGCGGTTGAAAAAATTGCTGTCCTGCCCTACATCGCCTACGTCTCATTCATGTGGTTTCGTATAAATCTGCGGTTGAAAAAATTGCTGTCCTGCCCTACATCGCCTATGTCTCAATTTGCGCCTGGGCTAAACATTGAGTTCTTGAATAAAATTTATATTTTAACAAACAACCTTATTAAAGAATTAAAGTTGAAGTGGTTGAAATGAACAAACTTAAGTCACTCTGATAAATACTAGTAATGAATGAATGAAACCCAAGTTATTAATCAATTGTGAAACCACCATTAAATTAATAATAATGATAAAATAAGTAAATACAATAACTATATTTAAAAAAAATAAATATATATTTTCAAAATCTTGTCAACTATTACATCAGAATCTAATTTCAATTATTAAATTTACAAGTAGCTTTCATATGATTTAAATATTTACAAAACAAAATTGACACGAAAGCTTCCATATTACTAAATAAAAGTGAACTATTATTACTGCTATTATTATTATTATTATTATTATTATTAGAATAATGTAAATAAATCTAATATGTTACTAATTTGTAAAATGATACATATTATTTATAAATATATTTTAATATCTATTTAATACAAATATTTAGTGGTTAAAATTATTATTATCAGTTAGAATAAAAACCCTTCTACTTCTTGCACAAAATTGAAATAAGTACTACATGTAATCTGTCCAAATCTTAAGACAGTGAAGTAATCTCTGCCATGAAGCCTGTCTACATTCATAGATATTTTAGGCATCATAAAGCTCCTGAATGTTCATTCTAACTCCATAAAGATATTCGGAAATAGTTTATTAACGATTCTGCCCCAACTATATCTCTTTTTCATTTTATTTAGATCTTTTTTTAACAGTTAATAAACAATATTACTGATCTCTTAACTGGGCAATCAGTTCAGTTCCATCATAATTTTCAAGTTGGAAAAAGCAACTTTTAATCTTCTTTTTAGACAATCAAGTAAGATCATTTCATTAATCTAATTTGGTAATGTTTATCTCCACCTGAACAATTTATTTCTACCAGTGTTGGATTAAACCTTAAGAGGTGGCCACACTATGCTGGTTGTTGTTGGCTAGCAGCGCTGATAAAGTTGAGCCTACCCAACTTTATCAGCCGCTACTAAAATGGATTGGATGGTGCTGGTAGTAATGAGCACGAGGATTCACACAGATATCAGCTAGCTTGGGTAGTGTGACAGCCTCTTTAAGGGGGTCCTTAGGCAGTTGAAATTTTGAGGCCCCCTTACAACTTTTCTTCTTTTTTGGTGGGTAGGCCCAATATAGCCAATGAACGCTCAACATCTATTGCAAATGTCTTCTGGTATGTTTCTATTAGCCCACTTTTAGTACTAAACGCACTCAGAAAAATATTTTCATCCTCTTTAAATTCCTTTTTAAATATTTTAAGGACAAGAAACTAAAATAAGTTCTGAATTTCGGAAAATCATCTTATTCTCTTACAATTGTAGTTACAAATTCTGGAAGAAATCAAAGATCAACTAGGTAAAAATATGATTAATTTTTTTTTTTTTATAGGTATATATTCTCATTATCACCTTCCATTTGAGAATTATCAGTGTAAATAATGTATATACTTCCTGCCTATTTTGTACAGTCCTTACAGCCTATTTTGTAGATATATCCAGTGCTTGATTTCTAGAAATTGAGGTGCCGTAACTACAACCTACCCTCTACCACCTTTGGTGGAATCTACCATGTTTGGTATGTAAAACACGTCCAGCTTTTATACCGAAGCCTTATTGTTAAATTTGGTCACTGAAAAAACCTTATTGAAGTGAAAAATTATCACGAATAACCATGGTGATGGTAATGTTAGTAATAGTAGTAGTAAGGTCCTAGTATTAGAACTATACGGACCACTAGGTAGGGCACTTGTTGGAAGCTAGCAATTTGACCATCTTTTAGGCCGTTTTACTAGCCCCTTGATAGAGAGTTGCAGCCACTTCACACATCATACCTCTGTACATTGTACCGCCTAAGCGAGAATGATGTGATCATAAGTGAGCCATGTAAATCAGAGCATCACAGCGAGGGGGTAAGTGATTTAATAATGATGGTAATGTTAATTAAGAAAGAAAAAAAACCTTTTTTATAGAGAAACGTAGGTACCCACATATTTTAAAAATATAGCGACTTAAAAAAAATCTTTTTCAAAAATATTAGGGTAAAAAAACTTAAGGGTTAAAAATTTTACATTCTTTTTTCGACACCGTGAGGGGTATCATATGAAAGGGTACGTCGAGCTGATTACAAAAATATATAATTCTTTGGTTATAACTTTGATAGGGCGAGCGTAGGCAAGTTTGAAGCGGCTGTGAAACGTGTCCCCCCCCCCCCTCTATCTCGCTTTTGTGAAGTGCAAAATATCTGAAAAAATTCCTGAACATTCTTCGACCAAAAGTACCACTTTTTGGAAATTTCGAAAACAATATTATTTTATTTTTTATTGACAAAATACGCTTTTTTATAACTATGGTCTTTTCGATGTATTTATATGATTGTAGTCTGGTTCAGTGGCAAAAAAATACTTTATCGGAAGTTTGTTTATGTGTTTTAAGAATATCAGACCCATAGGATAGTTCAAAGTAAGCTTTTTAGCCATCAATAGGGTACTACTTAAACTATACAGTGTGGCCTACGGACCCTCGCTGTGTGCTGACCAGCACACACTTGACCTGTTTATTTTTTTTTAGGTATTGTTATCATATCATTATATACACAGAAAGGTTCAAAGGTAAATTAGAAGGGAGTCTAGGTTTAGAGAAATACAAATAAAACAAAAAAAAAACTCAATTATGGTTTGCATGGGGTCTGTGGGACCCCAGTGAGTCGTTCTAGGGTTAAAAGGCCATGGAAACGTAATAAATATATTTTATATTGTAAGTAAATATATCTCGAAAAGTGAAGTTTAGTGGGCAACAACAACAGCCAACAATAAGTCATACAGAAAAAATCCAAATAAGAAATAAATAAACAAGTATTTACAAATGATAATGTTGATGATCCAGCTCGAAGGTATTTTTATAATCAAAGCAATATTTCTGCAGAAGAGTGAATGCAATTTAATTTTCTCTCTAAAGAAAAATATGAGAACTCATGGTTTTAGTAGGAAATGATCGAGCAGAAGGTTGATAAATGTTACCAACTTAAAAAAGAACACTTCCCTAAAAAATGCTTCTACCGTCTTCTAAAATGTTATCGTGAAGGTTACGGTCAGTTGACACTGTTATATTGTTTACAATTTATATATTAATTAGTTTTTAAGAAACTATGTTTCACATATTGATTAAATTTATTTTCATTTGATAGTCGAGTGTTTAAATCAAAACTTTGACTGTTTATTTACGTTTTTTGCTTTCATAGTTGCATAAATGGAAGATATAATGTCGATAGAAACGTTTGATTTCGAGGCTTTAGGAACTTCAGGCAAGTTTTTCCTGTCTTTTAATTGGAAATTAAACTTAACTTGTAATTTAAATAAGTATGTTAAAGGTATAAATTAATAAACATGCCCTCAAAACAAATAAGCAATTTATTAAAGATTTCAGTTTTATATACTTTTACTTCCTTCATAAATGGTTTCCATTTTTTTTTATTTAACATTTACGTAATGTCACAATTGGAAGTTTTATTTTTCTCTTATACGTCTTGCTATTAAAGAATATTTTCAAGTTAATTGAAATTGTAGTTTGTAACTTTAATTTAAGTAGTGTAGTGTAGAACTCAGCAATTCTTTTAAAGGGAGGATGTTGCTCAATATCGCTAATGTATTAATAGTAGAGTGGTAATATCCCTTTATGTTCCCTTATTATTTCTTGTTAGTTTATACAACATACAAAGGGATGTTTCCTTCTCTATATACAGAAGAGATCTCATAATCTACTATCTTCCTATTCCTTCAAGCAGAGAGCCAGGTAGACATTCATTTAGTTTAGTTGATGCCTTAGCTTGTTTTGCTCAGGGTTTACTCTACTTTCCTGGCTTCCTCCTCAACCTTCATCTTCTAGCACTTCCATCTTCCTGTATGATTTTGTTATGATAACAGCATATATCAGTCGATAGTATGTGGTACAGATTAACCTCTATTGACTTAAGTGTCTCTTGGATGGAACAGAGGAGTATTACAAAAGTTAGGGCCGTTTGTTCATAAATAAAATATATTTATTAGAACAAGTTTTTATTGTCTGGTTTTGCTTCCAAGCTTACCGAAGGTAACGGAAGCTATGTGATCGTTCCGGGGAACGATGCTTTTTTTAGGTCTCCGATTTCAAAAATTCTGACAGAAATCTGTTTCTGAATTTTTGGGTCTGTCTGTCGCTCAATTTTTGCGAACCAACATATCTTATAAACTACTCGTCTGATTTTATTGGAATTTGGATGGTAGGTCATAATTAGCCCATTGTTGGTCCCATATAAGTTTCAACCTTCTGCCCTCATTAGTTTCTCTTCAACTTGCTCAAAAACATACATTTATTTACACCTATATTTTCAAAAGTGCTTATCTGATTTTTATGAAATTTGGATGGTTTGTCAAAAGTAGCCCGCAGATGGCACCAGATTAATTTTATCTGTCTACGCCTCTTTAAATGTTGCTTAATTGATACTTTAATTAATGTAAAAAATCAAAACAATTTTGCCTGTTTTAAAAAACGGGGGAAAATTAAATAAATTTTACAATTTAACATTTTACAGTATAGTTAATTTCCTGGGAATTGAAGCAGTTGACATCGAAGGTCTTAAGTCTCTTCGTTTTCAAACAGTTACCCACCAAGCCATTGTTTCAAGTGCAAGAAGATACAATAGTCTCGTCTATTTTATGGTCGGGACTGAAGGGGGTTCCCAACCAAAATCATGAATCTTTTCCTTGGTTCGGGCAGCGGCTATAATCGTCAATAAAAACTTGTTCTAATGTATTAGTTTTTTTATGACCAAACTTTTAGAATATGCCTTGTGTATAAATGTCCTAAGAAATATTGCTTAGGACACTTTACTTCTGATGTTATGTAGTTTTAACCTTTTCTAATGGTTAGGTGCGTTCAGAATCACTAACCATGTTGACTGGTAGTTTGTTGTAGATAGTGTAATGGTGGCTTCAACAAATGATTGTTTCATAGGGGTCCTTTGGAAGGAAGCACTTGACCCAGTTATAAATATGAACCAGTTTGGTTTGAGTGTAAAGCTATTACGAGTGCTTACAAACATGTTACAAACTTTATTATTTTTATCATTCTAAGTTGCTGAGTAGTAGCAAACAAAAGCAAATCGCTCCCAAAATGTTGAGTGAAAGAGTATAGTAGTGGTAAAAAGTTGTGGAGCTCTATAAGGTAAACAATGTTTTCAACTTTTACATAAGAGCCGCAAAGGTAACGTTATAGTTACTAACCGCGGTCTATACCGGTCGTTCCCTGAAACAACCGAAGGATTACGAACACAGTCGATTGTTTAAGTTAATCTTTCTGAACGCACTAGTTACTTCTCAGACAACCTAGTTAGTGATTTTGAACGCACCCAAAGATTTCAACTACATCAAATATTTATAGAGTTGACTCTGATATATCAGGACAACAAGTAATCTTTGAGCTGTACACTGCCCACATACTTTTGAGTATTTGATTTTAATAGTCCTGTTTCATTATTTTGTGACTTTTATTCCAGGTTTCGGATGCTTTGATGAGGTAGATGAACAAATTTCTGATACAGAAGATTCTTATAACCCCTACTCAGAAGGGTCCGTCAAGTCAGAACCATTTAGTGAGGAGCTTCTCAATACTGAATCATCTGCTGCCGAGGAAGCCAACTCCGATAATCTTTATCCTTGCCTTCGCTGCAACTTCATATCAAGAAGTGCTTGGAATTTAAACACACACATATTGAAGTCGCATGGAATCAATTCCAGTCAGCCACAATGTTCTGAATGTAACTTTACGTCCAAATCGAAAAAAGCAATGAAAATACATATAAAATTATCTCACGGCGTGACGGGTCCCTTTCAATGTCCCCACTGTAAATATAGTACAAAAAGAAGTAAGAATTATTTCGACAGACATCTAAAGAAATTTCATTCGGGTGAATATGAATTTAAATGTGAAGAATGCGGTTACAGTTCACCTTTTAAAACCCTTCTTACGAGGCACATTAAATCTGTTCATGTCAACAAAGAAGTTTTGAACTGCTCGGAATGTAATTACACTTGCAACCGCAAGGATAACTTACTTCGTCACATTCGAAATGTTCATAAGAAGGAGAAACGTTTCGCTTGTTCCCAATGCGATAAAAAATTTGGGGAAAGTTCCCATCTGAGAACTCATATAGATAGCATTCACAGATCGTACACTTCAAAAATTCATTCATGCACTGTCTGCGATTATACAACTTCTGTAAGAAACTGTTTGACACAACACTTAAGAGATGTTCACGGAGGTAGAAAACCACAAAAGTGTCCTCATTGTACGATGATCTTAATGTCTAAAAATGCTTTGTTCAATCACTTCCGAGAGAGCCATACTGTCGAAAGGCCTTACTTATGTTCAATGTGTCGTTATACGAGTGTGACTAAAACAGCTCTTCAAAGTCATTTTCAGGATGTGCATTCGATGGACAAACCGTTTTGCTGCTGTCACTGTGGGTACAGTTCAGCAAGGAGAGCTCGGTTAAAAGAACATATGATGTCGGTGCATAGGGTAGAACCAGGGACTTGATTTAGGATCCCTTATAATATGTGGGAATAAATACAAAATTTAGCTCCTTGTTCTAATATAACACGGAAGCGTTAATTAACTATCTGTAAATAATACTTTCTAAGAATTAAAGTTGTACCTTAATTGTTTCACTTACAATTTTGAAGATCATTGATCTGTTGTATTTTGTGGATTTTATTATTTTACCATATTTATAAGAACATAACTTTTCATTATTATCTATTGTTATATAAAGTGTGTCCCAAGATAGAGTATCCGAGAGGAAAATTTTTCTTATTTTTGGATTTTCGAAAAAAAGTCAGTCTTTATAAAAACTCCTACTTGTTCTTAAACCTCTAATAATGCTAAAATGTTCTTGATTTTGTGTACAGGATGTTCTGTTTTTTGAAAACTTTAATACATGACCAAGAGTTAACTACCCTTATTTTTGATGGTGTCGAAAAACATTATTTATAAAAGTGGTTCAGAATTGCAAAAAACGTTTAAATATTAAATATTAATTTATTTTATGAATTATTAAATTTTAGTTAATTTTCAGAAATATTAAATTTTAGTTTATTTTCTAAAGACAAACAATATGCTAACTACAACAGTGGCGTAGCTAGACCATTGGGGGCCCCCCCGCAAAAAATTTTGGGGGCCCCTCGCCAAAGAAAATCGATGAGCAAAAAAAAAAAAAAAAAAACCTCTTGCGTTCAGGATTGGGGGCCCCCCTCGACGTTGGTACAAGGATAGTAATTCTAGTTATTTCTGGATTTGGGGCCCCATAGCACTGGGGGCCCGCGCGGGCCCATAGTTACGCCACTGAACTACAACAAATAATTCTCTTTAGATTTTTATAATAAACAAGTGTGATAAGAAACAAGTGGATAAATAATAGCTTGGAAGAGTTAAAGGAAAGAATTAAACAGGGCACTGCCACTATTCCACTTGAGCAAGTTCACAAGGCTTGTATAGAATTCATGAATTGAACCGAAATTTGCGTAGAAGCAGGTGGCAATACATTTGAATGATCATTTCTTTGATTTTTTCTTTTTTTCAACTCTGTTGATTTTTTGTGATACTAAAATAGATGTTAAGATTAGAATTATTGATTACTTGTTGTTATGAATTTATTTATTACATTAGCTTATTATTTGATTTATAAGTAATTTATTTTGTTTTCATAAAATAAATTAATATTTTATATTTATTCGTTTTTTGCAATTCTGAACCACTTTTCTAAATAATATTTTTCGATATCATAAAAAAATAAGGGTAGTTTACTCTTGGTCATATTTTAAAGTTTTCAAAAAACAGAACACACTCTACACAAAATCAATAAAATGTTAGCATTATTAGAGGTTTAAGAACAAGTAGGAGTTTTTATAAAGAATGACTTTTTTTTGAAAACCCAAAAATAAAAAAAATATTTCCTCTCAGATACTCTATCTTGGGACATACTGTATTTACCTTCTAACAGAAAACTCTTATTGCTTGAAGAAATACTTATTTAAACTTATATAAGGATACTATTATATAGGCTTTCAAGGTTGGTCTAATAATGAAGTTCTTGGTTCTTGAGTAGGATGCCTACATTTCGCCCCTACTTTCAGATGCACCTTCAGGGGAGTACATATTCGATGGTGTTGCGCCAAAAGGTCCAATCTGAAAAAATCCTCAAGGGCCAATCTGCAACTAATATCACGTTTGTTTTTTTATTTATAATTAATAAAATAAATTTGGTTATTTTGACTTATTAATTAGGTATCCAAGTATATTTTAAATGAATAAAAATATAAATAAGGCATTCAAATATCAATTTTTCATTATAGCTTTTCAAGTTTTAGAATTCAAATAGAAAATGCAGATTGGCCCTTTTGGCGCAACACCATCGATATTGTTCTAAGGAAGTAACATTATTTACTGAGTTAATAAAATAACTCAGTTTACATTATTACATACTTTTAAGAAGATGTTCCCTTTGAAAGTGCTAGCAAACTGTGTACGAAGTGTGGGGCCTGCACTCATATCAAGACTCAAACATTGTAAAAATAAGAATAAGATTTTTTTTTTTAAATTAGTACATTGGTCATTTTATTTTAAAATTCAGAACTTAACTTATTTTAAAAAAACAAAACAAATATGACATATTGTTTTCCTAGCTCTTAACTAAGGCTAAAGGTGCGTTTAAATGGTTCAATTTCATTGATCTGAAGATTGAAACATGAATGAATCAATGAAATTGATACATGAAAACACCATTTCAATGAAATTACTCATTGCCATTGCCGATAGAAAAGGAATTGAACTAATTCAACTTTTTAAGCAATCTGATTGAATGACTCTATGGAAATACCACATTGAACTGTGTAAACAGCTTGTTTTCTTTTTGATGGAATCGAAGATTTCAGCTCCATAGGTTATGTTTATGTTTTTAGCTGATTTTTCTTTTCACTGGCAATTCAATTTTTTTACGATTTGGTAGTATCCCCGCGCTGGAGTCTATTTTTCTCTGTCTGTTTCCCGTAGTTAATAATAATTATAATTTGATTTAAATGTGGCAATTCAATTTGATTGCTTTGCCTAAACAGTATAGAGGCGTTCAATTTGATTGCTTTGCCTAAACAGTATAGAGGCGTTCAATTTGATTGCTTTGCCTTAACAGTATAGAGGCGTTCAATTCGATTGCTTTGCCTAAACAGTATAGAGGCGTTCAATTTGATTGCTTTGCCTAAACAGTATAGAGGCGTTCAATTTGATTACTTTGCCTAAACAGTATAGAGGCGTTCAATTTCATTGCTTTGCCTAAACAATATAGAGGCGTTCAGTTTTATTGCTTTGCCTAAACAATATAGAGGCGTTCAATTTGATTACTTTGCCTAAACAGTATAGAGGCATTCAGTTTGATTGCTTTGCCTAAACAGTATAGAGGCGTTCAATTTGATTGCTTTGCCTACATAGTGTAGAGGCGTTCATTTAGATTGAAAGTGTGCCTTTCAATTATAAGGGGCAATGAAATCTAACCATCTAAACGCACCTTAATCTTTAAAAACTGTATATTTTATTGAACATATAAAATAATAAGAGAAAAATATGTTAGGTGTTTGCTACTTTAGTAACCTCTGCTATCGCTTAAAATTAATATTATGGTAAAACTGGAATTTTTTAAAATATTGGTTCTATTAAATGTAAAAATTGTAATTCTAATTTAAATATTTCATTTAAAATTAATTGCTAAATGACTTATTGATAAGTTTTAAATATTTGTAATTATTATTGATCAAATGTATACCAAAAGTTATCACAACAATTATTAAATAATATTGTTGTGATGATAATTATAAAAAGTTATATTATATTACATAAATAGTTCATAAATTATAAAATAATATAAATATATTTGAATTAATTGTAAGAATATTATATGATGATGGTAGAAATGAGAATATGATCTGAAGTTTGATGAAGAACCTATACTAGTCTTACAATTATTAATGTTTACCCATTTTTGTTGTAGTCCCCTTTTTAGGGTTTTGTAGATTCTTCTCAAAACCCTTATGCCGAGGGTGATGTGTCCGTCTGTCCGTCGCTCTTTGGTTCATAGGGCCCGAACCGTTTAAGCTAAAGAGCTGAAATTTAAAATACTGGTGTAACTTTTTGACCCAACCACAGGAAAAATATACAGAAGTTCAAAATTAAATATGCGCATGCGCAATTCGCAAAAATGTTGTAAACTCAAAAATTTATATTTTTTTTAATTTTCGAGTGGGGTATCAAATGAAAGCTGCTGAAGAGTAGGACGCAAATATATATAAGCTTTTGTAAATTTTGCATTCCTTATTGGGTAAAAAAATCAAAATATACCCAAAAAAAATTTTCCCCCCCCCAACCACTATACTTCGGCTGGTCCTAAAATTTTGAAATAATTCATGCTAATGCCTTATTGTGGAGCGATGAAAATTCCGGGAGTTCATCCAAAATTTTAAAAAATTGCCAATTTTGGGCGCGAAAATTTGAAGTGCGCCAAAAATTTTATTTTTTAAACATTTTGAGTTGGGTATCAAATGAAAGCTGCTGAAGAGTAGGACGCAAAGATATATATACATTTTCAAATTTTGCATTCCTTATTGGGTAAAAAAATCAAAATATACCCAAAAAAAATTCCCCCCCCCCCCCAACCACTATACTTCGGCTGGTGCTAAAATTTTGAAATAATTCATGGGAATGCCTTATTGTGGGGCGATGAAAATTCCGGGAGTTCATCCCAAAATTTAAAAAATTGCCAATTTTGGGCGCGAAAATTTGAAGTGCGCCAAAAATTTTATTTTTTAAACATTTTGAGTTGGGTATCATATGAAAGCTGGTGAAGAGTAGGATTTAAATATATATTTGCTTTTTTAAATTTTTCATTCTTTATTAATTTTATAAGTCAAAATATACCCCAAAAATTTCCCCCCTCCCCAACCACTATATAACGGGTGGTCCTAAAATTTCGAAATAATTCATGGTTATACCTTATGGTGAAGCGATGGAAATGGTTTGAAAAAATGAATTTTTCTAGTCGTTATTACCGATGAAAAACATTTTGACCCCCCGGGGGATCGAACCCGGACCCTTGAGATCGAAGAATAAAATCATAATTACATAACGGGCATGCTTAATCTTCTACAAAACCCTAAAAAGTACTTGGTCGCAAGTACTTCCCTGTGATTTTTTATTTTCAATTTAGTTTTTTTCTCTTGGGTCTTCAGGGGTATAATAAATCATCAACTACGTTTTATGCGATATTACATCCCCCACTTTGGGACATTATCAAGCTTGAAAACAGCCATGAAATAAATTATACATAATGGAGTAAGTAACTCAACAGTAAAAGACATGAGTCAGGTTCAGAGATTGAAACATGACTCCCTTGGTTTCAATCTCTGAACCTGACTCATGTCTTTTACTGTTGGGTTACTTACTCCTTTATGTATAATTTATTTCATGGCTGTTTTCAAGCTTGATAATGTCCCAAAGTGGGGGACGAAATATCGCATAAAACGTAGTTGATGATTTATTATACCCCTGAAGACCCAAGGAAAAAAACTATATTAATGTTTACTCTGACAGCTCAGATTGGCCAACCTAGTAGTAGTAGTAAGGGAGGGGGCAGGGAGGCCAACCCTAACAACTAGACTGAACTCGGGTCCTTTTTGCCAACCCCCGAACTCACACCCATTGAACTACCTCAGTCTTACCCTCAAATCTCCTTGTTTGGGTTACAAAGGAGAAGGATGTCTTGCCAGTTTAATGTAACAAGCTCCTTTTCCCTGATTTCCCCTGCTCCAAATACATGGAAGCGCTGTCTGCCATACCCTTCGCATACTTCCATATGGAATTTTAAATCATTTACAAAATAATTGTTGATGTATCTTTGATTTTTATCCCTTTTCTATTAATAGAATATAAATACACTTGTGCGGTATTATATATATTACGTGGTACATTTTGTCAAAACCATTAATTTCAAATTTAATCAGTTCATTAGAGAAACAATTCTGACTTTAATATTTCAACTTGAAATATGTGTATATAAAATTTAAAGTGCAAAAATAATTACTTTATAGCCAATCTAATTTAGGTAGAGACCTTTGTTTATTTCCTCATTCAGGGAAAATTTCTTAGGCCTCAGGAATGATAAGAGTGGTATGATAAGCCCAAGTGTCGGAGCGAAAAATCTGCCGCTTGCCATTTACCACCCACCGCTTAGCCTAGACATTAATTTACACTCACCACTCAAGAGTATTTTCAGTTGATTAGAAACTCTCATCAAGTAAACATGGCAGGGAGCTGCTGAATTACAGCTTATAAACGTACTATGTAAAGCGGTTAATCAACCTGTCCTGTAATAACTTCACTGCTGAAGAACTGTGAATTTAAGTGGTTAAACAACCTGTCCTGTAATAACTTCACTACTGAAGAACTGTGAATTAAAGTGGTTAATCAACCTGTCCTGTAAAAACTTCACTACTGAAGAACTGTGAATTAAAGTGGTTAATCAACCTGTCCTGTAATAACTTCACTACTGAAGAACTGTGAATTAAAGTGGTTAATCAACCTGTCCTGTAATAACTTCACTACTGAAGAACTGTGAATTAAAGTGGTTAATCAACCTGTCCTGTAATAACTTCACTACTTGGCCAACCGTGAATTAACTGTGAATTAAATACTGAAAAAGGTCTTTGAAATGTTTAGAAAATTTCAGATGCTATAGAGCGTTATAAGATATTTGTTTCAAAATTATTAAAACAAAAAAAATAAATCTAATGAGAGCCTCTGAATAAGTTTCTCTGAACATTATTTAAAAATATAATTTATTACTCCCTTACCTCTTTCTTAATTATTTTTGCTCTTCCTTCAACCATTGAAACTCTTAGCTTACTCAAAAAATATAATGTAATATAAAATATTCTATGTTCACTGTGCAATAATTAATTGTTTTACAATTATAAATGAGAATGTATTAATATTTAATTATAAATAAATATAGTCTTCAAAAAAATAAATATTATTATTGACATCTACATATAAACTTGTGATTTAATTTAGATGTATTTCATTAAACATTTTTGTAGAATTGTGCTTTAATGAAGTTTTTTCTCAAGCTTGTAATAGGCTTGTCACAATCTCTTAGAGCTTGTAAATCACTTTCTTCAAAAAAAATTCTAAAGCAGTCCTTACTCATTTTACTACGTTTTTATTAGCTTGCTTTCTTGTTTGTTTGTTTGTTTGTTTGTCCGGTACAAATCTGGCAATCGATTTCTAACTAACTTCCCGAATAGCTAGACACAGGGCCGTCCCTAGGGGGGGACAACCGGGTCAAGCTGACCCGGGCGCCACGTCTAGGGGGCGCCGCCAGGCCCCCTTCTTAACTACTAGGTGAATTTGGCAATAAGGGGGGGGGGCGCCAAAGATGCCTTTGACCCGGGCGCCTATACCCCTAGGGACGGCCCTGGCTAGACATTTGAAACTTTTAGCATAGCTCAGAACACGATGACAATGCATTATTTTAATACTTTTAGCCATCTTTCAGCAGAATTTAATTGGTTTTCAGCAAATTTTGCTGTACGCAAAGTTAGTTCGGAAAAAAGCCGCAAGTTATTTTATTTGTTTTGTCATGTCCCGTATTTACACAATCTTCATTTTGATGGGTCTCAAATTTGTGATAGATAAACATTGAATGACAGCAAAACAGGAAATATCGATTATATTATTTATCGATTATATTATTTATATTATTTCAAATATATCGATGGCACGCTTTAGATTTGATGTTGGGGAGATCCGTTGTACAAAGATTTGTACTTTTATAGGTTTAAGATCAGCTCTCTAGATGGTTGTCATGTATGTGAAGTAAATAAATTCGGAACTATTTTTTTTTTTTTCACTAACATTATATATTATATAACAATAACAATTATATTATCAACATTACATACGATTAAACAGAAAATTTAAAAACGTAGTATATAAAAAGTTCTTTTTATCTTGAAATTATTCAAATTATGTGAGCATGTACAATGAGGTCTGTGCTGTTCGGTTTTAAGAGATAATAAACAAAACATAGATTCTTACAATATTTACCTTTACTTCAGTCTTCTTCAATCTTGCTATAATATTCTGATGTGTTAGCGCTCAATATATCAGCTTTTTAACATCTATCTCTGCTTCATTTATTCTAGGAAATAATTATAAACAAAAAAATAGTTGTAAATAAATTCAAAGGAGTAATGGTGCAGTTCTGTTTTTCTAAAATAACTGGTCAGTTTTTTTTATTTTTTTTTTATTTTATTTTGTTTGAGATATCAAATTTGAGCGATAAATAGGTAGAAAGTACTTTTATCAGTTTTCGGCAGTTATAACTTTGTAAAAAGCAAATCCCATTCTTGTAAAGGGTTTTTTTTTTTAGAGGCAGAGAACTTTAAATTGAAATTAAACACAAAATATTTTATTAATATTAACAAATTTGTTTTTATATGAAATATAATTTTTTGGCATTAACATTTAAATGAGGAGCCTAGTATCAAAGACGGACATTCAACATTTTTTCCGAATATCAGTTATCGATTGTTTCTTATAAATTTTTGGCTGCTGCATCAGATTCTGCTATCCATTTGCATCAAAAACGACCAGAAAAGGGGTAAAAATGCAATAATATTTGTAGTTTTGTTTCAAATACGGACAAGTCAACACACATTTTGCTTCAAAAGTGGACATAACCGAAACAGCCAATCAGGAGGCTGCATTTTACTAACTCGTTCCTATGATGCACTGCGGGCTTTAGCATCTGAATACCTACTCCTACCATTGAAAAAGATACCCGAGGGGAAATAGAGAAATCAATTTTAGCTCTAAATTTGGGGGCACTACCCACTAAGAACTCTGAAAAACGTGAAAAAAAAATTATTTCTCCAATATTATTATTCTAACCATTATTTTCAACGTCATTTTGCTTCAAAAACCTAGTTTTTGTTTCAAAAGTGGACAACTCTACTTTTTAACTCCATTTAGCAGCTAAAATTTCAAAGAAATTCACGTTTTCAGTCCTTCTAACTAGATTTGAGTCTATTAAGAATCTACAGAAAAAAAATCATAGCTCTAGCACCTGTAGAATTTGAGCTACAGTTTTTCGGCTCTCCTGTAAAATTTTGAAATGTGCTCTTGTCCGTCTTTGATACTAAGCTCCTCAAATATGACTTCGGGCATGTGACCCCCACGACTGGCATGTGCGTTCATGGCGTAATCTAGAGATCCAATGTTCAAACACTCTTTGCAGGCTGTATTTCGGCAATCACACGTCGAATGTTGGCTTTCAAGTGTTTCAGGTTTATTCATGTCTACGCTGATAAACCCGAAATACTTGAGCACTTGGAAGCCAACATTTGACACGTGATTGCCGAAATACAGCCTGCAGTTTTGCAAAGAGTGTGTGAACATTGGATCTCTAGATTGCGCCAGTCGTGAGGGTCACATGCCCGAAATCATATTTAAATATTATTGCCAAAAAATTATCTTTCAATTTAAATCAAATTCGTTAATATTAATAAAATATTTTGTGTTTAATTTCAATTTAAAGTTCTCCGCCTCTAAAAAAACACCTGTCTTTAATTATTTAAAAAAGAATGGATTTGGGGACCGGCATTGGCGAGGAGTTGGGCGTACTTGCAACTCCACATGAAACCAAGGGTCCTGTAATAACCAAATGAGCTGTTGATTGGGTTGCAAAGGAAACTGCAAAAAAATGGATTTGATGTTAGTAAATAGTTATTTATGTAACTAGGCAGCAAAATAGAATTTTTTTTGACGAATGATCAAAAGTTAGCCTCCGAGCCGGAGGCGAGGACAGGTTACGGAAATTAACAAGCCGAGGCAGGCAATTTATTCGATTGACTGCCTCGGCTTCGCCTCTGCAGGAATATATCAATGAAGGCAGGAATGCTGCCTTGTTGCAGAAAAATGTTTCCTATAATTAATATTTATGGTAAATTCGGATTGTACGTGCCCCCACTTTGAGGTTAGGTGATAAAATCCCGCATATTAAATTTAAAACCTTAATTTTGTGTACCCTTGAATTTTCTATAGCCGCTCCGCACCGCTTCGCGGTGCTCCACTCATTTTCTGAAGAAAAACAACCCTCCTGTGTATAAACCAGGTAGAGGTCCAACTCGAAGAAATTTCCAGGGCACGTACAATCCGAATTAGCCAATATTTATTTCATAATACTTACTTACTTATCATTATTGAACTATTTAAATTTAAAATAAAAACAAGCTACAATATCAAATGTTACAATTATAAATAATGAATTGACAGAAATATAGTAAAAACAAAACAAAATGATGATAATAGACGAGCTGCAGTGTTGCCACTAATTTAATTTTTTATGATTATTTTAAGACCTACTATTCTCTGTAATGTTTTAATTTCTTTTTTATCTTTTTACTCCATTCTATTTTTAAGGTAAATTGTTCAAATAATTTTGGTTAAAGATTACATAAAACAAAAGGTTGTTTGTTTATTTATTTGTAGCGGGGAATGTGGGCTTGGCTTAGCCTGGAAAACTCAGCAAAATACGATTTTGCCGCCTAGGCAGCAAAATCGTATTTTGCTGCGTATTGTAAAGTTTTCTTGAAAACCTCAGAGAAATTAAATTTTCATGCCTAAAAACAGTTCAATAATGCGTCATTTTGCTGCCACTAGTAGGAAAAATAAATTGATTTCCAAGCTATGTGAAGAGTTATCTAGATTTAGAAGACAGAAATTAGGATCAAGAAAGAAAACTTTTAAATTATTAATTTAATCAAATATAACTTTTAGGAGTGATAAAGTGTCAGTTTTCATAGAAAAGTAAAAAAAAAAACATGGCTGATGAGCTTAATTTGCATGCAACATATTGTTCAGGAGATAACGTGCATAAAAGTTAGTGACTAACATCAAGCTAGCATTTTATTTAGATTTAGATGTAATTCGTCCATTGAGTTTTCTCTTGAAAACATTAGGATACGTCAAAGATATATAATTTAACAATTACCATTAAGGAATTCCCTAATATTATAGTACACATTTTCTAAAAATATTTTTTTTACATTTTTCTTGAAATCCAAAAAAGTTAATCCTCTTGTGTCTATGCTTAACTTATTGTACATTTTCACTCCCAATACAAATTGACCTACTCCAGACTTTGCTAACCTATGCTGCGGTATTGTTAGTTCATCTTTATTTTTTGTGTTATAGTTATGTTTGTCACTATTTACATTATAAGTATTTACATCTAGTTTTATGTACAATATAGTGTTGTATATGTACAAATTTACAATGGTCCTAATTTTTTCCTTTTTAAAAATTTCCCTGCAAGAGTCTCTTCTTTTTGCTCCGGTCATTATTCTTATAGCATTTTTCTGAAGTATTAGCAGCTCCCGCAAGTCGGTATGTCCATATAGAATTATTCCATAACTGAAGACGCTCTGTATCATGGCGTTGTAGACTGCTTTTAAAGTATTCACTGGAAGTTCTTTTTTCAATTTCCTTAAAACATATAAATATTTTGAGACTTTAGCATGTATTTGCTCCTTATGTGGCTTCCAAGTAAGCTTGCTGTCCAGTACCATGCCGAGTACTTTTACAGGTTCCTCTGTTTCTCTTTTACCTTTTAGACTAAAGGTAAGTGTCTGTGTCTTATCATTATTTAGTTTAAAGTTGTTTACATCAAACCAATGTGCTAAGTGTTCCAGTCTTTCTTTAGATTTCCACTTTAGTTCTTCTAGCCCCTGGTGACTGTGCACTAAATTGGTGTCATCCACAAACGCTATGACATCTTCTTCATACTCTACCAGAGCTGTTTCTTTCATGTATGGTTCGAAATCATTTACGACGAAACCTCCCAATACAGAACCTTGAAGTGTACCATCCGATTTTTTTCAGTAGTTTTTTTTCAGCAGTTTTTTTTCAGCAGTTTTTAGTATGTAGACCAAAACTGAAGTTGATAATAGTTTGTCACTTGCTATGTGTCCGCTATTATTTGAATAACTAACCTATCAAGTGAAAAACTATAACGAACTTGATTTTACTTACTAACGTTCTCAGGATCATGATAATCACATTGTCCACCAAAATGGATGGAACGTGTCTGCTCTCCACCATTCTGGTCAACAGCCTATAGCCAAGCTAGGTCCCATAGTCTTAAGCCAACCACGCATTCTTATGTATGGGTACCAAAAGATAAACTTATACACAAAATTCTAGCTTGATGTTAGTCAGTCACTTTTATGCACTCTATCTCCTGATCTTGATCTAATAATAGAATATAAGAAGAAGAAAACTCAGGCCCTGAAATGTAAATTTACCTCTAATATATTATATTATTTTATGGAGATATGATTTTTTTTCTTTAATATTGAATGTACAATTTGTTTATTAATTTGTGCTATTGAAATTAGAAACATACTTTCTTTTGTCAATTCTGATTTATGCATAAGTGGTTTTATTGTTATTATTTTTTTGTATAATAATTTGTACCAAAAAAAGTGTAATATATTACCATGTTTACAAAATATATTATTGGCATTTTCCTTTTTTTAGAGTTGAACCCTTCATATAATTTTTGTAAAGTTTTTTCTTTTTATTTATTTATTTATTTATTTTTTTTTTTTTGGCCTATGTAAAGTTATTTGTTTTAATATAATAAAGTAAAAAACTTCTTTCCTTATAAGTACCTATATTTCGTCCTCCCACGTTGGCACAAAAAAAATACTAGCAAATATATTATTTGCTTTGACTTAACTTATTGATTTTTAATCCTTCATTAAATTTTAAAAAATATATATATAATTGAGTAGTTAATTTAACAAAAGAAAATGGTAATAATAACATTCTTCAGGTGACTTACAGTATGTGTGTTACGAGTTGTGACTTTTGACACTCAAATTGGCCAACCTAAATGAGGAAAAAAATAAAGCCACTAGGCCTGTGGGAGGGGTGGGACCAGAGACATTTTTGTTTGCCTAGTTGGCCCTACCTTCTAGCAATCTAAATCCTGACCTCTCATTGGGCTCCCCACCCAAATTTTTCAGATTCAAAAGTCACAACTCATAACACGCAAACTGTAGATAAGCCAAGTTTAGTTTACCATTCTGAGAAAGGCAAACTGTCAATAATTGGTCTTCCAATATAGAATTTCCCATCTAACTATGATTGTAGTTATGTGAAGTTTGGCTACAGGGTCAGCTCATAGCCTATTATCTGATTTACGAGATAAATTCAAAGATATATCAGTCTGAGAGATTCCCTTACTTTGGACCCAGCAAATATCAACTATTGCTGATATCACTAATATGAGCTGGTGAAGCCGGATAGGCTATTAAAATAGTCTTGTCAGGCTCCCCTCTTATGAGTAGTATCACAGAAAAAAAACCTTTCTTCCTGGGAATTGTGGTGGGGCGACTGTTCAAGGCAAGAAAATCTCCCTTATACTTCAAAGTATCACCAATAACCAGGGCGTGGTGTCCACTTTTACCTTTGGATTATTTCAAAGAAGGCAGAGATGTATTTTTCAATAAATGAAGCGTGTGGCTGATCAACGGGACAAGCGCCACCTTGAGCGAAGTTTGGATTATCAGTAGAATAACGAGATATAGGCCTCTCTTATTGCTTCTTATTGTACTAGTAAGGGGGCGGGGAGGCCTAGTCTAGCAAACAGACCAAATTTGAATCCTTTTTGCCAACCCCAGACATGTGGAGTCCTCCTCTACTTTTAGTAATGCCAGTTAGCACTCCAACCAGATTTCTCAGGTTGGTCTTGCTCAGTCCTAGCAGCCATCTTGTTTTCCTTTGGTTTATTTTTGTCAGTAACATCTTAGACTGCCTGCATCCCTGTGTGCCTAACATTCCTTATCTGCTTCATCCCATACCCACTTCTTAATAGCTGATTTGACCTGACCTTTCGACCAGTCAACTGGAGGTTCCGGTCCACAGAAAGGCATAGAGGCTCCTATTTTTGCCACCTTATCTGCTTTCTCATTCCCTGGGAGCAGTGTTACCTCCTTACTCTCTGCCAGCTGCTCTAGTGTCTCCCTACACTCCCGCACCAGTGCAGAGGTTGCACCAGGGGCATCGAGAGCGTGTAGTGCCGCTTGGCATCCAAGCATATAGCTATAGACTTAACTGTTGCTTCCACCACCTCTAGAATGGCATAGATTTCTACCTGAAAGACGGTGGTAAGTGTGTCTAGCGGGAAACTCTCACAGGTGCTGGACATTTCTAGATACAGTCCCACTCCTGACATTCCAGTTTCATTCTTTGAGCCTTCCATATATGCCACTAGAGTATCCGTGTCAAATTTCATATTTCCTTGTTCCCATCTGGCTCGTTATGGTATTTCCACCTTGTAATTCCTCTAAGTTTTAACTGACACTCTAATCGCAGTAAAGGGGAGCTTCTTATTGTATGTTTCAATAGAAAGACATATAAGATAGTGCTTAAAGTTTGATTTAGGTAAAAGACATTGTTGATTTTTCAATGGAACAGCAGGACATGTCACCTACTATTAACACTAATTTCTTATCAGTCATCCCCCTGCGTTCAAGATGTGTTTATGGCTTCTATTCAGTGATATGTCGGATACTGTAACTATCCCAAATGATTTAATAAAACGTGTAAAATACAAAGACCTATAAACCCTTCAGAATATGCGCCTCCAACTAAAGAAAACTGTATCAGGATTGGGGAATTATACGTTTTCTCACCAGTTAGAAGATGGCGAATCGTAATTAAAATATGTAAGTAAAATAATATATAAATATAACATTTTGTAAAAATAAAATATTTTCTTTGAAGGTTGCAAAGTAAAAAATGATTTAGCTCCTACAAAGTGTTTACAAACAGGCTAGCAATATAGGTTATTTTATAGGTTATATCTCACACAAGCTATCCACTTAAGGCCGCTCCATGACTTGTCGGTACGATATCGGTGCGGTATCGGTAAGCTAGTATGCCGATGCGGTAAGATTCTTGACTGAGCACCTATATCTTACTGATTCGGTACAGATTCTTTACCGCACAGTAAGGAATCGGTAAGATATAGGCGCTCGGTAAAGAATCTTACCGTATCGGCATACTAGCTTACCGATACCGCACCGATATCATACCGACAAGTCAGGGAGAGGCCTAATACCAAAATGTGAAGTAAATTAAGTGTAACAACGGGACACGTGCAAAGTCTGTCCTATAGGTGAGTGCAGAACGAGTGTAAGCTGTTTAAATGCCTCGGCTGTTCATTTTGCGCAATGGAACTTTTCCTGTTGTATGACTGCAACCTTCAAATATCTGACTCAACTATTTTTTAAATATATTTTGATTGTGTTTTTTTATTTATAAATTGTTCCTTTTTAGAAGAGTGCCCTTTCCTTTGTCTAAATGATATTTAGACAGAGGAATATTATCTCTTTGTCGTTTATAGAAAGGATAATACATCTCTCATAGTCTATAATAACTGTCTATACTTACTTATAATTTACTGTTAAGGCAGTAAAGGGAAATAGTCACTTAAATTTACATAAATGTAGTGTTCCTTTATCCAATATTTTTTTTAAAAGAGTTAAAAAGGAACAATTAAAAAAATAATAAAAATTTGGTCGGATACGGCAGATCTACCCAATATGTTTATGAGTTAAAATATTAATGTAACTTATTTATTTTTTATTCTTTTTTGGTTAAAACATAATTTTATTAAAATTGTTGAAGTTGGTATAGTGCAGGAGTTGGTATGTGTAGAACTCTCTAATTAAGGTCTTATTAAACTCTCCTCTCTATGGACTTAAGGCTCTACCGCCCTTTGAGGTTAGAAAAAAACAGTAAAATTAAAATGTTATTGGTTCTAAGCAAGATATCAAAAATCTAAGTACAGTCTTCATTCCCAATTTTCATTCTGCACAATTTGAGCCATTTCAATACAACAATAAAACTCGTATTGAAATTGTTGTAGTATTTATTGTAGTAGAGAGTTTAAATAGGGCTCAAATTGTGCAGAATTGAAATTAGAAATGAAGCCTGTTCTTAGATTCTTGATATCTTGCTTAGAACCAATAAAATTTTAATTTTTCTGTTTTTTCTAACCTCAAAGGGCGGTAGAGCCTTAAGGTTTGTCTCCTTAAGCAATTATTATCTCCCTAAAACTGGGCCTGACATTTCAGACTAAACAATTTTTCTGATAGCCTACTGTTTGATTGTATGTATGATCCGGCTGCCTTAACAGTCATTTTGAGACATCTACTTTAATAAAGCATCTATGAAAATAGTAGTGAAAACTCTGGTCACTTTGATGATAGAGTAATGTAAATGTATGTTATCAAAGAGCTCTTTGAGAACTACATATAACTTATAAATAAATAATGATCCTTAGAGAGTTAACAGTTGGTAACCTGCATACCTCATGAACTGTCCACAAACATGGCTCCATCAATTATTCTAATGAAGGGGGAGAAAAAAAGGGTGGCTTGGGAATCCCTCAGTATATTATTACTCACCTATAACCATTATTATTTTTTTCGATCTATGTAGATTCAGTGACCCAAAACAGTGTTGTTTCTGCTTCAACTCCAATATGTTTTTACAATCATGAATATTTAATTTTGTTTCAATGAATACCAACATAGCAATAACATGTAAGAAGAAAAGAAATTAAAATGAAGTTGAATTGTAATGTGAAAGATAGAGAGAAACAAAAGATCTTATTTAAAAATAAGATCTGTTATTTTCAGATAAACCTAGATATATATATAATTTTTCTTATTGATTTATAGAAAATTATAATTAAAGGAGAATTAAGTGCTTCCCCATGTTATTGATTTAAAATTAAACCTTAATCTACGATTAGATCTTCATATCTTAATACAATCAGTGTTACCCCAAAAACTGAAAAAAACAATAATTTATCTCTTTCCGGCTTTATCAAGTTTATCAGAGTTGTAGTCTTTGGATTTGTTTTTTCGTTCGTTTATCGGTTGGTTCTTTGTCTTTGTTCGCTTTTAAATTTTCGGTCGTGGTTCGTGCTACCGTTTCGCGCTTCCGTGTTAATATGATGAGTTTTACGCTTACTCTTCGTTTGCATTAATAAAACCGAGATGCAAGTCCAAGACGTAGACAGCGACGAAATTGATGGTAAGCTAGATTTGTTGTTTTGCTCTGTTTTAAAAACAATTGTCAACATTAACAATTCGTTAATATAGTTTTTAACTGTAGGACTAAACATCTGCAAAATACCGGCGAAGAACCTTTCCCATAACCTTTGATTTATAAATCCTACTTTTGGTTCGGTTATAAGTTAATGTTCTGTTTCTTCAGTCAATTCATATTTGATTTAGCCCTTTTTCATTGTTTACGACGTTTCCCTGCCCACAGAAAAATAAACCGTATGACTAACAGTCAGCTTGAAAGTAGGTTCGATCAATGTAATAACGACCCTTTCAAGATTTAGGCCAAAAGTCACTTTTGTTTGTTACATTTTGGAGAAAAATTACGACCTTAAACATGATGACAACTTAAAATAGTTCATTATTAAACTTTTAATTTGGTTTGGTATGGATTTTAAATTATAAATTGTGCCCTGACATGATTTTTATACCGAAATGGTTAAAATTTAATAAAGTTTTTTTTCCTTCCATTTTTATTAGCCCTTGGAGTCTATAATTATTTTAATGATAGTGTAATCAATATCATTGAATACTCTTTTTGTCTTTTAAGTAATCCTTTGAAAATTAGGTAGAATTGGAAATACATGAAGATTAATATTAGTCAAAATTACTATAGAGTGCTGAATGAAGAAAAACCATTGGTGAATCACAATTTATCCATTCATTTAATTGTAATTAAGGGAAGTTAAACATGTTCTCATTGACACATTTTAATTTGATCAGAACGTTATTTATTTTTTGTGTGAAGTTAAAAATTACTCTCAACCCATTTCCGTTCTTAAATAAAGAATTATAATAAAATAATAACAAACAGTAATATCAGATGACTTGATCTGGTAAAAATGATTTCACGACCAAATTTTCTGCCATTGATCACTTTATCAGCCTCTATTGATCGCTCCAAAATGATTGTAAAGTTGACTTATGATGTTGCTCCTTCTCTATACTTCAGAAGTTGTTCAGCCTATAGCGTCTTATTCTCTGTGATCACTTAATTTTTTGCATTCTTTTATCTTCTCATAATATGATCAAATCTTTGGACATTTTTAATTTTCTTTGTTTAGCATTTTTCCTTTCTCCTTCTTCTTTTAACTCCTATTAATCTTTGAAAAATATTTATTCATTTAAGTTCTTGATGCCTTATCTACGTTTCTCTGACCTACTTTCTTTGAACTACTATTTATTTCACCTCTAATTTGCTCCCATTGATCTTTTTTTTACATTTTCATGTTAAGGCTGTGCTACATAACTCGAAAAGCATTACTAAAAAACATTACCCGGTGTATCAAGGAGTTAGAAAGGTATAGGAGGTGTGCACAGTCTGTCCCAGCTGTTGGGCCTCCCTCCATAGCACGTCATAGGGCCGAAGAAAGTCGAAAAGATTTATACGTGTGACAGGGAGTTAGGAAAGTACAGGAGGTTGCCATCAACTCTCAGCATTCTCGGCCTACCTCACTTTAACCACCTCCAACACTGCGAAGCGAACCTGGGGACATTTTATGTCGGTAGTTTACGCAGAGCGAAAACATGAAAATGTCTCAGTGTCTTGCGGACTCGTATGCAAGAAGTATTTCTTTTGATTTATAAATCTTGTTACATTTACTAAGTAAGTGAAACATTCAAGTTGTATCATCAAGTATTCAAGTTAGAGTAAATTTGCCCCAACTCAAGATTAGAAGATGAAATTATTTCCTTATTGATTGTGATTGTCAAATTTAATAATTTAACTGAATTAGCTGAAATGGGGTTACAATACAACTTGTATTTTATTAATAATGATATTAATAATCATGATCACAATGCACCACAACCCTGAAAACGCTTCTAGTAGTGGAAGCGAAATGTCTGATTTGAATCTCTTCATGACGCTGATTTCCCTGGATAACTAGGCTATTTATTGAGAGCAATTATAACTTGGCTATTTATTATAGAGACAACCACCAGCGGAAGCCTGCATCTTCGACGACTGTGTTGCTAGGCAAGGGTGCCCCAAGGCAAGTTTTACAGGTTTCTTATCGAGCTTGTTCTACTCTACAGCAAAATCTTAGTCGTTAATTAAATTATTTTAAGGAATTAACCTCACTTGCCTGTCACTGGTTGTATTTGTGTACAAGTGATTTTGAATTTTACCGCCTAGATAGCTCCAGGTTTCTAAAGGATGAAGGATTATCTTTGTTAACCAATAGTATTTACATACTATTGGTGAGGCGGTAGAGACAAACAGGGTTTTTTCTGTTGGGGTCTCTCAGTTGTTAGCCAAGGCTCTAGAGCAGCGGTTCCCAAACTATGGTACGTGTACCACAAGTGGTACACGGGATCGTGTCCAGGGGTACGCGCCGCATAAATATTTGTTTGTTGTTAGGAATACTCATCCCTTATATGCCTCAAAACCAAGTATAGAAACAGACTGCGTTGAGGATGATTAGCGTTTAAAACTCAGCCCCATCACGGCAGAAATTGTTAGTTTGAGCCAATTATTGCAAGCACATCCATCCCAAACCTGCCTAACCATATTGTTTATTCGGATGTATTCTTTCATTATGTTCTTTAAGAATGTTTTTTTAATATAATTTTTATTAATATTCTATGTTCTCTTCGTGTTATTTTAGGTTCTAATTTGATGTTCTTTCATGAATGTTTTCTTTTTTAAAAAAAACAATTTTTATTTAGTTCTTTCTAATTTAACCATCATCCTCAAATACCTACTCTCTATGCAAGGGATAGAAGGTAAATAAATATTGATACAGTCCTCTGGTCTGGTACAACTTAAATTTAACAATGTTATTGCATTAAAAAAAATGTGATATGCCTACCCTTTTTGTATTAATGATTAGCCCTAAGTTTAAAACCTTTAACCTTTAAAACCCAAAATTTTTCCGGGGGAAGGCCCCCAGCCCCCTTTCTTCTTAAAAACACCCTGGTTGTTCCTGTTAAACATCAGTGGTACATGAAAAATTCAAGACATATTAAGTGGTAAGCCACCAAAAAAGTTTGGGAAACCCTGCTTTAGAGGCTCCTTGACTTTGAGCTTGTCTTAGGACTAACACCAGTTTACCACTGAATCATATTTTCTGTTGCCTACTCTATGTCACTAGAATATCAATTCCCTTTAAGATATGCCTTCTATTTATGTGACTGCAACTAATATCCAGATGTAATGAGATGTGTTTTCATAATTTTTATCAAAGGGAATAAGATGTGTACCCATAATTTTTGGAGTGCAGTCCTCTCAAATTTATAAATTTTAAGTTTAGGCTTCTTGCCTCTACATGGACAACAAATAATAGACATATTTTTTTATCATAAGGGAGTCCATGGCTAGAGTAAAGTATTGACGGGCCCTTAAGTCCACATTTTTTGGGGTTCCTTACCTGCCCAAAAAAATTGTGGCCCCTACCAATGGGGGCCCCTGAGCAACTGCTCATTTGGCTTATACGTTAAGAAACCTTAAAATGTGTGTTTATATTTATACGTTTTATTTTTCCATCACAAAGCTTTCTCCAAATATACGAGAAAGTTTGTTTATTTCCAATCCACAATAACATTTATCTTTGCTAATGTTTTTTTTACCAAAGAAACTATTATATTTTTACTTTTTATTTGTGTTTTGTTCAAATGAAAAATTTAATAAACCGCACGCAATCAACTTAAAGTCAAACATTGCATCATTTATTTAAAAATTTTCTGCCGGTTATTTTGAGTTTTCTATTATTTATTTTCATAATTATGAATATTGATTATTTTTACTCAATATCCATTTTAAAATAAACTAACATTATTATAGGTTTGACACGGAATGCTTTACTGTTTAACTATTGATGTTGTATACTTCAAAGTTCTCTTGTAGACCTATCAATATTTGAGTAATTTTTCCGTGGAACTAGTTATGACTAAATTATTAGCCATTTATTTTTAATAGACCTTCACCTTAGTTTTAGTTCTGTATTGATTTCTATCAGTAATATTAACTGTTTGATATCAGTTTAGATGACAGTGTGGGAGAGTTATTTCATATCACCTAATCTTACCTTATCAATTAACTAACATAGATTGGCTTCAATTTTTTTCCTATGTACCTCTTACTTTAGTTAATATTTTATTTGTGTTTTTATTTTTAGATGCAATTTGGATTTAGCAACAATATTTATTATGTTTAAATCCTCTTTAAAAATAATGTGTAATGTCAATAAGATATACTTAATTAAAGTAACATAAAACAATTTATTTTTATACTTTAGTTTATTCTGCTTCTACATAAAAGAATTTTTACTTAGACAAAAAAATAATTTTTATAAATTAAAATAAATTAAAAGTTTGAACAAAACTACATACTACTTAATAACTCTTTATTGATTTATATAAATATAAATAAATAATATTAAAAAATGGTTATATCTTTAAAATGTTTCATAAAAGCACCGTTTTCCACTTCCGTCAATTTCATATATAAAAGAGGTATTTGTTTTTATTTTATTAGTGAAAAAAAAAAAGTTTTATTTAATTTTAACTGTCTAATTAATAAGAAGGTAGGGTTAGCGAGATGCTGTCAAATTAAACTCAGTTTAAGGTTTATGCTAACGTTTCGCTAAATTTATTAGCATCATCAGAGCAAATAGACAAAATATAACATAAAAAATTATATATATGTTGACTTTAAGACATTTTTATGTTATATTTTGTCTATTTGCTCTGATGATGCTAATAAATTTAGCGAAACGTTAGCATAAACCTTAAACTGTTTTTTATTTGACAGCATCTCGCTAACCCTACCTTCTTATTACTCTTGAAATGTCATGAACTACCTTAATTATTGTCTAATTAATGAATAAGTAATTAATATATTGGTAGTTTTTAGTTTATAACAATAGTAACTACATTGAAAAAAACTGGGTTTGCTCTTAATACTAGAAGCATCATTAAGAGTGTTTTGGGGGCCGGCGTAGCCGAGTGGTTAGCGCACTCGACTCTGAAACCAAGGTTTAAAACCCCGGCTATGAGTTCCAATCCCAGAGAGGTGAGGCATTTTTCACACTGATGATCTCATCGAGTAGATGAGTAAAAAGGCCGGATAACGATAACCCCCGTCCTGTAATAACCCTGGCCGTTGATCGGGAGTGTTTAAAGTGACTGTTAGAGTTGATATTGTATAATATCTCAGTTCATAGAGATGTTGTTAATATTTATTATCGTTTTAATACATTATTACATTTTTGTTTAATTTTTTTTTAATTGCAGAAAGTGGAGTCGAGAGTGGTAACAACACTGATAGTGAGAATGGTTCAGAATCGGTTCATACTGTTAACAGCAGTGATGGAAATGATTCCATCGGAAGGCATCCCAGCACTGTTGACACACTTCCAATTTCCACCTTTGGTAATTCCTTGCTTCAACTATTTTTTATTTATTTTATGTACAAATCTTGTTGTAGAAGTCACAATTATGCCTAGAAATTTAAATAAGAATATTACTAGGCGTGTCCCAAATATAAGGTCTCCATACTTTTTAAAAATAAAAAAAAGGTTTATTAGAAAAAAAAATGTACATCAATGGGGGGGGGGGGGGGGAGATAAAATTTGCCAACCAAACTGATCCAAAACGGCTATTGTGTCCCGGGCAACATGAGGCCGAGTGTTGTCATGCAGAAGGCAAATCCTTTTTGTCAGCATGCCTTGTCTTCGATTTTGGATTGCTCTGCTCAGTTTTTTCAGAGTCTCGCAATAAGAGGCTGCATTGATTGTGGTTCCAGTAGGCATAAACTCAATGAGAAGAACCTCTTTTCGGTCCAAAAAAGTGGAGTTCACACTGAGTGTAGACAGGAAAGGATGTGGCGTTAGCCGGCGGGGAAGCAGCCATTTCTATTGCACGTCACACGCCAACTAAGGGTCCGATCTGGTCAACTAGGGCAGCCAGGGGAAGGGGAAGAGCTAAACTTCGTAACAGTGCAGTCTACGGAGAAAAAGATTTCCCTCGGCCTCTAGGCGCTTGGAGACCTTACTTTTGAGACACGCCTCGTATTATTGAAAAGGAAAGGGAGAAAGGCAGATCAAAACAGGGCTCATTCAACAAATGGGCTCGTTGGGCACATGCCTAGGGGTGCAAGAGGTTCGGATGGGCTCGGCTAAACTTTGCAAGTTGGGGGGGGGGGGGGGGGAGAGAGTGAATTTATAAAACGGGTCTGAACAAAAAAACTATAATATTAGGGGATCTGTTGTTCCATCTTATATATCCTTAAATGTATGTTCTTTATCTGACTGTCTATTGTGCTAACTTTGGCACTTCTTTACATTGTTACTCCCTTTATAAAAAAAAACTGAAGGAAGTTACAATCTAAAGAAGGTGTACTGTATGTTCTTCTTTAGACTGTTACTCCCCTTATAAAAACAGAAGTGTAATATTCCTTTTTCCCAAAGTACATTGGACTAAGCATCCCTTTGTCTTAATAGTTATTTAGTCAAAAACATTTATATTCTAAAAAAAACGTAGGGGAGTAACAATCTAAAGAAGCACCCTAACTCTTTTATTAATGAGAATATTATGTATTTGTGTTAGAAGTAGATAGAAGCAGCACAGGAGTGGCGACCATACTTCCATGGGGAGTGCACAAGGAGAGAACAGTCCATCATGTAGATGTCAATATTAAACCAGGAGAGTTTGTCATGAGAACTCTTTTCGCTGATTACGCGTTACAAGCTGATCAGAAAATTGAAGCTGTGCTAGCTGAACCTCAGGTATATTTTAATTTATATTTTCACATTGTATGTAACTGGATAACTTCCCTTAAACTAGTGGGATCCCTCAAGATCTTTTATGTAGTAAGAGAAATGCTAAAACTTTTGGGTCGTTGAAATTCCGATGTGAAAATCAGTAAATCTGACAATTTTCTTCCATACTCTCCTTCAATAATTCACTTGTGTGTTATCAATATCTTTTATAGGAGACTGTGTTTAATTTTTTAATCCTTGCATAAGAAATCAAAAGGTTAAGGCAGCTGTTCATATTATTCTTGTGTCATTAGTAGATAATGTATTTGCCAATAGCTCACATTATGTTTTCTCAAATCATAATCCCTTACTTGATCAACAAATTATTTCTGCAATGGATTAGAAACATTGGAATTTACTCAATCTTAGAGGCAGTCTATTCTGGAATAGACACCCTGAGCAAGTGAGCAAGATATTTTGTTCAGGCATTTAGTGCCAGTGAGGCTATGAATGTGTTTAGTTGGTACTTTACTTTGATAAATGAAAATATGGTATTTTAAATATTTTATGTTTCAAGTGAAAGCTTGTGTCCTCATCTCAATCTTAAACCTTTAAGTCCCAGTTTTAAAGGTCTCCTATTTTCATTTATTATAAATGTTTCACTGTTTTGTTTAGGAGAGACCATTATCAAAGATTCTTCAAAGAGGTGAAGATGCTCAGTTTGATCAGCTACTGAGTTCATTTGGCTCTGTAGCTGAACATTGTCTTCCCTCTATACTTAGAGTTATGTTTACTTGGTACGAGAGGCAGATGGGTGATGGTGGCACTCATGAAGCCAAAAAGACTGATGCTAAGGGTAAAAGGTTAGTGCCTTATCATCATTTTTATTTTATCTCTTTTTTATGGAGAAAAAGTTATGATTTTGGATTAGTTTAGAGGGACTAAAGTAAGTCTTTTCTTCCTTGAACTCAAAAAGTAGGGAGAAAAAGTAAAACCAGGGAGGAAAAGAAGGATTGCCAACTTAATTATTTTATAAATAGTAGAGAATGAATGGCTAACATAGTGAAGTTGTTAAAATCAGGTTGGCGACACTGCTTTTTCGACCTTATTTGTAATTTGGGCTTATCAGTGTTTTCATGCATCTAAATAACCTTCTATTTGAGTTTAATTGCAATTCTTATTTGTTTTTAATATTGAATCTTTTATATCTGCAATTAAAAGTGCTTACAATTATTGTTATTTATTAAAATAACAAATAAATCCTAAAGGACGTAACCTCCCTGAACCTTCAACACATCTAACCATCTCTAGATATGTGGCAGTCATGATGAATAATTGAGGCAATATTTAGTAGTCTGCTTGACACTGCATGACGAAAGGCTTCTTCTACGACCGAAAGAAGCATCCAAAATAATATTAATCCAGTTATTGATTGTTGTTAATAATTAATTAATAATTATTATTTGTTTTCAGTGATACACTAGAGAAGACTGATGTAGACTGGGTGCAGGAGAGACGAGACCAGGCTGTGGAATTTATACTTTGCTTAGTTCTTATTGAAGTACTGAAACAGCTTCCTTTCCATCCTGGTCATGAGGATCTTGTAAACTATATAGAAAACCTTGCCTTTAGGCACTTCAAGTATAGGGAAGGGTAAGTCATATGTTGCACTAACAATAAAATGTAATGTTCATTTATTTTAGACATTTCTTTATAGGTCACAGGACTGAAATCAGATAAAATAATTGAGGTTCTTTTAAGTCGGCAAAAATCATTGATATTGTATTTCTCTTAATATATGATAATAAATACAAAGATTACGAGCAAAACTGGAAAAATTGTGACTTATTTAAATATTCAGCAATAAAAAAAATAGAAAGTAAATCTTGTTTATTATTTCTTTTGTTTACTCTATTTTTTCCTATTAAATTATAACAGTTAATTAATAGAAGGGTTAATATTACATCTTTGACAATAATAGAGGTGTATATAATGTTGCGTAGGAGCTACTTTAAAAGACATTAATGAAGAACCTGGGGCAATGCCCCCAGAATAAGGCAATCTAGGGGCACGGCAGTGCCTCGGCCAAGTAAAGCACAGCCATACCATCCTTTACTGGAACCATCTCAAGGAATTTTGGACCCCCCCCCCCCCCCTCCCCATTATCTTATCTCTATTCTCTGTCCCTCGCAAACAAACTTTTCTTTCCTAAATCACTCTACACATTTAAAAATTTAAGAACATTTTCTGACTTGGCAATTACACAGCACGAGGATACAATGTACACACAACACTCCGTTGTACACGACACTCCATAACATTTATTTAAAAAAAAAATCTTAATATAAACCATAGGAAAAATATGAATTAAATAACATCAAACTGTTTAACCTAATTTTGCTAAGTAATTGCCAAGCAAGAATTTTTTTTAAATTTAAAAGTGTGAAGTGATTTGGGAAAGAAAAGTTTGAGTTTGTGAGGGAACGCAGAATAGAGAGGAGGGACAGGCCATCAACATCCCTTACTTGTACTTGATATACCTAGTAGAACTTACTTGGACAGGGGGAGACTTGGCTAAACCAATGATCCTACAACGCTTTATGTGAGACTTAGTTTATTTTTTTACATAAGTATTTTTGTTGGGATCCTGGTTTACCAGAGCAGTTGGGCCTTAAAAGACACTTGTCATCTTATGACTGGATTTGTAGCCGATCATTGTTGTCTGGACTGGCATTTTGGCTGCTAGGCTTGGCAGTCTCTATGTGAGAGTCAATAGTTCCCTTAGAAGAGTATAAGGACGACTTTTTAAAATATTAGAAAGGTCTGAGAGGAATTTCATAAGTGAACTGTTAAAACTCATGACAATCTTTATTTTCTAAAACTTGTGTCTTAAAGGGTATGAAACTCCAGGGGTTTGTTTTTATTCCCAAATGTATGTTCAGTGGTTTTGATCATTGTGATGTTGGTTGAAAGCAGCAACAAACTGAACCTTTGTTTTGAGTCAACATTAGAATGTTCAATTTAGTTTAAGGCGGCTTTCTCACCAAAGTAGCTAGTTGCAGGTTGCATGCGTCCTAGTAACACCGGATTATCTAAGGAGTCGAGGTAATTGAATGAGAGCCTACATACCGAAGATGCACGTCGCACTTGCATCTTCGGTGTGTAGGCTCTCGTTCAACTACCTCGACTCCTTAGATAATCCGGTGTTACTGGGACGCATGCAACCTGCGACTTGCTACTTCGGTGTGAAAGCCGCCTAAGATTAGGATAATCTGGAAGGGATTCCTCCATTCAATGGACCAGCCTATATGGTATAATGATAATTCTCTTCCCCAAACAAATAAGGTTCCCTCATAATTATGCCATTTATGTTGCCTTGATTTGATTCAGCAGTATTATTTTATTTTTTAAATGTCTTTATTATTCTCCTTATTGCAGACAAGGTAGTGGAGTGAATGCCGCTAATCAACATACTGTAGCAGATTTATATGCTGAAGTACTGGGAGCGTTAGCCCAGTCGAGGTTCCTATCCGTTAGGAACAGGTTCATGGCCGAGCTAAAAGAACTTCGATCCAAGGAACCCTGTCCTCACACCACTCAGAGCATCATCTCTCTACTTATGGGCATGAAGTTCTTCAGGGTCAAGGTATTTTATGATATAAATGTCATCGAAAGAAAAGTGGACTTAAAAATTAGGTTCATCTATATTTTTGACATTTTCATGTCTTGGCTTTGCTACATACAATCGAAAAGCATTACTAAAAATCTGAGCCAAAAACGTTACCGTGTGTAACAAGGAGTTAGAAAGATACAGTAGGTGTGCAATCCAGTCTCCAACTGTAGGGCATTCCCCTACCGCGCTTGGTAGGGCCGAAGGAAGTCGGAAAGAGTTACACTGCTACCAGGAAGTTAGAAAGTTGCAGGAGCTAGTTCGTAGTCGCATAGTGCAGTCTAGTCTAGAGGGTTGTAAAGAGAGCCTTCAGCCTTCCCCCCACGGGCTCGCCATCTTAGGGGTTACTTCTTCACCTTGCGTGGTAACTAGCTCTACGCCTCAACTTCTTCTCTCTCCCAGCGGCGCCCCTGCCCCCCCCCCCCCCTCCCCTCAACTACAACTTCTGTTCTACTGCTCCGATTTGCTCCGGACAAATGCCATAACCCTTAGAATTTTATTCCTAATAAACTTACATACATAAAATTTATTTTTTACTTTAATTTTTTTTTTTTTGTTATACTATAATTTTTTGCACTTATTATAAAAGTATGGGTGAAGAAGCTAAAATATTACTTATTACTTTCTTTCTTCGTGCACAACATATTATGTTCAATTTAATTCCTAATATACAAACGCAAAAATCTGCATGCTCAAATTTTTTGACATTTTCATGTCTATACTTAGGCACATAAACTCGAAAAGCGTTACCAAAAATCGACATCAAAAAGCGTTACATGAAACTGTCTCGCTGTCTTGCAGACTCGTATGCAAGCAATTATTGCTTTCCTGTTCCAGTATCAGCTTTCTGAGAACTCAGTTCTTCCTTTGCATTAGGCCACATTCTTTATTCTTAAATATTTTAAAGAATTTCTTATCCCCTTTTTAGGCAAAAAAAAAACACCTTATATATTGTTAAATTTATTGGAAAACTCTTAAAGAGCACTGCTTAAAAATATATTTCTTAACAAAAATATAATATTTAGGTATTGATTATAACCTGTTTGTGGTACATGTTTCTATTTTGATAAAATAATTTCCATGAAATGATAGATGTCCTTTTGTAAGAATCCCATTGAAAGCAGAAATATATTATTTCTACCTTCAAATTAATGTGTTAAATAAAACTTTAATTTTTTGTTGTTAGATGGTTCCTATAGAGGAGTTTGAAGCTTCGTTCCAGTTCATGCAGGAGTGTGCACAGTACTTCCTTGAAGTTAAAGACAAAGATATTAAACATGCATTGGCTGGACTCTTCGTTGAAATACTTGTTCCTGTAGCTGCTGTGAGTTTATTCTTTTATTTATTTTTTAATTACTGTTTCATTTTCTAAATGACTTTAGTTACGGATATGTTGAGAGGTCTTTTAAAATTAAATTGTTTACTAATACAGATAGATATATGGTTTTTTTATTGAGCTGAGCGAAGCGAAGCTCTTATACTACACTTTGCATTTTTTCTGATGCATACTGAACCGATCCGCACATAATTTGGCACGGTCATAGTTACCAACCACAGGAAGGTATAAATCTGAAATGGTCCAAATCGGTATACAGGGGTACGGGGTACGGGTACGGAGTACAAAAGTTTCCTCCTGAACGGCTGAGCTGATCCGCACAAAATTCAGCACGGTCATAGTGACCAACCACAGGAAGGTATAAATCTGAAATGGCCCAAATTGGTACACGGGGGTACAGGGTACAAAAGTTTTCTCCTGAACGGCTAAGCCGATCCGCACAAAATTCGGTACAGTCATAGTTACCAACCACAGAAAGGTATAAATCTGAAATGGTCCAAATCGATACACAGGGGCACGGGGTACGGAGTATAAAAGTTTTTTCCTGAACGGCTGAGCCGATCCGCACAAAAATTCGGCACGGTCATAGTGTCCAACCACAGGATGGTATAAATCTAAAATGGTCCAAATTGGTAGACGGGGGTACGGGGTACAAAAGTTACAATAGTAAATGCCCTTCTAGATGCATGTCGTTGGAAAGCTCTTTAGGAGTACAGTTATTATTGTTATGTTAACTTTAAAAAAAAAAAAATAATAATAAATAAGATTAAAATGCACGCTCGAAAAAAATGAAATATAAATAAATAAGTAAGATTAAAATGCACGCTCAGCTCAATATTGCAAGCATTGCACATCTAATTTATTTATTTTTTCTTCCTATTATAAAAATATTTTCTTTTTATAGTATTAAAAATTTTTATCAAAATATAAGTAACAAAGATCAAGGGTATTCTAAACTGTGTGATAAACAAGGATAGAGATAAGGGGGATAACTGAGTTCTTGAAAGAGACTTCTTTTTCTATAATGTGCTAAACAAGGATAGAGATATGGGGAATAACTGAGTTCTTGAATGAGACTTCTTTTTCTATAATGTGCTAAACAAGGATAGATATATGGGGGATAACTGAGTTCTTGAAAGAGACTTCTTTTTCTTTAATGTGCTTAACAAGGAAAGAGACGAGTGGTGGTGTGATTTCACGTTTTGTTTACTTTCCACTGTTCTTTTAGGGTATATGCCCTATGTTCTATGGGTATATGCTCTTCCAATTTACCCAATAAAATATCTGTTTTTGGAAACATGAAGATTTGACATAAAAGACAAGTGTAACAGTGGTTTTTCTACCTAAATTGCATTAAAAAGTTATTTGATTTTAAAATTTTCTTAACAAAAAAACTTTCAAAAAAGATGGAGAAAAAATTTAAAGACACTTGATGTCATTCTAAAGTAGTCTTTGAATTTCTCTTCATCTTCCTCAAGATCCTCCATCAAGTGATGGAATTCCCCAAATTGGTTTATTTTACCGTTCAATGTATGCACCCACTTACTTTTCTATTTCTGCTCACATAAAGTAAATAAAATCAATAGCTCTTCATCAGAGCTACTGTGGTCCTTCCTACTTAACATAACGAACGAGACTAAAAAACATAGCTTTCTGTGGGGCCACCCCACCTAAATAAAGCTAGCGTAGCTCTCATAGCTCACAGACATAGCATAGCTAGCTCGCATCACGTAGCTTTCTGTGCGGCTGTGCCTGTATTGTGTGTTGTTTTATTTTTAATTAAAATCTACGAAGTATATTAATATTATTTTATAAGAAGAATGGAGAACATGAAGTTCATGCCTTAATACCGAATATTGTTTTTGTGCGTTAGTGTAGGGTTTTTGTACTTTCTTATTTATCAATGTCAGTGGTAATGCATTTAGTATATAATAAATTTATATTGTCTTTTAATTCATTAGCTCAATGTAATGCCCTGCACTTTGACCTCCACAAAGGGCTTCTTTGTGACACTGACTACGAGGAGGTGCTCATAGCAGTGAAGTATCTGGGTAGCGGCCACCTTCTGAGGATTGGGGTTAAAGACGTGAAGCAAGTGGGATTGGAGTCCCCGAATGCTTTTTTGTCCTATATTAGAACTAGCACTTCTTTAGATTGTTACTCCCCTTATAAAAAACTTGAGGAGAGTAACAATCTAAGGAAGGTGTAGGGAATGTTCTTCTTTAGACTGTTACTCCCCTTATAAAACAGAAGTGTGATATTCCTTTGTCCAAAAGTACATTGGACTAATTATCCCTTTTTCTTAATAGTTATTTAGTCATTTATATTCTAAAAAAACATAGGAAAGTAACAATCTAAAGAAGTGCCTTTGAACTTCCTTCTTTGGAGTTCTAGTTATAGAGATTTCTTACTGCAGTGATATCTTTATGAATTTACCTTTTTATGTTGCAGACTGTGAAAAACGAGGTGAACGTTCCTTGCTTGAAGAACTTTGTGGAGTCTCTTTATACACAGACTCTGGACATGTGTACTAAATCTAAACACCGGTTAGCGCTCTTCCCTCTTGTTACCTGCCTGCTGTGCGTCAGTCAGAAGATGTTCTTTCTCCAGAATTGGCACTACTTCCTCGCTATGTGCTTGAACAATCTCAAGAACAGAGATCCTAAGATGTCCAGGGTTGCTTTAGGTAAACTTATTTTAACTTGAAAAACAAACTATAAACATACTGCTCTTTAACATCGTAACTTCCTTTTGCAAACACTTCTAAACTTAATTTATAACTTCTTAACTTATTTTAGTTTGCTTACAATATTTAGACAACTTCAGTCAGACATCCTTATAGCAATATTAATGATTCTTCATAAACATTTTGTTATATTGAATTGATACTTGATACTGGATACTTCTTTGTTCTTCGTTGCTTTATTTATGTCTTCTACTGAATAAGGTATTTTTTTCTGAAAGAGATGATTTTCTGTTAGTTTTTTTAATAGAATTCTAAACTGACTCTAAGAGATTTCTCTGTACTTTGCATAGATTATTCCGATTCCACTTGAACTAATGGAGGTAGAATATGCAAAATTAATAATTTTTCACTCTAATAGATTGCTAGAGCTAGAAAGACCTAAAAATGGTTTTAAGAAAAGAAAGGAATTTAAGACAGCGCCAATATTAATTCACAGAGATTTTGTCAGTCGAATCTATATCCATATTTCTATGAATTTTGTTCGTTTTAGAGAAATTATTTTCATCGTTTTGAAACACTTTTATATTGTGAATTTGTGGGGACATAAAAAAGTTAGTTATATGGAGATTTTCGTTGTACAGAAGTTCGTTATAAGGAGGTCTGAATGTATTTGATTTACCATATTATAGAAAGAGGTTGAATTAATTTTTTTTTTAAGTTTTCTATTCAATCTGTAAAGCAAATATATAAATAAATGAATGCAATATTTTTAAGTTTTTAACAAAACTTTAGAAGAAACATACCTGCCTAATATAATTGCAGAAATATTAGGAGACAATTATATGGCAAAAAATTGATACATTTACTACAAGGTACAACATTTTATTAGGTAATTTAAATGAGTTTTTTTTTTTTTTTTAAATATCAATGAATGTCCAATAATGATTTAAGTCAAGAAGTATTTTAAAATTGTGTGACCAAGTAATTGTAATAATTATTAATAAACCCTTTTTGAAACTTTCAAGCAATAAAACACATACTCTTAAGCATATGAACATTTATGACCATAAAATATTTATACTATTTTTCTCTTTTGTGAAAAAGGGAAATTGCGTTAAAAGCTGTTTTCTCAGGAACTAGATTTTTCCCTGAAAAACGCCTTATATTGTTAGATTTTCACGTTTTAACAGAGTTTTGGGGGGGTAGCGCCCCCAGATTTGGAGCTAAACTTCATTTCTCGATTTCGCCTTGGGGTATGATTTTTCTGAATATTGTCAAAATTGGCCCAGTAATTTAGCTCTACACGTCTGCACAGACTATAGACATTTTTTAAACACCACTTTTTTGGACTCAGGGGACCTCAAAATTTTTTGTGCCATCGCAATACTTTCTCTTTATATGAGAAAGTAAAACATTGTGTAGATAAAAGAATATAAACAAATAAATAAAACAGTAGAAATCAATGGTTATCCATGATTAGAGATCCAAATAATTGTTTCAGTAGAACCTTGATGTCTCAAATTTTCAATTTCCCTTGCTAATTTTAGATTGTAAATAATCATACCTTGATAACTCAAAGTAAAAACATGGTCCCTTAAATTTTGAGTTATTGAGGTATTTTTAAAATAATAATATTTTAAACAAGTAAACTTGTGAATTAAAGCCATTTTGCAAACTGAAATAAACATGGTTGTATTGATTTGGCTCACCCTTTAAAATGTATTATTCATGATGAGATTGTGGGTCCTTGACCCCATCCTTAGCTGAAGAGCACAAAAGCTTCTTACTCTATTCCTTACTGTACAATATTTATGAATGTAATTAAAACTTTAATAATATTTAATTGGAGTTGTCATTATCCAAATATGAAAAGGAAGATTATGAAATAAACATTTAAATTGCATGTTTTGATAATGATTACTTATAAATGATTGATTAAAAGTAGGTTCTGTCTTCCTCAAGTTTTATTTTTGAAATTAGGTTGGAATTAAAAAAAAAATGTTATCAGAAAAAATTGATTTAAAGTTTTTTTTTTTTATGGAGGATTTATTATAATTAAATGATAATAGATACTTATTAAAAAACTTAGACTGTTATTTTCTATCAAACTTTCAAAATTCAGGAGTTTTATCAGTTTGCTTTTAAGTTGTGTAGCTAATACCTTTTTGCAAACTTTGTTGTTTTAGAGAAACTTACTTCAATTATACTTTTAGTATAGTAATGATAGTGATTTTTATGATAATCTTCTTTAGATTGTTACTCCCCTTATAAAGAAAACAGAGGGGAGTAACAATCTAAAGAAGGTGTACGCAGTGTTCTTCTTTAGACTATTACTCCCCTTATAAAAACCGAAGAGTGATATTTCTTTGTACTAAGTACGTTGAACAAATCCCTTTGTCTTAATAGTATATTATGCTACTAGGCTGTGAAGTGAGTTTTTTCTTTACCGCGGCAATAACATTTACTGGCGAGCGAAGCGAGACAGTAAATATTGCCAAGCTAAAGAAAAAACACTTCATAGTCGTGTATCATATGCTATTTTTCCTGAGGTAGCAGACAATGAAAAAACATTAAATATTAATAAATAATCAATATAATAATAACAAATATTAGTACATATTTAAGATTTAAAAAAAGAAACCTTAAAAAGAGGTTACACTATAAGAAAAGATAAATAAAACGCATCGACATCAAGCGGAATTAAATCGTACTAAGCATTTCTACAAAGACTGCAGCGCTACTAACGGAAGTTTTGACAACTGCCAGCAGTACAATAAAAACTTTTTTCGTCCTAGGACGTAAATTTTTTTTTTTTACAGCTAGGAGTAATGAAAAGATTTTTAAGTCCACGTAATGAAAAAATTGATTTTAGCTATGTTTTTTAGGCTCTAAAGTTACTATTTTACAGCCTACCACGGAAAATAGTTATTTAGTTAAAATTATTTATGTTCTAAAAACACATAGGGGAATAACAATCTAAAGAAGTATCAATTTTTATAAGGCTACTTCTTTACTTAAGCACCCCCTATATCCCTTGTCTTAATAGTTATTTAGACAAAGAGACATTTACAGAGTAGTATATATTCCTTAGTCTGTCTTAAATAATTATTAAGACAAAGGGATATTTAGTCCAGTGTACCTCGGGAGAAAAGAATGTCACTCTTGTGTTGTATATAATTGTAATAATATTCCTTAGTCTAATTAACTATTAAGAGAGAGGAATATTAAATTAACAGGTCAAGTGTGTGCTCAGCACACAGCGAGGGTCCGTAGGCCACATAGTGTTTAACTGTAAAGTGTATAAACAGTGTTTTTTTAAAATGCTAAAAAGCTTACTTTGAACCATTCTATGGGTCTGATATTCTCAAAACACACTCTGATAAAGTATTTTTTTGCCCCTGAACCGGACTACAACCATATAAATACATCGAAAAGACCATAATTATAAAAAAAAAAACGTATTTTATCAATAAAAAATAAAATCATATTTTTTTCGAGATTTCCAAAGAGTGGTATCTTTACTTTTGGTCGAAGAATGTTCAGGAATTTTTTCAGATTTTTTGCACTTCACATAAGCGAGATAGAGGGGGGTGGGGGACACGTTTCACACCCACTTCAAACTTGCCTTTTCTTGCCCTATCAAAGTTATATCCAAAGAATTGTATATTTTTGTAATCAGCTCGACGTACCCTTTCATATGATACCCCCCACGGTGTCGAAAAAAGAATGTAAAATTTTTAACCCTTAAATTTTTTTACCCTAATATTTTTGAAAAATATTTTTTTTAAGTCGCTATATTTTTAAAATATGTGGGTAGGTACAAGACACATACATGCCAAATTTCAAAGTGATCGGACGAAAGGTGTAGCCGTGAGAGCACGCGAGAGGACGGACGGACAGACACACGCAGGAAAATATAAGGATCCTTGGTTTTGCCTACGGACCCTAAAAATATGCTCTAAGAAAACTGTAGAACTCATTGTCCTACAGTTTTCTGTATACAATTTAGTCTTACACATGATAAGACTCAATCTTAAAATAGTGTAATAAAACTGACCTAGGTGTCTCAATGTCTTGGGGAGACAAACTCACAAACCTTTGAGACTTCTGTAGAGCAGACTATTGTTTAGAACCAAGGAGGTGGTAAAGTAAAGAAGTGTCTATAAGGGTATTACAAAGTCAAATTTTTTTTTCTCATCGTTTATGACCCAATCTACTCAACTTTTAGCTCTCTTGTAATCAAACTAGATATTTGTGTTTGAGGGATTTGTGATACTGATTCTTTCTAGTTTAGTAATATTTAATTGTTATCTGTTCATTATGAAATATGTTATTGTTTTAGAATCGTTGTACCGTTTGCTGTGGGTTTACATGATCAGGATTAAGTGTGAGAGTAATTCAGCCACCCAGTCCCGACTTCAGAGTATTGTCAACTCTCTGTTTCCAAAAGGATCTAAAGCTGTTATGCCTCGAGAAACTCCTCTCAACATATTTGTCAAGATTATTCAGTTTATTGCTCAGGTAAATTTGATTGTGATCTTGCAGTTAAACTACTATTTACAAATTCTATAAGGCTTCAACTGAAACAATATAATGACTCTAGATCTGTAAGGCCAGGTGCACACTGGAGTCAAAACAGTCTGCAGACAATTTGCGAACTTTCTTCTATGTGTCTGACTTATACTGGAGGCAAGACTGTCACATACCTTATACACAGCGAAATGGATCTCGTGGGACAAAAATGTCTTGCGACATCTCCTAGGCCGGAGGACTCTTTTGTCTTGCACTTGTCTTTGCTTCTTGTGAGCTTAAGGTATCGAAAAAAATTCTGCTGGCAAAAGGTCTCCTGTGCGCCTGGGGTAAGAGGAAAATGTATCAGAGATTTTGTAAATCCTGATGTTACGAGCTCTTTGCAGAGATCCCTCTCAATTAGTAGTTCAATGTGAGAACCATTAGCCACTCAAGTTCCAATGACTCTTCCCAAATGAAATCTAGACCTATTACTGTCAATAGACAATTTTATTTTGTTACTTCTTTAGATTGTTGCTAAATAACTATTAAGACGCAGGAATGTTTAGTCCAATGTACTTTGGGACAAAGGAATATCACACTTCTGTTTTTATAAGGGTAATAAAAGTCTTAAGAAGGACATTCCGTACACCTTTATCAGGGGACTAACAATCTAAAGAAGTACCCTTATTTTCATTGTCATATCTGCTATAACATTTCCAACTATTATAATAAGCCTTCTAATATTTCAGGAGAGACTGGATTTTGCTATGAGAGAGATAGTGTATGATCTACTGTCAGTTGGGCGAGGCTTTAAGCTGATATTGACACCCGAGAGAATGAGTATCGGCCTGAGAGCTTTCCTTGTAGTAGCAGACAGCCTGCAACAGAAGGAAGGGGAGCCACCTATGCCTAGAACATCAGGTGTACTACCTTCTGGTAATACACTCCGGGTTAAGAAGACATACCTTAATAAGGTAATCAACAAAATCCTCTTAAATGTTCTGACAATTGAGGCATTCAAAACCAGAACGGCCATCCCTCTGAGTCCTGACCTGAGATACCTTTGCAGGCCAAGACACATGGCCTGTTCTGGTTGTAGATTTACAACTCTTTAAGCAGCTGGAACCGACCCAACACATGCTGCTATCTGTTGAGAAATAAGATAACTTAATATAGACCACTATGGCACTCAAATATAAGCTAAAACCAAGTGTAAGGACCACTCAGCCTGTTTTGTGGGTTGGCCCACTCTGGTTTTGAACGCCTCAATTGTTAAAGTCTAGTTTTTGAAAAATCAACATCATATCAGAGCTGATTTATGGAGAAGTCAAAATAGCCTGTTGTAAGCTCAATTTCATTTCCAAAATCATATTTAGCTGATTATATTTGTGGTACACTATGCTTCACGTGGGCTCTATCAATATTTATTGAATATTGAAGAAAATAGATAATCATGATGAGTTGATAGTTAAAAAGTATAATCGTAGTAGATTCTAGTAATGAGGGAGCCACTCTGCGTTCTTACTATTCCACTAAACACACATCTTCTTTTCAACTATTATAAAATGTATCAATTCACTACACAAAAACATCTGCTTGTATCAAGTTAAAATTTGACATGCCTGTTTCAATTGTACTTTAGACTGTGTATATGAAGTTTTATTTTAAATCGTTAAATTAGAACATAAGATATTGGTAAAAACTTTTTTATTCAATTTTAAGGTAGGTCTCCTTAAATAGTTTTAACGATCTTTATCACTTCATAGCGATGTCACTGTTGGTTTTACTAAAAATAATTATTTGTAAAAATGTTTGTCTCATCAAATAGGTGATGATAGAATCTTTTCCCGTTTTGAAATTTAAATTTTACATTTTAAGGTCACGTTTACGCGAGTGTTGCACACGAACTTAGACGGATAACGCTGTCCAACAAGATTAGCCTGAGTATTAGTAAAAGGAACTTGTATACAAAATTTCAACTAAATCAGTCAACTTTTACTCAAATTATCGTCGGACGCATAAACGTTACTGACAGACATAGATAGGATGCAGATTTTGTTGAATGTAAAGAAGCTTACTTATGCTTACTTCAATAAGATTTCCTTGCATACAGATTACTATTGTTTTAGGTCCCTTATATGTTATCACTTTGAATTTGTTCTACTTTCAATGATTTTGTAATGTTCCACAATTTTATGAACGTCCGAGCTACCTCACCCAGAATAAAAGTAGCTCCATCAAGCTCAGTGGAGTTGGGGGTGGGTCTTAACAAAAAAAAAAAAAATAAATGAGGAAAAGGGCGCCACTTTATTTTTTTAAACTATGAATAAAACTGACTGGGAATTTCGGGTTAGAGAACATCCCTGGCATAAACCGATATTTTGTTTAATTAATTAATTTTTCCAATTTGGGCACAAGCAAAATAACGAAACTTGTGTTCCCTTTAAAAAAGCCAGAGATAGTCTCCAAAATGGTAAAACAATAAAACATAGTAAAGCAAAATTGATTAAAAAAAATATATATATAATTTTTGGCCTTGCCAAGTAATTGTAGCGTAAAAAAAAAAAACACAAATAATTTTAACTTCTGCTTTTTTTTCTATGCTCGCAAAAGAAGAATATAGTTTAATCTACAGTAGTAATTGGAGCTAACTAATAAATATATATCCGTAATTCCCTTCGGGCGGTCAGAATATGAAAAAACATAAAAAACTCACGAAACTAGGTTATATCCCAAAAACGACACTGCGTGGATGCAGCGAAGAGTTCCTCCAGACAGAGGGAAGTCAAGGTAGGAGAATGTCCACAAACAGTAGGCAGCAATATCCTTCCTAGCACTTGGTACTTGGTACACTTCTAGTAGTGCGAAGTTTTACTAACAAAGCACAGATCACCGGATCTTTACGTTTGATTGTTCTTATAAAAAGCTAAACGTAACGAGCAAGGGTTCACAAGATAGCGTCAACCCAACACCAACAGCCATCGGCAATAAGTCGCAAGGCACGGTTGGTCAACCTACGGAAACCTCCGTAGCTCGTGACGGGAACCACACTGAATCACCGAGTCCTAACTGTCACCCCACCTCTCCAATCTCTTTAGAAAACAATAAGATGGACTTTACGATATAGTGATATGACAACAGGGGATATGATATAGAATATACTGCAAATATAATACTTGGAAATAAATAAACAATCACATCTACGTGAAGGCGTCCCAACTCGTAGACAGATAAATAGTAAACCAAGCAAGGTGCGTCCACCAAGGTATGGTTCATAAATAAAATATAATAACTAGATAGAATATAGATAGAAATTACATTACCAAATAAATAAATATATATTGAACCAAAGAGACCAGAAAAGGCGAGTTAAGGGTTCTAACACTCAACAAAATCTAAATTTAAAAAATAATGTAGACTTTTTCTAGATGTAAAAAAAATGCTACAATTTAATTTTACTATAAAATATTTATTATCTTATATCATATCTCAATAAATTGTTTATTTTTAGATGCTTACTGAAGATACAGCAAGAAGTATTGGTATGTCAGCATATTTCCCTCATGTGAGAAGAGTGTTTGTTGACATCTTAAGAGCACTAGATATTCATTATGGGCGTCCCCTCATGATGACAAACACCCAAAATGTTAACAAGGTATGTAAAGTTTTTTTTTCTACAACCATGTGTTAACCATAAGTTAGCTTTTGATATTTCTATTAGCCAATAAGTTTAATATAATTAGATGGTCACGTGGTGAAATACACATTTAAATTGGGATTGCTACACAATTATAGTTGTTTGAACATTTCTTCCAAAAATAATTTACATAAGTATCTAATTCAAAATTAATGAAATTTAGATATTTTAGATAGAAACAATACAGTCAATTTTAATATTTAAAAAGTTATAGGAAATAATTATGAAATTTAGGAGAAGAATTCAAGTTTTTGTTTGCCTTTTATAAAATGTTTACAGTCAAGAATCTACTCATATGCTTGAGGCACCCATCTAGCTACATAGCTGAATGAAATAGTGTTATATTAGTTGTGTTTGTCTACAATGAATTGATGACCAATTTATACCTCATAAAATGGAATAACATTTTTTACCAAATATATAGCATAGAAGAAAACATTTAGCCTTATTTTTACTAACTTCTATGCTTTCTCTGATTTTCTTTAATTATGCTTTATTTTATTTTATAGTTAAGGTTGATTTTTATTTTTTTTATTTATTATATTATTTTGTTTATAACAAGTGTGTTTAAAAACATTGTTGGTTCAAGCATAAACTTTCTAACAGGCTAAGGTCGAGCTTTCTAATTTTAGGGCCATTGCCCAATAATCCTAAAATATGGCTAAAATGATATGTGTTATTTCCCGATATTTAACGTTCCTTTAATGACTGACACATGTTGAATTAGTTTGTTTTTGCTAAGAGCTTATGGATAAAACTAACAAATATTTTATAGTAATTGCCCTTCTAATTGACTTGACTCGTTAGGTAGAAATCAGTGTGCATTAAAGTTTTGTTATTTTAAACTGATCAAAGGAAATTCCCCACCTTTTAGAATAAAATTCCCCACCTTTTAGGATCTTTTAGAATAGAACATCTATTTTTCCCAAAATGAGATGGGTAGTGGCTTGCAAGTAAGGAAATAAATTTCTTTCAGACTTATAGCCTTGTTTGCACGGGTCGAGTATTTTAGTATTTAGTAGCCCCAGTCGAGTAATTTTGTGAGAGTCGAGTAATATAAATTTAGTAAGTGTTTGCAGGTCGTTGAATTTAGTGCATTAGTATGTCTTCACAGAGACGGGATCTCGTTCGCAAAGCCTTACATTTGAGTTTAAACCTGGGCCTAAACGAATTGGAAAAAATTATCCGCATCGAAATAAATAGAGGACGAGAAATTGAATTTTAAAAAGAAATAATTGTGGTGCTTCTAATAATCTATTACGAGAACTGGCTGTAGAAGATCCCAAAGAATATTTTTCTGCATTGAGAATGTCTGAAACTAATTATAATCAATTGTTAAACATAATAAAACAAGATGTACAGCGATGTGACACATCAATGAGGGAAGCCATCCCAGCTAAAATGAAATTGGATGCAGTCATTTCCTTTTTAGAACTGTCAACAATGCAAAACTATCTACCTTTGCACCTTCAGAGATTAATAATTCACATCGTACCCAATATTACTAATGTACTCGACTAAATCAACATGTCCGGACTGGGCGACTAGAAAACTAGGTAGAGGGGGTAAGCTACTTAACTCTACTAAATTGCACACTCGACCGTGCTTACTCGACTACAACTAAACTACTCTACTAATAACTAAATTACTCGACTAAAACAAAGTGTCCAAATGAGTTGAGTACTAAATTACTAATCTATTCTACTAAAATACTCGACCCGTGCAAACCAGGCTTAAGAGCATCCTAGTATTCCTAGAAGAACTAACAGCAATATAAAAAAGAAGTACTTGCACCAAGTAAGTACTTTGTTGGGTTTTGTAGATTATTCGGCATATGTACTATGTTATTTGCTAAAAGAACATTTTAGTATTTCCCCATCCCGCCCTATATGAAGTAAAAAAAATATATATATATATATATATATATAAACAAATTTAAATAGATCCGCCCAAAAGAAAAAATAGTATAGAGTAAGGAGAGATGGTCTTAAACTTAGATTGCTAAGCTGCACACGCCTTCATTCCCTGATTAATATTAGAACTGCCGAATTTATAATTATTTGTCAAAAAAGAAAAATCTAGTTTTATTCTTGTTGCCTGCAAATTTTTTTGTGAAGCTGTTTTGTTTATATCAGTGTTGGAGTTGCATGAAAAATTGTTACTTATTCACCTAGGGAGTAAAGTAAGCCATTATTCCCTGAGCGAATAAGTTGGCACGGAATCGGCACGGTCCCTAAATCCCAAGGTGAGGCCAAAGGAATTAAGACTGTTTAATTCCCTTGGCTACGCCTCGGGAATACTATCGTGAGGGAGATAATTATTGTGAGGGGAATTATAGTAATTTACACCTGAGGTACATACAAGATTTTATCTCCAGTAGGGAAATAACGCATCTTCATCCATTGCACAGGTTTTATTTATTATTTTAATAAATAACAATAATTGTTAGTACTTTTAATAGCAGATATAAGAGATTGAATATTAAAAACAAATAAGAATTGCAATTAAACTCAAATAGAAGGTTATTTAGATGCAGGATTAAACAATGATAAGCGCAAATTACAAATAAGGTCGAAAAAGCAGTGTCGCCAACCTGATTCCAACAACTTCGCTACATTAGCCATTCATTCTCTACTATTTATAAAATAATTAAGTTGGCAATCCTTCTTTTTCTCCCTGGTTTTACTTTTTCTCCCTACTTTTGAGTTCAGGGAAGAAAAGACTTACTTTAGTCCCTCTTAACTAATTCAAAATCATAACTTTTTCTCCCTACTTGAGATAAAGTCTGTTTTGCCGTGAATATAAAATGTCCCTAGCTCCCTAATAATTTTATTTCTTCTCCTTCTCGTCAACTAGAAAGCTGAAAGTCCTTACCAATGAAAAAAAAAAAAAAATTAAATAAGTATAATAAGCTATTGAGTTTATCATGTACTTAATCAAGATGTAATTTTGTTTTTAAACACACTCATAAATATTTCTTCAATGTTATCAAGACAATAATTTTATTGGTTATATATCAGGGTTTCCCAAACTTTTTCGTTTCGGGAACCCCTTTCAGATTACCGGAGGTATTCGTGGATCCTCAAACCAAGGTAAAAAAAAAAACCTCACACGCTCACGTAGGTAATCAATCAATATAGTGTTGTTTTGTTTGTTTTATCATATCTGCAAATGAATGACGATTGTTTGGAATTTGTGGTGTTTTGTTTTTATTCCATTTTGGTATTGAAGTTGATTGTTGAATGGTTATTTTTATCACATTATTTCACAAATAATATATTTTTTTCATTGGAGTTTTTAATTATTTGAAATATTTATATTTTCCCTGTACTTTTTTTTTGTAGCTAATAGAAAGTATTTAGTTTTTTACTGTTTATTCCCTAATACCTCTTTCACTTTCTTTCAAACGTTATTGATTATGCTTTGCTGTATCCTTAAAAATAAATAAATTATTTATTTATTGTATTGGTAAAATAAACCAAAAAACAGTGTTAAAAACGACAAAATTGTCCATTCATGAAACTTGATATATATATATTAAAATTTGTCTTGGCAGCGGTGTTGTTTATCTGAAGATTTTATTAGATAAACCAAATTTCATGAATGAATAATTTAAGTCCTTACTCAATTCCCTATTCTACCCCTTACTATTAAATGAACTGATAAAATAAATTTTACTTAAATAATTTTAATTTAAATCAAATTATAATTATTATTTACTACGGGAAGCAGACAGTGAAAAATACATTCCTGCACCGGGATTTGAACCACGGCCAGAGCATCTGTACTGGAAATACAGGAGACCCGTGGTTCAAATCCCGGCGCAGGAATGTATTTTTCACTGTCTGCTTCCCGTAGTAAATAATAATTATAATTTGATTTAAATTAAAATTTAAACTTTCCGTAGTATGAAAACTACCAAAAACTTAAAAATTGAATTTAAATAATTTTATAAAAAGTTATATATTAGTAATACCTGTCTGACTAGTCTGTGTCTAGTCAATAATTGTTGCTGCTATTATGTTATTGATATTATTTGAAGTCCTCTGCTGCAGCTCAGTAATTTGAGCCAAATTTTTGGCTGTTTGGTGTGTTTTTATCTTTCATTCTTTTTGTCTTTCTATCTTCTCCTCTTAAACATTAATGCAGGGGCTGGGAAATAAAACAAAAAATCAACTTTAAATAACTGAAGAACAAAAAAAGCTAGGAGAGAGCAAAACATATGTATAGAACCGTACAGACGTACTCTACAGGGCTAACTGGTTAGATAGAATCTGGACCGTGGGCTTGGGTATTAATAAATAGATATAAGTGTAGTTGGAAGGATATATTCCTGGGATGTGGCCCACCCCATTGACCCAACCATGTTCTTGGAACGTGGTGCTAAATATGTAAACATGTCAATATTAATGATATTGTTAATCAATTTTTTATTTGTAAAAAAAAAAAAAAAATACAATGAAAAAACAATTCGGTTAAAAAAATAGTTCCTCATATCACCTCACGATGGATGTGGCATGTGGCACTCTCAAATTATTTTTTTGGCAACATGAAAAATCGTTTAACATGAAATAATACTGAGATCCCGACAAAATACAGGGTGATTCAAAAAGAATGAACCGATTCCATGATTAAATATTTTATTAAGGAAAAATAGCAAAAAAAAAAATCGAACTTATAATGCAATTATTCTACTCACAGTCAAGTTTTATTTCACATGTTACAAGTGTTCAATATGGCCTCCCCTTGCAGCACGCACAACATCAAGGCAATATGAGAATTCTTCCCAAACACGTTGAAGCATCTCAGGATCAATTGAATTGATCATTGTTGTCATTCAATATTTTAAGTTATTCAGGTCAGTTGGTAATGAGGGAACAAAGATTTTATCCTTTACAAAGCCCCAGAGAAAAAAAATCACAAACAATGATTTAATTTTTGCAAACTCGAGAACACAAAACTCCTTCTGTTGAGGAGTCGCCATTTTGACAGTAAACAAACAACTGAGCTTCATTGAGAGACCGATGCACCTGGTGCGGACTCACGACAACCATCTGAAACTTAGAAACCTAATCTTTCAAACAGCCACTCTCTCATTCTGATTCTTTCATTTACTTACAAAATATTTGATCATAGAATCGGTTCATTCTTTTTTAATCACCCTGTACAAAGTATTTTCATACATTTTTTTCTTTTTATACGAAATAATAATTGCTTAACACGGAAAGATTTCACTTCCCGGGATGAACAAAATACATACTCCATATTTAAGCCGGCGAGAATGAAGAGGGGTGTGAAATGAAAATGAGACACCCAGGCGAGAGCTCTTTAACTCGGCTGTGAAATACCAACACCTGGAAGATGAGACGATAATGTTTGTGATATCGGTTTCTGTTTAACTCTTTGAATTACACCTATCTCGTAAAAACGGACTTATTTTTCTTACTTGAAATTATCGCTCTCATATTTTAAGGATTATAAAGATATATAATATTTTATTTGTCAGTTAGTATTTTGAATTCGGTGATGGGTAGGTCAAAGTCAGTAAATTTTGTGTCAAAATTGGTGAATTTTCGGTGTTTTTGTATTTTAAATAATAGTATATTATGTTACAAGGCTGTGAAGTGAGTTTTTTCTTTACCGCGGCAATTACATTTACTGTCGAGCGAAGCGAGACAGTAAATATTTCCAAGGTAAAGAAAAAACACTTCAAAGTCGCGTAGCATATGCTATTTTTTCCGAGGTAGCAGACAATGAAAAAACATTAAATATTAATCACTAATCAATATATAATAATAACAAATATTAGTACATACTTAAGACTTAAAAAAAGAAACCTTAAAATGAGGTTACACTATAAGAAAAGATAAATAAAACGCATTGACATCTAGCGGATTTTTATCGTACTAGAAGCATTTCTACAAAGACTGCAGCACTACTAACGGAAGTTTTGACAACTACCCGCCGAAAAGAAAAAATCTTTTAGTGCCTAGGACGTAAAAGATTTTTTCTTTACAGCTAGGAGTAATGAAAAGATTTTTTAAGTCCACGTAATGAAAAAATGGATTTTAGCTATGTTTTTTAGGCTCTAAAGTTACTATTTCACAGCCTACCACGGAAAAAAACTTTTTTACATGTACAATATCAAAGAAATTAAGATGAATATAAACTTCTAAAAAAGTTAAAGTATTTAAAATTCATTATATTTGTTATTATTTTTTTTTTCGTTTGTTTTATTATCTTTATTATGTACTTACATACTAATGTATGTACATATCGTGTAATAATTTGAAATGTGAATAGTGTTAGTGTATTTAATATGAAGTGTTGGACAATACATATATACCTCCTATAAGTGTAAATTAATAAAATTTAACATCAAAAATATTGTTTGTTTTTTTGTATGTATCGTTTAGCACACAATTTTTTTAACACGAAAAAAATATTTTGGTTCCCTCAGTGTCGTGTTAAACTGTTTTCACTATATACATTAAAATTATTATTATATATTTTTTTTTAAATATTATATTTCTCGAAATATAAATATAATGGTAAAATTCAAAGAGCAAAGCAATTAGTTTATTTTAATGAAACCAACAAAGGCTTGTATTTAGTTGGGATCACCGCTTTACTGATTGACCAACTTAGCAGAGGTTTAGCGACAGTAAACTGTAAAATTTTGTTCTTTCTGCACTTCTTTAGATTGTTACTCCCAGGGCTCGATTTGAGGCGGAACGCGACGGAACGGCACTCCGGGACCTCTCTCTCTCTGATAAATAAAACAAAATTATCGGCACTAAGATTTGCACTAAGAGTGTGGCTTTATGTCTAAAACTGCATAAAATGCTGTTTTTGAACGTTTATTTTTCAAATTTTTCCCGGGTGAGGCCCCCGGACCCCCCCTTCTATAGTGGAGGGGGGGAGTGGGTAGGTTGAGTTCCGGCACCTCAATTTCTAGAAATCAAGCACTGGTTACTCCCCTATGTTTTTTTTAGAATATAAATGACTTTGACTTGATAACTATTAAGATAAAGGGATGTTTATTCCAATGTACTTTGGGACAAAGGAATATCACACTTCTGTTTTTATAAGGGGAGTAACAGTCTCAAGAAGATCATTCCGTACACCTTCTTCAGATTGTTTCTCCCTTCTGTTTTTTTTAATAAGGGGAGTAATAATCTAAAGAAGTGCCCTTTCTGTTTTATTCACTATGAGGAACTTTGATTGATAGTAATTATAAATTTAAAACAGGCCTGAAGAGAAAAAAATTGTAATAAAAGAGTATTATTAAAATATTATTAGTAAACTGATAAAATATTATTTTCAATTTTTACATCACCTTCTTGCACCTTGTTTATGTAATTTATTATTTGCTGCATTTCCTTAAGTTTTGATTAAATCTTCAAAACTATTGTATCCATACTTTCTATTTGCTAATTAAGTTAATTGTTCTGTGATATTAAGTGGTTTAAAGTTTGTTATTTTTTGCTTAAATGTTGTTCAACTTATTATATAGCTAGTCACATTTTTCACCTGTATCCATTTTGGATTGGGCTTTTCCTCTTGTTGGTATAAATGTAAATTTGTTGGTAGAGATTTTTCCGAAAGTAAATAGACCTTGTTAATTCTAATAATTTCTTGCTATTGTTTTTTTTTTTTTTTAATTGTAAAATTTGTTTGCATTGTCACATTTATTATTATTATTATTTTATTTTTTTGTCACTGTTTTATTTTATGTGCAATTAATCATAATGTGATAAATGCATATTTGTTTCATTAATTGAACCATTTGAGTACCTAAGATTTTGATACTGTGACTATTATTGTTGTTTATACATTGGCCCTCTTGAGAGGTCTAAAGAGTAAGGTCAACAACTCTAGTATTCATTAGATTCTCTCTACTAAAGAACTAGGGTTACTTCTCTTGAGCAATGTACTCAGTTTCTATGGGGCTGTCTTCAGTCTGCTTAGAGGATAGATTACTATTAGAAAGAGTACTAAACCAGGTCTGCTCCATGGACTTACTTACTTAAAGTTGCTATCACGCCGAATCTAGGGCGCACAGTGCCATAGCGAAGGTTTTCCAATCTTTCCGGTTTCTGGCCAAGACCTTTACTTGTCCCCACGTAAGCTGCTGATTGGCGTCGCTAATTTCGTTGTGAAGACTGCGTCGCCAGGTGCCTCTAGGTCTTCCTCTCTGCCGGCATCCTTGAGGATTCCAGTCGAGGGCTTGCCTACTTAAGTCATGAGCATCCTTGCGCAGGGTATGTCCAAGCCATCTCCATTTTCTTTCCCGGATCTCGATTTCAATGGGTCTTTGGTGGCTTCTACGTAGAAGTTCAACGTTTGTAATCCATCGGTCCGGCCACCATATTTTATAAATTTTGCTGTGCCTTCAGTTGACACAAGCCACGTCTCACATCCATAGAGCAATACTGATTTCACATTTGTGTTGAAGATTCGTAATTTTGTGTTAGTGCCAAAGCAGGAAGAGCGCCAGATGGCACCTAGTGCTGCGTATGCTGCTCTTGCTTTTCGAATCCTCGTTGCGATGTCAAGTCGAGCACCTCCATCTTGGGCAATCTGACTGCCTAGGTACACAAATGATTCCACATTCTCGATATCACGGTCCTCTACTTGAAATTTTCTTCCATGATCTATGTTAATCTTGAGACATTTTGTCTTTTTAACATTAACTTTTAGTCTGGCATTCCGGCTCCATGGACTGCTTTGGACTTATTTGTTCTTTAATCCCTCCTTCTTTCTTTCCTAATTGTAGGCCACTATTACTATTCTCGTCAATATACAATACTAGGTCCTCTAATGCTAATTGTACTTAGAAAAGGCATTTAATTTGTTCTCCTCAATATTAAATTCCTCTTCTGCAAATCACCTTCTAGAGTTATCATTTTGTATAAATGAAAAATATAAAGTTGCTGCAAAGACTGGACAGAGAATGCAGATGGTTCAAATTTCCTCTGGGCCAATTTAGTTGTGGAAGAAAGTTTGATGCTCTTTGTTTTATTTGAAACCTTACTCTTCATGTTAATGTAGCACAGTAAAAAATAAATTATTGACTCAAAAAATCTGTATGTATTTTACCAAATTGAGACAAAATTTGTAATGAATACATACCAGTTTACCAACATACACTTTTTTTTAAAAATAAATGTTATTCTTCTGCTATTGATTCCTTGTACCTTATTCATAACCATCAACTAGGATCCAGATACTCCACTCATCCATCATAGTAGTGTCACAGAATTGTAGATAAAATATCCTCCGCCCTTGAGAAGAAGTCTTCTTGGGCTGCCTTCTTTGAGAAGCACAAGATTTTGATTGGGCTTGGAGCACCAGCTTGCTTTGGAAGCTCGATGCCACCATCTTCTTTCCTTATTATTTTATTCTTAAATGAAAATCACTTCTATTAATTATTTCTTTTATTTATTACTATACACATTTTTTTTAATTTATCTGTCTACTTATTATTTATTTTTGAGTATTATTACTATTTATTTAATTTTTGTTATCCAGCTAGTGCTATCATTGGACAGTAATCTTACATCTAACATATGTTAATACTATATTATATATACGAGTATGTACACCTGTATTATATCTGTTATGTTGTAGCAAAAGAAATTTGATTAATTAAACAAATTTATTTGTATTCTACTGAATTGCAATCCCTCAGTATGTCTATTCATTTTAGGAAGTACCAGTAACATAATATTTTAGGTGTCACTTGTAACAAATATTTGCCTAAAAATTAATTATTTTTGTTGATTATTTATTTGATGTTTCTTATATTAAAACTGTTATTACGGCTACTTCTGTATTTAGTATAATCTGATACTGAAGTAGGATGACAATAGTTGATTTTTTTTTTGGGGGGGGGGGGGAATGCATTAACGCACTTTGAGACTTGACCTACCAGCTAAACATCCCCTCCCTTGTGTCTTAGTATCAGAGATGAGCTTGTCCCCTAGCTTAGAACAGTATAGTTGATGATCATGGTGACATGATCTTTGAATGACGATAATCTTGATAGCTTAACCTGTTGCTAACATGATTTCTTGAGATGCAAAATGATGAGAGATGCTTCAATTAATGATAATAAAATCTCAGTTTACTTTGGTAACACATTACTAGAAAAAAAACCTCTTTTATAAGCTCTTCTATAATTCTTCTAGTTTTTCATAAAATACAAACTAGGTTTAAAACCTTTGTTGTATTGACTGTTATTTTTTGGTAATCCAACCTAATGAATCAGTTACATCACTTGTTGTTGAAAGAAATAAAACACTGTAATTATAAAATATAAGTTTATTGGTCTATTTTACAATTTTTAATTTATTATAAATTAAACTGATTTCAGCCTCTAAAATACTAAGATAAAACAATTTATAAATGTACGACGGCTATAGTATCTGAAGATAGCCGTCATACATTTATAAATTGTTATTTCTTAGTATTTTAGAGGCTGAAACCGGTCTGATTTATAATAAATTAGAAATTGTAAAATAGACCAATAAACTTATATTTTATAATTACAGTGTTTTATTTCATTCAACAAGTGATGTAAACGATTTATTAAACTAGGTCTGTTTGCGATGAAACCATCAATCTATCCCTCATCACATTATGCATTATAATATTTTGAACTGTACTAACAAATTATAATTTTTACATTTGTGATTGCAAGTTAACCCTTGTGTGCAAACTGCATTATTGTGAATATCGATTGCTTTGATTGTTTATTTACCTTTTAAACCTCAGTATTGTTTTAACTTAACTTCCTTAACTTGCATTTTGACTTTTTTTATTGGAATATTTTAACCCTATTTTTTTTTTATTGCATTTTTCCACTATTACCTAAATTTTTTTGACATCAAAAACTAAATCATGGTGCAATTAATGATTGGCTTAAAATCACTGGTTTTTTTAAAAAAAAAAAAATCTGTTTTATACATTTTATTTTATTTATTTATATTATTATTATTATTATTGATCTATTTATTTTTTGTCAGCGTTTGTGTATTATAGTGCTTTGAGTTTTGAATTATATTATGGTACTACGATTTTGATTTTAAAAGCTTTTTAATAAAGTTTTAATAAAATAACGGTGTTGAGTGTTAAATTGCTTTGACAAATGCACTTACTTATTGTGGATGTATTTCCATCCAAGGGGCTTACTTGTGGAATAAGCAGAGGTGAATCAGTACCTTGTAAATTAATTTGTTTTTGGAAAAACCACCACTTTAACCTAAAATAATTATAAAAATGCCTTTCAATGAATATCTTTCTCATACAGATTGGTAAATTACACTGTTCTGCAAAAAAAAAGCTTCAGAATGAAAATTTCCTTTTTTGAAGTTTTTTGTGTGGTGAATCCGAGAATCTGAAGTCAAAATTTCTCCTATACATACAGTTTTTCCGGCAAATGAACCTTAAGTTTGGAAAAATTGTGTTTTTGAGGGTTTTCAACCCAACTTTTCACCCAATAAAATTTCGTAGTTATCAAATATTGTAATTTAGCATATCATATTTAATTGAAAAAAATATTCCCCCCCCCCTCATGTTGGGAGGCACAATAACCCCCCTCCTCGGTCACATATATTGTAATTCTCTAGAATAATGTCAGAAGAATCACAAAACTTTTGTTATATGACTGAAAAAGTAATAGAAAAAATAATTTCAAGATAAAAAGAACTTTTTATATACTACGTTTTTAAATTTTCTGTTGAAGCGTATGTAATGTTGATAATATAATTGTTATTGTTGTATAATATATAATGTTAGTGAAAAAAAAAAAGTTCCGAATTTATTTACTTCACATAAATGACAACCATCTAGAGAGCAGATCTTAAACCTATAAAAGGACAAATCTTTGTACAACGGATCTCCCCAACACCAAATCTAAAGCATGCCATCGATATATTTGAAACAATATAAATAATATAATCGATAAATAATATAATCGATATTTCTTGTTTTGCTGTCATTCAATGTTTATCTATCACAAATTTGAGACCCGTCAAAATGAAGATTGCCTAAGTATGGGATATGGCAAAACAAATAAAATAACTTGCGGATTTTTTCCGAACTAACTTTCCGTACAGCAAAATTTGCTGAAAACCAATTAAATTCTGCTGAATGATGGCAAAAAGTATTAAAATAATGCATTGTCATCGTGTTCTGAGCTATGCTAAAAGTTTCAAATGTCTAGCTATTCGGGAAGTTAGTTAGAAATCGATTGCCAGGTTTGTACCGGACAAACAAACAAGAAAGCAAGCTAATAAAAACGTAGTAATGACTCATTATTAGGGAAAATCTTTTCTTTTTTTTTTAATCTTCTTAAAAAAGTAGGGTCAGCAGTTTTTTTTTTACTTTAGATTCGTGTTCTTCATGGTTTGAAGATATAAAAAGAAAATTTACGAAATTATTTATGGGCGAAAAGTTGGGTCAAAAACCCCCAAAAACACAATTTTTCCTAACTTAAGGCGCATTTTCCGGAAAAACTGTACGTGTACGGTTGGGAGAAATTTTGACTTCAGATTCGGATTCAGCGACCTCAAAAACATAAAGTTCAGATAAAATTTTTTTGGGGCCCGAAAATTCGTTAAATTTTGCAGAACAGTGTTATATGATATTTAAAAAAAATAAATTTGAATGTTGGATCTTTGTATTTAAGAAGTTAAAAACAGCATTATTGAGAGTCAGGTTGCACATTATTATTTAAACCTAAATAGATATTGAAATACCTTTGGGAAGCTTACGCTGAAATTTAAGTTTTAACTCACTACGTTCTATTATCAGAAGTTTCATTTATGTCTTTTTTATTATTAATAATGATTACAATGGGAGTTGTATTTGTGACTCAAGCTCCACTCTATTGATTGGATAAATTGATGTGTAAAAATTATGTGATGGCTGATCTATTAACTCTGTAATGATTTTATATTGTTGAAAGAGTGGAACATAGAAATCAAATAATACAAGGTATATCCACAAAGTAAGTTCCTTTCCTATTTCTATCCGCAGCAGCGCTGCGATCGCAGTTCTGAGCATGTGCGGCTGTTACTCTGACTCAAGGAGAAGAAATGTATGCCATTTTCAGATCGCTGCTGCCGACGTGTTCTTTGTAGTGCTTCTTTATAATGTCAGCCTTAATTGGAAATGCTGCCGCTTGTGAAATCAGATCTGTGATTCGTTTACTAAATGCAAAGGAAGTTAAAACAAGTGAAATTTATCGGAAAATCTGCAAGGTTTATGGACAAAATGCTATGAGTTATTAAATGGTTAGAAGATGGGTCAGACTGTTCAATGAAGGACCTGATCAAGTGCACGATGAAGGACGCCTGTCTTTCGTTACTGATGAATAATCGGCGGCATTTTCAATTAAGGCTCTCATTATAAAGAAGCACTAAAAACAACACGTCGGAAGCAGCAATCTCAAAATGGCATACATTTCTTCTCCTTGAGTCAGAGTAACTGCCGCACATGCTCAGAACTGCGATCGCAGCGCTGACGCGGATAGAAATAGAAACGGAACTTACTTTGTGGATATACCTCGTATTATTAGCAGCCAGATAGATTATTATTAGAAAAATCACATCCTTCACCTAAGTGTATTTATGGGATAGTTGATTTTCCAGTTATAGTTTAATGATATTAAAATACTGATGTAAGATGTATTTAATTGTTAGAGGATAATACATTTTTAAATCATTCTTAGTTATTTATTACAGTTATTATTAAAAGCACAGAACATATCAAATTTAATTTGAATTATTGTAAAACTTACTTATTCACTTTTTAATGTTGTAGGAACCAGATGAGATGCTTACTACCGGAGATAGAAAACCACGTATAGATCTGTTTAGAACTTGCGTTGCTGCAGTTCCTCGACTTATACCTGATGGTATGACAGGTGGTGAACTTGTGGATCTCTTATCTAGGCTTACAGTTCATATGGATGAAGAGCTTAGAGGCCTCGCCTACCAGAGTCTTCAGACTTTGGTCATCGACTTTCCTGATTGGAGAAATGATGTCGTTCTAGGTAAGACCTGGATAAGAATTTCAAATACCTTTGAAAGTCTTTATTGATATCCGCTAACATTAATGCGGCACAAAGACTTGGTTGCCCCAGACTATGCAACCTTAGCTAGCAAAATCAGTTTATAAACTGAAGTAATTATGAAAGGATCTAGTTAGTTGTGCTTGAGCTGTAGAGTACTAGTGTTGGCAACCATTTTGCCCTCCACACTGCAGGTAACACAACATGGTTGCCCTCATTAGTCACCTCCAAAACTTTGATTGAACCTGATGTTTATCTTCAACCTGCGTACAGACCTGCATCATGGCAATTTGGCAACCAAGGCAGCTCTTATAGGTCACTTAAATTTAAATTTTAGGTCAATAAACTGTACATTTCATTACATCTTTGCAAATATACCTATTTGTTCAGCCTTATTGACCTCACATATTTATTTAATAGAATTTTTTTTTATTCCGGGGGGCTTTTACACCTGAAGATGCAGGCCACTTAGGTGGGCCCATTGAACAAACCTGGGTTAGTAACCAACTCTTCACATTAGAATATTAGAATGAAGTGTTTGGTCGTTAACCATAACTCTCCTTCGATTTGACTCGAACTGAGAGTGTAGACCATGGTTTCCAGGCCGAAACCTGGTGGCGCTACTCTTTCGAGCAGCTAGCCATTTATTTAAGCAATGCTGGTTGAACATAGAGCATGATTCTATTAAATCGCTTTAATAGAACTTAAAGTGATTTCTAATTTGATAACTTGAGGGGCTTTCCAATTTAAAAATTAGATTTTTAATTTCATGATGTCCACTAACTTATTTCAGAAAAACCTTTTTGGATTAATATCACTGAACTAAATGTTTATCTCTAACCTGCCCCATAATTTTAAAAAACAGCAAGAACATTAGAATGAAGTTAGTCGTTTTAACCAAAATGTTGTCCAAACTTGTTCTTATTGAATAAAGAGAGTAAACATTTTAATTTAAATTAAATTATAATTACTATTTATAAAGGGAGACAGGCAGAGAAAAATAATGAGAGTAAAAATGTTTAGCGTATTGTCAAATCATTTATCATATTTAATGTTTAGTTTTTATAAAAATGTCTGCCTTTATTTTAGATTAGTCGTTTCATTTATTTTTATTGGTGTCATTAATTTTTCTGTTTAATCATTTCATTATTTTATAATTATTTAAAGATCTACGAATCATAACAAAACATTTATTTTATTTGGAATAAATGTGGTTGCCTGAGCAATGTTTTATAAAAAAAACTATAAAGTAATAGTCATTCTTGAGAATCATAGAGAACTTTTCATATTATAGTTTCAATGAGTTTTTTTAGTTTTTAATATCTATCTAACCAGTAGTATAATAATCACCAAAACCAGATCTGGTATTTTAGTTAAGTTTTTTCTCTTTTTTTGTTTTATCTCACACCTTTGATTTGAAGTAAGCTTTACTTACATTATTTATCTTCAAACTATTACCAGGGGCCCCACTTTTTTGTGCTGTAACATCTTGTTGTTTAACAATTTTACTGTATATTTACACAATCAAATTTTGTTTATAAAATATATTTATTGATCATGAAGTTAATTTATCATTCAGATATTTGGTAAATCTGCAGTTATCCAGCCACCTAAGAAAAGAGGTTAGAAAATTAATGTTACCTAAATCGAATGTATTGTTTGGACAAAGGAATATCACATCTAAAATGTATTAATTATATAGATATAATCTTTCAAATGTATAACTCTTAAAAAATGAACTCTTTTGACAAAGGGATATAATTTCTTAAGTGCGAAATTGGGCCGCCAAGCGATTCTCGACTGTATGGATAACTGCAGATTAGCCGGATTTTTTTTTTAATTTTAATTTTAACTTAAATTAAAACCAACCAATAGTCACAAAACCAATTATCACTAACCCACCGTCACAAAACCAACCATCACAAAACCTACCGTCACAAAATCGACCGTAACAAAACCGACCGTAATAAAACCGACCGTAACAAAACCAACCGTCACAAAACCTACCATCACAAAACCGACCGTAACAAAACCAACCGTCACAAAACCTACCATCACGAAACCGACCGTCACAAAACCTACTGTCACAAAACCTACCATCACAAAACCGACTGTCACAAAACCGACCATAACAAAACCGACCGTCACAAAACCAACCGTCACAAAACCAACCGTCACAAAACTGACCGTAACAAAACCGACCGTCACAAAACCAACCGTCACAAAACCAACCGTCACAAAACTGACCGTAACAAAACCGACCGTCACAAAACTGACCGTAACAAAACTGACCGTAACAAAACCGACCGTCACAAAACCAACCGTCACAAAACCAACCGTCACAAAACCAACGGTCACAAAACCAACCGTCACAAAACTGACCGTCACAAAACCAACGGTCACAAAACCGACTGTCACGAAATCTACCAATGATGATAACTTGAGTAAAAGATGACCGATTTAGTTGAAATTTATTTACACATGTTCATTTTACCATTTTGCCAGGAAATATTCTTTGGACCACGTTATCCGCCTAAACGTTCGCATGGAACGCTCTCATAAAAGTAAGCTTCAATTGTAAAATTGGAATTTTATGTCGTGGAAAAAATTCCAACCGATAAAATTCCAACCTTCCTGTATTCAATGAGACCAGCAACTTTTATAAATACATTTTTTTAGTAAAACTAACACCGACACCGCTATGAAGTGATGAATATCGCTATATTTATTAAAGCGGACCTAAACATTTAAAATAGAGAAAACAACGTTTTTACCGATATCTTAAATTCTAACGTAAAGTTTTTAATAAAACTTCATGCACATTGTCTAAGGCACAATTGAAACAGGCATGTAAAATTTTAACTTGATACAAGCAGAAGATTTTGCGTAGTAAAGTGATAAATTTTAAACTGAGCGTAGGTAGGGAACAGGACTGTAGCCTATTCAACCACTACAACCACCCTCTTAACTATTTACTCATCATGATAAACTTTTATCTCAATATTCAATACATACATATTTATTGCAAGACGCTCGCTTCAATGATAAAATTTTTTTTTCTTTTAATTTTGCCTTAATTCCTCTTAGTACAAGTAGTTAGTTACTCTAAGTACATAGTAGTTACTTACTAAGTACAAATAGTTAGTTATTACTTCGTTCCTAACGTGTGACCCTCGACACCACAATATTTATTTTTTTCTACTTTTAGGTTTTATCAGTAAAAGCCTTAAGCGGCACACGGTCAATAGTATTGTCAATATACAAAAGTATTGTCAATGCTATTGACCGTGTGCGGAGTTGGTATTGATAGAAGAAAACAGTATTGATGAAAATTTGTTATTGAATTGCATATTGACAATAGTATTTTCAATAATAATAGACCTTAGGGCTTTAGACCTTAGCATATTGCTATATTATGAATACAAGATGATAAATTTGTTTTGCAGGGTTTACTCAGTTTCTGTGCAGAGAAGTGCCCGACACTTCACCGCAGTTATTAGATAATGGTCTGAGGATGCTACTACAGCTGCTGACAAGTTGGCGCAACGCCCTTGGTCGAGACCAGAGCCAAACTCAAACAACTACTCAAGTAGTTAGTCATACTCAGCCTCCCAGTCAGCCTGCATCATCGAGTCAGGCTTCTAGTCAGCCCTCTACTCAGTCATCTCAGACTTCTCAGTTATCTCCTACTGCATTGACTCCTAAACGTCATATTATTGATAGTCAAACACCTGTAAGTATAATATTTATAATATTAATTAATTATTTTTGTTTTTTAAATTAGGAAATCTTCTCTTGATCCTTTCTTAACCTCCCACGGCTAGTATAGTTACTGAACTTCCATTTCTGTTTTTACCTAATAATACCATTTTTAGGATCCATTGGCAAAAAAACGAGGACCCGTATACACAGGCCCGTTTAAGACGTTCACTGCGCCCTGGGCATCCCATCACAATGTCCCCCCCCCCTACCCCCAAAATTCTGGTGTTTCTTATGATCTTATGGTTACACAAATTTAGCTTTACTATATTACTATAAAGTTTAATGTATCATTACGATATTTATTTTGAATTCCACATAAAACTTTTCTAGGATAAGGGATATTTGGTTACTTTAAACATAAAACCCTTGTAAAGTTTAGCCGTGCCCCCTCCCCCTCTAACCTTTTGAGTTGCGCCCCAAACCTCTTGCGCCCCTGGGCACATGCCCATTGTGCCCCTATAGTTAAATCGGCCCTGCTTATACATTCCTGTGCTTGTCTATAATGCACGATCTCCAAAGGTACCTAACAAAAAAAAATTGATACAGTGCAGTAATGTTATGTGTAAGTTAGTTAATAGCTGCGCTCAAGCTTAGGCTTAACCCTTTGACTGCGGCATAGAAGAGAGAAAAAAGTCCTTCCTGGGAACGGATTTTTTTTTTTCATTTATTTATGTTAGTCCGGACTCAGATATGCATGAAATTGCATCAGAATCGTTTTTCTAATGTTTATTGTTTATAAACATAAAAAAAACATTATGACGCACCATGTGCGTCATGCAGCCACAGAAAGGACAATTTATCACTGAAACGGGCATGACGCACCATATGCGTCACCATGACGCATCGTGTGCGTCATGGTATTATTATTCTATTTTTACTTATTTTATTATTCAATACGTAAAAAAGTAACAAGTTTGTAAAATGTATCGTGTAATTGAAACATGTAAACACTTGGACCATATTAATTATTCATAACTATTGATATATGTATAAAAATATTTTTTTTTTTAAGGTTCCTTTTCACCCCAGCCATCTAAAGTATTTATTTTAGAAATTAATATATATCGGAAGAAAGAAAAAATAAAATAAAATACAAAATGGGAAGAGCAAAATGTTAGGAAAACGGTGAGACGCAACAGGTGCGTCATTAATGACGCACCTGTTGCGTCATGTCGTTTTGAAGAAAGCAATGTTTAGTGCCCCAGTTAAAAAATCTAAACTTGTCAAATAATATCCCTAAAAATTAGTAAATACGCAAGTAATGCTAGCTAATGACTTACTTTTATCAATAAAAAATGCTGTATAATTTACCTTATGCGAGTAGCGTACTGAGGGGCCAGAAAAAAAGAGAAAGCAAAAATACGCGTTACTAAGCACAAAAACAAAGGAAACGAGAACGACTCACTCCATACAACCCTTGGACTAGTACGAACATGACCACCCCTCTTCTAAACCGATATCATATGGCAGAGGCTCCCCCACTCCTTTTTTGGAGAGAGGCTTTTATTCTGTCCATGACACACCGTAAGCGTCATGCAGTTTCTCTAAAGAGACAATATGTGACGCACATGGTGCGTCCTACCGCAGTCAAAGGGTTAAGCGGCCAGTTAGCAAAACTAGTTTTTAACCCTTAAAAGTATTTAGTATAAATTGTATCATGAATATTGTACCAAGAGCTGTATTTTATCAATAGATCAATAAATAAATAAAAGAAGTACCCAAACCCAGCAAAATTATTGGGAATCAACCTAAAATCATCCCTCAACAACCAATGACTAGAGATTGCTCCCAAATTTGGAGCTAAAATTCATTTCTCAAGCCTCAGGGTATGATTTTTCTGAACATGTATGCCAAATGTTGTCAAAATCGGCCCTGCAGATTAGGTTCCAGGTGTCTGCACAGACAGACATTTTTTAAAAACCAAATATCTTTCTTGGTTAAATTTAAACAACATTGATTTCCTCTTTTCCAATCTTTTGTTGCTTTCAAAAAGATTTAATATATAACAATTTGTTGTAATTGTGCAGAGATTGGAGCAAGTGAACAGTGTACTTCACTTGGTGGAAGGTTTCGCCCTGGTTATGCTGTGCAGTTGCAGGTTAACACCTCGCAGACTATCACTTCATATACTCAGAGAAGCAAAGACTCTTCTTAAATCCTTAAGCGGTTAGTATTCTACTTGTACTGAGTAAACATAAGACTATTTGTAAAATAACACAGGTACCTGAAATATTGTAGAGAGTTTGAAATAAGCTAATTTTTAACATTCTTCAAATTATTAATTTTAAATTGCTTAATTTATTTTATTGAACAATATTTTTGTTAAAGCCACAGTTTCTTTATTTATTTATTTATGTATACATATATTATTTATTTATATTTTATTTTATTATAATATGTTAAGGAAAAGTATATTTTTTGATTTTATATTAAATATTTTATTTGTTCCGGAGCACAAGTGAGTGTGTCCCCCTTTGTGAGCTAATCTTTGTTTAGAACCTTCATATTTCTCACAGATCTTTGTATAGTTTTATTTTTATATTTATTTTGTATTGGCCAACCTGGCCAGAGCAGTTGCAGTTTGCAAGTCATATTTAAGGGAAGTGAGTATGTGGAAGTGATATATCTGCCCGGATAAATTATTTTCTTCATCTCAGTTATAATCCAAGGTAATTGGGCTTTCTTTATGTTCCTTTATTATTACTTTTATAATTATTATTTTTATACCTCTACTGGGCACTATCTATTTTCCCTTTTCATTTGAATCGGAGGATTTTCGTGGTCAGTTTAGATCCGAAGCCCCAACTCTACAATATTTAAGCCATTTTATTATTAGAACCGGGGACCGAGTGCCCACGGCGCTCGAAAGGAAGAGCAATTTTTTTAAATGTGTCGGAAAAATGAATAAACAATTCCATTTTCAGGCATATTATTAAGTATGCTTGGTTATCCAATAAGTATAAAGCTAAAAGGTTTGAAAATCAATTTCATTTAATAAATATATTATAGTCCAGTTATTTTAGTCATAAATATAGCTTCTGTTCTAAGAAAAATCGGAGCTTCAATTTGACGTTTTGGAAAACATACTAAAAATCGGCAACAAGATTGCGGTCTTGTTACATTCAAATTTTTCATACCACGTTCCACATTCAAGGTGGGACCTATTCGTTACTCATAAAACCATGTTTCGCTATTGCTATTGTTACCGTAACAATTACCTTTATAAAATATTAAATCACTGGGAGACTAATATTTTTAAACCACGTCCGAAAAAACTTGAAATGTCGCTCGTAGATATAGAATAACAGATCCCACTATATGGAGTTGCCTCATCAGGGAAAATCCTAAGTTATTGGTCGTTGTTACGCCTTGTGCAGAAACTTCGGAGCAATTTATTATCCAAACTGTTTATTGTATGTAAAAATGAACATAATGTGTCCTGTGTGAAAATTTATAATCTTTAATTTTTATTTGATCCTCAATTGGTCTCTGAACCAGAGGAAGCGAGACATTCGCAAAAATACGTAAAAAGTCATGCAAACAGTTACAGTAAGCTAGAGTTTTTGCTAAACCGTTCGTTGTACGTAAAAAATGAATCAGACCTTTTTTATGGGGAATTTATTATTCTTTCTTTTTGATCGTCGCCATAATTTGCCTCCGAGCTATAGGAAGCGAGATATTTGTAATAATATGTACTTAAAAAGTCGTGCGGCGACGGATACTAAATATTTATAGATATTCTTCGCTCTTTATTCTGTAAACCGTCCATTGTATACATAAAAATGAATCAGACTTTTTTATGGGAAATTTTGTTATCTTTAATTACAAAAGACCACCACCTTGATTGGTGTCCGAGCCATAGGAAGCGAGATATTCGCAAAAAACCGAATTTGTTGACCTTGGCCCTTGAATATCTAATTTATGAAGAATTTATCATCAAGAAAAAATACTAAACAGTACTTGTACAACATAACTTGTAAGATACTATACAGTAACGCATTTCTTCACAAGTTATAACCTTCTCTTCTTTAGGAGGTTCAATGAAAACCATAAAGAATAGATTGTAACCTTTCAGCACACAAATTTTCGTGGTTTTTAGCTTTTTACGTGCTGTCCCGTCTTTTTGTTTACCTTATAATAGGTTAACTTTTTTCTGCATCTGTACTTCTTTAGATGTACCCTTACAAGGCCAAAACCTTATCAATTCCCTTGATATTGGGCTCATTTTTCTTCTCTCACCGCCCCCTACATGTGGACATATCGTCCGCTCGGTTTTGAAGGAGTTAGCGAGATCCCAGGTACAAAGTTTTGTGCTTTTATAAGCTAAAGATATTGATATTTATGAGCATAGGATACACCCAAGATTCAAGATCCTTTTTTTTAAAAAAATTCCAGGTGGCTTTTTCACCCGAAGACGCAAGCCACTTAGGTGGGCCCATTGAGCAAACCCGGGTTAGGTGTAACAGTTTTTATTTGGGTTCAATTTTCAATTTACAATTTTTTATATATTGTGGAAATTTGGTCAGTTTAGCCCACTTATGTTTATTTCGAGGCACGTTATAATTTTGATTCCAGGGGTCTGGAGAAATTCAAATTACTTTTTATTTTTTTCCATTTATTCTTCGATTTTTTTTTGTCTTCTTTATTCGACCAATACAAATAAAATTTGGACAGTGTGGTTTTTTTTTGTTACCTGTGGAGGTTCGCCATGCTGGTTCTGACCTAGGCAAAGGCTCTCGGAACAGCGTGGCGTAGCGGCCGGCGGCAGCGGCTTTGGCCATGAAGCCTCTAGGAATGAGAACATTTTTTAGGGTCCTTAGGCAAAACCAAGGACCCCTATATTTTCCTGCGTGTGTCCGTCCGTCCTGTCGCCTGCTCTCACGGCTACACCTTTCGTCCGATCACTTTGAAATTTGGCATGTCTGTGTCTTGTACCTACCCACATATATTAAAAATATAGCGACTTAAAAAAAATATTTTTAAAAAAGAATTAGGGTGAAAAAACTTAAGGGTTAAATTTTTTTTAACTTTGATAGGACGAGCGTAGGCAAGTTTGAGTGGGTGTGAAACGTGTCCCCCCCTCTATCTCGCTCATGTGAAGTGCAAAAAATCTGAAAAAATTCCTGAACATTCTTCCACCAAAAGTAAAGATACCACTTTTTGGAAATTTCAAAAAAAATATTATTTTATTTTTTATTGACAAAATAAGTTTTTTTATAATTATGGTCTTTTCGATGTATTTATATGGTTGCAGTCCGGTTCAGTGGCAAAAAAATACTTTATCAGAAGTTTGTTCATGTGTTTTGAGAATATCAGACCCATAGGATAGTTCAAAGTAAGCTTTTTAGCATTTTAATTTTTTTTTTTTTTTTTTTTTTTTAAACTATACAGGGTTGCCTACGGACCCTTGCTGTGTGCTGACTAGCACACACTTGACCTGTTTATTTTTTTTTTAAATTCAGTAATGTCGTACCAAGTAAAGTGTACCAGTTTTACTTCTCCTCTATTCAACTTTCCTTAATCTGAATCTAGAACCTTTCCAGAACCCTTCGAGTGAAGGTAAGCTTTTTTTTCCGGTCGATCTTAGTCTCACCACTTCTTTCATTTTTTTGTTTCATACTGTTTTCCATAATCAGATGGTAATGGTCTTCTTGTTATTTAATTTTAGCGTGGTTAGTACTGGGCCGGAATTTTCCATACCATCTCCAACCAGCACAATCTTCATCTTCATCTAACCATCAACTTAATTTTTTTTTAACTTTTAAAATACCATATACAGCCAATTTAAACTTATGTTTGTAATATTGTAATGTACTTGTGGGGGTGGTTCTTCTTCCCTTAAAATATATAAGAACCTGGCGCTCTTTAAAAATATATATTCATTTCCTTTGTATTCTAATATTTTTTTTTTTTTTTTAAACTAAAACCCACCCCCTACTACCAACTGAGTTGGGCATAGTTGAAATAATAATGTGCTTGTCACATAGGGACCGAAATCTTCACACACTCGTGTGAAGATATGGTTGTTAACCATGACTCCCCTCCTAGTTGTATTACAACCAAGAGTGTCATCATCATGGTTTCCAGGCCGAAACCTGGTGGCGCCACTCTTTCGAGGAGCTTCCCATTTGTTTAAACAATGCTGGGTGGACATTGAGCGGGAACTCAGAGCTGTGGTCAGAAGCGGTCACCCATCTATCTTCTGACCATGCTCAAGGATGCTTAACTTGCCTTATCGCAAGGCGAGCTCTCTAGCCTCCGAGCCACCCAGGCACCTTCAAGATCCCTTTATCTGACACAATTTGCTGCTGTTCCCTTGATTTTAATCCGAGATTTCCTGAAGGATCTGCCTGCAGTTCTGTCCTCTGCCAGGTTGTTCTTGGTCATCAGTCTGCCTGTAAATAAAATATTTGCTGACTGTGTGGAGCTGTCAGCATGCCGAACTTGTCAACTTAAACCAACCATATAAATAAACAGATAAGTCTAAAAGGAAATTACAGTCAATTTTTACTTTCTCATTTAAAGAGGAAGTAATGTGTTGGCGCGATAATTCGATTTTGAGATTTTGATGGATTTACACGTTTTGAGGTCCCCTGAGTACAAAAGAGTGGTTTTTAAAAAAATGTCTGTCTGTCGTCTGTCTGTGCAGACGCCTGGAGCCTAAACTACTGGGCCAATTTTGACAAAATTTGGCAGACATTTTCAGAAAAATTATACCCCAAAGCGAAATCGAGAAACGAATTTTAGCTCCAAATTTGACGACGATACCCCCAAAAACTTTGAAAAAACTTGAAAATATTATTTCTCGAAAACGGTTCCGACGATTTTGATTAAAAAATTCTATAATGTAGCCCATTTAAATACGGATCCAACGATATAAGCAGTTTTCCCGGGATAACTCTAGTTCCTGAGAAAATAGCTTAAAACGTGGACAGAGAGATCCCGGGTTCAATTCCCCGCCCAGGAGATGTTATTTTTATGATAAATTTTGATTAAATCTTCAATAATTATTAAATGTACATTCGAAAAACTAATAAATGGAAAACATTGGCTAAGTAATTATGAACTTGTATATGAGAAAGTTTGTCTGAGTTGTCTCGGACCGATTTTTTATTATTTTACCAAGGTATTAATTTTTGAATGTTGTTTTAGTTGGTTTTGACTTCGATGAGCCAGTGATAGATGTTATGGAAAAATGGTGTCCTACAGTAGTAGAAACTTGTTTGCCTTTGCTGCCTCAGACTGAGAAAGCAGCAGTACAGCTCGGCTCTGTAGACATGCAATGGATTGCCGATAGGTCATCTTCTGTTTGGACTGCAGGTACCAACTACCCACAATTGAATTCAATTTACATATATATTTTCATTCCTTTTTAGGGTTTCTTAGATCATCCTCGAAACCATTATGCCGAGGGTGATGTGTCTATCTGTCCATTGTACTTTGGTTCATATTGCCAGAACCGTTCACGATAGAGATTTGAAATTTAAAATACTGGCATAACTTTTTGACCCACACATAGGAAAAATATAGAAAAGGTTAACATTTAATATGGGTATGTGTAATGCGCAAAAATATGCAAAGATCAAATTTTTATATATTTTTTAATTTTCAAGATGGGTATCAAATAAAAGCTACTGAAGAGTAGATTAAAAATATATATGAGACTTTTTATAAGTACTGTGCCTTTTACTGCCAATATTACGTTTTTAGTGCCAAAATTCCACCTAAAAAAATGCCTACGGATTGTCTATAATTTTAACTAACGACACTATAACGGATTGTCCTATAATTTTTAACTAATTTATGCAAATACCTTATAGTAGGGTGATGAAAATTGCCAGAAAAAAGTAATTTAACTTTTTGTTATTACTGATAAAAAACATTGCGACCCCCTGAGGAATTAAACCAGGGACATCTACTGTACTCTCCTTACTCTACTCTATGTTTTCTTTAGGGGGGATCTATTTAAATTTGTTTATATATATATATATTTTTTTTTTACTTTCATATAGATGGGGAAATACTATAATGTTATTTTAGCATATAATAACATTATTTGGCATATGCCGAATAATCTACAAAACCCTAAAAAGCACTTGCTTGATGCAATTACTTCCTTGTAATTTTAATTAAATAATTTCTTTACTTAGCCTCCTGTTACCTTTGTAAATATATTACTTTGTAAATTTGTTACCATCTACTTCGGTTATTTAAAATGTAATTTTAGTGATCACTTTCTTCAGCATATTTATAATATACTGTATTGGAATGTTGAGGTTTACTAGATGAGAGCAGTAAGAATGCTAGCGGTAGTGGAAGTGGAGGAGGAGTAGTGAGTGGTACCAGCGATCCTTGGGCCTTGGTACTATTCAGTCTTGTTGAAAGAGGTAGAGTTCTCTGCAAGTGTCCTGCCGCTGTAGCACAATCTTGGCCTATAGTTTACAATAGACTTCACATGCTTTTCACTGTCATTGACCCAACGTAAGTATTTTTTGTGATACACTTGTATTTAACCATATAATTTAAGAAATAAGAGCTCATAGTTTAGCAAGTAAGGCGCGCTTCACGTAAGTACGTGAGGTGATAATCGCCGGTTCCTATACATTCATTTTCTTTATGTAAAATTGCAACATTTTATTCTTAACATTTTCAATAAATTTTATCGTATTAATGTTAGCTATCGGTTACATATGTCTCGTATCTTGGGTATTACTTTTCGTAATTTCATGAAACTTGATTAAAGACTGTTTCCGTGTCGTAAAGTAAGATAAACATCGAATAAAAGCTGACATTATGCTGTATGAACTTCATTTGCCGGTGTTTTCAACCATTTGAGTTACAATCTTGCGTGATTTACGAAATATATTAAACTGTAAAGAAATATCAAATCATCATAGTTGAGCGGACATCGAGAACTGCCCCCAGTGGCCCTGCCTATGCTCTCCTTTCAGTCCGTAGACTAGGGCGAGGAGTTAGGTCCCTTTGCCCAGACTTAAATGTGAGCCCACAATGGTTCGTGAACACTTGTCATGGAAGTGTAAATACCACTTTGACGTAGGTCCAAGTTGGAAAAAATGGCATCTAGTTTTGAGCCATGTCATGTTGTTGGCTGCATAGGAGATTTCAATGTAGTCACCCACCATATTGGCCGCCGCATCTTGGAAATATTAAGTGTGAAAATCCAAAAAGTGTACAGTTGTCACAAATGCCGAGATGCGCCTGTGTGCCGAATTTCATGTTCCTAGAGGTCGACCAAGAAGTCGTGGAAATGTGAGGAGTGCGCTAGTGTGGTCATGTACAGTCAGTTTTTGATATAATAGACCACTGTCAAAAAACACAGTGTTGTTCTTTTGTTATTAATAATTTTATTTTTGATAACTTCTATATTTTTTTAATATTTTATGCAACAGTCAACACTGTACCTGATAAGAAATCACTAATGATGTACGATAATATCTTTATATATTATTATTCATAATAATATTCTTTCAATTTAAATTGATTTTCTTCTTTTATAATCTATTATTTCTTCCTCTTTATTTCTGAGTTATTTGGATTTAGGACAGGTGTGACTATAATTCGTAGTGTATAAAAACAAACAAAACAGGAAACCTAACAGATTGGAAACCTTCTTGTTGTTGTTATTCGTGAGATTTGACGTAACTGCGCATGTCAAACGAAGTTAAGCTTTCCGTTTCTCCTGTGTTCATCATGACTTCTTGGTCGACCTCTAACTATAATAGTTTATGAATTGAAACATGCCAACGGACAGACGCCAACTGTCAGATAGACAGACAGAGAGCCGTTATTTAAGCTTTCTTTTCGTACTTCATACAGAAACCTAAAAATTAATAAATTGTCTTTCCCTCTTATTAATATATATGAATATCAATCCTTTCACTGAGAAGTTAAAGGACTGTAATCATTTATCAATGCAAGTGTGTGTCTGTTCATGTACTTACATGAATTTAAACACAGTAGAATGGTGTCATATATTTTGTACAAAAAAAGTTTTAAATCATTGGTTGACCTGTGTTGTTTGTTATGCTTTCAGACCTGTATCAGATAACAGAGCTTCAGGCTTGCTGCGGAGCTCTGCACCTCCTCGTAAACCTGTAACTGAGAGAGACATGTACCTAGTTGTGTGGAGAAATTATGCGAGTCTAGCTATGCGTGTTGTACCACCTGCACCCAACCCCATAGTTAGATGTGCTTCTCCTGATCTTAGTCTCAGGTATTCTATTTACTCTTTAATGGTTTAAGGTTTTGGAAAATCACAATGTAAAAAAACAACCCTTCTTTCAGATTCGTGCGATTCTTTATTTATGCTAGCCTGCTAGGTGTGGAATAGATTTTTTCAGCCTTTCCGTTGCTTAATTTATTTTTTTTTTAACATTATTCAATATTTGTGTATATTTTTCCTCTTAAAGATCTCTTAGCTCTTGTAATTGAAATTAATATTTTGAAAAATAATAGATTACCATAAAGTTACAACAGTACTTAACAAATTATTAAGCAAATAAGGGAGAACTAATAAGGGAGAACTGGTGTAATCTAATCCAAAAATGTAATTATTAAAGAAGATGGAAGGAAGAAAGATTATAAATTGATAAACATTGCTGGAAGTTGTAAACAGTTCCCCTGGGTACTTCCAGTTCTCTGACCTCTTTCTTAATATTATCCATGTTTAGCAGTCTTGTCCCTGTTCCTTCACAAATTAACCATATAACTTGAGTAGGATATAGGGAATATGCAGATATATACTACGTTCACACATCATTTTGAAAACGATCCGCTAGTTCAAAACGCTGTATGAATGGAGATCGACTGATCGTATCGTGTTAAATCTGCTCCACCAAAAATACATGATCGGAACGGGGGATCGAATTCAAAACGCTCGTATGAACAGGTCGTGGAGGGGATCGAGATATCAGGTTATTTTACTCTTTTCCACTTTTTAAGTTCTTTGTTATCGTGAGCTTCCGTTTCTTTTTTTTAAACTGCAAAAACGTTTTTAAACAAAAGTTAAGTAATCTTTCTGTAGTATGAATACTACCAAAATGGTAAAATATGAATTTCTAATTGATTGTACTAGGTACAGGTACTAATTGGGTACTTTATAATTATAAGCGTTATTTCTCGGTCTAGTTCTATGTCATTAATGTTGACTTCTAAGACTTATGTGGAAAATTGAAAGCTTAAAATCGGGACAAGGTATCATTAACGTCAGAGAAACTCATTCTCCTGCGTAGCTTAGTGGTAGAGCGCTATACTGGAAATATAGAGGCCCGTGGTTCAAATCCCGGCGCTGGAGTGTATTTTTCTCTGTCTGTTTCCTGTAGTTAATAATAATTATAATTTGATTTAAATTAAAATTTAATATTTCTGTAGTATGAATACTACCAAAATGATAAAAACAAAAGTTAATACTGTAAAGAACCTGTAAAAACTTTTAATAACTTGTAAATAAAATTAAAAATTCGTGGACATATTAGTTAACAAGAAAGAAGGTTTTACTCGTGACGTCACCGTTATAAAATATCGAAAACAAATATTTTGATCACCTGTATTTTTTGTTGTGTGAACTCTAATTGTTTTCAAAACAAATTGGATCCGAAACGCTTTCAAAACGATGTGTGAACGTAGTAATTGAGAGATATGCAGAAGACATCTACAATCTGCAACCTCTTAGTTAAAGGACTCTCAGATGGATCCCCGAAAGAGATGATTTTTTTTTTTATGAAGGATGATTTACTTAAAAGACTTTTAAGTATTAGTAGATCAACTTATAGTGTAGTGTTTCTAATCAGTTTCTCTGCTAAGTAAATGTATATAATCAATGGATATAATCAAATGAAACAAATTTATATCGCTTTTGAAAAATAAAAAATTATTAGGAATTTAAATTGAATGCATAGTAATAATTATTGACAGTAATTAGAAATTAAAATATATTCTGTGAGAAATCATCTGTTTTCAGATTCATTCAAAAAAAAAAGAAGAGAATCTTTGCTATTTAATGTTACTTAAAAACTAATAATTAATATAAAAATACCATTTTAAAACAACTGGTCTTATATTCAACTTTTTTTGTTTGTTTGTTTCTGTATTCTTCACCTAAATTGTTTCCATGTACAAAATTTAGGGAAGATTTAAAGACGGGAAGTGGTTCAAAATTGGGGTAATAGGTGTTCGATGAAACTTACAAAGCAAAGTAATATAAAACCTTTATTTTTGGTTTCTGTATTCTTCACCTTAATCGTTTCTAATAGACCTTAATCGTTTCTATGTGCAAAATTTGGGGAAGATTGAAAGATGGGAAGTAGTTCCAAATTGGGGTATCGGAAACGTGCCATGAAACTTACAGAACAAAGTAATATAAGACCAGTAAAAATAGTGTCAATTTTTAAGTTTACATTATCCCTTAGTAGAAGTATGGTCCTAGTACTAGTACAAGAAGGGTAGGATGAACCACTTGTTGGAACCTAGCAATAGGCCATCTTTTAGGCCCATTTTACTAGCCCCGTGGTAGAGAGTTCCAGCCACTTCAAACATCATACCTCTGACTTTTTACATTTTGCATTATTCCTTTAATATTAATTATGTTGTTTTTATCTCATTTGTTTCAAAATTTATATTTTATTTATTATATTTATTATTTTAGCACAACTGTTTAATGTGAAGTTAGATAATTGTTGGTTTTATGGAATCATTCATTTCTATATTGTTTTATTGGGTTAATTTTATGTGTTTTTATCAATATAATATTAATTTTCTTCTGTTTGGATTAACTTTAATATTATGTTCTTTAAAGTTTTTTTTTTACACTTGTTTCTTTTGTGCATTTAAGCTGTATCACATTAACACACATTTCATTTTCTATTTATTTATTATGTTTTCTATTGCTCGATTCTGAGTGTATTGAGAATTACTTCTGTCGTAAAGTTCAATTTTTACTTTGAATTATCATTAGTAATTTAATGATAAGAAAGAGAAAATGGAATGAAAGTTCCAAGTTGAAATATTGTTTATATTTCAAAAACCTATGCCAATTATCATAATTGAGTGTAAATATTATTTTTCTGAAAATTTTAGTGTTATAATTGTCGGCATTTAATTATTAAGATCATTCATATAAACAATAATTATATTTGTTTTTCTCTTTTTTTTTTCATTTTCCATGTTACTTGCAATAACTATATCATCGAGGTAGGTAGGATGAACAAAATTTAGGTTTGATTTTTTCATTGCAAATATTTTAATAAGTTCTAATTGCGCAAAAAGATACTCTTAATAACTCCAAAGAAAGGAAAGTGGGTTTCTTAGTTCTAACTTAAAACTAAGAACTTACCTTACTACCTCACTAAAATGTCAATTTTGAGCTAGCTTTCATTGGTGGGTTGTTTTTAAATTCTAAGTTTTTTGCAGCATGTGTGCAGGCGATAAAAAAAACCACTTGGTCTTATAAAGTCTTATATTTCCCATAATAGACTTTCTTTAAAGGTTGCCATTTGTGCTTTAGAATGTTCTATTTAGCAGCTAAAGGAGTTCGAAAAGACACTGTTTAATATTTTGTATCCAGCTTGAGTGAAGTGGCATCTATCTGGTTTAGTTTATACACCTCAGAGAGCAATACGCTCAGCCGGAGTTATCCATGTCATATGTAGATGCATAAGCCCTTTGGCAGTCATAAGCCCTCCTCGGGCTGTGGCTCTGTGGTTACAAATGATGGAAGATGACTAATTAAGGCGAAAATACACATGCCTGTAGCTTGAACAAAAACATGCCAGCTACTTGCACGTGGATATGTTGAATGGCATGCCTGTGGCTGGCAAGCAAGCTGATAAAACCTTAATAAAAATCTTTGGCATGCCAGTTACTGGCAAATACCCTCTTTTGGCATGGAAGCTACTTCCCCAATTTGACGGCATGTGTATCTTCGCCTTTAGAACCCATGAAAAAATTTGGTAAAAATTATGATAAAGGAATAAAATGGAAAAGGAATAAAGGAAAATGAATAAAGGAATAAAGGAGATTCTTATTTACTATTAATAATGAGATGCATTTGAGGATTTGCCCTCAGTAGGAAGAAGGTATGGTAAAGCCATTGGTGTTTCGAAGAAGCTGTTAGCAAGAAGAGATCTCTCCTCCTTGCTTGCTTTGACCAATTTCCAAACTTTTTTTTATTTTCTCTTCATTTTGGGCTATCAGTTTGTCCCACCTTGTCACAAATCACATTTATGTATTTTTGGTCACAGAGAAACTTTGTTTTTCTAAATATAATTGTTTGGTGTGCCACTACTGTTGTTTCCTTCATTTGTTTGCTTGTTGTGAAGTCTTTTGTTTTATTATTAATGCTTATAGTCCAGGAGATAGCGTGCAAAATAGTGTCTGACTAACATCAAGCTAGACTTTTGTGTATAAGGCTTTTGGTGCCTTTTAAGAATATGTGATCAGGTAAGTTCGTCTGCGGGACATAGCTTGGCAATAGGCATTTGAAAAAACAAATCGGTGGAGAGCGGCTATGTCTCGCCCTTTATGGTGGACAAAGTGATTTTTATGATCCTCAGTACGAACTTAGTTAGTAAACCAATAATGAAGTTGATGGTAGTTTGTCACTTAATAGGTTAGGTAGTCAAATATTACTCCAAATCAAAGAGGTCACCTATGAAGTGACAAACTACATTCAACTTGATTTTTGGTCTACTAACTAAGTTCGTACTCAGGATCATGAAAATCACATTGTCCACCAAAAAGGGTGAGACAGCTGCTCTCCACCTGTTTTTTTTTTTTTTTTTTCAAATGCCTATTGCCAAGCTATGTCCCGCAGACAAACTTAGCTGATCACATATTCTTAAAAGGCACCAAAAGATTTACTTATACACAATATTCTAGCTTGATGTTAGTCAGACACTTTTTTGCACGCTATCACATGGACTATTATTGTGTTTCTTCATTTTGGTTTTGTTCGGTGGAGTGGTCATTTGTCATCTTGTTAAAATGTATTGTGTTCGTTGGCTTCATCTTCATCATGTTTCATCTGTTCAGCTGCAATTGCTGTCATATTCTCTGGTTTGAGGGCTTGTTTTCTTTTCTTTTAGGTAGAGTATCGTTATGATCTTGTTCAATCTATTTTACACAGGTTCAACAGCCTTTCAGATGACGAAGTTAATGAATCAGTGTCTCTGTACTGTGTTGGTACTGCCACCACTAGATTCAGGCATCGTAGATCAAGGTATATTACTTTCGATATCATACAAATCCCATAATTCTAGTCTCATTATGGTTACTGAAGATATCTAGTCATCTAAGTCATTTCATTGAAATGTTTGTTTGAAAAATTTTCTGATTTAAATTATATTACATTATTCTTTTCTATTGATAGGGATTAATTATTTTATATTAAAAGTGGTTCTTCTTGATGTTTGTGTCAGTTAAACTTATTGTGGTTTTTAGTACTATTATGGATTTATTGATGATATACTTTTGTTGAATTCTGAAATAGACTAATGCATTACCATAAATATGTTTTATTTTACTATCCTCGACTGTGTTTTTCTCCAATGTGTGATAGCGACTCATCATGAAAGAGGTGTAGTTCAATAACCAAACAACGTCTTCACACAAAAATTGTAATTTGAACAATTGACCGGTTTCGGCTGTTCTAAAGCAGCCTTCTTCAGATAATCTACAACCAAAATTATAAACTTGAACTTAAATGTATACAAGGTAACATAAGTTGTAAAAACAAAGAGAAAAATACAATAATTAATTAACACAAAAATGAATCAAAAATAAAAAATTAAAAAAAAATAAAAATATTTAAAAAAATTAAAAAATGTATGTATAAATTTTAAAATAAAATGGAAGAAAGAATGGAATGCAAAATACCTTGAGGTTACTGGATTGACTTCAGGAGTACAAGTGAGAAAAAAGAAAAAAGTTAACAGGAAGGCTAGGTTTGTAAGAGATTAAAACAAAAACGGGGGAAGGATTATTACCTGCTAAAAGGTAACAAACACATACCCTCTGTACTTTAGACAAAAAGAAAACTTGAACTTGACAATTAAAAAATGTTACAAAAATACACAAACAAAGTCTAACAAATTTGCTTGAAAAAGTGAATTGGAAAGAAAGAGGACAAAAACTACTTACATTAAAAAAAAAAAAAATTAAAATAAAATTAAAATAAAAAAAAAATAAATAAATAAATAAAAAAATAATTGTTTAAACAAAAGACTTAACAAATTACTTAAAACTAGACTTTACAAATTGACTTTAACAAATGTTATTAAAATGAGTTAAAAAACAAACAATGAGTAAAACTACAAATTTTCTTTCCATGAAAGAAAAAAAAAACAAAGTGTAAATTACAAAAACATAGAGAACAAAAAAAAAAAATTAAATAAAAAATGGAGACCAAAAAATTACTTACATTAAAAGAATAAACAACTTAAAATTACATAAATTAATTAAAACAATTTTATTTTACTGCTGTATTTTATTTGTTGCTTTGTTAAACAAAAAATTATTCATGAAAAATAATTATTTTGACACTTTCATGTCTTGGCTATGGAACATAAACTTGAAAAGCGTTACTAAAAATTGACATCAAAAAGTGTTACTCCTGTATCAGGGAGTTAAAAGGATATAGGAGGTGTGCAATCAAGTCTTTCTTGGTAGAGCCTCCCCCTACCTTGCTTGGTAGTGCCTACCCACCCCTCCACTCCCCATCGGCAACACTACCTGCCCCAGGTCTCACTATCTTCACTTCTCGCTACCGCTCCAGCAGTTGCTCGCACACCCTAGCGGTGCCCTCAGCCCCCTTCTGTTCTACCGCTGGTGGTGTTTGTCCGATTTGCTCCGGACAAACACCATAACCCTTAAAATTTTATTTATAATAAACTTACATACATAAAATTTATTTTTTACTTTGTTATTTTTTATTTTTGTAAAACTATAATTTTTTTCATTTAATATAAAAATATGGGTGAAGAAGCTAAAAGATTACTTCTTAATAAACTGGAAAAGAAGAAAAGTACTTTCTTTCTTCGTGCACATCATATGTTTGATTTAATTCCTAATTTACAAACGTAAGAATCTGCACACTCAACTTTTTTGACATTTTCATGTCTTTATTTTGGCACATAAACTTGAAAAGCGTTTCCAAAAAGCGTTACATGAAAATGTCTCACTGTCTTGCAGACTCGTATGCAAGCAATTTTTTTTAACTAGGCAGCAAAATGGAATTTTTTTTTTAGTAATGAATGATTAAGTTACCCTCCGAGCTGAAGGCGAGGATAAACTATGAAAATTAACTGCTGAAGCAGGTAATTTCACCTAATTGACTGCCGAGGTGAAGCCGAGGCAGGCAATGAATACACAAGGCAGAAATGTCTCCTTTGCTATCAATTGTTGTTTCCATACAATATTTTAGTCAATCTTCAGTTAATCCCTTTGATATGATATTTTTTTCTCATTTCTTTGCTCTTTAGGGATATGTAATAAAAAAAAAATAAAAAATAAAAATAAAAATAAAAAAAAATCATTATATTAATTTATTCGCATTTGCAATATTTTGCCCAATCCTTGGCAGATGCCCAGGAAATAAGAAAAAATATAATATAAATAAGAAAAAATATAATATTTTAGGCACTTCTTTAGATTGTTACTCCCCTTATAAAAAAAACCATAGGGGAGTAGCAATCTAAAGAAGGGGTACCGAATGTTCTTCTTTAGACTGTTACTCCCCTTATAAAAACAGAAGTGTGATATTCCTTTGTCCCAAAGTACATTGAACAAAACATCCCTTTGGCTTAATAGTTATTTAGTCAAAGACATTTATTTATATTCCAACAACAGGGGAGTAACATTCTAAAGAAGTTCCATATTTTATACATATGAAGCAGAAAAATGAATCTGCTTACCATCTTATTATATTTATTTATTATGTACATTTTAACACAACAACATATTAACTAAGATAAATTGTTTATTAAAAAAAATATATATATATTTATTTGAATTCTAGATCACAAAATTTATTTTGTGGTGGGTTTTGTAATAGCTGGTCTTGTGGACTGTTTACAGGTGCATATATTGTGCCAGCATGTTGAATACATTTTTCAATTAAATATAAGTCTTTGGGATTTTTTTTTAAATTTTTTGTTGTTATAAATATGTCCTTAGTAATAATTAATCATTTAAATTCCTGTATTGTTATAATGACATAATATTGTATATCTGACCAAACTTCCTTTTTGCATGATATTTTAACCTCTGACTTATATCTATTACCCTGTAATAACCATATCTATTAATGCAATTTATTTTAGCTTTATTTAAAAAAAAAAAAAATAAATAAATAAAATACAATTATAGAAATGAATGATTTCTTATGTATCTGGTTCAATATAAGTTAACTGGTATCATCAATGAATGTATTATTATTATTAATATAAAATTTAAAAAATACAATTATTTGTTATTATTTCTATATCATAGGTTTCCGTGGTCTGAATCTAATACTTTCAGATCTTCCAGAGGGGACTGCATCAAATATTTTGTGAATTCTGACATTTCAAAACCATTACAGGCATCATTTCCAAGGGAAATGCTTGTGATAAGAGTGATGATCCCGATCCCTCTATTGGGTTAGAAATGTCGAGATTCTCAAAATATCTGAAATATAAAAATTATTTGAACTTCCAGGATCTGAAACATTTTTAATTGAACTCTTAAAAATTAAAAACTCAAATTCTTTGTTTTGTCTTTGACATTCAAAGAGGGGTTTTTTTTTTAGATAATGAAAGACTTCATTTTTTTTTTTTTTTATTGTGTTTATTTGTCAGGCATAATTTTAAATCAACAAACCTGTTGATATATGTTATGATATGTTTGTCCAAAATTATAATTTATTATTATTCAAAAAGTATTAAGATAACTCAGTATCAAATATATTTTGAACTTAGCGTACATATTTCTACTGTAGAAGGTTATGGGCCCTGCTGGGTGCTGTTTTATGCACACAAGTTATGCACAGGTTATGCTTTCATGCTAGAAGGAGGGGGCTATATCTTTGAAATCTAAGATACAGAAGCTTGTGTCGCTCTGCAGTATGGAAGCCTTATACATCACACCCAGCGAAGCTGCTTAAAAGATAGTCAGCTTAAAATTCTTATTAGAAGAAATTGGTTTTGGTTAGATGGCTAAGGATCCAAATAGGGCGTTCGTCAGGAAAGACATAAATCAACAAGCCTGCTGTTGATATATCTTATGATATATTTGTCAGATTTATAATTCATCATTATTTAAAATCTAATAAGAAAACCCTGTTTAAAATATATTCTGAACTAAACGTATATTACTTCCACTACATAATTATTTAAAGTATATGAAAGAGATTTTAGGATAATTATTTTCTGATTGCAGTTCTTCTCCAGATAGTTTAACAGCTGAAAGGACAGATAAAGGTACTACTGTCAGTCCGTCAGGTCTTTATAAGCTACTGATACCTCTTCTAAGATGTGATGCTCCTGATGTTAGAGATGCTGTTACTTATGCTCTTGCTAAAGTTAACGCAGAAGCACTTAGGTATGTATTTCCATGTTTTTTACTAGTCGTAGCTTAATACAATAAAGAAATGAATCATTATGTAACCATATTATTATTTTGGCCGAGATTTAATAGTTTTTATTTCACAGGGACTTAATGGAAGAGCTGGTTGTGTTTATACGAGAGTCTATAGACAGAAAGCAAGAGAATATGAGGAGGAGAAGGAGAAGAGATGCTCTCAGACTTCAACTTGTTAAGCTATTTGAACTTATAGCTCAGTATGGTACTTTTGGAACAAGGTAATACTTCTTAACTAATATCTGTTGTTAAGGTATTAAAAGGTGATGTGTTTGTTGTCTCATTAAATATAGCAATTATCCTTCAATTGATAAGACATTGACTAGGATTACGTGAGACTAATGGCCCTGTTTATCTTAGGCTAGTGACACACTTCGCTACCTGCCTAAAGCAAGCCCTACACTATCAATCGGCTTGATCAAAACAGTGCGTCAAGCTATGGTGTCAAGCGTGATTGATAGTCTAGGAACCCGTTTGATGCTTGAGTCAAGCCTTGACGGTGATTGATGGAAAATTTGAATGACTCAAGCGGCTTGACAGAGCGCTTGATAGTCTAGAGTCTAGAGCAATTTTGATCAAGCATTCCGTCAGTCACCTACTCCACACCAGTGATGGACCGTCCGCTCGCTTCCAATGGTTCGACATCAACACAACGCCGATCGAGAATTTGTTAGCCTCTTCATTGATTTATATCGTGATTGTCTGGAGTTGTGGAAAGTTCTACTCCTTCGACCAAAGTCGTTTCCTCTGGATCTTTTTTTCCACTTGAGAGCAACAACTGTCAAGATGAGAAACCCCAAATCCTGATTTGAAACCATGGTATCTACACAATACTGATTCACTAAAGTCCAGAAGGAGCAGTTCACTAGTCGAAAACTCAGCTACAAATGAGTGTTGATGAGAAGATTGATGGGATGCTTGATGCGCAAGGCCCAAGGCTGCTTGAAGCTTGTGTCAATCAGCTTGACACGCTGTTTTGATCAAGCGGATTGATAGTGTAGGGGCTGCTTAAATAAGCAAAGAGTGTATTCTTAGCCACCCTGGCACTAACTTCCTAAACAAGTATCTTGTTCATAGTCCCCAAATCACATTGTTGGCCAACATTTTATCTAATCCATAGCAGTGAAAGGGCTATGTAGATATGGAATTATGGTTTTCTTCTGAGAGCATATGTTTTTGACCATTGTTCCAACTACAGTAAAAAAGGGCCCTGTTAATCCAGACAAATTCAGACACAGGGTCGTTTGGATTAGTGGGATTTCTAAATTAGCGAGTTTTAAAGAAAATAATATAAAACACTTTATAAAAAATTGTATGAATAGATACTGTATTTGAATTAACACACATATGGATAAATTAAATGTACAGCATGAACGAAATATGTAATTACATCATATGTGTATGTGAATGAACATACAAAAGTACATTCCTATCTGTTAGTTTTTCAGTGCATTTTCCAAATTGTCTTTGTGCACAGGGTCAGTGAGATGATAGTATTAAGTAATTTGCAATATAATTTTTATTGTTGCGGGCTTGCATTCTCTATGGAGGATCGTCCAGATTACCGAGGGTTCCAGATTACCGCGTGTCCGGATTAACGGGGTCCTACTGTATATGCAAACTAAGAAGCCCTGTCCAAAATGCCTACCCCTTAGTTGATTACTTGTAGACTTGATAATCCATCCTGCTAAAAGCCTATCTTTAATTGTTACTAAAGAAAATAAATTAAGAAAAATAATCTTGCCTTCTAGGTAATCAGAAAGTGGGTTAAATATTGATAAAGAAAAATTTCTACCTTCGAAAAGGGTTAAACCTATGAACAGATGTTTCAAAATTGATGATAATTTGTTAGTGAAGTAGAATAATATGATTTTGTTTTGTTGAAAAACTTAATATGCTCCTACACTTATCCAACTGTCCTAATGTTTCCCTTTTGTTGGTCGGCAACCAATATAGAATAAGTACTGAGAGGTTAAAGGGAGATTATGGTAGGGATATTGGGTACTAGGATGGATATTTTAGTAGACCAGAATAATATGTAAATATGATAAGACTAGGTTAAATTATTTGAGGCCCGAGGCAAGCATTGAATAATTACAGGTTGATATATTTGATGAGTTTATTTAAATAATTATATGTTATTAAGTGTCATTTATAGTTGTTTGTAATTAGATTGATTTACCATTATTCAAAATGGAAAATGTATTATTTATTTGTGTTTTAACATTTTTAGTTCCATTGGCATCGAGCGAGATGGCTTGCACCCTTCTATTATAGAATATATCGATGGTGCTAGGATTTGCCTTGAATTAGAACCAGACAAGGATTCACTTAATGAAATAAAAGTGCACTTCTGTAACTTCATACGATTAATGCTCAACAGTTTCACACGTAAGTATTGCCATTGAACCTTTTTTTATTATCCGTGTTATTTTATTATAGAAATAATTTAATGAGATGTTAACGTTTAGTTTTTGAAATGAACTAGTCTGAAAAATTACTATGTGTTTTCCAGTAGAAGATACAATTTTAATCTCTTACAGGTCTCCACTTTTAAGAAGTTTCACTGTACTCACTGTAAACTTAAGTGCAAATAGATAGCTCTTTTCACAATTTTTTAATTGATTACATAAAATAATCTGATATTATATTTATTGTTAGATGATCAATAAAGCTCATCTTTATAAGACTCCTGGTTCTTATTTCTTGAACATTAATTCTAATACACAGATTTCTAATCTTAATTATTAATTAAGTTGTGCTTATTTTTATTTAATGATAATTTTAATTGTTTTATTACAGTTGAGAGGCAAGTGGAAGGATTGTTGAAGAGAGATCTACGGAGGTCTCTATTCGGCTTGTTCTCTGGTTGGGCAGGAAGTCTAGGACTAGTTAAGACTAGTGAACCACCCTCTAGTTCCCATACGGAGCACCAGGTGGCATCTCTTCAAGCCATGGCTGCTGTACTCTGCTGTGGTCCTTGTTTCGACTCTCAAGCACTTACTGAGGATGGTCTCTTCTATCCTTGGCTTGATCATCTTCTCGCAGCTTCTGATCCTAAGGTTAGTAGTACTTCTTCCTCTATGTTAGGGTTCAGAGTAGCATGATGTAAAGGGATTGGTCACTTCTGCTCGGCCATCTGTGAATCAGGGTTCGATTCCATGTCTAGGCACTTTGATTTCCATGGCTCACTATTGACCAAACTGTATTTTCTTCTATGGTGCATGAGTGTGTAAAGTCGTTGAACTTCATATGGGGTTACCAGGGTTCAGGATGGCCCAGGTTGACCTGCTAGCTTCAAAAAATACTTTTATCTCCAGTAGGGAGAAAAAGTTATGATTTTGAATTAGTTTAGAGGGACTAAAGTAAGACTTTTCATCCCTGAACTCAAAAAGTAGGGAGAAAAGGTAAAAGCAGGGCAAAAAAGTAAAGTAGGGCAAAAAAGTCAAGATTGCAACTTAATTATTTTTATAAATAGTAGAAAATGAATGGCTAATGTAATGAAGTTGTTGAAATCAAGTTGGCGACACTGCTTTTTCGACCATGTTTATCTTTGTTTATAACCTGCATCTAAATAACCTTCAATTTGAGTTTAATTCCAATTCTTATTTGTTTTTAATATTGAATCTTTTATATCTGCTATTAAAAGTGATAATAATTATTGTTATTTATTAAAATAATAAATAAAAACTGTGCAATGGACGAAAATGTGTATTTTTTATGGAGATAAAATATTGTATGTACCTCGTGAGTAAAGTGCCATTATTCCCCGAGAGTTATTCCCTCGGCTGCGCCTCGGGAATTAAAGAGTCTATTCTCTCGGCTTCGCCTCGGGATTTAGGGACCATGGTTCCTTTGGCTTCGCCTCAAGAACCAACTTTTTCGCTCAGGGAATAATGGCTTACTTTACTCCCTAGGTGCATAAATAACTGTTGTATTCTTATTAGTGTCTATGAAATATTGGTAATTTTTTACACAATTAAGAATAATTATAGTGACATGTCTTTGAGATGAATAAGAACATTCAAACTATAATGCTTATACGAGTGCCGTTCAGAATGTAACCTCCGATTGGCCACTGTGTGGGAAGCAGTGGGATTAGCGGCGCCATTGCTGCACTGACTTACGCAGCAGGTCAGTCTGCATCAAGCTGTGGTTAAGTGAAGGTCATACAAGCGCTAGTTTGGTTTCTATAGCATCTTGAAATTTGTGCTGCAATTGAAAATCCCTCCAAATTCGAATTGCTAGTTTTGAGGTGCTTAGTAAGAATTTTGGGCATCTATCGAGCACAAAACTTCCAGTAACCCAATGTCTCTGCCCTCCTTTATGTTATAACAGTAACCTAACGTGTTCCCCTTTCTCTATGTTATTTGATTCAGTTTTGAGTAAGAAACTTCTGATGTTATAATCAATTTTATATACCATTATTTTTAAGATCACTGTTAAATACCCAAGTTCCCTGAGCGAAAGCTCTGATAGTAAATTCTCATTCCTAAAACTCATAATTTTATTATATACTAGCTGGATTGCCGTACTTCTCATCTGAATATTCTATACTACTGTACTTTTGTTGTTATACTAATGATGGATTGCATTCTGAACTCGTGAAATTAGGATGTACTGTGCAATAATCATCATTACCTGCTCAAAAAGACCTTTAATTATATATCTAACATTATGTAGCACATAAAATAAAAATGTTAGGGAGAAATTTATATGGTCGAGGCATCAAAGAAGTTGGGAAACTCTGTATTAAGTTCCTTCCTTAAGAACAGTCTGGTCAACATCTTTTTTTTCCCACCTCTTAAAAATTGATTTTCAGAAAATCCCTTATTTGCTGACATTAATATATTCTTCAGTCTTCCTTAGGTCTATAGGGTATTAATAAAATTTTATTGCTACTCCATGTCTGGCTATATTTCACCTCCTTTGAGGCATCCTCAGGCCTTTATTAATCCTTCTATTATATTATAAATATACATTTTTCTTTGAAAATCTAACAGCCAGTTATTTAACCGTGCGTCATGCGTCTACACATTTCCTCTTTTCATATCCACTGTTCTCTATTTAATGTAATTTTTAATTATAAAATTATTTATTTTCTCATAGAGAAAATACGTCCTAGAGATTAATCAACAAAACTACTCGGTACTTCTTTAGATTGTTACTCCCCTATGTGGTTTTAAAGTATAAATGACTTTAACTAAATAACTATTAAGACAAAGAGACATTTAGTCCAATGTACTTTGGGACAAAGGAATATCACACTTCTGTTTTTATAAGGGGAGTAACAGTCTAAAGAAGAATATTCTGTACACCTTCTTTAGATTGTTACTCCCTTCTGTTTTCTTTTTAAGGGGAGTAACAATCTAAAGAAGTGCCAACTACTCTACTGAAGAGGTACTCTATTGAATTATTGGGAGCAATATCATTTATCAAAGTTCAATCCATTGTCATTTCTAATCTTTGATTGCATAAATTTATATTATAGATTGAATATTCTGAGTGTTTGCTTATCTATTTTAAATATATCTTGCTTATTTCATTTTTATTGTGGCTTTTTTCTCTTGTAGGTTTTTTTTTTTTTTAATATTGGAAACATATTTTGTATTTTATGTGTGGTTTTACATTGGTGATGTCAAATTTAAATTATAAATGTTTGAATGTATGGCTATAGGCCTAAAGAACGGTGTATTTGCTTTGTTCCGAGGTGCTCAGTTGAGGGGGTAGGATGAAGCAGGTGATGGGTGATTCGAGTAGGAGATTAGGATTGATTGATGGCTCCTAGTTTATCCTGTATGATTGATTCTATTAGGGCTTCCAACTCTTCTCTAATCTCAATCAGTAGTAAAGTAGACGTTCCAATCCTCTACGAATGAAACATTTTAAAGCCTGCTCTAATGCAATGATGGTAGATAAAGAAAAGATGTATAGAATCAGTGATATTGACAGTACAATGTAAAATAATGTACCTAAAACTAATACAGGGTGACTGGGCGATGTATGTGAAAAATGAAGTAGGTTGTTTTACGCCTTTGGGGTTACAAAAAACACTTATAAACCATGGGTCAAATCTTAACTGTTCTTCCATAAGGTCAAATTTTATGATTTTTTTAAGATAGCATACCTTTGCTCATAAAATCACTTATTCCTCCAAAAGTATAAAAGCCAAAAAAAAAAATTTTTTGGTATCGTTGTAAAGCTGACAAAATTGCCTACAGGAGAAGTGTAATTTTAATAAGTGTAAAAAAATATATATTTTAAAAATCCCGTCAAGTACTTGCCAACAAGTTACTAAAAGGGTTTCTTTTCATTTTTAAGTTTTAGGCCCGCGGGGTTCTTTTCATTTTTTATATAGAGGCCCGTGGTTCAAGTCCCGGCGCTGGAGTCTATTTTTCTCTCTCTGTCTCCCTTTGTTAATAATAATTATAATTTGATTTAAAATAAAAGGGTTTCTTCGGCCATAAAAATTCATAAATACATTATTATTTTGCTTCCGAGCTTACCGAAGGTAACGGAAGCATTGTGTTCACTTTTGGGAACGAAAAACTTTTATGCCTCCGATTTTAAAAATTCCAAGACAGAAATCCGTTTCAGACATCAGGGAACATTTTTGGTCTCGTGTCTGTCTGTCGGTCTGTGTGTCCGCGAATAATGAAACGTGTGACGATAACTTGAGTAAATGTCGACCGATTTTGATGAAATTTGATAGACATGTTCATTTTACCAATGCCGAGGACGAGTTCGCTGGACAACGTTATCCGTCCAAGCGTTCACGAGCAACGCTCGCGTAAATATGAACTTCAAATTTAAAATTGGAATTTTAGGTCGGAAAAAAAATCTAACTTCATCTATGCAATGAGACAAACATTCTTTTCAATTACAATTTTTTAGTAAAACCAACAGCGACACCGCTATGAAGTGTTAAAGATCGCTAAAACTATTAATGGTTTTTAAATAATAAACAATATAACAATAAAGTAATATAACTATCATTTTAATGTTAATATAACAATAAAGTACGTGATAGGATGCGAGGAAGCTATGTGCCACACTAATTGGCAGTCTATTTTTATTTAAACTAAAATATGTAAAAAGTTTCACTTTTGAGAAGCAATGTGTGCCTATATTATCTTTTAGTAACTTCGGTATGCACTTATTTAGTTCTTTTAGGGGTAATAGCCGCCATTTTGGAAGCACGATATATATTTGTGAACTACATTTCAATACCTTTAAAATGATGCCCAACTTCAAATAATAAAAATGTTTTGGGCTCCATAGCTACGGCCCCCTAAAATTATACTTTTTTATATCAACTCCCGGAAACATCAATGGACCACAGAGATGTGTATTTTTGCCTTATTTTTAGGATCTGTCCTTATGGGGTAGGGGGGGGGATCATTTTTTTGCGTGTTGTTTTAATGTTTGGGGGGTAAAATGGCCGCCATTTTGGAAACGCGTTATATATTTGTGATCCAAATTTCAATACCTTTAAAGTAATACCCAACTTCAAATTTTCAAATAATAAAAATTTTGGGGCTCCATAGTTATGGTCCCCTAAAATTTCTAAAATTTTAATTTTTTATATCAACTCCCGGAAATATCATTGAACCACAAAGATGCATATTTTTGTGTTTTTGCCTTATTTTTAGGACCTGTTCTAATGGGGTAGTGGAGGGGGGATATTTATGTTGCGTTATGTTTTAATTTTTTCGGGGTAAAATGCCCGCCACTTTGGAATGCGAAATGATACCCTTTTGAAATGATACCCAGCTTAAAAATTACAACATAAATTAAAAATTAAAATATTGCGATCAATTCGCAATTGATCTCTGATCGCAGAAATTATGAGTGTTTAAGTTCGCTATATTTTTTCTGTTTTTGGGCAAAGAAGTTTGACTTGTATACCAAATTTTAAATCTCTTGCTACAGTAGGTTGGGATATATACTCCAAGATGCGACGGACTGACGAATTACCATAAGGGTTTCTAGGGTAACCTCGAAACCCTTAAGGCTCTACCGCCCTTTGAGGTTAGGAAAAACAGTAAAATTAAAATTATACTGGTTCTAAGCAAGATATCAAAAATCTAATCACAGGCTTCATTCCTAATTTTAATTCTGCACAATTTGAGCCCTATTTCAACACCCTACTACAATAAATACTACAACCATTTCAATACAACGAGTTTTATCGTTGTATTGAAATGGCGCCCGTACTATTTATCATAGGAAGTTGAAATAGGGCTCAAATTGTGCAGAATTAAAATTAGGAATGAAGCCTGTGATTAGATTTTTGATATCTTGCTTAGAACCAATAAAATTTTCAATTTAATGATTTTTCTAACCTCAAAGAGCGGTAGAGCCTTAAAAAAGAATGAAAAAGTCAAGAAAGTGTATTTGTTAAGCTGATTGTTGGAACTTATTTTTTAAATGAATATAACTGTATTTGCCGAGAGAGTTGAATTGTCAATCTAGATGTTTGATCCTTTGAATCTTTATTACAAATAAATCCCTTGAAAACTTTACCCATCTATCTTAAGTTCTGCTTCAAACTATTCTCTTCATTGTTCATCTCTAGAGATTGCTTATATCTTCAAGCTATTTCTATCTTAGCTACTAGGCATCGCTCACTTTTAGAATTGCCGGAATTACCCTGAGGAGTTGCATAAAATCAGACCTCCTTCTTCTAAATCACTAAAATATTCCTTCTTTTCGTGTTTCTCTGTTATCTTAACAGATTTTTTTTCTTATTTATTCTCTCACTTCTCTTGGTAATATCTTGAAGTAAACTTTTTTTTCTATATTGAACCAAGAAATATTTTCCCCCCTTTGTTTTTCATAATTGGATCCGACATCTGTTGAATAAGTAACAAGTTTATACATTACTTTTTTACTATACGAGTTATAAATTTATTTCTTATTTATATTGTTTCGTTCTAAAAGAAAATAATTTTGAAAGTTAATATCTTATAATATAAGATATATTATATAGATACAAAGAAAGGTTACACAATGATTAAAAAAATATGTATGAGAAAGTTCGTTTGATTTCCCAGCCAAATTTTTACTTTCTCATATAAAGAGAAAGTATTGTGATGGCGCGAAAATTCGATTTTGATGGATTTACACGTTTTGAGGTCCCCTGAGTCCAAAAAGTGGTTTTTAAAAAATGTCTGTCTGTCGCCTGTCTGTCTGTCTGTGCAGACGCCTGAAGCCTAAACTACTGGGCCGATTTTGACGAAATTTGGCATACCTGTTCAGAAAAATCATACCCCGAGGTGAAATCAGAAACGAATTTTAGCTCCGAATTTGGGGACGATACCCCTCAAAAACTCTGAAGAAACGTTAAATAAAAGTATTTCTCGAAAACGCTTCCGACGATTTTGATTAAAAAATTCTATAATGTAGCCCATTTAGATACGAATGTAACGATATAAGCCGTTTTCCCGAGAAAAATCTAGTTCCTGAGAAATAAGTTTAAAACGCGGACGGAGAGAGCCCGGGTTCACTTCCCCGCCCAGGAGATGTTATTTTTATGATAAATACTGATGAAATCTTCAATAATTATTAAATGTATATACGAAAACTAATAAATGGAAAACACTGAGCCAAATAATTATGACCTCGTATATGAGAAAGTTTGTCTGAGTTGTCTCGTGCCGAATTTTTTTTAACTTATTTTGTGCATAGAAGGAGGATTTTCCCATGAGGATAAAGGTGAATTCACTGAAAGCGGATTAATGCGTGTATCGGGCTATTTAGGCTTGGTGCATACTTGCTGCAAAAGTTGTCGGGACGCTGCGTCATTTCAATCTGCGACTTATCGGCGTTCCAATGCGACTTATGGCGTTCCAGTTTAATTTAAGCTAGTTCATGATAATTCCTTTATAAAAATTCTAAAAAATTCTATGCATCAAAAATCAATGCATTGACAGTAATAATCTTTCATTGATTTCTTTGATTCTTTTGTAGATCTTCTTCATGGATATAATATCTTAAAGGGAACATTTAAAGCACTTAAGTTATTTTCTTTTAATGCGTTTGGTTGAATAATATGTTAACATTAAAATCAAGTAATGATAATATACCCCCCCCCCCCCCCGCAAGAACTCTTTGCGGACCCCTCGCCAAATAAGTATAATAAAAATAATTTAGCCCAAAAATATCGCCACGATTATTTTCCTTGGACGAAAAGTAGAAAATTAAGAAAACAGTAATCGTAGTAGTTTAAAAGACTTTTATTACATTTTAAAATAATGATTTTAAAATTAAAAAGAAAATTAGAAATAAAAGAAGAGGACTTAAAGGTTTCATTCAGGTTTTTCAAATGGCGCCGCGAAATAGATTGTTTGGATCCAACTTTTTCGCGGTGCCGCTAAAGAGGCCATATATGAATCAGGACGCTTACTTTGGAAATAGTTTTTTTTTTCAATTTACTTAGAGAGACTGTTTGTGTTATTCCTTCTTATCTCTTGTTCTATCTGAATTTACCCTTGATTTTAACATCTTAAGTGTTTTTATAGTGAGTATCATCCAAATCCCTATGGAGGGTGACCTTTAAGTCTTTGGACTTAAAATTGAATAGCGAATTTTAAATCCCCAGTGAGTAAAATTGTTAATTTTTTGTTTTCTCGTATGAAGGGGAGTCAAGAGTCTTACTCGCTACTTAATCGCTCTCTTTCAGACTGGATTTTTTTTTATCCTTGATTAATTTACTTTAGTACTTCGTTTCAATTTTTTCATTACATCTTTGTCCGTTGTTCTTTGGATCTTGATTTGCTTCCTCTATCTAGCATTTTAATTATTGTAATTCCTATACTATGTTCTTCATTTTAATCAGGGGATTTCTTTTGGTTTTTAATTTAATTCCTAATTTTGATAATGCGTTTCGTCTTTATCTCGCGGCGATAACGATACGAATTTGAATTGTTTTTTATCTCTCTCTCATTCTCGTCCTTTTTTGTATAATTAATTTCTTATTCAATTTTTTTCTGTAAAGTCCTAAACCCCTTTTAAGCTTTTTTTTCTTCTTAACAATTCTCCTCTTTCCTTTATTGTTACATAAAGTAAGTAGAAAGGTCTATATTTGGTCCTAAAGGCCCTGTTTCGTTACTTTGTTCAGTATTATTCACTTAAATCATTACTAAATAAACAATAAAAGGATCAAGTCCAGAAGTTAAATAATAAAATCTCAAACACGCAGACTCTTCTATTCCAATCTTTTTATTTAAGTTAAAAGAAAAAGTGCTCACCGAGCTTTTTCTTAAGAATAATAATAACTGCCTCATTCCTTTTGCTTATTATAATCGTTATACTTTGTTTTGTGCTAGACTTAAGTTTTAAGTAAATCTGAAATGTCGGGATTGTGGTAGTTCTTTAGATTGTTACTCCCCTATGTTTTTAGCGAATTTTCAAAGAAAATTACGCTATTGCAATGGCTTCAAAATTTTTGTAATGAGAATTTTTGAAACATTTTTCCATGGAAATCCGTTTTAGACCATTCTGAATCGATTCCTAAAATTTAACACTTTTTTTATGTATGTATGTATATATGTATATATGTATGTATATATGTGTCACTCCAGACGATATCTCCCCTTAGGATGCACTTAAAAATTCCAAACAAATTTTAAAATGTCTATAATATCAAAAGAAAGGATGAGTTCGTTTTCCAGAATTTTTGGAGTTCATTTAGGGGTCAAATTTTTACAATTTAGGGTCAAAAATAGCATAAAAACAGGTTTTTTTCATTTTACCCCCCTTTTATATGAAAATATGATAAAAGTGTACATGACAACAATTATTGTACTCTTAAAGAGCTTTCCAACGACATGCATCTTGAAGGGTAAATACTATTTTTACTTTTGTACCCTGTTCCACTGTGAACCAATTTTTTTTTCACCCATGCAAATTCTATACCAAAATTTTTCTATTTTATCATAAGCCAATAATACGCAGATTTCTTTGAAAATTCGCTCATTAAGTCATGGTGCATGACTGGACTTTTTAAGAATATAAATGACTTTGACTAAATAACTATTAAGACAAAGGGATGTTTAGTCCAACGTACTTTTGGACAAAGGAATATCACACTTCTGATTTTATAATGGGAGTAACAATCTAAAGAAGAACATTACGTACTCCTTCTTTAGATTGTTACTCCCCTTAAGACTATTAAGACAAATCCAATGTACTTTGGGACAGGGGTGCCTACAGAGGGGGGGGGGGGGGGCAAGTTGCGCCATCAGAATTTTTGTGGGAATCCAATTTTGGGGTATTTTTTAGAGATTGGGGGGGGGATTTTTTAGTTGTTGGGGGTTTTTGCTATAGGCCTTGGGGGGGATAGGCATCCCTGCTTTCGGACAAAGGAATATCGCACTTCTATATTTTTTTAAGGGGAGTAACAACCTAAAGAAGAATATTCCGTACACCTTCTTTAGATTATTACTCCTCTCTAGTTTTTATTATAAGGGGAGTAACAGTCTACTAAAGAAGTGCCGAAATGGTAGCGTATAGTTTGTGATTTTGTACCCGAAACCCGATAATTAGTCCGATAGTTACAGATTCTTTGTAGCTTTTTGTGCATTTGTTTTATTCATGTGAATTAAATTTGGTTCCTAGTCAGACTTTGTCTTGAAAATCCTTTGTTAGAGATTATTCAATATTTGCCTTTTATTATCAAAATGTACTTTTAAGTTTGACTTCGAAACCTTTAATAAGTAGAAAATTCTTAGTTAGCCCTCATCCTTTGCTTGCCTTTGATAGAGATTATTCAATATCGATGGTTATTATCAAAATTTACTTTTAAGTCAAACTTCCAAACCTTTATTAAATTGAAAATTCTTAGTTAGACCTCATATTATCTTTTTGGCAGACCTTATTTCTTGTTCTATCTGAATTTACCCTTGATTTTAAAATCGTAAGCCTACTTTAAATCAAATTATAATTATCATTAACTACGGAGACATACAGAGAAAAATAGACCCCCGCATCTTATCTTACCGGGAGGATCCCGGTGCGGGGGTCTATTTTTCTCTGTATGTCTCCCGTAGTTCTTGACAATTATAATTTGATTTAAAGTCAAATTTAATCTTTCCGTAGTATGAACACTACCTAAAACTTAAAAATTTGAATTTCTAATTGATTGTACTAGGTACTGGTACTAATTGAGTACTTTATAATTATAAGCGTTAATTCTCGGTCTAGTTCTATTGCCGTGAATATTTGGCTTCCTAGACTCGTAGAAAAGATTATATGCTTGGATTCGGGGAATTTGTATCGGTAACGACAGAGAAAAATCATTCTCCCTTATAGCTCAGTTGGTAAGAGCGCCTGTAACGGATTAATAGGAGGCCCGTGGTTCAAGTCCCGGTGCTGGGGTCTATTTTTCTCTGTATGTCTCCCGTAGTTATTGATAATTTTAATTTGATTTAAAGTAAAATTTAATCTTTCCGTAGTATGAATACTACCTAAAACTTAAAAATTTGAGTCGTAAGCTTTGATAGTGAATATCATCCAAATCCTTATTGAGGTTGACCTTTAATTCTTATGCCTTTTCTATTTCAATCTTAGGTTTGGCATTTTTATGAAATTTTTCTTATGAGTGTCTTAGGTTTTTTTAGTACTCAACCACTCTCAGTGAACTGATAAAGTAGTAGCAGTAGTAGTGGGTAGTAGTAGTAGTAGTATTGGTTAGACAGGTAGGACGAACCACTTGTTGGACCCTAGCAATCAGACCACATTGGACCCATTTTACTAACCCCGTGGTGGAGAGTTCCAGCCACTTCCTACATCATACCTGTACATTGTACCGCCGAAGCGGGTATGGTGTGGTCATCAGAGAGCTATTTAAATTAGAGCATCATGGCACGGGATCGAACCCACGACCTTGATTCGTTTCGATACACTGATAGCTGGGCGAGTGCCTAGAGCACCTCGACCACGCTGGCTCCTCATTGAACTGATAAAAGAATAGTTTATTGAGTTTGGATGCAATATTAATGTAAATAGATAACTTCCTGTATTGATAATGTCGGAGACAAATCTTAGAGGTATAACATAACTTTATTGTTACTCAATTTCAGGTCCTAATTCAAACATCCTAAACCTGTTTGTTTGAGTCTGTCTTAAGGTGTTTTTTTCCTTATTTACTTAGACTTATTCACCTAGAGTGTTTGGTTTGATCTGTGTTTTACAGGGTTCTTGACAGAGAAGTGTTCAAGTAGTTTTTTTGTAGATGTCGGTTCTTGTTATTTATCGAGTTGAGGGATTTGCTTCAGAACGGGGCCAAGGGGTTGGATTCTTTAGTATTTTAGTATGGGGGTGGTTGGGGAGCATCAGCTCAGGTTATTCAGGGCTAAATGACAGCTCGTTTATCCCTTCTCTAGCCCTGCCTGTCATTTATAGCTAGGACAAGAGAGACTAGAACCCACTCTCTCAATCTCTGACATATGGCCATTACCTGACATAAATCCATCTTATATCTAACTCTTGTATAGGCAGTCCCTTTTTTTTCAACACTTCTCTTTTTAACCAATATATCATAACGTGTAAATAAACCTTTCTAATACATTAAATTTCTTCTTCTTAAGTACTCATTTGCATTAAGGCCCCCATACACGGTCAAAATGTTAGCGCAAACATTTTGACCGTGTATGGGGCTGTTTGATGTTTGCGCAAACATGATGTTTGACGTGTATGGCCTAAATTTGCCCGACATCAGGTGTGCGCCATTACCTGTTTACGCAAAATGGTTGATCGCGTATGGGGGGCCTTTAGAGGATTTAAGAAGAAATTCCCGCGAGAAACAATAGCGTATATCAATATAAAATAGAATATTTATCGCAGAATTCTTATGCAACAATAGCGTATATTATATCAGTATAGAATAGAATATTTATCCCAGTATTCTCATGCAGAAAATTTTATTATAACTGTATAATTTGGTGGCTCTAGAGACCAAATTACAGTTAATTAATAATATACTCTCATAAAGCCTCGATTGTTTTTTTTTTATTATCAAATTAAGGAACTCTTTTGATATTATTTGTGGTATTTATATGGTAACGCCGGTGGATGGTTAAAAGTAATGCCAGGTTGATGGTTCACTGTCTTATATCTTAAGACCAACACTGATTATTATTTTGATTAATGTATGACTGAATGTATGTTATGGAGTTCTCTTCCACACTACAAAATACTTGATAGTAAGGAAACCTTTTTGTTAATTGGAAGATTGGAACGCTTCAAAATGATAACGTTAACATTGTTAGTGTAACACGTCCCACCAGAGGGGTGGTAGCGTCGCCTGTGGGCGAACTATTACCGGTCTTGAGAGGGAGGAAGGTTAACACACAAGAAGGACAACAATTTAAAGATTGCGGACGAAAAGTCATTCTTTTAAAGAGAAATATAATATAAATTTAACCCAAAAGATTTCATTCAATCTAAGTACATTTAATTCCCTAGCCGGGCTTGTTTAAAGAGGGTGAAGTGCGGGGGTTAATAATGTACGTGCTTAAGATATCAAGCGAAAACCATCTCGGTGCGCAGATCAATTAAGGAAAGTGAAGAGATGCTGACACAAAATAATTAACTGGTAGCAAGAAGTTTATTACTTATAGAAAGTTCCATAGTGAATTTATTTAAAGAGTTCCCAAATGTTCAAGTCACTAAACATGGGGACCAGAAAGGTCCTCGACCGCAGGCGGCCGGGGCTACAAGTGTTTAGCTCTGATTACTCTATAGCCTCACTGCTACAGCTTTCTGGCTTCTTATATCCAAAGTTCCAGCTTCCAGCGTCACCCTAACTTAACACATAGCCCTCAGATAAAATTAGACACACGGCCGACTTATTAATATTAGGCGCTCAGCCACTTACAACCGGGTGACTGCTCGGTGTGGTAGCATTCCTGTTTCATCCGTTATATATAAGCGAGGCTCGACGGCGTTGCAGGTGGCCCACGTTGTCATGAACAGGTTGCAGGCATGTTATTGTTATACAGACCCGTCACCACTGGTTGTGCTCGCGTTACGAGCACAACCAAAATGCTTAAATAAATACTCGGCCTCGAGCTTTCGTTTCTTGGGCCAGGGGCCTTGTGCTTGGATTTTCTCGTAACCAGAAGGTCCCGGGGAACCCGGAAGGGGGGGGGGGGGGGGGCACGGCCGCTTGGTTACACTTGGTACAACAATAAGCATCCGAAATTTTACCATTATGTGTTATAAATTAAAGGTTTGAGGCCATAATAGCGAATGTTTTAATGAGGCATTGTGCAATCGTCGGAAACGATTTTGATTAATGATTTAAGCTTTTTTCGGGGGGGGGGGGGGGGGATTACGAGCTAAAATAGATAAATTATGCAGTGATGCTAAGTACCCTGTAGAATTAGTTATCGATTGAGTGATTTGGATCCTTGCAGGGTACGAAGAGAAAAAAAACTAGCACTGCTTCATACTATGTGGCAACTTTTCGGCTACTCCAGTCATTTTCCAGCCTAAAAATATAACTAGGTGTGCAATGCAGTTGTCTGCTTGCAATATTGAGCTGAGCGTGCATTTTAATCTTAAACAATAAACATTTTATTTATAAACAGCTGAAATCGGATCAAAAATAGTAACATTTATAATTACTACGTTTTTATTAGCTTGCATTCTTGTTTGTTTGTTTGTCCGGTACAAATCGGGCAATCGATTTCTAACTAACTTCCCGAATAGCTAGACATTTGAAACTTTTAGCATAGCTCAGAACACGATGACAATGCATTATTTTAATACTTTTAGCCATCTTTCAGCAGAATTTAATTAGTTTTCAGCAAATTTTGCTGTGCGGAAAGTTAGTTCGGAAAAAATCCGCAAGTTATTTTATTTGTTTTGCCATATCCAATATTTAAGCAATCTTCATTTTGACGGGTCTCAAATTTGTGATAGATAAACATTGAATTAAAGCAAAACAGGAAATATCGATTATATTATTTCAAATATATCGATGGCACGCTTAGATTTGGTGTTGGGGAGATCCGTTGTACAAAGATTTATCCTTTTATAGGTTTAACATTATCTATTAACTTATATTTTAACGTTTAACTTATATCTAACATTATATATTATATAACAATAACAATTATATTATCAACATTACATACGATTCAACAGAAAATTTAAAAACGTAGTATATAAAAAGTTCTTTTTATCTTGAAATTATTTTTAATTAAAAAGCATTTTTTTCCTGTTTTTCTATTTTACCCCCCTCTTAAATGAAATTATGACAAAAGTGGACATATAAACAATAACTGAACTCTTAAAGAGTTTTCTAACTCATCATGATGGGCGTATATTATTTTAACTTTTGTACCCCGTACCCCTGTCACCCCTGTGTACCAATTTCAGATTTATACCTTCCTGTGGTTGGTCACTATGACCGTGCCGAATTTTGTGCGGATGGGTTCAGCAGTTCAGGTGGAGTATGTGTCCAACCAAATGCAAAGTGTAGTAAAAGAGCTTCGCTTCGCTCAGCTCAATTATTTATTGTAAGAATGACATCCAAAGTACCTACTACATCAATAAATAATTATATTTTTAGGCTGGAAAATGGCTAGAGTAGCCGAAACGTTACCAAATAGTATGAAGCAGTGTTAGTCTCTTTTCTCTTCCTACCTTCAAGGATCCAAGTTACTCGATCTATAAATAAATTATTTTATCTCCAGTAGGGAGAAAAAGTTATGATTTTGAATTAGTTTAGAGGGACTAAAACAGGTCTTTTTATCCCTGAACTCAAAAAGTAGGGAGAAAAAGTAAAGTAGGGCAAAAAAGTAAAGATTGCAACTTAATTGTTTTATAAGTAGTAGAAAATGAATGGCTAATGTAATGAAGTTGTTGAAATCAGGTTGGCGGCACTGCGCTTTTTTGACCATGTTTATGTTTGTTTATAACCTGCATCTAAATAACCTTCTATTTGAGTTTAATTCCAATTCTTATTTGTTTTTCATATTGAATCTTCTCTTATATCGGCTATTAAAAGTGCTAATAATTATTGTTATTTATTAAAATAATTAATAAAAACTGTGCAATGGACGAAAATGTGTATTTTCTTCCTACTGGAGATAAAATATTCTATGTACCTCGTGAGTAAAGTGCCATTATTCGCCTCGCAATAATTATCTCCTTCGGCTGCGCCTCGGGAGCTAATTAGAGTTATTCCCTCGGCTGCGCCTCGGGAATTAAAGAGTCTAATTCCCTCGGCTTCGCCTCGGGATTTAGGGACCATGGTTCCTTTGGCTTCGCCTCAAGAACCAATATTTTCGCTCAGGGAATAATGGCTTACTTTACTAGGTGCATAAATAACTATTGCCTCAGTGTATGATTTTTTTTTCAATGTATATGTTAATTGAAATCGGTTCCGTCTGTGCTTGAGCGTGGATGTATCGATTCTAATTTTAAGAAAACTATCATAGTTTTATTAATGTAATAATATTGATCCTTAAATGTGAGTGTAAGGATATAGCATAAATACATAACTTGAAATTTATTTTAAAATTGTGACAGATTGTAAATTGCAGAAAGTCTTTCCACTTGGCTTATACAATGTATGTATTAACATCCGTCTTCTTTATAACAGCGGGAATTTGTATTGACATATTTGTCTTTGCCTGCATAAACAATTCTATAATTCTTAGATTGTGAAGCTACCTTTTCCCCCTGTGTTTTATATTCGGCAGTGCTGTTGTAGATATGGTTTGTAAATGTTGAATAATGCAAGGGGGGGGGGGGGACTCATATTAGCTGCGTCTTGTGGGTTTTTTCGCTATCAATATTTTATGTCACCTGTCTGATCTTGGTTTTTTACCGTACAAGTTATTTGATAAGACAGATACAATTTTTTTTTTTTTTTTTTTTTTTTTTTTTTTATAGAATTTTATTAAAATCTAGTATGCAGGGTGATTTATTGAACCTTAAAATAAAACCTAAAAATTACCCTGTTGAGTAAAAGGTAAAATTTGGTTGTGTTCAATATTTATGAAATGTTGAATTTAATTTATTTATAATTTTAAAAGTTTAAACAGTAGAATTCACTTAACTTGGAATAATATATTTTTGGAACGAAGTTCCTTAAGGCACGTTACACCGTGTGAAGCCCGGCAGTGAATCAGAAAAAAACGATCGTCTCAAATCAGGCTATCACGAAATCTACCGATGACGATAACATAAGTAAAATAATTAATATAAAAATGCCATTTTTCATAACTGGTCTTATTTTCAGCCATTTTTTTTTTTTTTTTTTGGTTTCTGTATTCTTCACCTTAGTTGTATCTATGTGCAAAATGTGGGAAGACTGAATGACGGTAAGTGGTTCAAAATTGGGGTAATAGGTGTGCGGTGAAACTTAAAAAGCAAATAAATTTGACCCGATTTTTTTTTTTTTTTTTTTTTTTTTTTTTTGTTTCTGTATTCTTCACCTAGGTTGTATCTATGTGCAATATTTGGGGAAGATCGAATCACGGGAAGTGGTTCAAATTTGGGGATACGGAAATTTGCGATGAAACTTACAAAGCAAAGTAATATAAGACCAGTAAGAAAACCGAGTTAGTTGACGTTATCCGCAAAAACGCCTTTAAAACTTTTCAATGCATCCAATTTTTTTATAATTTTACATCCTAGAACAGATGTGGGTTGTAACAGACCGATATCTGTTAATTTTTACTTTGTTCCTCGATCGACAGTAATTACAAAGACTCACCACTTTACCATTTGAATGGGCCAGTTTTACAACCTTTTTAAATCCTTTTTCGATTTCGTCTGTCGTACAAATCTTTGGGTGGCTAATTAAGGCTTGTCCCACACTGGATCCGCTCATCTCATCTCATCTCAGCTCAGACTTTGATGAAAAAAATAAAATCCATGTATTTAAATGAAAACCCACACACTGCGTCCGCTCCGCTCCGTTCCGGTCCTCTCAGCTCCGTTCAGCCCGACCTCTTTCGCTCGGCGAGAATATTTTGCCGGACGCTGCGGAAGGCGGAAGGTTCGCGCAGGCGCTCCAGGCTGCCTGTGCCCTTTCTCCACCTTCTTTCCTCCAACTTCAGTAAAAAACTTACCTCAAAGTTACTGGTGGCCGCTCTTTTTGAGGTATGGCTCTTCTCCACTTGGTTCTATCACAGTTAAAAGCTCCATAAATTTTTTGTAACTTACGAAAATAACAAAAATCTTTTATTTTCTTGTTTGAACCTTTCAAATAGAGTGTGAAACTCTCATTCATTTCTGGCTGCATTTATCGCGTGCACCCAAAGTCTTTTTTTCCTGGTCTGCTGTTCAGCAGCAAGTAGCGTAGCTATTATAACTGCTTCTTCCTCACCACTACTACTACTACTATCAATAATATCAGCCAATTCTACTCATGTCGAACAGCACTAATGGATAACTGAGACAAGACTGGCATAAAAATTGTAACTGCATTAAAAATCTGAGCGGACTGAGCGGAAGCAGTGTGCAGAAATTTGCCGGACCTGAGCGGAAGGATCGGAGCTGAGCTGAGATGAGATGAGATGAGCGGATCCAGTGTGGGACATGCCTAAAGCATCTAATCCAGCTAAAACATGGCTCAGAGATTTTCTGTAACTCTTCAAAAACATACTATCAAATTTATGTTTCCTATTATCATCTAGGCCTAGTAATTAAATGAGATGCCTAAATAGTTTCGTTTCCAAAGCCTTCTAGGAATAGAATCAGGACTATATCATACATCATTCATTTAGAACAGCTGATAATTTTGAGTTCGCTATATTTTTCCTGTGACCGCGTCAAAACGATCTTTAATATTGGAAAGTTTCGTGTTTTTATCTCTTTTTATTCAAAAGTTATTGGAACCGTAAAGAGTGACAGACAGACAGACAGACCCATGAAAACTATAAGGATTTCTTTTTTTGGTTTTACCAACGAAACCCTAAAAAGAGGTACTTAAAATAAACGGAGTCAAAACCAATCCGACTGGGAAGTCATAAAACTATCATAAACCATTTGTGCATTAATTTAATTACCAGTTTCTTCTCTCAATGCGGCAGTTGCACCAGTAAATATTTAATAACTCCAATTCTAGGACAAATTAATAAAATAATAAATACTCGATTTAAAGAACATTAGTGTGAAGTTTAAGCATCCCGATCAGAGATTAAATTGGCCAACAATTGCGGGCGCTATAAGAGGTAATATATATATATATATATATATATATATATATATATATATATATATATATATATATATATATATAAAATTAAAGTTTTGTCTGTACATTGGTCAGAATTGAAAATTTTTTGGATACTTTTTCATTTTAGACATTCCAAAAACCGGAACGTTAAAAAAATATATCCCCCCCCCCTAAAAAAATTAAAGATGGCGGACGCACTTTAAAGTTTTTTAGAGGCTTATTGTGGCTAAACGGTAAGTTGTATCGACAAGCTGATTGCGCCAGCGGTAACTAATTTTAAAAGATCTACAAATTTGGTCCTATTACTTTTTGTCGTAATTTCATCGGTTCTACCTTAAATAGAGCTAAATTTTATTTTTTTTAAAAATAAATTTTACTTTGAGCGCTTATGGCGTCCGCAATTGTTGACCGATTTCATTTCTGATTGGAGTGCTTAAACCTCACACTAATGCTCTTTAAATCAAGTATTTATTATTTTACTAATTGTTCCTATAACTAGAGTTATTAAATATTTACTTAAATATCGCACCATCATTGTTGATGATTGTTCAATGATTTCCCAGTCTAATTGTTTTTTTTTCTACGTTTTTTTTTCTTATTCATTATACCATTTATTTTAGCATTGTTAGTTATTACTATATTACTTAGTTTCTACTGGCTATTTTTAAAATATATAGATAGAATCCAAACTATGATTTGGAGAGTATTATATTCTTAATAATGGAATTAATGATGTGTAATATAGTCCTGATTTTATTCCTAGAAGGCTTTGGAAACAAAACTATTTAGGTATTTAATTTAATTGCCAGGCCTACATAATTATAGGAAACATAGCCACTAACACCTAGAATGAGCCCCGCGCGGAGCGCGGGGTGAAAGCTAGTATATATATATATATATATATATATATATATATATATATATATATATATATATATATATATATATATATCAAATTTAGCTCTACTTAAGGCAAAAACGATGAAGATACAACAAAAAGTCGTAAGACCAATGTTGTAGATCTTTTAAAATCAGTTACCGTCAGTGCAATCTGCTTTTCCATACGACTTTAAAAAATCTTTAAAGCTGCATCCGCCATTGTTAAATTTTTAAGGGGGGTAAAAATTAAAGCCAATTTCTGACCAAACACAAAAAACCGCGAGTTTCTAGGTTGTCTAGAAGGCTGTACACCAAGTGCGCCGGGAAAGGTCGGGTCATGGGGGAAGTGCGCCAGCCCCTTTTTGAAGGGTACGGTCGAAGTGCGCCGGGTAAATCCTATCTCTCGACCCAGGTAGTCGACCCACCTCGGACACGGATCCTCTAATCTAAAGGACTAATCATTATCAATATTCCCATATACTCAATATAAAGCGATTTGAAGTTACTTTGAACAAACTGCTCAGAATGATACGGCGATCATTAGCAAATCTCAGTGTATAGGAGAATCTGTAGAATGTTCTCGTAAGAACAAAATCCAAATTTAGTCAGAAGATACAATTAAATTTGTGAATATTCAAAAAGAAAAAAAACGTACAAAATCAAAATTAGTTATCATTAAACATAGGAAATTATCAAAAATACGAGAGAAAAAACAATTTATTTTATTAATATTAAAAATTAAAGAAATGTTTCTTACATAAATTACACTCACTTATAAGTGTGCTAATATTTATTAGAAGGGCTTAGATTAACTTAACATTAAACGTACTCATGAAAACTAAAATATTCTGCATATCTATAATATACATTATAATACAATTGAGTCTATATTCAATAAATATACTACAAAATGCATATTGAAAAGTGTAATTTATTTATGTACATACTCCTAAATAAATTAAAAATTACTTTCACATTTCAAATCTAGATACTTTATTATTATAAACAACCAACACTAGGTGACTTGAATCCCACATTGGTATTGGGAATTTAGCCGTGGACAGATCAATATAGTTCTCGGTGATATAGTCCCAAAATCGATCATTGCGATGGCTTGTTTAATCTTTAATATATCATTCTTCAACTTCTTCAGGGTCTATATAGGGTAGTCCGAAGATAAACAATTAGTTGGCCATCGTTGGTAGAACATCGTTAGTCCTCAGTAAATCCTAAATCCTAAATTTTTCCAAAGTGCTTGGGAAGACATTTCGAACGGCTTGTTGGATTCCAATTTCGAAGTCCACTGCAAAGTTCTTTGGGTTTAGACGGAGTGCAAGAGGTATAACCCGGGATTACCTGACCGTCACCCTTTAGGCACTTTAGACTAAGAGGCTGGCGCACTTCGACCGTAACCTTTTTCTAATCCGAAGGGGGGCTGGCGCACTTCGGTACCAGCCTGAAACCAAGCCTGCGAAATGCGCAACATGTTTGTGCTTACCTCTGAAAAAAAAATTGATCGATTTCGTGTAGCCATTTTTGCGCCTGTGAAGTCGGACTGGTGGAAGTTGAACTACGACTGATGATGACTTTTGAATTAAAGTTGAAATATTACAAATAAATTATTGATCTACAATTTTTGCTTCCAAGCTTACCTTCAGTAAAGGAAGCTATGTGATCGTTCCGAAGAATAAAAAATTTTAGGTCTCAGATTTCAAAAATTCCAAGACAGAAATCCGTTTCAGACATCAGGGATCATTTCTGGTTCCGTGTCTGTCTGTCGTTCAATTTTTCAACATATCTTAAAAACTGCTCGTCCAATTTTAATGAAATTTGGGTGGTTGGTCATGAGTAGCCTATTGTTGGTCCCATATAGGTTTCAACCTTCTGCGCTCATTTGTTTCTCTTCCACATGCGCACAAACATACATTAATTTGCACCTATATCTTAAAAAGTACTTATCTGATTTGTATGAAACTTTTATAGTTTATCGAAAGTAACCCGCAGATAGCCCCAGATTACTTTGAACCGTCTGCACTCTTTAACTTTTGCTTAATTGATACTTTAATTCAAGTAAATAATCAAAACAATTTTGACAAATTAAAAAACAGGGGAAACAATTAAACAAATTAGACAATAATGGCTTGTAAAAGCATAAAATCAATAAAGTACGTGATTGAATGCGAGGAAGATATGTGTCACACCAATTGCCAATCTATTTTAACTCTTCAGCCATCTAGCCACTTTTTTATTTATTTTTTGTTATTGGCGTGTTGCCTTAAAAAGTAAAATTAATTTCCCCCTTTCACAATATCCTAAATATCCACTACGCGGCCCGGTATGGCATAAACATTACCCGGACAGCTCATGTCCCCGGCCCGCTCCAACATAAATAGACCTTTGCTTGTAAAAACTCAATAACCTTAGTTGTTATGGAATTTTCAAAGCATGTTTTATAAACAAACAACTTCCCGACGCCTCAAGCTATCAAAATGCATAACATATAAAGGATTTATAATAAAAACTCTTATGTGCTATTATTATTTTAATCAGAATCAGCCTCAAATCCTATTAAAATATCTGTACTAAATTTCATCGAACGGAGTCTATGTGCCATATTTCTGGTGGATTCGATGGCTGGTAGAGGGTTAATTATTAGCCTTTGACGGCTGCCACAAACAAAATCTAAATCAATACGAGTATAAAGGATTTAATACGAGTATAAGGCGCGCTTCACGTAAGTACATGAGGCGATAATCGTCGGTTTCTGTACGATTAAGTTAAAATTATTAAGTTTAATAGTTGCATATTCTTTTTCTACACTTCAATACCTTTAAATTTATGTACAACATGTCATGGTGACTAAAAACATTTTGTTAGTCGACCGCCATATTGGCCGCCATCTTGAAAATATTAGGTGTGAAATTTTAATAATTGCATATTCTTTTTCTACATTTCAAGACCTTTAATTTGATGTATAACATGTCATGGTGACTAAAAACCTTTTTTTTAGTCACCCGCCTTATTGGCCGCCATCTTCAAAATATTAAGTGTGAAATCGAAAAAGTGTCCAGTTGTCACAAATGCCGAGATGCACCTGTGTGTCGAATTTCATGTTCCTAGCTATAGTAGTTTATGAATTGAAACAAGCAACGGACAGACAGACATACAGACAGAGCCGTTATATTAGGTTTCTTTTTGTACTTTGTACAGAAACCTAAAAGTAATTAACATTTCATTTATTTTTTTTAAAAAAAAGAAATTAAATGTAAAAGAAATACGTTTTATTTATATTTATTTTATCGGTGATTTATAAAAAAAAAAAATAGTCAACATTTCATTTATTTTTTTTAAAAAAAAGAAATTAAATGTAAAAGAAATAAGTTTTATTTATATTTATTTTATCGGTGATTTAGTCAACATTTCATTTATTTTTTTTAAAAAAAAAGAAATTAAATGTGAAAGAAATAATAAGTTTTATTTATATTTATTTTATCGGTGATTTAGTCAATATTTCATTTTTTTATATTCTTTATTGAAGATTCGAAGAAGTCATTTTTTAAATCCGTTGTAAAAATTGTTTTGTAAAAAAAAGAGAATGCACAAATGTTGATGGAAATATATTGAAAATTGTATAAATTGGAGGTCTTGTGCAAACACTGAGAAAAGAATAAAAAAAAAAAAAATAATAATAATTGAATTGATTTGCACACTTCAATAGACTTACGTGGTGAAAAATACCGCTTTATAACAACAAAAAAAAATTTTTTATCTCTAATCAAACTAAAGACGTGTAGATTCCTTAGAAATGTAAACCTGAAATGTAAAACCTTTATAAGGGGTTTATTTAAAAAAAAAAGTTGATTGCTTTTAAAAGTCAATAAAAAACATAGGTTGAGTTACAAGCATGGAGGGAGGGGGGATACTCTAAATATGATACTTGTAAATTGAAAAATAAAAGAAGAGAATTGAAAAACTGTTGCTTCCGAGCTTACCGAAGGTAACGGAAGCCATGTGATCGTTCTAAAGAGCAAAACTATTTTAGGTCTCCGATTTCAAAAATTCCATAACAGAAATCCGTTTCAGACATCAGGGAACATTTTTGGTTCCGTGTCCGCCTGTCGGTCTGTTTGTCGCTCAATTTTTGCGAACCAACATATCTTAAAAACTGCATGTCCGATTTAAATTAAAGTCATACGGTAGGTCATAATTAGCCCAATGTTGGTCCATGTAAGTTTCAACCCTCTGTGCTCATTTGTTTCTCTTCAACATGCGCACAAACGTACATTTATTTACACCTATAGCTTCAAAAGTACTTATCTGATTTGTATGAAACTTTTATAGTTTATTGAAAGTAACCCGCTGATAGCCCCAGATTAATTTCAATAGTCTGCGCTTTTTAACTTTTGCTAAATTGATACTTTAATTTATGTAAAAAATCATAACAATTTTGACAGATTAAAAAAAAAAACGGAGGAAACAATTATATAAATTAGACACTAATAGTTCGTAAAAGCAAATATTATTAAAATACGTGATAGGACGCGAGGCAGCTATGTGGCACATTACAGTTTAATGTTTTGACAGTTAAATAATTGGCAGACTATTTTGGGTTATATTATCGTCCTATAAATAAAAACTATTTGATAAAAAATGTAAGTTTTCACAAAAATCTAATTGTTGATCTACTTTTAAAAAAATATTATATTAAAGAAAATGAACAGCCTTTTTTTAAAAAAAAAAAAAATGTACTTGAAAGGAGAAAATCATTTTAACAGCCACAGAACTACGAGTTATCACAGTATATGTGTGTGTTACTAAAGATAAAAGCGTGGGACGCTGTCAACAAATTAAAAAAAAACTGTTGGTAGCCACCATGCTTTGAACACTCTTTGTAAAAGCGTGTTCTTATTTCTTTTTTAAATATAATATTATTTTATACTTTTTAGTCTTCGTCACATTAAATCTTGTAATATATTCTAACCTCACTTAGGGATCTTCGTTGTTCAATTTCTGAAATTATGGCTAGAATTTGTTCTATCATGGGGTCTTCGTTGTTCAATTTCTGAAATGATGGCTAGAATTTGTTCTATCATGGGGTCTTCGTTGTTCAATTTCTGAAATTATGGCTAGAATTTGTTCTATCATGGGGTCTTCGTTGTTCAATTTCTGAAATTATGGCTAGAATTTACTCAATTAGCAGTTATGGCAGTTTTACTCAATTTTTTTCATTACGATTCAAGACTTACTGTTAATCATGGTTACATAACGCGCGCTCAAACACTTAACACAGTACTGACTCCCTATTGTAACACAGAAAGAAAACAAAAACATGCTTCATACCTCGGTCCTGTTTATTTTAATCAACTTCCGTCATCAATTCAATCTATAAAGACATATAATTCATTTAAAACTAATATATCTAGTTACCTCTTGGACTCAATTAAACAACAATAATTTAAATGATTTCTTCTTAGCATTCCTTTGTAATTGTATGTTCACTATATATATTAATCTTTTATTTCATTATTTTTTTTTTTATTATTATTATTATTATTATTATTATTATTTTTATTTATTTTATTTATTTATTTTTTTCTCTCTCTTTCTCTCTCTCTCTCTCTCTCTCTTTTATAAGCACACGCTTATGGCAATAAAACAAAAAAAAAGATGAAATAAATATACAATAATACTCAACGCATTTTACTTATATTGTATAACACTAGATTTATGGAAAAAAAAAATGTATTTTATGTTTAAGGGTTATTATGGTACAATATTTACAATTCATATTAAATAAGTCGAGACAGGGTCCTCTCTCTAGGTAAAAACTACACCTACTGAGGGCCCTCACCATGTAATTTATTTCTTTATTTTTTATATTTGTTCTGTCTTTTTGGTGGAAATAAATATTATTATTATTATTATTATTTGCTCTATCATACAGTGAAGTCTGCCGTGGAGCGCCCGCGTGTTTGTTACGCCTAAAGGTAGTGCCATTCCCAAGGTAACAGAAGGAGGAACAGGGTTCCACCCGAGCTTGCTCTACCCTACGAAATATTTGCCGTTTTAAATTAAACAATTTGTATGGAAATAACTTTACTTACCGGTCACTGGTTTACAATTTTGTTTGAATTTTTAATCGCCAAATTTATCAGAAATTTAGCGATTTATCAGTTAATAAAAACGTGTAAACCTAAAGACTGATTATTGTATTGTCATCAGAAATACATACTCTGTGCAAGTTTCAGCTTTCTAGGTAGTTGGGAAGTGGGTTAAATTTAACTTACAAGATTTGTCCCTCATAATCATGTGAATAAGTTAAAAAGTTAGAAGCGTGTAAAAGAGGAATTATTTCTATAAATGTTAACGATTTTTCCTTTACTGAATTATTACCTATTATTTTCTTAACGTAATAGTACATTACGTTAGTTTGCACCCGAGCGATAGCGAGGGTAGTAAAACCACACGAGCAATGCAAAATGCCGTTTTCGCACGAGTTGCGTACCGTATTTTATCTACGATTGTTAGTTTTAAGTAATAAATACAGAAAGAATAAACTTGCTGTATGTAAGTTCGTATCTCTCTCTTGATAAAGATGGCATTAATTCGTGAGTTGTATTTTTTGCCGAATTAATTATTTCTGGAGGAGTATTATATCTCCACATTTTCGTCAAAGTCACTTGATTCACTCATTGTTTTTCACTAAAAACGCGATATAAACAGTTATTTAATAAAAGAACAGCAAATTAGTTTTGTTAAATGTAAACAAACTCGCTAATCGTGCGTAGCTGAAAAATTCCTCTTCTTTACCGCCCTAGGGTGGTAAAGAAGAGGAATTCTTCAGAACCTTGAGACGCGCATGCGCAATGAATACAAGTTCGTAAAAAATCACTTTCTAAGCATCTAAACCGAGATACAATGTTTATATTTCGTATCAATCGTAGATAAAAATATCTTCATATATTTGATACTAATTATAATTTATAATCAAATTGTTATTTCACCAAAAATAGGTTAGTTTAGTTATTATTTTTTAAAATCTTTAATGGTAACACTGAATTTGATAAGAGTTATTATCTATGATTTTCAATTCGCCTGTCTAATCTCTTTCTTTTGTTAGTTACTTATTGTGATGTAAATAAAATCAAGTTTAAAACCAGTTAATACAAAAAATTTGCTTTTAAACTAATCTTTTACTCTTAATTTAATTTAAACTGCATTAATTGATACCTACGTAAGTTGCTGTAAATCTTCTTTTAAATACTTATTTTTAGGTAGTATTCATACTACGGAAAGTTTAAATTTTAATTTAAATCAAAATTTTTTCTCTGTCTGTCTCCCTTTGTTAATAATACCTAATTATAATTTGATTTTCTTTTAAATATTTTTATAAGATATTAAATAAAGCTTTTTACAATGCTAATAAAAAAATATATTGCATCTGATAACAGTTATTTATTGCATCTGGTATATGAACCTTTTACAATAGTTTAATCGTTTTGTACTTGCTTCGATGTACCAACTAATATAATTATTTTGTTTGCATGAATATATTATATATGAATATATATATATATATATATATATATATATATATATATACATATATATATATACAAAATATATATATATATATATATATACATATATATATATATATACATGTATTTTTTTAAATAATTTTTGATCAATTGATAAAAGTAGAGGTTAGAATTTTGAAAGACGTATTTTCTTGAATTTATTAAAGGCTCTTAGACCTGTCTCGTACAACCACCTGGCAATATTATTGAAGCTATATTTGGTAAAAAAAGAAGAGTTAACCTCACACGTTTCAATATAATGGCAGTTTTAAACATTTCAATGTCAGTCACAGGTCTGTTTCTAGTTATGGTTTCTTTAAGTAGTGAATCTGACAGCTTACTAATTGGGCTAGCTGTGTCACTCAAGAAAAATAATACAAAGAAAAGTGTGGGTCAAGTGCTGGTCGGAAAAGCATCCGACTCATTGACATAGGACGACTCACTATAGGTAACTACTGATAGAACTCACTGAATTGTCGGATGACAGCCGACATTTTTGTGAATAGATAAGAAAACAACTGTTTCAGCACTTAGTTGAACTGGGGGCCGATTCTGTAACTTTTTTTATATATATCCACTGTGACATTATATATCAAACATCGCTATATATCAAAGTGTTGTTATATAATAGGTTTGTTCCAACCACCAGTTCCGAATCAGTTTCGGATTAGTCCGTGATTGACGTAATGCGCATGCGCGATCATTGACCGTTGGGAATTGATTTGTGATTTCGTTTTTGTTGGAACACTCCTTTCTCGAACCAAACTGTTTGCCGTGGTAGGTTTTAGCACTGTTATCAGAACAACTTTTTGAGTTGATCGTTTATGTGATTTTGCGTTCCTGTGCTATCGAAAATACCTGAACTTATTAATATTAAAGATATGGATGATGGATAGGTCAATAGTTGATGAAGATAAGTGCCAGTCGCTTAAATCAGGGTCTGATTTAGGCCGCCTAGGGGCTCGCAACAAGGGGGCGCCACACCACAAGTTTCATTTTCTAATGCTAATTAAGCTCGAAAGTTGGAAGTAAAACCTACATACTCATAGAGGATATGACGAAAATACATGCACACATTTTAGAAATGTTTATTTAATACATGAATTCACGATTTCATTTCGATTTACGCAATTCACAATTTTCGGGCTTACTGAGGTGAGCCAGTTTTAGTAGACTCACGGCACACTCGTATTCGTATTTTTATTGATATAATCCTAAATGCTCTTTTGTTTTAAAAAAACAAATATTAATCTTAGTCCAGTTAACGAAAGAAATATTGCGGAAATAAATCGGATTCTTTCGATATTTGTTTGAAAATGGAATAAATATCAAAAGTCCATCTTGGAAAATAGGTCCAATTTTTATTTTTTTCAGAAATATCTAGAAAATGCCAATTATATGCACAAAAATTCATCTTCGCATTCGTACAAAAACATTTTAAAAAGAACAGTTGATTCGCAAGAAAGGTGAATAATTCAAAACCAAAAACAATGAAGTGGAGCGGAAGGTTACGTTTCTGTTCACCCAAACTCAATCCCAAACTACTAGTCCCTGCCGCCGATCGCTGACTGCTCTGACTGGTTCCAAACTAATCCGTGATTCAATCAGAGCGTGGTTGGAACAGCCGATTAACAGTCGGAGTCAGTCAGAGTTTGAGTTTGGACTCGTTGGAACTCTTTTTTCCAAATGCGCATGCGTCGTACAGTTCCAAACCAGTTTAAAGAGCGGTTGGAACAAACCTAATGTAGTGAATCTGTATAGTAAAGTGATGCCAGCGCTGTATGTGGCCGTATACTGAACTACGGATTGACAGCGTCCTTTTTTTTGGCTATAAACATCAATAATGGCGTCACTCTGTTTTGGTTTTTAGCATTTGATATATAACAACATAACCTGACGAATTATATCAAAAACAGTCAAAGTTATAGATTCACGTTGACAGGTTGCACAGTGCATCTTCATAACAACAATTTGATATATAACAACATGAAAAGGGAGGTTTCAAAGTTACAAAATCGGCCTTCTGGTTTCATCACTAATAAAAAAACAAAACAGTCATAAGGAAGCCGCAAGGTTCTTCCGTTACCTTCCATTTTCATTTATTTTTGTATCTTTACTATCTCTCTTATCAATATAAATAAATAAAAATAACGAATAAAGGTGGGTTAACAGTTAGCGGATCCGTGCGGGGGCGGAAGGCTATATAGTGTACAATATATTGATGAAGCCATGGGGGTTTATTCGCTGGTCCCCCCGCCGTTCAGTCAGGTTATAAACAAAACAAAGCCGATTCATTTGTTGAAGGGATAATTTCCTCTGTTAAACCGTTTTCTTGTTGTGATTTAACAATTAACTTTTTAAACAGTTTAATTTACGATGTTGTTCATAGTTATTACTTTTCCTCACTACTAATAGTAGGAAAAGTATTTTCACCAAACATTTTTTTTTTTTTGAGATTTCAACGGAATTATCCGTTTTAGGTGTTTTTAAGACCTCCTGAGTGGTTTTCAGCATGACGTATGTATGTGTATATGTGTGTTATCATCGTAGCGCCCAAGGTATTTAACCTAGAGAGTTGAAACTTGGCAGAAAAATCAGTCCTTACCTGTGGTGGTGCCGCCCGGAAAATCAACTTTTTCCGCCATCTTGAACCCAGTTTGCTGAGTCAGCAAAAATTCGACAATGGTCCTGATCAAGTTGAAATTTGGCACGAATGTACCTCTCTGTATGACAAACAAGCCCACCAAATTTCATTTTGATATTGGCCGCCATTTTGAAGTAATCAATTTTTAAATTTTTAAACTTTGACGGTTAATAATACCGAAAGTATAAATAGGTTTTTGACATATAGCATATCTTTGGAACCGGAAAAAATTAAGGAACAAATATAAAAAAAATATAAAGTTTCATTAATTAGTTTAAAAGTTATAAGCGAATATAATTATTTTTATTAATGCGATAATTTTGATGACGTCAAAGTTTGTTTACATCTGTCAAATTGCCGCCAAACTTCAAATAATTAAATAAAATATAGGTATTAAAAATAAGGTTATTTTTGAAGAATGATAATAAATCAGTTAGTTCAGAACGGTCACCCATCCAAGTACTGACCACGTCCAATGCTGCTTCCTCCTGCTACGAAGCAGCAGGAGAGACCACTTTAGTGGCCTCTGAAGTGAGGAAAAGTTCCGAGGTACCCCGTACCCGATTTTTTACTTTTCCTCACTACTAATAGTAGGAAAAGTATTGTTTTTTATTCAATTCTATGCATAAAAAAAATATAATCAAAATGATCTCTCTCAGCTGCGCCTCGGGAGCTAATTAGCTAATTTGCGTTATTTAGGGACCATCATTCCTTTGGCTTCGCCTCAAGAACCAACTTCTTCGCTCAGGGAATAATGACATTCTTTACTCCCTAGGTGCATAAATAACTATTATTAGTTTTGTTTTTAGTGATTTGTAAGTTGATAAGTTACATTTTATTTCCCACTCCTTATTGTTATTAGAGAGAATTGAAGCCTAGGCCCTAGGTCATTTAATCCATTGTCAGAGTTAGTCTCAGATTGTTTGGATACAAATGGAGTTGGGTTTTACCCGGCTTTTGAACTAGAGTTAGTACTAAATGGATTTTGGCAGTTTCAAGGGTTGTGGTGACTCAAGTTTGTTTTAGGGCTTAACTCGGAGATCTTGCGAATTGCTAGCCTAGTTTTAGTCTATAGTTTCTGTAGTTTGTGTAGTACTCAGCAAGTCCGGGTGAAGGTCGCGTTGGGTTTCAGAAAACATCTGAGTAAAACCTTTATATTACTCCATCTGCTTTTCAATTCTGGCTATTTCTTAACTTCGGCTTACGACTTACATCATAACCAACTGCTATATGTGTATAACTTACTATGTGCATAACACTGTTACTAAAGGTCGACCAAGAAGTCATGGAAATCTGAGGAGTGCGCTAGTGCCGTTGTTTTGGTGCCATGTATAATGTATAGTCAGTGTTTAATAAAATAGACCACTGACAAAAAAACAGTGTTGTTCTTTTGTTATTAATAATTTTATTTTTAATAACTTCTATATTTGTTTAATATTTTTTGCAACAGGCAACACTGTACCTGATAAGTAATCACCAATAATATACGATAATATCTTTATATTATTGATTATTCATAATAGTATTCTTTAAATCTAAATCGATTTTCTTCTTTCTTAATCTATTTTTTTCTTCCTCTTTATTTCTGAGTTTTATTTGTTACCTTTTTATTTATGTTTTATTTGTTACTTTTTTTATTTATGTTTTATTTGTTACTTTTTTTATTTCTGGATTTTAGTTGTTACTTTTTTGTAAATTATTTTTGTACTATTACCTCTCTCGGATTGTTTTTGGTAAATTAAATTTCCTGGTATTAATAAAAACATGGATAATAACACGAATTCAAAATTAGGAAGAAATTAAAAAAATATTGAGAATCTAAGATAAGTTTCACTGGTGATTTTATTTATAAAACATATAATGGGGAAAAACAAAGGGGAAAAACAATCTAGAAATTCGGTAATATTATTTTGATTTATTGCCATGGAGAGCAATCATTTTTATAATAACAAATACATATTAGGTTTGTTCCAACCCCGTTATTTGTAGCGAGCGTCCTTTGCATTTGTATCATCCCGTGGATTTGTGAATCGTACAAAAATCGTTTAGGACAGTTGTAACTATAATTCGTACTGTTTAAAAACAAACAAAACAGGAAACCCAACTGATTGGAAACCTTCCTGTTGTTATTCGTGATATCTGACATAACTGCGCATGTCATACAAACTAGTAATGGGTATTGTCTTAGCACCCGACTGTACTGATTTCGGTAATATTCGGAAGTTCCGACTTTAAACGAATCTAAGCTTTCAGTTTCTCCCGTGTTCATGACTTGTTGGTCGACCTTTACCAACTGTTACTATGTGTATAACTTAAAAACACAGTTTATTTAATACACAAAAACATTCTTATTTGTATATTTTACAAAGCAGCTTACAGAATCTCACGTTGATCTCCGACATGAAGTTCTCATACCTCACAAATAGAGATGTAAAAAACCTTGTTTTTTCTGGTAACTTCTTTTCTAATTTAAAATATTTTTTTTTTTTTTTCACCGATGCTAAAGATGGTATGCTTTTAACATAAAAGGCAGTTGCTCGTCTTCAAAATACCTTTAATTAATATTTTACTTTAAAATTGCAACGCAAAACATTAATATAAAATATTTTTGATGAAAAAAAAAAAAAATAAATAATATTACTAGTCATAATAATCTGCACCACTAACAACGTCAAATACAATAACTGATTTTTATTGCCAACTTTTAGACTTTTTACTATAAAAATGTACTCATATTTTATTAATCAATCAATAATATATATACTTGTTTACAATGTTTTATTTGATAAATAAGATTATAATATATTATACAATAATAAATTATATTATGTAATTTAATCTAATTCAATTTGAACTCATTCACACCCACCAAAGCTATCTGACTCCATATAAAGAGCCCATTGGCAAACAGACTGGACTTTAAAATTATTATGATTTTTTTTAAAATGAAAGTTAGTTTACCCCTAAAACTCAGTGGATGAACTGACTAGATAGTCCAACCATTTTAGAAATTAAATAATAGTTTAAATCAAATTATAATTTATTTAACAACGGGAGATAGACAGAGGAAAAATGGACCCTGGCGCTTTAGTCTATTTTTCTGTGTCTATCTCCCGTTGTTAATAATAATTATAATTTGATTTAAACTAAAATTTAAACTTTCCGTAGTATAAATACTACCAAAAACTTAATAAATGAAATTAAATAATTTAATTCCTATTAACCGGAGCCAATATCCGAGGAATAATTCATTTTAAGATATTGTGCTAGTTGTGTAGCCACACTGTAGAATTGTGTTTCATATGTCAAAGTTAATTAGCCATTCTCAATAGTCAAGCTCTTAAAATAATAAAAATTAGTTTAAAATATGCATCTAAAAAAGAAACGTGAAATGTGAAAAACCAACGCGGGGCTTTGGCTTTTACTGTCTCGTATAAAAATAAAGTATTGTGATGGCGCGAAAATTCGATTTTGAGATTTTGATGGATTTACACGTTTTGAGGTCCCCTGAGTCCAAAAAAGAGGTTTTTAAAAATATCTGTCTGTCTGCCGTCTATTCAGACGCCTTTGACGAAATTTGGCATATATATTCAGAAAAATCATACCCTGAGGCGAAAACGAGAAATAAATTTTGGCTCCAAATTTGGGGGCGCTACCCCCAAAAACTGTAAAAAAACGTGAAAAAAATTACTTCTTGATAAAAATTCCGACGAATTTGATTAAATAATTCTAAAATGTAGTCCATTTAAATACTAATCCAACGATATAAGCAGTTTTCCCGGGAAAAATCTAGTTCCTGAGAAAGCAGCCTAAAACACAGACGGAGAGAGCCTGGGCCCTATTCCCCGTCCAGGAAAAGCTATTTTTATGATAAATTTTGATGAAATGTCTATGCAGACGCCTGGAGCCTAAACTACTGCGAGGCGAAATCGAGAAATGAATTTTAGCTCCAAATTTAGGAGCGATGTCCCCCAAAAACTTTGAAAATACATGAAAAAAAAAATATTTCTCGTAAACGGTTCCTACGATTTTGTTTAAAAATTCTAAAATGTAGTCCATTTAAATACGAATCTAACTATATAAGCCGTTTTCCCGGGAAAAATCTAGTTCCTGAGAAAATAGCTTAAAACACAAACGGACAGAGCCCGGGTTCGATTCCCCGCCCAGGAGAAGTTATTTTTATGATAAATTTTGATGAAATGTTCAATAGTAATTAAATGTACATACGAAAACTAATAAATGGAAAACACTGGGCTAAGTAATTATGAACTCGTGTATGAAAGTTTGTCTGAGTTGTCACGGACCGATTTTTTTCCTTTTTTTGAAAAAAAAGAAATAAATAAATAAAAAAATATATTCTAGAATAAGACGAAACAGTTTTTTTTTATTTACATCTCTACTTTCACATTTTATTATTTATGTAACTCTATTTCTTCCGCCATCGGCACTGATGATGGAGGAAAGCTGCTTCTTAAAATAAACAAATTTAAATTTAACACTTTTTTAAAGAACAAGGATAAAACAAGTAACATTCTCTAAAGTACTTACATTTTAGATTAGGTTGGTAGCTGATTTTAAATCTTTTGGCCAATAGATGATAGACGAACGGATGATATCTTCTAGTTCAGTTTAAAGATGCTCTCTTTTAAATTAGCAAAATATTCGTAGTTTAGTAACAACCATGTTATTGTCTTCCCATGGCGACGGCGTATTCATAGATACGGATACGTGTTATTTCCGATGATTCTCAATTATCACTTTCGACAATTAATATTACAGGGTGTCCAGCAGTCTTGAATTCCTTGAACTCCTGGAATTATGCTTGAATTTTTAGGATGCTTGAAAAAACCTTGAAATGTGCTTGAATTTTGAAAAAATAACAGAAAAACTTAAAACATGCTTGAATTTTGAAAAAATCGGGAATTTTAAAGACCCTAGGTTGTCTAGAAGTATCAATACATTTTGAATTTTTTATTATCCGAACCACCCTAAACAACATTAGTTCAGATAATCGATGTGCTACTGTATATTGTATTTCACTTCTCTGGGGTACTACTGCTGTAATTAGGTTGAATTAATACTATTAATATTATAGTAGGCTGGAGAGTTTATTTGGAATGAAATTCCTTCGAGTGATATTTATTTTTATTTCATCAGAGCTTAGTGATAACTGAAGAAGCTCAGGTTCCCATGGTGAAAGCTTTGATAAAATAAAAATCTATAGTCGAAGGACTTTCATTCCAAATATACCCTTGAGCCTACTATAATATTCTACAAGTACAAAAAATAAAATGTCTTCTATTATAAAAGTAATTAATATTATTGTGTTGAACTCATACTATTTTTCTCATACTTTTTTCTATAATTCTAAGAAATTGTGAATAAATCACTATTTTAATAACTAATGTTAATAAACCCAGCCTTGAATTTTATAAAATTGAGCCTTGAAAACCTTGAAATATGCTTGAATTTTACATTTTAATATTGCTGGACACCCTGAATATATATTTCCCTAGTTCCCTGAACATGTCATTAGCTCTGAGTGCGAAACTTTGGGACCTACGGCCTACAGCCATAGACTCTGAATCGGAAGAACTAAAACTTCATCATGATATCCACCGCTGAAGTTTGTTGTTTGGATTTCACATACTTAGTATTTTAATCAAATTATAAGTATTATTTACTACGGGAAACAGACAGTGAAAAATACACTCCAGCGCCGGGATTTGAACCACGAGTCTCCTGTATTTCCAGTACAGATGCTCTTGCCAACTTAGCTACACATGAGAATGATTTTTCACTACCGTAATCGATAACTAGTCCCGAATTCAAGCTTTCAATATTCATATACATTTAGACAGTCAATCTTTATGACATTAGAACTAAACCGAGACTAAACTGTCTGTTCCCCGTAGTAAATAATAACTAGGCATCGCGTGGCTCTATCATTGAAGCGAGCGTATTGCAATGAAATACTGAATATTGAAATTTATTAATCATGATGAATGTCATAGTTGAAGATAAGTGGAAGAGGGTTAGTGTAGGGAAGAGTGGGGGTACTCGGTACAAAGCTTTACTTCCTAAACAAACCTATACGACTATAACAATATTCACCACCCGCGGTAGCTTTTAAACAATTATTATAAATGTATCTCGTCGCTACGCAAAGAATTTTGCTTGTGTCAAGTTGAAATTTTGCATACCTGTTTCAATTGTGCATTAGATGGTGTATATGAAGTTTGATTAAAATCGATACGTTAGAACGTAAGATATCGGTAAAAAGGTTGTTTTCTCTATTATAAACGTTTAGGTCCGCTTTAATAGTTTTAGCGATCTTTATTAAGTCATAGCGGTGTCGCTGTTGGTTTTAGTAAAAAATGTTATTTGAAAATAATGTTCGTCTCATCGAATAGATGATGATAGAATCTTTTCCCGTCCTGAAATTCCAATTTAATTTTTGTACCTCTCGTTTACGCGAGCGTTGCGCGCGAACTCTTGGACGGATCACGCTGTCCAACGAACTTAGCCTGAGTATTAGTAAGAGGAACATGTATACCAAATTTCAACCAAATCGGTCAACTTTTACTCAAGTTATCGTCACACGCGTGAACGTTACTGACAGACAGACAGACAGACAGACAGACAGACAGACAGACAGACAGACAGACAGACAGACACGGAACATATTTCGTTGAATGTAGGAAGCTCGCTACGCTCGCTTCAATTATAATTTGATTTAAATTAAAATTTAAACTTTCCGTAGAATGAAAACTACTAAAAACTTAAAAATTGAATTTCGTACTTAGTATTTTGAGAGTGCACCCTCTCCAAACTCAAGGGAGGCAACCTAATCTTGTTTTTATTCTTTCAATGCCTCAAAGTTGAAAGTGTAAAGCATTTTGTGACCTGTTACAGTTTAAGGAATGCTGTCTAACTATCTGATTGAAAAAATGTTCAAGTAGATCTATGTATTGTTCTGGTATAAATGTTGAGCGAGAAAGGAAGGACCGTCTGAAGGTATAATCAAATATATTTTTTTTCGGGCGAAATGTCATGATCCAGAAGAAATTATGCATAGCCATTCTGTCTGGACTATGAAGCGTGTCATCGACCCTAGAGAGGTCGATAACAGTCTGTCATAGTCCTGGAGCATAAGGTCTACGCATAATTATTTCGTTAAATAATTTAATGTCGCTGACGTACTTCTTTCCAATCGTTCGATTTTTTTTCAGTTTCCTCTTAAAGGCATTATTTTTACTTAAGTATAAAAAACACCTAAGAAGAGAAAAAAAAATTACTTAAAAAAATACGTTTTTCATGGGTATAAGGTAATTTAAATCTATATGAAATGTATAATTTTGTTTAATGAGCTTTTAGAGAAAGTTGCTCTATCCTTAAATTAATGTAACTTAACTTATCTGTAAAAAGGTTGGTTATTATCAAACTTAACATTGAAGTGGGTAATTGTCAGCAATTTTACTGTAAAAAAGTAATTATAAAGATATTAACATTATAAAGATGATTACATTTTTAGTGTTTAATAAGAAAAACTTTTTTTTAATTTAAAATTAGTTTTTACTTTACTTCCCATCTTGCCGGTCATGTTCTGCTATTTTTTACTGGTCTTCTATTACTTTGCTTTGTAAGTTTCATCGCTCATTTCCGTTTCCCCAATTTTGAACCACTTCCCGTGATTTAATCTTCCCCAAATTTTGCACATAGATAAAACTAAGGTGAAGAGTACAGAAACCAAAAACAAAAAAACAAAAAACAAAAAAAAAAAAATGACGTCAAATTTATTTGCTTTTTAAATTTCATCGCACACCTATTACCCCAATTTTGAACCACTTACCGTCATTCAATCTTCCCCAAATTTTGCACATAGATACAACTAAGGTAAAGAATACAGAAACCAAACAAAAAAAAAAAAAAAAAAAAAAGGCGTCAAATTTATTTGCTTTTTAAGTTTCATCGCACACCTATTACCACCTAAGGTAGAATATAAGACCAGTTTTGAAAAATTGCATTTTTATATTAATTATTTTACTATTTAGTCTATGTAGACCTTATTATAGAAAAGTTAAGTGCATTTCAATATAAATCTGTTATTAACGGTCTATTCTATAATTTACCTCTTTTAACTTAACACCAGTAAGGCGCGCTTCACGTAAGTACGTGTGGCGATAATCGCCGGTTTCTGTACAATTAAGTTAAAATTATTAAGTGATATTTTAATAGTTGCGCATATTCTTTTCCTACTCTTCAATACCTTTAAATTAATGTATAACATGTCATGGTGACTAAAAACTGTTTTTTAGTCGCCCGCCATATTGGCCGCCATCTTGAAAATATTAAGTGTGAAAAATCCAAAATGTGTCCAGTTGTCTCAAATGCCGAGATGCACCTGGGTGTCGAATTTCATGTTCCTAGCTATAGTTTATGAATTGAAACAAGCGACTGACAGACACCAACGAACAGACAGACAGAGCCGTTGTATAAGGTTTCTTTTTGTACTTTGTACAGAAACCTTAAAAGGATAATCTGAGTAAAATCTATAGATTACGACACACGACACTGATGGGAAGTAATCGTAGTTCCACAAGTTGGGAGATATAAAATAATTTGTTATTTTGAGTTTTCTTTCTTCTAGTCCCTAATGTATAACACTTATTTGGAGTAGTTGGGTCTTTTAGGGTATAATAAGTACAAATTTACTTTTCAATTATGGCTATATTTCGACCTACTTGGTCATCTTCAGGCCTAAAACATCGAAACATCATACACATGAGATTTATATAAAAACATTTTTACACTATTATTACGTCAAAAGCTACAATAACTAATAAATTAAGTTTTTTATTGTAATAGATTTCAAATAAAATATAAAAAATAATAAAATATACAACATCTTACCTAGATTGAAAATGTAAATAATTTTGTTTTTGCATCATATGTTGGAAAGAATGTTATTATCACCTTTTTGGTTCGTCATTTACAATAAAATACATCACATTACATCACATAACATTAACAATTAAACCATTAACATTTGTCAAATAAATATTTAAAAAATAATAAATTAATAAAAGGCATGGTAAAAGCGGTAACCTGGAAGTAACCTATCCTATTTTAATTATATAATATATTTTTTAAATAACTACGAAAAATAAAAATATATTATATAATAAAAATATATTATATAATTAAAATAGGATAGGTTACTTCCAGGTTACCGCTTTTACCATGCCTTTTATTAATTTATTATTTTTTAAATATTTATTTGACAAATGTTAATGGTTTAATTGTTAATGTTATGTGATATAATGTGATGTATTTTATTGTAAATGACGAACCAAAAAGGTGATAATAACTTCTTAAATTATATTATATCGCTATTGTACGTTAATAGGCCGTTTGTTTTCTAAAGGAATATCTTGATCTAAGATGAATCTAATAGATTGTCAAGTCTTATCTAAAATGATAAGAAAAAGGTAACAACAACAAAGATCTTCCTTCTTAATATGAAGAAGAATGCAATGGATTTTTCATACATTGGATTCCCTCGGAAGGGCTTAAAAAGGAAGCCTTTCGACTTTAGAATGGTTTAGGCTCTAAAAGAGACTAGTGGAATATTGGCTTGAATGGTTTCAAATCAGCTCTGTTCCCTCTCACGAGAAGTTCTTCCTGTAACGCGCTTTCTCTCTCGTTTATCCTATATTCCGAGAGCTCCCTTCTTTACATTTCACCCTTTTCTTGGTTCTAACTTGTTAGATTTCTTCAAGACCTTCGAAGAATTAATCCAATCCCTTTCTAAGACTTGAATTTTCTCCTTTTTTTATTCCACAATAAAATATTCTTTGATTTTTTTTCTTGTTTGAACACTTGTCAAGAATCAGTGAAAACAGCGCGGTGTAAAGACCTTTTACTTGTGAATTTATTTCTATTGTTCTGTGTCTCTTTGGTTTTTATACTAGTAAAGCATATTGTCTCGCTTTTGTATAATATGTATTTTTATTGCTTCTACATAAAAATGTTTTTTTTTTTCCGTGGTAGGCTGTGAAATAGTAACTTTAGAGCCTAAAAAACATAGCTAAAATCCATTTTTTCATTACGTGGACTTAAAAAATCTTTTCATTACTCCTAGCTGTAAAGAAAAAATCTTTTACGTCCTAGGAACTAAAATTTATTTTTTCCGGCGGGTAGTTGTCAAAACTTCCGTTAGTACCGCTGCAGTCTTTGTAGAAATGCTTCTAGTACGATTAAAATCCGCTAGATGTCAATGCGTTTTATTTATCTTTTCTTATAGTGTAACCTCTTTTTAAGGTTTCTTTTTTTAAGTCTTAAGTATGTACTAATATTTGTTATTATTATATATTGATTAGTGATTAATATTTAATGTTTTTTCATTGTCTGCTACCTCAGAAAAAATAGCATATGCTACCCGACTGTGAAGTGTTTTTTCTTTACCTTGGCAATATTTACTGTCTCGCTTCGCTCGACAGTAAATGCAATTGCCGCGGTAAAGAAAAAACTCACTTCACAGCCTTGTAACATAATATACTATTTTCCGTGGTAGGCTGTGAAATAGTAACTTTAGAGCCTAAAACATAGCTAAAATCCATTTTTTCATTACGTGGACTTAAAAAATCTTTTCATTACTCCTAGCTGTAAAGAAAAAATCTTTTACGTCCTAGGAACTAAAATATTTTTTTTTCCGGCGGGTAGTTGTCAAAACTTCCGTTAGTACCGCTGCAGTCTTTGTAGAAATGCTTCTAGTACGATTAAAATCCGCTAGATGTCAATGCGTTTTATTTATCATAATGAGAGGGTATATTAGCGAGAATGTCAAATAAATTACAGTGAAGAAGTTTATGCTAACGTTTCGCTAAATTTATTAGCATCATCAGAGCTAGAAACTAAGTATAACATAAAAATAATACAAAAAAAATAATCAAGGTTTATTCATCGACATGTAGAGAGTATAAATGTGTGTGTGTGTGTGTTTTAGTCGTCGAAACGTTACCTTATGATAAATTGAAACGTTTATATATATGAATTTGACCGAATATTCCCACGTTGTCGAGTGATCTTTATATATATATATATATATATATATATATATATATATATATATATATATATATATATATATATATATATATATATATATATATATATATATATATATATTACTTTTCCTCACCTTCTCCGAAGGTATAAAAGTAAAAGTATTGTTTTCACCCAGAAAATCCGAAACCGAGATTTCAACGGATTATCCGTTTTGGGTGTTTTTAAGACGATTTGAGTGGTTTTTAGCTCGATGTCAGTCTATCTGTCTGTAAGTCTGTGTCACGCATAACTCCCACAGTTTTTAAGCTAGAGAGTTGAAACTTGGTACAAAAATCAGTCCTTACACGTAGTTGGGCTGCCCGGACAAATCAACATTTTCCGCCATCTTGAACCCTGTTTGCTGAGTCAACAAACATTTTAAAACAATCAAAAAATGATCGAGTTGAAATTTGGCACTAATGTAACACTCTGTATGACAAACAAACTCACTAAATTTCATTTTGTTATTAGCCGCCATTTTGAAGTTATCGATTTTCGAATTTTGAAACTTTGACGGTTAATATAATACCAAAAGTATAAATACGTTTTTGACATATAGCATATCGTTGGAATCTGTAAAAAATAAGGAAGAAGTATAAAAAAAAACTCCGATGGAATTCCATTAATTAGTTTCAAAGTTATAAGCGAATCATAATTATTAATTAGTGCGATACTTAAATTTGTATACATCTGTCAAAATACCGCCAAAATTTAAGTAATTAAGTAAATCAAATAAAATAATTAAAAATAATGTATAATTCTTTGTTGAAAAATGATAATGAGCAGGAGAGGCCACTTTAGTGGCCTCCTAAGTAAAGAAAAGTTCCAAATTACCCCGTACCCGATTTTTATTTTTTTAAAGTTAGAGTTAGGGTACATATTATTTTAAGAGTTTTAAAAAAAAAGGAAATATATTATTTATTTAAAATTATATTTTTTACTCTAAAATATATATTTAAGTGAGACTTAGTTTTCATTATAAAATATAAAAATTCCTGGGCGTGACACCCTGCCTCCTTCCTTTTAGTATAATATCTAGAAATTCTATGAATCCCTTGTAGTGGTAGTAGGGCTCTGTGAACTGAATACTACCCCCTCCCCCACCTTCTTATTTCCCAGCAGTATTTCTCGGTTGGGAAGAATAAAGAATTATTCACCATTCATTCTTTACTCTTCTGTCAGTTTCTCTCTGAATATTCTTTTTCTTTTCTTGATTTTTTTTTTTTTTCGTTCTTAAAATTGTTCCATCCTCTTTTACTCTTTCATTTAAACGTGTTACTATTTTCTGCAGATTTGAACTTGTGTTCTATATTTCAGTGTATATGTCTTACTAATATTATATAGTATATACATATATATATATATATATATATATATATATATATATATATATATATATATATATATATATATATATATATATATATATAAATATATCAGCAGAGTAATACCGTGTTTTTGCACACTGCAATAGGCTACACAATTTGCGAGAGACACCAAGGGATGTGCCACGCAAGCGTGACACATAGGAACTGTTCCAACATCAGACATAACGTCATTAAGATGTTGGCTCGGCATTATGCCATGTCCTGCATCGTTTCGTCGCGTCCGACTCATCAGGGGCCCGACGATGCCCACCCAACTCTGGACCTATACTACATCAAGAAGATCAGATATAGGACTTATCAGAGACGAGGGTGCTCTCATACCGCCATTCTTGCTTGGCTGGCAAAACACATCAGCAGAGTAATACCGTGTTTTTGCACACTGCAATAGGCTACACAATTTGCGAGAGACACCAAGGGATGTGCCAGAGTTGGGTGGGCATCGTCGGGCCCCTGATGAGTCGGACGCGACGAAACGATGCAGGACATGGCATAATGCCGAGCCAACATCTTAATGACGTTATGTCTGATGTTGGAACAGTTCCTATGTGTCACGCTTTCGTGGCACATCCCTTGGTGTTTCTCGCAAATTGTGTGTATATATATATATATATATATATATATATATATATATATATATATATATATATATATATATATATATATATATATATATAGTATGTATAGTATATATAGTATAATATATAGTAGTAGTATTTATTATGTAGCATATGTAGTATATATATATTATATACATAGTATAATATATATAGTGTGTCGACCAGTAAATCAACAGAATTTAGTTGAAATTTGTGTATCCTTTGTAGTTGGTTAACTGGTGTCACAGATCTGATTGTGTAGGTTAGTTGATAGGTATAATTTCTTTTCAACTTTTTGAAATGTAAATGCATTCTGATGATCAAAGTTTTATTTATCTACAATATATAACTAATTTAGAACAATTATTTTTTAGAAGATATTTTTTAAATTAAATAGTGTGTCAATTATTGTGGCACATAGCTTCCTCGCATCCTATTTAATATTATATTATGATTTTTTGCTTTTACAACCTATTATAGTCAAATTTATTTAATTTTCCTCCCGTTTTTTAATTCTTTCAATTGATAAAGTATCAATTTATCAAAATTTAAAGAGTGCAGACGGTTGAAATTAATCTGGAACTATCTGCGGGCCTACTTTCGATGAACCACCAAAATTTCATAAAAATTAAATGAGTACTTTTGAAGATTTAGGTTTAAATGAATGTATGTTTGTGCGCATGTGGAAATAAATCTAATATGTGCAGAATCTTAAAACTTACACGTCACCAATAAGAGGCTAATTATGACCTACCATTAAAATTTCATTAAAATCATATGACTAGATTTTAAGATATATTGGTTCGATAAAATTAAGTGACAGACCGAGAGTCTGATACGGAACCAAACATTTTCCTTGATGTCTAAAACGGATTTCTATATTGAAATTTTTGAAATCGGAGACATAAAAAAATATCTTTCTTCAAAACGATCATGCATATAGCTTCCGTTACCTTCGGTATCCTCGGAAGCAATAAGAACAAAGAAATTTGAAGTTTAAATTTAATGAAAATACACTGCCAATTAGTGTGGCACATAGCTTCCTCGCATCCTATCATGTACTTTATTGTTATATTAACGCATTAAAGTTTTATTACTTTATTGTTATATTGTTTATTGTGTAAGAACAATTAACATTTTTTAGCGATTTTTAACACTTTATAGGAGTGTCGCTGTAGGTTTTACTAAAAAATTGTATTTGAAAAAAATGTTTGTCTCATTGAATAGATTAGGTTTGATTTTTTTCCTGACCGAAAATTCCAATTTTAAATTTGAAGTTCACGTTTGTGCGAGCGTTGCGCGTGAACGCTTGAACGGATAACGTTGTCCAACGAAATCGACCTGAGCATTGGTAAAATAAACATGTCTACCAAATTTCATCAAAATCGGGCAACATTTACTCAAGTTATCGTCGCAGGTTTCACGATTCGCGGACACACAGACTGACAGACAGACACGGAACCAAAAATTTTCTTTGATGTCTGAAACGGATTTCTGTCTTGGAATTTTTAAAATAGGAGACATAAAACTTTTTTGTTCTCAAAAGTGAACACAATGCTTCCGTTACCTTCGGTAAGCTCGGAAGCAAAATGTAATTAATATGCTGTTTTTCTCTGTTTGTATTTGTTTATAGGATAAACAAGTTTCCTTTGTAAGCTTGGCATAAAAGAACAACGAAATTTGAAGTTTAAATTCAATGAAAAAGTGTAATTAATATGCTGTTTTTTTCTATTTGTCCTTTGTTTATAGAATAAGAGCTTCGCATAAAAGTGTTGACAATAACTTCTTTTGTTGAGGGAAAAAATTATAATTAATTATTATAGTGCACATTGCAAAGAAAATTCTCTTAGGGAAAGAGTCAACATATTTAATTTTCCCCAGTTGCCAGAAGAGCTACTAGAGGGTCCTAGAAGTTACATGTAGGTGTAGGTCCTTCCGGTGGCCTCTGATATTGGCAGGGTCATTAGCTACAGCTTAACTTGGCTTAATGGCTGTAAATTATGGGTAGCAAGCCTGGTCTTACGTAGTCTTACGTTCCAGAGTTTGGCAAAATATTTTAAACAAGTTATTCCAGGTGTAACTAGGAGGCACTTAATAATAACTTAACAAAATCCTCTGGTCCATAATTTTGCTCTTTTCGAACAATAACAAGACATGTAGGTGACTGATTTTATGTTAGTACATTATTACAGCTACTAATATCCATTTTATTTTTCTTTATTTATTACTTTTTATACTACTTCCGAGCTTACCAAAGGTACCGGAAGCTATGTGATCGTTCTGAAGAAAGAAACTATTTTATGTCTCCGATTTCAAAAATTCCAAGACAGAAATCCGTTTTAGACATCAGGGAACATTTTTGGTTCCGTGTCTGTCTGTCGCTCTATTTTTGCGAATCTATCTTAAAAACTGCACGACCGATTTTAATGAAATTTGGTCCCATATAAGTTTCAACTTTCTGCGCTTATTTGTTTCTCTTCCACATACGCACAAACTTACATTTATTTACACCTATAGCTTCAAAAGTACTTATCTGATTTGTATGAAACTTTTTTAGTTTATCAAAAGTAAACGGCAGATAGACCCAGATTAATTTTAACCGTGTGCGCTCTTTAACTTTTGCTAAATTGAGACTTTAATTTTTTTTTTTTTTAGAAACGGGGGAAACAATAAATTAAAATAGGACAATAATGGCTTGTAAAAGCTTAAAATCAATAAAGTATTTGATAGGATGCAAGTTATGTGCAACACCAATTGGCAGTTTATTTTTTTTTATTATTATATTTGTCTTTTTAAGCTTTGTAGCATTGTTTTCTCCCTGTTTCACTGGTACTTATCGAATTCTTTTTACTGGTCTTATATTACTTTGCTTTGTAAGTTTCATCGCACATTTCTGTTTCCCCAATTTTGAACCACTTCCCGTGATTCAATCTTCCCCAAATTTTGCACATAGATACAACTAAGGTGAAGAATACAGAAACCAAAAAAAATAAAAACAAAAACAAAATGGCGTAAAATTTATTTGCTTTTTAAGTTTCATCGCACACCTATTACCCTAATTTTGAACCACTTACCGTCATTAAAGCTTCCCTAAATTTTGCACATAGATACAACTAAGGTGAAGAATACAGAAACCAAAAAAAAAAAAAAAAAAAAAAAAAAAATGGCGTCAAATTTATTTGCTTTCTAAGTTTCATTGCACACCTATTATCCCAATTTTGAACCACTTACCGTCATTAAAGCTTCCCTAAATTTTGCACATAGATACAACTAAGGTGAAGAATACAGAAACCAAAAAAAAAAAAATAAAGTTGAAAAATAAGACCAGTTTTGAAAAATGGCATTTTTATATTAATTATTATTTTAAATGTTGTGTTATTATCTGGCAACACGATATTTAAAAAGCTTTTCATGAGCGTAACCCTTTGAAATGTTATTTTGTTGTCTCAATATTCATTTTCAATTGTATACTATGTTAATGAAATTTTGTTATTAATAACTTGATGGTGGACCCTCGCTTAGCCCACTCTGCTGGACGGGTTGAAAGCGATAGTTAAGCGAGCTTCCTTAATGAATTAAAGGGAAATACTCCAAGGCTTTACAAAGTACCCCCACCCCAGTGTTAGATATATATCTAACACAGTGTTTCGAGTGCCGTGATATGGCTCTCGTTATGTTTTGCTTTATGATCCTCTGGAGTTGAATGTTTGTCCGTCCATAATTTCTTGTTTTAATTGCTCTTAAGCTGACTCTCCTAAGAGCTTTTAGTCCTCAATATATGATTTTCACTCAGTTAAGCGTCGTAACTAAACATTGCAGCCTTCATTAAACCCTTTTATAAGCCTTTAAATTAAAGGAATAAGCTATTCATCGAGCAATTGCTTTTATGTTTTATTCTTATTGCTTCCGAGCTTACCGAAGGTAACGGAAGCTATGTGATCGTTCCGAAGAACAAAAAATATTTAGGTCTCCGATTTCAAAAATTCAAAGACAGAATTCCGTTTCAGACATCAGGGAACATTTTTGGTTCCGTGTCTGCGTCTGTCGGTCTGTTGTTCGATTTTTGAGAACCAACATTCTTAAAAACTACACGTCCGATTTTAATGAAATTTGGATGGTATGTCATTAATTAGCCCATTGTTGGTCCCATATAAGTTTCAACATTCTGCGCTTATTTGTTTCTCTTCCACAAGCTCACAAACATACATCTATAGTTTCAAAAGTACTTATCTGATTTGTATGGAACTTTTACAGTTTATCGAAAGTAACCCGCAGATATCCCAAGATTAATTTGAACCGTCTGCGCTTTTTAACTTTAGCTGATACTTTAATTCATGTAAAACATTAAAACAATTTTGACAGATTAAAAAACGGGGGAAAAAATTAAATAAATTAAACAATAATAGCTTGTAAAAGCATACAACCAATAAAGTTCGTGGATAGGATGTGAGGAAGCTATGTGCCACACCAATAACTGGCAATCCAATATGGCAGTCTATTCTTCGCTATTATGCAAATAAGAAAACAATAATTCGTATAAAACAATAGCTTTTGGACTCATCATCAACCACAGTGTTGACTTTGGAATAAATAAAAACAAATAAATGGTAACTGTGTGAAAATGGCGTTAATAATATATAGACTGCAGACTAATTGGAGTACCTGCTGATGACAGGGTTGTCACTTTTAACGTATAATTCTATAATTAGGTAGTTTAGTGTTGTACTTTTTTCTTATAACTTAATGGGGTGTAACTTCTTTAGATTGTTACTCCCCTATGTTTTTTTTTTTTTGGAAAATAAATGACTTTTACTAAATAACTATGAAGTCAAAGGGATGTTTAGTACAATGTATGGTAATTGTTTAGATTGTTACTCCCCTATGATGTTTTTTAGAATATAAATGACTGACTAAATAACTATAATGACCAAGGGATGTTTAGTCTAATGTTCTTTAGGACAAAGGAATATCACACTTCTGTTTTTATAAGGAGAGTAACAGTCTAAAAAAGTGCCCAATGTACTTTGGGACACAGGAATGTCAGGAATGTATGTGTTTAGTCTAATGTTCTTTAGGACAAAGGACTTATCACACTTCAGTTTCTAAAGAAATCTAAAGAAGTGCCCAATGTACTTTGGAACAAAGGAAAACCCACTTCTTCTTTTTATGAGGGGAGTAATAGTCTAAATTAGAACATTCCGTACACCTTCTTTAGATTTGTTACTCCCTTCTGTTTTTTTTTTTTTTTTTTATGAGAGGAGTAACAATCTAAAGAAGTGCCCTTAATACCTTCATTTTGTTTCAAACTTTTTTTAAAGAAAATTATATTTTCTTTAATCTAGTCGATTTTCTTATTAATAATAATGTATTTTTTTTGTAACCCTAAGGTCATTTTACGTAGAAAGAAATAAACAAATTACAAAAAAGTTAAGTTAAGTCGAATTGTTGCAAGAGTTTACTATAATTTTAAATGTAAAGACTCGACTTAAATGGCTTAGAGTTTAGAGTTTTAGAGTATAACTTGAATCTTTAATGTATCTGAGAAATATGAAATATGGTTTGAAGAAACATGATTATAGCTGAATATGGCGATAACTTTATTCCTACAACTGTAACTTTTATATTATACAGTGGAAGTATTAAATATTACAGTAGCTTCCAGTTGTTAAAGCATTTTGTTTCACTTATTCAAGTAGGGTTAAGACTTGCGTGCTCTCTTTTTTTTTATACTTTTTGTTGGTATAACAGTTTTTTTAGCGGAAACATAGGTAACCATGCATTTTTTATTCATAATTACCTTAGGAACTGTTTGGCCGTGCCGACTGTCCGACGACATTCGTCGCGTGCAACTGTCCACAGAAAACAACTTTTGTCTGGAGGTGGTTAGAAGGGGTGCTGTCAGTCCTTTTGTGTCTCTTTATAGTCGCGGTGAAGTAGAGTTAAGTACGATCCAACTGTGGTGGAGTTTCGAATTCCATTCGTATTCATTTAAAATATTTTTAATTTTATGTTTCCTCAATATATTCGATAATCAACGTGATAAAGATCGATTAATTTGTTTTTATTTGATTTAATCAACAGTTCTTTTACTTACTTTTCTCACGGTTCACTTTTCACAAAATCGTCGCACTACGATATCTAGTTTATAAACAATAATAATATAAATAATAAAAAATAATAATAAAATAAAAATAAATAAAAAAATAAATAAAAAAATAAAAAAAAATAAAATAATAATAATAATAATAATAATAATAATAATAATAATAATAAACATAAATAAATAATAAAAATAAATAAATAATAAAAATAAATAAAATAAAATATATTATAATAAATACTAACATTTCCTGTGAATTATTAGCATTATTTAAGATTTTATTTTATTTTTAAAAATGGTACCAAACAGATTAATTTATAAAAAGTTAAAACTTTTACAAAATACTTCTATAATGTATAGTTATAGTTATTTCAAAATAACTATATCAAAATATGCACTTTCTAATTTTAAACATAAAAAAGTAAAAATAAAGTTTCAATATTTCATCATAAAAATAATAATAATAAAAAAGTGAAAATTAATACTTTTATAAAAATGTAAAAAAAAGATAATAGTAACAAAAATCTTATATTCATTTTTTCCTTCTATATCTTTTGTTTCGTTAACAAATATTTTTTTTATTATCGAGTAATTGTTGATTTTCCGGGAAGTTAAAATTATATTAGAGAAGACTATTCCATTTTTTTTTTCTTCTTTAATAATTTTTTTTTAGAGAAAATCAATCGAATTCAAAATATTTTAACGTGTTAACAAACTGTATTAACGTTCTTCTATTACTTACTGATCTCCGCTAGAGAGGTTTGTAATAGACTACCTTCAAGAGGACCACGTGGAAGTCAAGAGTGTTTATCGTTAGATCGTATAATTTTTAAAAATAATAAATTTTATTATGACAAAACTTCGCATGATTTCCCAAGTATTTGAGTTGATCAGATTTATAATTTATAAGTGCCTGCATAAATAATGTTTGCTGCTCCTCAAAAAAGTAAGTCTTGTGCCCTCTACACCAAGTTTAGGTAAGAGATAAAGTATTTATCTAATAAGTCTGTTTTAAATTTTAAAATACCGGAGGTAACGGATGCTATGTGATCGTTCTGAAAAACGAAAATATATTATGTCTCCGATTTCAAAAATCTGAAGACAGAAATCCATTTCAGTTATCAGAAACATTTTTGGTTCTGTCTGTCGGTCTATCGCTCAATTTTTGTGAACCAATATATCTTAAAAACTACATGTCCGATTTTAATGAATGATAATAGGTTATAATTAGCCCATTGTTGGTCCCATATAAGTTTCAATCTTCTGCGCTCATTTGTTTCTCTTCCACATGCGCACACACATACATTTATTTACACCTATATCTTCAAAAGTACTTATCTGATTTGTATGAAACTTCTATAGTATATTGAAATTAACCCGCAGATAGCCCCGGATTAATTTGAAACCGTCTACGCTCTTTAACATTTTTATAAATTGATGCTTTAATTCATGTAAAAAATCAAAACAATTTTGACAGATTAAAAAACGGGGGAAACAATTAAACAAATTAGACAATTAGGCTTGTAAAAGCTTATTATTAATAAAGTACGTGATGTAATACGAGGAAGCTATGTGCCACACCAATTGTGGAAATCTATTCTGTGTACGAACTATCTAGGGAATCGTTGTCTCTCTAACTAGAAATTCTTTATTAATTTTTAAAAAATACGAATTTATATAATATACGAGAAAATTTCTGTCCTTCATAAATCACAGCCCTTAGATTTATTGTTAGAAGAATTGATTTTTTAGAAAAATTCTCTGAGTTTAACTAGGTCCTGTCTGTTTCAGCTTTAAATCATAATTCATTTTGTATTTTAGCTCTTGTTGTGTTTAGGACTGAGTTGGATGAGTGTCAGAATTGCCTCTAGGTTGGTCAGACAATTCTTCTCTACATGGCTTTTAGTTTCTCCACATATTAGGCGCTAAGCTAGTTAGTCTGGTACCCTTCTATTACAGCTGTGGCTTTTTAATACTATATATATATATATATATATATATATATATATATATATATATATACAGGGTGGTCCAAAAGTCTCCCCCCCCCCTCTTAACTTTTGAACGGTTTGAGATAAATTAATGAAACTTGGAGGACTTCTACCTTGCAAAGGGAAGTTTGTTTTCATGCAATCACCCACTAGGGGCAACCACCCACTTTGCCCCCAGGCCACCCAACTTCAAAATTTCAAATTGGAGTGTATATTTTTGATAGCATATTTGGATTCTGCAGTGAAAAATAATAAACTTATAATAGCAACTTTTTTTTCTATTTCCAATATTTTGCCCCCTGTAGGGGGGCAAAGATAGCAAAATAACCCTTACTATCATACGTTGTAAAATCTAAACGGTTAGAGATAAATTATTGAAACTTAGGGGATCCGTACCATGTAAAGGGAAGTTTGTTTTCATGCAATCGCGCCGTAGGGGCAACCTCCCATTTTGCCCCCAGAACACCTAACATCAAAATTTTAACCTGGAATGTATATTTTTGATAGCAGATTTAGATTCTACGGCAAAAAATAAAAATATTTTACTTCAAACGTTCTTTTCTATATCCAATATTTTGCCCCCTATAGGGGGGGCAAAGTTATAAAAAGGGTAGATTTCAGCGCCTAGGGGCAAAATGGCGGTTGCCCCTAGTACACTTCCCTTTACATGGTACAGATCCCCCAAGTTGCATTACTTTATTTCAAACCGTTTAGATTTTATAACGATCTAAGTGTATTTTTTTACTATTTCGGAAGGGTTATTTTGCTATCTTTGCCCCCCTGCAGGGGGCTAAATATTGGAGAAAGAAAAAATAGTTTCAAGTAAAAGTTTATTATTTTTCACCGTAGAATCTAAATATGCTATCAAAAATATACACTCCAATTTGAAATTTTGAAATTAGGTGGCCTGGGGGCAAAGTGGGTGGTAGCCCCTAGTGGGTGATCGCATAAAAACAAACTTCCCTTTGCATGGTAGAGATACCCCAAGTTTCATTAATTTATCTCAAACCGTTCAAAAGTTAAGAGGGGGGGGAGACTTTTGGACCACCCTGTATATATATATACATATATATTTATTTATTATTTATTTATTTTAAAACATTTTACAAATTCACATAAAATAATTATAAATTACACTTGCTTACATAAATAATTAGAATATAACAAATTAATATAAAGATCCAAAAGCCTCCAAGAAGGAAAACCTTGAAACAGGAGGCCCGAGTTCACATATTAAATATATAATATAATAATCTTTGTTATAAAATACAGTTTCATTTTATTATATATATTTGTTTTTTTTTTATATATATGTGTGTGTGTATTAAATTGTTCATAACAAATAAGTAACAATTTAGCTGAGGTGACCTCAAACACTATATAAACTTAAGTACCTATACTTGTGCAAGAGCATTTTTATATTGTTTTCAATAAGTATATTATGGTACTAGGCTGTGAAGTGAGTTTTTTCTTTACCGCGAGACAGTAAATATTTCCAAGGTAAAGAAAAAACACTTCACAGTCGTGTAGCATATGCTATTTTTTCCGTGGTAGCGCAGAAAATGAAAAAACATTAAATATTAATCAATAATCAATATAATAATTACAAATATTAGTACATACTTAAGATTTAAAAAAAAGAAACCTTAAAAAGAGGTTACACTATAAGAAAAGATAAATAAAACGTATTGACATCTAGGGGATTTTAATCGTACTAAGAAGCATTTCTACAAAGATTGCAGCGCTAAAAACGGAAGTTTTGATAACTACTAGCTGTAAAGAAAAAAATTGTTTACGTCCTAGGACATAAACAATTTTTTCTTTACAGCTAGGAGTAATGAAAATATTTTTAAAGTTCACGTAATGAAAAAAATGGATTTTAGCTATGTGTTTAGGCTCTAAAGTTACTATTTCACAGCCTACCACGGAAAAAAGAAATTATCCTAAGTGGTTTTAATCGCAGGAGATTTATTTAAAAATTTAATTAATTATAATCTTTTGAAGGTTTTTTTCTTGTAGATGTTGCTCAAGTGACCTAATATTTATTGGTTCCTTAATAAATTCCGCAAGTTGTTTACTTTATAGTTCAGTTTAACATTTTCTTGGGATAGCCTCGAAATAGAGAGATTATCAACCAGGTTAGGGAGAAACTAAACCGCAAATTAGTACCATTGGCTTAGCCAAGGAGATTTCAATCTCAATTTATTAATTTTGACTCCGAGCTTATCGAAGGTAATGGAAGCTATAGAACGAAAATATTCTCTGTCTCCGATTTCAAAAATTCCAAGACAGAAATACGTTTCAAACATCAGGGAACATTTTCTGCGTCTGTCTGTCAGTCTTTCTGTCGCTCAATTTTTGCAAACCCAACATATCTTTAAGACTGCACATCCGATTTTAACAAAATTTGTGTGGTAGGTCATAATTAGCCTATTCTTGGTCTCAAATAAGTTTTAACCATCTGCGCCAGAATGTTTTTCTTCAATATGCGCGCAAACATTCATTTATTTATACCTATATCTTCAAACGTACTCATTTATTTTTTATGAGATTTGGATGATTTGTTGGAAGTAGCTTACAGATAGGCCCGGATTAATTTGAACCGTCTGCGCTCTTTAACTTTTGCTAAATTGATACTTTAATTCATGTAAAAAATCAATAACAATTGTGACAGATTTAAAAAACGGGGGAAACTGTTAAATAAATTAGACATTGTACAACCCTGTAAAAGTATAACATCAATGAAATTCGTAGTAGGACGTGAGGTAGCTATGTGCCACACTATTTGGCAGACTATTTTACTATGACTTTTGCTTTCGAGCTTAGATAATGTAAAGGAAGCTATGTAATCGTTCTTTAGAACGAAAAATGATATATGCAGGGCCGCCCTTAGCAGTTGCGGGGCCCTGGACAAATCTTGGTTGCGGGGCCTTTTTGATTGAACTCGTGTCGAAATGGGGTACACAATTTTACCTTCGGTAACCACGGGGTGCACTCGTCATATATGTGTTGATTTTATTCTTCCCTTTACTAAAATGTAAATCGTCTTACTTATACGAGTGCACCCTGTGATTACTGAAGGAAAAATTGTGTATATTCATAATGACCAAGAAAACAAACATATTTTGTTATAAATGTATGTATTGTTTATTACATTACACTGAAAATGTGTTAACAGGTTATATGGTACCTACAAAACATAATAAAAACAATATACAATAATTGGAATATCGCGTAAAAAACTGAAAAATAACAAGTTTAAAGTCTCATTTAAATTACAAAGCAAAATTCACTTTTCTTGATTTCTGCTTAGCGAACTCAATGAGTCAATGAGGGTGTCAAAATTAATACTTTCAACTGTATTGTACTCTATTGATAGAGTTGCGAGGGATGAAAGTCTTTCTTGGGATACAGTCGTCCTTAAATAAGTTTTGATTTGTTTCAAGCGAGAAAAGCTCCTTTCCGCACTTGCGACTGTAATGGGAAGGGTCAACAAAATTCTGTACACTATTTGAAGGTTAGGGAAAGGATTCTTGATGTCATGTGGGTACTTGAGAACTTTAATTGGACTGTCAATACCATCTGGAACAATTTCACGAAACACTTTTATTTCAGTTAAGAGCTCAGATCGACTTATATCTTTGGACACATACTCGTCTTCATGATATACTGTTACAGGACCATTCCAAGCAGTTAGATCATGTTCTATTTGCCGTATTTAAAAAAGTGTTTTTATTAAAATATGAAGAAATGTGTAATAAAAATACGAGTTCTGCATTTTACTTCTCTATATTTTTTTATTTGTTTCTGAGGTGCGGGGCCCCTAAAAGCGCGGGGCCCGGGGTGGTTGCCCCTGCCTAAGGGCGGCCCTGGTTATATGTCTTCGATTTCAAGAGTTCTAAGACTCAAATCCGTTGCAGACACCAGTTCGTCTGGCGGTCAGTCGCTCAATTTTTGCGTACCAGTATATCTTAAAATCTACTCGTCTGTTTTTATTGAAATTAGGATGGTAGGCCATAAGCCCATTTTTGGCTTCTACGACTATTTGTTTCTCTTCCACATGCTCACAAACATGCATTTATTTACACCCTATAATCTTTAATTTTTAATATCTGATTGTTATGAAATTTTGCTGGTTTGTCGAAAGTAGCCGCAGTTGATAGCCCCCGATTAATTTCAACCTTCTGCGCTCTTTAAATTTTGCTAACTTATTACTATTATTCATGTAATAAATCACATCAACAATTTCGACATTAAAAACGGGTGGGAAATTAAATAAATGTGACAAAAATAGGTAGTAAAAGCATAAAATCATTGAAGTATACGTGAGGAATAAATCAGTTTGACTTAAGGAAGATATGTACTACACTAATTGGTATAGACTATTTTAATAATTATTTAAGACTATGTTATCCAAGAATACGTGAATCCTAATTTGTTTATCTTTTATATTAGCTTTTCTATTCGATATTGTTTCCTCATTTATATTTTTTTTTGTTTTGTCTGGGCAGGTTTATAAGCTGGGATGCTACACAGTTATTTTACTTCTGGAGTGCAATCCAGATATCGGTTCTTTGCTGGACTGGGTAGTGGATCGTTGTTACACTGCCTGTCCTCAAGTAGCAGATGGAGCTTTCCACGCCCTCGCTACAATCTTCAGTGCAAGGTATGTAATACTATACAGTTTTTAGCTGTAAAAGGATTTAGTATTTTTATAGTCCTGATCTATCAGTTTTAATTTATCAGTAGGTTATAACAGAATAGGGTATGGACCACTTTAGTCATCTGCTCGATGTGATTATCAGTGGTTTGAACCAGATATTATTATTGGAATTTTGACCAGGTCCAGGTTTCAGGCGAGTGTCGAGAACGCTAACCATACGGATACGCTGATCCGCGGAAGAACTTTTGTAATGATTTTTATTACAACTTACAACTAGGAGTCTCTGTCTCCTACTTGCTTGTTTTGTCCACCAGAAAATGGCCGTTCCCGGGCTTTCGGTGAATTTACTGCTTAAGGGCTTTGCCCCTCTCTTCATCGGAGTTACAGGGCATAGTCCAGTTATTTTAGTCATAAATATGGCATCTGTATAAAAAAAAAGAAATCGGTCTTTTTTCTTTTTTTTAATATTTAGTATTCGTCGCCTCCCCACTTTTTACGTATTTCAACGAATATCTCGCTTCCTAAGGCTCGGAGACAAATTAAAATGCTTATTAAAAAGCAAGATTATTAAATTTGCATCAAAAAAGGTCTCATTAATTTTCTACGTACAACGAACGGTTAAGCAAAAACCTAGCTTACTATAACTTGCGTAGTGTTTGTTTTTGCATGACTTTTCACGTATTTTTGTGAAATCAATCTCGCTTCCTCTGGCTCAGAGACTAATTGAGGAATCGAAATTGAAGAATATAAAATTTCACACAAGAAACGTTATGTTCAATTTTTTACGTACAACCAACCGTTTGGACAGTAAAGTGCTCCGAGGTTTTCGCATCTTCTCCGCAGAAAACCTAAAATGACTGGACTAGCAGCCCTATATGGAGGTGAACGTGTAAAAATTACGAATGTTTCTGTTTTTACCTTCATGTTTCATGTAAGATTTGCTAATTAATATCTAATTGTGTCATAAAAACTTAAAATGATAATCATCACATGTTAGCAGCATACTCGTATCGGTTGATTCTCTAACTTTTTTGTCATACATCCAAATTTTGCGAATATCAAACAGGGATATTTATCTAATTTGTTGGAAAATATAATAACGCTGTTTGTGGTCGAATTCCGAACTAAGCTGAGATTATTTTGTTGGTAATAACGATAACATAGTTAATCTCCTTTCAACTATGCGTCCTGTAATGACCTAATGAGATGTTGAACGGGACTAAAACTACAACCAAAAAAAAAAAAAAAAAAAAAAAAACTATGCGTTATTTATCTATTTTTTTTTTCAAATTTCTTTAACAATTTATAATACCTAATAACACGTATGTTAATACACTTCTGATCAATCTTATTCGTTAATGAGAACGTTAAAAAATACGTAGGAATAGAAAAAGTGGCCTTAACAAATTAAATAGTAGTGGGATGTGGTTATGTTTTTTAATAAAAAAAAAATTAACTAAAACAACCAAAAGTATAGTGCCGTGACCAGGATTCGAACCTGGGTTATTGCGGCCACAACGCAAGGTACTAACCACTATACGATCACGGCTACCTGAGATGTTAATAAAATGATTACAAGAAGGTACAAGAGCGTGAAGGAAGAAAGATTTTCATGGTAAGATGATTTGCTAACTGAGTCAAGTGGGAATCAGTTTAGTGATAGGAGACTATCATTATTCCGTTTAATAAAATAGAAGGTAGATCGATTTTATATGTAATCATTTGACTTGTCTACGTTACTTTATTTTATTCCAAAAATTCAATAAAAAGTGTATATTAATTTACATTGTCATATACCTAATGCCGTGTGTAAGTTCTGCGGCTCAAACTCATATTCAAAGTCCAATCATTAACGTAAGAAAGTGGGTAAAGTACCTGATCCGTCAATCTACTAACCTTAATCGTAATCAGTCGGTATTTGAAGAAACGTTAAGATGAGTCCTAATCCTTGTTTTGGAGGGGGGGGGGGTCGCTCTATCAAAAATCGGTGCGATAAGTCTAGCTTAATCAAAACTTAATCAAATAGATAAATGATGCTGTATTTAAATCTCATAATATCTTATTTAATTGATTTATTTTTAAACATGTGTAAAAGTGTTCAACAGGGGGTTGTTTAATTTTTAGGCACTTATTTACTTCAGCACCCCCTTGGTTTTAAGCAATATTCTGCCGTACTAAAGTCTGAAAGGTTTGTGTGTTTGTCTCCCCAAGACATTGAGACTCCTGGGGCAGTTTTATTACGCTATTTTAAAATCCTGTCTTATCACGTGTAACCAGGGGCGTACCCAGGATATCTTTTCGGGGGGGATATACATGCATATTTATATAGTACCAACACGCAAGGGGGGGGGGGGTCCGGGGGAAAAATTTGGAAATTTAGACTTCTTAATACGTTAATTTAACGCTTTTCTGGGCATTTAAAAAGTGTGAATACAACATTTGTAAGTGTGTGTCTACACCCTGGAGTTTAAGAGTAAAATAGGCACAGTCGGCCCTCATTATAACGAACTTTTTACGACGAAAATCTCTATATAACGATTTGTAAATGCAGTTTTCCCATTTTTTGGATTTTTGAGCATTGTGATGAAACTATCATCACAGGCGTCGTTCTGTGTTCAAACTAGGCATCGCGTGGCTCTATCATTGAACCAGCGTATTGCTATGAATAATGAATATTAAGGAATTTACTTATCATGATTAATGTCATTGTTGTAGATAAGTGGAAGTATGTTTTTATTTATTTTTTACTTCCTATACAGGGTTCACACTGACCTGGAAAGTCAGGGAAAATCAGGGAATGTCAGGGAAAATAATCGAGGTCAGGGAAAGTCAGGGAAACTTTTTGAAATAACCCTAAAATCAGGGAAAATAACCAAACTTTAGGTAAAATAAGCCAAAAGTCAGGGAAACAAAATTTGTCAATTAAATAAACTATAAACGAACAAGCCCCTTGTTTTTTGTGACTCAGATGAATTTGTTTAACTAATTTTTATTACGAGTATATGGTTATTTAACTCTGATATAAGAAACAAAATTCTGAAGAAGAAACAAAGTATGGTTACACAACTTGCATAATTGATTAATAAAATTTGAGTAAATTTTTAGTGTACAAAATCAAAAAGTTGGCAATAAAAATCAGTTATTTTATTCGACTACGTTAGTGGTGGAGATTATTATGACAAGTAAATATACGAGTATATATATGAAACAAATATTTTTCATCAAAAATATTTTATATTAATGTTGAATGTTAAAAAAATTCTTGGACATATATACATTGTATTTTTAAAGTAAAATAATAATTAAAATTATTTTGAAGATGAGCAATTAAAAACATAACTTCTTTTACAGTGAAAAAATAGGCTCATGAAAAAAAACAAATTTTTAATTAGAAAAAATAACGTGACCAGAAAAAAACTTGTTTACATCTCTAAGCCCAACTAATCATATTGAGGGGGCCATATTTTGTGATTTTTTAAAAAAATATTAAACTATATTAGGTATATTAGTTACTTACTGTTAAATTCTACATTTTAGGTATTTATGAGTGCACTTTATTTAAAGGAAAAAACCCTTTTCTTAATATTTTTACTTTAATTAACCAGATTAAACTGTGGTGACTTTTTAATGTTTATTAAGGTTTTACATTACTTTAAGTGTATAAACAAATGGTGTGAATAAATATTTAATATTAAATTTACGAGATTGTTATTCTTTTCTTTTTTTTTTAATTTGTCAGGGAAAATTGATCAACATAGTCAGGGAATCTCAGGGGATGTCAGGGAAATCAAAATCAAATTTTAAGTGTGAACCCTGCTATATAACTACATGCCTAACGCCTATAACAATCTTAACCGCCCGCAGTAGCTTTAAAATTATTATTATAAACTATCACTTCGCTACACAAAAACTTCTGCTTGTATCAAGTTGAAATTTTACATGCCTATTTCAATTGTACTATAGACGATGTATATTAAGTTTTATTAAAATCGTTACGTTAGAACATAAGAAATCTACAAAAATGTTGCTTTCTCTAGTTTAAAGGTTTAGATCTGTTTTTATAGTTTTCACGATCTTTATTACTTCATAGCCGTGCTGTTGGTTTTACTAAAAAATGATCTAAATAAAATTATAATTATTATTAAAAAATGATCGTCTCATCGAGTAGTTGATATTATAATCTTTTCCCATCCTGAAATTCCAATTTTAAATTTTATGTTCACGTTTACGCGAGCGTTGCGCGCGAACTCTTAGACGGATAACGTTGTCCAACGAACTTAGCCTCAGTATTAGTAAGAGGAACATGTATACCAAATTTCAACTAAATCAGTCAACTTTTACTCGAGTTATCGTCGGACTCGTAAACGTTACTGACAGACAGACAAACAGACAGACAAGATGCATAGTTTGTTAAATGTAAGAAGCTCGCTTCAATTAAAGCTAATTACATTTGCTACAACATCTCTCCCTATGACTATACCAGTTAAATGAGTACTTTCCTCGATTTCGGGGTCAAAAGATACCAAATCTTAAAATTTCACTTTTTTTTGAAAATATTGCCAATTTTTGGAGGATTGTATCTTGGCAACTATTGGTCGTACATAGCTGGTTCTGGCCTCAACTTGTAGGAAATTTACTCTACTTTAAAAACATAAATGAATTGTTTACATGAAAAGAAACTCATAGTTTAGGAGATGTAAAAACAAAAAACCGCAACAAGTGCGAAAATTTTGAGTACCACAAAGTTAGCACAGATCTTTGGAAGCTGCAAAATTGGATATACTGGTAGTGCTCCTGACAACATATTAAAAAAATCAGAAGTAGCCGTTAGTTTGCGATTTTATCGATGTATAGTGTACTATTCGACTGGTCTTTATTTTAAACTGCTGGGAATTCTTTAAATACGCGGTATCACGCCAAAGAGTTTTTTTCATTTTCAAATATTCGGTCGCTAACGTCTAGTGTAGGAGAATGTTGTTTGTCAATAAACTAAGGATCGCGCGCTTGGCTTTCATTCAATAGACTATACTGAATATTAAGAAAATATTTGATCATGATTAGATGATAATATGATAGTTACTGAAAGACAAACAGGATGCATTTTTATAATGTCGTAAGGTATAAAAATAGTTTTATTATTTACAAGAGGATTTTTTTTTTTTTAAATATGGGGGATTGATCCCCCATATCCCCCCCTAGGTACGCCCCTGCGTGTAACACTAAATCTAATTAAAAAAACTGTAAGACAATGGCGCCCCATCCACTGTCGTTCTTTCCGTAAGGAAAGCCGATTTGTCAAGAAAGAGTGTTAGTGTATAGGGTTCAAGAGGAAAGAATGGCAGGATTATAATCTTACAAGATCATCCCGTCACTCCATCCTCTCCATTCTTGACAACCGATAAGTTTCATGTGGATGGGATAGAGATAACTGTAGAGATCCACTGTCGTTCTTTCCATAAGGAAAGCCGATTCCGTCAAGAAAGAGTGTCAGCGTATGGGGTTCAAGAGGAAAGAGCAGCAGGATTATTATCTTGCAAGATTAGCCCAGTTAGGCAACGAATCTCAAAGGTTTGTATGACACGACACGCTTTCCCTCGACGAGACAACATTCCCTTGGAAAGTGAGAGGAAAGAGACCACCCACACGCGTTCTTTCCTTCTGGCCTCACAAAATTTAAAAACAAACAGGATTACGATATTTCATGTGGATGGGCAACGAAGGGATTGTAGTCACACGACAAGCCTGCAGGATGGAATGAGCAGATAGTCTCACAGGAAAGAGTGCTGGAAAGTGGTTGTGTGGATGGTAATGAACATGATTATCAATCATGCCGTGCTTTCCTTCGCGATTAAGAAAAAGGAAAGTCTGCCGGGAAAGAACGACTGTGGATGGGGCGCTATTATGACATTTCTATACACAAGTGTGACATTCCTTTCTTTGTACCAAGGTACATTAGACTAAATATCCCTTTGTCTTAATAGTAATTTAGACTAAGCAATATATACTACTCTCTACATTCTACAAGTTCCTTTGTCTAAATAACTATTAAGACAAAGGGATAAAGGAGGGTGCTAAAGTTAAAAAGTACCATTTTTTGTTTCCGATTTTCTACAAAATAAAATTTATTTTCATCTATATATCTCAGGAACTAGATTTCTCTCGCGAAAACGGCTTTAAATTAACTACATTTTAATATTCTTTTTCTTATTGGGCTCTAGGGATGATCATTAACAAAACATTTCTATTTTTAAAAAGAAAAATTTTATCGGTGCAAATTTTCGCCCATGCCTGGGCATCATCAGACTTTTATCTGAGTAATAATAGTGTTCATTTCAATCTCCTTTTTTGCTTCCGAGCTTACCGAAGGTAACGGAAGCTATGTGATTGTTCTGAAGAACGAAACATTTTTAGGTCTCCGATTTCAAAAATTCCAAGACAGAAATCCGTTTCAGACATCTGGGATCATTTTTGGTTCCGTGTCTGTCTGTCGGTTGGTCTGTCGTTCAATTTTTGCGAACCAAAGTACCTAACTACACGTCCAATTTTAATGAAATTTGTGTGGTAGGTCATGAGTAGTCCATTGTTGGTCCCATATAAGTTTCAACATTTTACTCTCATTTGTTTCTCTTCCACATTCACACAAACATACATTTATTTACTCCTATAGCTTCAAAATTACTTATCTGATTTGTATACAACTTTTATAGTTTATCGAAAGTAGCCCGCAGATAGCCTCAGATTAATTTGAACCGTCTGCGCTCTTTAACTTTTGCTCAATTGATACTTTAATTCAAGTATAAAATCAAAACAATTTTGACAGATTAAAAAAAAACAGGGGAAACAAATTAGACAATAATGGCTTGCAAAAGCATAAAATCAAAAAGTACGTGATAGCATGCGAGGAAGCTATGTGCCACACCAATTGGCAGTCTATTTTATAAACAATTCTCTAGAGCCCGCTATAAGAAAAAGAATATTAGAAAATTATGGTATTAACTGAAGAATAATTAAACTATACACTTTAGAATTTTAATTTGAAAAATAAATTATAAACACGTTTTTTTGAGTATTTGAAAAGGTTGCGCCCCAAAAGTTAGTGCTAAAATTTACGATTTCTCTTTTGGGTGATTTTTCTGAACGTGTGCCAAATTTCATTGAAATCTGCACAGTTTAGACTCCACACGTCTGCACGGATGACGTAACATTCGTTCAGTTAAGCCGGATTGCATTAAATATCTACTACTATGAATATACAATAGTAAACTGATTTAATTTATTTGATTTAATTGATGAGATTTAGTTTGTGTTCAGTAGTTAAATTTAGATTTGTTTTAACTAAAATGAGACGAGGGCAACTCTAAAGGAGTAGTAAATGGACACTAAATCTTCACTAACCAGAGAGTCATTATACTGTTACTACCAAGGAGACTTAATAAATTTAAATTAACTTCTTTCGTTTTTCCGAACGTTAAGATTCCAAACTTGAGATAACTACCCTTTAACTTAGGGGCTGAAAATCTTAAATCTTTACTAACCGAGGGGCATCTCGCAATATGAAAGCTATAAAAAAACTGTTAAGCGTTTAATATAAAGGCTACTTTTAAAATCTATCATCTTTACTCCATTATCCCTATAAGTGTAGGTTAGTGGAAAACTGTTATTATATTGATTTATCTCTTATAACAAAATAAAATAAATTTTCTGAGTTGCAAAAAAAAAAAAAAATTAATAAAAAATAGATTGCCAATTAGTATGGCACATATAGCGTCCTCGTATCCTATCACGTACTTTATTGATTTTATGCTTTTACAAGCTATTATTGTTTAATTTATTGAATCATTTCTTCCGTTTTTTTAATCTGTCTAAATTGTTTTGTTTTTTACATGAATAAGAATATCAATTAAGAAAAAGCAAAAGAGCCGCAGACAATTAAAATTAATCTGGTGCTACCTGCGGGCTACTTTTAACAAACCATCTAAATTTCATAAAAAAAGCAGATAAGTACTTGAGAAATTATAGGTGTAAATAAATGTATGTTTGTGCGCATGTTGAAAGGGAAAATAATGGGAGCAGAAAATTTATATGTGGCCAACGATGGGCTAATTATGGCATACCATACAAATTTCATTAAAATCGGACGTGTAGTTTTTAAGATATATGTTTGTCCGCAAAAATTGAGCGATAGACAGACACGGAACAAAAAATGTTCCCTGATGTGTGAAACGGATTTCGGTCTTGGAATTTTTGGAGTTGAAGACATAAAATATTTTCCACATAGTTTCCGTTACCTTCGGTAAGCTCGGAAGCAATAAATAAATATATAAATAATTGAAGCGAGTGCAAGCGAGCTTCTTACATTCAACAAACTATGCATCTTATCTGTCTGTCTGTAACGTTTACGCGTATCGTCACACGCGTAAACTTGAGTAAAAGTTGACCGATTTAGTTGAAATTTGGTATACATGTTCCTCTTACTAATACTCAGGCTAAGTTCGTTGGACAGCGTGATCCGTCCAAGAGTTCGCGCGCAACGCTCTCGTAAACGAGAGGTTCAAAATTAAATTGGAATTTCAGGACGGGAAAAGACTCTATTATCATCTATTCGATGAGACGAGCATTTTTTTCAAATAACATTTTTTAGTAAATCCAACAGCGACACCGCTATGAATTAATAAAGATCGCTAAAACTATTAAAGCGGACCTAAACGTTTTTAATAGAGAAAACAACCTTTTTACCGATATCTTACGTTCTAATGTAACGATTTTAATAAAACTGCATATACACCATCTAATGCACAATTGAAACAGGCATGCAAAATTTCAATTTGATACATGCAGTAGTTTTTTGTAGCAAAGAGATACATTTTATAATAATTGAAAAGGAGATGTGTGGTTAGAGGAATAGTAAGAATGCGGGGTGGTTCCCTTACTACTAGCCGCTGTACTACTACTATACGCATTATCTATAAACACATCATGATTCATGATTAACTATTTTTTCAATATTCAATACATATTTATAACTTATACGCTCGCTTCAATGATAGAGCCACGCGATGCCTAGTTATTATTATTATTGCTTCCGCGCTTACCAAAGGTAACGGAAGCATTGTGTTCACTTTTGAGAACAAAAGAGTTTTATGCCTCTGATTTTAAAAATTCCAAGACAGAAATCCGTTTCAGACATCAGGGAACATTTTTGGTTCCGTGTCTGTCAGTCGGTCTGTGTGTCCGCGAATCGTGAAACGTGCGACGATAACTTGAGTAAATTTTGATGAAATTTGGTAGACATGTTTATTTTACCAATGCTCAGGTCGAGTTCGTTGGACAACGTTATCCGTTCAAGCGTTCACGCTCAACGCTTGCGTAAACGAGAACTTCAAATTTAAAATTAGAAATTTTCGGTCGGAAAAAAATCAAACCTTATCTATTCAATGAGACGAACATTTTTTTCAAATACAATTTTTTAGTAAAACCTACAGCGACACCCCTATAAAGTGTTAAAGATCGCTAAAAAATGTTAATTGTTCTTACACAATAAACAATATAACAATAAAGTAATAAAACTTTAATGTTAATATAACAATAAAGTACATGATAGGATGCGAGGAAGCTTGTGCCACACTAATTGGCAGTGTTTTTTTGTTGTTTTTTTTCGCTCCTTGAGTTTCGCCATTATTTGAAGTTCTAGGTCTTCTGGTGGTGATCAGTTTAAATCTAGTCCGTGGTCTCAAACCTCAGACCTTGTTGGAAACATTCAGTTTAAGTTAACGTTGTTACTTCACAAGGACAACATGTACTCCCTTGAAGATGCTCCCAACATTGGGTGCGAAATTTCGAAACCAAAATCCTAAATTTCGCGGTCACCATTGAAACACCTAGAACTTTATATTTAGACCAAGCGGGGAAGGCTATGTAATAGTAGCACCAATATTTACTCATATTTTCTGTTTGAATAGATAAAGTGGATGTAGCAAGATGTTTAAAGAGAGCTTGACATGTCGTACAGGGTGAAGGGATCAGAGGCTCTCAAGCCGTTATATTCCTCTGTATTTGCCCTGACAGGGTGTTTTACTAACATCTATATTCTTTTAGCGAATTTTCAAAGAAAATTACGCTATTGCAATGGCTTCAAAATTTTTGTAATAAGAATTTTTGAATTTTTTTTCCATGGAAATCCGTTTTAGACCATTCTGAATTGATTCCTAAAATTTAACATTTTTTTTATGTATGTATGTATATATGTATGTATACATATATGTATGTATATATATGTATGTATACATATATGTATGTATATATGTATGTATACATATATGTATGTATATATGTATGTATACATATATGTATGTATGTATGTATGTATACATATATGTATGTATATATGTATGTATACATATATGTATGTATATATGTATGTATATTTGTGTCACTCCAGACGATAACTCCCCTTAGGATGCACTTAAAAATTTCATCAAATTTTAAAATGTCAATAATATCAAAAGAAAGGATGAGTTCGTTGGCCAGAAATTTTGGAGTTCATTTAGGGGTCAAATTTTTATAATTTAGGGTCAAAAATAGCATAAATCTGTGTTTTTTCCATTTTACCCCCCTTTTATATGAAAATATGATAAACGTGTACATAACAACAATTACTGTACTCTTAAAGAGCTTTCCAACGAAATGCATCTTGAAGGGTAAATACTATTTTGACTTTTGTACCCCTACCCCTGTGTACCAATTTTTTTTTCATCCATGCAAATTTTAAATCAAAATTTTCCTATATTATCATAAGCCAATAATACGCAGATTTCTTTCAAAATTCGCTCATTAAGTCATGGTGCATGACTGGACTTTTTAGTTTTATTTGTCGCTACCCTTTAACAAATGCTTACTTCTAGACTGAATCGAATTTTTTTTACCTCTAATTTATCTTTTGCTTCCGAGCTTACCGAAGGTTACGGAAGCTCTGAAAAGCGAAGAAATCCGTTTCAGAAATCATTAAACATTTTTGGTTCCGTGTCTGTCTGTCGGTCTGTCGCTCAATTTTTGCGAACCAACATATATTAAAAACTACTCATCTGATTTATTGAAATTTGGATGGTGGATCATAATTAGCCCATTGTTAGTCTTTTATTCATTTCAACATTCTGTACCCATTAGTTTATCTTAGCCTATTGTTGGTCCCATATAAGTTTCAACCTTCTGATCCTATTTATTTCTCTTTCAAAAGCGCACAAACATACATTTATTTACACCTATAACGCATCAAAAGCACTTAATTTTGCATGCCTGTTTCAACTGTACTTTAGACGATGTGTATGAAGTTTTATTGAAATCGTTACGTTAGAACGTATAAGATATCGGTAAAAACGTTGTTTTCTTTATTTAAAACGTTTAGGTCCGCTTTAATAAATTTTGCGATCTTTATCACTTCATAGCAGTGTCGGTGTTCGTTTTACTAAAAAAAATTATTTAAAAAAAGTTGTTTGTCTCATTAAATAGATGAAGTTAGAATTTTTTCCCGTCCAAAAAATCCAATTTTAAATTTGAAGCTTACGTTTACGCGAGCGTTGCGCGTGAACGCTTGGGCGGATAACGTTGCCCAACGAACTTAGCCTGGGCATTGGTAAAATGATCATGTGTACCAAATTTCAACTAACTCGGTGATCTTTTACTTAAGTTATTGTCATCGATAGATTTCGTGACGGATTTTGCGTGACGGTGATTTTGTGACGGTTATTTTGTGACGGTAATTTTGGTCGTTTTTTTCGGATTCACTCCCGGGCTCCAGAACGTGCCATAAGGAACTTCGTTCCAAAAATAGAACGCAAGGAAGGAAGTCATATGTGCCACACTAATTGGCAGGAGTATTTTAAGATTCGATGATACAAAAAGGATAAATATTATTTCAGTTTATTCCATCTCACTGATTTTCTGAAAACAAATTTGGTGGTATGTTTTGAGCGCATGTTGACGGTGCTTTCGTAAAACATGGTCAAAATGTAAACAATATGCGATTATTAAAGAGGCGGGACAAGTTCCGCACCAATGATTGTGTCGGTAGATGCGTTACGTAGCTGATCCCTTCGTTCCAAACACATACACACGCAAGTTATTGATCGGAACGTTAAATAACAGACGTGAAAAGCTGGGCTTATGGTACATGGTACTAATAATTATGTGTTTGAGCCACAAAACACATAATTTCTTGCATATAAAGTATATATGTGAAGGTTGAAATTGAACCCCTCTCCCCTGTAAATAGGCATTCATATAGCTGAATAAATTCATACTAAAGGGTTAGGAAGGCTGTCTAATAATTCATTTTTTACATGAAAGACCATGTTTGTAATTTATCATTTCGAAGCTTTTTAATGTGTAGAAACCGTATGAAAATTACGTAAATATGTATTTAGCGTACGTAGTATTCAACAAATATGCTTAATAATATGAAGTAAATCCGATAGATTGAGAGTAATTTATTGGAAATAATATTTAAAGCTTTGGGATAAAATACACGAATGTAATGATTTATATTAGGGTTACTAACTTTATCTATATAACTTATTGAGATTAATAAATTAACTCTATATAGGTATAGATTGCATTAACTAATCACATTTATATGAACTAAATATAATAATAACTTTATCTTCGTATCTAGATTAAATATGACCATTTATTAATCACTAGCTGGATACCCGTGCTTCGCTACGAAATGGGTTATTTTTATTTAGATGGGTTTATAAACTACCATCAAGAAGCATTTAAATTATTTTACTAAGAGAGAATATCTACATTCTATCTCTCCCACATATTTCTATGCCCCCTCCTCTTTGATAATATAATTTGCAAATATCCCAATTACTAATTAATTCCGACTACTGATAAAAAATTCTTAAAAGTCAACTTTCCGTGTCTTTTTACATCCCTGGGTTGAAATTTGAATTATATACTTACATCCAAAATACGTGCCCTTTCTCAATTATTAACTTCCTAACTTTAGGAGATCGGTCAGGGCTCGATTCCCCTTCTTTTCTTACTTTGTCCCTATGTTCTCCTTTGGGATAAAATGAAAAATTATTTCAAGATAAAAAGAACTTTTTATATACCTACTACGTTTTTAAATTTTCTGTTGAATCGTATGTAATGTTGATAATATAATTATTATTGTTATATAATATATAATGTTAGTAAAAAAAATATGTTCCGAATTTATTTACTTCACATAAATGACAACCATCTAAGACCTGATCTTAAACCTATAAAAGGACAAATCTTTGTACAACGGATCTCCCCAACACCAAATCTAAAGCGTGCCATCGATATATTTGAAATAATATAATCGATAAATAATATAATCGATATTTCCTGTTTTGTTGTCATTCAATTTTTATCTATCACAAATTTGAGACCCGTCAAAATGAAGATTGCGTAAACATGGGATATGGCAAAGCAAATAAAATAACTTGCGGATTTTTTCCGAACTAACTTTCCGTACAGCAAAATTTGCTGAAAACCAATTAAATTCTGCTGAAAGATGGCTAAATGTATTAAAATAATGCATTGTCATCGTGTTCTGAGCTATGCTAAAAGTTTCAAATGTTCTAGCTATTCGGGAAGTTAGTTAGAAATCGATTGCCAGATTTGTAGCGGACAAACAAACAAACAAACAAGAAACCAAGCTAATAAAAACGTAGTAAAAATCCCTATTGGCAGATATCAATATAATTTAGAATTTATTATAGTACGTAAACACTCGTAGATTTTATTTTAGTTTTAAAAAGTGGTAATAATTATGTTAGTAAAAGTTTAGGTAAGGTAAAGTGTGATTTATAAACTATTTAAATAATATATGTGACATTTATTTTAAAAAATTAATCAAAAAAGAATTATTGTTTTTTGACAGCGATTGAACAGTTCTCCCTACAGAAATTTTCACAAAACATAAAATATTGTCTGTAGCTTTTTCTACAACTTGGTTAAATATATCACCCACAGAATTAAGATTAAAAGATTTTTTTAACGATGTAAATATAGTTAAAAGGAAGAACATTTGAATAGTTGTTTTTGTACGTAAAGAAAATATTAATAGATATATGAGTGCAATTTAGTATCTTAATCGACTTGATATGTTAATATTTCGCTCTTGTATATTAAAGGGAAGTAGATTCTAAGTGTGTGCTGATTTACAAGAAGATTTGACTAGTTAGTGTAAGATTATATGATTTGACTGGTGGAGTTTAGCAAGTTCATTTGTAGTTATTAGTCCGGAGGCACGTTATCTTGGTAGACAGCGGTACTAGTGCAGCTAGGGAGACATGCTTCAGTAGTCCCTAGCGCCCTATTTATTATAGCCTAGCCCTACAGCTAACTTCTGTTGTACATAGTTGATAAAGGGCCTTTAATTAGTCTCTCTTAAGTTACAACTGTTCTATCTATTTCTAAGTCTATATATTGTTACGGTTTTTATAACTTGACCAACTCAGTCGGTTGCTGGAGGTGGGCTTATGATTAGGGAGTAAATCATTTCCTGATTTTTAAAAATAATAAAATATAAAATAGACTGCCAATTAGTGTGGCACATCGCTTCCTCGCATCATATCATGTACATTATTGTTATTAACATTAAAATTATTGTTATATTACTTTATTGTTATATTGTTAATTGTGTAAAAACTATTAATATAGTTTTAGCGATTTTTAACACTTCATAGCGGTGTCGCTGTTGGCTTTACTAAAAAATTGTATTTGAAAAAAATGTTTGTCTCATTGAATAGATGAAGTTAGATTTTCTTCCCGACCTAAAATTCCAATTTTAAATTTGAAGTTCACGTTTACGCGAGCGTTGCTCGTGAACGCTTGGACGGATAACGTTGTCCAACGAACTCGTCCTGGGCATTGGTAAAATGAACATCTCTACCAAATTTCATCAAAATCGGTCGACATTTATTTAAGTTATCGTCGCACGTTTCATAATTCGCGGACACACAGACCGACAGACAGACAGACAGACAGACACGAGACCAAAAATGTTCCCTGATGTCTGAAACAGATTTCTGTCTTGGAATTTTTAAAATCGGAGGCATAAAAGTTTTTCGTTTTCAAAAGTGAACACAATGCTTCCGTTACCTTCGGTAAGCTCGGAAGCAAAATAGATTAATGAAAGTATACAAATATTTAGCAAAATATTGGAATTTATAATAATTATAAATAAATGGTAGAGCAACTTTTAAGAAAATAGTTACAGTAATCTAACATAACAAATTTGATATACTTTAATAACTAAAAGTTTAAATTATAATGAAATTAGAGAGGTAAGGTTTAATAAAAACAACATAGTTTATCCAACCAGTTTCGTAATAGTACATTACGCGTCTAGTGCGAAAAGTAGCATTTTGCATGCGAGTGTGGAGTTTGCCCCCGAGCGACAGCGAGGGTAGTAAAACCACACGAGTAAAGCAAAATGCAGTTTTCGCACGAGTTGCGTACCCTACTTTATCTACGATTGTGGATTTTAATAATAAATACAGAAAAAAAATGTAATAAACTTCCTGTATGTATAAGTTCGTATATCTCTTTTGATAAAGATGACATTAATTCATTAGTTGTATTTTGTGCTGAGTTAATTATTTCGGGAGGAGTATATTATTCTCCTCATTTTCGTCATAATCACTAAAAACTCGATATAAACAGTTACTTTAACTAGGCATCGCGTGGCTCTATCATTGAAGCGAGCGTATAGTAATAAATATGTATTGAATATTGAAAAAAATGATTATTGTGAATCATGATGAGTTGATAGATAATGGGTCTGGTAGTAGTGCAGCGGCTAGTAGTAAGGGAACCACCCCGCATTCTTACTATTCCACTAACCACACATCTCTATTTCAATATTTATAATTTGTATCTCTTTGCTACAAACAAACTACTGCATGTATCAAATTGAAATTTTGCATGCCTGTTTCAATTGTGCATCAGATGGTGTCTATGAAGTTTTATTAAAATCGTTACGTTAGAACGTAAGATATCGGTAAAAAGGTTGTTTTCTCTATTTTAAACGTTTAGGCCCGCTTTAATAGTTTTAGCGATCTTTATTAATTCATAGCGGTGTCGCTGTTGGTTTTACTAAAAAATGTTATTTGAAAAAAATGTTCGTCTCATCGAATAGATGATGATAGAATCTTTTCCCGTCCTGAAATTCCAATTTAATTTTTGAACCTCTCGTTTACGCGAGCGTTGCGCGCGAACTCTTGGACGGATCCCGCTTTCCAACGAACTTAGCCTGAGTATTAGTAAGAGGATCATGTATACCAAATTTCAACTAAATCGGTCAACTTTTACTCAAGTTATCGTCACACGCGTGAACGTTACTGACAGACAGACAGACAGACAGACAGACAGACAGACAGACAGACAGACAGACAGACAGACACGGAGCATATTTCGTTGAATGTAGGAAGCTCGCTACGCTCGCTTCAATTAAACAAACAGCAAATTAGTTTTGTTAAATGGAAACAAACTCGCTAATCGTGCGTTAAGGTGAAGAATTTTTCTTTTTTACCGCACTACGGCTGAAAAAAAGAGGAATTATGAAATGCGCATGCGCAATGAATACAAGTACGTAAAGAATCACTTTCTACGCATCTAAACAGATATACAATGTTTATATTTCGTATATCAATCGTAGATAAAATATATTTACATCATCAGAGTATGTAGCAGGTGTACGCATGAGGTCAATGAGAGCCGCATTCCGGCTTTTCGTGTATTATAAAGAGCCACTCTATAATTACACACAGTATTAAAAACACAAATTAAAATTTAATTTAATTAATAGATTTGCATATTCTAGACAAGTCTTAAGTGCTATGTAACGTATATGTAAAAGAAGATACAATTAAGAGAGAGACAATGCAAATAATTATTTTAAATGTTTAATAATTGAAATAAAATAAACGTTGATCGAAGAATTTCAAAGAACGGTTAAATTTTAGAAATATTATGTAAAATGTGTTAAATACACCCGCAGCTATTCTGTGAGATGGTGATTGGTCAACTGAGATCGATATTTTGACTTCATGAATTCACTGTGGAGTAATATATATATTTATAAGTTTTGCAGCACAACTACGTGTAAAGTCTAGTTTGCACGGGTCGAGTAATTTAGTATTAGTCGAGACGGTCGAGTAATTTAGTATTAGTAGCCACGGTCGAGTAATTTAGTATTAGTAGCCACGGTCGAGTAATTTAGTATTAGTAGCCACGGTCGAGTAATTTAGTCAGTGTCGAGTATATAAATTCAGTAAAAAACAAAGTGTCCAAACGAGTCGAGTACTAAAGTAATTTAGTACTCGACTCGTTTGGACACTTTGTTTTTTTACTAAATTTATATACTCGACACTAACTAAATAAAAATAATATCGGGTACGGGGTACCTCGATATGCTATGTGTCAAAAACCTATTTATACTTTCAGTATTATTAACTGTCAAAGTTTAAAAATTCAAAAATTTATAACTTCAAAATGGCGGCCAAAATCAAAATGAAATTTAGTGGGCTTGTTTGTCATACAGAGAGGTACATTCGTGCCAAATTTCAACACGATCAGGACCATTTTCGATTTATTACGATTTTTAAGATGTTTGCTGACTCAGCAAACTGGGTTCAAGATGGCGGAAAAAGTTGATTTTCCGGGCGGCACAACTACAGGTTAGGACTGATTTTTCTGCCAAGTTTCAACTCTCTAGGTTAAATACCTTGGGCGCTACGATGATAACACACATACACACATACATACGTCACGCTGAAAACCACTCAGGAGGTCTTAAAAACACCTAAAACGGATAATTCCGTTGAAATCTCGAAAAATAATTTTTTGGTGAAAACAATACTTTTCCTACTATTAGTAGTAAGGAAAAGTAAAAAGAGTAGTTTAGTAATAAACTATACTCTACTAAAATACTCGACCCGTGCAAACAAGGCTTTAAGCCTAGTTTGCACGGGTCGAGTAATTTAGTATTAGTCGAGACGGTCGAGTAATTTAGTTAGTGTCAAGTATATAAATTTAGTAAAAACCAAAGTGTCCAAACGAGACGAGTACTAAATTACTAAACTACTCTACTAAAATACTCGACCTGTGCAAACTAGGCTTAAGGACTGATTTTTGTACCAAGTTTCAACTCTCTAGCTTAAAAACTGTGCGAGTCATGCTTGACATAGACGCACAGACAGACTGACATTTAACTCAAAACCACTCAAATCGCCTTAAAAACACCCAAAACGGATAATTCCGTTGAAATCTCGGTTTCAAATTTTTTGGGAGAAAACAATACTTTTTCTATATATCTTCGGAGGTGTAAAAATAATTGTCATCGAAGATTGTTATTATAGTAAGTAGAAAACAGTACAACGACCTGCTAATGATTACATGATTGGATTATTCCCCTTCTATTTTATTTTATTTCCAATTCTATTTTAAGTTCAAAAATAGAGTTATGATAGAAATGTTCCCCCTTCGTCTTTAATTATAATTTAATGATAAGAAAGTATTTCTGATACTATTACAAAGATGGTACACCACTTATATCAGACGACCGTCATGACTTTATTCTACTATTTTGTTGATAAGTTTGAAAAATAAAATTTCAATAAACAAAATTGTTATTTATTTATAATTAGAAGGAAACATCAGAGCCTTTTTGTGTAGTCAATTTGTGAATTTCTTTACAAGTAAAAGCTCTTATTGTTAAAAGTCAAAAAATAGAAATAGCCAATAGAGACTGTTATTGTACCGTTTATAAACATCTTGGTCTTATTTATAGTGTTTAAGGATAGGCTCTAATTATTTCCTCAAGAAAATATGGAGTTTTAGAGATCAGTAAAATTGCTGCAATTGATGCCAAACTATTCGAATGCCATTATGAAGCTGGATCGTTCCATAAACTTGGGATTATTAATAGCGCAAGTGTTTTTGACTTTTCCTTATACATTAGGGTCATTTATTAATAAGCAATCAATACTTACAGGATTGTTTTGTTTTTATTTCTTCTTCTTTTTCTTTATTTCTTCAAATTTTTGTTATGTAATCGATATCAGAACAAATCTATATTTGAGAACGGACTTTAGATGAATATATATGAGGAAATATTGTTTGACAGTTTCTTTAATCGTGATATCTTTTCATGTTTAAAAAAGCAAAATAGTAAATATTAAATATGAACAGTTTCGATCTCTTTTGTTTGCTATTATCAGTTGGCGATATTATGTCTTATATATAACTTCTAACAAATTTTCAGCCATCTAACATCTAACGTATAAAAAATCTCTAAGAGCAATGTTAATTAGTTTCTTGTTTTTTTTAAAAAAAAAATCGGTCCGAGACAACTCAGACAAACTTTCTCATATACGAGTTCGTAATTATTTAGCCCAGTGTTTTCCATTTATTAGTTTTTGTATGTACATTTAATTATTATTGAAAATTTTACCAAAATGTTTCATAAAAATAACATCTCCTGGGCGAGGAATCGAACCCGGGCTCCGTCCGCATTTTAAGATTTTTTCTCAGGTACTAGATTTTTCCCGGGAAAATAGCTTATATGGTTAGATTAGTATTTAAATGGGGATTCGTATTTATGGGGAGGGGGGGATTTAGAATTTTTAATCAAAATCGTCGAAACCGACGATTTTTTTTTTTTTTTTCGAGAAATAATTTTTTCACGTTTTTTCAGAGTTTTTGGGGGGTAGCGCCCCCGAATTTGGAGCAAAATTCGTTTCTAGATTTCGCCTCGAGGTATGATTTTTCTGAACATGTATGCCAAATTTCGTCAAAATCGGTCCAGTAGCTTAGGCTCCAAGCTTCTGCACAGACAGACAGACATTTTTTAAAAAACCACTTTTTTGGACTCAAGTGACCTCAAAACGTGTAAATCCATCAAAATCTCAAAATCGAATTTTCGCGCCATCACAATACTTTCTCTTTATATGAGAAAGTAAAAAAGCCGGTTTCTACTTACGGACTACTTTAGTTTTTCATCATCAGAGAACTGCTGGCGTAGCTAACTTCTTATATTCCAACAAAGTATTCATCGTGGCTTCCTGTCTGTCAGTAATGTTTAAGGTATATTCACACCTAAGGCCACGGCCAGGTCACGGTCCAACCCATTCCCACTGTCCGTCAGTCAAAGACAGAATTTCCTTTCGTCAACATTATGGTCTATAGGTACCGCTGTAATGTCTCTTAAAAAATTTACCCTATGTAAAATAGCGTAACTTTTAGAGGAGAACGAAGAAGGTAAGCCTTGGTGGCCATGCATTTTTTGGGTATATAATGTTTAATTCTAAATTATGATTTGAATTGTATAATTCGATGATACTTCATTCAAATAATATTTTATCTACGATTGATACGAAATATAAACATTATATCTTTGTTTAGATGTGTAGAAAGTGATATATTTACGTACTTGTATTCATTGCGCATGCGCGTCTCATAGTTCTGAAGAATTCCTCTTCTTTACCACGCTAGCGCGGTAAAGAAAAGGAATTCTTTAGCTTTACGCACGATTAGCGAGTTTGTTTACATTTAACAGAAGTAATTTGCTGTTCTTTTATTAAAGTAACTGTTTATATCGAGTTTTTAGTGAAAAACAATGAGTGAATCAAGTGACTTTGACGAAAATGTGGAGAATAATACTCCTCCAGAAATAATTAATTCGCCAAAAAATACAACTCAAGAATTAATGCCATCTTTATCAAGAGAGAGATACGAATTTTCATGCAGTAAGTTTATTTTTTTCTGTATTTATTATTTAAATCTTAACAATCGTAGATTAAGTACGGTACGCAACTCGTGCGAAAACGGCATTTTGCATTGCTCGTGTGGTTTTACTACCCTCGCTGTCGCTCGGGTGCAAACTCCACACTCGCATGCAAAATACTACTTTCCGCACTCGACGCGTAATGTACTATTCATGTACATAAGATCATTACTTCAACAAGAACAACTAATAAACTACCAATTAAACCACGAGATCTAACGTGAACTAGTTCACTTATCGTTCGCTCAGAACAACATGTACGCCCCTGAAGATGATCCCAACATAGAAGGCGTTGGAAAACACTCCGAACATGACTTATTTACCAGCAGAAGACCTAGAAATCCATGATAACATCAAACGGGGAAGCCTACGCATTAAGATAACTAAAATAATCATAATAATCCTTCTGGTGAATCTGATTACATGCTACATGCATTTATGAACAATATAGATGGTACTGAGAAAGGAACAATCGTTAAGGATCAACAGGTAACTTTGATCTTAGTATTCATGAACAACTGACATGGAGATTACTATAAACCAGCAACTGGGGAATTACGATAAGATGATTTAATAACTCAGAACTCTTAGCTCTTTAGCTTTTTTAAGCACTTTTTAATAATGCCTACTAATTTCACACTCGGCCCATTACAGTGCGGATAATGCGGGGACTTGACGTGAATATTTTAAAACCGCATTGCTTCCCGAATTCTCAGAACTCAAAGCTATTAAAAGAATATTATCTCCCACTGTCACGTAAGCCTACAACATTAATATAAACACTCAATTCATATTAGTCGAGAAAAAAAGAAGGGGAGGTTGCAAATTTTATTCGCCATTGGTGGACGATGAAACTAGATTCACCAATACTTCCGTATGTCCATTTAATTATTTTATTGATACTATTAACAACGATTCTATAACAGTAATGGATACCTACTGCAGAAAAGCGGTAATATTTGCTAAAAAACTTGGCTGTTTGCCTAAGATAAGACAATCAATTAATTTAAGATGTTTTATTTTTTATTTATTGTTAGTATAACTTAATAGAATAAAATAAACAACAAGACAAACAATGTAAAAAGAAGGGCGCAAAAACAAACAAAAAAAAAAAAAATACACTTAAAAGCAATTGCAATAAAAACATTTTTTTAGAAAAGAGGTGAACCGATGGTTGACTGACCATCATATGACCCATCACACTACGGTCACGGTCCGCATAGCGCAAGATTCGGTCAAGAGGAAAGTAACCCTGATCGGACCGAACCCTGTGCGTAACCGTACCGTTAGCGAAGGTGTGAATCCCAAATAAAAACAGAAAAGGAATCTTGACCGGACCGAACCGTGATCAGGCCAGTCCATGATCGTATAAGTGTGAATCCACGATTACGCGTCCGTTGATAACTTGAGCATATGTTGAGCCATTTAGTTGGTTTGGTATACGTGTTCCTTTAAACAATTCTCAGTCTGAGTTTGTTGGACAGCGTTAACCGTCTAAGCGTTTGCATGAAAGATAAAAATTGGAATTTTAGGGTGTTCTATCTTTATCTATTCCATTTCGAACATTTTTAATATTTTATCATATAATTGTGGGGAAGACCTTGTTTTAAACAACTAAAAAAACAATATTTACTCGCTAAGTACAACGACCAATAGACTAATAATGTAAACAACTGAAAATAACATTTTTAATCAAACTGATCTTTTAGAATATTTAATCTTTCTACGCATAACAACTCATTACTGCACCATCTAATAAAATCTTTATTTATTTAGACATCTTACTACCTCCATTCATATATCAATAATTATAGATAATTTAAATGTGCTGAACAGACTGACTTCCACAGCACAGGGCATCCACCCTCTAGTGGAAGTTATTATTCCTAAATGTAAAGAATACAAAAGATTGTAATTTATGATAAATAAAGGAAATTATTATTTAAAAAAAAAAAAAAAAAAAAATAGCATCAAAAAAAAAAGCAAAGAAAAAAATTTTTTATCAAATTCTTTATTGGCATAAGTAACAAAAAAAATATTTGTGTTTACCGGAGCCATAATGTACTAAATTTATACTGTGATAAATGATTTTAGTTAGGTACTGAAACATATTAATCATTATATTATGTAATATTTATAAACAAACTTTCTATAATATATTTTTGCTGTAATTGTCCATGTTTTCTGCTCTCTTTAAGTTCTATTGTCTCGAAACATACATTTGTTTATAACATCTTATTATGTATTATTGGTAATTTAATAAACTACATTTACGGAAATAACCAGTTTTCATAACGAGAAACATTTTATTTTACTGTTTCGAGAAAAATTTTGGGATAAAAATTGTTGACCGATTTGCCTCGAGGCGTTTAGCGTTTACAACATTTTTTTTTTTTTTTTTTTTTTTTCTTTTTTCTTTTTTCTTTTTCTGGAATTGAATTCTTTTAGTTTTTATAATTTTTTACTGTTATAGTTATGAAGTGTTACTATTCCGTTTTGAGATCGAAGCAAAGGAAGCATGTTTGTTGAATTGACGTTGAAGCATGTTTAGCCGAGTTTAGAGTGTTGGAATGTTCTCAACTAGGTTGTGGTTTTATGAGGGTAATATGTTCGTGGCTGTGATTCCCAGAGGAGTTGGAACATGTGTCTTCTAACATTGCCAGCTCTGTTGCTTGAGATTAGTAGCAACATGCCCGCCATGTTCACGCCTCCTTAACATCCTGTAGATGTAGATAACCGTCTGCTCACATGTTTACAGCTTAACACTTCATTTATAACTGCATCGCTGATTATTTCCTTTTGCTGAATTTTCTAATTCCATTCCTTAAACACCTTCATGATTTATGATATGAGTTATGAAATAAAATTAACTGGATTTCAGTCATGTGATAGCATTTTGCAGTATCTTTTTTTCGTCTGGTTATATTTTATTTCAGGAAAATCCTTTTACTATTAATAACTTCAGTGAAATAATATATTTACATCAATTTATAAATCAAGTAGTGTAGTTTTTACGTGTTACAAATTATCCACATTTCTTAAGTAGGGAACCGGACCATTCCCTACCTAACCGCCCTAATCCATTTAAAATATTATAAAATATATCACTTCACTACACAAAAACTTCTGCTTGTATGAAGTTTAAATTTTACATGCCTGTTTCAATTGTACTTTAGACGATGTGTATGGAATTTTATTTAAATCGTTACGTTAGAACGTAAGATATCGGAAAAAACGTTGTTTTCTCTATTTTAAATGTTTAGCTCTGCTTTAATCAATTTAGCGATCTTTAACTCTTCATAGCGGAGTCGGTGTTTTACTAAAAAAAAATATATTTATATTTATAAAAGTTGTTTGTCTCATTTCATAGATGAAGGAAGAATTTATTCCCGTCCTAAAATTCCAATTTTACATTTGACGCTTACGTTTACGCCAGCGTTGCGTGCGAACGCTTGAGCGGATAACGTTGACCAACGAACTCTTCTTGGACATTGGTAAAATGAACATGTGTACCAAATTTCAATTAAATCGGTCAACTTTTACTCAAGTTATCGTCATCGGTCGATTTTGTGTCTGTTGGTTTTGTGGCGGCTCCAGATGCTGTAACCTGCCAAACCTTCTTTCCAAAATCAGAGGAGTACTTTTGAAGATGTAGATGTAAATAAAAGTTTGTTTCTGCGCAAGTGTTGCAAGAGTAACAAATGTTATCAAAGCGCTAGGGAAAAAAATGATCGTAGAAGTTTGATACTTATATGGGACCAACCATGGGCTAATTATATCCTACCATCCAAATTTCATTATAATGGAACAAGTAGTTTTTAAGGAATGTTGGTTTGCAAAAATTGACAGACACTCGCGAGATCAAAAAGATTTCCTGATATCTGAAATGGATTTCTGTCTTGGAATTTTTGAATTCGATGGCATAGAAAATGTTACGTCCTATACAGAAAAGCTTCCGATACCTTCGGCAAGCTCGGAAGCATAAAATATAAAAAGGTTTAAAAATTATTATATTTATTAAATGAGTGTATAAATTTGCAGTCTTCAAAAAATCTAACCTTGTTTGTTTACATTGAACAAATTAAAATTAGTTTACTTTCCTCTTTCTATCCGCTTCTAGAACCATTCGGAATCTCCAAAGTTTGAGCCAAATTTTCTTTCACTTAGCTCTCTCTCTCTTTTATGCTTTTGTGCTTTAATGACGGCTTTTCAAACTCTAACTTTATGTTTTTTTCCTCTCAATTTTCTCCTAAATCTCATTCCTGCCTTTTCTTTATGCTTTTTAGCAGTGAAGATATGATGTACAGCCGTAGATCCGGATCGAACGGGGGAAAAAATAAAATAAATAAATAAAATAATCCTACCGCGGGGTTCCGCAAGCTTAGCGAATTCCCATTGGAAATTTGTAGTTCAATGTTGTGCAGTTTAAACTTATTTCAAACTACTACGATTATGTTTAACTAAGCAATATTCTAAAAACCCTAATCCAACTAAAATATTTCTTTTAAATTTTCTTAACTTACACACAATGGTAGTAGTTATGAAGGTAGTTTAATTTTAAACAACACGGCATTGAACTAAAAATTTCCAATGGAAATTCGCTCGGCTTGCGGAACCCCGCGGTAGGATTATTTTTATATTCAGCGCCATAGAAAAGATATAGAACGATACCCCTGTTGCAATTAGGTAATATATGTGATTTGCCCACTCCTATCTCTCAAATGCCGCTATTTATAGGTTAAGGGTTATTCGAATCGCTACTGTATCTCATTTTTTGGATTCAGGACCTCCAAAACATACAAAAATTTATTTTGTTTAATCTTTGCTGACTCATCAGGACGGGTTAATGACGTCATAAATATCCCATTTTCAATAGGGATCCTCATTTCAACGAGAGCTTAATTTTTCGGCCCGTTTCATTTTGATACCTCAATTCGTTGTTATGTGTATGTGTATGTGTGTGTACACACACACACACACACACATATATATATATATATATATATATATATATATATATTACAAAACTTTATATATATATATATATATATATATATATATATATATATATATATTTATATATTTATATATATAAAGTTTTGTAAAACCTATTGATCAGGGACCCATGAAACGTATTATGGCCACAGTCCTGGCTCCAACTCCCGCCATGCCAGCGGCTCTATTTGCGATTTTTTTCCAATGGAAATTCGCTAAAAACTGGAGAAAAATAAAATAAATTGGGATAATAATATAATAAGGTATGAAAGCATAAAATCATTAAAGTTTACGAAATAGGACGCGAGGAAGCTATGTGCCACACTAATTGGCTGAATATTATTGAATCTGCCAAAATTGTTTTGATGTTAAGGCCCCTTTTTCTATTTATTCGTAGTTTTGAACTTTCATAGAGCACTGCTTCTGTTAATTTAATTCTTACAAGGCGAGATTAGCGAATCAACTTACCATGAAACTCTCCTTCCTTCACGCTTTTATAGATTTTTATACTGGTTTGTTAATCATCCCAAGTAGCCGTGATCGTATAGTGGTTAGTACCTTGCGTTGTGGCCGCAATAACCCAGGTTCGAATCCTGGTCACGGCACTATACTTTTTTCTTTTATTTAGAAATACATATATAAATGGTATAAAACAACCCCTATTAATGCTTCTCGGGGATACTGATTAATTCCCCACCTTTTATTTTAAATGTGCCAAAATTATTTTTGATATTTTACATGAATAATAGTTATTTACGCACCAAGGGAGGAAAGTAAGTGATTGCACCCTGAGCGATGAAGTTGGTTCCTGAGGCGAAGCCGAGGCAACCATAACGTTCACTCGAGTTAATTATCGCGAGGGTGCAAGTGATTTTTACTCCCAAGGTACGTACTAGATTTTACCTCCAGAAGGGAGAAAAAAATATGGAAAGATTTTAATTTTAAATTTCGTTATTCAACAAAAAATACATAGGTTTGTATTTATTTTTTAAAAAATATAGTTAGATATAATATTAACATTTCTCTAAATAAGTTTAAACACGTTAGAATTAAATTATAGATAATAATTATTTGAATTTCAATGCTAAAATTAAATGGGAGAATCAGCTGGAAGCTGAGTCGTGTATTGAATGGTGTTGACAACTGATGTATTTAAATATGGATCAGTTAATCTACATTTAGAAATTATGTTTCCACTTTTAACTTGTTTGTCTCTTTTACTGATGAATCATATAGCAACAGTTGGCGTTGTAGAGGTTACATGACATGTGTGAAAGATTTAGACATTAAACAAAAGTTAGTAAATGAAATGTGTATTAGCACCAACCTTATTTACTTGTGCTTTATCTAGGGCAAAACTGGAGGGAATCATGAGAGTTCATGATTCCCTTCATTACTCCCTGTTTCACCCGACCGGGTGCAATGAGTAACTTGCCTCCCTGTAAACTAGGGAGGAAAGTTCACTTTTTCTCCCCGCTGGAGGTAAAAGTATTAATTTAGCAAAATATAAAGAGCTCAGACGGTTGAAATTAATCTGGGACTATCTGCGGGCTATACTTTTTACAAACCATCCAAATTTAAAAAAAGTCAGATGAGTACTTTTGAAGATATAGGTGTAAATAAATGTACTTTTGTGCGCATGTGGAAGAAAAACAAATAAGCGTAGAACTTTGATATGTACATTGGACCAACAATGGGCTAATTGTGACCCATCATCCAAATCTTAATATATATCGGTCGAGTAGCTTTTAAGATATTATGTTGGTTCGCAAAAATTGAGCGACATATAGACACGGAACCAAAAATGTTTCCTGATGTCTGAAATAGATTTCTGTCTTGAGATTTTTGAAATTGTTGACATAAACTTTTTCGTTCTTCAGAACGATCACATAGCGTTCGTTGTTTTTGGTAAGCTCGGAAGCAAAATAACTTTTAAATCAAAAGTTTTGAACTTTGTGTTGCAGAGAGTATCCTTGCGACCACTACACAGCTATCATTAATGTGACCCTAATGAAAACTGGCTGCCCCAGGACTCATGAAACAGCTTTACAACTCCTGCAACTCCTTGACAAGCGCTTCTTCGAACCTGTCGGCCCACTTCCTGAACAAGGTATTTACAAGTTCTAGTTATTCTCTTTTCTATTTATCCTTATAACAGGTTTTATATAAGTTATTATTTTTTAAGATTGTGCTTTAGGTTTTTTTAGTTCCAACATAATATAATAACTCGTATATTCTTGAATATAGATCTATAGACTCATCCGTTGACAGCTCTGTACAATATGATTACCTTTAGTATTATAGTATATGCGTCTTTCTTTATTAAATAACGTGGACTGAAAGTCCGCACGTTGATACTATCATCAGGGCATTAGGGCAATGTGTACTCCCATAGAAATGCCTCTGGCTTTAGCATAAAAGGTGAAACGTCGCGTCGTAAACATCTGAGATGCGTTCACGTCAGGGGAAGACACCTAGAATTTCATTAAAAAATAATTCACGGAAGCCTAAGCACTAGAATAGATTATAGCTTCTCTCAGTTTGTGGATATTCAAAGGTGACTTTCTGATTTCTTTTAAATTATAAAATTTATGAAATATCGGTGATACTGTTAATTAGGGTTTTGTAATTAATTGTTGCTGACATTTTCTTGTATCAATATAGACGATTTCTTTGAAATTGGAATGAACGATATTCTGGCAGGTTTTCTAAATGACAATTGAACGAGCGTAGTAAATTCTTAATTTCAGAGAGTTGGGATTTGAAAAGTTTGTTTGATTGTCTAACTCGAGTAAACATTAATCAATTTCGACGAAATTTGGCACATTTATGCTTCTCAGCATTTTTGAAAACTGTATAGTTTTTAGAAATTCCACACTAAATATTTTCAAGTTAGCGGCCAATATGGCGGACGACTAAAAAAAAAGTTTTAGTCAGCATAATTTGTTATACATAGTTTTAAAGGCCGTTAAGAGAAGGAAGAGAATATGTAACTAATAAAATGTTACACTTAATATTTTCAAGATGGCGGTCAATATGGCGGACGACTAAACAAACAGTTTTTAGTCAGTATGACATGTTATACATCAATTTAAAGCTCTTGAAGTCTAGAAAAAGAATATCTAACAATTAAAATTTCACACATAATATTTTCAAAATGGCGGCCAATATAAAGATAACTAAAAAAAAGTTTTATCTGCATGACATGTTATAAATCGTTTAAAGGCTAAAGATTATGTACAAATACTGTATAAAAAGGCGAGCCTGCATTCATTTTATTATTATGTACAAATACTTTTACAAGGCGAGCGTAGTGAGCCTGCAATCATTTTTATAAATAAAATATTTACTACTAATGCTGTATAAACAGGCGAGCGTAGCGAGCCTCCAATAATATTATTAAATAAGGATAATGAAAAAAAGCTATATAAACAGGCGAGGGTAGCAAGCCTGCATTAATATTATTAACTGATTATGGAAAAATACTTTTACAACAGGCGAGCGTAGTGAGCCTGCAATCATTTTATTAAATAAAGATAATGAAAAAAAGCTATATAAAAAGGCGAGCGTAGCGAGCCTGCATCACTATTATTAACTAAAGATTATGGAAAAATATTTTTAAATCAGAATATGAATTTTATAATTAATTAACAATAAATAGTCGTTTAGACTTTAAAATTCTTGACTAATCTTATTTGAAAAAGAACACCCTAGTTTTATTAAATAATAGAATTTGTAAATTCATCAACCGTTCAAGTTTTCCTTGTGTACTTGTGGTTATTTATTTTCTATAGTTAGTTAGTTTAGTGTAATTGTTCTGGCGATTTGTATTTTAAAACACTGCCGGCCTCCTTGAAACCATTTAACCAATTACATATAGTTTCTGCTTTCGGTACTTCAATGTCATACTGACGTCTGAAATTGCGCTGAATTGCCACAACAGACTTAGTTTTCACTAGCCAAATTACACACTGTTCTTTCTGCTGTGGATTTGCCATTGTACTGAACTCTATGGCGGCCACCCGCTGACTGGGGGCATCGTTTTCTCTCAACGGCTTGCTGGCTTACCAACTTTTGAAAATAAATAACCATAAGTACACGAGGAAAACTTAAACGATTGATGAATACAACTAAAGAAATTAGAATCGTGTAATTTACTTATTATAAATTTTATTATTGGAACGAAGTTCCTTATGGCTCGATCTGGAACCCGGGAGTGAATCCGAAAAAAACGACCGTCACAAAACCAAGCGTCACGAAATCTACCGATGACGATAACTTGAGTAAAAGATGACCTAGTTAATGGAAATTTGGTACACATGTTCTTTTTACCAATGCCCAGGATGAGTTCGTGGGACAACGTTATCCTCCCAAGCGTTCACGCGCTACGCTCGCGTAAATGTAAGCTTTAAATATAAACTTAATCTATTTAATGAGACAAACAACTTTTATAAATAATTTTTTTTAGTAAAATGAACACCCACACTGCCATGAAGTGATAAAAATCGCTAAATTTATTAAAGCGGACCTAAACGTTTAAAATAAAGAAAACAACGTTTGTACCGATATCTTATACGTTCTAACGTAACGATTTCAATAAAACTTCTTACACATCGTTTAAAGTACAATTGAAACAGGCATGTAAAATTTCAACCTGATACAAGCAGACGTATTTGAGTAGGGAAGAAATATATTTTAAATTAGTAGGCGGGGTAGGTAGAAAACAGTCCTATTTCCTACCAACTACAACCATACTCTTTAACTATAAACTCATCATGATTATCTTTTTTCTCAATATTCAATACATATTTATATAATTTTTATCATAAATGATTTTTATCAAATAATAATTATAATTTTATTTAGATTACATATTTATAGTAAGACGCTTGCTTTAATGGTACAAATAATGTTTTTCTTTTAATTTTGCCTTAACTCCGCTAGGTACAAACAGTTATTTACTTTTAAGTTTGTTTCTTTACTAACTCCGCCATGCATAAGTAGGTAGCACCGTATACGTACTTAGCAGTGTGATTTTGTAATTTTAAATTTAATGAAAAATGTAAGGAACTTCGTTTCTACCTACTAGTTTTTTTAAAACTAGAGTTCTTTTTCAACCATCATGTATTAGATTTTATGGACCAATTGCAATTACGTAACGAAGGTGTATTGTTGCTTTCCTGTAGTTAGAGTTTATATATGGCTTTCTCTGCTTGTAAGTTAGTTTTACACTTTTAATTAATATCCTTTACATAATTTTCTCAGTTGATTACATACTCCTCCTAAACGTAATTCGATTCTGAAAATATTGTTTAGAAATTTAATCATCTATACATAGGTATATGATATAACATATTTTAATTTATATTTTAAGCCCGTTTAACGTTTTTCCAATAATCGAACATAATATATAGTTTATGAAGAACTCCTTTCTTGGAACATATCAAAATAATATATCAGGTATAACAAAGCATATTTCAAGCTACAATGACTTTTTTATGATGACTTACGTTCTTGTTGTACAAATTATTATACTTTTTGTTTTTTTAATATTACTACGTTTTTATTAGCTTGCTTTCTTGTTTGTTTGTTTGTTTGTTTGTTTGTCCGGTACAAATCTGGCAATCGATTTCTTACTAACTTCCCGAATAGCTAGACATTTGAAACTTTTAGCATAGCTCAGAACACGATGACAATGCATTATTTCTATACTTTTAGCCATCTTTCAGCAAAATTTAATTGGTTTTCAGCAAATTTTGCTGGATGGAAGTGCAAATATATCGATGGCACGGTTTAGATTTGGTGTTGGGGAGATCCGTTGTACAAAGATTTGTCCTCTTACAGGTTTAAGATCAGCTCTCTAGATGGTTGTCATTTATGTGAAGTAAATAAATTCGGAACTATTTTTTTTTTTTTTTTTTTCACTAACATTATATATTATATAACAATAACAATTATATTATCAACATTACGTACGATTCAACAGAAAATTTAAAAACGTAGTATATAAAAAGTTCTTTTTATCTTGAAATTTTTTTATATATACATAATTTTAAATTGATATTTTTGGAACGAAGTTCCTTATGGGTTCTTTATATAGCGTCTGAAGCCTAGGAGTGAATCCGAAAAAGAAGGCCGTCACGAAATCTGCTGCTGACGATAACTAGAGTAAAAGATGACCGATTTAGTTGAAATTCGGTACACATGTTCATTTTACTAACACTGCTGTGGAGTGTTAAAGATCGCTAAATTTATTAAAGCGGGTCTAAACCTTTAAAATGGAGACAACAACGTTTTTATCGATATCTTACATCCTAACGTAACGATTTTGATAAAATTTCATACACATCTTATAAAATACAATTGAAACAGGCATGTAAAATTTCAACTTGATTCAAGCAAAAGTTTTTGTGCTGTAAAGTGATATATTTTATAATATTTTAAATGGACTAATATGCTGGCGGAGTCTGAGGGAACAGTCGTGTTCCGTCACTACAACCGGGTGTCCCGCGACACCACATTTTTTTTTATTTTTTATTAATAAGAGTTTTCTGATTGTGATTGTGCTATTCTAGACCATATAAATCATTTACTACGTTCACACATCGTTTTGGAAACGGTTTTGAAAACGATCCGCTAGTTCAAAACGCTGTACGAACGGAGATCGACGGATCGTATCGGTTTAGATCCGATCCACCAAAAATACGTGATCGGAACGGGGGATCGAATTCAAAACGCTCGTGTGAACAGGTCGTGGAGGGGATCGAGGTTTCAGGTTATTTTACTCTTTTCCACTTTTTAAGTTCTTTGTCTTCGAGAGCTTCCGTTTCTTTTTTTTTAACTGCAAAAACGTTTTTAAACAAAATTTAATACTATAAAGAACCTGTAAAAACTTTTAATAACTTGTAAATAACATGTAAAAATTCGCGGACATATTGGGTAACAAGAAAGAAGGTTTTACTCGTGACGTCACCGTTACGAGATTTCGAAAACAAATATTTCGATCACCTGTATTTTTTGTTGTACGAACGCGTATCGTTTTGAAAACGAATTGGATCCGAAACGCTTTCAAAACGATGTGTGAACGTAGTAATTGTTCACTCCTTTACATGCTTTGTAGCCCTTGAATTCTTGATCTATTAGATGTTTCGGACAGGAAAACCGATATCCATTAATCTATTTGATTTCTCTTATCTATAACTCAGGACCATTATAATCATTGATTGATGATAACGTTAATTGTATTTATCTAAAATATTTATGGTATTAGCTAGGCTAATGTGCTTTTAGTGGTAGTAAACAAAGTCCCCACTTGGTTTCTTATCTCTATTGAGATTATTAATAACAATATTTCATGTCGCGTTTATCACCAAAAATAACTTTCTTTATGTAATTTGAGGGCATGAAAATTAAAATTACACTTTTCTTGTAGGAAATTTTGTCAGATTTACAACGATACCAAAAATTTTGTTTTTACTTTTATACTTTTTGGGCAATCAGTGATTTTTTGAGCAAAGGTATGCGATCTCAAAAAAAATAATAAAATTTGACCTTGCGGGAAAACGGTTAAGAAGTTTTTTGTTGCCCCTGAGACGTAGAACAACCTACTTCATTTTTTCCCATATATCGCCAGTCACCCTGTTTACACATCTATATTTTGAATTTTTTAAAAAAAAACTTTACTTAATTTTTACTTAAATTTAATTCCACTTGTCCTTTAAAAGAGGTTTTTAGGGCCCATGTTACCATATTTAAGTGTCCATGTCCAGTAAACAAGGGTGTCCATTATAGAGGGGTGTCCGTCCAGTAAGAGGGCTTTCACTGTATAAATTAATCTTGTCAAAGAGTTTTTTTATTTTGGAATAATACTTACTCAAAAACTTGATGTATAAAACAGGATGACGTAAAGAATAAAAAGACAAACATAATTAAAGTAAATTCTAGGGTAATGAAATTAAAGAATCCGTGTTGTCTAAGCCAGTCTTTTTATTTTTCCCTCTGCTTTAACGTGTCGGCTGGTTGCATGTTTTATCTTAGTAAACAATGCATTTTAATTTCATGGTCCAAAGACTAAGACTAGTGTAAAGGGGGTTAGAATAATTACTGATTATATATATATATATATATATATATATATATATATATATATATATATATATATATATTATATATTGTTTCATCCCTAGAATCTGACCGCTGGACTTGAGTTAGCGTTTATAGTTTCTGTGTTTTACCTCTTCTTTTAGATTTTATTGTCAGCAAAAGGTTAAACCCTACGGGTTAATATGTTGTAAATGTCAGCTATATACTTTTTTCTTATTTTTCTTAAACCTTATCGATTCCTGTTTTAAAATCCTTTATATTAGTTTCGACTTTGTTTGTGAGTGGCTAACAGTCGTTTAATTGTTTAGACAGCTAATTTACCCTCTTCCAGTCATCCAATCAAGCTGAAACTTGAGAAACTATAGAATCTGTGTCTGTATATATATATATATATATATATATATATATATATATATATATATATATATATATATATATATATATATATATATATATATATATATATATATATATATGTACAAATGTTTCTACCACATTTTAATCATTGTTTTCTTCCATATGATTGTTTGTCTGTCTTTTCTACGCTGACTCTGGATATTCCAGTTGAATGTTTCTCTCTCTAGCGGTATGTGACACGAAGTTTGCGTCCGATCTATTTACATTTTTTTATTTTATCTTTGTATCCCCTGGCTTCTCTTATGTGTAAATTTAGAGCTCTTCGTTCGCTTTCAAAATATCCTGAAACGTTAGTTAATTAAACCCTTGAATTTCTCTGGAAATTGATATTGTTCCAGCCAGGCTCCTTGACTATTAAGTAGGCTGATGTTATACTATTTTTAAATATCCTTTTTGCATATCTCACTGCTTTTCTAGACGGGCAACATTTGCATGAAGGCTTATCTAATTTGTTTTCATATATCTTCATTCTAAGTGTAACTATGGAAAGAATTCTAGTATTTAGGTTTATGTATACAAACTACGAAAAGAAACCTTATATAACGGCTGTCTGTCTGTCCGTTGGCATGTTTCAATTCATAAACTACTATAGCTAGGAACATGAACTTCGGCACACAGGTGCATCTCGGCATTTGTAACAACTGTACACTTTTTGGAGTTTTCACACTTAATATTTCTAAGATGGCGGCCAATATGGCGGGCGATTAAAACAAGTTTTTAGGTCACGAAGACATGTTATACATCAATTTAAAGGTCTTGAAGTATAGAAAAAGAATATGCAACTTGTAAATTTTCACACTTAATAGTTTTAACTTAATAGTACAGAAACCGGCGATTTTCGGCTCACGTACTTACGTGAAGCGCGCCTTACTTGATTTTTCTTTAAACATCGGCTGATTACGATTAAGTTTACTGGGTGGATGGACAAGGTACTTTATCACTTATATTGGATATTGAATATCAGCCGCAGAACTTGCATACAATACGGCATACAATTGGAAACAATTTGACCGTATACAATATTTTACTTAACTCCTCCTTGGAAAGGAATTTTGTGAGTTTCCTATGAGTAAACTGATTATATCAATTGACTCGGTTAGCAAATCATCTTACCGTGAAATTCATTCTTACTGCACGCTCTTGTACCTTCATGTACTCTTTGCATTATCATCTCAGGTAGCCGTGATCGTATAGTGGTTAGTACCTTGCGTTGTGGCCGCAATAACCCAGGTTCGAATCCTGGTCACGGCACTATACTTTTTGCTATTTTTCAGAAATATATAAATGGAATAAAACAAACCCTAATTATGAGCTACTATCAAAATTAATGTTTACTCCCATCATAAAAATATTATCCAAAATCAGACCGACTGGCTCGGGAACAAAAATGTTCCCTGATGTCTGAAACGGATTTCCGATTTTTTAAATCGGAGACATAAATGTTTCGTTCTTCAGAATTGAAGTGACAAATATGTTTCGTTCACTTAGCTTCCGCTACCTTTGGTAAGTTCGAAAGCGAAATTATCTCTTAAATATAGTTTTCTATGATTTTGATTAAACATTTTTGAATATATTTAATTTAAAATTCAAATCTCATATTAAGGCTCTACCGCCCTTTGAGGTTAGGAAAAACAGTAAAATTAAAATTATACTGGTTCTAAGCAAGATATAAAAAATCAAATCACAGGCTTCATTCCTACTTTTAATTCTGCATAATTTGAGCCCTATTTCAACTTCCTATGATAAATAGTACAGGAGCCATTTTAATACAACGAGTTTTATCGTTGTATTGAAATGGCGCCTGTACTATTTATCCTAGGAAGTTGAAATAGGGCTCAAATTGTGCAGAATTAAAATTAGGAATGAAGCCTGTGATCAGATTTTTGATATCTTGCTTAGAACCAATAAAATGTTCAATTTAATGATTTTTCTAACCTCAAAGAGCGGTAGAGCCTTAATTCGTTTCGGTATAAGTCTAGTGTCCGAGATATATATGAAAATAAGTACGATTTTGTTGAAAATCGAAAACAATAAGTAATCTGGAATCTTAGTTTTCACAAAAAATAAAATGTTTTGTTTACATAAATTAAACAAAACTTTTGAAAAAAGTTTGAAATATGAGTTGTACTTTTTAGGTACAGAGTACATGGTACAATTGTTATAACTAGATAAATCTTCATATTAGACAATGCAGAAAAAATGATAAATTATAACTTTTTTCTTAAAAAGTTAAAAATAAAGGCACATGGCACATGTCTTGGTTAAATTTAGAGATTTGTATTTTTTGGGTACAGAGTCCATGGTACAACATTTTTTTCTATGATTAATCTTCGTTTTGGAACAAGCATACATTTTTATAAAGAGTAACTTTTTTTCGAAAAATGAAATGGGACTAGTGAAAAAAATGGGGACTAGTGAGGGGGTTTTCTGACATAATTGTTTTCACTTTTTTTATGACATAAATTACTTTAGAATATTAAATAAACAATTTTATAAAGAGTAACATTTATTCAATAAATCAAAAATAACCCCACATTACTCTTGGTAATATTTTTGAAAATTGTAATTTTTCAAATTGTAGAGAAGTATAGTGGATTTTCTTTAGAAGATTGTTGGTTGCATCAAAGCATAAACCAAGGAAACTCATCAGTGATTATTTATTTTATGTATTTGTAGATAATCCCTGAAGAAGCTCAGGTTCCCTGGCCGAAAGCTTTGATGCAATAAAAAATCTTTGCAATAAAAAAAGTCCCGGTGCTGGGGTCTATTTTTCTCTGTATGTCTCCCGTAGTTAATGATAATTATAATTTGATTTAAAATGAAAAAATCTTTTTAAAAAGGACTTTTATTCCAAATAAATACCCTCTTGTCTCCCGTAGTTAATGATAATTACTTAAAATAAAAAATATTTTACTGATGATTTTTAAAAAAGGTCTTCAGGGGAGTTGTAAATAAAAAACACTAAGTTTTTTGCAATATTTCGTCCCTCTTTTGGAAAATTTTCAAGCAATATACTTGGTGTGGTTGATTTTATCAATATGAAACAGTCTACATCAATTAGAGAAGTATATTTTGTGTGTTTATTTTATAAAAATAAAAATACCATCCCACTTGTTAACATCGTCAATGGTAAATCCATAATATAAATTAGAAAATTTATATAAAATCAATAACTGTGAGGTGAGTCATGGTCAGAGACTGATCTATGACTCTGAGAGAGTTCAGAGAGTTCTCTCTAGAGTCATAGTTCAGTCTCTGACCATGACTCACCTCACAGTTATTGATTTTATATAAATTTTCTAATTTATATTATGGATTTACCATTGACGAGGTTAAGAAGTGGGATGGTATTTTTATTTTTATAAAAATTACACTTCTCTAATTGATGTAGACTGTTTCATATTGATAAAATCAACCACACCAAGTATATTGCTTGAAAATGTCCCAAAAGAGGGACGAAATATTGCAAATATTTCGTGTTCGTGTTTTAGCGAATTTTCAAAGAAAATTACGCTATTGCAATGGCTTCAAAATTTTTGTAATGCGAATTTTTGAAAAATTTTTCCATGGAAATCCGTTTTAGACCATTCTGAATCGATTCCTAAAATTTAACACTTTTTTTTATGTATGTATGTATATATGTATATATGTGTCACTCCAGACGATATCTCCCCTTAGAATGCACTTAAAAATTTCAAACAAATTTTAAAATGTCAATAATATCAAAAGAAAGGATGAGTTCGTTGGCCAGAATTTTTGGAGTACATTTAGGGGTCAAATTTTGACCATATAGGGTCAAAAAACGTGTTTTTTCCATTTTACCCCCCTTTTATGTGAAAATATGATAAAAGTGTAAATAACAACAATTACTGTACTTTTAAAGAGCTTTCCAACGACATGCATCTTGAAGGGTAAATACTAATTTGACTTTTGTACCCCGTACCCCTGTGTACCAATTTTTTTTTTCACCCGAGCAAATTCTAAACCAAAATTTTCCTATATTATCATAAGCCAATAAAACGCAGATTTCTTTGAAAATTCGCTCATTAAGTCATGGTGCATGACTGGACTTTTTTTATTTAAAACTCCCCTGAAGACCTTTTTAAAAAATCATCAGTAGAAATTTAAGGGGACAGCAACAAAATATGAAAAATATTTTTAAAAAGGACTTTTATTCCAAATAAATACCCTCTTCTGAGATTGTAATTTTTAGGTGCAGTTTACATATATTTCGAAATTTTTAATATGATAATTCTTCATTTCAAAACCAGCAAAAATTATTATAAACAATAACTTTTTCTCGAAAAATGATTTTTTTGTCATTTACACCTATAGTATCGGCAACTCGAACTAGGGACATACTGTATAATATATATTTGTGTGTGTGTGTCAACGGGATTAAGCTGTAAAAAATTGTCCTTTTATAACTCTATCTATGGATCGAGATGCGCAAGCGTAGTACGTTTAGTATTGTCTATGTAGATATTCGACCTCTACGATAATGAGTGAATGATTAATACGTTGCTTGAAATGTTTTTACTATTAACTAATTGTTACAATCAAATTATAATTATTATTAACTACGGGAAACAGACAGAGAAAAATACACTCCAGCGCTGGGATTTGAACCACAGGCCTCTATATTTATTTAATTATAAATATAGACACAACACACACAATATTTATATTGTGGTTCAAATCCCAGGGCTGGAGTGTATTTTTCTCTGTCTGTTTCCCGTAGTTAATAATAATTATAATTTGATTTAAATTAAAACTTAATCTTTCCGTAGTTTGAATACTACCAAAATCGTAAAATATGAATTTCTAATTGTTACAAGTAAACCTAAGTTTTATATCACTTTTAACACATCCATTGAGAGGGAATGGGTATTTCTTATACATTTTGTATGTGATTGTCTTAGTTTTAATGGTACAAATTATCTGAACATTTTTCTAGACTCTAGACTCTAGACAAAAGTAATTTATCTTTTTCACTAGATAATTCTTAAATTCAACTTGAACTTTTAATTTAGTAGAAAATTAAAGAATTTAAGAGAGCGTAATTATTCGTATGTATGGATTAAAACTTAAAATGAAACTACCAAAAGAACTCATTAAAATATTAAAGCAATAAAGTAAAAGGGTTAAAAACCTGAATAATTCATTGAGTTAACTAACTTTAAACTTGAATTAAATTAAATAATGGAAAATTCAAGTTTAACTTTATAAAATTAAGTTGTTTTTTTTTTCGTTGTATTAAAGTTTTTAAGCTATAAAGATGTGTTTGTTTTATTATTAGTATTTAAAAAAATATATTTTCTCCTTGAAATTTGCATTAATTTTATAATGTTTACGCATAATGTGTTTTTATTAATATAATATGTGTTGCCATTAATATAATATAAGAAGGTTATTATCATATAAATGATAAATATGACTAGAGAGATTAATAAAAAGTAACACAACAATATTGTCACCACAATTTTATATATTTAATCAGACGCGTTTCGACATTTATATCACCTGCATGCAGTGAGTGAAAGACTACTACGCTATATGTGTGTTGACTTTACCAGCTTTTATGACTTAAAATAACAGTACAAAGTGAGGGTAGAGTAGGGCTATAATAGGATTAAGGAACCAAAGGTAAGGGATGCCTTAGCTTTGGTTCCTTAATATTTCCATAGCTTAATTCTGCCCCCACTTAACAGATTTCTTACCTTTGGTTCCTTAATCCTTCCATATAGCTTAATTCAACCCCCACTTAAAAGGTCCCTTTTTACTTTTCCTCACTACTAATTGTAGGAAAAGTATTGTTTTCACCAAAAATTTTTTTTTCGAGATTTCAACGGAATTATCTGTTTTAGGTGTTTTTAAGACCTCCTGAGTGGTTTTCAGCATGACGTATGTATGTGTGTTATCATCGTAGTGCCTAAGGTATTTAACCTAGAGAGTTGAAACTTGACAGAAAAATCAGTCCCAACCTGTAGTTGTGCTGCCCGGAAAATCAACTTTTTCCGCCATCTTGAACCCAGTTTGCTGTCAGCATAAATTTAAAAAAAAAATCGTAATACATCGAAAATGGTCCTGATCGAGTTGAAATTTGGCTCGAATGTACCTCTCTGTATGACAAACAAGCCCACTAAATATCATTTTGATTTTGGCCGCCATTTTGAATTTATACATTTTTGAATTTTTAAACATTGACGGTTAATAATACTGAAATTACATATAGGTTTTTGACTTATAGCATATCGTCGGAAACCGGAAAAAATTAAGGAACAAATATAAAAAAACCCGATGAAATTCTATTAATTAGTTTAAAAGTTATAAGTGAATATAATTATTTATTTGTGCGATAATTTTGATGACGTCAAAGTTTGTTTACATCTGTCAAAATACCGCCAAACTTCAAATAATTAAATAAAATATATAGGTATTAAAAATAAGGGGTCTTTTTTGTAAAAATGATAATAAATCAGTTAGTTAAGAACGGTCACCCATCCAATGACCACGTCCAATGCTGCTTCCTCCTGCTGCGAAGCAGCAGGAGAGGCCACTTTAGTGGCCTTTGAAGTGAGGAAAAGTTCCGAGGTACCCCTTACCCGATTTTTTTTCTTTTTTTATATTCCGGGGGGCTTTTACACCCGAAGATGCAGGCCACTTAGGTGGGCCCATTGAACAAACCGGGGTTCGGACCGAAATCTTCACACTCATGTGAAGATATGGTCGTTAGCCATTAACCATGACTCCCCTCCTGGTTGTAATACAACCAGGAGTGTCATCATCATGGTTTCCGCCTAAACCTGCTGGCGCCACTCTTTCGAGGAGCTTCCCATTTGTTTAAAGAATGCTGGGTGGACATTGAGCGGGGGGGCCTAGTTCGGGAATCGAACCCAGAGCTGCGGTCACCTTCTGACCCGGCTCGATGCTGCTTAACTTGCGTTATTGCACGGCAAGTGCTCTAGCCTCCGAGCCACCCTGGCCCCCAAAAAGATCCCTTACTTTTGGTTCCTTAATCCTTCCATTGCATAATTCTACCCCCACTTAAAAGATTTCTTACCTTTGGTTCCTTAATCCTTTCATAGTTTAATTCTACCCCCACTTAAAAGATCCCTTGCCTTTGGTTCATTAATCTTTCTATAGCCTAATTCTTCTATAGAATATAAATTCTCTCGGGACCGCAGGAATTTCTTGTCACGGATATCGAAACTAACAATAGACAGTCATCGTAATAAAGTAAAATATTTTAAGTTACGCTCATAGTCTGTATTAAATTTAGTCAAATCAAAAATGTGACTATTTTTACTGGTCTTATATTACTTTGCTTTGTAAGTTTCATCGCACATTTCCGTTTCCCCAATTTTGAACCACTTCCCGTGATTCAATCTTCCTCAAATTTTGCACATAGATACAACTTAGGTGAACAATACAGGAACCAAAAAAAATAAAAATAAAAATAAAAATAAAAATGGCGTCAAATTTATTTGCTTTTCAAGTTTCATCGCACACCTATTACCCCAATTTTGAACCACTTACCGTCATTCAATCTTCCCCAAATTTTGCACATAGATACAACTAAGGTGAAGAATACAGAAACCAAAAATAAATAAAAAATAAAAAAAATGGCGTCAAATTTATTTGCTTTTTAAGTTTCATCGCACACCTATTACCCCAATTTTGAACCACTTACCGTGATTCAATCTTCCCCAAATTTTGCACATAGATACAACTAAGGTGAAGAATACAGAAACCAAAAACAAAAAAAAATAAAAAATGGCGTCAAATTTATTTGCTTTTTAAGTTTCATCGCACCCCTATTACCCCAATTTTGAACCACTTACCGTGATTCAATCTTCCCCAAATTTTGCACATAGATACAACTAAGTTGAAGAATACAGAAACAAAAAAAACAAAAACAATGGCGTCAAATTTATTTGCTTTTCAAGTTTCATCGCACACCTATTACACCAATGTTAAATCATTTACTTACCTTCATTCAATCTTCCCCAAATTTTGCACATAGATACAACTAAGGTGAACAATACAGAAACAAAAAAAAAAAAAAAAATGGTTGAAAATAAGACCAGTTTTGAAAAATGGCATTTTTATATTAATTATTAAAATTGAACGCAACTATCAATAACTGAATGAGGAATTAAATGTCGATAATATTTGTTTACTCATTTTGATGAAGATTTGTTCTACCAATTGGTAGAATGGTATGTATTAGGTAGGATACTTTGGGGAAATAAGGATCCCGCCCTCGATGCTCTTCGGCTTAAAGGTTTAGCGCTTTTACCATAGGATTTTAAAAATTGCTTTCTCTTGATTTAATATTATTATTAATAAAATCAAAAGTCACTCAGACGCTGTGACGATTCTCCATTGTCCTTTAGTTTAGGTTAACCTTTATGAGTTTATCCAGATCTTGATCAAAGCAGTAAATTCACCATCTCTGGATATCTCTAAAGTTTGCCCATATCTTGCTAATGCTGGTCTCAAATTTATCAAACCATATAAAGCTTTGACGGACAAAGGTAAGGCACTTTCCGACATTGACGTTGAGTGTTTTCTCGTCTTCGATACATTTGGGGCAAAATAAAGTTTATGAAATTCTATTGTTGTTTTTAATTTTCGCTGAATAAGCATGTCAAGTGATAACCTGAACTACCTACGGAATAGACTTTCATCTGAGTTGTTTTTTACGGGTCGCTAATGCTAATGTGCTCTGATCTAATTAAATGCCTAGTGTCTATGAGCTTGTTCCAGCTCTTGATAGACCAATTCTGCACGAATTTTATAACTGAATGTATGAAATTCTCAATATATTAGGTTTGTTCCAACCACTCTTCAAACTGGTTTGGAACTGTCCGACGCATGCGCATCGGACCACATTTAAACGTTTTTTGCTAATGCACATGCGTCGTACAGTTTGAAACTAGTTTGAGGTGTAGTTGGAACAAACCTATGACTTACAGTACGTAGTAAAAATAAGTGATACTAAGATTTTTCTTGTTTCAACTTCTAAACCAATATAGTTTTAGTGCGAACTCAGTAAGATTATTTCAAATTTTGCTTCTTTAATGTGTAGTTTTGAACCCTTCTTTATAATTTTGATAAATTTCTTTTGCCTATGTAGGTATTTGTTTTATAGTTTTTAATATAACAAGTTTAAAAAAGTAAACTTTTTTAAACTTGCTATATTTCGCACTCCCACGTTGGGGTTTCTTCTGGCTTTTAAATATTCCAAAGACTCTCTCCCTGACATCGAAGCAGGGAGGATTGAAGGTTTTTTTTTTTTAATTTAATTTAATATACTTTAAAGTGTGTAGATTGTACATATATATGTGTATTATTATAATTTTTTTTTTTTTTAAAAAAAAAAGAAAAAAAAATAGTACCTCTCACTTGTTTTAGAACCATTCAAAAAATGTTTTATGGGAACAAAAAGTTTAGTTGACTCATGTGATTTGGAATATTTAAAAGCCTGAAGAAGCCACAACGTAGGAGGGCGAAATATAGCAAGTTTAAAGGAAAAGTTTTTTTTATTAATTATATTATAAACAATCAAAAAAACCCTACATAGGAAAAAAAAATCAGAAAGAGAAGATAATTTAGCAAAATTCATACTTTCTTTGCACAAGCAAATAAATTGTTTTATCTACGATTGATACGAAATGTAAACATTATATCTCTGTTTAGATGCGTAGAAAGTGATTATTTACGTACTTGTATTCATTGCGCATGCGCGTCTCATGGTTCTGAAGAATTCCTCTTTTTTACCACGCTAGCGCGGTAAAGAAGAGGAATTCTTCAGCTTTACGCACGATTAGCGAGTTTGTTTACATTTAACAAAACTAATTTGCTGTTCTTTTATTAAAGTAACTGTTTATATCGAGTTTTTAGTGAAAAACAATGAATGAATCAAGTGGCTTTGACGAAAATGTAGAGAATAATACTCCTCCAGAAATAATTAATTCGGCAAAAAATACAACTCAAGATTAATGCCATCTTTATCAAGAGAAGAGATACGAACTTACATACAGCAAGTTTATTATTTTCTGTAATTATTATTTAAATTTAACAATCGTAGATAAAGTACGGTACGCAACTCGTGGGAAAACGGCATTTTGCATTTCTCGTGTGGTTTTACTACCCTCGCTGTCGCTCGGGTGCAAACTCCACACTCGCATGCAAAATGCTACTTTCCACACTCGACGCGTAATGTACTATTCTTATTTTTATATCACAGTAATGACGAATATCCTTAGATAGATTGTGCTAAGCACTGTTTAAAGTAGGTGTACTTAAAAATGGCTGTCAGGTTGGATTTTGACCCCTATCAAATGCTCATTTGGTAGGAAGAAATACGCCGAGGGTATGCTAGACACGCTTGACCTTTAAGCTCAGCTGTCAGGGTAGGCCCTTATCTTCCGATATATCTTGACTTACTGCTTTCGTCCTTCTAAGTTTTTGAGATTTTGTCTGAAATAAATTAGGTACTTTTACTAAACGCCGCATGTTAATATTTTTTTAATGTTTTGTTGTAAGAATTTTAAAACCTAAATTTAGATTAAAAATTGTAGATTTCATTTATTTCAATGTATAACTTCTAAATCCAGAATGTAATTTTCAAATCTAAATTTAGATTCAGATTTGCAGATTACAATTATGTCAATATAAATTCAAAATTTATATTGTAATTTTAAAACCTAAATGTAGATTACAATTATTTCAATGTAAATTCTAAATTCAGCTTATAATTTTAAATAGAGATTACAATTATTTCAATGTAAATTCTAAATTCAGGTTGTAATTTTAAAATCTAAATGTAGATTACAATTACTTCAATGTAAATTCTAAATTCAGGTTGTAATTTTCAAATCTAAATGTAGATTTTAAAATCTTCATGAAGATGTTTGTGCAATAATTGGGCATAATTAACTTTTACTTGCATAAGTAACTTCTTTTGGGCCTCTTGTAGACGTATCATTCTCCATTATCTAATCCAATTCTTCTACTTATATTTGTATGAAGTAATTGCTAAAATCTTAATGTTATCATGTGCTCATATTCTTCTCTACGGTTTGTTTTCTCTGATTATCTTATGTATCAACAGTCTGTTCCTTATGTATCTTGATATTTTTAGAGACTCTCCTTATCATTTGCTTCTTTATGTTACTTGCTAAATCAACACATCCTCGTTGATTTGCTTTCCCAGTTACAACACCCTTTTAATTAGACTAAAACTTTTAAACTTGGGCAAACATGACTTTGCTTTATATAAACGAAGTTTTACACCCCGTCAACTTTCTTTCTTCGAATCATCTGATCTAAAGTTTATCCTCCTACCTACAATTTACGAGTATTGTACTTATTATGTCTAGCTAGAAATTTCTGCAAACACCTTTTTGTTGTAATTAGATTTTTTTCGCCTCTCACCTTCATCGTAAAATATTTCATCTCTGTAAACTTGAATTTATTAGTGTTCTACGTTATTTTTTTTCTAATATTTATTTTTTATTCTAGGAAATTTAATTTGCCTCTGTTAAAATTCCCTGAATATTTACTTTTTGCTTTCTTCTGATCACATACTAGTGTATTATGTAACATTTTATTATTATATTTAAAATTTTATTGTTCAATATTTTCCTTTTTCTTAAAGAATTAACTATAGATACGTAGCCTTTTGATAATTAAAGGTTTTCTTTTGAAAATTGTTAGTTAAATTCTTACTAAAAAATATCAAAGAAATTTGAAAATAATTTGTAAGTAGTTATTTTGATATGCTTAAAAAGCATATTAATAATAGATTTGATTTTATATCCAAAAGGGGGGCCCTAGAATGTTCCATTGATCATTGAAGCTTAATTAATAGTAGTTCGTCTATTGATTTTATTTTTTTTATTTTATTTATTATTGAACTCTTACTACTACTGATGAATAAACGAGCTAAAAAATGCATTGATATAATAAAAAATTTTAGAAGTAGAATGATTTCTATTTTGAAACTTTGGAAAATTATTTCTACTTAAACTTCTAGAAGAAGTAAAATTATTTCTACTTTGAAACTTTGGAAAATTATTTCTACTTAAACTTCTAGATTCTAGAAGAAGTAAAATTATTTCTACTTTGAAACTTTGGAAAATTTAAAAAAACTAATTTGCTGTTTGTTTAATTAAAGTAACTGTTTATATGGAGTTTTTAGTAAAAACCATTGAGTGATTTAAGTGATTATGACAAAAATGAGGAGAATTATACGCCTCCCGAAATAATTAATTCGGCACAAAATACAACTAATGAATAAATGTCATCTTTATCAAAAGAGAAATACGAACTTACATACAGGAAGTTTGTTCATTTTTTTTCTGTATTTATTATTAAAATCCAACAAATGTAGATAAAGTACGGTACGCAACTCGTGCGAAAACTGCATTTTTCTTTGCTCGTGTGGTTTTACTACCCTCGCTGTCGCTCAGGTACAAACTCCACACTCGCATGCAAAATGCTACTTTCCGCACTGTACGCGTAATGTACTATTCTATTAACCCTTATATTTGTAAAATTAAAATCCTCCTTGTACTGGACTGCTAGAGCTAAAATGGCTGAATTTCCCCAAGCTGGCGTAGGCAATGATGGGACTCGAGGAATCAATGTTTCACGCTATTATACCTTCTGAATTTAACTTGACAAAGTTGTTATAATGTCTAAATAATTTACTTTTATAGTATATTTTCTATCTTTTGGCCTGTAAAAATATATTAAAAAGTTATGATAAAAGTTATATAAGGTCGCTTTAATAATAGAGGCTCAGAGGAAAAAAAGAGGCAAGGATTTAGAGCGAGAAAAGAGTGGTAAAGTTTACTGCTAGGACTCGGGTGGCTTGTAGTTGAGGCAAGAATCTTGGTTCCTCTCTGAGTTGAGGCAAGATCCCCTCTTCCTCACACTCGCAACCTCTTCTCTAAGGCTTAGCGACTCTTCTACCCTCCTGAGGCCTTTTATTTAATATCCATCAACTTTAATAAAGTATTTACTGTTTTTTTTAAAGGCTTATGGAACCATTTATCTTCTCTTTCGTCTTCTTTTTTACGACTAGTAAGACGGCTCTTTTTTTTTCTTGTTAATAATATTTTTATTTAGCCTTTTGTTTAAAGAAGTACGTATAATTTAAAACTCGTAACACTTTTAAAAAAATCTTTGATTACTAATTGATCTATAAATATATTACTGATGACATTTTAGAGCCCTGGCCATTAAATTATGTCTGCAAATTATGTGATACTAGGGTAGGGTGTCAATGTATGTTTGTAATTAATTCTTGAAAGTAATTTTTAATGGTGGAAATAAATATATTTATTATTATTATTATATACAAATCTTCAGTTTATTTGAGATTATAATGTGTATGTATAGATTGTAATATTATAATAGAAAATAAGTCTAGAGTCTTGAACAAGAAAAAATTGAATCATACGTAGTAAGTAAGTAAATATCGTTTTGGGAAATTGTCACAAATGCACAGTATTGAATTCACTCAGCCATAATCGGCGGATGATACCGGTTTATATAATTAGTTATCTTTTGTTGTATATCAACTTACGTTTTATTCTCTTATGAATCAGTTCCATAAAATTTTGATAGGAACCACTAACTTATAGATACGCATATTTTGTAAACTTCCGAGCTTACCGATTGTAACGGAAGCATTGTGTTCATTCTGGGGAGTACATTTTTTTTAGGCTCAAAATATTTTTTTTTCTTTTCTTCCCTTCTAAATCTGTTATTAAACAGTTGCTCTTTTATAAGTACATTTTTTTTTTTATAGATAAATTATCTATTCTATTTATGGTAATTTCTCCTTGAATAAGTTTTAAATAAAACTTTAGTTAAGACTTATTCAAGAATTTAGCAATAATATATAAGAAAAAAAAAAGTTGGTAGAATTACTACATTTTCGTTATAATTCTATGAAATTAGGGTCTTGTTTTTCAGACTTTACCATGTTCCTTTTTTCCCCAGACCCGTTGTTAGGGAATAAGTTTACCCTTAGAGGTTCCGCACTGAATTTGAATAGCAATTGAGAAAAAAACAAAAATATATTTTACTTATTATGATTCTGAATTCTTAAAATATTCTCTTCTCTGAGATTTTATTCTCCAAGGTCTCTAGGAAGCCTCAGGGAGAACAATTTAGCCAGAAGGGATATTTTAAAAAAATAATGATAATAAAGATTATAAAACTTTTTTTTTATAAAACGCTTATACGTTTGTAGGTAATATAAAGAATAGACTAATTATTCAAAAATTTTGAAAAATATACATTGTTTTCCCTCACACACACACGTAAAATCTATTATTTTTAATGAATCAGTTAACTTTTTTAGTTTCTCATATAAAGAGAAAGTATTGTGATGGCGTTTTGAGGTTTTGATGGATTTACACGTTTTGAGATCCCTTAAGTCCAAAAAAGTGTTTTTTGAAAAATTGTCTGCCTGTCGTCTTTGCAGACGCGTTGACCCTAAAGTACTGGTTGATATGTTCAACATGTTCAGAAAAATCATTCGCCGATGTAAAATCGAGAAATGAATTTTAGCCTCCAAAATTAAGGGCATCCGACGATTTTGATTAAAAATTCTAAAATGTAGGTAGTAGTAGTAGTAGTAGTAGTAATGTTTATTTTCTATAAAATATTATACAATATTTTAAATATATATAAATATTTTTTCAGAATTTTAAATATAGGTAATTTAAATACGAATCTAACGATATAGCCGTTTTCTCGGGAAAAATTTAGTTTCCGATATATTGATGAAAATAATTAATATAAATATACCATTTTTAAAAACTGGTCTTATTTTCAATTTTTATTTTTTATTTTTATTTTTTCTATTCTTCGCCTAAATTGTTTCCATGAGCAAAATTTGGGGAAAATTGAAAAACGGGAAGTGGTTCAAAATTGGGGTAATATAGGTGTGCGATGAAACGTACAAAGCAAAGGAATATAAGTCAATGTTTTTTTTGTTTTTTTTTTTTTTGGTTTCTGTATTCTTGACCTAAATTGTTTCCATGTGCAAAATTTGGGGAAAATTCAAAGACGGGAAGTGGTTCAAAATTGGAGTAGTAGGTGTGCGATGAAACTTACAAAGGAAAGTAATATAAGACCAGTAATAAATCTGATTTTGCTGATAATCGAAAGCTATAAGTTAACAACCACCTGTTAAACACTTTTATCTACGATTGATACGAAATATAAACATTATATCTCTGTTTAGATGCGTAGAAAGTGATTATTTACGTACTTGTATTCATTGCGCATGCGCGTCTCATAGTTCTGAAGAATTCCTCTTCTTTACCACGCTAGCGCGGTAAAGAAGAGGAATTCTTCAGCTTTACGCACGATTAGCGAGTTTGTTTACATTTAACAAAACTAATTTGCTATTCTTTTACTAAAGTAACTGTTTATATCGAGTTTTTAGTGAAAAACAATGAATGAATCAAGTGGCTTTGACGAAAATGTAGAGAATAATACTCCTCCAGAAATAATTAATTTACGAACTTAAGAGATACGAACTTACATACAGCAAGTTTATTTTTTTCTGTATTTACTATTTAAATCTAACAATCGTAGATAAAGTACGGTACGCAACTCGTGTGTAAAAGGCATTTTGCATTGCTCGTGTGGTTGACTACCCTCGCTGTCGCTCGGGTGCAAACTCCACACTCGCATTCAAAATGCTACTTTCCGCACTCGACGCGTAATGCACTATTTAAATGCTTATTTAAAAAAAAATCAATTAAATGAGATATTATGGAACTTAAATACAGTTTCAACAATATGAGAAAGTTTTTCCGAGTTGTCTGGGACTGATTTTTGTTTTAAAAATTGGAGGATTAAAACAACTGTTTTGTTCTCTTTAAACATTAGTTGTAACCTAAATTAATTATTAATAATTAAATTTCATTTGTAATTAATGCCACCGATGAGTTTATTTTTTAATGTTTTATTATTGATCAATTGGTGAATCGATGTAATCAGAGGAAAGAATAAGTAAAAGAAATCTGGACTAATGAAGATTTACTGCAAATAAGTACAAACCCTTTTTTATTTCTCAAGTGGCAGCTTATAAATTTATCCCTTGAAATGAGAAAAAAGAATCGGACTTTAGGGCCTAACCAAGTTTTACCAATCTTTTAAAGATACTCTAGAGTTCTTTACTTAACTCAAAGCATTAACTCTAAGCATTCCAAGTAGAGTATTTTTTTGTTAAACTTTGCACAGTAAATACAATTTAACAAATTTGTTTTTTAAAAAAAACCATGTACCCTACTTCCTTAACGAATTAAAGTTTGAAGTTAACGAGGGTTCGTATCTATTTATTATTGAGTTTGTTTTGTTAAGTTCTATTTGGAGCCCTACAAATCTTATATAAAATATGCATTGGTACAGCTCTTTGGTGAAGCGGGCCAACTTATTCTAGTTTAGTTTCTTCCGACATTTTAGAACTAACTCTCATGATCAATAATCCTTAACACTGAATCAATAATCCTTATCACTTAACACGGCCATCTTGAAGAATTTAAAGGAATGCCCTTAATCTGCTTTGAAATTTAAAAGTAAATCTTATTTACATGGTGGAACCATTTCTTTTAATCCTTCTTATGTAAGTTCATTTTAATTTTCAACTTCTAATATTTAAAGTAACCTTTTTTAGGGTCCGTAGGCAAAACCAAGGACCCTTATATTTTCCTGCGTGTGTCTGTCCGTCCGTCCTCTCGCGTGCTCTCACGGCTACACCTTTCGTCCGATCACTTTGAAATTTGGCATGTATGTGTCTTGTACCTACCCACATATTTTAAAAATATAGCGACTTAAAAAAAATATTTTTCAACAAAATTAGGGTAAAAAAACTTAAAGGTTAAATTTTTTTAAATTTTTTTTGACGCCGTGAGGGGTATCATAAGAAAGGGTACGTCGAGCTGATTACAAAAATATATAATTCTTTGGTTATAACTTAGATAGGGCGAGCGCAGGCAAGTTTGAAGTGGGTGTGAAACGTGCCCCCCCCCCCCCCCCTCAATCTCGCTTATGTGAAGTGCAAAAAATCTGAAAAAATTCCTGAACATTCTTCGACCAAAAGTAAAGATACCACTTTTTGGAAATTTCGAAAAAAATATTATTTCATTTTTTATTGACAAAATACGTTTTTTATAACTATGATCTTTTCGATGTATTTATATGGTTGTAGTCCAGTTCGGAGGCAAAAAAATACTTTATCAGAAGTTTGTTTATGTGTTCTGAGAATATCAGACCCATAGGGTAGTTGAAAGTAAGCTTTTTAGCATTTTAAAAAACACCATCAATAGGGTACTACTTAAACTATACAGGGTTGCCTACGGACCCTCGCTGTGTGCTGACTAGCACACACTTGACCTGTTTATTTTGTAAACTTATCAATTTTTCTTTTAGGGTTTTGTTTAATCTGCGATTAACAGTTCTTAATAATTAACAGATCATAATAATCTTTAATCTTAAAGCCTCAGGCTGCATTCTGTAGGAACAACACAAAACCTACTCTAAGAGTAAGTTTTACATTGTCTCAGTAAAATATAAAAATAACTGATTTGATCATTTAAATGCTTGAAAATATATACTGTTCACTGAACAGAGGATGCAATGTTGTTTTGTATTATTTAAATAAATTTATCGGTGGAAACACTAGATGAAATGTTAGGTATAATACAATGTGGCAACTCATAAAATTTCTTTGTTGAGAAAAGTAACCTTATTTGTCATTTCAACTTGTATTACTTTCATGGTTCAATTAATTATTGTTGAATCTAATATGTGTTAAATTTATCAAAGCATTCATTTGTATTGAAACTACCTTTATTTGCCTAAGATAAATTATCCATGAAAATGTATCCAACCGTATGCATTTTGTAACAACAACAATTCAATTATAACTTTAAATTTTAAATGGGTTATTCCACATACATGTTTGTATACACATTCTGTGGTTAATTTATTTAATGCATTCAGGTTCTATAAATATTTATAAATGATTGGATCTTAATGCCTCAGGCTAAATTCTGTTGGAACAAGACAAAATGAAAAGGCAATTTTACCCTTGGAATTTATTAATTAAATTCAAAATGGAGAAAGAGATTCTAGAAGACATTATGTTCAAGAATTAAAAATGGCTACGGGGTAGATAATTTCAGACTAATTACTTAGTTAAGGGTAGTTTTGTGTATATTTAGGATTTTATTTTAAAAAAATACTTGTCCTAGTTCAAGTGGAGGTTTATTGGTCAGAGCTGTAAGCGTTTACTACTGATTATGAAGTTATATTTTTAACTACGATAAGTAAAGTTACTATAAGGTTAGTACTATAAGTTAAGAGATTTTAAAATTATCTTCGGAAAGATAAGTAAGGAAAGATCACCTCTCACTCCTAGAAACATGGCTAAGAAAATGGAGAATAAAAATCATTGAAATGAAAAGCACACACGTCACATTCAGTCTAAGACATGGAGTATGCGAACCGGTAACTCTCTATCAAATTCTTATACCTCCAATTCCGTCCGCTTCCTGGGGTTAAACCTGGATCGGCGATTATCATGGGCATACCACACAAAACTTAACGATAAGACACTAAAAGACACTGGCTCAAGAAGTGGAGAATCAAAATTATTGAAAACATAAGTGTCCATGTGACACTTATTTTGAGATATGTTTCGTCCGCTACCTTGGTTTACACCTGGATTGGCGTTTGACCTGGGGCCACCACACAAAACTTAAATTAGAAGACTGCAACCGACACTACAAACTTTTACATATACCTACTCTTATACCACACATCTGAACTCAGAACGCATAGCAAATTACTTATTTATAACACCATAATTAAGCCCACTTGGTCATATGTTATTGAACTCTGGGGATGCACCAAGCGTTCCAACTCCTACCGTATCCAATCCCTTCAATCCAAAATCCTTAGAAGAATAACTAACGCTCCTTTCTATGTCTCCAACTTTACCCTTCACAACGAACTCAAAGTTCGTTTTGTTCGTGACCTTGCCACCTCGTGGTACAATTCTTTCCGAGACTCCATTTCCCATCATCCTAATCCTTTAATCCACAACCAAACATTACCATTCATTCCTGATATCCCTCCTCGGCGCCTAAAAAGGTAGTGGCCCCGTTACCTATTAAACATCAATATTCAATATTATCAATAATAAATTATCAATATTAGTACTGTCAATGGACAGTTTTCACTTCGTGTCGTGTGACAAGCCAATGTCAAATGTTATCTTTATTACTTTTAACATGTAGTCTATGAAGTTGCAATATTCAAATACTTGTTTTCAACAAAGGAAAGTTAAGTAAATTTTAATGTTTGTCACCATTTTTAATAGTAAAAATCCTTCAAAGTACAATTTTCCTATTTTTACTTTATCTTTTTAATGAAAGAGCTTATATCTGTATATCGAAATAACTTGAGTAAAATAATGGAAGTTCATCTAAGTTACTCTCTATGATGGCTTGAAGTTAAAATTTGAACCTAGACTATATCTTCAAACTCCTTAGGGAAATATTGGTATGACCCAAGATAGTTATTTCAGGTTTACTAAAGTCGAACAATACCTCTAAAATGGTTCTTAAAAGCAAAGATTGCAGTTGCAAAAGTCTGTTCCAAAGAGCAATGACCTTTTTGTTAAGGACCAATAATTTTCACTTTGTAAACTACAAGATATCTTTATACTCAAATAAGAACAAGGAAAATTATATTATAAGAACAAAAGGACTCGAATTTATATGCTAAAGTAATTGAAAACCCAATGATATGATAAGTTCCCACCTGTTCCAAGTTTTAAGAACTTGATGAGAAATGAAAGCAGTTATAAGTACTTGATAATATAGTCGAAATTATTGGACTTGTTTCGACTAAATTTGGTTTACTTGTACCATTAGCGTCATTTTATTTAATTTCTTATCACTATTAAGTAAGAACTTTCTACAATGCATATGCTGTAAATATTTCTGAAGGTATGATCTTAAAATGATGTTCTTTTAATTCTTCACCTGTAGATTTGACGTTTAGAAGTTTTGGTTTCTATTCTGTAAAGTTGTTTAAGAGTTAAGAAGTATCGGTACCAGATGTTTGCAGAATATTATATAGTTAAACTTTCCAAATAACTTTCTGAGCCCTCAAACTTAGTGCCGTTATAATATCTTCTTCTTTGCTATTTATTTGGTTTTATGATAAGTTAATTTCTGCTAAATGTTGAATTGTGAGAATTATAGGGCTCTTTATCATTAGGTTTTGTTTATTTGACTTATACTTAATTCAATCTGTATCAGCTTTAATACGTTTTATTCTAAATGAAGATTCCCTTTGATACGTTTGTCGTACACTTGTAATGTAATATGGATAAATATTAGGTTTTTTCCAACCCCCCCTATTTGTACCGTCCTTTGCATTGTCCCAAGGATAGTTCGGGAATTTTTTAGGACAATTTTTATGCGCATGCGCTAACATTGCTGGTTGGAACGGGTTTGTGACTCTGTCTAACATTCAAGGAAACCTTACAGATAGGTTGTTGATATTTTTGACGATTTACATAACTGCGCATGTCCTGCAATCATGTACACTACTGTCTAACATTCAAGGAAACCTTACAGATAGGTGGTTCATATTTTTGACGTTTTACATAACTACGCATGTCCTGCAATCATGTACACTACTGTCTAACATTCAAGGAAACCTTACAGATAGGTGGTTCATATTTTTGACGATTTACATAACTGCGCATGTCCTGCAATCATGTACACTACTGTCTAACATTCAAGGAAACCTTACAGATAGGTGGTTCATATTTTTGACGTTTTACATAACTACGCATGTCCTGCAATCATGTACACTACTGTCTAACATTCAAGGAAACCTTACAGATAGGTGGTTCATATTTTTGACGATTTACATAACTGCGCATGTCCTGCAATCATGTACACTACTGTCTAACATTCAAGGAAACCTTACAGATAGGTGGTTCATATTTTTGACGTTTTACATAACTACGCATGTCCTGCAATCATGTACACTACTGTCTAACATTCAAGGAAACCTTACAGATAGGTGGTTCATATTTTTGACGATTTACATAACTGCGCATGTCCTGCAATCATGTACACTACTGTCTAACATTCAAGGAAACCTTACAGATAGGTGGTTCATATTTTTGACGTTTTACATAACTACGCATGTCCTGCAATCCTGTCCACTACTCGGTATTGTCAGAGGATCGTTTGGACCGTGCAGTTAACAATTCGTAAACGATCCCAGCTTGGGTTGGAACAGTATAGATTACAGGAACACGGTAAAAAGTCGTGTTGGAACGGCTTATATCCATTGCGCATGTCCGTGACGATCTCGCGGACGGTTCACTACTTTGATGAAACAAACCTATAGTGTATTGGTGTAGTATTGGAGATCGAAACTAGTTTTTATTAATAATGCATGATTTGGGTGGCTCAGAGGCTAGCGCGCTTGCCGTGTGATAACGCAAGTTAAGCAGCCTCGAGCTGGGTCAGTAGATGGATGGGTGAACGCTTCTGACCACAACTCTGGGTTCGATTCCCGGACCGGGCGCTCCGCTCAATGTCAACCAAGCATTGTTTAAATAAATGGGAAGCTCCTCGAAAGAGTGGCGCCACCAGGTTTCGGCCTGGAAACCATGATGATGACACTCCTGGTTGTAATACAATCAGGAGAGGAGTCATGGTTATACCGACCACATCTTCACAAAAGTGTGAAGATTTCGGTCCCTAACCCGGGTTTGTTTGATGGGCCCACCTAAGTGGCCTGAGTCTTCGGCCGTAAAAAGCCCCCCGGAAAAAAAAAATGCAAGATTGAATTGTAGCCTGCACTCATAGAATTGAAGTACTACACTGAACTACGTATAAATTATAATAATAAAAATAAATTGAATCACTTAGCCTTGTGGAGTCAAAAAAATATCCATATTTTTATCGTTTCTTCCTGTCATATCAAAATCAAACTTCAAAATAAATTAAATCAATTTCTCTCTATAAAATAAATAAATTTCTCAAATTCCTAATTTGAGACTTAACTTTTAATGTATGACCTATGTTGTGATACTGCCTATATTTTTTATGATTTCTTGTTATTTTTTTACCCCTACATGAAATTTTTAAAGAAGAATTATCATACAATTAATTTGTTTTTTATTTTTATATTTTCTTACATTTAACAATTAAATAAACAAATATTTAATTAACTTTTAATTAAGTAAATGTAAATCTAATTAAGGGTTACCAGCCAAAAAACGAGGTTTTCATAATGGTGCTATTGTTTTAGGAATAAATAAATTATAAAATAATGTTGTAACAGGAATATGTTGTCCTTTATATATAATCGGGTAGTGCCTGACATAGGAATTTATAGTATTATTTGTGTAGAGGAATTTATTTATTTAGTTATTTTGAAGTTTTACCTTGAAATAATTTGTTATTGCCAAGCTAACGCAACCACATTTATTCCATTAAAAATAAATGTTTATTTGATTTGTTGGTCTTTAAATAGATATAATAACTTATCTAAATTAATTCACTTAGTTTTACTTTTTTTTCCTAATATAAAATTAAAATAAAAGGCCTAAGGGCTCGTTTTTTTACTAAGCAAAATTTAACATTTATAATTATCGTACATTAACAAATTTCCATTTATTTAGACGCATAAATCATAGGTTTCTCTTAGCCCTAAAGTAATTCCCAGACTTTCATTAACCATATTAAATCTTCATTGTTTTTGACCCTCAGGGCTTAAGATTTATCTCTAATTCATATTTTACAACGAGTTGATAACATTTTAAACAATAGTTTATACCTTAAATTCTATGTGTATTATTTATATTGAATTTGTTCATGTGAAAACTTTCAATTAAAATTTTCGTGGTATTACTTATGTTTTACTTTCCCGCACTCGTAACAGATTTTTATGAATTTAAACTTTATTGTAATGGTTTTTTTTTTTTTATTGAAATTCCTGTTGGTTTTCTTTCCAGAAGCATTAAGTCCAAACTATTGAACCTATTTTTTATAAAATTTGGTGTACTTATTCATTAATGTTAATACAGTGATAAAAATAAATCGGAAAATAAGTATTAAAAAGAAAAATAAAAAAATAAAAATGTGTGAGACTCTCTCGCATTAGAAGTGAAACTTAAGTTCTAGAAACAGAATAAACATATGAAATAGCACAATAACCCCCATTTAAGTGATGCTTATTATATAAATCATTTATTAAATAAGCAACAAACATATTTATAAACAAGAGTTTACAATGCCGCCATAGTCAGATAACTTCTCAAAGAAACATAATTTCAATTAGAAAAATATTTTCATAAAATGTTATTGAATAATGAATTGAAAACATGAAAACAATATTAATATATATATTAATTGTTAAAATTTATATAATAATACCCTTATATACCAATTCTGTGCACAGAATGAATCAACTACTCATGTGGTATAATGGTAAGCACGTGAGATTTCTTAATCCAGGGGTCGGTGGTTCGAGACTCGTCCAGAGGGAAGATTTTTTTACAGGTAAATCAACTGCCGGCCTAAGTCGGCAGTCGATTGAAATATCTATCACAGCGAGTCTTAAAACAAAAACTTGCAATTTCGTTAATTTCACATAAAAAATGTTTCACTTGGACGAGTCTTGAAACGCAAACTTCGTTTCTTGATATCAATTTCATTCAAGCAAATTAAAGAAGTTTCACTTACAAAAGAATTAATTCTATTGAACTATATCTACGAATCGTGTCAATTGATTTATACCGTGTGGAAAAGTATGATTGATAGCGCACAATTCAAGAGATTTGGGTCAATGACAAAATGGATGTATATTAAAAAGATTGGTTTATTTTTCTCGTACTAATTTCTTCTGTGCCTTTAATAATTTGAATTTCTTAGTTACTTGCGTCTCCCATTATTTATTTATTTATTCTTATTTTCTCATATATGTAGCATATATGAAGAGAAAAGCCTTCTTGTGATGGCGGGAAAATTTGAATTTTTGATAAGATAAATGTACTACTTGAATTGTGATAAAGTAAAAAGCAAGGATATTGCGTATTTAAGATAATAAAAATGCAGCCAATAAAAAAATAATTATAATAATTCGTCCTTCTAGACAGGTTCTTATGAAATTCTCTTCTGTGAAGTGGTACTAATTGAACTCTGTTAGCGAATCACTTCACCGTAAAAATCTCCTTTCTTCACGCTTATATAAATATCTGCACACTCTCAACTAACATCTCAAGTAGCCGTGATCGTATAGTGGTTAGTACCTTGCGTTGTGGCCGCAATAACCCAGGTTCGAATCCTGGTCACGGCACTATACTTTTGTACTTTCTCATATAAAGAGGAAGTATTGTAATAAGGCGAAAATCTCGATTCTGAGATTTTGATGGATTTACACGTTTTGAGGCCCCCCTGAATCCATTAAAGTGTTTTTTTATAAAATGTGAGTCTATTGTTTGTTATCTGTCGGCTATGCAGACGCGAGGAGTCTAAATTACTAGGCCAATATTTTATTAAATTTAGCAAATAAGTTCAGACAAATCCTACCCCGAGTTGAAATCGAGAAATGAATTTTAGCCCTAAATTGGGATGAAATAAGTTGTATCTAATATTTTTTTTTTAGAGCAATTGCAAATCCCCTCCATTAACTTCAATTTGAATTTAATAGCAATATTTAGTAAAATGATCTACTGATATCCTGATTTCGGATGTTAGGGAAAAATCTAAAAATCCTTTCAGTTCTTTTTTTAGGGAAAATATAACTTTTTTTTTACCTTCAATGGAATAAAATGAAACAATAAAAAAATCGCAGTCATAGGATGGAATTTCCAAAATATAAAGAGCTTCCGTAGCCTTAAAAGTAACGGCCTGAAAAGAGTTATACTGCTTTAAGTATATATATACGCAGTGGGTTTGCTGGGTCTATAACACTTTAGTGTCTAATTTTGGAACTACTCAACGTTCTAGGTCGTATGGCCTCCATTATTTTTGCTCACTTTATTACTCTACCTTTACCAACGACGTTGTATATAAACAATTCGGCAGCTTTTACTCAACTCTGTAACTTAGTTTATTGAGCTATCTGACATCGCATAAGAAGTTATGAAGCGTGTATATATATATATATATATATATATATATATATATATATATATATATATATATATATATATATATATATATATATATATATATCAAATAGTATATAATATATATTTATCAAATAGGCATTAAATATATTTCTACCCTTAGTAGCTCAACTTGATTAGTATTTTTAGCCTTACTTAACTTAAATACTTTTTAACACTTTGAGATGTCTCAGGTGGTAATTTATTTAAGTGAATCCCACAGCTAATAAATGGATTCTGTAGAATTCTATTTATTCAAACTGGGACATTTAAAGTTAATTTTATTTTTTTGAATTTTTGTTTTTAAAGTATGCCTAATTGCTTCTCATACTGTTTGTATAGTTGCAGATTTACCATTCCTTTTATATAACCGTTTGTTTTAATCTAGGGTTAATTACTCTGGTAATTTAGCCCATTAAAAATGCCTGCTCTATTATGATTTTAGCAGACCTGAACTATTCGCTAATTGTCTTTAATGCCAAATATTTTGTTTTCATTTATCAATTGTATCACAATATAATGGGCCTCTCCTACTTATATCTATATTGTCTATATATATGAATGGTCTATGTCGAATATGAATTGGTTTAATCCTATTATCTGATATTTGTTTTGTGTTGTTTTAACTATCTACATAACTAGCTAATCCTTATCAGTGGCGTAACTATGGGCCCTCGCGGGTCCACATTGCGGAGGGCCCTGAGTGCCAGGGGGCCCCCAAATCCAGAATAACTAGAATTACTGAATTACTATTACTATCCTTGTACCAACGTCGAGGGGGCCCCCAATCCTGAACGCAAGAGTTTTTTTTTTTTTTTTTTGCTCATCGATTTTCTTTGGCGAGGGGCCCCAAAGCTACGCCACTGATCCTTATTTAGATATGTATGATTCCTTGAGAGTAGTATTTTTAAAGTTCATTCTTGAAAACTTCAAGTGAAAAACGATATTTTATTAAATTCCTAGGGCCCAACCCCGCTTTTGAGTAATATACATAAGGGCTTAACTACGCAAATATTTGTCTACTTATTAAATATATATATATATATATACTTCACTTTTTTTGTTGTTATAAACCCCAAGCTATTGATTAGATCGCTTGATATTTGGCTGAATGTTTCAAGGAATATTTGAGGATGGTATTTTTTTATCTTATTTTTTGCGTCTTCTTTTTAAATTTAATAATTTTCAGTGAAATCTATTCTAAATTGTTTGTAACATTAGGTATCCGTAGAATCACGTGATCGTGATCTCTGGAATACTTTTATAATCTTAAGTACAAAAATTTGATTATCTAACAGCATGTGATATAGTTCAGGAGATGCAAAAGCGTGCAAAAAAGTGTCTGACTAACATCAAGCTAGAATTTCGTGTAACAAGTTAATCTTTTAGTACCTTTTAAAAATATGTGGTCGGCTAAGTTCGTCTGCGAGACATAGCTTAGTAATAGGCATTTGGTAAAAACAAAATGGTGGAGAGCGGTCATGTCCCACCGATTATGGTGGACAATGTGATTTTCATGATCCTGAGTACAAATTTAGTAGACCAAAAATCAAGTTGATGTTAATTTTGCCCTTGCTATGATTTAAACACTTTGATTTAAACATACTTTTATTTAAACACTTGATTTAACTACTTTGATTTAAAGTAATTGTATTTGAAAGACTAACCTATCAAGGGACAAACGTACATCAACTTTATTTTTTTTGTTTACAAACTAATTTTGTAATCAGGATCATGAAAATCAAATTGTCCACCATAATTATCGGGACATGGCCGCTCTCCACCGGTTTGTTTTTTTCAAATGCCTATTACCAAGCTATGTCCCGCAGACGAACTTAGCCGACCACATATTCTTAAAAGGCACCAAAAGATTTACTTATACACAAAATTCTAGCTTGATGTTAGTCAGACACTTTTTTGCACGCTATTTCCTGGACTATTAGTATGATGTACATTTATTTATCTGATAAATTTCTCTTTAATTTTTAATAATTATTACCTATGGATATAACTAGGCATCGCGTGACTCTATCATTGAAGCGAGCGTAGAGTAATAAATATGAATTGAATATTGAAAAGATAGATAATCATGAATCATGATAAGTTGATAGATATAGGGTATGATAGTAGTACAGCGGCTAGTAGTAAGGGAACCACCCCGCATTCTTACTATTCCTCTAACCACACATCTCCTTTTCAATTATTATAAAATGTATCACTTCCCTTCAAAAAACTACTGCATGTATCGAATTAAAATTTGCATGCCTGTTTCAATTGTGCATTAGATGGTGTATATGATGTTTTATTAAAATCGTTACGTTAGAACGTAAGATATCGGTAAAAAGCTGGTTTTCTCTATCATAAACGTTTTGGTCCGCTTTAATAGTTTCGACACACGTTTAATAGTATCGTCGGACACGTAAACGTTACAGACAAACGGACAAGATGCATAGTTTGTTGAATGTAAGAAGCTCGCTTACGCTCGCTTCAAATATATTAAATCAAAATATCAAATACAATCTAAAGTTCATTTATTAACAGAAATTTCGAAATATTCAAACAAAAGAGATCCTAAGAAACGTAACTGTTTCATCACATATTCATAAATATTAACAAATTTATTTCAGCCAATATTTTTTTTTAAAAAAGTATTTATTCCTACAAGGATAAGGTTTAAATAAAAACAGACCAGAAATATATGGTTTATTTTTTCCAAGAAGAAACACATAGAACACAGATTAATTAATTGTAATATTTTAATTAATGGTATCTTATTAATATTTTAATAGCATTGATTTCCCCTTTTACATGTGAATTGTTTCACAGTACACTGATAATTATTATATTTTAATACAATAAAGTGATATTTTTCTACAAAAGAAATTAAATGTATTGACCATTTTTAATACCCTCTACTAGTCCCCAGGCCACCATAAGAAGTGAGTCACTGATTGATAAAGTTTTCTTACCTTATGGAATCGCTTATTTATGCCGTGTCCACCGATGAATGGGGTATATGGCAACTGGGCGCTGGGCTATTTCTTTTTTTTTTATATGCCAAACATGCCGTTCTGCGGGAACATTGAAAAGAGATAGATAAAGTTTTGATTTTCACAGGATCGTTTAATTAAATTATTTAAAAAACAGTGATACAAGTGGCCACCGATACAAGTGGGCCGTTCACTTTTCAACGTCTCCGCAGAGCGACATGTTTGGGGCGGTGGACACCCCAAACGGCCCACTCGTATCGGTGGCTACCTATACCACTGTTTTTTAAATAATTTAATTTAACGATCCTGTGAAAATCAAAACTTTATCTATCTCTTTTCAATGTTCCCGCAGAGGGGCATGTTTGGCATGTCAAAAAAAGAAATAGCCCAGCGCCCAGTTGCCATATACCCAATTCATCGGTGGACACGGCATAAATAAGCGATTCCATAAGGTAAGAAAACTTTATCAATCAGCGACTAACTTCTTATGGTGGCCTGGGGACTATACATAATACACTAAAATTATATTTTATTTATCCATTTTCATATACATTATTTAATTTGTTATTCAGTTATTTTAAAACATATTATTCTTGGTGCTTTTTTTACATACAAGTACATTTATATTTTATATTTTATATTTATATATTTACCAATTTAATAGTAAATAAAAGAAATGACTATAATTTTATATACACTTCTTGTAATAAAAAGGTAATGTTTAATAAAAATTTATCTTAAATCATTTATGTCAGATTGGAATTATTTTTATTTATGAAATATATATTTTTTTTTAAAAAAATCAAGTTAATTTTAATGTAATATGTACATTCTTTTTCATAATTCCACATATTTTCCAACATATATATTTTTTTTTTATTTGAAATTTTACCATAGAAAATAGATTTAAAAAAAATTATTATTCAATTTATAATATATGTACATTCTTACAATACATAATTTTGCAATTACTATTTTCATAACTTTGATTAAATTGAGAGTGGGGGGAATAGTTTCCTGTTTTATTTAAAGAATCACTATACATATATATATATATATATATATATATATATATATATATATATATATATATATATATATATATATATATATATATATCAATACCTACTCGTATATTTAAAAAATTGAAGGTATTTACATACTTAATGTTACATTGTAATGTATCTATCGCATTCTTAACAAGTTTTTTTAATTAATTTATATTTTTAATTAAATGTTCTAAAAAAAAAAATTAATTAAAATAAAATAATAAAATTAAAAATTAAATAATAAATTAAATTTTCTAAAATTGCAAAATTAACAGACATTTATTTGTTACGTTCATAACCATAACCCATAAACGCGGTTATTTCACATTCGTTTCTATTAGAATTGTCCTTATTAATAATTTATGTTTCTTTCAAAATTTTAAATTAATTGTTACATATTAGTTTTTAAGTTTATTTCTGATCTTATTTTTTAATGAAGCCATTGTTTTAATAAAATTTATTCTCAACTCTTCCCAATTCATTTCCTCTGATTATGTTATTAAAAAAGACCCCTAAACTATAAGCCTTTATAACTCAAATATGAAGGCTTTGGTTTTTTTAAACTTAAATTTGATTACTCAGATCATTAACTCGATATAAAATTCATAAAAAATTAGGGTCTTAAACTAAATTTAATTACTTAGATCATTAACTCTTTTATAATGCAATATTAATGTATATTAGAGTTTTAATCTTAATTTGATAACTTAAATTTTTAAAATCAACTTTTAATTCAATATACTTCGGGGTTTAAATGCAATATGCATGCGGGATGTTTTAATCTTAAACGATTATTGGATTATTTATGAATCCTAAAATAAATGAGTCGTTTAAATTCCACTAAAAGTTTATATACACTTAAAGAAATAGAAAGATAATTTAGTTATAGTCCAGGAGATAGCGTGCAAAAAAGTGTCTGACAAACATCAAGCTAGAATTTTGTGTATAAGTATATGTTTTGGTGCCTTTTAAGAATATACGGTCGGCTATGTTCATCTGCGGGACATAGCTTGGCAATAGGTGTTTGAAAAAATCAAACCGGTGGAGAGCGGCCATGTCTCACCAATTATGGTGGACAATGTGATTTTCATGATCCTGAGTACAGAATTAGTTAGTAGACCAAAAATCAAGTCGATGTTATATTCACACTTGATAGATTAGTTATTCAAATATTACTAAAAATCAACGCGGTCACCTGTCAACGGACAAACTAACATCAACTTGATTTTCGGTCTACTAACTAATTCTGTTCTCATGATCATGAAAATCACATTGTCCACCACAATCGGTGAGACATGGCCGCTCTCCACCGGTTTGTTTTTTTTCAAACGCCTATTGCCAAGCTATGTCCCGCAGACGAACTTAACCGACCACATATGCTTAAAAGGCGCTAAAAGATTGACTTGTATACAAAATTCTAGCTTGATGTTAGTCAGACACTTTTTTGCACGCTATCTCCTGGACTATTAAGTAAATGATGAAAATAATAAATAAATTTATAAATGTTATATAAATAAAATATACAATTAATTCAAACCAATATATTTTATAAATAATAAAAATTAATTCCTATGTCATAATAAATATGATACCAATAAATAAGCTAAGAATAAGCATTGGTCAGTATATTATCACAACACACAGGTAAATTTCTTGTGCTCGTTCTACTATTTTAATTTCTTATCATTATTGAACTAATGAGTTTAAATATTGAAGGCAAATCATCCTTGGATTGCATTTTAAATTGCTTTGCCTGCTCACAAAGTAATTAGTTTAAGGCAATAACCCATTTATTGCCTAATTTCCTCTTCTTCTATTTCCCGATATAGACGAAAGTGGGCCATTTTATGGCCCGATATAGTGTTTAGATTTTAGATAGTCGTTTAAAATAACAGATTCAGTTCCTTGAAAGGTACTGAACCTCCTTTATCTTTTAAATCAAATTATAATTATTATTAACTACGGGAAACAGACAGTGAAAAATACACTCCTGTGCCGGGATTTGAACCACGGGCCTCTATATTTCCGGTATAGGAGTGTATTTTTCACTGTCTGTTTCCCGTAGTTAATAATAATTATAATTTGATTTAAATTAAAATTTAACTTTCCGTAGTATGAAAACTACCAAAAACTTAAAATTGAACTCCTTTATCTTTATATTCACGCTACATATTACAATGCATTGCTTTATAAACGTATTTATCTATTAAAGATAATATACTAGATAACAGATTTAGTTTAAGTTCATATAAAATTATTCTTCATTGACGTACGAGAGCAGGGTTCTCCCAATTTTTTAGCCTAAGGGCGACACTGACTCTTCTACTAAGTCTATTCCGTTACGCTCGCTTCTATGATAGAGCCACGTGATGCCTAGTAATAATTATGTATAATGTTTAATTTCAATAAGTGAATTATTACCTATCTATGTCACTTTCATTTGTCAGTTATTGTGTTCCTTAATCTTTCAATAAATAAAAATATCTGATTATTATTTTGCATGATTTAATTGGCACTGTAAATTTTGTAGTGTAATAAAAATAAACTACGGCGGGCCGGATTGGTGGTACTCGCGGGCCGGATTGGTGGTACTGGTGCCGGATTGGTGGTACTCGCGGGCCGTAGTTTGTAGTCCCCTGGACTAGAGCCTTCAGTTAATTTAATTCTTACAAGGCGAGATTAGCGAATCAACTTACCATGAAACTCTCCTTCCTTCAAGCTTTTATAGATTTTTATTCTGGTTTGTTAATCATCCCAAGTAGCCGTGATCGTATAGTGGTTAGTACCTTGCGTTGTGGCCGCAATAACCCAGGTTCGAATCCTGGTCACGGCACTATACTTTTTGCTATTTTTTAGAAATATATAAATATAAAAACAACTATATTTAAAATAGTGGTATAAAACAACTATATTTCTTAGGTACTGACGCTTTAATGACATCACGAAAGTAGTGACCTTAGTAAATTGTTTCCTCCAGAGTCTAGCTATATAACCTACTAAAGTGGACTACCTACTAGGACTACTACTGGCTACCTACTCGGAGGGATTATACTTTCTAGGACATTTTCGATCGACCTAAGTCATTACTATCATTATAGTCCAGGAGATAGCATGCAAAAAAGTGTCTGACTAACATCAAGCTAGAATTTTGTGTATAAGTAAATCTTTTGGTGCCTTTTAAGAATATGTGGTCGGTTAAGTTCGTCTGTATGACATAGCTTGGCAATAGGCATGTGAAAAAAAAAATATATATATAGAGCGGCTATGTCCCGCCCAGTTTGGGGAAAATGTGATTTTCATGATCCTGAGTACAAAATTAGTTTGTAGCCCAAAAATCAAGTTAATGGTAGTTGAGACTAGTCACTTGATACGTGAAAACTCTTTGATTTCGAGTATAATTAATACTAACTAGCCTATTAAGTGACGAACTATCATCAACTTGATTTTGGTTTACTAACTATGTTCATACTCAGGATCATGAAAATCACATTGTCCACCAAAAAGGGCGGGACATGGCCGCTCCCCACCAGTTTGTTTTTTTCAAATGCCTATTGTCAAGCTATGTCCCGCAGAACTTAGCTGACCACATAGTCTTAAAAGGCACCAAATGATTTACTTATACACAAAATTCTAGCTTGATGTTAGTCAGACACTTTTTTGCACAAATATTTGAAATATTACATTAAAATTTTAACGTGCATTACAACACTTTTATATCACTAACCAACATAGTTCTCAATATTTCTGGAAGGAATTAAGTTATTTCGTCAAGTTTGGTTCTATTGCCAGAAACCTAAATTAAGGTTTACATCGACTTATACAAATTGAAACTTACTGCCTTATCTCTTATCTCAAAAAATTACTTACTTATGAACAATACTGGCCTAAGTTAATAATTCATAAATCCTTCTTATAAAGGTTGCATCACATTGAACATCTCTTCTCATTTTCAATTGATTGGATTCTGGGATTAATATTACATCCCTCTGAATCTGGCTCAATGTTAAAAGCTGAAGTTTTTATTTGGTTGAATATTTATTTAAGTACATAATCACATTCACATTCGCCATAAGGTTTCCCTTATTTATTTGATCATAATATTATATTTTTCCGTGGTAGGCTGTGAAATAGTAACTTTAGAGCCTAAAAAACATAGCTAAAATCCATTTTTTCATTACGTGGACTTAAAAAATCTTTTCATTACTCCTACGTGTGAAGAAAAAAATGTTTACGTCCTAGGACGAAAAAAGTTTTTATTGAACTGCTAGCAGTTGTCAAAACTTCCGTTAGTAGCTCTGCAGTCTTTGTAGAAATGCTTAGTAAGATTTAATTCCGCTAGATGTCCGTTTTATTTATCTTTTCTTATAGTGTAACCTCTTTTTAGGGTTTCTTTTTTTTAAATCTTAAGTATGTACTAATATTTGTTATTATTATGTTGATTATTGATTAATATTTAATGTTTTTTCATTGTCTGCTACCACGGAAAAAATAGCATATGCTACACGACTGTGGAGTGTTTTTTCTTTACCTTGGCAATATTTACTTTCTCGTTTCGCTCGACAGTAAATGTAATTGCCGCGGTAAAGAAAAAACTCACTTCACAGCCTAGTAACATAATATACTATTATTTGTTACTTGAATATATAATTAAATAAATAGGCCAGATTTTTTTTTCCCCCGTTTTTTTCACAGTTTTTTGGGGATAACAGCCCTAAATTTGGAGCTAAAATTTATGTCTCAATTTTGCCTTGGGGAATGATTTTTCTGAACATGAATACCAAATTTTGTCAATATCGACCGTCTAGCTTAGGCTCCACGCGTCTGCACAGATGACAGACAGACATTTTTTAAAAAACCACTTTTTTGGACTCAGGGGATCTCAAAACGTGTAAATCCATCAAAATATTAAAAGCAAATTTTCGCGCCTTCACAATACCTTTTTCTTTGTAAGAGAAAGTAAAATATTAATAAATTAACATTGAAATATAATTGTCCTAATCATTTTATACGTAGAATTTTTAATTAAAACATTTATTAGAAGATTGATATTGAAAAGTTTAAATCTTTAAATATACAGGTTCTAAACGTAGCACAACAGTTAATTCAAATTAATTAATTAATTTAAGCCCATAGAAATTCATAACATAAAATATTCCCTTATTTCCTAAATATGACACAATATTATGCTTAAAAAGTTAAATTTATTTTCTTAAAATTATTACAGACACCTTTATATTACATGCAATAATATAATATTATGTATTATTTACACATATATTAATGATATCTTAAAGCTACTGTTTTCTGTATAACTATAATAGAAAAAATAGATTTACTTATAATTGAATACATTTATTATTTTTAATGTTTTAATACTATTTACAACCATAAAGCAAGTTCGTATAAATTTCGATTACTTCAAATATGATATGAGTATTATTTAAAAAAAAAAAAAAAAAAATGTTAGTATTATAATTAACACATATGTAAACATTTTATATTACAATAAATAAGCCATAGGATTTATTTTTAAATCGATTATTTATTACATAAATCACAATTAGTATAATATTTATGGATATTGATATTGGATATTACAATTACAGCTATTATATAAAAAACATATATTATGTTTAGATCCAATAATAATTTATTTCAAAAATTTCTAGTTTAATTTAAACCTATAATTATTTCTTTAATATTCACTAAGTTGAGAATCCTTTTTTAAAAATTGCCCTTTTTATACATCGAAATATAAACATTTTATTAAATTATAATTAGGATTTTTTTGTTTCAACTTTTTTTAAATTTATTTACATAATTTCTTTGTGTCATAAACTTTTGAATATAATAAAACACTTTAGGGTGTTCGAGTTAATTATTATTAATTTTTTTTATACACTTATTATATGTTCTAGATTTCAAAAAAGTTGGATTTAGAATGATTTTTTTATTTCACAGAAACTATAATTGTCAATTGCGGTTGGTTTATTTATTTATTTTTTTTTTTTGTGGATATATCTAACAAATTATAGAAGTATAAAATATTTTTGTAATAAAAAAATAACGCTTTATCTATTTAGAAATTTAATTTTTACAATTTTTCAAAATTTAATTATATACATCTGGACTATAAAATAGCTGTTTTCTAGATATCATCAGATAGATAATTTAAATATTTGTTTATACATTATTTTTGTAATTTTCAAATTTTTAGTTTAAGTACATATTTGTTAACATTAAAATTAATTCCTCATAAGTTATCATACCTGAATTAATTGTTTCATTTACAATTTTCCTGAAGATTTTTTCATAAGACTAGTTATAAAGATTTTTCCTGGGCTACAATATCTCTCTGAGTTTACGACCTTTAGTGGTCCTACTGTCCGCGAAGAATCTGTTACTCTCCAGCAATACTTTTCACACCCAACTTTACCCTAGTTTTAAGAGAGCTCTTTAGTCACAATGTTCTCGTAATTATTACCTTGTTTACTTTATGATTAGATCTCTTTAGCCACAATGTTCTCATATTTATTATATGGTTTACTTTATGACTAGATCTCTTTAGCCATGACTCTCTCATAATTACCTTGTTTGCTTTATGATTAGATCTCTTTAGCCATGATTCTCTCATAGTTACCTTGTTTGCTTTATGACTAGATCTCTTTAGCCACAATGTTCTCGTAATTATTACCTTGTTTACTTTATGGCTAGATCTCTTTGGCCACAATGTTCTCATAGTTATTACCTTGTTTACTTTATGACTAGATATCTTTAGCCACGATTCTCTAATAATTACCTTGTTTACTTTATGACTAGATCTCTTTAGCCACGATTCTCTCATAATTACCTTGTTCACTTTATGACTAGATCTCTTTAGCCACAATGTTCTCATAGTTATTACCTTGTTTGCTTTATGACTAGATATCTTTAGCCACGATTCTCTAATAATTACCTTGTTTACTTTATGACTAGATCTCTTTAGCCACGATTCTCTCATAATTACCTTGTTCACTTTATGACTAGATCTCTTTAGCCACAATGTTCTTATACTCGTAATTATTACCTTGTTTGCTTTATGAATATATCTTTAACGGATTCTCTCACTTGTAGCCTGCCTAATCTTGATCATAATCCCATTTAAAATCCTCGTCTTTGTTTTCTACCTCCAAGGTCCCTCTTAAATACTTTTTGTGGATTTCTTCTTTTTTGCCTTAAACACATTCTATTGAAGTCTAGTCATTTTCATGTTTTTTTCTGTCATCAAGGAGCAATAGTTTCACTTTGACTGCGCTTATTTGGATTTAGGAGAAACCAGAATTAGTTGGCTTTGTTTATATGTAGATTGTGGCCAATGTGTGATATTTAATTAAGATTACAATAATCTATAATTGAATTTACCAATTCTATTTGGATTTTCTCCAGATAAGCTATTACCTATCATATATTAACCATTGTTAGTTGGCCATAATATGGTTCAAACCATTCTGTATTAAACATTAGGTATTGTTAGTTGGCCATAATATGGTTAAAACCAGTCTGTATTAAACATAAGTTATTGTTAGTTGGCCATAATATGGTTCAAACCAGTTTGTATTAAACATTAGGTATTGTTAGTTGGCCATAATATGGTTCAAACCAGTCTGTATTAAACATTAGGTATTGTTAGTTGGCCATAATATGGTTCAAACCATAAAAATTAATAATAAATTAATTCTCTTATCTTCTTCTAATCAACGAATCAGCCACAATTGGTCCAATGTATTAGAATTAGTAACACTTTTGATAAGTTATTTTTTCCTATTGGTTGGATTACGGTTGATAACGTCTGTGTGTGTTGAAATAGAACACTGCCAAAGGCCCATACTTCGATATGGTCTAAACTTAATTAATAGTCAAACACTTCGACCGTAGAGGTATTTATCTGTTTGCAATAACCTTACAAGTTTACCCATACTCTCTCTCAATAAGGAACAATAATTCTTTAGGAATGTCACGGTGTACAGGGAGTTAGCCCTCCTCTTATTTGACCATCTATTTGCTCCAGCTCTGCCGCTCATCGATTCACCTCTCTACTAACCTCAATTCTATTCCTGGTTTCATTTCACTTTTCTGTTTTATGATTTTCCTATCAGAATTTATATTTCGAGTGTTTGTGACGTGGAAATTCCCCATTTGTTTTGCTTTTTAACTGACAACATAAATGTTTGTTTGTAATTTTACATATTTTCTTGGTGAATTTACCTTTCCTCATTATTTCTTTACCTTATTTAAGCTAGAAAAATGTGTATACAAACGAATTGCGGGTAAAACTAAATCTTAACAGAACATAAAAAGACATTTTTAATTAATAGAAAAAAAAATATTTTATTCAATTTAAAGGGTCTTATAAGCTAATAAAATTTCAATGATTTTTGATATTTTTGTCTGAATTTTGAGGGTTTCGTTGGTAAAACCAAAAAAAGAAATCCTAATATTTCGTGCCTGTGTCTGTCTGTCACTCTGTACGGTTCCAATAACTTTTGAATCAAAAGAGATAAAAAAAAAATGAAACTTTCGAGTATTAAAGACGCGTTTTGACGCGCACACAGGGAAAATATAGCGAGCTCAAAATTATCAGCTGTTCAAATTCCAAATGGTGGATAATTCACGTCACGCGAAAGAAATATTTTTTTAAATTTTGAGTGGGGTATCAAATGAAAGGTATTGAAGTGTAGATTACAAGATTATATTATAACACTTGTGGAAAGTTGTTTAATTTTCCATGCAATTTTGTCAAAAAACATAAAAATTTTGCATGTAAAAATATAAAAAAAATGTGTGGTCTGCTATGCCATAGAAAAAAATAAGAATAGAAATTGGATCTAATTAACTAAGAATCCAAAATAGTGGATTATTCCTGTCACGGGGAATTTTTTTTTTTTATATTTTGTGTGGGGTATCAAATGAAAGGTATTAAAGAGTATGTTACAAAAATATATAGTACTTGTGAAAAGTGTTTAATTTTTCATGTCATTTTGTCAAATTTATCCCCCCCCCCCTTATTTTAATTTCATGTTTACAATACCAACGAAACCCTTTTTACGTGAGACTTCACGCACAACCAATTTATTTTTATTATTATCAATTTTTTTATTTTGAATTATAAAAAATATTTTCGTATACTTATGATTAATTTTTATTCAGAGAATTCAAACATAATTAGTTATAATATAATACATAATGATTTTTTTTTACAAAAGCATCGATTGAAATTTGTCAAAATATGAGTTTTTGATTAAATTATAACACTGAAATTGAAAAGCCATTATCAACTGATTATTATTTATTATTTACCCATTTAGTCCAAATATAATACATTTTTTTATTTTTTATGACCTTATCAGCATTAAGTAACAATATGTTTTTAAAAATATTTATGTCAAAAATTATAGAAGCTATGATTCGACTTATTCATTATCACGTAACAATATATCATAGATTAAAATTAACCTGTATCCAATATGCATGTATATTACTTGACAATGTATACAATATGCTGTTAGTTGATAGATTGAATCCGCTTTTAGTTGTTTGATTTGTTGATTGTTGGCCTTCATGTTTTTGTAAATTGCTGCTTAGAGTTTATTTGCTGCTCCTGCAATTGGCATCATCTCGTGGGCTTCCTTCCAAGAGCCGTTAACTGCAACTGTCCTCCTGGTACTTGCAGATCTGCAGTACTCGGACACTACTGCACTTTCCCCATACAACAAACAACCAAATAAATCATTATTACAAAAATTAAAAAAAAAACTATTTATATAATCGAGAATTGTCCCGACGGCGACGCGACACCTAGAAATGATTTGTCATTGCTAATAGTCCAGGAGATAGCGTGCAAATAAGTGTCTGACTAACATCAAGCTAGAATTTTGTGTATAAGTTAATGTTTTAGTGCCTTTTAAGATTATGTGCTCGGCTGTTCGTCAGCGGGACATAGCTTGGCTATAGGCATTTGCAAAATAACAAACCGGTGGAGAGCGGCCATGTCCCGTTCTTTTTGGTGTACAATGTGATTTTCATATTCCTGAGTACGAACTTAGTTAGTAGACCATAAATCAAGATGACAATAGTTCGTCACTTGATAGGTTAGTTAGTCAAATATTACTCCAAATCAAAGATATTACCTATTAAGAGACAAACTACCATCAATTTGATTTTTGGTCTACTAACTAATTTCTTATTCAGGAACATGAAAATCACATTGTCCGCCAAAAAGGGCGGGACATGGCCGCTCTCCACCGGTTTTTTTTTTTTTTACTTTCTCATATAAAGAGAAAGTATTGTGATGGCGCGAAAATTCGATTTTGAGATTTTGATGGATTTACACGTTTTGAGGTCCCCTGAGTCCAAAAAAGTGGTTTTTAAAAAATGTCTGTCTGTCGTCTGTCGTCTGTGCAGACGCCTGGAGCCTAAACTACTGGGCCGATTTTGACTAAATTTGGCATACATGTTCAGAAAAATCATACTCCGAGGCGAAATCGAGAAATTAATTTTAGCTCTAAATTTGGGGGCGCTACCCCCCAAAAACTCTGAAAAAACATGAAAAAAATGTTTTCTCGAATACGGTTCCGACGATTTTGATTAAAAAATTCTAAAATGTAGTCCATTTGAATACGAATCCAACGATATAAGCCGTTTTCCCGGGAAAAATCTAGTTCCTGAGAAATTAGCTTAAAACGCGGACGGAGAGAGCCCGGGTTCGATTCCCCACCCAGGAGAAGTTATTTTTATAATAAATTTTGATGAAAAGTTCAATAATATTTAAATGTACATTTGAAAACTAATAAATGGAAACACTGGGCTAAGTAATTATAAACTAGTATATGAGAAAGTTTGTCTGAGTTGTCTCGGACCGATTTTTTTCAAATGCCTAATGCCAAGCTATGTCCCGCAAACGAACTTAGCCGGCCACATATTCTTAAAATGCACTAAAAGATTGACTTGTATACAAAATTCTAGCTTGTTGTTAGTCAAACACTTTTATGCCCGCTATCTCTTTTTACTAGCATTACTAGCCGAATTACTAGCAGAATTATTTTACATAGCCGATTTGATAAGTCAAAATAAGAAAGATAAAACAAATACTGTAGGAGTTGAAATAGATTTTGAAGCCGGCTTTGTAAAATAAGGTTTCTTTACTGGAGAAACGTTTCTTCTTTAGCGCCCCCTAATTTGGATTGAAAATTCATATCCCCATTTCGCTTTGGGGTTTGATTTTTCTGAACATGTATGCCAAATTTCGTCAAAATCGGCCCAGTAGTTTAGTTTTTACGTAGGCCTCTGAACTGACAGAGGACAACCATTTTTTAAAACCACTTGTTTGGATTTATCGCAAAATCGAATTACACAATACTTCCTCTTTTATGAGAAAGTAAAAATTACTGATTAATATATATATATTCTTTGTTGACAAAGAAAAAAAAAATAGTAAAATAACTTGAGTTATTTTACTATTTTTTTCTACTGTAATTGAAGATATATTTTAAACCTTTTACTTAAAAATGTAGCTGTGGCGTCTTTAAGGACCTCTACTATCTTATCGCCCGTATTATTTTATTTGTATAATTTGTCTTGCCTTCAAAACCAATGTCTTGGAAGCGGTTCTTAGGCCTCTAAGATTTTCTCTGTACTTTTGGGCTATGAGCCAGTAAAATATATATATTTTATAAAAAAAAAAGAATGAATAACCGAAAGAAATGTTATATTTTTTTACCAACTTTAAATCATGAATAGAGTTCTTATATTGCCTTTACTATCGTTGGAAGTTTTTACCTTTAAAATATAACTATACATTTTCTTTTTCCATTTTTTTAACAAAAAAAAAATGCACTGCCATTAAGATAAATTTTTACTATTTCTTAAATAATTTTTTTTCTTTACCTATTTTTTTATAAAGGAAAAGAAAAATCATTTAAATTATTTAAATGCTTTAGACTTTCTTTTAAAAAATCGTAAAATAAATCAGAGAATGTAACATCTAATTTCATTGGGGAAACAAGACAAGGTAAAAAGTTTAGTTGCGTTCTAAGAAGTACTATTGAACCAAAAGAATTTGTATTTTTAGCATGATTGAAAAGCCAAAATAAATAATACATTTTTTCGAGATGAGTTGTGGAGTCCCTTGATTAAAGAAAGAAAACCGTCGAATTACTGGCATTATATAGTCCAGGAGATAGTGTGCAATAAAGTGTCAGCCTAACATCAGGCTAGAATTTTGTTTATAAGTAAATATGTTGGTGCCTTTTAAGAATATGTGGTCAGCTAAGTTCGTCTGCGGGACATAGCTTGGCAATAGGCAACAAACCGGTGGAGAGCGGCCGCCATGTTTTGCCTTTTTTGGTGGACAATGTGATTTTCATGATCCGTAAGTTCTAAATTAGTAAGTAGACCAAACATCAAGTTGATGGTAGATTGTCACTTAATAGGTGACCTCTTTGATTTTGAGTATTATTTGACTAACTAACCTATCAAGTGACGAACTATTATCATTTGATTTTTGCTCTACTAACTAATTTTGTACTCAGGATCATAAAAATCATATTGGGCGGGACATGGTGGCTGCTCTCCACCAAGCTATGTCCCGGAGACGAACTTAGCCGACCACATATTCATAAAAGGCACCAAAAAATTAACTTGTACACAAATTTATAGCTTGATGTTTGTCAGACATTTTTAGCACGGTATCTCCTGGACTATTACTAGCATTACTAGCCGAATTACTAGCAGAATTATTTTTCATAGCCGGTTTGACGAGTCAAAATAAAAAATTGATTGCCAATTAATGTGGCACATAGCTTCCTCGCATCATATCATGTACTTTATTGTTATATTAACGTTATATTACTATTAATAGTTTTATCGATCTTTAACACTTCATAGAGGTGTCGCTGTTGGTTTTACTAAAAAATTGTATTTGAAAAAATTGTTTGTCTCATTAAACTAGATGAAGTTTGATTTTTTCCCCGACCTAAAATTCCAATTTAAAATTTGAAGTTCACGTTTACGCGAGCGTTGTGCGTGAAGGCTTGAACTGTTAACGTTGTCCAACGAGCTAATCCTGGGCATTGATAAAATGAACATGTGTACCAAAATTTCATCAAAATCGGTCGACATTTACTCAAGTTATCGTCGGACGTTTCAAGATGCGCGGACACACAGACCGACAGATAGACAGACACAAGACCAAAAAAGATCCCTGATGTTTGAAACGGATTTCTGTCTTGGAATTTTAAAATCGGAGGCATAAAACTTTTATGTTCTCAAAAGTGAACACAATGCTTCCGTTACCTTCGGTAAGCTCGGAAGCAATAGTGTAGGAGTTGAAATAGATTGTGAAGTCGGCTTTGTAAAAATAAAGTTTGTTTACTGAAGAACCGTCTCGTCTTTATTCTTAAATAATAGTATATTAATGCGGTTCTTTAGATTGCTTCTCACCTATGTTTTTACTTTTACTCTAAGATAAAGTAGTGTTTTGAATATAAATGGATATAATTATTTATACATTCCTTTGTCCAAATAACTATTATCTCTAACGTCTTATGTTTAGTCCAATGGGCCGAGACTTTGGGCAAATGATTATCAACAATTCTGTTTTTATAAGGTGGAGTATAACAGTTAAAAGAAGAACATTCCGTATAACTTATTTAGATTGTTACTCCCTTCTGTTTTCTAGCAGTTTAAAGAAGTGTCAGTATATTTATAAATTGTCGTAATTAATAATGCACACAGACACAATGTCAAGGTGCTTGTTGGCAAGTACATTTGGATGATAGTTTGGTACTTCTTTATATTGTTACTCCCCTATATTGTTTTAGAATATAAATGACTGACTAAATAACTATAAATAAAAAGGCATGTTTAGACCAATGCATTTTTGGACAAAGGAATATCGCACTTGCTTTTATAAGGGAAGTAACAGTCTAAAGAAGAACATTCCGTACACCTTCTAAGATTGTTACTCCTCTCTATTTTTTTATAAGGGGAGTAGCAATATAAAGAAGTTCCAATAGGGTATTTACTGTAGATCTCTTCACTGTAGGCTCTTCACGGGATGTGGCGTCACGGAGTTAGTAAAAAGATACTTTTAACAGTATAAAATAAAATATTAAAGAGCTTCAATAAAATCTTTAAGGACAAACTAGATTTTTGGTCTACTTAAGTTCGTACTCAGGAATATGAAAATCACATTGTCCACCAAATGGGGCGGGAATAGGCCGCTCTCCACCGGATTGTTTTTTTCAAATGCCTATTGCCAAGCTATGTCCCGCAGACGAATTTAGCCGACCATATATTCTTAAAAGGCACCAAAACATTAACTTGTACATAAAATTCCAGCTTAGTCACACACTTTTTGGCACACTATCTCCTGGACTACTAGATTAAGTGAAACTTAGTTACTAATTACAAATGATACTCAAAAATCAAATTGGGCACTTCTTTAGATTGTTGCTTCCCTTATTAAAAAAAACAGAGGGGAGTAACATTCTAAAGAAGGTGTACGGAATGTTCTTCTTTATACTGTTACTCCATTTATCAAAACTAAGTGTGATATTCCTTTGTCACCAAGTATTTTGCACTGAACACCCCTTTTTCTAAATAGTTATTTAGTCAAAGTCATTTATATTCTACTAGCTGAATACCCGTGCTTCGCTACGGGGTGTTTTATTTTCAATTTAATGGATTTATAAACTACCATCAAGAAACATATAAATTATTTTACAAAGCGAGAATATCTAGATTCTATCCCTCCCCCTTATTTCTATACCCCCTCCCCTTGATAAGATAATTTGCTAATATCCCAAATTAGTAATTCATTCCGACTAAATTTTTAAAAAGGAAAAGCAGTGGTATTTTCCTTCTGTACCCCCCCCCCCCCCTCCCCGTGTCATTTTACATCCCTTGGTTGAAATTAGAATTATCTTTTATTAATATACATGCTTACATCCAAAATAAGAGCTCTTTCTCAAGTATTCCTAACTTCCTTACTTTAGGAGATTGGTCTGGGCTCAATTCCCCTTCTTTTCTTACTCTGTCCTTATTTTCCCCTTAGGGATAAAATTTTAGAAAATTTCTATTGGCAGTTATCAATATAATTTAGAAATTATTATACTACGTATACACTCGTAGATTTTATTTTAGAATTTTAAAGAAGTGGTCATGATTAAGATAGTAAAGGTTAAGGCACGGTAAGGCGTGATTTATTAATTATTGCCTTAATATCTAAAATAAATCTAAATATTTTTTGACAGTGATTGAAAAGTAAATTACCACAAAACATAAAGATGATCAGTAGTTTCTTCTGCAATTTTGGTTAAATACATTTTTTATGAAAAATGAAATAAGAATTTTGAAATCTATTTAGAAGCCCCATTCTCAGCTCCATATAAAGCTACCAAATCATTTTATATCCTTTAACACCCGCAGAATTAAGGTTAACATTGTACCCAAGAACCTCCAAAATCTATTCAGCCATTTGGACGTGATTGACGCACAGACAGACGGATATAAAATTTTCTAAACTTAAATTCGTGTACCAAAATCAAAATTTCGAAAATGCATGAAGTCAGTGACCTTCCCCTTTTCCCCTTGCTTTGAAGGTCAAGTGTGCAAATTTTCATTGAAATCGGAATAAAACGGTAGATTTGAATAAAGAACACACACACACGCGCCCGTTCGCGCGCGCGCGCTCACACACTTACGTTGACATTTCCTTTTTACCCCTCTTCTAAATGAAAATAATGACAAAAACGTACATTACAATTACTTTTCTCTTAAAGAGCCTTTCAACGATATGCATCATAAAGGGTACATATCAATTACTTTGACATTTGTACCCCGTACTCCTGTGTACCAACATTTTAACTTTATAATCTCATGTAAGCAGTACACTCATAGACACTCTTCATTTATATAAGATAAAAGACACTCATAGAGACTCTTCATTTATATAAGATGTAGTTAGACACATTTTTCCATTTTACCCCCTCCTAAATGAAAATATGACAAAACTGTAGATAACAACAATTACTGTAATTTTAAAGAGCTTTTCAACGATATGCATCATTAAAAGTATTCATTACTTTACCATTTGTACCCCGTACCCCTGGGTACAAAAATAAAAATTTCGCAAAATCCTTTCTTAGTGGATGCCTATGATATGAACTGAGTATATCCTCAAAATTTCAAGTCTCTCGGTTAAGCAGATTTGGCTGTGCGTTGATTCTATGTCAGTCAATCAGGACATTGCCACTTATATATAGATAAAACAACTTATTGAGTAAGAGCAGTTGAATGAATCATTCTATTGTACTAATCAATCATTTCATTATCGATCAACAATGATAATTGCTGATGTCTAATAAAGACAGATTATTAAGTTATCAAAGGTTTATATTAGCTTAATCGAATTGGTATATTGAATAGAGGATTTAGTTTGATCTGTATTGTATAACAGACCATCTATGAATGCCTCAAATCATCCGCTATCTTAAGGCTATGCTTTCAGGGGAGAATTCGTTAACCTCAAATTACGCCTCACCTATTTATCTTAGAGACTTCGTGAGCACTCCTTAATAGAATACTATCTCATTTCGTTTGTTGAAGAAGATATAACTTTCCATTTATAACATAATATTAAAGTAAAAGGAAATCTATTTGTCTCTGAGTAAAAATCTTTTTCAAATTGTGCTTTGTATTTGAATTTGTTAAGGCCCAAAACCAAGGACCCTAATATTTTCCTGCGTGTGTCTGTCCGTCCGTCCGGTCGCCTGCTCTTACGGCTACACCTTTCGTCCGATCACTTTGAAATTTGGCATATATGTGTATGTGTATAGTACCTACCCACACATTTTAAAAAAATAGCGACTTAAAAAATATATATTTTTTTCAACACCGTGTATCATATGAAAGAACAAAATACGTTTTTCTATAATTATTGTCTTTTCGATGTATTTATATGTTTGTAGTCCGGTTCAGTGGAAAAAAATACTTTATCAGAAGTTGGTTTATGCGTTTTGAGAATATCAGAGCCACAGGATAGTTCAAAGTAAGCTTTTTAGCATTTTAAAAAACACCATCAATGGGGTACTACTTAAACTATACAGTGTGGCCTACGGACCCTCGCTGTGTGCTGACTAGCACACACTTGACCTGTTTATTTCCCATTATACTTTTCTTTTCTTTTTTTTTTATACATTTTTCTTTGTTTTAGAAACCAAAAAAATTGTACCAAAATGTTATTTCTATTATATTTTTGTTCTAAAATCTAAAAGAAAAGATTGATTTCCATTTCCTAGGTGGTTATTTTCTATTCCGAAATATTGTATTACTTAAAGTTCCTTCTTACCATCCTCACATTGGTATCAACAGAAGAAGATAAAAATGTATAAATGTATGAGATATTTAAGCAATATTGGAAATACTTGTTATATTCTACGTCGTGAGGGTTTCAACTCATAAATATTTGTTGTTTTTTCTTCTTCTTCTTCGTAGATTTAAGGAAGATGGAAGAAAGGAAAGAATCTAGTTCAGGTGAAGTTCTAATGTTGTAAACAAGTTTTATGTTACATTTTTTTCCTTCTATTTTCTAACAAACTTTTCTCCTTTCTTCGTTGTATTATATTTGAGTATATCATATAGGAAGGAGAGAGAGACAAATTCAATTGTAGGGAAAAGCTAAAGGATTTAAGGGAAAAAGAAATGGGCGTACTTGAGATAGAACGACTAAAGGATTTTTTTTTTTTTTTTTTTTATGATAAAGGAACTTTGGATAACTTGATTTCGTTAGTTATAGTTTTTTCTCTATAGAAACATTATTATACTTGGAAAGATGGATTTGTTAGTAATATTAATAATATTACATGTTTTTATAAAAAATATAATAACTTGCTATTAGGTATAAAAACTCCCGTCAAGTACTTGCCAGCAAGCTGCTAAAAGGGTTTCTTCGGTCACAAAAATTCATGTTTCCTAAATTTTTTTTTCCTTATTAAAAAATGTATAATAAGTTTAATTTTGGAGGATAAAGGCCCCCATATACAATCAAACATTTTGCGAAAACCTGATGTCGGTCAAATTTAAGCCATACACGTCAAACATCAAACAGCCCCATACACGGTCAAAATGTTTGCGCAAACTTGATATTTGCGCAAACATTTTGACCGTGTATGAAGGCCTTAAAGGTCTGTATGTTACCCTTCAGTATTTTAGTTACGCACTTATTTGATTCTTTTGGGGTTAAAAATTCGCTATTTTCGAAACTTGATATGGATTTGTGATCTACTCTTCAATACCTTTAAAATGATACGCCACTCAAAATTGACAAAAAAATAAAAAAACTTATAGTGATTAAAAGTAATATTTTAAAAAGAAAAATTAATAACATGGATTTTGTCTTCTTTTTACTTTTTTCTTCCGAGCTTACCGAAGGTAACGGAAGCTATGTGATCGTTCTGAAGTACGAAACATTTTTAGGTCTCCGATTTCAAAAATTCCAAGACAGAAATCCGTTTCAGACATCAAGGAACATTTTTGGTTCCGTGTCTGTCTGTCGGCCGGTCTGTCCTTCAATTTTTGCGAACCAACGTATCTTAAAACTACATGTCCAATTTTAATGAAATTTGGATGGTAGGTCATGAGTAGCCATTGTTGGTCCCATATAAGTTTCAACTTTCTACGCTTATTTGTTTCTCTTTCACATGCGCACAAACATACATTAATTTACACCTACAGCTTCAAAAGTTTATCGAAAGTAGCCCGTAGATAACCCCGGATTACTTTGAACTATCTGCGCTCTTTAACTTTTGCTTAATTGGTTCTTTAATTGAATTAAAAAATCAAAACAATTTTGAGAGATTAAAATACAGGGGAAACAATTAAACAAATTAGACAATAATGGCTTGTAAAAGCATAAAATCAAAAAGTACGTGATAGCATGCGAGCAAGCTATGTGCCACACCAATTGGCAGTCTATTTTTATTAATTATCAGTTAAATAATTATGACCTATTAGAGTTGCTAATGCTGGTCTTTTCTCTTTATATCTGAATTTCATTGAGGAATTGGAATGCTTATCTTTAAAATTGTTATTCTGACTTTAATTGCATTATTAATTGGTATGAAAAAATATAAATAGATCATTTTTACACTAGTTTAAATTAATTTTAAGGGTTTTTGATATTTACGATGAATACCGAAAATTCCATCATAAAATAGGCAATAACCATTTGGCCACTTCCAGAAGTGGTTGAACAATAAGGAGACTATAACGCTTTTAATAAAGGAGCACGTATTGGGTCATTTTCAGAATGGGCTTAAGTTAAGCCTTGGAATTTTCGGCTTATACCATTCGAAGCCATCAAACCGGCAGAGATCAAGCTAACACCCGGAACCATAAGTACCAGAGAACCCAATAAATGTCATAGAAGAATGTCGGATAGTGGTTGAAGCTGGCGAATAATGCCATATATATATATATATATATATATATACATACTATACTGTGTGTAGTACATATGTCTTGGCATGTCCTATCTATAGCTTTATATAAAGTCCTAGTTCAAATATAGGTCCTAATAGAAAAAATATGAGAAGTATTTTATCTTTATTATTTTCCTTTATTCTTTGGTGAAAAGGAATGTGCTATATGTTATATGGGAAAAAAATGGAACACGATCTAAAAATATGTCTTTCAAGGAGGGCGGAAGTTTTCAGAACTCTTTTGTCTTTTATCTGAATTGGAAAAGAGAAATGGATATCAAACTTAATTAGGCACAATGAGAACGAACAATAGATTTTTTTTTGGTTGTATACACTGTGTCCCATGATAGAGTATTGGAGAAAAAAACATTTTTTAGTCTTTCTAAAATAATCATTATTTTATAATATCTACTACTAGTCCTTTCAACTCAATTAAAAAATGTCGATTTATCTTTTATGATGTGGTGTTTATGGGGATTTATTGAAAACTTTTAAAAAATTACGGTAAACTACCGCTTCTGTAGAAGTATATTATTTAGAATTGACGTTCTGATTTGCAAAAACGCATAAATATTTATTAATATTATATATATATATATATATATATATATATATATATATATAAATATATATATATATATATATATATATATTTATATATATATATATATATATATATATATATATATATATATATATATATATATATATATATATATATATATATATATATATATATATAAATAAACTTTATTTACAAAATATAAACAATTTCGTTTGGAGAGCACTGAACCTGCTAAAATTGTAACTTTAAGTCCATTTTACAGCTAAACATATGGATTAAGAAAAAAATTCAAAGGACGAATAATTCTTATTTTTAGCCATAGAATCCAAATCTAGTCTTAACATTATGGCTTCCTATTCACTTTATTTTTATTTATGTTAACTGCACACACTTTTGCTGAACACATAAAATGTTCAGAATTTTTTTCTGGATGTTCATTTATAGCCATTATCGATCACTGAAAACAACATCATTCTATCTATCATGGTTCCGGATATATTTAGCTGTTCCATATTAGCTGGGACACCCCGTATTGGTATTCCCATCATTTTTACTTTCTCATATAAAGAGAAAGTATTGTCATGGCGCGAAAATTCGATTTTGAGATTTTAATGGATTTACACGTTTTGAGGTCCCCTGAGTCCAAAAAAGTGGGTTTTAAAAATGTCTTTCTGTCGTCTGTGCAGACACCTGGAGCCTAAACTACTGAGCCTATTTTGACGAAATTTGGCATACATGTTCAGAAAAATCATTCCCCAAGGCGAAATTGAGACATGAATTTTAGCTCCAAATTTAGGGCTGTTATCCCCAAAAAAACTGAAAAAAAAATATTTCTCGAAAACGGTTCGACGATTTTGATTAAAAACTTCTAAAATATAGTCCATTTCAATACGAATCTAACGATACAAGCCGTTTTCCCCGGAAAAATCTAGTTCCTGAGAAAATAGCTTAAACCGCGGACAAAGAGAGCCCTGGTGAAGTAATTATATACGAGTTGTATATGATAAAGTTTGTCTGAGTTGTCTCGGACCGATTTTTTAAATAAAGGCATTAGATGAGCATGTGACAAATGATTATGTTCAGCACAAATCAATAAACAAAATAGTTGTGTTGTCAAACACAAGGTTAAATGGAACAGCAAGGTACCACATTAAAATTAAATCTTCCAACTATTTATAGTTTTTTTTTTTTTTTTTTCTTCTTAATTTCTATCATTGTTCGATTGAATTATCTATTCCGAAATGAATTAAATCGCTGTGTCTTAAAGTGCACTTTGTCTCAAGAGCTTTTCATTATCTTAATGTTTATCTTGTACTTGAGAACGGAAGGAACAGAGATTGACAAGTAGAACAGAGTGGGGGGAGGTAAGTAAGGGAAATCCAGGGTATTCATAAGCTAAGATGTAGCCTAGGATAGAGTATGTAGTGCTACATATATACAGGTGTTTCTACTTGTCTAAGAAGGAAGGAGATATCTTCAGATCATTAGCTGATTGCCAAGGTGTCAGTCCATTGTTAAGTATACCAGTGTTCAGTTTTCCTTTGTCTCCAAGTTTCCTCAGCTATTTCCAGTATTACAATAATGTCTAAAGATCCTTCGTCCACTTCATATTCCTTTGTTTAATTTTCATTTTAAACTTTTGTTGTAATAAGTCTTATATTATATTTTTATATACATACTTCATAGAAATTGTAAAGAAATATTTAAGATTGTACATTTACCCTAGTATCGTGACGAATTTTATGACGGAAGAGAAAGAACAGTAGAGTAGATTTCCCTGGTTCGATTCCCCGGGGGGTCACAACGTTTTTTATTGGTAATAATAAAAAGTTAAATTAGTTTTATTCTGCCAATTTCATCGCCCTACTATAAAGTATTAGCATGAATTATTTCCTATTTTTAGGACTAGCCATTAGAGTAGTTAGGGAGGGGATTTTTTTGTGACATTTTGGCGGTAAAAACGCAATATTTGCTGTGAAAAGCACAGTCATATATATATATTTGTAATCTAATCTTTGGTAGCTTTAATTTGATACCCATCTCGAAAATTAATTTTTTTTTTTCAAATTAATTATGCATGCGCATAATAAATGTTTAACTTCTCAATATTTTTTTTAAAAAATGTCTGTCTGTCGTCTGTGCAGACGTTGGAGCCTAAACTAATGCGGGACGATGTTGATAAAATTTGGCGTACAGGTTCAGAGAAATCATACACTCCAGGCGAAATTGAGAAATGAATGTTAACTCTAAATTTGAGGGCGCTACCCTCTAAAAGCTCTGAAATATATATTTTTTTAAACGGTTCCGACAATTTAGATTAAATATTATGTAGTCTATTTAAGTACGAATCTAACGGAACTAAGTAATTCTTACTTTAATTTTCCACAATATGTCGTTTTCCCGGGCAAAATCTAGTTTCCGAGATATTGATGAAAATATATTTGAAAAAATAAATAACTTTCTGTCGAACACATTTCAAATATGTTTAAAAATAAGTTAGTTAAAAACCGCTTTAGTCGATCAACTTGGTTGTCAACTATGTTGTCAATATGCCATGTTGAAGTCAATGTTTATCGTCTATGGATAGGTTAGAGTTGAAATTTGATGTTGGTCCACAGGTTGGAGTAAAATATAAAATCACAGGGAAGTAATTGCGTCCAAGTACTTTTTGGGGTTTTGTAGATGATTAAGCATACCCGTTATGAAGAAATGATTTTTTTTCTTCGATCTCAAGGGTCCCGGGTTCGATCCCCCGGGGGGTCACAATGTTTTTCATCGGTAATAACGAAAATACAAATTACATTCTTCAAGAAATTTTCATCGCCCCACAATGTGTGGTTGGGTCAAAAATGGCACCAGTGTTTCAAATTTCAGCAATTTTGCTTAAACGCTTCGGGACCTATGAACCAAAGAGCGATGGACAGACTGACACATCACCCTCGGCATAAGGGTTTTGAGATCTACACAACCCTAAAAAGAAAATCATGTGGAACGAGCCTCTTCTTAATATAATTCATGATAATAACGAGGTATAACAATTCTTCAATCATTTTAAACCCAAAAAACTTGAAGAAACTGTAGATTGTGTAGATAACTTAGTAAAAAGTAATATCTGTCTTAAATGATGTCAACTTAAATGTCAACCTGGTTGATAACTATGTTGACAAGTTGATCGTTGATCGTCTAAATGCCGCTTAAATGAGATATGGGATTTAAATACGGTATTAATATTTATATGAGAAAGTTTTATTTTTGGACCGACTTTTTAGTGGTACTTCTTTGGATTGTTACTCCCTTATGTTGTTTTAGAATATAAATGACTTTGGTTAAATGACTATTAGGACAAGGGGATATATTTAGTCTAGTGTACTTTTGGACAAAGGAATATCACACTTCGGTTTTTATAAGGGGAGTAACAGTTTAAAGAAGAACATTCGGTTTACCTTCTTTAGATTGTTACTCCCCTCTGTTTTTTTATAAGTGGAGTAACAGTTTAAAGAAGAACATTCGGTTTACCTTCTATAGATTGTTACTCCCCTCTGGTTTTTTTTATAAGGGGAGTAACAGTTTAAAGATGAACATCCGGTTTACCTTCTTTAGATTGTTACTCCCCTCTGTTTCTTTTCATAAGGGGAGTAACAGTTTAAAGAAGAACATTCGGTTTACCTTCTTTAGATTGTTACTCCCCTCTGGTTTTTTTTTATAAGGGGAGTAACAATCTAAAGAAGTTCCTTTTTAGCTTTGTTCTACTTAAGACCCAATTAGTTTTTTATAGTTATAAAAACAAATGATTTAATTAATTTATTAAAGGCTTTTTGAATTGAATTTTTCATCTATTAAAATGTCTTTCGATAAATATCAAACAAATTTGTTTCTTCCATTCTTTATTATTTTAATATTATAAAAATATTTTTATAGCTAATTTAATTAGATTTATTTTGAAAAGGGAATGGAAACCTACCAACTTATTTAAATTAATTAATAAATCCAATGAGACTTATTACTTTCCTTAGAAGTATAATTGAGTAATTTCTTGTTTTCTTGGGATGTTTTTTTTCGATAATAATTGCCTTGTATTTGGTTTGTAAAGATGTTGATTAGGTTTCTTTTCATTCTGTGATTATTTGCGTTAAACAAACTCATTTTATAATCTTACTTTAATTTCTTTATTTTTTTTATATTACTTTCTTCTTTAATCGTTTAAATCCCTTTTTATACAATAATAAAATCGTTTTTATTACTTCGTATTTCTTGTTTTATAACTTTCTGATTTGGATTTAGTTTTATTTTCTACTATTATTGTATATTTATTCTTGTTAAAAGAGAGTTATTTGTCTGATCTTGTTTTTAATTGAAGATCCTAATAATCCTTGGTTAATTGGACCCTGACATCAGGGATGTCCTTAAGCATAAACGCCTCTAATTCTACAATATACAGGACCCTCTTATTTGACCCTTCGTCTTTTTTTTATATTCTTAATTTATCAAGTCGCGTTGTAAAATAATTTCTTTGACCCTTAATTTTCCGATTCTTTATATCTTTTTTTATTAATGATTTTTTATTTCTTTAATGAATTTAAGAAGATTAAATTAAAATTAGGTTTTAACATCAGACCTTTTTTGTTTTAATTTTATTCTTTATTTTGTTTTAACCCTGAATTTAAGGGATTTATTTAAGTCAAAGAGTGTTTATAAGCATAGTTAAAATTCTTAGTAAGTTAGTTGCTTTTACTGAAATTGTATAAAATCAGTATTTAAAAAAACTTGGTGTTTATTTTCATAACCACAATAAGGTTTTTAAAAGATTTTTCTATTTAGTTCATCATCAGTGAACATTTGAAAATTCCACCAATTAATTTCTAAATAATTCTTAATATTAATCATTCTGAACACGAGCGTAGCATGAACCGGGATTATAGTGTCCATGTAGATAATCGTAATGAGAGAATCACTTTATTTACATAAATATAATAGTGATGCTGCCCAAATAGAATGGCTTGCTAAACACATAGCGTACTCATCTATCGTGAGACATTACTTGAAATAATAATAATGTTTACAATTAATTAAATAACAAGGTCCAAAACAATTTTAATAAATCAACAATTAATTTCCATTAAAGCATCTTCCAGACTGCCAAACCGAACAGAGGAAACGAGCCAAGCATTGGTCTCTGCGCATGCCCAGTCTGAGTTACGCAGGCGCACTTTAGTTTGGGCATGAAGCATTGGTCTCTGCGCATGCCCAGTCTGAGTTACGCAGGCGCACTTTAGTTTGGGCATGAAGCATTGGTCTCTGCGCATGCCCAGTCTGAGTTACGCAGGCGCACTTTAGTTTGGGCATGAAGCATTGGCCTCTGCGCATGCCCAGTCTGAGTTGCGCAGGCGCACTTTAGATTGGGCATGCGCAGAGAACAATGCTCGGCTCTTTTCCAGTCTGGACGAGGCTTAAACAAAGAAAGGGTCACACTGTCAAAACAAATTGATTTAAAATAAAGTAGGAGAAACTTAAAGTAATAAATATTTTAAGTAAATATAATAGTTAATAATTCCTAGAGAGTCTAAAATAATCGACTTTGATAGGGTTGTTAAAAAATTTTTGTCGGGAAAAAAATACCCCTTTAATTTAGTTTATTTATTAAAGAAATGTTGGTTTTTTTTATAAGGGTCACCATCATTGTTGATTAAGGGAGTTACAGTAATACATTATTTAAGGAAGGTGAGTTTTTATTGTATTGGAGACCAAGTCCAATTTTAAACTCCTAGAATATAGGTACGTTTTATTTTACATGATGGTTCGTTGAAACGTTAACTCATAAAACTATAATTTTATGTAAATGTTTCTTATATCAATCAATTATTAGGCTATGCTCGTTGAATAATATGCAATATAAGAATATATTCGAATTCCAATTCTGCCTCAAATTTTTGAATGAAATTTAATCTTTTTTATATTCAGTGCATATTAAAGCACTTAGTAAGCAGTTGTAGTAAGCAATAACAGTACTTAGTGTAAGTATTATTTCCTGCAGTATAAAGTATAGTAATGATTATAAGTATAAATACTTAAAACCGCTAACAAATTGTATTACCACTAATGACCCATGTTTAGTGGAAGCTGAGTAATAAAATTAAATATATAAATACTTATAGCAAAGTAGTAGTTATTACATCTAAACCATAGCTTAGCTGAAAATTCTGTTAACCTCTAATTCCTTTTAAGACATAGCATTTCGCTCTTCTTTATTCGTTTAACTGTTTGTCATTAAGATATTAAGGTTGATGGCTGCACTAAATGCAAACTATCTGTAGGTATGATTGTGCACGTGTCGTAGATAATAATGTTGTACGTTGAATGGCAAAGGTTAAAGCACCTTGGCAGGTCGTGGAATGAGCAATTACTCTCTCTCGAGTCCAGGTTAAACGGAATACCATGTAATTCAGTCCTCTCTGCAATTGGGGTTACTTTATCGTATTACTGCGTCTGATGTCTAACCTACCTCGTGTCTAGTGTCTAGTTACCTTATTCTGTCGACAAAGCTTATTTGAAGTATTGAATTCTTTTATTTTTAATTAAAAAATAGTGACAAACTGTTCTTAGTAATTAACAATAATAGTAGATATATAAAGGAAAGAAAAGGAGTTTCTGCATAAGGTAAAAATTAAATTTAAAAAATCGGTACGAGACAACTCAGACTAATTTTACTACGTTTTTATTACCTTGCTTTCTTGTTTGTTTGTTTGTCCGGTACAAATCTGGCAATCGATTTCTAACTAACTTCCCGAATAGCTAGACATTTGAAACTTTTAGCATAGCTCAGAACACGATGACAATGCATTATTTTAATACTTTTAGCCATCTTTCAGCAGAATATGATTGGTTTTCAGCAAATTTTGCTGTATGGAAAGTTAGTTCGGAAAAAATCCGCCAGTTATTTTATTTGTTTTGCCATATCCCATATTTACAATCTTCATTTTGACGGGTTTTAAATTTGTGATTTTTAAAAATAAGAGATAAACATTGAATGACAGCAAAACAGTAAATACATCGATTATATTATTTATATTATTTCAAATATATCGATGGCACGGTTTAGATTTGGTGTTGGCGAGATCCGTTGTACAAAGATTTGTCCTTTTATAGGTTTAAGATCAGCTCTCTAGATGGTTGTCATTTATGTGAAGTAAATAAATTCGGAACTATGTTTTTTCACTAACATTATATATTACACAACAATAACAATTATATTATCAACATTACATACGATTCAACAGAAAATTTAAAAACGTAGTATATAAAAAGTTCTTTTTATTTTGAAATTATTCTCATATAATCTCGGTCCCAGAAACTTTTTGCTCTAAAATCCTATTTATATTAATCTTCATCAATATCTCGGAAATTTGATTTATCCCTGGAAAACGGCTTATACGGTATATCCTTATTAAATTAATTAATGGACCTATTTAAATGGACTGTTTTAGAATTTTTTAATCAAAATCTTTGGCCCCGTTTTTGAGAAATAATTTATTTCACGTTTTTTCAGAGTTTTTGGGGGGTAGCGTCCCCAAATTTGGAGCTAAAATTCATTTCTCGATTTCACCTCGAAACATTTATGCCAAATTAGGTCAAAATTGGCCCAGTAGTTTAGGCTCCACAGACGACAGACACTTATTAAAAAATCACTGTTTTGGACCTTGGAGACCTCAAAACGTGTAAATCCATCAAAATTTCAAAATCGTATTTTTACTCCATCACAATACTTTCCAATTAAGTAAAGCAACCAAAAGTATAGTGCCGTGACCAGGATTCGAACCTGGGTTATTGCGGCCACAACGCAAGGTACTAACCACTATACGATCACGGCTACTTGAGATGTTATTTGAAAGTGTACAGATATCTATATAAGCGATAAGAAAGGAGATTTTTACGGTGAAGTGATTCGCTAACAGAGTTTAATTAGTACCAGTTCACAGAAGAGAAGCTTATAATAATCCGCCATGGAGGACGGATTATTATTATTTTATTGACTACATTTTAAAATAATCGTTATGTAAGATCCTTGCTTTTTACTCTCTCATAATTCACGTAGTACATTATATCTTATCTTCCGCGTATCCTAGTTAAAACGGTTTTGGTATTCAAAATCCCATAGAAACGGTGATTTCAAAACGTTTTCAGTTCGAGTTTATTATTCATTTAGGTTAACGAATGTAATAGTATATTATGTTACAAGGCTGTGAAGTGAGTTTTTTCTTTACCGCGGCAATTACATTTACTGTCGAGCGATCGAGACAGTAAATATTGCCAAGGTAAAGAAAAAACACTTCAAAGTCGCGCAGCATATGCTATTTTTTCCGAGGTAGCAGACAATGAAAAAACATTAAATATTAATCACTAATCAATATATAATAATAACCAATATTAGTACATACTTAAGACTTAAAAAAAGAAACCTTAAAATGAGGTTACACTATAAGAAAAGATAAATAAAACGTATTGACATCTAGCGGATTTTTATCGTACTAGAAGCATTTCTACAAAGACTGCAGCACTACTAACGGAAGTTTTGACAACTACCCGCCGTAAAGAAAAAATCTTTTAGTGCCTAGGACGTAAAAGATTTTTTCTTTACAGCTAGGAGTAATGAAAAGATTTTTTAAGTCCACGTAATGAAAAAATGGATTTTAGCTATGTTTTTTAGAGCCTAAAGTTACTATTTCACAGCCTGCCACGGAAAAAAATAATTTTTTCCGTGGTAGGCTGTGAAATAGTTACTTTAGAGCCTAAAAAACATAAAAATCCATTTTTTCATTACGTGGACTTAAAAAATCTTTTAATTACTCCTAGCTGTAAAGAAAAAAATGTTTACATCCTAGGACAGAAAACCTTTTTCCTTTACAGCTGGTAGTTATCAAAACTTCCGTTTTTAGCGCTGCAATCTTTGTAGAAATGCTTCTTAGTACGATTAAAATCCGCTAGATGTCAATGGGTTCTATTTATCTTTTCTTATAGTGTAACCTCTTTTTAAGGTTTCTTTTTTTTTTTAATCTTAAGTATGTACTAATATTTGTTATTATTATATTTATTATTAATTAACATTTAATGTTTTTTCATTGTCTGCTACCACGGAAAAAATAGCATATGCTACACGACTGTGAAGTGTACAGCCTAGTAACATAATATACTATTTTCCGTGGTAGGCTGTGAAATAGTAACTTTAGAGCCTAAAAATCATAGCTAAAATCCATTTTTTCATTACGTGGACTTAAAAAATCTTTTACGTCCTAGGAACTAAAAGATTTTTATTTTCCGGCGGGTAGTTGTCAAAACTTCCGTTAGTAGCTCTGCAGTCTTTGTAGAAATGCTTCTAGTACGATTAAAATCCGCTAGATGTCAATGCGTTTTATTTATCTTTTCTTATAGTGTAACCTCTTTTTAAGGTTTCTTTTTTTAAATATTAAGTATGTACTAATATTTGTTATTATTATATATTGATTAGTGATTAATATTTAATGTTTTTTCATTGCCTGCTACCTCGGAAAAAATAGCATATGCTACGCGACTGTGAAGTGTTTTTTCTTTACCTTGGCAAAGCGAGACAGTAAATGTAATTGCCGCGGTAAAGAAAAAACTCACTTCACAGCCTAGCAACATAATATACTATTGTTTTACAGCGCGCATTGCTTTTAAATTATTATATATTGTATTTCGGATTCACGAGAAATATCTCCCATAAACCTTTTTTTTATAGTGACTATTTTTATTATTACCTACACAATCTTTTTACAACAATGCCCTATTATCAAATTTTATTGGATTAATTTATTTTTGTATTTTATTCTATTGTTTTCCTCGCTATTACATTACATATAGACACGTGTCATCATCGCTTTTATTTATGGTTTAGTATTGTTTTTATTTGGGTGGTTTTGTTTGGGTAACAAATATTTTTTAATTGTTCTTGTTGAATATATATTTTTCAAATAACTAAAATATAGCTTAATGGCGAGTTATTTATTTTTTTTTTTTTAATGTTATTAAGTTATCTGTAAAATATAACTAAATAATAGAATTTTCTTTTATATCAGTCAGTTTATAGGCTAATCCAACACTCGCTTATATTTTTCAGACAAAATGTTTCCTTTTTAGGGTTTCGTTGGTAAAACCAAAAAAAGAAACCCTTATAGTTTCGTTCCTGTGTCTGTCTGTCTGTCACTCTGTACGGTTCCAATAACTTTTGAATCAAAAGAGATAAAAACATTAAACTTTCCAGTATTAAAGATCGTTTTGACGCACACACAGGAAAAATATAGAGAACTTAAAATTATCAGCTGTTCAAATTCAAAATGGCGGATAATTCTCGTCACGCGAAAAAAATATTTTTTTTTTAAATTTTGAGTGGGGTATCAAATAAAAGGTATTGAAGAGTAGAATACAAATATATATACCACTTGTGGATAGTATTTAATTTTCGGCGCCATTTTGGCAAAAAACATCGAAATTTTGCGTGTCCCCCCCCCCCCCTTAAAATCGTATATCCGCTCTTACTAAAAATGTAGAAAAATATGCAAAATGTGTGGTCTAGTGGGCCATAGAAAAAATAAGATTAGCAATTTGATCTGATTTACTGGGAATCCAAGATGGCGGATAATTCATGTCACTCGAAAAAAATATTTTTTTAAAATTTTGTGACCGGTATCAAATGAAAGGTATTGATGAGTAGATTACACACATATATATCACTTAGGGAAAGTGTTTAATTTTCGGCGCCATTTTGTTAAAAAAAATCAAAATTCTTCGTGTCCCCCCCCCCTTAAATCGTATTTCCACTAATTCTAAAAATATAGAAAAATATGTAAAATGTGCGGTCTGATGGGCCAATGAAAAAATAAGAATAGCAATTTGATCCGATTAACTGGGAATCCAAAATGGCGGCTAATTCTAGTCACAGGGGAAAAAAAATGTTTTAATAGTTTTGAGTGGGGTATCAAATGAAAGGTATTGAAGAGTAGATTACAAAAATATATAACACTTGTAGATAGTGTTCAATTTTCTGCGCCATTTTGTCAAAAAACATCAAAATTTTGCGTATTTCCCCCCTAAAACTATATTTCTGCTCTTACTAAAAATATAGAAAAATATGCAAAATGTGCGGTCTGATGGGCCAAAGAAAACATAGGATTAGCAATTTGATCCGATTAATTGGGAATAAAAAATGGCGTCAAATTCCTGTCACTGGGAAAATTTTTTTTTTTTAATAGTTTTGAGTGGGGAATAAAATTAAAGGTATTGAAGAGTAGATTACAAATATATATAACACTTGTGGGTAATATTTTATTTTCCGCGCCATTTTGTCAAAAAACATACAAATTTTTATGTTTAATTCTTAATACACACGACGTTGTTAATGCTGTTGAAAAGATTGAACGAATGACCCCATTAGATGGAAGTTTCTTGTTTAACTTACTTCTAGTATCCTATCAAGTTACTTTGATTGCTTTTTATTTTTATCTCTTCTCTTCTCTTCTGTTTTTAAGTGCAACCATTATTAGACTTTGTCTGAACTAAATATTTATCTATATGTTGTCTAAGTCAAGTATGCGTTATTTCCACAACATCATTATAAGAAATCAAATAAAAAATAAATCTGCCACTTTACCAAAGTCATAATATAATATTTTGTTCCACTTGAATAGTCTTGGATGAGCTTTTTTATTTGTTTTATGTTCCAATATAGTAAAAGGTATAGAATTATTCTACCCTTGGTTCTTATATTCTGGAAAGGAAATAAGAAAACCTCTAGATCTAATATCGTTTGTGGCGCACTCTGTAATACGGAATATTCCTGTTGAACTCAATTCTCCATAAGCGGTCATGTAAATTACATCCTTTCTCCTTTCAATTTTCTTCCCCCTCTTATTTCCTTCCCTTTTGAAACAAAATGTTCCTACAAACCCCCCATCCCCCCCCCCTCAACCTCTATCTTAACAAATGGTTTTTAGGTTGGTTTTAGAATATCTTCAAAACTCGACTAATTCAAAATTCAATTTAAAAAAAAAAAACAAAAAAAAAAACCTTATCTACATTAGTTAATTGAGAATGAAAATTGTATATTTTTGCCCTTATCTTAATGAATAGCGTTCTAGTGTTTAGTGTATTCCTTAGAGACCAATTAGAAAGTAACATTTCCCCCTTTTTGGTTTTAAGTAGAAGAAACTGATAGAGATGCAAATTTATATAAATGACTTTAGAGTGATAGTTATCGCATTTACCCTTTACCTAATTTTAGTTCATTTACTTTATCAAAAGGGCTGTTAGAAGAATGTTTCTCTACGATTGATACGAAATATAAACAATATATCTCTGTTTTGATGCATAGAAAGTGATTCTTTTCATTAGCTCTATTCATTGCGCATGCGCATTCATAATGAGATGAAGAATTCCTCTTTTTTTTCGCCCTAGGTCGGAAAATAACAGGAATTCTTCACCTTAACGCACCTTACTGCTCTCGCTATCGGATGGGGGCAAACTCCACACTCGCATACAAAATGCGAGATTCCGGACTAGACGCGTTAAGTACGATCCTTGTTCACGATCTTTGTTTAGATGCGTAGAAAGTGATTATTTACGTACCTGTATTAATTGCGCATGCGCGTCTCATAGTTCTTAATAATTCCTCTTCTTTACCACGCTAGCGCGGTAAAGAAGAGGAATTCTTCAGCTTTACGCACGATTAGCGAGTTTGTTTACATTTAACAAAACTAATTTGCTGTTCTTTTATTAAAGTAACTGTTTATATCGAGTATTTAGTGAAAAACAATGAATGAATCAAGTGACTTTCACGAAAATGTGGGGAATAATACTCCTCCAGAAATAATTAATTCGGCAAAAAATACCACTCAAGAATTAATGCCATCTTTATCAAGAGAAAGATACGAACTTACATACTGCAGGTTTATTTTTTTTTGTATTTATTATTTAAATCTAACAATCGTAGATAAAGTACGGTACGCAACTCGTGCGAAACGGCATTTTGCATTGCTCGTGTGGTTTTACTACCCTCGCTGTCGCTCGGGTGCAAACTCCACACTCGCATACAAAATGCGAGATTCCGGCCTAGACGCGTTAACTACGATCCTTGTTCACGATCTTTGTTTAGATGCGTAGAAAGTGATTATTTACGTACCTGTATTAATTGCGCATGCGCGTCTCATAGTTCTTAATAATTCCTCTTCTTTACCACGCTAGCGCGGTAAAGAAGAGGAATTCTTCAGCTTTACGCACGATTAGCGAGTTTGTTTACATTTAACAAAACTAATTTGCTATTCTTTTATTAAAGTAACTGTTTATATCGAGTATTTAGTGAAAAACAATGAATGAATCAAGTGACTTTCACGAAAATGTGGAGAATAATACTCCTCCAGAAATAATTAATTCGGCAAAAAATACCACTCAAGAATTAATGCCATCTTTATCAAGAGAAAGATACGAACTTACATACTGCAGGTTTATTTTTTTCTGTATTTATTATTTAAATCTAACAATCGTAGATAAAGTACGGTACGCAACTCGTGCGAAAACGGCATTTTGCATTGCTCGTGTGGTTTTACTACCCTCGCTGTCGCTCGGGTGCAAACTACACACTCGCATACAAAATGCTACTTCGACGCGTAATGTACTATTACCCTATTGTGTATTCGTAATAGCACATTACGCGTCTAGTGCGGAAAGTAGCATTTTGCATGCGAGTGTGGAGTTTGCACCCGAGCGATAGCGAGGGTAGTAAAACCACACGAGCAAAGCCAAATGCAGTTTTCGCACGAGTTGCGTACCGTACTTTATCTATGATTGTTAAATTTAAAATAATAAATACAGAAAAAACCGTTTCTTTAATTAAACAAACAGCAATTTAATTTTGTTAATTGTAAACAAACACGCTAATCGTGCGATAAGATGAAGAATTATGAAACGCGCATGCGCAATGAATACAACCACGTAAAGGATCACTTTCTACGCATCTAAATAGAGATAAAATGTTTATATTTCGTATCAATCGTTGATAAAATGACATTATTATCCAAGATTTCTGTTGTGAAAGTTAGAGGAATATTGTATCAGGGAGATTTAAGAAAATTTCTAAAAACTGACAACAGAGTTCTCTCACAACGTGCCTGAATTCTAGGTCTCACTTATTTAAAGGAATAAATTTTAGAAGTGCGAAGTCATATATTTAAGCTCTAGGTTTTAGGGGTAAATATAGATATTTATAAAGAAGCAACGAGGAAAAAGGGAAACATTTATTTTTACTTTTTAATCCAAAAAAATAAAAAATATATAATTTATGTTTATATTACTTTGTAAAGTTTGTTTCTTGACCAATTTGAAGAATTCCTAAATAAATTTCGTTACAGGTAATATTTCTCCTTTAACTAAGTTTTTTCTCGTCTTTTATTTTAATTGCCAAACCAAAAAATGTTAATTAGGTCTGGTTACACAATTAAAATCTCTTTTAAATAACTTAACGCATCCTTAAACACAGTTCGAATTAAACAAACCTTCAAGCGAAAAATGAAATAAATTTAAATAAAGCACCTAAGCATTTAGAATAACAATATGAGTTCTTGTGGTAAATTATACTGTATTAATTTCCTTTTCTTTGAAGAATGGAAATGTATTTTTTTAATATAATTTATGATGTACTCAATACTAAGATATTGTGTTATATAAATGAATATATATATATATATATATATATATATATATATATATATATATATATATATATATATATATATATATATATATGAATACAGTAGAAACGTTTCTCGTTTCCCATTAATTATTAATATATTTTGAGATTGTTCTTCGACTAAGAGTTTATGTAAATTTCTTAGTATAAATAAAATTCGATGAATATACTTGATACATTTATTGTATAACAATCCTAATGTTATTTCAGTTCTTATTTCAGGCCATTGGTAATCTTAATCTTAAATCTTAAATATATATAAGATTGGAGTGGTGTCTGTACATTTATCCGATTGGGCTCAAATTTTGTACTCCACAAAATGAGTAGTCCTGTTAACGAATTTAAGTTTAGAAAATTGTATGTCTGTTTGTTTGTGCGTCAATCACGTTCTGAACAGCTGAACAGAATTGAGCTTTCTCAATATTTTGGTATTCTTTCAATGTGTTTGTTTCTCAACTCTGACACTTCTAAACCAAGGATAGCTATATGTTGAGGCATAATCGATTTAAAACGAAGAATTACATACATTTCTTTTTCTACACTACAATATTACTTGATATACAGTATGTGTCCCCTGATCGACGCATGAATAGGTAAAAAATACTAAACATTTTTTAATTGAAATTTCATCTTCTGGGGCTGAGCCCTGCTTGTATAAAAACTAATTTATGTTATAATTTAAGTTTCGAAAAATCAAGTATGTCTTGAAAATTTACAAAAAAGTTAATTCTCCCACTAGTAAGGTGCTTTTTCTTTAGGAGATACGACAGAATATTATTAGATAAAGTTGTTCAGAAAAAAAAACTGAGTAAGAATACAGAATTTTAAAACGCTCCGCCTACTTTGATATATTGCATTATTTACCATTCCATATTTTGCCTATTGTGCCGTTTAAAATAGTTAAAAATAATAATTTTAGTGGTGTTTTCTGTGCCATAAAATAGGTTTCAAATTTTGAAAATACCACTATGAAAATTATTGTGTTAGTACAAAATTAAATTTAATCGTAAATTATTTGTGTTTTGTTATTGTTATTATTCTTATTTCTTATAATAAATATTTAAATGTCTTAACAGACGAATGAAATTAAACTTAAACTTTTTTGCACTTGCATAATTTATCAATTTTGTAAGACTTTTTCCTCACGAAATTTTTTAATATCTTCAACAATTAAAAAAAATGGTAAATAATGCAATACATCAAAGCGGACGAAGCGTTTTAAAATTTGGTGTGCTCACTCATTTTTTCTCTCTGAACAACTTTTTCTAATAACATTTTGTCGTATCTCCTAGGCAAGAAGCACTTTACTCGTGGGAGAGTTAACTTTTTTTGTGAATTTCCAAGACATAATTGATTTTTCGAAACTTACATTAGGTCATAAATTAGTTTCTATCCAAGCATGGCTGAACCCCAGAAGATGAAATTTCAATTAAAAAATGTTTAGTCTTTTTCACCTATTCATGCGTCGATCCGGGGACATACTGTATATATTTTGCTGATGACAAAAAAGAATCTCATGATCTCTCACGAAATTCTTATGGCGAAAAGAATATGTATCATGAAATAGCCATTTTCAGTTTGACAGCAACTTATCTGCAAAGTTAATTCTTTTAAGGTGTGTATAGTCTTAAGGGTAAAGGAACAGTTCACTTATACTTATAGAAAAGGTAAAGTCAGATTTAATTTGTTCATATATTTTATATAAAATCATAATAATCAGTCATAAATATATAATATTTGGTGTCTAACTAGTATCAATAGCTTATATAAATAAAACTTTTCTTGTTTGAATTAAAGTTTCTAACCTATTCTACAGAATTTGATAACTTATTACAGAAGGGTTTGACTTATAAAGTAATGATGAGGGTTATTAGTAATGGTCTATTTCACCTGTGACTTGTGTTGTATCTTGTCTCCTTCTTGCCTGAGCCCTGCAGAATATTGAGACCATAGCTCTCCTAAAGTTCTGTCCTGTGATGCAGTAAAGTACGAAGTTAATACCGAAATTAGTGTTGTACAAAATCAAAAAAGCGTGTTGCATAGCTATCACTGTTTCAATGTCCAAGTCTTCGTTCGTATCCTGCACTGACAACTGAAAATGAATCAAAACATACAATATGATTAGTATTGACAAATATCGCAGAATCACAGACTGGTATAAACGTTTGTGAATGATTATAATATAATTTGAGAAATAAATATTATTTATCGCCCTCCACTTGTAAACATTCCCATCCTGAGCGGGCGGTAAAGTTCCATTTTACAGTCCTGGGGCCTGTAAAAATGCATGCTTTATCTTTACAGGGCCGCTAGAGTAGTTCGAGAAGCGGCCGCTTTCTGGCCGGGCCGTGGCGTGCAGGAAGCCCTATATAGTAGTTCTCAGCGTCAGCTGTTCAATTAGTATCAATCAATATTTTTATAACTGCGGTTTGTTTTGGTACTGTTATAACCTTGATGTAACCTTAATATGCATTTTTTGTTTTGAAGATTACGGCAAAATAGATTGCAAGTTTAGTAATTAGTTTACATGTGGTGGGCGATAAAATAGTGTACGCACCACGAGCAGTAAGCGACATGACAGGCCTCGGGCGTTAAACGCACTCGTGCTTTCAAACTTCGCCCTCGGCCTGGAATAACGCCCTGACTGCTCTAGGTACTTAAACAGCTATTAAAATATTACTGCAACAAAAATGATATGGTAAATTCGTATTGTACGTGCCAGGCCGAGATTTAGAACCACCTCTAACCACAATCTGACCACTTCTAACTATTCTAACCACCTCTAACCACCTTTAACCACCTCTAAACACCTCTAACCACGCTTTAGGAAATTTCTCTGGCACTTACAATACGAATTAGCCAAATTATATTAACTGAATGAGCTATTATGTAGAGACCATTTATTGTTAGTGATTAAATAGTTGAATTGGTAAAGTGGCTGTTAAGATGAAGTCTTTGATCTGTTCTTCCAATTATTATCAGAGGGAAGTTAGTAGGTTACTTTGGTGCCTAGTTAGATGTAACCTGTGCTTCATTTGGTCTGTTGATGAACCTCTAGCCCTCTCTCAACTTCCTCCAACAGTAAATTGGAATCAGGCAACTTGATTCTGATTCTGATGATCAAATGCTTCTCGAATAGACTTATTAACTATCCTATATTGTCCGTCCTATTTTATCTCCTTAAGGATTCTATTTTTACCTTAGTATTTTTTTAATAAGAAAAATCATTTTCTTAAATTTGTTTGTCCCCTTATTATGATAATTAAATCATTTTTGCTTCCGAGCTTACAGAAGGTAACGGAAGCTATGTGATCGTTCTGAAGAACGAAAATATTTTATGTCTCCGATTTCAAAAATTCCAAGACAGAAATCCGTTTCAAACATCAGGGAACATTTTTGGTTCCGTGTCCTTCTGTTGGTCTGTCGCTCAATTTTTGCGAACCAACATATCTTAAAAACTACTCGTCTGATTTTAATGAAATTTATATGGAAGATCATAATTAGCCCATTGTTGGTCCCATATAAGTTTCAACCTTCTGCGCCCATTTGTTTCTCTTCAACATGCGCACAAACATACATTTATTTACACCTATAGCTTCAAAATTGCTTAACTGATTTGTATGAAACTTTTATAGTTTATCGAAAGTAACTCGCCGATAGCCCCAGCTTAATATGAACCGCCTGCATTTTTTTAACGTTTGCTTAATTGATAATTCAATTCATGTATAAAATTAAAACCATTTTGAGATATTAAAAAAAAACGGGGAAAACGATTAAATAAATTAGACAATAATGGTTTGTATAAAAGCAATAATGTACGTGATAGGATGCGAGGAAGCTATGTGCCTCACCAATTTTTAGTCTATTGTTCTTTCTTTTTGAATTACACGTTAATCTGTATCAGCATTTGTTTAATACAGGATTGATAGCATAATACATTTATTGATGTAATCAACAGTGTGGAATATATCTCACATCGTTAGGAAAGAAGAGAGAAACCCAAAGCGCTTTAGCATGTGGAAGGAATGTTCAGTGAACTGGTTCTTTCCAACTCCGGTTAGAGAATCATTATAAATTATTATACTTTAATATCCTTCCTTTACGCTTTTATAGTTTCTTGTATGTCTTTTGCTAATATCACAAGTAGCCGTGATCGTATAGTGGTTAGTACCTTGCGTTGTGGCCGCAATAACCCAGGTTCGAATCCTGGTCACGGCACTATACTTTTTTTGTAAGAAATTATTTGAGTATTTGGTTAACCAAACGTGTGGTAGAGAACACTTATACTCGTAATTAAATCATATTGTTAGTCCTGTATAAATCTTTTTATCTCCAGTAGGGAGAAAAAGTTATGATTTTGAATTAGTTTAGAGGGACTAAAGTTAGTGTTTTCATCCCTGAACTCAAAATGTAGGGAGAAAAAGTAAAAGTGGGGTGAAAAAGTAAAGTAGGGCGAAAAAGTGCAGCTTAATTATTTTATAAATAGTAGAAAATGAATGGCTAATGTAATGAAGTTGTTAAAATCAGGTTGGCGACACTGCTTTTTCGACCGTGTTTATCTTTGTTTATAATAACCTGCATATAAATACCCTTGTATTTGAGTTTAATTCCAATTTTTATTTATTTTTAATATTGAATCTCTTAAATCTGCTATTTAAAGTGCTATTAATTATTGTTATTTATTAAAATAATAAATAAAAACAGTACAATGGACGAAAATGTGTATTTTCTCCCTACTGGAGATAAAATATTGTATGTACCTCGTGAGTAAAGTGCCATTATTCCCCTCACGATAGTTATCTCCTTCGGCTTCGTCTCGGGATTTAGGGACCTCGGTTCCTTCGGCTTCACCTCAAGAACCAACTTTTTTCGCTCAGCTAATAATGGCTTACTTTACTCCCTACAGGTGCTTAAATAACTATTGTGCTCTTATAAAAATTCTAAAGTATACTTTAAGTTGTTTAGACAGTTTTTTATAAGCACTGATTCATCATCTCGTGTACTCTGAATCAATGTTTATTTATTACTAAAAACATAAATAATATACTAGTTAAGTTAAAGACATAAATATGTCAAAACAAATATTGTTCGATTGGTATTGTTTTTAGGGAGGACTTCATGAAGTGTCATGATGAATTACCTGTACTTAAGTGCTGTTTTGATTTACTATTTAAGACCCCGTACCTTCTCTTCACCTTGCCTTCCTAATTTATTACTTCGTGTCAAAATTAAATTACTCCTTAAGAGAAAAGAAAGAAAATACCTTTTATAACATCCCCCCCGCCCTTTGTAATAAATTTATAACATTATATAATTTCCACTTTCGTTCATTTCTTTCTATTTTATACATTTTTTTTTTCTTTTAAAATGTGTATTAAATATAAATATTTTATTATTAAAATTTAAATTATTTTTTTATTAAAAATATTTATTTAAATAAAAAATATGTTTATAGTCCAGGAGATAGCCTGCAAGAAAGTGTCTGACTAAATATTATTATGCTAGAATTTTGTGTATATGTAAATCTTTTGTTGCCTTTTAAGAATATTTGGTCGGCTAAGTTCGTTTGTGGGACAAATAGCTTGGTAATAAAAAGCTTGCATACGAGTCTGCAAGACAGTGAGACATTTTCATGTAACGCTTTTTGGTAACGCTTTTCACGTTTATGTGCCTAAGTAAAGACATGAAAATGTCAACAAAAATTAAGCGTTCAGTTTTCGCGTTTGTATATTAGAAATTAAATCGAACATATGTTGTGCACGAAGAAAGAAAGTACTTTTCTTCTTTTCAAGTTTATTAAGAAGTAATATTTTAGCTTCTTCACCCATATTTTTATAATAAATGCAAAAACTTATAGTATAACAAAAAAAAAAAAAATAAATAAATAAAACGGCCTCGACAGGTATTTAGGTACTATATTTATTACATTTGGAAATTTTAAGAGGGCCGTAGTTATCAAAAGGTAAAGAAACCACTGCTCTAGACTTGATTAAACGATTAAGTGAATTAGTGAACTGTAGTAATGATTAAGGGCGATTAAAATGTAAAAACGAGAATTTAAAAATGTAGTCGTGTACTTGAAGAATCGTAACATACAATAGAATAGACATGGCGCGACTGAGACTCTTACTCAATAAAAGGTATTACATACATAAGACGGGAGAAGAGTGAGTCCAAGGTGGGGGAACAAGGCGCGAAGGGAACCAACCTATCCAAGACCAAGCTAACATGCCTATAAGGAATAAGGACGGTACGAATTCGAGATTAAACAAGACTAGACTATGCAAGTGCAAACTACCTCCTGCAACGGCCTAGTTCCCTGCTAGGCGTGGAACTCTTTTCGACTTTCTTCGGCCCTACGAAGCGCGGTAGGGGAAGGCACTACAGCTGGAGACTAGATTACTAGATTACAAACCTCCTATGCATTTCTAACTCCCTGTTATACTTTTCTGAGTTTTTAAGCTAAAAATTAACATAACTTTTTTGACTTGTGTCCCATAGCCTAAACATGAAAATGTCAACAAAAAAAATAAAACCGGTGGAGAACGGCCATGTTCTGCCCTTTTTGGTGGACAATGTGATTTTCATGATCCTGAGTACAAAATCAGTTAGTTGACCAAAAATCAAGGTGATGGTCATTTGTCTCTTGATAGGTGACCACTTTGATTTGGAGTAGTTTTTAAATAACTAACCTATCAAGTGTTAAACTACCATCAACTTGATTTATGGCCAACTAACTACTTCTCAGGACTCAGGATCATGAAAATCACATTGTCCACCATAAAGAGCGGGGCTTGGCCACTCTCCACCGGTTTGTTTCTTTTCAAATGCCTATTGTTCAACCAGATTTATAATTATCACTCTGTGAATGAATTTCAGGCAAAGCCGATTCCACTTGGCACATAACTAAAATCAACATTGTATTTTAAGTTATTTACGTGGCTATAATTATTAAGCTCAAAGTTTCCATATTGCGATTCTAGAATGCAAAACGTTGCTATACTTATGAAAATTGCTGGCTTAAGTATCTTATAGCTTGAACACTAGAACAATTCTCTTTGTTTCTTTGATCTTGGTCCTGAATACACTAAAATGTATTTGATAATTTTCTTTGTGATATAATCCTCTATTTATTTTGTCTATTTTTACCTTCCTGTTTGCATCCTTTACAATATTTTATTATCTTCAAAAGGGACTTTCATAATTTTGTATTATTTAGGTTTCATAATAATATATATATTCTATAAGTATAATTTGGCGATTGCTTTTTGTTAATATATCACCTTTTCTTGGCTTTTTATTATTATTGTGATAAGTCACCTGGCTACCGTGAAGACCTTAATTTTATAAGTTCTATCTAAGTTCTGCTCATAGAGATTGTTGAAACAAATTATGTAAAAATAACCTCAACTCCTCTGGAGTTCTTTATATATACTTGTATAATTTACATTCCAGAAACAGGCCCTATTATTTGAATTTTTAATTTTTCTTTTATATATACATGTTTATTTTATGTTAAGCTGTACATTTTAAATAGAACGTTAAAGCAATCCCTTTTGTATATTTATTGTTGCCATTTATCTTTTTTTATTATTGTTTACAGCATTTATTGCTGTTATACATTGTACAATGTAGCTTTAAATATTTATTATTAAGCCGCTTTAATACCATATAAATGCGTGCTAAAATGCCACTAGATTTCTACACTGATTGATATTTAAATATCTTCTTTTTATTAATTCATTTTTATTAAATTATTCTAGGCATCCCTTATATTATATTTAGTTTCTCTCTCTCTCTCCCTCTCTCTCTCCTTCTCTCTACCTCTCTCTATCTCTCTCACAATCTTTCTCTCACTGTCTCACTCTCTCTCTTTCTCTCTCTCTCACTCTCACAATCATTCTCTCACTGTCTCACTCTCTCTCTTTCTCTCTCTCTCAGTCTCATAATCTTTCTCTCTCTCTCACTGTCTCACTCTCTCTCTTTCTCTCACTGTCTCTCTCTCCCTCTCTCACTCTCAATCTCTCTTTTTCTCTCTCTCACTCTCTCTCTCTGTCACTCTCTCACTCTCCCTCTCTCTCTCTCACTCTCTCTCTCACTCTCACAATCTTTCTCTCTCTCTCTCACTGTCCCACTAACTCTCTCTTTCTCTCACTGTCTCTCTCTCTCTCACTCTCTCTTTCTCTCTCTCTCCCTCTCTCTCTCTCTCTCACACTCTTTCCCTCACTCTCTCTACTTTTTCTCACTCTCACTTTCTCTCTTTCTCCCTCTCTCTCTCTCTCACACTCTCTCACTCACTCTCACAATCTCTCTCTCACTGTCTCACTCTCTCTCTTTCTCTCACTGTCTCTCTCTCCCTCTCTCTCTCTCACTCTCTCTATTTCTCTCTCTCACTCTCTCTCTCCCTCTTTCTCTCTCTCTCACACTCTCTTTCTCACTCTCACAATCTTTCTCTTTCTCTCTCTCTCCCTCTCACAATCTTTCTCTCCCACTCACTCTCTCTCTCTGTCTCTCTCTCTCTCTCTCTCACTCTCAATCCCTCTCTTTCTCTCTCTCACACTCTTTCCCTCACTCTCTCTACTTTTTCTCACTCTCACTTTCTCTCTTTCTCCCTCTCTCTCTCTCTCACACTCTCTCTCTCACTCTCACAATCTTTCTCTCACTGTCTCTCTCTCACTCTCACAATCTTTCTCTCACTGTCTCATTCTCTCTTTCTCTCACTGTCTCTCTCTCCCTCTCTCACTCTTTCTCTTCATTATATTTATTTCATTATTATGAAAGTTGTTTTTTTAATTATCAATTGTTTTTAATGAACAATATTTAACAATATTTAATATTGTTGAAAATATTTATAAAATTCATACAAATACAATTAAAATATACATACTATTTCAATTAATTAATTTTACATTAATTCCTGGAATATATCATTTAATTAAAAATTTTAAATAATTTAATCCATTTGTTTTATGATAAAAAGTAAACCAATATTATTTTATTATACAATATATTGTGACTATAAAGAAATAAAAAATGTTGATTTTTAATCTTCTTAAATAATTGTTTGTTTCAGGTAATTTTGAATATTCATCAGATTTCTGGCTTATTTCTAAGGTAGTATTTATTTATTTATTATTAATTGTAGCCTTCTGCGTTTTTTTTTTTTTTTTTTCTTTAAGTGGTTTACCAAGTAAATCTGAAGCATATATCTCGTACACACGATGTAATGACATTTATTAAATAAGAGTTTTACACTGGAATTGGGATTAAAAAAAAAAAAAAAAATTCAGAAGTAAAATTGTGTAATTTTATTTTATATTTCAGTTGCAGAAGCAAATAATATGTTATATCCAATGTTCTCGACTTGTTTCAAAATAAATATTATAGTGCAGCTAAAATAACATCTTTTGAAAATCTAGAAGTCTGTTGTAAAAATAGACTTCCCCCTTCTCTTTTTGATATAACTTTTACTGTTGTTATTACAGTAAAACCTCGATAAGAAGTGTCTCAACGGGATTAGGGTAACAGTCTTGTTATCGAGGTGCTCTTTTTGTTGAGGGTTGTGTTATCAAGGTTATTTTGGCTGTCAGTCGTGTTATCGAGGTTAATGGGGGGCTTTCAAGTCCAGACTTGTTTAAGGTCGACCCATTCCTGTATAGAGTCGCGTTATGGAGGTTGATTTCTCAAAACGACTTGTTATAGAGGTTCTGAGTTATGTTGTGAATTGGAAAAAATCCGTGTTATTGAGGTTGTTTGGATCACAATAGTCGCGTTATAGAGGTTAATTTAACATTATGTGTTATGGCAATCTCAAGGGGATTTGAAAATTGCACTTGTAATTGAGGTTGTCGAGTTATTGAGGGTCGTGTAAGCAAGGTTCTACTGTATTATTATTACAGATATACGGTGAGGTATAATATAGCCTTAAACTTGCGAAATGTGACAATTGACTTCTGCTATATGAAGCATGACGTGGATTTCATTCCCTCTATAATAAAATTATGATTTATATTCTAAAGGTCTTATTTAAAAATAATCGTTATATTGATATCGATATATTAATATATGTGCATCTATTGTTAATTTATAAAGAAGACATGTAAATATCAATTACAACTATGAGATTAAGGCCTCTTTCACACGAGGCAACTTAGTTGATTCAACTAGTTGACTGGCGGTTGAAAAGGAGTGTAGCCGGGTAGCAAATGTTAAGGAATGGCCCGAACCCCTTCACACGAGTCAACTCGTCCGCCCAGGCGACTAGGAGGCCAGGCACATGTGCCGCTCACGTTCTCATCCTAACTAGTTGATTCAACTAAAATGACACTACAAGGCATTAGGCCTTTCACACGAGTCAACTTAGTTGAGTCAACTCGACTTGTTTGATATGGATTCTACTTTCTCTTCCAATTAAATTGAAGAATTTATCCTCATGGCTTAGTAGTTTCGGATATAATTGTGGGAAAGCGCCCGTTTCCCGATTCTATCAAGGGATGAACCCACATTCTTCGACTAGATTTTCTCCTTTTTAGGGTTTCAGTGATAAAACCAAAAAAACAAACCCTTATAGTTTCGTCTGTCCCTCTGAACGGTTGCAGTTACTTTTGAATTAAAAGAGATCAATACATACTTGAAACTTTCCAGTCTTAAAGATCGTTTTGAGGCGCACACAGGAAAAATATAGCGAACTCAAAATTATCAGCTGTTCAAATTTACGATTTTTCTCTTTACATTTTGGGTGGGGTATAAAATGAAAGGTATTGAAGAGTTGATTACAAATATATATACCGCTTGTGGAAATTAGTTCATTTTTCATGCCATTTTGTAAAAAACATCAACCTTTTGCGTGCCCCACCTCCCTTATATTAACTATTTTTCTATTCATAAAGCCAACGAAACCCTTTTTACGTGAGACTTCACGCACAAACAATTTTTTTTCTCTTCTGAAGAGCAAGCACAAGAAGTACACGTACTCCTGCTTCCTCGGGTCCAAAAATCGTACTGAATCTCCGTTGGGAAGAGAAGTTGAATCAACTAAGTTGCCTCGTGTGAAAGAGGCCTAATACTTTTTTTCTTTCTTAAAAAGTATTCTTGGAATGAATTTCTAAGTAGCCAATATATTTACATTTCCATGATTTAACCGGGATTTTATTTGTATGTTTTTTGAGGTCTTTGTGTTTCTTCTCTTTGTTTTAAAGCCTTTTGTTGTAGATTCCCGTATTATTCTGTTGTAGGAGTCTTTAAAATAATCTTATACTTTTCAAACAACCTGAAATAAATCCCGTCAAGTACTTGCTAGCAAGCTACTAAAGGGGTTTCTTCGGTCATAAAAGTTCATATTATTTCTACTTTTGTTTTTACTAAAAATGTACGAAAAGTTGCTCTTAGGAGGAGCAAGCTGTGCATATTATAAGGTTGTGTTATAATAAGGTGCGCACGTATTTGGTTCTATAGAGGGTAAAATGACCACCATTTTGGAAACGCGATAAATATTTGTGCTCTATCTACTCTTCAATACCTTTAGAGTGATAGCCCATTCAAAAACTACAAAAAAAAAAAAAAAAAAATGCGATTCAATCGCAATTTTTTGCTGATCAAAGAAATTTTGAGTTGTAAAGTTTGCTTCATTTTTTTTGTTTTTCGGCAAAAAAAAGTTTTACTTGTATACCAAATATCTTTGCTACAATACGATCCAAATGACCCAAGATGCGACGGACGAACAATAAGGATCTAGGATGACCTCTACTAGGGGTTTCTAGGATGACCTCTACTAGGAGTTTCTATGATGACCTCTACTTGAAGTTTCTAGGATTACCTCTACTAGGAGTTTCTAGATTGGCCTCTACTAGAAGTTTCTAGGATGACCTTTACTTGGAGTTTCTAGGATGGCCTCTACTTGGAGTTTCTAGGATGACCTCTACTAGGGGTTTCTAGGATGACCTCTACTAGGAGTTTCTAGGATGACCTCTACTAGGAGTTTCTAGGATGACCTCTACTAGGAGTTTCTAGGATGACCTCTACTAGGAGTTTCTAGGATGACCTCTACTAGGAGTTTCTAGGATGACCTCTACTAGGGGTTTCTAGGATGACCTCGAAACCCTAATTATCCTGATCTTAGTTATAAGCCGTAGTTTAGTTGTTGAAGATTTCGTTCTTTCATTTCAACTAAAAATATGTCTTATGTTATTGCTGCCACAAAAAAGGAGTTAAAAAATAATTTTATTCAGATTATTCCAAATAATTTAAACATTTTTAATCTCCATATTACTTAATTAAGGAAAAGAAAATTAACTCATATCTGGTATGGACACTATGCATCTTATTTAATGCCACTCTTCCACCGTTTCGCCTCCTATTCCAGAGGCATCGGCTTCTGTTTGTTATCTTAGACTGTAAATATATTGCTTGAAACTAAGAAAAAATTATAGTGCCGTGACCAGGATTCGAACCTGGGTTATTGCGGCCACAACGCAAGGTACTAACCACTATACGATCACGGCTACCTGAGATGTTAGATGATAGTGTAAAAAGATAGTTATAAGCATGATAGAAAGTGATTTTATGGTATGACGATTCGCTGAGTCCGAAGTGTATTCGGTCTTAATGAAGAAAAATGTGTAACAGTTTGTCACGGAACACCAACCTCTAGGTTAATTGAACTAATATTTTGTGTTTTTAATATTTATAAAAATAAATTATAATTTGGTGTAATTATATAAAAGTTGGCACTATGTATATAATTTATTGATAATATCAAAATCCACGGTATTTAGTCAAAATACAAACGTATCTTAGTAGGATGTCCAGAGAGATGAGACATGTTCCATTCGAATAAACGTTTAAATAAAGATTATACACAATCTAGGGAAGTATACTTTATACATTTACCTAGCAGTTGAAAGGGTATCAAATTATTAAGGTACTTCTTTAGATTGTTACTCCCTTGTTTTTTACTTTGATTATACGACAATTAAGATAAAGGGATGTTTAGTCCAGTGTACTTTGGGTCAAAGATATCTCATTAGGGCAGTAACCAGTAACAGTCTACAAAAGATCATTTCCAACGCACCTTCCTTAGATTGTTACTCCCCTCTGTTTTTTTTATAAGGGGAGTAATATTCTAATTAATTGCCATTATTAACTGGGTTCATTATAAAGTTAAACCTTTGATGGGTGATTTGAAGGTAATTTGGGGGAATTTGACTCAATAACATTTTTAAATTACTGTCTTGTTTTCTAAAAGATCATTCTTTGGTTCCAGATTACAGCTGTTAGAATTTATTACTTAATTTTAGTTTTTACATAAGCTTTTGATTGATTAAGTAATTATTAATGCATTTTTTTTTTTAGTTTTAATCTATCGGTTATATTCATCGTATTTTATTTTTTTCATATTTGACCTTATCAGATTTTAAGGTCTGCCTGATAATTGTTTTCTAATATTCGGATTATACTTAACGAGCCCTTAAGCCTGTGGCAACATTCTTAATTTTATATTTAGAAAAAAAAAAATTAAGTAAATTAATTTAGATAAGTTATTATATCTATTTGAAGACCAACGAATCAAAAGAAACTTTTATTTTTATTGGAATAAATGTGGTTGCCATAGCTTAGCAATAACAAATCATTTCAGGTGAGTGGTTATGGTTAGTCACCATCGAGACTCTGCTCGATTATATAAATGATGTGTTGTCTTTTTATTTTCTTCATTTTTACTTTCTCATATAAAGAGAAAGTATTGTGATGGCGCGAAAATTCGATTTTGAGATTTTGATGGATTTACACGTTTTGAGGTCCCCTGAGTCCAAAAAAGTGGTTTTTAAAAAATGTCTGTCTGTCGTCTGTCGTCTGTCTGTCGTCTGTGCAGACGCCTGGAGCCCAAACTACTGGGCCGATTTTGACAAAATTTGGCATACATGTTCAGAAAAATCATACCCCGAGGCGAAATCGAGAAATGAATTTTAGCTCTAAATTTGGGGGCGCTACCCCCCAAAAACTCTGAAAAAACATGAAAAAAAATTATTTCTCGAAAACGGTTCCGACGATTTTGATTAAAAAATTCTAAAATGTAGTCCATTTGAATACGAATCCAACGATATAAGCCGTTTTCCCGGGAAAAATCTAGTTCCTGAGATATTAGCTTAAAACGCGGACGGAGAGAGCCCGGGTTCGATTCCCCGACCAGGAGAAGTTATTTTTATGATAAATTTTGATGAAATGTTCAATAATATTTAAATGTACATTTGAAAACTAATAAATGGAAACACTGGGCTAAGTAATTATAAACTCATATATGAGAAAGTTTGTCTGAGTTGTCTCGGACCGATTTTTTTTTGTTAAACCTTTGATCTTGATTTATTTCCTTGGTTGCATAATTATTACTCTGGAGGAAGGAAAATAGTCTAAGTTTAAAAGATGAAATGTTGCGTGGTGTGTTTAATAATATATATATATATATATATATATATATATATATATATATATATATATATATATATATATATATATATATATATATATATATATAAATCATATAATACATAGGATATATCATGCATTAATAATTTCATCACTGCAACTCTAGAATAATTACTCTTGATTCCTAAGAGTAGTTCAATTTGTATGACTTGCCATCACACTCATTGAGATCTGAAAGATCTTTCATTTTGTTGTGGACTTGAGTCTGGTGTTCCCGAGTGCATTTAAACTATGAAGGATTATATTGTCGCATCCTCCATTTCACTCGTATAATATGAAATATGTATAGTATAAGCACGTACAGTCTTTGGTTACGATTTTATTCCTATTATTTTATAGACCTGGTTTAGTATTAGTTTATAAAATAGTATTATCAAATTAAGTGTTTATTCAATCCTATTATCATAATGTAGATGATTTATTGAATTCCAGTTATATTTTTTATCTACGATTGATAGGAAATATAAACATTATATCTCTTTTTAGATGCGTAGATAGTGATTCTTTTCGTACTTGTATTCATTGCGCATGCGCGTTTCATAATTCCTCTTTATTTCCTCCATAGAGCGGTAAAAAAGAAGAATTCTTCACCTTAACGCACGATTAGCGAGTTTGTTTACATTTAACAAAACTAATTTGCTGTTTGTTTAATTAAAGTAACTGTTTATATCGAGTTTTTAGTGAAAAACAATGAATGATTTATGTCATTATGACGAAAATGAGGAGAATAATACGCCTTCTGAAATAATTAATTCGCACAAAATACAACTAATGAATTAATATCATCTTAATCAAAAGAGAAATACGAACTTACATACAATTTATTAAATATTTTTTTCTGTATTTATTATTAAAATACAACAATCGTAGATAAAGTACGGTAGGCAACTCGTGGGAAAACTGCATTTTGCTTTGCTTGTGTGGTTTTACTACCCTCGCTATCGCTCGGGTGCAAACTCCACACTCGCATACAAAATGCTACTTTCCGCACTAGACGCGTAATGTACTATTGTTATTATGTTCTAAAGGATATATAAATTTAATACCTCTCTAATGAAAATCCAGACTCTAATTACATACGAAGGTAAATTAAGAGCGATGAAGACCGTGGAAACGACAAGAAGCATTTCGGTGACCTTAGTCTGAGATGATGACGTTCGCCTAGTAGAGGCTGAATTAGACGTCTTGTTTGGTAGAGAGTGGTGACCTGACTTGGTCATAGACCTGCGTACCCTGGCCACACGCCACACAGTCTTAGAGATGAGGGTATTAAGGGTCACTATGATGGTGAAGGGTACGAGTAAAGTGATGACCGTATCCACGTGGTTCATGGTCGTCGCTAGATCCTTATATTCAGGAACCATTCCGCAAAGTAACGCCTCTCCTTCATCTTCTTCCAGCGTATCACTGTCAAAACAAAACAAATCAATATTAATTTGCTGCATTGCCGATTATAAGTTGTATGCAGCCGATGAAGCGATTTACTAACCCTGTGATATCCATTGTATAAATAGTTGTTTAAGCCCTTTGGCTTCCTTGGCCCTTCAAGGGCTGTTAAGCGAATTAGATTTAGTCAGTCATTCATTTATTGACTTTGATCTCAATAAACGAATATTTATAACTATAAACGGAAAGTTGTTAATGTATTGGTATTGGGTGGGCCCATCCCATGCTAATTTATTGGGCGGGTCCATCCCAAGTTAATTTATTGGGCGGGCCCATCCCAAGTTAATTTATTGGGCGGGCCCATCCCAAGTTAATTTATTGGGCGGGCCCATCCCAAGCTAATTTATTGGGCGGGCCCATCCCAAATTAATTTATTGGGCGGGCCCATCCCAAGTTAATTTATTGGGCGGGCCCATCCCAAGTTAATTTATTGGGCGGGCCCATCCCAAGTTAATTTGTTCACACTATGTGATTGATAACATTAACCGTTATTACATTAAACGGCGTCCACTTTCTTTTTACTTTTTCATCTAAAGAGAAAGTATTGTGATGGCGCGAAGTTCGATTTTGAGATTTCGATGAAATTACACGTTTTGAGGTCCTCTGAATCCAAAGAAGTGTTTTTTTAAAAAATGTTTAGTCTGTCGTCTGTCTGTGTTTATTTGTATTTCATCTGCGCAGACGCCTGGAGCCTAGACTACTGGACCGAATTGGACGAAATTTGGCATACATGTTGAAATCGAGAAATGAAACCTCCAAATTTGGGGGTGCTACCCCCCAAAAACTCTGGAAAAAGTGAATAAAAACATTATTTCTCGAAAACGGTTCAGACGATTTTGATTAAAAAATTCTAAAACGTAGTCCATTTAAATACGAATCTAACTATATAAGCCGTTTTCCCGGGAATAATCTAGTTTCTGAGAAAATAGCTTAATACGCGAAAGGAGAGAGTCCGGGTTCGATTCCCCGTCCAGGAGAAGTTATTTTTATGCATTTTTTTTTTTTTTTTAGATTTTGATAAAGTGTTCAATAATAATTAAAATGTACCTAGGAAAACTAATAAATGGAAAACACTGGGCTAAGTAATTATTTACTCATATATAATAAAGTCTGTCTGAGTTGTCTCGGATCGATTTTTCTAATTTGACAAAATGTTATGCCTGGTTTTGTTCCTTATTTCTTCTATAAGGAACAAACCAGGCATATGTAACTCACAATATTCACATACACTTCTTTCCCATCATAAATAAAACAATATTTTACTAATTTAGTCAAATATATTATATTTTAAAATTATAGAGAATAAAATCATACAACCAACATGTTTTCAAGATAAAATATACACAACCTTCTTCTTATTCAATTTGTCTCGCAGTGTAGCTCACGCAAAATAAAATAATATTAATATAAAACAATTTTTATTATGATACATACAGCGTTTTCATTTTTTTTTTTTTACGTTTTATTTATGTTAGTTTTTAGAGGTTTTCATTTAAATCATCCGAATTTTAGATTACGAATGTGAAAAGGTTTTGCTCTTCAAAATCCACAACATTTTTAGATAAAGGAAAGATGATTGTGATGATGTATTTTCTGTTATAATCAAAATTCTAAACTTCTTTCATTAAAGTTAAAAGTAGTAAAATACTTTTTACTACTCCAAAGTAAAACATCTAGACGAAGAAGAGCTAAAAATGTGTATTAGGTTTTTTAATTGATTAAGTTCACAATGTCGTAAAACTAAAGCTGGCTTTATTTCGGTCGAGACTTTTCCCTAGGGAAATTACGCTTTATTCAGTTCTCTCTCTTAATATGTCAAGAGGTTTACTTGAAGGATGTGAAATTTGGCTTTCCTTAAACGTCATTCATGTATTATTGAAGTGGAATTCTATACCTTTAACTGTTTAATTTAAGTGAACTTAATCATTTAATTTTTAGAACGAAGTTCCTTACGTCACGTTAACACCGTGTGGGTGGAGCCCGGGAGTGATCCGAAAAAACCGACCGTCACAAAACCTACCGTCACAAAACCGACCGTCACAAAACCGACCGTCACAAAACCTACCGTCACAATACCTACCGTCACAAAACTTACCGTCACAAAACCTACCGTCACAAAACCTACCGTCACAAAACCTACCGCCACAAAACCGACCGTCACAAAACCTACCGTCACAAAACCTACCGTCACAATACCTACCGTCACAAAACTTACCGTCACAAAACCTACCGTCACAAAACCTACCGTCACAAAACCGACCGTCACAAAACCTACCGTCACAAAACCTACCGTCACAAAACCTACCGTCACAAAACCTACCGTCACAATACCTACCGTCACAAAACCTACCGTCACAATACCTACCGTCACAAAACCTACCGTCACAAAACTTACCGTCACAAAACCTACCGTCACAAAACCTACCGTCACAAAACCGACCGTCACAAAACCAACCGTCACGAAATCGACCGATGACGATAAACTTGAGTAATAGTTGACCGACTTAGTTGAAATTTGGTCTACATGTTCATTTTACCAATGCCCAGGACTGTTTCATTGGACAACGTTATCTGCCCAACCATTCGCGCGCAACGCTTGCGGAAACGTAAACTTCAACTGTAAAATTGAAATTTTAGGACAGGAAAAATTCCAATCTCATCTATTCAATGAGACAAACAGCTTTATTAAATGTTGTTTTTTTTAGTAAAACTAACACCGACACCGCTATGAAGTGATAAAGATCACTGAATTTATTAAAGAGGACCTAAATTTTTAAAATAGAGGAAACAACGTTTTTACCGATATCTTACGTTCTAACGTAAGGATTTTAACGTGATACAAGCAAAAGTTTTTGTGTTGGGAAGTGATATATTTTATACAATTTTAAATTAGTAGGCCGGGTAGGTAGAGAACAGTCCTATTCCCTACCTACTACAACCATACTCTTTAACTATAAACTCATAATGATAAACTTTTTTCTCAATATTCAATACATATTTATTGCAAGATGCTTGCTTCAATGATAAAAATAATGCTTTAATTTTAATTTTGCCTCACTCCGCTGAATACAAACAGTTTGTTACTTTTAATTTTGTCTCTTTTCTAACTCCGCCGCATGTATATGTAATTAGCAACGTATACTTAACAGTATGATTTTATAAAATGACATGAAAATGTCAATTTATATTTAATGAAAAGCGTAAGGAACTTCTTTCCTACCGGGTGTCCTGCAACACCCCACGGTTTTTTTTTTTTTTGTTTTTTTATCAAACAAGTCTACCAAATTGTATAATCTTATTTTTTTGTGTTACTCCCTTAAAGTGAAGTAGTTTATCATTGTTTCTATTCTTAGGTCTTTTCGAAGTGTGTTCAAGTAGCCTGATATAACCAACCTGTGTTGCTGCTCTAGCTTTGCCGATAAAATTGATGAATTACTTGAAAGGACCCAAGAATCATTATTTTTCGTTGCTGTTCAAAATCCAGCACGATTGGTACAAACGAACTGTTTGATTCGCTTGTAAAAACTCTCCCTTTTTTAACTCTGTTCAATTAATCTTTTTGTACTCTTCTACTTTTGAAGTTTCGTTACATAGAGATAAAACATTTTATTGCCGTAGAAAAATAAGAACAAAAAGATAATTACTAAACAAAGGTAACAACAATTACTAGCAAAGGTAAAACTTATGTTGGATAAAAGAAGCTTTGTCCTGAGATTGATAAAAACTGCTATCTGCAATGGGTAATATTAATAGTTATTTATGCACCTAGAGAGCAAAGTAAGCCATTATTCCCTGAGCGAATAAGTTGGTTCTTGAAGCGAAGCCAAAGGAACCATGGTCCCTAATTTCCGTGGCGCTGCCGAGGGAGATTATTTATTATTTTAATAAATAACAATAATTGTTTGCACTTTTAACAGCAGATATAAGAGATTCAATATTAGAAACAAATATGAATTGCAATTAAACTCAAATAGAAGGTTATTTAGATGCAGATTTAAACAATGATAAGCGCAAATTACAAATAAGGTCGAAAAAGCAGTGTCGCCAACCTGATTTCAACAACTTCACTATATTAGCCATTCATTCTCTCCTATTTATAAAAATAATTAAGTTGGCAATCCTTCTTTTTCTCCCTGGTTTTACTTTTTCTTCCTGCTTTTTGAGTTCAGGTAAGAAAAGACTTACTTTAGTCCCTCTAAACTCTACACTAATCCAAAATCATAACTTTTCCTCCCTACTGGAGATAAACAATATTATTATTATTATTTCATTTCTTTGTAAGGCGCGTCGGGTATATCAGATATGCATTTAATACCATGCCTCGTTATACGGCGTCTCCCCACGTGACATGGATAAGTCATGCTTATGTACTCTATGTGAAGATTGACTTCGAACTCCCGCTTTGTATTCCTCTAATTCGATTTATCTAAGACAGAGAATTTTAAATTCTATAGCCGGATAAGAACTTCTTCGCCAAACATATTTGAAGGTAGTCTTTCTCATGTCTCTGCCGGGCCTGTCTGTCAGTCAACATATTTTCGAACGCCCATATTTTGTTAATATTTGTTCATTATTGGCTACATTTATTTATGATTATGATCTATCATAATTAATTGCGTTTTGATATTTTGATAAAAGTTACTGAAGTGAAGTTTCAAAGTTCACTGAAAGCCACTTAGACCAGTTTAATAATTCGACGCTTAATTGCCAAGTTCGCAACCTAATAATCTGTCTACCATGGAACTCTTCGTAATTTATATTTAATTAATTTACTCTTGCATTTCGACTTCTTAGAAATATGATTGAATACCTTACTTTCTTAAAAAAAATTTCAGGATTATAAGCTATTTCTCTAATTCTCAAATATTTAAAAAAAAAAATCTTCTTAATAAAATAATTAAGTTAAATTTTTATTTTAGCTTATCCTACATTCGATGCTTACTTGATAACATAGTTTTACTGCAGTTGACATAATTTTATCAAAAAAATTTCGATTAAATTATGGGCCGTATGCCGTATCTCTATCTTTCGATTCGAAATATATGTATCATTGATACACGTGGCTTTCCTTTGGTTTAAAGTTTAAATTTGTAAAATTTCATCAAACTCGGAATAAAACTGTAGATTTGTATAAACAAACAAACAGACACTCTTCTTAATGTATATAGATTATTTTTAAAAATTAAGTGATCCATTTGTGTTCTTAAACAAAGAGTTATATTTAGAATGAGTTCTTAAAATCCCGGTTGAATAATAACAAGTAAGGCGCGCTTCACATTAGTACGTGAGGCGATAATCGCCGGTTTCTGTACGATTAAGTTAAAATTATTAAGTGTAAAATTTTAATAGTTGCATATTCTTTTAAGACCTTTAAATTGATGTATAACATGTCATGGTGCCTAAAAACTTTTTTTAGTTGCCCGCCATATTGGCCACAATATTTTTAAAATATTATGTGAGAAATTTTAATAGTTGCATATTCTTTTTCTATACTTCAAGACCTTTAAATTGACGTATAACATGTCATGGCGACTAAAAACTTTTTTTTAGTCGCCCGCCATATTGGCCGCTATCTTGGAAATATTAGGTGTGAAAACTCCAAAAAGTCTGCAGTTGTCACAAATGCCGAGATGCACCTGAGTGCTGAATTTCATGTTCCTAGCTATAGTAGTTTATGAATAAAAATATGCCAACGGACATAGACAGACAGAGCCGTTATATAATTTTTCTTTCCGTACTTCAAAGGGAAACCTAAAACTGAGGTTTTCACTAAACTTGACTCTTTTTTTTTGTTTTTCTTGTCATTTTCATGAGACTTATTGAATTAGTAGTTTGTTATTATTTAGTAGTTTATATGATATTTCGTTCTTCTCTTATATAAGTAATTTTCCGTATTATAACTAAGGGCCCTATCATATTAGGAAATCGTTTTTTTTTTTTTTTTTTTTTTTCTTTCTCGTTATTTATATTTGTGTCTGGAGCTAGAAGATTGTTTTTAAAATAAATATTGTTATTACTATTGTTAGTTGACTTTTTTTCTCTCTTTCAGTGTACACTCCTAAACTTCTGACTTCCATGATACTACTAGGACAGTTCCAGTACTACTAGAATTTGTAAACGTAGTATTTTCAATATTTTTAGCTTCATAAATGTAATTCAATGTTGGATATTTTCTTTTCATTTAGTGTTTTCTATATACTAGTCCTAGGTTTATATTGTCTCGGTATTTTATTGTTTTCCAATATAATTTTATTACAGAAGTCTTAAGGAGGTTGCAGGACTTTTACCTGTCATATTGCTGTAATATTTTTTTCTTTTAGTATAGGTAGAAAGTAATAAGATTGCAAATAAAAAGTTGGAAATTCCTGTAGAAGATCAAGTGTATGTACATATATATATATATATATATATATATATATATATATATATATATATATATATATATATATATATATATACAGGGTGTATCAATTTCAGATGGCCATAGAAAAAGGGGTATATCTACAGGTCATTTGGAGCAAAAAAGTTCATATAAGCTATAGTCAAATTCTCAACAGGTTAGGAGCTACAGGCGAAAATAGACTGTGTTAAAAACAATCGACCTTTGCCTTAAAAAACAGAAATAACTCAAAATATATTAATCTTGGAACAATGAATGAACAATCGTTGGAAAGAGCAGGAAATTTCCTATAAAATAATGTAGGTTTTAGTTGACTTGTTGCCTTTTTAGTGTGAACCATAGCTGTTTGAACACAAAAATATAGAGTTTTTTAAAAAATCTGAAAAACTTTGAGCCCACTTATCGATATGACCCGAATGGGAGAAATGCGTACAAAGTTAGGAAAAGTTGGCGCTTTTAATAAGCTTTAAAACGATACCAAATACTTCACAATATTCCAACTCTAAGTGGGCGAACAAACCATCGTTGTAGAAAAAAATATGTCGTGCTTGCAGCTGGAGAAGGGCAAAGAAACGTGACATTATCAGCTGTGGCATCTTTGACAAAAATATGTCGAATGTGCATTGCTCGAGGGGTTGCCATTTTGAGCAGCTTCTGCCTTGAGATACCATGGTAAGTATATTTTACAATAATAGATCTTTTAGTTAGAGAACTAAAATTTCAATTTAATGGCCGCAACCTTGAACAATGGACATTCAATATCTTTTTTTTAAAGATGCCACAGCTGATAATGTCACGTTTCTTTGCCCTTCTCCAGATGCAAACACGACATGTTTTTATCTACAACGATGGTTTGTTCGCCCACTTAGAGTTGGAATATTGTGAAGTATTTGGTATCGTTTTAAAGCTTATTAAAAGCGCCAACTTTTCCTAACTTTGTACGCATTTCTCCCATTCGGGTCATATCGATAAGTGGGCTCAAAGTTTTTCAGATTTTTTAAAAAAATCTATTTTTTTGTTTTCAAACAGCTATGGGTCACACTAAAAAGGCAACAAGTCAACTAAAACCTACATCATTTTATTGGACATTTCCTGCTCTTTCCAACGATTGTTCATTCATTGTTCCAAGAATAATATATTTTGAGTTATTTCAGATTTTTAAGGTAAAGGTCGATTGTTTTTAAAACAGTCTATTTTCACTTATAGCTCCTACCCTGTTGAGAATTAGACTATAGCTTATATGAACTTTTTTGCTCCAAATAACCTGTAGATATACCCCTTTTTCTATGGCCATCTGAAATTGATACACCCTGTATATAAAGGTTAGTCAAAAGGATTGGTATACCTCAATAAATTTTTTGTGTATGATCAGAGAAGAACCAAACTCATGAAATGTTTATATGACGTACATATGTGCTTTATATAGTATGTGGGGAAAATTTGCTGCCCCCCCCCCCCCCCCCCAATAATTGTGGTGAAATGTGAACGTTTCAAGATGGTTTACAAATTTGTGTTAGCTAAGATTTAAACGGTTTATTATAATGACATTTAAATGCAGTTTTATCCTCTAAACGCAATGGAATTTTTCGTAACCACCTTTTACCTATTTCTGTTTTAATTCTATTAATATCATTTATGTAGTATCTTAGTTCTTAAATTAAATAATTGAAATAAATTTTAAAAATATATAAATTCACATTCTCTATATTTTATCGCTTAATTCAATGTAAAAACATTATCAAGGTGGTTTCTTGAGTAAAGTATATGGTTTATGTTATTTCAGATGATATTTTATACAAGATGATATTTTTACTTGATAAAATATATATTAAGTTCTTACATGATACCCGAACTCTATATTAGAGTTTGAAGTCTATATTAGAGTTCACGTATTAAACCCTTTTAAAGTTAATTTATATTATTGGTTTCCCGTTTAGTGTTGTGTTTCCAATAATGACTCTATTTTCTGTGCGGAAGAAAATTCTATTAGAGTTTCGTTACAAACTTTTACTTGTATATCGAATTACTTTTCCATTGTTTTAGCGTTTTCTTTTACCTTTTTATTTCATTTTCTACTTTTCTTTTCTTTTGTACTTTTGTACGTCATTTTACCACGTGTGACTTTCTCTTTTAAAGAAATAATTAAGTACCTACTTTTACGCTTTATATTTTATTCAAAATAACTTCTATAAAATCTTCGTCTAACAATTAGTGTATTCTTAGAAGAAATTGTTTAACATGTTTACTGTATTGAACGCCATGTTTACGTGTTTAATAATTAAATAACCTTAAGTTTTGGGATCAATATTAACTTTAGGAACATTATGCCTTGATAACACAATCATTTTTTATTAGTGTTTTGTTTGGATAAAGTAGGCAAATAAATTTAATATAAAGCTATAAAATGAAAGATATGAGTGTGGAGATAGTATAATATTGTTTTATGCACCTACTTTCTTTATGAAAAAATAATGTTTACCTCAAAGTTATGGTATTTTGATGTTATGTGTTAAAATAGACTGCCAATTGGTGTGGCACATAGCTTCATTGCATCCTATCTCTATGTACTTAATTGATTTTATGCTTTTACTGGCCGCATTATTGTCTAATTTGTTTAATTATTTCCCCCTTTTTTTAATCTGCCAAATTGTTTTGATTTTTTACATGAATTAAATTATCAATTAAGCAAAAGTTAGAGAGCGCAGACGCTTCAAAGTAATCTGGGGCTATCATTGGGTTACTTTCGATAAACTATAACAGTTTCATACAAATCAGATAAGTACTTTTGAAGCTATAGGTGTAAATTAATGTATGTTTGTGCGCATGTGGAAGAGAAACAAATGAGCGCAGAAGGTTGAAACTTTATATGGGACCCATATAAAGTTCTATGGGACTAACAATGGGCTACTCATGACCTACCACCCAAATTTCATTAAAATTGGACGTGTAGTTTTTAAGATATGGTGGTTCGCAACAATTGAACCACAGACCGGCAGACGGATACGTAACCAGAAACGGATTTCTGTCATGAAATTTTTGAAATCGGAGACCTAAAATTTTTTCGTTCTTCAGAACGATCACATAGCGTCCGTTACCTTCGGTAAGCTCGGAAGAAAAACTGTCTTATATAGATTTGTTGAAACATTTTCTGTATGGTTTAGAACAATAAGTTCCAGTGTTATTCCCCGAAAATGTCACCGTTCCTAGAATTGACTCAATAAATTATTCACTGAATACATTTATTTTTGGAAAAAGCGGGGGGGGGGGGGGTAATGGTTAGATATTTTAAATCAAAATTATTTCTAAAAAAACATTTCAAAACTAAACAATTTTTATTTTTAGATTTTGCATCTAGTTAATTAATGAATTATTTTTACTTTTTGTATTGTAATTTGAGACTTTTAAATGAAATATTTCCCCTCTCTATTATTTAATTGTCTAGCTGGTCCATTGTTTTAAAAGTTAAAAAAAATCGAGGAGTTGAAATCTACTATCGGAAAGGAAATTAATTGTCACATTTAACTTTCCGGTCTAATTTTATAAATTTAAACAATTTAATCAAAACATACTTTACACCGTAAGCTTTTTTGGTTAAATTTAAAATAATTATTTTAACTTATTAACTCTTGAAATTTAGCTTCCAGTTTGAACTTGTGGAATTGTTAAAACTTTATTAATCCTTTTAAACAATAAATCAGCAATATATTCTTATTAATAAATTTAAAAAAAAAAATATGTGAATATATAATATAGCCATTAAATTATGTATATTCCCACTAGGTTTTTATATATTTCCGTTTATATTATCCCTGTATAATAAGTCCTTGTGTAAAAGGTTATATTTTTTTTTTCTTCCGAGCTTACCGAAAGTAATGGAAGCCATGTGATCGTTCTAAAGAACGAAAAATTTTTATGACTCCGATTTAAAAAAAATTCCAAGACGGAAATCCGCTTCAAAAATAAGATTTTTGGTTCCGTGTCTGTCTGTCGTTCAATTTTTGCAAACCAACTTATCTTAAAAACTACACGTCCAATTTTAATGAAATTTGGGTGGTAGGTCATGAGTAGCCCGTTGTTGGTCCCATATAAGTTTCATTTGTTTCAAGCGCTCATTTGTTTCACTTCTACATGCGCACAAACATACATTAATTTACACCTTCTAAGTAATTTAAGCTTCATAAGTACTTATCTGATTTGTATGAAACTTTTATTGTTTATCGAAAGTACCGTGCAGATAGCCCCAGACAAATTTGAACCGTCTTGCGTTCTTTGACTTTTGCTTAATTGATACTTTTAATTCAAGTAAAATATCAAAACAATTTTGACAGATTAAAAAATCAGGGGAAACTATTAAACAAATTAGACAATAATGGCTTGTAAAAGCATAAAATCAAAAAGTACGTGATAAAGCTATGCCACACCAAATGCGAGGAAGTTATGTGGCACGTAGCGAGGAAGCAATGTGCCACACCAATTGGCAGTCTATTTTTACACCTTATTCAAAAGTACTCATCTGATTGTTGGACGGTTTGTCGAAAGTATGCCTCAGATAGACCCGGATTATTTTCAACCTGTGCATGCGCTCTCTAAATTGATACTTTATATTCATGTAAAAAATCTAAACCATTTTGAAAGATTTAAAATCGGAGGAAGAATAAATATAGTTGAAAATATTTAGTTGTAGAAGCATAAAATTACGAATAATGACGCGAGAATGCAGTGTGCCACACTAATTGGCAGACTTTCTTCTTAAGTATGCTTTTATTAAATTCAATATAAAGAGAATGTATTGTGATGTCCCAAAAAAGTTTACTAAGAAGTAATCTTTTTCGAAATACACAGAGTCAGAACTCTGTTTATTATCTGTATTTAACTGTACATACAGGGTGGTCCAAAAGTCTCCCCCCCCCCCCCCCCCCCCTCTTAACTTTTGAACGGTTTGAGATAAATTAATGAAACTTGGGGGATCTCTACCATGCAAAGGGAAGTTTGTTTTCATGCAATCACCCACTAGGGGCAACCACCCACTTTGCCCCCACGCCACCCAACTTCGAAATTTCAAATTGGAATGTATATTTTTGGTAACATATTTGGATTCTACGGTGAAAAATAATAAACTTTTACTTGTAACTATTTTTTCTATCTCCAATATTTTGCCCCCTACAGGGGGGCAAAGATAGCAAAATAAACCTTCCTAAATAGTAAAAAAAATAACACTTAAATCGTTATAAAATCTAAACGGTTAGAAATTAAGTAATGAAACTTGGGGGATCTGAACCATGTAAAGGGAAGTGTCTATTCATCCCCTCGCGTACTAGGGGCAACCACAATTTTGCCCCCAGGCGCTGAAATTGACCATTTTTATACCTTTGCCCCCCCCTATAGGGGGCAAAATATTGGAGATAGAAAAAAAAAGTTTGAAGTGAAATATTTTTATTTCTCGCCGTAGAATCTAAATCTGCTATCAAAAATATACACTCTAGGTTAATGTTTTTAAATTTGGTGGCCTAGGGGAAAAATGGGTGGTTGCCCCTACTGTGGGATTGCATGAAAACAAACTTCCCTTTACATGGTACGGATCCCCTAAGTTTCATTAATTTATCTCTAACCGTTTAGATTTTACAACGTATTATCAGAAGGAAATAAAAAAAAAAAGTTTATTATTTTTCACCGTAGAATCCAAATATGCTATCAAAATTATACACTCCAATTTGAAATTTTAAAGTTGGGTGGCCTGGGGGCAAAGTGGGTGGTTGCCCCTAGTGGGCGATTGTATGAAAACAAACTTCCCTTTGCATGGTAAAGATCCCCCAAGTTTCATTAATTTATCTCAAACCGTTCAAAAGTTAAGAGGGGGGGGGGAGACTTTTGGACCACCCTGTATGTTCCCAAGTATATGTTCCAAAGTATATACTGTACATATATATAATAGTAAATATACTCCGAAGCAATTTATTTTTTTCACGTCCTTCGACAGGTTTTCCAATGTTGTTTTGAGCAGCCATATCAAGTCTTCTTTCCATCACTACTCTCTAGTGTTTTTCTAAATACAATTATTTTTAACTTCATGTTTTTCAATTCATTTCAATTTACCCTTGTATATGATTATTCTCAATCATATATTGACATTTTTGAGTTATCTTCATTGTTATTTTTTTTTTTTTTTTAACCCTATTTATGTTTGCTTTTAGGGTTTCCATACTAAGAATTTTTGTTCGCTGTCAACCATTGACTCTTATTGGCTGTTTTTTTTTTTACCTGTAATTAGGGATGGGAGGAAAGGTACCATGAGTGGAACGAGTTACAACGTTTCGTTCCAAACCAATAACTAGTTCCAGGAACTAGTTATTTTTGGAACGGTTCAGTTTAAGTTTCTCTCATACTTCTTATATGAAATATTCTCACACGTGTTCTTGAGTCTAGTCCAGGTTCGTTCCACAATAAGTACCGTTTCTTCATTAAATAGTTCCACTCTTCACTGACGATGAAAAGTAGAAATAAAATACAAATGTTTATAATAATATTAAGATCTCTATATTTACCTTTTTATCTTATATTGTTTTTTATTGATATTGTAATTGCAACTAAGTAAAAAGTATAATAAAAATGCTTATAATACAACATTATGGTAACCACTAAAAAGAATATTTTATACCACTATAAATAATATTTTTAATAACTAGAAATATAATGAACTCGAATATGTTATTTTTATTACGAGATCATAAAACTAAACAAAATATAATATTTTTAAGTGTAAAATTATATTTATCCTGTTTATTTCGTATTATTTACTAACTATTTACTAAAGCGGTAAACAAAAAAAACGAAATGAGTGGCGAAGGGCGAAGGCGACAACTGGAAGACTATGAAACTAAAAGAAAAAAAAGCTGCAAAGAGATATCTATGTCTCTGAAAGAGAAAGATATAACGCTTCGTATGGAGTGATTCCGAGACTCGAGCACTCATCCCCTCTTCTCTACTATTCAAGACATGCACAACGTTTCGTTCCAGCTTGGCTGGTTATGGAACTTGTTTTGCTTGGACCTTGGAACAAAAATTATAGTTTTTGTTCCAAGCGAAACGAATCTTTTACGTTCCCTCCGAGTTAGTTACAGTTTTGTTATGTTTTCTCGTTCCCGTTTCCTCTTTAACCAGTTACGTTACACGTTACGTTTTGGAACTTGGAACGAAAATGGTCGTTTTCGTTCCAAGCAAAACGAGTTTTTTACGCTCCTTTTAAGTTAGTTGTTTAGTTTCGTTGATGTTTTCTCGTTCCCGTTTCCTCTTTAATCAGTTACATTTCGTATTATTTTGTACCATAATCACTTAAGATAAAAAAAATTAAAAATGGTGTAGCAAATTTGTATCGAATTCAAGCAAAAAAAAAGTTATTAAAATTAAATAAGTAAAAATAGACAGTTAAATAAAATAAAAACTTCGAAGTCGTTCCAAAAATAACGTAGTTCGATGGCATCTTGAAACGATTGGAACCGTTCCAACTCAGGAACTAGTTATTTTTATAGTTACGTTCCGTTCCGCCCATCCCTACCTGTAATATTTGATCTCTTTCTCACGACACTTTATACTTTTTCCCCCTCTTATTTTTAAGAATTGAATACAGGGAGTATTTTTTTCTACAGAATTCCAAGTTTATCCGAGCATGAAAAATCCAAGTGATTTTATAAAAGAGTATTTTCAGCGTTTTATTACAATCTCGAATAAGGGCTGTTCTCATATTGTATTTGGAATTGAATCGACTCAAGTGGCCCTGTGTCGTCCCTTTAGTTTTTAGAATTCTAGGGACTTTAGTCCCCTGCAATCCACTCAGTAACTCTGAGAAGCATCAGCTGGTCCAATATCACTATTTTTATTTTTTTATGTCCTTGTCTTATTTAATTTTACTCTTCTTAAAAGGAAATAATCGGTCCGAGACAACTCAGACAAACTTTCTCATATATGAGTTCATAATTACTTAGCCCAGTGTTTTCCGTTTATTAGTTTTCGTATGTACATTTAATTATTATTGAACATTTCATCAAAATTTATCATAAAAATAACTTATCCTGGGTGGGGAATCGAACCTGGACTCTCTCCGTTCGCGTTTTAAACTATTTTCTTAAGAAATAGATTTTTCCCGGGAAAACGGCTTATATCGTTAATTCGTATATTTAAATGGACTACATTTTAGAATTTTTTAGTCAAATTCGTCGGAACTGTTTTCGAGAAATAATTTTTTTTTTCCACGTTTTTTCAGAGTTTTTGGGGGGTTGCGCCAAATTTGGAGCTAAAATTAATTTCTCCTTTTCGCCTCGGGGTATGATTTTTCTTAACGCTTTCTTCAAAATCGGACCAGTAGTTTAGGCTCCAGGCTTCTGCTTAGACGATAGACAGGCATTCCTTAAAAACCTCTTTTTTGGACTCAGGGGACCTCAAAACGTGTAAATCCATCAAAATCGAATTTTCGTGCCAACACAGTACTTTCTCTTTATATGAGAAAGTAAAAAACAGTAAATACGTATTATTATTGGTGACACATATTTATAGGTTCCTTCCAAATTACTTACTGCAAATAAAATGTAACTTATAATTTAAATTACATTTTCTTACTGCATTTTCTTTAATATTAGTTTAGTTTTTAGATGTTACGTGACTGCTTCATTTAATAGATATTATTAGCCACTAATTGATGAGTGATGAATAACACTATTGAACTCTTATCAATTTTTTTTTCTGTACATTAACTAATCGCTATCATAAAAAAATTAAGGGGATGTAATAAACACTTATGTACAAATAATTGCATATTTTCAAATTTGTCTTTTATTCATCTTTAAAATGTTTATCATTTTGATGATGGATTTATTGGTAAACACAGCTGCTTGTACGTGGATATGTTAAATGGCATGCCTTTAGCTGGCAAGCAAGCAGATAAAAACTTAATAAAAATCCTTGGTATGCCAGTTACTGGCAAATTCCCTCTTTTGGCATGCAAGCTACTTCCCCAATTTGACGGGATGTGTTTCTCCGCATTTACTCACCAAACAATTTTCACACGACTCCTGTAAACATATTTTGAATGAATCCGATCATTATTTGCTGGTTTTTAGTTAACTTTTACCTCCTAAGGTTATTAAGAATTCTCGGTATCTGAGGGCATTCGGTAAATGTTTTCATGTTTAAGCAATAAACTTCGTGACCAAGCAAAGTAAAAACCTCATTAGGTTCATGTTTTTTTTAAGAGCGATAACGTATTTTATCATGCTGCAGACCCCACAGCGGGTAAACCTATGAACTATGAACTTCGTTTCAAGGGCAAATTCTTTATGACCGATATAAGATTTTACGGTCAACATTCCATGCTTATTATCCTTTCCTCCACTAAGTTTTCACCGTGTGCTGTTTATTAAGTATGTCCATTAAGTTTTGTCCGTTCAAGTGCTCGCCAGAATTAAAATTGAATATATAGTGAAGGAATTTCGTATTCAATTATAATGAAGTTAAACTTTAAACTCAATGCAGCATTCTCGCCTTTTACGATTCGAAATTCTCATAAAAGTTTTGACTCGGAAATCTACAGTTTCATATACAATTTTTTATCTACAATTTGAAGTATTTCAGAAATTCGAATGGTCATCTTTTCAAATTTTTTTTATTCTCCTTGTTAACTTTTTACCCCTTAAACTAATAATGTTATTTACAATTCACAAAGAAGATTGTACTTGTCACTTAGAGTTAGACCCTCTAAATTTAAAGAAAGTCATCTTCCTTTGACCTTTAATGAAGTAAATCCTCATTTGAATGAAGATGGTTAGAAGTCATGACCTTGATGAAAAATGTTATGTGTTGACATTAGATCAAGTATGTGTTTATTTATACTTAAAATATAAAGATATTCCATAATCGTTTCAGACTTTGATTTGAGAGAACCATCCTTAGCACAGATCAGTCTGTTCAAGACGGAAAACCACGTGATCGTTCTGAAGAACCAAAATTTGTTTTGTCTCAGCTTTCACAGTAATCAGCTTCAGACATCAGGGAACATTGTTTGGTCTCTTATCTGTCTATATGTCGCTCAAGTTTTTCGAACTAACTTGCCTTATAAACTGCTCGTACGATTTTAATGGAATTTAGATGGTAGGTCATAATTAGACCGGATTCGGTCTTCGGGAATGTATAAAATAAAATAGCATCCAAAAAATGTTCAATTCTGACCAATGTACAGACAAAACTTTAATTAATCTTTTATATATAGATGTGAACTCTGAGTTAACGATTAGTTAGGTTATTGAAGCCTGGAAATAATAAGACCTTTGTAATGCTGTAGTAGGGTTGTCTGATAAACGTTCTCACTGGTAATGCAGGAAATTGGTTTTCCATTCCAGGAGATTCTCTTTGGACGTGGGTCGTGGGTGTTTATGAAGTATCTTTCCTCTTAAGTCTTATTATCCTTCGAAAATGTCAGTGATACTAAATTTTACATTGTATTCTAATCGAAATAGCTATTGTATAATAGCTTTTATAACTTAAATTTATTTTTGGATACTAGTTTAAGAGTCGACCAAACTGATCATTATCAACAGAAGCTATAAACGTGGAGGATTATGACATAAAATGTTTAATATCTCGAGTTCTTTTTGTGTTCTTTAAGGGTAGAGATTGTCCTGTATCTGACAGAATAATCAACTCTTTGATATTTATTTATTTTCTTAGGTAAACCATTTTCTTTTTTTCTGCTCATTATGAAGTAATTTTTTCTTCTCTAAATTCTTATTGAAGCGTATTTTTTCACATTATAACTAGTTAATTTAGCCGGCATATAACTTTCTGTGTCACGATGACATAATACTTTGAAGAGTTATTAGGACAAGAAATCTTTATAAAATCTAATTTGTCTCAGTTTTATGATCGTCAAAGTTTTATACGAAGGCTTTTAAAATATTGAATCAACTCATGACCTTGTTAAGGTTAAACGATATTTTAAAATCGGGTTTTAAATCAATTTCATCTTGTATAATGCCTAACTTGTTAGTTTAGGTTGAAAATCTGATTAGCTAATCAGTTCCTATGAAGATGTACCTTTATACGAGAGTCAGCGTGGCCGGTGGCTGCTTGGATTAAATTACGTTCCACGTCTGCTCGCCCATCAATGAATTAAGGACGGCACGAGGTTGTAGGTACGATTCCTCGCCGTGATACTCTGATTTATATGGCTCACTAATGATCACATCATACTCGCTTGGGCGGTACAATGTACAGAGGTATGATGTGTGAAGTGGCTGCAACTCTCTACCACGGGGATAGTAAAATGGGTCTAAAAGATGGTCTAATTGCTAGGTTCCAACAAGTGGTTCCACCCGTCTAGTACTAGTGCTGGGACCTTATTACTGTACCTTTATAATATGATATTAATATATAATTATCCAAAACTGTCATCATTGATATAAGAAGGTAGACGTACATGGTACAGACTGAAAAAACAAACTTCGATTGCATTATAAAAGTATGTCTTACCTGAATAGTAAACAAACAATAAACAGGTCAAGCGTGTGCTAGTCAGCACACAGCGAGGGTCCGTAGGCCACTACACTGTATAGTTTAAGTAGTACCCTATTGATGGTGTTTTTTAAAATGCTGAAAACTTACTTTGAACTATCCTATGGGTGTGATATTCTCAAACCACATAAACAAACATCCGATAAAGTATTTTTTTTTTTGCTACAACCGGACTACAACCATATAAATACATCGACAAGACCATAATGATAAAAAAATAAAGTAATATTTTTTTCGAAATTTCCAAAAAGTGGTATCTTTACTTTTGGTCGAAGAATGTTCAGGAATTTTTCAGATTTTTTGCACTTCACATAAGCGAGAAAGAGTGAGGGGACACGTTTCACACCATCTTTAAACTCGCCTACGCTCGCCCTATCAAAGTTATAACCAAAGAATTATATATTTTTGTAATCAGCTCGACGTACCCTTTGATATGATACCCCTCACGGTGTCGAAAAGAAATGTTAACCCTTAAGTTTTTTTACCCTAATTTTTTTGAAAAATATTTTTTTTAAGTCCCTATACTTTTAAAATATGTGGGTAGGTACAAAACTCATACATGCCAAATTTCAAAGTGATTGGACGAAAGGTGTAGCCGTGAGAGCATGCGACAGGACGGACGGACAGACACACGCAGGAAAATATAAGGGTCCTTGGTTGTGCCGACGGACCCTAAAAAATAAGCAATCAAGCAACTATACTGTCGGCTATTTATTTTATTGATTCCAAGCTTACGGATGGTAACAGAAGCTATGTGATCGTTCAGCAGACAGAAAAAATGTTGTCTCCCATTAAAAAAATTCGAAGACAGAAATCCGTTTTTAACATCTGGGAAAATTTTTGGTTCCGTGTCTGTCGGTCTATCTGTCACTCAATTTTGGGCGAACCATAATATCTTAATTTTGATTTTAATAAAATTTGGATGGTATGTCATAATTAGCCCATTGTTGGTCCCCCATAAGTTTCAACCTTCGCCCTTTTTTTCTCTTCACCTGCTCACAAACATACATTTTATTACACCTATATCTTCAAAAGAACTCATCTGATTTTTATAAAATTTGGATGGTGTGTCGCAAGTAGTCCGCAGATAGCCCCAGATTCATTTTAACTGTCTGCGCTCTTTAAATTTTGCTACATTTTTACTTTAATACATGTAAAAAATCAAAACAATGTTTGACGGATTTAAAAAACTGGGGGAAAATTAAATAAATTTGGCAAAAAAAAAATAGGCTGTAGAAGCATACAAATCATTAAAGTACACGGAATAGAACTCGAGGAAGCTATGTGCCACACTAATTAACTAACTAATTATGTATGTGCTAAAGGTGTGCAATAATGAACTCCTCTAGAAACATTCATTACACTTATCTTACTTATTTCAGAATTAAGTGATATACTACAGATGCTTTAAGCTCTGTTGAAAAACCAAGAAAGAGCAGCTTTAAAATCCGAATTGTTAAGTTGAAAATCCTCTTAAGGGGTAACTCTATTGTCTGTGAAATACTGAACTTAATTATCTTGGATGGGGTTAGTTCGATGTTGAGTGTTGTCGTGAATGAATGGAGTTAGTTACTAAGAGCTAAACTGATTTAAATGCAAGTTGCAGCCCGTGTGCTTAGATATTTACTCCTATATCCTTTCAATTTGGTATCTTGCTAAACATTTGTTTGTAAAGAATCACGTGCATCACTTCTTTTCATCTGTGCAAACGTGATTTATATAAAAACCAAGGGAAAGGTAGATAGAAACGGGTAATGATTGAAAAATTGAAATCAAAATAAGATTTTTACTTTCTCATAAAGTAGTGTAGATATAGAGAAAGTATTGTCATGGTTCGAAAAATAATTTTTGAGATTATGATTTATTTACACGTTTCAAGGTCCCCTGAGTCTAATAAAGTGATTTTTACCAAATGGCTGTCTGTTGTCTGTAGTCTGTGCATATTTAAGGAGTCTAAACCACACTGCCGATAACATTAAATTTTGTATACATATTTACAAAAATCATATTCTTAAGCGAAATCGAATGAATGAAGCTGTAAATTTAGAGGCGGTACCCTCAAAAACTCGTAGACATTTAAAAAAGAAAAAGGTCCTGACCCTTTCAATACGAACAAGAGGTTTTCCCTGGAAAAAACTAGTTTCCGATTTATTTATGACAGTAAAATTGATTTTGCTTCCGAGCTTACTGAAGGTAACGGAAGCTATGTGATCGTTCCGGAGAACGAAAATATTTTATGTCTCCGATTTCAAAAATTCCAACTCAGAAATCCGTTTCAGAACTCAGGGATCATTTTTGGTTCCGTGTCTGTCTGTTGGTCTGTCGTTCAATTTTTGCGAACCAACATATCTTAAAAACTACACGTCCGATTGTAATGAAATTTGTTTGGTAGATCATATTTAGCTCATTGTTGGTCCTATATAAGTTTGAACCTTCTGCGCTTATTTGTTTCTCTTCCACATGCTCACAAACATACATTTATTTACACCTATAGCTTCAAAAGTACTAATCTGATTTGTATGAAACTTTTATAGATTATCGAAAGTAACCCGCAGATAGCCCCAGATTAATTTGTACTGTCTGTGCTCTTTAAGATTTGCTAAATTGATAATTTAATTCATGTAACATAACAAACAATTTTGACAGATTATATATCGGGAGAAACAATTAAACAAATTAGACAATAATGACTTGTAAAAGCATAAAATAATTAAAGTATACGTGATAGGATGCGAGGAAGCTATGTGCACATAGCTTGTGAAGGAAGCTGTGTACACATAGCTTGTGAAGGAAGCTATGTGCACATAGCTTGTGAAGGAAGCTGTGTGCACACCAATTGGCAGTCTATTTTTTTTTTTTTTTTTTTTTTATTTATTTATTGGAAACAAAGTTTTAATCTAACCTTATAGTTATAAGTTGTTTTCCCAGGAAACATCTAGTTTCTTAGAAATAGCTAGTAAAGTGTGAGAGGATGAATTCGATTCTCCGCCGGGGGAAGTTTATGTATTCATGATAAATTTTGATATATTATGTTAAATAATATTTGAATGTTACCAGGAAAACTAGAAAAAAACTAATACATGGAAAACACTGGATGAAGTAATTATATATTCTCCTATATGAGGAAGTTTAGTGCTAGTTATATCGAATAGATTTTTTATGTTTTTTACAAATCTAATTACATAAAGTTTACTTCGGAAATAAATGATGAGGGATAATGTTACAGTTTTGCTGAAGTTACCCTTTGATCTTGACATACCTGTGTGTGTGTGTTCCTTTCAAGTAAAGTTCTACGAGTTGTTAATTATTCCATCCTGGTTAATTAATTCACTACACCCGATGTATCGTTCTTTGATTTACTCGACCTTACGCTTGTTTTTAACAAACAAAATTTACTAGTAAAAATAATTTCACTTGATACTTCAGCAAAAATCCCATTACAAATTTTGACTCCCCCCCCCCCCTCTCCCCCAAACCCGAAATTATAAAGTACATACGAATGAATGAAGTTTTACTAACGAGCTTTTAAAATATATTCCAGAGTATATTAAATCACATTTATTTATTTTTCTCTTTAATTCGCAGTTATTTAATAAAAAAAGTAATAAAAAAAGAGAAAAATAGAAAATTCAGGAATAAAAAATGTATTCAATATACAGAATAAATAGAGATTTGATGAATTAATATGCATTGAATAAATTTAAAAAATTGAATAGATTATTTCCTTGATCAGTGAGATAACGCTTTGACTTATTGATTACCCTAGCATTGATTTATATATATTTACTTTTACAAATAAAATGTTTCTTACGTTGCATTCTATTTTCTGAAAATGTTGTATTATTTCGAATTTTTGCTTATTTAATCTATATATATATATATATAAATATTACATATGTGTGTATGTTCTTTATACAAATCTACAGTTTTAGTCCGATCTCGACGAACATTTGCACACTTGACCTTCAAAGCATGGGGAAAATCACTGTCTACATGAATTTTCGAAATTTAAATTTTGGTACACAGGAGTACGGGGTCAAAGTAATGAATACTCTTCATGATGCATATCGTTGGAAATCTCATTTAAGAGTACAGTAATTGTTGTTATGTACAGTTTTGTCATATTTACATTTAGGAGGGGAGTAAAATGAAAAAATATAGCTATATATCTCAAATAAAGAGAATTTTGTCTGTATGAGGGTATGTCTTTTATACAAATCTACAGTTTTATACCAATTTGATGAATATTTACACACTTTTCCTTCAAAACAAGGTGAAGGTTCACTCCCTACATGAGATTACGAAATTAAAATTTTGGTACACAGGGGTACGGTGTACAAATGTCAAAGTAATGGATACCCTTCATGATGCATATCGTCGAAAAGCTCTTTAAGAGTACAGTAATTGGATATTTGCAAATTGTCATATCAAAAACGAGGGGTATAGAAATAAGTGGGAGGGATAGAATCTAGATATTGTCGCATAGTAAAATAATTTAAATGTTTCTTGATGGTAGTTTATGAACTTATCAAATTAAAATAACACTCCGTAGCGAAGCACGGGTATCTATCTAGTTTAAAATATTAAATACTTGGTGTTATTTTTAATGTATTTTGTTCATCTGATAAGTTTATTAACCACCGTTTAGAAACATAAAAGTTATTTTTCTCACTGAGAATATCTATAGATGCCACAGAATTCCTAATAACATACTAATTGAATGTTTACATACTAACTGTGGGGAGTTGAAATTTTACATACCTTATTCAATTGTACTTTTGACGATATTTATGAAGTTTTATTAAATTCGTTACGTTAGAACGTGAGATATCGGTTAAAACGTTGTTTTCTCTATTTTACTACGTTTTTATTAGCTTGCTTTCTTGTTTGTTTGTTTGTCCGGTACAAATCTGGCATTTGATTTCTAACCAACTTCCCGATTAGCTAGACATATGAAACTTTTAGCATAGCTCAGAACACGATGACAATGCATTATTTTAATACTTTTAGCCATCTTTCAGCAGAATTTAATTGGTTTTCAGCAAATTTTGCTGTGCGGAAAGTTAGTTCGGAAAAAATCCGTAATTTATTTTATTTGTTTTGCCATGTCCTATATTTACGCAATCTTCATTTTGACGGGTCTCAAATTTGTGATAGATAAACATTGAATGACAGCAAAACAGGAAATATCGATTATATTATTTATATTATTTCAAATATATCGATGGCAAGCTTTAGATTTGGTGTTAGGGAGATCCGTTGTACAAAGATTTGTCCTTTTTTAAGATCAGCTCTCTAGATGGTTGTCATTTATGTGAAGTAAATAAATTCGGAACTATTTTTTTTTTTTTCACTAACATTATATATTATATAACAATAACAATTATATTATCAACATTACATACGATTCAACAGAAAATTTAAAAACGTAGTATATAAAAAGTTCTTTTTATCTTGAAATGATTAAACATTTTGGTAAGCTAATAGTTTTAAAGATCTCTACTATGATGTTATAGAGCGGTGTCGCTGTTGATTTTACAAAAAGTTCGTTTCATGCCTATCTAGTAGGTGAGGATTGAATCTTTTCCCGTCCTGAAATTCCCATATTGCATTTAAAGCAAACGCTTACGCGAGCGTTGCGCGCGAATTCTTATAGATGGATAGTCCAAAGAACTTAGCCTGAGTATTAGTAAAAGAATTATTAATGCCAAATTTAAACTAAATCTGTCAACTTTTACTTTAGTTATTGTCGGACACGTAAACGTTACTGACTGACAGACAGACAGATAGGATGCATATTTTGTTGAATGTTAAAAGCTCGCTTCAATTAATTGAAGCGAGCGTAAGCGAGCTTCTTACATTCAACGAAATATGCATCTTGTCTGTCTGTCTGTCTGTCTGTCTGTCTGTGTGTAACGTTTACGCGTGTGACGATAACTTGAGTAAAAGTTGGCCGATTTAGTTGAAATTTGGTATACATGTTCCTCTTAGTAATACTCAGGCTAAGTTCGTTGGACAGCGTGATCCGCCCAAGAGTTCGCGCGCAATGCTCGCGTAAACGAGAGGTTCAAAAATTAAATTGCAATTTCAGGACGGGAAAAGATTCTATCATCATCTATTCGACGAGACGAACATTTTTTCCAAATAACATTTTTTAGTAAAACCAACAGCGACACCGCTATCAATTAATAAAGATCGCTACAACTATTAAAGCGGACCTAAACGTTTATAATAGAGAAAACAACCTTTTTACCGATATCTTACGTTCTAACGTAACGATTTTAATAAAACTTCATATACACCATCTAATGCACAATTGAAACAAGCATGCAAAATTTCAATTTGATACATGCTGTAGTTTTTTTGTAGCAGAGAAATACAATTTATAATAATTGAAAAAGAGATGTGTAGTTAGAGGAAAAGTAGGAATACGGGGTGGTTCCCTTACTACTAGCCGCTGTACTACTACCAGACCCACTATCTATCAACTCATCATGATTCATGATTATCTATTTTTTCAATATCCAATACATATTTATTACCATACGCTCGCTTCAATGATAGAGCCACGCGATGCCTAGTGTAACACTTTTACTTTTAACAAAAATGATTACCTAAATACAGACTTGTCGTTTGTTTAGGGTTTTTAACTAATTGAGCTCCTCTTCCCACCTTATAATAAAGACACGGTAGAGAAAAAATGAAAATACCTGCTTTGGATAATGTACTGTTAATAATTAGCGGAAGAACACTTCAAAAACATTTTGATTTTCTCTTCGTCAAAATGATTGATGTGAAAATAATTACTACAATATCTCCCTTTTGAACCATGTGGTAGCTTTGGTCTTTAATTTGAGAAAAAGCTTTTGTAAAATTACTTTAATTGACATATTTATAACTTTTTTAATAAATCAAATTTTCATTTCATTTACTGTATTAAAATTCTCTCGGAACTGTTATGTACAAATGAAGATATACTAGACATCGCGTGGCTCTTTCATTAAAGCGAGCGTAATAACATAAATATTAAATAATAGGAAAATAGTTAATCATGATGAGTTGATGTTTAAAGAGGATGATTGTAGTAAAGAGCCGTTTATTGATGGAACAGGACTATTCCTTTATTCTCACGCCCCGGCCTACTTCATTTAAACTATTATAAAATATTATATCACTTCACTACACAAAAACTTCTGCTTGTATCGGGTTGAAATTTTACATGACTGTTTCAATAAAACATAAGATGATTCCAGTAAAGTTTTATTAAATTCGATACGTTAGAGTTAGAACGTCAGAAATTGGGGAAAACATTGTTTTCTCTATTTTAAACGTTTAAGTCCGCTTTGATAGTTTTAACGATCTTCATCACTTCATAGCGTTGTCGCTGTTGGCTTTACTAAAAAAATGTATTTGAAAAAAATGGTCGCCTCATCAAATAGGTGATAATAAATTCTTTTCCTGAACTGAAATTCCAATTTTACTTTTGAAGCTTACGTTTACACGAGCATTTCACGCAAACTCTTAGACGGATGACGCTGTCCAACGAACTTAGCCTCAACATTAGGAAAACATCTATACCAAATTTCAACTAAATTTGTATTTTTTTTTTACTCAAGTTATCGTGAGACCCGTAATACGTTACTTACAAACAGACCGACAGAATGCATATTATTTTGTTAAATGTAAGAAGCTCGCTTCAATTATTATGATAAATAAATGACATTTTTTACCGTAATCACCCTTGTTCCGGATTCATATTGCGTATATAGTCCAAATGTTTTATATTTTTTTTCATCCGATTCACAAAAGTGTGTCAGCTAACACTGTTATACTACTTTTTTTTTCTTTATTAAAAATATCTAGCATGAGAACTAAATAACTATATCAGAATTATTTATATCTAAAAAATAGGGGAATTCTAATGATTTTGGAAGTGGTTGAAGTTCATATTGCACATAACTCCTGATTAATATTAATAGAATTTTTTTTGTTCGTAAAGTTATTTTCATAGTTTATTTAATAAGTATTTACTGTGTGGGTGATAAGGTATTTTATTATTATAGCTTTATAATAATTCTTCTAGAGTTACTTTTAAAGATATTTACAGAATACTGCTTAAGCAATCCAATTTACGTGAAATTGAAGGAAGAAGGATTTTAAATCGAGGATAATATGAGGATTTGATTTTCTTTGTTATATCAAACTTTTATCTTTGAATTGAATTCAATTATAATAGAATGAAAAGATTTTAAAATGTATCTTTTATTTTATTATTAATGTTCTAAATTGTCTTAAACACTTCTTCGGTCCTTTCTTCTGATATTTTTTATAGTCTATGTGCTACCCTAAGACCCTTTTTTGGTAGCATTGTCCCTTATTCTACAGATTTTAGACTGAAACAGCAGTAATCCTTGTTTTCTCAGGATGTTTAGTATCTATCTATAATCGTTATTCAAAGGTTTAGTTGACTAAACCTTTAGACCCAGGTGCCTGTAACTCTATGAATTCAACTAATGCCTACACATCCCTATACTAACACCTGCACCTTTTTCTAATCTCTGTATGATTCTGTGTAACGGTTAAAATCACATGTGTAATCGTAAACTCTAATAGTTGAATTTGTTTATAAAATACCTTTATATTCCTATACTAAATAACTGTTCAATTGAGTCATTTTCTTTTATTCTACCCACTTTATCCTTTTTTTTATTGTTAATAAAAATATTTTAGATTGCTTTGAATTATGGACAGTAAGTTTAGTGGATTATTATTTATAAGTGTTTATTACTACCTTTTATATACTAAGGCTTAGATAGCAAATTATGATTCGCTATTCCTTATTGTTTATAACAACACACACACACTTAGGTAACACTATGCTACCATAAATAGTATTATTCAAACAAGTTTATTTACTGGTTATTTTTACTGGTCTTATATTACTTTGCTTTGTAAGTTTCATCGCACACCTATTACCCCAATTTTGAACCACTTCCCGTCTTTCAATCTTCCCCAAATTTTGCACATGGAAACAATTTAGGTGAAGAATGGAGAAAAAAATAATTGTTGAAAATAAGACCAGTTTTTTAAAATAGTATTTTTATATTAATTGAAGCGAGCGTAAGCGAGCTTCTTACATTCAACGAAATAAGCATCTTGTCTGTCTGTAACGTTTACGTGTCCGACGATAACTTGAGTAAAAGTTGACCGATTTAGTTGAAATTTGGTATACATGATCCTTTTACTAATACTCAGGCTAAGTTCGTTGGACAGCGTGATCCGTCCAAGTGTTCGCGCGCAACGCTACCGTAAACGAGAGGTTCAAATATAAAATTGGAATTTAAGGACGGGAAAAGATTCTGTCATCACCGATTTGATGAGGCGAACATTTTTTTTGAAAAACCAACAGCGACACCGCTATGAATTAATAAAGATCATTAAAACTATAAAAGCGGACCTATACGTTTAAAGTAGAGAAAACAACGGTTTTACCGATATCTTACGTTCTAACGTAACGATTTTAATAAAACTATATATACATCGTGTAAAGTACAATTGAAACAGGCATGTAAAATTTCAACTTGATACAAGCAGAAGTATTTGCGTTGTGAAGTCCTACATTTTATAATAGTTAAAAAAGAGATGTGAGGAATAGTAAGAATGCGGGGTGGTTCCCTTACTGCTAGCCGCTTCCCTACTATCAACTGTTCATGATCCATGATTATCTATTTCTTCAATTTTCAATACACATATTTATTACAATACGCTCTTTTCAATGATGGGGCCACGCTAATTAAAGCAAATGAATGAGATAATGTGAAGAAAAAGTTATGAGATAGTTAAAGCTGTCCATCGCCACTTCTTATACAGGTATTCGCCAAATCTTCAAATAACATTTCAATCTACTAATAATTTGCATAAATTTAAAAGGACGAAACATTAAGGAAAATGTATTAAAATTTCAACAATCTTTTAAGAGCTTTGTACCATTAGTTTCTCAAGAGTCCAACGTCATACTTCTGAAGACATTAATTATATTTTATTTAAAGGGTCATTTATAATAGGATATTGTACAAGTATTCCCTCGTGTTCTAAGAAGTGTCTTGGATATTATCAATAAGCAAATATTTCTTGAAATAAAAGGTCCTGATAAGATGCTTAAAAAAGTAAGAATATTCAATTATCCTGTTCCTTGTTATATTAGAGGTCTCGAATTACTTTTTATACTTCTTCTTTTCTCCAGTTTCGTTACTTTACTTCTGACATCTAGCCTCAATTCAATTGAGCTTATGTCAAAAATCATTATTAATAACTTTTTTCCCCTTCTATTTTTTTTTTTCGAAATCCTTTTCTTACGTTTATTAGATTGCTACGTCACTTTCTTCTCAATTTTTAGAATAAAATTCTTGGAAATTTTTAATAACTTCACCCTTTTTTTTCGGACACATTTTATTCTTTTGATGACTGTAGATAGAGAAAATATTGTTATATTACTCCTAAAAATCGTACTTTTTTAAAAAAATAAATTAAATCTCTTTTATTGGTGTTAATTTAAAGGTAATTACTGAAGTTCAAATACTCATCTTAGAATTCTGCGCAGAACCCCAGATGGCAGACAAAAGCATACAAAAACCTCTTGACATATTTCATGAATTATTGGTCTGTGAATCTAATATTCATTAATGCTAATATGGTACCTAAAAATGAAAGAATCTATTAAAATCACTAGTTTAATTTAGTGAAGATAAAAATTGGTACAGTAGAACTTCGATAAGAAAAGAAGTGTCTCAAGGGGATTAGGGAAACAGTCTTGTTATCGAGGTGCTCTTTTTGTTGAGGGTCGTGTTGTTATCAAGGTTATTTTGGCTATTAGTCGTGTTATCGAGGTTTGAGGGCGGGGTTGTCAAGTCTAGACTTGTTCAAGGTCGACCCATTCTTGTATAGAGTCGCGTTATAGTGGTTGACTTCTCAAAACGACTTGTTATAGAGGTTCTGAGTTATGCTGTGAATTAGAAAAAATCCGTGTTATAGAGGTTTTTTGGATAATAATAGTCGCGTTATAGAGGTTAATTTAACATTATGTGTTATGGCAATCTCAAGGGGATTTGAAAATTCCACTTGTAATTGAGGTTGTCGTGTTATTGAGGGTCGTGTAAGCGAGGTTCTACTGTACTTACTTTTAATTAAAAGTAAAGTAAGCACAAAGTCAAAGTAGTAAAGTAGGCAAGTAGAGTAGTCGTTAAGTACTGCCGTAGTTGTGACGTTTAAAGTAGCTAGTCTAATTTGTTGCTATCTAATAAACCATTTTTACTTTTAACAAATTTGATATTACAGTCAATTAATTATAAAAATTTAAGCGTTTAAACGGTATTTGTAAGTATATATTTAAAAGTGTTATTATCTGTGTAGAACTGGAATATTCTTTAATTCATTCCGAGTGAATTTGCTTAAATAACTGTTGAATTAAATCTGCTATTACAATTTACGAGACATTACATTATTCCCTTAGCATTATTATCATTCTGAATTGTTATTTAGGTAGTAATAAAAGACTACGTTGCGCTTACATAATTGCACTTTAAAAAAAGTGAAATATTGTGTCAAATATAATTGATACTGTTTTTATGTTAATATTTTTTTTTTCTTTAAAAAAGGAAAACTTTTATTCTTTCTAAATGCTTTAGTAAGTACTATTTTTATTTTTTTGCTTCTATTATATGTCCATAATCCTATTATTGTTTTTCAGACACATGTAATTTTAAATTTTTATAATTGGAATTTTCGTTGTTCAACAGTGTTAATCATATTATAGTCCAGGAGATAGCGAGCAAATTGTGTCTGACTAACATCAAGCTAGAATTTTGTATACAAGTCAATCTTTTAGCGCCTTTTAAGAATATATGGTCGGCTAAGTTCGTCTGCGGGACATAGCTTGGCAATAGGCGTTTGAAAAAAAACAAACCGGTAGAGAGCGGCCATGTCTCACCAATTATGGTGGACAATGTGATTTTCATGATCCTGAGTACAGAATTAGTTAGTAGACCGAAAATCAGGTTGATGTTAGTTTGTCCCTTGACAGGTGACCACGTTGATTTTTAGTAATATTTGAATAACTAACCTGTCAAGTGTTAAAATAACATAGACTTGATTTTTTGTCTACTTACTAATTCTGCACTCAGGATCATGAAAATCACATTGTCCACCATAATTGGTGAGACATGGCTGCTCTCCACCGGTTTGTATTTTTCAAACGCCTATTGCCAAGCTATGTCCCGCAGACGAACTTAGCCGACCACATATTCTTAAAAGGCGCTAAAAGATTGACTTGTATACAAAATTCTAGCTTGATGTTAGTCAGACACACTTTTGCTCGCTATCTCCTGGACTATTATTGGCTTGAGTAATATAGTGGTCGTTTTAGTTAGCTTAGATATGTTCAGAGAATAGGCAAAGAAAATTCAGGGGCTAGATATTCCTTATAAACCCTTATAAAACGAAGTAGGTAAGGAGACCTCGAACGAGGTAAAAAAAAAATGCTGTAGTCTAGACTCTAGACGAGTTTCGGAATTATTCGTATGCAGGACAATAGTTGCTGTTCTGACAGTAACTATCTTATCAACTTCCTTTGTGTTGACAACTTGATGGGCGCTGTCTATGACACCACTCTCACACTATCTCGATTAAAAGGATAGTTGAGAGTACTCTCGTGGTATCCAAAGCACTCTTGCGGAAGTCGCAAGAACTAAATTTAGGCATTTTCATTTTCGCTCATATTCATCATATGTTGTTACATACGAGTTAATTTATTCTTGGAATTCAAATCTCTAGTCTTAGAGTTATATATAATAGAGTTAATTTCTAATTAATTCTTCTTAATTATATTTTAATGATTTCATCAATGACAGCAAATGCTGCTGCTAGTGCTGGTCATGTTGGATATCGCCACTGTCACAATAGACTTTTAAATGCGTGTAGACTGTACGCTTTTCTTGATAGTACTATTGAGATGACTGACATGATTGTTTTCTCAAAAGTGTTCCATCGCCGTTTGAAAATGCTTAAGCGTGATGCCATGGAGATTTGTAGACGAGGATAGGATCGACTTATCACCTCAAAACGGAAAATGTATTTCTCCAAGAAAGCTGCATCGTACAGACCACATACCTAAATGTGTCATCAGGAATACGTGTATGATTGATACGTTGAAGCATTAACAGTCTTGATTATTATCACTTATTTTTATAGTAGTTAATTGTTTTAGATCAATTATATGCACAGAATGCTTAGTGTTGCTTACTTTTTATTATTATTATTGAATTGTGCCAAATAAATTTTCATAGATATTAGTGCACGCACATTTTTATGTCACCATTGTAATGTCAGAAGTGATGATCACCAATGTGTGATCAAATTGGCTAACCATGGGTTAGCCATTTTGTCAGTGGGTGTTGGAAGATCGAGTGAGATTGTGTGATGACTTAGGTTTACGTTCACTCTCAAACCAGGTGACATCTTCATTTTGTAAATCACTTGCCGCCTACTTTACGATTTGAAGATTGTTCGTTGTTTATTTATTTATTTTTGTTTGTTTTTAGATCATTGTCTTAAATGTTCCTAGTTTGTCGTAGTTGTTTTTGCCTCATTTATTTCAAGTAGTACAAGTTTGTCTTGATTTTATTCTTTGAGTAGATTCCCAATACAAATGCTTAGTTTTGAAAAGTAATATTACATATTATAAGCTTGAACCTTAAATGCTATTGTTCTTGGATATTAGTGCAGGAGTCTCCAAACTACGGCCCGCGGGTCAAATCTTGCTCGTGAAACGACTTTATCCGGCCCACTGCACCACGAAAAAAGTTATGAAATGCACCTAAAAAATGCAAAGTTAAACGTTCTCCATAAGCAAATGCCATTTCAAACCTCCAAAAAGATCTTCACGAGTCTTATTCACTTTTTTTATGGCCGAAATGGATAGTGCTTGTCCAGATATTGCCTACCATTGTTAAAGTCCGATGGCTGAATGTTGCTTCATCCGGCCCGCTATAGCCTATCTTATTCAGATTCAGCCCTTCGACCAAAAATATTGGAGACCCCTGTATTAGTGCATGCTCGTTTTAGTGTCTATTACTAAAATAATAAAAGTTATCTTTATAATCAAGGTGATGTTGCTCTACAAGTTGTGAATCGGCCATTCAGTCACTGGATGCTGGAAGACCAACTAAGTGATTTTGTGTAATGAGCAAAAATTACTATATGGTCTCCCGGCATTCGTTGAGCCCATTTTCGTCTAACTTCGTACCTTTTCGTCGCTGATGACAGATTTATCATAAAAGTTGGTTTCTCCAAACTGTTAAAAGGTTATTTTTAGTCTTTATGGTTGTTTCGTTTCACTCATTGCTCGTTTTCTAGCCACTCTTTGAATGCTGTTTTTTGTTTTCATCATTATTTTTTTAAAAGTAGATGATAATTTAAACTCTTCGAGTTGTATTGCGTAGAATGTTAAACATTAGAACGTAGTATTACATAAAGGGTTGAAACTTAAATGATGTTGCACTATATTTTTTACTTGAGCACATTTGTTTTTCAAAAAATGTGATTTTAAAAGGTGGTGTTACTGAACATAAATGCGGTTAATTGGCCATTTTGTCAGTTGATGTTGGAAGACCAATTCGTGACTTTGTGTGATGATTTAAGGTTGCGGTTTTGTCTGCCTTCATCCGCTGAATCTATTTGCATCTTTCTTCTCTTCAATCTGATGATGATGATGACCTCTTGATAAAATTTGGTTTTACCTAACCAGAAATTGTTTGTTTTTTGACGAACTCTTAGCTTGTTATCTTGATTGTTTTTACGCTTTATGTTTCTCACTTTAATAATTATTTTTATTTAATTCTTAATTACACCCCTTAAAACTGGAAAGTATAAAAAGCAATTACTTTTCAGTGCACGCTTAATTTTGATTTTTACGAATTGAAAGGGGGATATACTTCAACAATCCGTACAACTGACTATTTTGTCAGTGGACGTTGGAAGACCACTTCGCGACTTTGTGTATTGGTTTAAGGTTGCGGTTTTGTCTTCCTGTGTCCGCTGTTTCAAACTTGATCCATTTTTAGACGCCGATGACAGCTTGAAGATAAAATAAGTTTCGTTTAAGTTTCATTTATTGATTTTGTCGTAAAATGTATTTTTTTTTTTTTTTTAATATAGCACGTTATCTGATTGCTCTATTTTGTTTTTAGTTTTCTTGATTATCACTTTTTGGTAATAGTTTATTGCCTTGAAGAAACTTTTCTTAAAATTATGTTGGCAAGATTGCACTTGTTTTGTTTTTGCTTTTTCATTTTGATGATCTTTTCTATTGTGATTGTTTACTTCTTTCTGTTGCAGCTTGAAGATGAATTAAGTTTCGTTTAAGTTTCATTTACTGATTTTGACATAAAATGTATTATTTTTTTAATATAGCATGTTGTCTGAATTACTCTATTTTTCTTAATTATCACTTTTTTTGTGATAGTTCATTGTCTTGAAGAAACTTTTTTTTTTTTTAATTACGTTGGCTAGATTATTGCACCTGTGTTGTTTTTGCTTTTTTATTTTTATGTTATTTTCTATTGTGATTGTTTTATTTCTTTCTGTCGTAAGCTAGTTAAATATATTGTAGCAACTAGATATTTCTGCACGATAATTTCAGTATTTAACATGGAAATAATGATGATTGATTCGACCGGCTGACCATATCATCAGTGGGTGTTGGAAGACTAAATTGTGTGACTTTTATGATGAAATAGGCTTACAGTTTTGTCTACCCTCATCCGCTGAATTTAAATTCATCTTACTTCTCTCTCAGACGCAGATCACAGTTTACATTGTAAGTCTTTCGTTTAAATGTATAAAGTTTCTTGCTGCAATAGTTTGTTGTTTTGTGTCTAGCTTTTTTATTTTATGTCATAAATTTAGTTATACTTTGATTATTGCCATTGGTAGCTTCTTATATTTATTTGGAAATAGTGGTTCATTATGAAGGGTTATTAGTAACCTATCAAATTCCATAATAGTCTAAATTAATTTTGTTTAGACATTTTTAAACTTAGATTAGTGTTCTTTTGTTGTAGAATAAATCTTGGTGTATTAAATGTTTATTTTAATTTTTCTTCTTTTGAATGGTTAAAATGGTTCAATGTCTTGAATGTTACTATGGTTAAACATGAAGCATTCATTATCTGTGTAGTTAATATTTAGTTATTTAATGTGTAGCTATGGTTAGTACTAACTATAATATTTTAAAAACATAGTTAGCATCCGCATCATCAAATTCAGAGAGTGATGTTCAATATCATCACTTGGTTGCCATTTTTTATATCAGTGGATGAAGGAAGACTGATCAGTGAACTTGTGTGATGATTTAAGTTTACTGCTTTGTCCACCTTCATCAGCTGTGTCCAAGTTCATCCTTATCTTCTATCTACTATTCTGATGACGGCTTAGTTAAGATCCTGGAGGTATGGTTTTAATTTGTAATTAAAAGCACCTCTTATTGACTGTCAGTAGTTTTTTTTTTTTTTTTTTTCAATTTGTAAAAGCAAACACCTCTTTTTGATTTGTAGTAATTGACGCTACTTTTGTTATTCATTATTCCATGCATATATCTTGGTGTATATTAGTTTGCGTTTTGTTTTTAGATGTAGAATTTCTTGCACCTATTTTGAGTTATAGTAGTTTTTTTATTACCAATATATTTATCTAAGTATTAGTAATTGTATGAATTGCTATTAATTTTTTAATTACATGCTTCTTTTTAGGGTTTCGTTGGTAAAACCAAAAAAAAGAAACCCTTATAGTTCCGTTTCTGCGTCTGTCTGTCTGTCTGTCTTTCTGTCACTCTGTACGGATCCAATAACTTTTGAATCAAAGGAGATAAAAACATGAAACTTTCCAGTATTAAAGATCGTTTTGACGCGCACACAGGAAAAATAAAGCGAACTCAAAATTATCAGCTATTTAAATCCAAAATGGCGGATAATTCACGTCACGCGAAAAAAGTATTTTTTAAAAGTTTTGAGTGGGGTATCAAATGAAAGGTATTGAAGTTTAGATAACAAAAATATTTTCCATGCCTTTTTGTCAAAAAACATCAAAATTTTGCGTGTCCCCACAAGGAACCCCTTTTTACGTGAGACTTCACGCACAACCATTTTTTTCAAATTATATTAGTGTTTTGCAGTCTGTGGGCCTTGATCATCTGACGGCTAGGCATATGCGAACTTTATTAAGAATAATATACTCTTCATTGTTAAACTGTTTCGCAGTACATAATATATCAGACAGATGAAAGGGTTCAGCTTCGACCTGAGTAAAGCTCGCTCTACCTCTCTTCCTTACGAGCCCTTTCCATTACCTACTCAAGGATTTCCTGGTACCCAAGAAACTCTATTTCTATTTACATAGCACTACGCTCCTATAGAGACTGAGGTTTTCTACTACCTTATGTTGTGGTCATGAGAATTCCCTCATGATAGAAAATGTCATGCTAGGTTTATCGCAGAAACCACAGTTTTGTAAGACTATAAAATACTAGGTTGGTTCATTGTATTGGATTAAAACCCCATTTTCAATTCCATGTCTCTCTTAAAGTAGTCTCCTAATTGGTGTGGCACATAGCTTCCTCGTATCACGTAATTTATTGATTTTATGCTTTTACAATCCAATATTGTCTTATTTATTTGTTTTTCCCTTTTTTTTCTTTTTTTTAAATATTGATTTTTACATGAATGAGTGGTTTTAAAATGGGAGGCGTTTGTCGCGGTCGCGTGCGACGGGCCGCGTCCCATTGTGTGCTATACATTTTGGTCTTCGGCATCACATAAAAAACATCACCGATACAAAAAAAAACATAACTGTCGGCGACATACGTCGCCCGTTGTGTACATGTACTATGACTGTAACATGTATTGTGCGCAGATGGTTGAAATTAGCTTGTGGCTATCTGCGAGCTACTCTCCACTTACCATTTCATAAACATGAGATGAGTACTTCGGAAGATTTAGGTGTAAATAAATGTATGATTGTGCGCATAAATGAATAGGCGCAGTAAGTTAAAACTTATATGGGAAAAACAATGGGGTAATCATAACCTACCGTCCAAATTTTATTAAAATCGGGCGATTAGTTTTTAAGATGTGTTAGTTCGCCACAAATTAAGCCACACACAGTCATGGGTTTAAAAATGTTCCCTGATTACTGGAAACGGATTTCTGCTTTGGAATTTTTGAAATTGGAGATATAAAAAATGTTTGCCAGATCATTCCATTACCTTCGGTGAGCTCGGAATCAAAAAAGGATATTTCTTGAACTAGATAGTGGTATATACAAATACACTAATATTCTTTTTCCGTGGTAGGCTGTGAAATAGTAACTTTTGAGCCTAAAAAGCATAGCTGAAATCCATTTTTTCATTACGTGGACTTAAAAAATATTTTTTTCCGTGGTAGGCTGTGAAATAGTAACTTTAGAGCCTATAAAACATAGCTAAAATCCATTTTTTCATTACGTGGACTTAAAAAATCTTTTGCTTCCGAGCTTACCGAAGGTAACGGAAGCTATGTGATCGTTCTGAAGAACGAAAAAATTTTAGGTCTCCGATTTCAAAAATTCCAAGACAGAAATCCGTTTCAGACATCAGGGAACATTTTTGGTTCCGTGTCTGTCTGTCGGTCTGTCGGTCTGTCGGTCTGTCGGTCTGTCGGTCTGTCGTTCAATTTTTGCGAACCACCATATCTTAAAAACTACACGTCCAATTTTAATGAAATTTGGATGGTAGGTCATAATTAGCCCATTGTTGGTCCCATATAAGTTTCAACCTTCTGCGCTTATTTGTTTGTCATCCACATGCTCACAAACATACATTTATTTACAGCTATATCTTTAAGACTAATCATCTGATTTTGATGAAATTTTTATGGTTTGTCGAAAGTAGCCTGCAGATAACACCTGCCTAATTTCAACCTTTTGAGCACTTTAAATCGTAATAAATTAATATGTCTTATATTATAAAGCCGCATGGCTAACTGACTCACTGACTGATATTAATGTTCACCCACTTCCAGAAGAGCTAGAGACTTGTGGTTTGCGCTATTCGACGCGCAACGTCCATATTGTGGACCAAAATAATTATACAAAGTTCACTTTTCCCCCTCCTTCCACCCTTAAAAAAATAAAAATAGGTGACTTGATTTTTAAGCTGGTTTAGGGGCTTATTGCGGCTAAACGGTAAGTCGTATTAGAAAATGGATAGCACAAGTGGTGACTGATTTTAAAAGATCTACAACTTTAGTCCTATGAGTATTTGTCGTATCATCATCGGTTGTACCCTAGATGGTGATAATTTTGTTATTTTTTGGTTTTATTTTTTTCCATTTTTGTCTTTGAATGGCCATAGTTTCTATAATAGTTGGCCGATTTTATTTCTGATTGCAGCGATTGAATCTCACACTAATGCTCTTTAAATTGAGTATATTTTATTTCATTAGTTCATCTTACTTGCTGAGAACATGAGAGTAAACTTTTTCCTGTGCGCCGTGTCACGTGACCACTTTTTTTTGTTTCTAATATTGTGTCGTATATCATTTTAAAGGCCTTGATATGTACATTAAAGCTATTTTATTTGTTGATTTTTTAAAAATGTTGTACGTATACTTTTGTACCGATTTATAATTTTGTTGTAGGTTTAAGGGTTTAAATACTTTTTTGATATTAGGTTTTTTATTTATATGCATTTATTACTTAAATGAATGCCCTTTTGTATTGTTTGTTTTTTAAAAATTTAACTTTGGTACCTCAGAGTACAGGGGTACAAATGTTAAAATTAATCTTTTATAATATGATGTATATCGTATAATAGCTCTTGCATAGTAGATTAATTTTTGTTATATTCTATTTTGGGTTATTTTTAGTTTTGAGGAGAGTAAAATAAAAAAAAACGGTTTATACAGCGGTTTCTACGATTTGGTTGCTGTTTTATATTTGTTTATTAAATTAATGATATGTGCGCTAACTTTTGGTGCTTGTTGGAGGCTTTTTTTCTCCAACAAATGTTTAAATTTTTTCATATTATTAAATATTTACTGGAACAGTGCCGCACCGTTCCAACTTTTTGATTATTTTTATCGAGGTATTTTTCCAAATTTGGTCTTTTCTTTGCGAGGAAGCTATGTGCCACATTAATTGGCAGAGTATTTTTATTACTCCTAGCTGTAAAGAAAAAATCTTTTACGTCCTAGGAACTAAAAGATTTTTTATGTCTGGCGGGTAGTTGTCATAACTTCCGTTAGTAGTGCTGCAGTCTTTGTAGAAATGCTTCTAGTACGATTAAAATCCGCTAGATGTCAATGCGTTTTTTTTATATTTTCTTATAGTGTAACCTCTTTTTAAGGTTTCTTTTTTTAAGTCTAATATTTGTTATTATTATATATTGATTAGTGATTAATATTTATTGTTTTTTCATTGTCTGCTACCTCGGAAAAAATAGCATATGCTACGCGACTGTGAAGTGTTTTTTCTTTACCTTGGCAATATTTACTGTCTCGCTTCGCTCGACAGTAAATGTAATTGCCGCGGTAAAGAAAATACTCACTTCACAGTCTAGTAACATAATATACTATTTATTACTCCTAAGCTGTATTGAAAAATTAGTTTACCTCCTAGGAGGTAAAAATGTTTTTTCGTACCACGGGTAGTTATCAAAGCTACAGTTTCTAGCTCTACAATCTTTGTAAAACTGCTTCTTAGTACGATTAAAATCCAGTAGATGTCAATGCGTTTTATTTATCTTTTTTTTATAGTGTAACCCCTTTAAGGTTTCTTTTTCTCAAAATCTTAAGTATGTAATAATATTTTTTATAATTATATTGATTAATATTTAATGTTTTTTTCATTGTCTGCTACCTCGGAAAAAATAGCATATGCTACACGATTGTGAAGTGTTTCTTCTTTACCTTGGCAATAATTTCCGCGGTAAAGAAAAAACTCACTTCACAGCCTAGTAACATAATATACTATTTTATGATTTTTTTAAAGCTACGAAATTAATTTTGTGCTTTTATTAAGCTTGAGACAGCTCTTTAAACATTAGAGAATTTTCGGTCCGAAGAACGTGACATATTTGTTATAAAATATATCTTTTATGAAAGTTTTTGTAATATCTTGTGTAAAGATACATTCAGCGCACGTTCGACAGCTCCGAGTTATCCGTGTGGAAATAAAATCGCACTGTTATTGTGGGCCGCCCCTTTGGCCTTCTTGAAGGGTAGTGAGTCTAGTGAGTCACTCCACGCAAAGTTAGTAACCAAAAACCCACTAAACTCGATTTCCTGACCTTCGTATTATGTATATCCTCAAACGGGAATACAAACTGTCATCTAATGCAATACGGTGTGATACAAATTTTAGCTCTTCTTGCCTCGTGGGTTAGTAAAATACGGACAGCAATTTCCCCAGTTAAATTCCATCAGTACCTTGTTGACCAAATAAGAGCCAACTACAATATAACTTTACATATTATCTGTTATGTTTTCAATCGTAAATCTTAATTTAGTGTTTTCAATAAATGTGAATTTATGCTGCCGATATATATATATATATATATATATATATATATATATATATATATATATATATATATATATATATATATATATATATATATATATATATATATATATATATATATATATATATTATATAATTTTTTTTTTTAAATTTATTAATATATACGCGTAAAAATACGAATTAATTAAGTTGAAAATCTGTAATGAGTTTCATACATTTTTTTCAACTTCTTCACTACCTATGGTAGGAAAAGTATTATTTTTACCCAAAACATTGTTTTCGAGATTTCAACGGAATTATCCGTTTTGGGTGTTTTTAAGCCTTCCTGAGTGGTTTTCATCATAACGTCTGTATGTATGTGTGTTGTCATCGTAGCGCCCAAGGTATTTAACCTAGAGAGTTGAAACTTGACAGAAAAAGCAGTCCTTACTGGTGCCGCCCGGAAATTCAACTTTTTCCGCCATCTTGAACCTAGATTGCTGAGTCAAAAAAATCAAAAATGGTCCTGATCGAGTTGAAATTTAACACGAATGTACCTCTATGTATGACAAATAAGTCCACCAAATTTCTTTGTGATATTGGCCGCCATTTTGAAGTTATCAATTTTTTAATTTTGAAACTTTAACGCTAAATAATACTGAAAGTATAAATACATTTTTGACATATAACATATCGTAGGAACCGGAAAACATTAAGGTACAAATATAAAAAAACCCGATGAAATTCCATTAATTAGTTTAAAAGTTATAAGTGAATATAATTATTTATTAGTGCGATAATTTTGATGACGTCAAAGTTTGTTTACATATCTGTCAAAATACCGCCAAAATTCAAATAATTGAATAAATGATATAAAATAAATAAAAATAATGTATAAACATTATTTAAAGAGGCCACTTTAGTGGACTCCGATGTGAGGAAAAGTTCCGAGGTACCCCGTACCCGATATTTTTTTTTTTTTTTTTTAATTACTTCTTCCAGCTTAATCGTCGTATAATAAAACGACTTAAAAGGGGGGCAAATACAAAATTACAGGAAAATCCGAGAAATTAAGAATGGGAGGATGTCTCTATCTCATTCGATGTCTATATGTTATTGTACCCTTTCCTTTTTCACTCACTCTACTTGCATTCCTTACAAAACCTTTTTTTAATAATATAGAAAGATACACTTTAATATTTATAAATTATAGATTCTAATCTTCTTTATATCAACTTAACTCGCATTAGACTTATTAGTGATTATATGTTTTAATGATATTCTCTTCTATCAATGCTGATATATTCCTAGACGTTAAATGGTTAATTTTGTTGCTTAGCCCTCTAAGTTGTCCCCAAAATCTTTTAAATTATATATTGTTGGCCGTACTAAAACATCATCATAGTTTCAGAGTTAGGCAAGTTAGTTAAAATGGTTGTGGTTGGTGTACAAAATAATGTTTAGAGACTCTAAAACTTTATTTAGTACTTCATCAAGAAACTTTCAAAGTTTCACCAGGTGCTTAGATAAGTCAAGTTTGGAAGTGTTTGCTTTAATGTGTCTCTAAATTTCCTGTACTATATATTTTCACGAATATTCCCGTAATGTCTTAAGGTTTTTAAATAATTTTCTTTATGCTTTATTTTATTTGCACGAAAGTAGTAATCTAAATTCGACATCATAGAAATATGTGTATAGTTATCACGGAGTATGATATTAAGGTAAAAGGTTTTCTAAAAAAAAAAAAAAAAATGCGTTTGGTGTCGCGGGACACCTGGTCCGAGGTTCGTTCCGAAGGAACGAAGGTCCTTACGCTTTTAAATTAATATAAATTATAAAATCACAGCGGAGTAAGAAAAGAGACAAAATTAAAAGTAACTAAGTATTTGTACTATTGGAGTTAAGGCATGATTAAAAGAAAAGCTTTTTATTATCTTTGAAGCGAGTGTCTTTCAATAAACAATTTATTGTATATTGAGAAAAAAAAGTTAATTATGATGAATTTATAGTTAAAGCAGATGGTTGTAGAGAGGAAAAAGAACTGTCCCCTCAGACTCCGCCCTATGTCTCATTGAATAGATGAAGTTCGATTTTTCCCCCGACCTAAAATTCCAATTTTAAATTTAAAGTTCACGTTTACGCGGGCATTGCTCGTGAACGCTTGGACGGATAACGTTGTCCAACGAACTCGTCCTGGGCATTGGTAAAATGAACATGTCTACCAAATTACATCAAAGTCGGTCGACATTTACTCAAGTTATCGTCGCACGTTTCATAATTCGCGGACACACAGACCGACAGACAGACAGACAGACAGACAGACACGAGACCAAAAATGTTCCCTGATGTCTGAAACGGATTTCTGTCTTGGAATTTTTGAAATCGGAGGCATAAAAGTTTTTCGTTCTCAAAAGTGAACACAATGCTTCCGTTACCTTCGGTAAGCTCGGAAGCAAAATAAAGCATATTTATTTTAGTTGAAGGATATTAATTAATTTCAATGATGTTCTAAATGAAAACAAATTTATCATTATAATTTTCTGAGAATTAACTTATTTGTATTCTTCAATCCTGACCCCTTTCTTGTTGAAGTTTTCCGTGTTCAATTTATTCTTTAATAATCTCTTTTTTATTTAATTTCTTTTGTCTTGTAATAATTTAATAATTAGTTTGCTATACATCTTGTTCTCTACATCTTGAATGTAATAATAAAGAAGAAAGCTTTTATTCATTCGAAGATCATTTTTAATTATTAGAAGTTGACTTTATTTTTATTATTTTAAGGGAATATATATGATATGCTTTATAAAATTGTTTAATTGCTCACTTTGTTCTTTTGCTTTAATCTATTGTGTTGGCTCAAGTTTTATTTTTTTATATTCTTAATTGTACTTATTATTATTAATTGCTTTTACAAATTTATATATATATATATGTATATATATATATATATATATATATATATATATATATATATATATATATATATATATAAAGCTTCTTGTGACCTTTTTTCTTTTTTTTATTAACTTATCATTTTGCTTCCGAGCTTACCGAAGGTAACGGAAGCATCGTGATCACTTTTAGAACGAAAAACTTTTATGTCTCCGATTTTAAAAATTCCAAGACAGAAATCCGTTTCAGACATCAGGGAACATTTTAGGTCTCGTGTCTGTCTGTCTGTTTGTCTGTCGGTCTGTGTGTCCGCGAATTATGAAACGTGCGTCGATAACTTGAGTAAATGTCTACCAATTTTGATGAAATTTGGTAGACATGTTCATTTTACCAATACCCAGGACGAGTTCGTTGGACAACGTTATCCGTCCAAGCGGTCACGAACAACGCTCGCGTAAATGTGAACTTCAAATTTAAAATTGGAATTTTAGGTCGGGGAAAAAATCTAACTTCATCTATTCAATGAGACAAACATTTTTTTAAATACAATTTTTTAGTAAAACCAACTGCGACACCGCTATGAAGTGTTAAAGAACAGCTAAAACTATATTTTAATAGTTCTTACACAATAAACAATATAACAATAAACTAATATAACAATATAGTACATGATAAGATGCGAGGAAGCTATGTGCCACACTAATTGGCAGTCTATTTAGTCATTGTCTTCCATTTATTTTGAGTTATATAGCGAATGATTTTATTATTATTAGTGTAAAATAATTTACCGAGTAATATACAGGCAGTTACAAATACATAAAATTAAAAATCGAAGATTCCAGATCAAGATCTAGTGTTGAACAAATAATGCTTGCTTTATGACCTTGTTAGTGAGTTACCCGGCTCGTAAGTTAGATAGAGAAGGCCAAGCTTCATTTTTGATTAAGATAAATTCAGCGACCAATTTAACCAGTTAACGGCTAACAAATGAACAGAAAAGGAAGGGACTCAATAATCGTCCTTTCGATGCTTTTAACTTCAAACTATCAACCTCATAAACGTTATAAATATATAATACAGAAAAACCGCATCTTTAAATAATGTATGAGTCTCTTCAATATGTTACAATTTGCTCTTTCAGGACTTTCCTATTTTCACTACTTTTAATTTCAGATTTTGCTACTTCAATACTTTTCTTTTTTAGTTAAGATTTTAATGTAGGACTAAAGTTGATTAAGGTACTTGTTTAACAACAGTTGGATGGTCTAAAATAGCTTTCAGAGTTTATTTTGTTATAAAATATTATCAAAGACGAAATGAACGAACACTATTTAAAATAATATAAAATTAAAAGAACTTTTTACTACGTTTTTATTAGCTTGCTTTTTTGTTTGTTTGTTTGTTTGTCCAGTACAAATCTTGCAATCGATTTCTAACTAACTTCCCGAATAGCTAGACATTTTGAAACTTTTAGAATAGCTCATAACACGATGACAATGCAATATTTTAATACTTTTAGCCATCTTTCAGCAGAATTTAATTCATTTTCAGCAAATTTTGCAGTATGGAAAGTTAGTTCGGAATAAAAGTTATTTTATTTGTTTTAACATGTCCCATATTTACAATCTTCATTCTTTACGGGTTTCAAATTTGTATTTGAAATAGGGGTGTAATAAATCCGGGTTTCCATTTTTATCTATTGAATAAGCAATAAATCAAATAAAACATCACTATAAAATATTAAATAAAATGATAACGTCTAAGAATGTGGTTTTACAATTAAACTTTATGTTTAAGTTTGTTTTGCTAGTTGTTAATGTTACTTACAATTATTTATTTGTTTTATGAAAATTTCTTTTATGATGAAAATTTATTTTATTTGTTTTATGAAAAAAGTTCTTAGCGCTATAAGACACTAAGAATAAAATTTATTGAAAATTCGATTAAACTAATAAATAATGTTATCCACCTGTAAAGAAATATGTTTAAAAAATAAAATCATTACAAACAAATACATATTAATTTAAAGGTAGTAAATATATATATATATATATATATATATATATATATATATATATATATATATATATATATATATATATATATATATATATATATATATTTAGTGCCTGAAAAAAAATATATTATATATTTTTTTCATTAATTGTTTGATATATTATGAGTCTATCTATATTCTGACCAGAGGATAAACGTGCAGAAAATGCAAAATATGGAAGAAAGGACTGTGTATAGCTAAAGCTGTTATTTCAATGTTATACAATGAAAATGTGTGACAAAATTCATACTTCTCTGTGTATTTTTTGGATTATTGAATGGGATTTTTTAACTTCCCTTGTGTCAGTTTATCAGCTGAACCTTTTGAGCCTGAAAATAGAAGGGGCCTTAAGATGTCGGCTCTGTAGAAAAGCAATTCTAGAGATTAGACCTGTGGGGGATTTTCCTTTATATCGGGACAAATTTGAATAGAAAACTTCTTATCGAGCTGACTATTTATACGGGATAAATTTTAACTCTCTCTAGAGGGAATTCGTTGATCACCCAAAAGCGGCAACATCTAAATGGTTCACTTTTCTTTTTTTGTACTAGCTATAAGTGAGAATTTCTTTTAAAGATTATACTTATCTCTTAACTATAGGTTTTTACTTTTTAAATGAAATTTAAGATAAAACTAAAGTTTAATTCTTTTATCCAGTGGTTTAGCTAAGAAAAACACAATTGTGTATATTCTAGAGGTTTTAAATAAAATATACTAGAAGACAATTTTACAAAAGAGAGATATTGGTGTTCAAGAATATGGAATTTAGTATTCTGTTTTTCTTTTTCTTCATTTTACTATACATATTTTTTTTTTTTTATAAGATTATGCATTTAATCTGACTTTTATCCAGAAAATAATTTCTTAAATAACAGTTTTTAAGGACTTCGCCTTAAAAATTACATTAATAATGTAATTGTTTTTTTGTTTTTTAATTTTTATAAACCTAAAGATTTGCTTTTGAGCTTACCGAAGGTAACAGAAGCTTTGTGTTCGTACTGAAGAATTTTTTTTTTATGCCTCCGAATTCAAAACTTCCTACACAGAAATCTGTTTCTGATATCAAGAAAAAATGTTGGTCCGTGTATGTTAGACTGTAAGTCTGTCGTTCAACATTTTTGCGTACCAACAAGCAGCTCCCCCCCCCCCCCCCCCAAAAAAAAATAATGTACAACTAATAATAAAAAAATCTCCGCGCGCCAAGTAACCACAACTGTTTTAGAACTTATTCGTTAGAAAATGTTATGTTGATGCTTACTGGAGTACAACATCTTACTGTAAGTCATGGGTGACGTCTTCAGTTAATTATTGGGGGTATATATGGCGGGGGGTCCGGGAGCCCTTCCCGCGGAATATTTTGAAAATATGACCTCCCAAAACAGCGCTTTCATGCATTTCTGAGGTGAAATTGAATACGAGGTGAATTTAAAAAATATGTAGATATTAAAAACAAAATACAGCGGTATTTTGTTTTTACTCTATTTGGTCTGGGGGAGGGGGGGGGGGGGGCACGTGCCCCCTGTGGCCCCCCTGGATACGCCACTGGGTTCACAGTCACAGCTAGCAGATCGAAACGGGTATCCCTCTGTATAGATAACAATATATTCATGTTTTCTGGCATCTAGGACCGAAATTATATGAAAAAGTTAGTCTGAGATGTCTCGGACCGATTTTTTCTTATATATATATATATATATAATTTTTTTTTTTTTTTTTTTTTCCGAATTACAATAGAATCAATCAAAGATATTCAGAGTTGGATTCAATAGAAATCTATTTGATTTCGCTTCCTTTTTTAAATCAAGATTTTTGCTTCAGATTTTCTTTAAAAAAAGAATAAAACCATTAGTTTTTCCCTGCTTTGAATCGATCGACTTTATCCATCAGATACACGTCTCATGGGACTTCCCGATTTTTTTTTCTTTTTCAATCCTTTCACTTCAAAATATTCAAATAAATTCTACATTCACTCCTTTTAGCGAATTTCCAGTGGAAAAAAAACTACTGGCTTTAACTGGGCCGATATTGTCGAAATTTGGCGTACATGTTTAGATAAATCATACCCCGAGGCGAAATCGAGAAATTGAATTTTAGCTCCAAATTTGGGGTCGCTACCCCCAAAAAAATTATTTCTCGAAAACGGTTCCTACGATTTTGATTAAAAATTTCTAAAATGTAGTCCATTTAAATACGAATCTAACGATATAAGCCGTTTTCCCGGTAAAAATCTAGTTCCTGAGAAAATATAGCTTTAAACGCGGGGGGAGAGAGGCCGGGTTCGATCCCTGCTCAGGAGATGTTATTTTCATGATACATTTTGGTGAAATGTTCAATAATAATTAAATTTACATACGAAAACTATAATAAATTGAAAACACTGTTCCAAGTAATTATGAACTCGTATGTATGAAAAAGTTTTTTCTGAGTTGTCTCGGACCGATTTTTTACTCACGTAACCATTCGACCAATAATTGGACGCTATAGGAAGCTATTACTACGTTCACACATCGTTTTGAAAACGATCCGCTAGTTCAAAACGCTGTACGAACGGAGATCGACGGATCGTATCAGATTAGATCCGCTCCACCAAAAATACGTGATCGGAACGGGGGATCGAAATTCAAAACGCTCGTATGAACAGGTCTTGGAGGGGATCGAGATATCAGGTTATTTTACTCTTTTCCACTTTTTAAGTTCTTGAAGCTTTTAAGTTTTCGTGAGCTTCCGTTTATTTTTTTTAAACTGCAAAAACGTTTTTAAACAAAAGTTAATGCTATAAAGAACCTGTAAAACCTTTAAATAACTTGTAAATAAAATGTAAAAATTCGCGGACATATTGGGTAACAAGAAAGAAGGTTTTACTCGTGACGTCACCGTTACGAGATTTCGAAAACAAATATTTCGATCACCTGTATTTTTTGTTATGTGAACGGGAATCGTTTTGAAATCGAATTGAATCCGAAACGCTTTCAAAACGATGTGTGAACGTAGTATATGTTCCATTCTCAATACCATAGTATGTCATTTCATTTTGCTCTGGGAAGTGCACAGTTATATCTAAGATAGAGTCTTGTTATTTTGATGGATTTACTTATTTTTAAGTTATTTTAATTGCAGATAATGTTCTAGACATTGTGACAAGTACTCCCTGATTAATCTTCAACATAATATAACTGCATATACAGGGTATCCACGATAAACTGGCTCACCCTATTATCTCTTTTATTTTTGAAGATAGAGAAAAAGTGTAAACGGTAACTCACCTTGGATTTTCACGTAGTTTTTTAATATGATTTCCAAAAATATTTGTATCTCATAGTTTCGGCTGTGTCTCTCTCAACTTTGTAATCTTAAATGGTAACCTTATATTTGTTTCTTAAATTAGATTGCTTTAGAAGAAAAATGAGCTTTAAATCAACAAAATCGGTTGAGAATTGACAGAAATATTTAGTTTTCAATATAAAAAAAAATGCTATTTTAGTATGTAAAGTACATATTTTACCATTTTGGTAGTATTCATACTACAGAAAGATTAAATTTTAATTTAAATCAAATTATAATTATTATTTACTACGGGAAACAGACAGAGAAAAATACACTCCAGCACCGGGATTTGAACCACTGGCCTCTATATGTAAAGTACTGTAAACAAAAAATTGCAAATTAAACGAAATAATCTTAATTATGTTTATCTCCACTAGGGGAAAAAAGTTATGATTTTGAATTAGTTTAGAGGGACTAAAACAGGTCTTTTCATCCCTGAGCTCAAAACGTTGGGCGAAAATGTAAAAGTAGGGCGAAAAAGTAAAGTAGGGCAAAAAAGTAAAGATTGCAACTTAATTATTTTATAAATAGTAGAAAATGAATGGAAAATGTCATGAAGTTTTTGAAATCAGGTTGGCGGCACTGCGCTTTTTTGACCATGTTTATCATTGATTCAATGTTTATAACCTGCATCTAAAGAACCTTCTATATGAGTTTAATTCCAATTCTTATTTGTTTTTAATATTGAATCTCTTATATCTGCTATTAAAAGTGCTAATAATTATTGTTATTTATTAAAATAATTAATAAAAACTGTGCAATGGACGAAAATGTGTAATTTTTTCCTACTGGAGATAAAATATTGTATGTACCTCGTGAGTAAAGTGCCATTATTCCCCTCGCGATAATTATCTCCCTCGGCTGCATCTCGGGAGCTAATTCGAGTTATTCCCTCGGCTTCGCCTCGGGATTAAGGGACCATGGTTCCTTCGGCTTCGCCTCAAGAACCAACTTTTTCGCTCAGGGAATAATGGCTTACTTTACTCCCTAGGTGCATAAATAACTATTATTTAGTATATTACATACTTAGATAGCATTTTGGTTCTATTGAAAACTGAATATCTCGGTCAATTCTCAACCGATTTTGTTGATTCAAGGCTCATTTTTCTTCAAAAGCAATCTAATTTAGAAAAAAATATAAAAAATATAGGTGACCATTTAAGATTACAAAGTTGAGAGAGATAACGCCAAAACTATGAGATAAAAATAGTTTTGGAAATCATATTATAAAACTATACGCGAAAATCCAAGGTGAGTTACCATTTACATTTTTTCTCTATCTTCAAAAAAAAAAGAGATAACTGGGTGAGCCAGTTTATAGTGGCCACCCTGTATATTTGTTTTTAATTAAAATTTCCATTTCTTTGTTTTCCTACTGTTTTTATTCTAATAAATTTGACAGGTTATTTTTTAGAATAGACCCAAATTGTAAGAGAAGTTATAAAGAAAAAATAGGTATAATATTTTTCCATGACTTATACAGAGAGACATATACTATGAAAGCTTACATTTTTATTCCTCTATTTCTCTGAAAAATTATATATATAGTGCGGAAATTGCTTGCCCTTGGGAAGAGGTAAAATGGTTTTACTATTTGTGACGTTAAATTATATTGTTGTGGCTGTAGGACGTAGGATGTATGTAGGAAAGGAAGGGCCTTCTGGCTTCTGTCCCTCTTTGCCAAATTCTTTTTTTTACCTTGTTCTTTTTGGTCCTTGAGGGCCACTTTTTCACTGAGTGCCTCTTTATTCTGTTTGTCTTTTACCTTAAAATTCCTTCTTTCTAGTGTCCTACATTAAAAAAAGTCTTTAGTCTAAAAATGTATTTATACTTTTTTTTAGTCTTTAGGTATTTAAGGTTCTTTGGAATAATGTTGTTTTTGTTATTAATTTTAATGCAAAATTTATGCTAGGTTAATACTCAGATACAAATTAATTTTGTTGGGCATATAACTTTTTTTGGTTTTAAATATGTATGTAACATTAACCATAATCGTACGAATTCGTGGGGATCATTTTTAAAATTATTATTTCTAATATATTTATATATATATATATATATATATATATATATATATATATATATATATATATATATTATATATAATAATATTATATAAGTATAAAATAAAATATTGATAAAAAGAATCTTTAATATTCCATTAAATTATACTTTTATGTCTCTTTTTTTTAAAAAATGTAAAAATTTAAATTGAAAAGTAAAGTTGGATACGAAGAAACAATATAAATATGATTTTCTGATATTGCTTCTTTTATTACTTTTAATATATGTTTCTGTATTAATAAAAATAAATAAAATAAGAAATACACACCCTGTAAATATTTAAAATTGCTTCAATTTAGAATAAATAATAAGACAATAAAGTAAGTATTATTTGACAATTGGTTAACAATATATTATATTACATTTTATTTATATAGTAAGAGATTTTTGTAACAATATCAGTGTGATGTGATTAATAATTTTTTTTTTATATTCCTAAACGCAGACAATTAATTTATTTCACTATTTTAAATACATAATGTTATCAGTCTATTGGCAATTATTTTGTTATTGTTTATTTTGTTTTATTTATTTTAACTTCCGAGCTTACCGAAGGTAACGGAAGCTATGTAATCGTTCTGAAGAACGAAAAATTTTTAGGTCTCCGTTTTCAAAAATTCCAAGACAGAAATCCGTTTCAGACATCAAGGAAAATTTTTGGTTCTGTGTCTGTCGGTCGGTCTGTCGTTCAATTTTTGCGAACCAACATATCTTTAAAACTACACGTCCAATTTCAATGAAATTTGGGTGGAAGGTCATAATTAGCCCATTGTTGGTCCCATATAAGTTTCAACCGTCTGCACCTATTTGTTTCTCTTCCACATGCGCACAAACATACATTTATTTACACCTGATTTAAATGAAACTTTTATAGTCCTATCAAAAGTAACCCGCAGATAGTCCCAGATTTATTTGAATCGTCTGCGCTCTTTAACTTTTGCCAAATTGATACTTTAATTCGTGTAAAAAATCAAAAACATTTTGATTAAAAAAAACGGGGGAAACAATTAAACAATAATGGCTTGTAAAAGGATAAAATTAATAAAAAGTACGTGGATAGGATGCGAGGAAGCTATGTGCCACATCAATTGGCAGTCTATTTCATGTTTGCTTTTAAGCTTGTCGAAGGTAGGATGAAAATTTCTTAGACTGAAATTTTATAAATCCGTTTTAGACAAAGAAGAACAATTTTTGTAACTTCTTCAGCTAATTTAAGTTTAGTGAAATCCCTAATCCAACACATATGGGAACATGCCATGTCGGGTTACATAGAATTGTCGGATTACTGGATGTTCGATAATAAATAATTAATAAATTATTAAAATTGAAACAGGACACAATAAAACTTACGTTTATTATGCGAGATATGAGAACAAACAAACAACGACTGATGGTTTGTTTATGTTTACCCTAGTGCCTCTGTGTTTCCCAGTTTCCCCCTCTTTTAGTTATCTTATCTTAAACGTGGCAAGAGGGGAGGGAGGCCCAGCCTGAGTGTTAGATTATTGGACGTGCCGGACTAGTGGAGTATCGGACTACAGAGACTAAACTGTATTAATTAGTCTTGCAATGATTAATTTCATGTTATACATTTATAACAATCTCTAACTGCTCTAATGATACTTTTGTAAAGAAGATGATTGCATTTTGAATTCAAATGATGTTAAATTATAAAACCGCATTGCTCATTCAATCTGAGATCTTGGTAAATTTCAGTGGCTTGTTGAGAACTCAATTATTTCGCGTTAATAAGTGAAATGAAGGCTTGGGTTGAGAGTTGAGATGTGGAAACACGAAGGCACGAGTTGGTTATAGACTCACTATCTCACTAGGGCGCTTGAGTTGGTTATAGACTCACTACTGGCGCTTGAGTTGCAGAGCCTTGATGGTTTCTAACGTTATTATGCTCGAGTACTGCTGTCAATAGAGACTCGATATTTGAACAAGTCGAGTTGCTCCTATGTCAAATCTTCTCGTACCAAACAGCAAACATTCTTGTTTTGAATCACGAGTTCCTTGCATTACACGTGGCACTTGTTATAGTAAGGAGAACAGAAATATCTGAATTTCAATTCACTGGGGGGAAAAACTGTGACTTTTTTTCTCTAAACGTTTGAGAACAGTCTGATTTTTTTTTTTTTTTTTTAATTACCGGTTGATTTTGGCAGTTTACTATTATTAGCGAGTTCTTCTGAAATCTTTGCAAGCTGCAAAAAAAACTAAATGTGGCAAAAGGCAAAAATTGTGACTAGAATTATTATTTTTAAACATTGGAAACTAAAAAAAAGTCCAGTCATGCACCATGACTTAATGAGCGAATTTTCAAAGAAATCTGCGGATTATTGGCTTATGATAATATAGGAAAATTTTGGTTTAGAATTCGCATGGGTGAAAAAAGAATTGGTACACAGGGGTACGGGGTACAAAAGTCAAAATCGTATTTACCCTTCAAGATGCATGTCGTAGTAAAGCTCTTTAAGAGTACAGTAATTGTTGTTATCTACACTTTTATCATATTTTCACATAAAAGGGGGGTAAAATGGAAAAAACACGTTTTTTGACCCTAAATGGTCAAAATTTGACCCCTAAATGGACTCCAAAAATTCTGGCCAACGAACTCATCCTTTCTTTTGATATTATTGACATTTTAAAATTTGTTTGAAATTTTTAAGTGCATCCTAAGGGGAGATATCGTCTGGAGTGACACATATATACATATATACATACATATATACATACATACATAAAAAAAAGTGTTAAATTTTAGGAATCGATTCAGAATGGTCTATAACGGATTTCCATGGAAAAAAATTTCAAAAATTCGCATTATAAAAATTTTGAAGCCATTGCAATAGCGTAATTTTCTTTGAAAATTCGCTAATAAAAAATTAGTGTGGCACATAGCTTCCTCGCGTCCTATTTCGTATATTTAATGATTTTATGCTTTTACAACCTAGAACGATACTTTTGAAGGTATAAATAGCTGTAAATACATTTTTGTTTGTGTGCGTATGGAAGAGAAATGAATGGGTGCGGAAGTTTGAAACTTATATGGGACCAACAATGAGCTAATTATGACCTACCATCCCATTTTTATTAAAATCGGACGAGTAGTTTTTAGGATATTTTGTTGGTTCGAAAAAATTGAGCGGCAGTCAGGCTGATAAATAGTCACGGAACCAAAAATAACCAAAAATGTCCCTTGTTGTCTGAAACGGATTTCTGTCTTGGAATTTTTGAAATCGGAGTCACAAAATGTTCTTTCTTTAAAACGATCATACTCCTTCCCTTACCTTCAGTAAGCTCGGAAGCAAAATACTGGCAACCATACTAATTCTTATATAAAGACTTGAAGATGAGTTTATTTGTTAATTATTTTAAGTAACCTGAGAATTTCTGTATACGATTAGAAAATCATTTTATGTATTTTACAAGCTTTTATTTAACTTGCAATGTTTGTATGTATGTTCGGGTAAAATCTTGCAACTAAATTTTAAAGCAGTTATCCTCAATAGATTGAATGGAAAGGTTGCATACAAGTATAGTTTGGATGACAATGCTTGGTTGCATAAGCTAAGTGACGTCATTCTAAATCCAATATGGTGGGCAGCACAAGATGATGGACTAGTTATTTTATAAGCACGCCCATGATATGGGTATCAAATGAAAGGGTTTGGTGAGAAGAATACGAATAAAAGCTTGTATATGATTTTTTTTTTTTTAAAAATCAACTTATTTACTCAAACCATAATAATATATGTTTAATAAAGTAACCAATGATGTAAGAGAACACTAATCATTGTATACCTTTAATAATGTAAATTTAACATTCAAAATTATAATTTTACGAATAAACGTGGATTTTTATCAGACGCGTTTAGAAAATCATCTTACCATGAAAAGCTTTCTCCTTCACGCTTTTATAGATTCTCATTCTCCTTGTATTAATATCTCAAGTAGCCGTGATCGTATAGTGGTTAGTACCTTGCGTTGTGGCCGCAATAACCCAGGTTCGAATCCTGGTCACGGCACTATACTTTTTTATTTCTTAGAAATAAAATATAGTATTAATATTAATACTATATTATAAAGAAGAAGAAGAATAACCTACAAATGTTTCACGGCCTTAGTGCATTATCTTAATATTTTTTTATTGATGCCATAAAATTTGAATTGACATTATTTACTGATGTCATAAAAAATATAACTTGATTTTATTTATATTGTTTATACTTCCTCGACTTCAGTTTTAAGAAGAACGCCTTTATGCGCTTCAACTTCAAAACTAAAAATATATCTTGGAAATGCTTGGTTAGTTATTGTCATCAACCTATATTCTCGTAAGAAAGTTAAAAGAGAAAACATTCGGCGAATAAATTATGTAATAAATATATTAAGATGTTAATTATGTAATAAGATGTTATAAATAATGATGGCTGCATATTTGCACTAAACTCAGATTAAGTTATTCCGCTATTCGTTCAAAATTTGTTAAGAGGCTAAACCCGTTTTTTACTTTTCCTCACCGTCTCCGAAGGTATTAAGAAAAAGTATTGTTTTCACCTAAAAATCCGAAACCGAGATTTCAACGGAATTATCCGGTTTTTGGGGTTTTAAGACGATTTGAGTGGTTTTTAGCTGGATGTCAGTCTGTTTGTCTGTCTGTCTGTCTGTGTCACGCATAACTATCACAGTTTTTAAGCTAGAGAGTTGAAACTTGGTGCAAAAATGAGGACTTATACGTAGTTGTGCTGCCCGGAAAATCCATATTTTCTGCCATCTTGAACCTAGTTTTTTGAGTCAGCAAAACTTAAAAGAATTCGTAAAACATCGAAAAGTGGTCCGATCGAGTTAAAATTTGGCGCGAATGTATCTCCTCTTTATGACAAACAAATCCACCAAATTTCATTCGATATTGGCCGCCATTTTCGGTTATCGATTTTTTAGTTTTTGAATTTTGACGGTTATAGTCCACAGGCCACCATAAGAAGTGAGTCGCTGATTGATAAAGTTTTCTTACCTTATGGAATCGCTTATTTATGCCTTGTCCACCGATGAATTGGGTATATGGCAACTAATACCAAAAGTATAAATACGTTTTAATAATATAGCCATATCCTTGGAACCGGTAAAAAATAAGGAACAAATATTAAAAAAAAAAAACCGAATGAAATTCCATTATTAGTTTAAAAGTTATAATCGAACATAATTATTAATTAGTGGAATACCTAAGTTTGTTTACATTTTTCAAAATTCAAATAATTAAATAAATGAAATAAAATAAATAAAAGTGATGTATAATTCTTTTTTGAGATACGATAATGAGCAGGAGAGGCCTCTTTAATGGCCTCCGAAGTGAGGAAAAGTTCCGAGGTACCCCGTACCCGATTTTTTTTATCATTTGTTGCTGTATCGATATGCAATCTAGTAGTTCAAAAGCATTCTCCGGACTCTTTTGTTTCCATTGCAATCACTCAAATTTTAAAGCCTTGACAGTTAGGTCACATCATTTCAATTGAAGAAATCCCTCGTTTATATTCAATGTCGCGTTCACGTGTGTCTAGTACAAAAGATGGAGGAAACATATTCAGGCCCACGTGCCGCCTTTGCTTGCCTTTTGAAACTCAACAATTACTATATTTAGCATTGGATAACGTCTATGTTATGGTACACCGAGTATTCTTAGTAGCTTGTATATATCCTCCAGTTTAGAGTGTATTAGTGCTCTTCCATTAATTGGTTTCAGATACCACTTCTACCGTATCGTGACCGAACAATATATTTTTAACAGAATGTTATATAACAGGGGCGGGGGGAACAAAATGTGGCTCCCAGAGCCGTATGCGGCTCTTCGTGTAGTCAAGTGTGACTCCCATTCAAAATTTATATCCTTTTTTAGTTTTGATAATTTGAAAAGTTCGAAATCTACATTTGCACGTTTTGTAAACCAATTATTTGTAAAATTATTAAAGACTAGCGCTCCGCGCGGGGTGAAGGCTAGGAATTAGTCAAGTAGGCCTAGCAATTAAATGAAATGCCTAAATGGTTTTGTTTTCAATGCCATCTAGGAATAAATTCAGGACTATATTATACATCATTCATTCCTTTACGAAGAATAAAATACTCTCCATAGGAGTCTCTATATGTTTAAAAAATTCCCAATGAACTCTATGTAATAGAGTTTTAAATAACAATGCTAATAAAAGGATAAAATAAATAAATAATAAACGTAATCAAAAGCAATTAGACTGGGAAGTGATTGAACAATCATCATCATGGTGCATTAATTTAATTACCATACTCTTCTCTCGTTTCGGCTATTACACCAGTAAATGTTTAATAACTCTAGTTATAAAAAAATGATAAAATAGAAAAAAAGAAGAAATAAAAAGAGAATTAGTGTGAGGTTCAAGCACCCCAATCAGAAATTAAATCGGTCAACAATTGCGGACGCCATAAGAGCTCAAAGTTAAAAATTAAAAACACTGATATTTGTTTTTAATTTTGCTTCCGAGCTTACCGAAGGTAACGGAAGCATTGTGTTCACTTTTGAGAACGAAAAACTTTTATGCCTCCGATTTTAAAAATTCCAAGACAGAAATCCGTTTCAGACATCAGGGAACATTTTTGGTCTCGTGTCTGTCTGTCTGTCTGTCGGTCTGTGTGTCCGCGAATTATGAAACGTGCGACGATAACTTGAGTAAATGTCGACCGATTTTGATAAAATTTGGTAGACATGTTCATTTTACCAATGTCCAGGACGAGTTCGTTGGAAAACGTTATCCGTTCAAGCGTTCACGAGCAACGCTTCGTAAACGTGAACTTCAAATTTAAAATTGGAATTTTTAGGTCGGGAAAAAAATCTAACATCATCTATTCAATGTGACAAACATTTTTTTCAAATACAATTTTATAGTTAAGCCAACAGCGACACCGCTATGAAGTGTTAAAGATCGCTAAAACTATTAATAGTTTTTACACAATAAACATTATAACAATAAAGTAATTTAACAATAATATTAATGTTAATATAACAATAACGTACATGATATGTTGCGAGGAAGCTATGTGCCACACTAATTGGCAGTCTATTTACATTTGTTTTTAATTCTTTATCAAATTTAGCCCTATTTAAGCTAGAGCCGATGGAGGTACGACTTAAAGTCATAGGACCAAAGTTGTAGATCTCTTAAAATGATTTACCGTTGGTGCAATCTGCTTTTTGATATGACTTACCGTTTAGCTGCAATAAGCCTCCAAAAGAACTTTAAAGTTGCGCCCGCTATCTTTAATTTTTTAAGGGGGGTAGTACTTTTTTTAACTTTTCGGATTTTTCCAGTTGGTTTGGGCCAATTTCCGAACAAACGCAAAAAACCGCGAGTCTCTAGGTGGTCTAGAAGTACCCAAACATTTTGATTAGCGAGTTTGTAGGGTTTGTGTACGGTGGGTCAACCTAATTTTTTTTAGATTATGTTTTATATACTTTTTTTAATATAAAAATTGTTAATAACTTTGGATCTACTCAATATTTTTTTATGAAACCAAGCCTACAAATTGCACAACATGTTCCTGAAAAAAAAAAATTAATTGATTTCATTTAGCCAGTTTTGCGCCTATAAAGTCTGACTGGGGTTCAGACACATCCACACATACATACATGAAAAAAGTTAAGGTCGGATTCGGTTTTTGGAATGAATAAAATGAAAAAGTATCCAAAAAAAAAAAATCAATTCTGACCAATTGTTAAAACTTTAATTTTATATATATAGATAGATTTTAAATTTCTGAAATAATACTTTGTACAAATTATCTCTGGGGCACCCTGATTGAAATCCTATAAAGTCCCTGAAAAAAAAAGTTGTGCTCAAGCCGCTATCTTGGAAAATAGCGGCTAAAATTCAATTTTTTGCTTCTACTAACTTAAATATTAGGTTTAGAAAGAGAAAGTTCAAGTAAAAATTGTTTATGTAATTATCAATAAATTTGATTCTCAAATTTTTTTCTCTCTGACCAACCGTAGAGGCATAAAATGACCATTAATACAGGCCAAATCAGCCCTTAATACAGGTACTCTATAATAGTAAACAATTATTATTAACTTCTAACCTCACAACTACACCTATAACCTCGTCCAGGCTTGGTAACTCGGCGCTGACAACATGCAATCGCTGGGCACTGAGCGCAAGAAAATTACGTGCGCTGAGATATAAATGGTAATTTTGTGCCTCTACGGTTGGTCAGAGAGAAAAAACTTTGAGAATCAAATTTATAGATAATTACATAATAAACCATTTTTACTTGAATACTTTTTACTAAACCTATTAATTAAGCTAGTAGAAGCAAAAAATTTAATTTTGGCCGCTATCTTTCAAGATGGCGGCTTGAGCACAACTTTTTTTGGGGGGACTTTATAGGATTTCAGTCAGGGTGCCCCAGAGATAATTTGTACAGTCTCTTGCTTGTATGACACATTTTTTTTCAAAAACCTAAAATGACTGGTCTATTAGTTGACCAATTGTTATCTCATAAAATTGCTAATATTTGGACGTTTTTAAAGTTGACGAAATTTCTTCTCCCCAAAGTTTATTTAATTTTTTAAATAGGTACCTAATTATTTGCATTATCTCTCTGTTAATAATTATATTTTCTTTTTTTTCTGTACTTTACATAGTACTTAAGACTTGTGTAGAATATGCAATTATATTAATTAAATTAAATGATCATTTCTGTATTTAATACTAACCACTATATTAATGAAACCATTAGAGAGATCCTTTTTCATCTTGCTAATTATCTGTAAAGATATAGATATTGTTTGGACATGATACCCTCTTTAACCCTTTCTCTTCGTTCATAAGATTCGTTTAATAAATTGATCTAAATCAATTATTATCAGATTAAGAAAATTAGTAGCGATTTATTTTACATTCATTTGTAAAAAAAAAAAAAGAAAAAAAAAAAAAAAATATTTGACAATTTTTTGATGTTTTAAAACCATTACTTGGTGTTTTTTTTATTTTTTTATTTATTCAAAAACATTTTAAAGAGTTTTAATCCGTTTGCCATTTTCATCTTTATGACTTTTAAATCTTTATTTTGTTTTTTTTTCTATTCTTCAGTTAATCCCTTTATTGCGACAATTCTTTTTTTATGTTCATTATTAGCGTATTTGCTTCGTTCAAAGAAGTTATTACTTCAGCGATTTTTCCCCTCTGATGTTATCGTTAAGGAAGTAAGAGAAATAAATCCTTTTCAACAATCCTAAGGATAAAAATAACCTAAGGTATTATAACGACATTGGTCGATTTTGATCCTTTTGATGTTTCTATTTTCTAAACCTTCCATTATCCGCTAGTTAGATAAATTTTATAGATCAGCGTTTTTATTGGAATTATCATTGTTATTTGGTAAGTAGATTCTCGCGATTTACCTCATTATAAATCTACTGGTTCTTAAAAGGATTTTAAATCGGCCAATAATTGCGGACGCTATGTGACCTCAAAGTCAAAAATTATAAAATATTAATATTAATAAATAATATATTAATATTAATAAAATATTAATCATATCCAGCTCCAACAAAAATCTTGAATCAAACTCTTCTGTTACAAATCAGTAGCTGTTTGTGCAATTAGTTTTTCAATATGACTTACAGTTAATTCACAAAATAGACTGCCCAATTAGTGTGGCACATAGCTTCTTCGCATCCTAGCACGTACTTTATTGATTTAATGCTTTTACACCCATTATTGTCTATTTTTTATTATTTTTTTTAATCAGTCAAAATTGTTTTGAGTTTTTACACGAATTAAAGTATCAATTTAGGAAAAGTTAAAGAGCGCAGACGGTTCATATTAATCTGGGGCTATCTGCGGGTAACTTTCGATAAACTATAAAAGTTTCATTCAAATCGAATAAGTACTTTTGAAGCTATAAGTGTAAATAAATGTATGTTTGTGGGCATGTGGAAGAGAAACAAATGAGGGCAGAAGATTGAAATTTATATGGGACCAACAATGATTTACTATCCAAATGTTATTAAAATCGGACGTAGTTTTAAAGATCTTTTGGTTCGCAAAAATTGAGCGATAGACAGACATGGAACCAAAAATGTTCCCTGATCTCTGAAATGGATTTCTGTCTAAGAATTTTTGAAATCGGAGACGTAAAATCATTTAGCATTCGTTACCTCTGGTAAGCTTGGAAGCAAAAACTTACTTCTGTTACACGGTTTTAACTAAAAGTGAGCCTAATTTCAAATTTCCAGCTGTTGTGGAAATGACTTATAATTTTGATGATGAGTCAGTCAGTCAGTAACATAAATGTTAACTTTGAAACCTTCCCTTTTTAAACAGCCTTAATATTAGCTTCTGGTTTTTTTTTTTTAAATTTTTACTTTTACTAAGCTACTTAAGCTTAATCTACGTTTCAAATTCCAAATGCTCATCCTAAGAGGAAACAGCGATATGAGGGTGAGAAAATCCGGGTGAGTTAATTTACCCTGTTATTGGCCTATTAAAATACACATCATGCTTACTGGAACTTTGCCTTGCGCACTGCCGAACACTCAAATGTCAAGTAATAATGTTGTCTGGAACTGAAATGATAGATACCCTCGAGAAAATTAATTTTAATGAAGATTTCCATTTTATAAATCAAAAAGTCAAATATGCCTCGAAGATTCTTTTTCCTTTTATTGAAGAGAGATCACGACTTTATCAGTAACTTTGAAGGTGGAGGCTTTAATTTTCACGTTTTATCATTCTTATCATGAACAGTTGAGTTGATTGAAATGTTTGGTATTCAGTGCCCATTTATATTAAGAACTTCTTTAAATATTGCGAGAGGTATGAAAAAGGCCAAAAGGTGTTCTTATTGCTATAAGGCCTGTATAAAATCTTATGCTTCAAATTTATTAATAAGATATCTTAAAATTATCTTACTTATTAAAAGAAGGAGATTGCAGAGATTTATGACAATGGGTTGAACTTATTAATGAAATTTCAATTAACTTATTTTTGAGTTCTGTTCCAAAGTTCCAAGTCACATTATTGGTTGTGGATCTTTGACATTTTGAAAACATATTCAGTCTCGTTTTTTATATGAAGTTTTGACTGACTTACGCCTTATTATTACTACAAGATATAGACAAATTTAATTTGCTGTTGTACATTTTTCTTTCTTGTGAAGTGACTTCATTGTTCATTTTCTTAGCATTTAATTACTTTAGCCTTTATAATTCTTTTGTGATGTTCTTTTTCTTATGAACATTTTGTCATCTCACCTTATGTCTTCTTTATATTAATAATATCTTTTTGATATTTTTTTTTTCTTTGTTCTTAAAAATGTTGTTTTTCTTTGTCTGTTACTTTCTGCTTATGGACCTGACATTTTTTCATTCCCGAAATTAAAAATACAAAGAACGTTAGGTTTGCGAAATGCACATTTCAATAATTAAATCATCTATTAAAATATATTCTATTTTAACTAAGATTTAAAATAACATACTTCTCAGTAAAATCTCAGTTAAACCATGAGATATTTAGTTCGATTCCCAGAGAGGTGAGACATGTTTTATACTAAGAACTGTATGAAGCTAATTTAAAACATGGCTGACCCTTCTCTTAAATCCATACGTAAATGAAACGAAGAAACTACTGAACCCAACGTTAAAAAGTAAATATATTTAACCCATGTGCACGCATTGAGACGGGAAGCACAGTTTTTAAACTTCATGTTAATAGAAATACATTATTTTAATTGAAAAAAAACTTGTAGGATTATTAAAATAACATATTTTCTGTTCTGACTCTATACAAAGCAGTTTAGTTATACAATGATTTCTAAATCAATGAACACACTGATTTCCATCCATTATATAATCAGATGCATTGAATCGCTCTGTTCTTTTCCAGCGTCGATTCTGAAAAACGTATTTTTAGTAATTTGTATAGTTACTATCCACGTACTTGATGTAGTGGCCGCTTTGCCCTCTTCTTATCTAATCTAATCTTTAGCATTTTAAAATAAATTACTGTAGAGTTGAATATATATTCTATAGGTTTCGTAGAATGATAAAATACGTGATTTAGTATGACACATAATGCGCTGATTTATACGTTGCTATCTCTTAAAGAGCATTTTTCTTTTTTAGATTTATAATATCGAAGCACTGAGTCTGTTATATATACCTTTCACTAGATTGCTTCTTACATCTCCTTGGGCGAAACTCACTAAATTGATTACTATGTGTTCTATTTATTTTGCTTTCTTTATAAGTAATCCTCAACAAAAACCTAACTTGTGAAAAAAGGGCCAAGTTCCAGAACCCCACCCAAAAAATTCAGCCTCTCAAAGTAATGATATCTACATTGTGGCCAAGTTTGCTGTTTCTTTAGTCCATAGTCTTACTTCACTCCTACTGTCATGAGCTGCTCCTTTAATTTTATTGCCAGTTCCTTTCCACTTTTTCCTTAACACTTTGCCAGTTCCTGAATAAGGCATTAAACAAATTATATGCAACGCAATAACAAAACAAAATGCTTGCATACGAGTCTGCAAGACAGTGAGACATTTTCATGTAACGCCGCTGGGAAAGAGAAGAAGTCCCCCGACTTCTTCTCTTTCCCAGCGAAAATTGCTTACGCCCCCGTAAGCAATTTTGATCAAGCATTCCGTCAGTCACCTTTCGACATCAGCGATGGAGGACCGTCCGCTTGCTTCCGAAGGATCGGACATAGTAGATAATAATGTCGATCGAGAATTTATTAGCCTCCTCATTGATTTATATCGTGATTGTCCGGAGTTGTGGAAAGTTCCACTCCTTCAGCCAACGTCGTTTCCTCGGGATCTTTTTTTCCGCTTGAGAGCAACAACTGTCAAAATGAGAAACCCCAAATCCTGATTCGAAACCATGGTATTTACACAATACTGATTCACTAAAGTCCAGGAGGAGCAGTTCACTAGACGAAAACTCCGCTACAAATGAGTGTTGATGAAAAGATTGATAGTATGCTTGATGCGTCCCAAGGCTGCTTGAAGCACTTGTCAATCAGCTTGACGTGTGAATCTTTAGTGCAAAACTTCCACTCCATGCACCTTTAATATAATAATTGTATATCAGCTATAACTATTTCGTAATGACCAGTTTTGACCTCTCTATTTGTTCTTCATTTTTAAAAATTGTTTTGAAAACATATTTGTATTAAAATAATATATAAAGGTTAGTAAACTAATAATTTTACTTCAGTTAAAGCTTTTCAGCTTTATTTACTATTCAATTTATAAGGTATAGCTTTATACCAAATTATCTAAATCCTCTTAGAATATGATATTTTGTTTAGTTTCTTTATTTATTTTTAGAGAAGGATTTATATCTTTGTTTTCCTTTCTCTTCTCTTTCTAAACAGAATCTCTTTGCGTTTATTCCGAAGCTCACCTGTAGTAGTTTATTCTTATCTTTATGTTTGAAAGTGAACACCTTTACACACATAGACCATTTAGAACGAGGCGTAGTTGGAAAAGGTCTTGTTGATAGCTCTTAAAATCTAAATTCTGTCAGGCTTAAAGACCTATATTTTCTTACGGCTTTAAATATGGAGTACTAGATAGGCAATGTGCCAAAGTGAACCAACCGTTTCTCAGATATTTTTAGCAAATCTGAGTTCTTCTTACCTGATTTATAATATCGTTTGTTCAACCTTATTTTCTTAGATTTGTTATCGTAACTGAGTACTGAGTAAAGCTAGGGTTTTTATTCCTCTTAACGTTTAAATTTATTTTTACTTGAATATTTAAGTTATTCTTATACCCTTAGGAGAGTTATATGGGATTCAATGGGTAAAGTAAATTATAGCAAAATAACTCATTATTTTTATATATGAACTACTGATATGTTTTAACACTACTTTTTTTTAATGCCTAAATTATTTTAATCTTTTTTAAAGAGCTTTATTTGCCCGAAACGGTTATTTTAGTATAACTTTTAAATGAAATGTGTATTCGTCATTAGTTCTTCAGATTGTTTGAAATGAATATTGAAAGTTTTATTATCAATATATGATCTTTGATTTTTTTTTTCTACTTTTTGCTATAATAGTTATGGTAATATAGTAGTATATTTATTTATTTACAACAGAAATTTACATATACTTCTGTATAAGTGTTATAAATAAATGCAAATATAATTAAATTGTGCATTAAAATTAATAGCTTTTTTCAATTTTCTTATTTATTTTCTCTTTCTATTTCTTCCTTCTTTTTATTTTTTATCTTAATCTCTTAGCATAATTAGTTAATTTATTAACAGAATAACATATAATTAAATAATAAACAACAAAAAAATTAAAATTAATAAATTAAAATTAATGAATAAAGTATTAAAAAAAAAAAAAATACAACAAAAAACAAACTTCACTAGTAATTTCACAAAAACAAATTCTAATTTATAAATAATATAACAACAAAAAACAAAATTCACAAGCGATTTCGCAAAAACTAATTCTAATTATAATTAGAGTTTAGAATGCTTTCATATAAATCAATGTATAGCATACAAAATTAATTATAAATATATTGCATAAATAGAGATTAATAATTAATTTAAATATACAGGGTGGAGCGCGGCAGACGTATGAATTTGAAGAGGGGATTGCTCCCTTCCTATTGGTTCTAGATGGTTGAGAGTAGGATCGTTTGAATGAGGGGGACGGGAAGTTTATGTTCCACGTGGGTTCAGTCGCTATAATGGAGTGGTCTGTTCAAACTTTTTGCAAGACAGATTTCCCGGGCGTCTCATCTCTTTAAGAGGCGATTTAAACTGGCCAGCAAGTTTGCCTGATTTGGCTCCTTGTGATTTTTTTCTGTGGGAATACCTTAAATCCTTGGTGTACAGGGATCGTCCCAGAACCCTGGAAGCCCTCAAGAACAACATTCGAGCCAAAATTGCCGAAATTCCTGTGGAAATGCTCGAAAGAGTGCATAAAAACTTCGAAAAAGGCTTAATCAGTGTTTGGAGTGTGAGGGGAACCACTTATCCGATACTTTGTTTAAATCTAGGTAAATTTAAATTTCCCATGTTATTAAATCAGGAAAAAATTAAAAAAAAAATTATTTTGTAATGTTCTGTGTTTTATTACATTTTCAAATTCATACGTCTGCCGCGCTCCACCCTGTAGTAACTTTTTTAATTTATATTTAATAACTTTTTTTATTTTAATCTATGAAAATAACGCATTATATAATTTGATGTATTTTTATTAAGGATGTGAGCCTATTTGATCATTTATTCATAATATCGTTCTAATATGACTTTTTGCTAAATTTATCGTGTTAATAATATAACGTGACAGTGTTTGATAAAAATAGATTTTAGTTTGTTTAACTTTGTTCCTATAAATAATTAATTTATATTCAGTCGCTTCCAAGGTTTGTGTTTAGAAATAAATAATCCCTCTTAAAATATTAAATAGTTTTAAGTTATGAAGCGGACTGCAAGTAACAGCCGCTTCTCTCAATTAAAGTTCAAATTCTCTGGGGTTTTTGATGTGAAAAAGTTATATGATCTGGTCAGGTAGAGTTGTGTCCGAAATTCCAAAGTTAATACGAACTCCGACTCTCGTTTCAGTAAAGTTTTGATTGATGAAGCGAGCTGTATATTGGGGGATATGTTGGGGATGCTTGGGGATGGTTTGCGGGTTTTAGAACGAAGCTTAATGGATTGGCCGCTACACCTAACAACTTCCAAGGTTTTTTTACTACCTCGCTTCCAGCTGTAGAAGAACGACCTGTTGTAGAAAGGTTTCTACAACAGGAGTTAGAAAATAACTTGTAGTGACACGGTATATACAATCTAGTTAATTGGGATTAACTGTTGATACCTTCAAACTTATTGTATATTAATGGTTGTTTCTTTAACTTTAACAACGCCTCAAATAAAATAATATCTTCTACAAGTTTTTTTTTCTTATACAATTCCGAAATATTGTAGAACTCATCCAAACTATAACCTATATATAACTGTTTCAACCTATAGAAGTTATATATTTTATAATAATTAAAATGGAGTCGTGTTCCGTCACTACAAGCATCTGCTCTAACTATAAACTCATCCTGATTAACTATTTTTTCAATATGCAATCCATTATTTATTGCAAGACGCTCGCTTCAATTTTTTTTTCTTTTAATTTAGCCTTAACTCCGGTAAGTACAAATAGTTAGTAACTTTTTATTTTGTCTCTTTCCTAACTCCGCCATGTATCGTATAACTTAGCAGTGTGATTTTATACATTTATATTTAATGAAAAGCGTAAAGAAGTTCCTACAGGGTGTCCCGCGACACCACGCGTATTTTATTTTTTTCCTTCTATGCTAAATTTAAAATAAAAGTCAATTTTACTTGAACGCTTTAATTAAAATATTCTGCCACAGACACGACGCCTAAAATGTTTCCAAATATCTGAATTAGATTTCTATAAACGAAATTTTAGTCCAAGAGATAGCGTGCAAAAAAGTGGCTGACTAACATCAAGCTAGAATTTTGTATACAAGTCAATCTTTTAGCGCCTTTTAAGAATATATGGTCGGCTAAGTAGGTCTGCGGGACATAGCTTGGCAATAGGCGTTTGAAAAAATCAAACCGGTGGAGAGCCGCCATGTCTCACCAATTATGGTGGACAATGTGATTTTCATGATCCTGAGTACAGAATTAGTTAGTAGACCAAAAATCAAGTCGATGTTATTTTCACACTTGATAGGTTAGTTATTCAAATATTACTAAATATCAACTTGGTCACCTGCCAAGGGACAAACTAACATCAACTTGATTTTCGATCAACTAACTAATTCTGTACTCAGGATCATGAAAATCACATTGTCCACCATAATTGGTGAGACATGGCCGTTCTTCACCGGTTTGTTTTTTTCAAACGCCTATTGCCAAGCTATGTCCCGCAGACGAACTTAGCCGACCACTTATTCTTAAAAGGCACTAAAAGATTGACTTGTATACAAAATTCTAGCTTGATGTTAGTCAGGCACTTTTTTGCACGCTATCTCATGGACTATTTGAATTTGGAGATGTAAAATAACTTTCGTTCAAATCATTCTGAACGAAAGCTCATTCGGACTGAGCTTCGTTTTAATCATTCAAAATGCTTCCTTTACCTTCGATAAGGTCGGAAGCAATAGTAAATTCACATTTACTAGGAAGAGTAAATCATAAACATAATTTAGCGTAAATAGTCGTGAAAAAATAAAATTATCGTAAATTGTAGATATTGTATTACCATCTATCTATTCTTGTGTATGAGTAAATATGAATTGATCTGTTTCAGTTGTATTAATACTTTTTTTTCGCCGATATTAGGTTGTTTTTTTTTTGTTTTGTCTTTTACGTTGTTTGCTGAAATAATTACAAGTTATTGGTTATTTTCTTGATTATTGTATATATCTGTTTCGTATATTTCACTTTACTTTAGAACCAACTAAAGTCTCCTTGGTCGTTATTATTAATTACACAGTCAATATCGATAGAAACATTTTTCACACTCAAAACATTTATTGCAATAAAAAACCGGAAGACACTAGAACATAAACAACAATTATATGCAATCAGTATTTAGTTATATACTTGATTGATTTATACATTACTTTTATCTCCAGTAGGGAGAAAAAGTTATGATATTAGATTAGTTCAGAGGGGCTAAAGTAAGTCTTTTCTTCTATGAACTCAAAAAGTAGGAAGAAAAAGTAAAAGTAGGGCGAAAAAGAAGGATTGCCAACATAATTATTTTATAAATAGTTGAGAATGAATAGCTAATGTAGTAAGGTTGTTGAAATCAGGCGACACTTCTTTTTCGACCTTGTTTATTATTGTTTTTAAACCTGCATCTAAATAACCTTCTATTTGAGTTGAATTGAAATTCTTATTTGTTTTTAATATTGAATCTCTTATATCTGCTGTTAAAAGTGCTTACAATTTTCATTAAAATAAAAAATAATAATTAATATTAAAATGCCATTTTTCAAAACTGGTCTTATTTTCAAACTTTTTTTTTTTTTTTTTGGTTTCTGTATTCTTCGCCTTAGTTGTAGCTATGTGCAAAATTTGGGGAAGATTGAATGACGGGAAGTGGTTCAAAATTGGGGTAATAGGTGTGCGATGAAACAAAAAGCAAATAAATTTGACGCCATTTTTTTTTTTTTTTTTGCTGGTTTCTGTATTCTTCGCCATAGTTGTTTCTATGTGCAAAATTTGGGGAAGATTGAATCACGGGAAGTGGTTCAAAATTGGGGTAATAGGTGTGCGATGAAACTTAAAAAGCAAATAAATTTGACGCAATTTTTTTTTTTTTTTTTTTTTGCTGGTTTCTGTATTCTTCACCATAGTTGTTTCTATGTGCAAAATTTGGGAAAGATTGAATCACGGGAAGTGGTTCAAAATTGGGGTAATAGGTGTGCGATGAAACTTAAAAAGCAAATAAATTTGACGCCATTTTGTTTTTATTTTTTGTTTTTTTGGTTTCTGTATTCTTCACCTTAGTTGTATCTATGTGCAAAATTTAGGGAAGATTAAATGACGGGAAGTGGTTCAAAATTGGGGTAATAGGTGTGCGATGAAACTTAAAAAGCAAATAAATTTGACGCCATTTTGTTTTTATTTTTTGTTTTTTTTGGTTTCTGTATTCTTCGCCTTATTTGTATCTATGTGCAAAATTTGGGGAAGATTGAATCACGGGAAGGGGTTAAAAAATTGGGGAAATCGAAATGTGCGATGAAACTTACAAAGCAAAGTAATATAAGACCAGTAAAAACTGTGCAATGGATGAAAATGTATATTTTCTCCTTACTGGAGATAAAATATTGTATGTACCTCGGGAGTAAAGAGCTATTCCCTCGGCTGCACCTCGGGAGCTAATTAGGGTTATTCCCTCGGCTTCGCCTCGGGATTTAGGGACTATGGTTCCTTTGGCTTCTCCTCAAGAACTAACTTATTCACTCAGGGAATAATGGCTTGCTTTATTCCCTAGGTACATAAATAACTATTCATAAAGTACTATAATTGCTAACTAAATTTATTAATTTACTCAGATTGCATTTAAGTAATATCGTTAAATTTTATATTTTTCTTCCATGACTAAGACTAAAGCTCTTCCAGGCCCTAAAGGAGTCATTTTTTTAATAAGACCTTTAAATTAAGTGGATAAATTTAATCTTAGCCTAGGTAGAAAAATGATCATGCTTTTCCCTTATCTTTCATTTTTTCCTTTAGGTTTATTTAAGGTGCACTTTATCTTTTAAAAAATGGAAAAAAATGCCTTCTTACTATTCAAGAGGTTTGCCTTTTTTAAATATATTAATTCTTAGAAGAGACCTAACCTTTTCTCGACCTCTAGAATTTATATTTATTGGTATAATAAAGCTGAAAAGCCTGAAGGGATTTTGAAAATGGCTCAACAATGAGTTCAGCAAGGAGGAACGAGCGAAGAATGAAGTTGCAGAGTGGAAATCTACCCTGCCCGCATTTCTCTCCCTTAATTATCTGTAGTTTTTCCGGAGAAATCAATGTTTTTCTTTTTAACTTTACTTAAAATTTATCGTTTTACTATTAATGAATGAATTGTGAGTTTTAACTTTTATATTTTTATCCGCATGCACTTTTAATTAAAATTGTGAATGACTTTGATCAACTGATTCCGTCTTTGATAAAATAGGGGTTACATTTTTAATCTTGTAGTTTTTTTGAACCCTTTATTTCAAAATTTTATTTGTGAATAAAAAACACTATAGTATCTATATTTTTTTTTGGGGGGGGGGGGTCTATAGGGTTTTTTATGTATAATTTTTTAGGGTTTAAAAAATTAACACATTTAAAATCTTTTCTCCTTCAGCGCTATATTTGACCCTCAACCTTAAACTCTTACTTTTTAAGGCGTGTCATTTATAGTTTTGTTCGACCCTGTATAATTTTCCAATTTAAATGTCTCAGTAATTAAAGATTTTTTTTTTCCTGAAAAATGATTGGAATGAAAATGGATTTATATTATGACAAGGAATCAAACTCTGTTAAAATAAGTCTTGTCATTGCCTGAAAAAATGTCATCATTATATTTTCGCTATAGAGAAAAGCTTTTTATTCTTGGACATTTTCCATTTCTTTATTTTGCTCTTTGCCAATTAAGGAAGAAAAAGGAACAATGAGAAAGTAAAAAAAATCAAGTTAAAGAAAAGGGCGTTAAAAGGTTCGTAAAGTATTACGAATGTTATTATTTAATGTCAACTTCTGGTTGGCTCTCAATATTGTAAGAGTGGCCTCTTTTAAGCTACTTGAAAAGGTTTTAGTAGCTATATAGATGTCTAAAGGAGCTGATAATTAGGGTAGTAGAGAGCTCTTAAACTTTGAGTAAGGATCTCGTGAGAACAATTTCAACCATCCTTATGTATTTATGTCATTTCTCTCTTCAACACAGTCTGAGAGGGTATTCAAAATATATTTTTTTTAATTATATGGGTTTAGAGAGGCATCTGTTTCTGATGTTTTTGAGAGTTAGGATCGTAGCATCTATATTTTCCATTAAAGGCGTTTTTGGGGGTAATTCATAAAGAAAAGGATCATGCGTTACTTCGTTGATACTTTAATTATTTGACAATTGATCTCATCGCATTAATTTAATGTGGATTATCATACTTTCAAAAAGGACGCTGACGAACTGAGAATAACACAGAGTGTGATGGAGGGAAGTATGATAAGAACTAAGATAGAGGACAGGATAAGAAACTCAATTATTTGGAAGAAGACAGGAGTAAAGGATGTGATGGAAACATCGGCTTCGTTGAAATGGACCCGGGCTGGACACGTCGCGAGAATGCAAAATACGAGGTGATCGAAAATAGTGACCGAATGGTACCCAAGAGAGTAAAGAAGAAGAAGTGGACGATCCGGAAAGAGACGGAGAGACCATCTGGAGGTGTAGAAGAGGACGACCCGGAAAGAGACGGAGACACCATCTGGAGGCGCAGAAGAGGACGACCCGGAAAGAGAAAGAGAGACCATCTGGAGGCGCAGAAGAGGACGATCCGGAAAGAGACGGAGAGACCATCTGAAGGCGCAGAAGAGGGCGACCCGGAAAGAGAAAGAGAGACCATCTGGAGGCGCAGAAGAGGACGACTAGGAAAGAGAATGAGAGACCATCTGAAGGCGCAGAAGAGGGCGACCCGGAAAGAGAAAGAGAGACCATCTGGAGGCGCAGAAGAAGACGACCCCGGAAAGAGAAAGAGAGACCATCTGGAGGCGCAGAAGAGGACGACCCGGAAAGAGAAAGAGAGACCATCTGGAGGCGCAGAAGAGGATGACCCGGAAAGAGATGGAGAGACCATCTGGAGGCGCAGAAGAGGACGACCCGGAAAGAGAAAGAGAGACCATCTGAAGGCGCAGAAGAGGACGACCCAAAGTGGAGAAGACGGGTCCAAAGTGGATGAGAAAGGCCTAGGACAACAGGGAACTCCTCACTGGAGGCCTTTGTCCTGAAATGGATCTATCTCTAATGCACTTTATGCAATTTATTATATTAATATATATTTATATACACATTTTGGTGAAGAGACTTTTTTAAATTAAAAAAAAAAAAGTATTATATACCTATGTAGGTATATTTTTACATTTAATTATGAAAATAATGTAATGGAATTTAAATTTGGCTATATTATTATTATTATTATTATCATCATACTTAGATGAACTCAACATCTTGACATTAACATTATAACAATATTAACATTATTAACATGATAATAAAGACGCTTTTGCATATGATAAATTAATGATTAAATATTTATTATCAATTATAATGCCTCGCTTACATTTAGCCACTTGCAATGCTCCTTGCGCTGCTGTATTTACTCTTCAAAATACTTCTATGGCAGCATCAAGGGCATTGAGTGTTGACATTCTCCCTTACTTGCTTCCTATTCTGCCTCGGACAAAGGGGGACGTCGAAGAAAATGGATTTTTGTTTAACAGTTTCTATCTCTATTTCATTTGTTGATATTGCCGAACTACTTCTGAAATTATTTAGGATTTAAAGTTTCAAATGTCTATATTTTCAAAATGGCGGCAGATATCGAAACGAAATTCAGTGGGAATGTTTGTCTTATGAAGAGGTATAATTGCTGCAAATTGGAGTGGAAGGAGCATGGGCACCGCGAGTGGAAGGAGCATGGACAGGGTGAGTGGCAGGATCATGGGCAGCGTGATTAACCTGTTCATACTCGCGCGCTGCTTTATTCCATGTCCACTTCCCTGCTCACTTCCAGGGCTGAATGTAAACGAGGCACATAGTTAGCAGGAAGTAGATTAAGGGATTAATGTTCGAGGGAACAACACCCAACGTCTAAAGTTTCCTCTTTTTTTTTTGGGGGGGGGGGGGGGGTCATTTACTGATGATGACTGGAAATGATGATTTTTGCGAATTGGTAGTATTGTAAAATTAGATATAGACATGTCTAAAGCTAGTGTTTGGTTGTAAGAAAGTAAATTATAATGGTCCTATAGTTAGAGTTAACTCTGATAGCGTGGGAACATAAAAAACGGTGAGGGTAGCCAGTAAGAGCTTGAGATTTTGAAGTCTATATGATAAAGCCAACTAGGCAAATAAAAATTTCACAGGGTGTCTACCTAGTGTCTTTTTCTCCCCTGACATAGGTTGGCCAATCTGAGCTGTCAGAGTGAACTCTAATTGTAAGACTAGTATAGAAGAAGTATATAAAGGATGAGAAGATATTAGATGCATGATTGAAAGGAAGGTTAAAGGATTACCATTCTTACCATAATTTCTCCATATGCAATATGCAGTAGTACCTGCTTAAATGCTTATTGACACAAAAACATTCTTTTGATTGAGAAGTAGTGATCCAGATTTAAAATGAAGGGATATTGATATCTTACTTGTTAAGAGTTTTCTGTATGTCGTCATGTGGTTGTAGACCGGACATGAAGATGTACGGACAGTATATTGCCATAGCTAGGAATGTAATGCCAATGACAACGGCTTTAGCTCGGGCCACTGTACACATAGACGGTCTTCTTAGAGGATATCTTACCGCTATGAATCTTTCTACAGTGAACGCTACTATAAACCACACGCTCAGGAAACTGAACACCTGCAACAATAAAATATAAACAAAATTATTAGTTAAAGTAAGCAGTTTGGATTGCCTGAGGAAAGAGCAGAAATTATTTATATTAAGTGGCAATTAGGGTATACTCATTATGTATTATATTCAATATTCTGAGCCCAAAGAAAAAAAAAAATGAATGGAAGATACTAAAAGAAAGACTTTATAGAAAGTACATTGCCAGCCTGTCCGGTTTTGCCTGTAAAATAGTTCAAAAGAAGAATTTGATAGCAATTAATCCCAGGGATTACGGGCTGACGAGATGAAATAGAGTTGTTGTAGAGGTAAAATATAAGTTTAAATGATTACTTAATCTACTTATTATTATTTTGGTATTGCTTATGTAATGTAATATGTACATTAGGTATGAATGATTAACCTTACTACCTAGCATTATAAATCTAGTGAGTCCACTTTTAGTAGGAATTTTGTATTTATTCGGTTACCGTTTCCTCTTCGTCATAACTTTTCTGTTAAAGGAATACGTGAAAGTCTTCCAGTTAGTTTAGCTAAATATACTCTGTAGCGTCTGGCGCTGAGTTATAACTTCAAAAATGTTGTTCAATCAGCCTTGCTATTGCACAATAGTAACAACACCGTGAGTCTTTTATTCTTAACAACAATCTTTCAACTTATTTTTAACAATAGTGTTTTCAAAATAAATAAAATATAATATAAAATTTCGTTGCCTTTATGAAACAAATCTTAATTAAAGCCTGTAGTCGACACTACTAGAGGTGATTAGCTCAAGGCTCCCTCACATCAACTAATAGTAAAAAGTGGTTGTAAAAGTTTGGTTTTCTTTTAATCGTCTAATATCATAATCAAATTAGCTAATATTTATAATCTCTCTAATTTATAGCATCAGCAGGATACTCCGGATACCTCCTGCTGATGCATCGGGACATACCTTTAATTAATTGGGGCATAAATACCGATTATGATAATCAGTAGCCTTATGAGAGCATCTAAAATAACCTAAAGCAGCCGACAGTTTCTCAAGATTCCTCCAGTAGTGGAAGCGAATAGTTGGAAAAATCCTTCGTGACGGGTGACGTTAAGGGTGGTTTCACACTGCGTTCAACCAACGCACTCGTAATGAATTGTAATTGCTACGCTAAGGCAACCAGATTTATTCCAATAAAATGTTTGTTTTGATTTGTTGGTCTTTAAATTGATAAAATAACTTGTCTAAGTTAATTTACTTAGTTTTGCTTCCGAGCTTACCGAAGGTAACGGAAGTATTGTGTTTACTTTTGAGAACAAAAAAGTTTTACTCCTCCGATTTTAAAAATTCCAAGACAGAAATCCGTTTCAGACATCAGGGAACATTTTTGGTTCCGTGTCTGTCTGTCTGTCTGTCTGTCTGTCTGTCGGTCTGTGTGTCCGCGAATCGTGAAACGTGCGACGATAACTTGAGTAAATGTTGCCCGATTTTGATGAAATTTGGTAGACATGTTTATTTTACCAATGCTCAGGTCGAGTTTGTTGGACAACGTTATCCGTTCAAGCATTCACGCGCAACGCTCGCGTAAACGTGAACTTTAAATTTAAAATTGGAATTTTCGGTCGGGAAAAAAATCATACCTAATCTATTCAATGAGACGAACATTTTTTTCAAATACAATTTTTTAGTAAAACCTACAGCGACACCCCTATAAAGTGTTAATGATTGCTAAAAAAAAATTTAATTGTTCTTAGACAATAAACAATATAACAATAAAGTAATAAAACTTTAATGTTAATATAACAATAAAGTACATGATAGGATGCGAGGAAGCTATGTGCCACACTAATTGGCAGTGTATTTTACTTTTTTTCTTAATATAAAATTAAGCCCGTTGCCACGTGCCTAAGGGCTTGTAATAAATAAGAGCCCTCAGCCTTTAACCATTTTTTGTTTTTTACTTGGATACTGTTGCATGGTTTGTTTCTCTATATACAGGGTGGGAAAAAAACGCACTTTTTAGAACACTTATAGCTCAGCTCTGTCTTAGATAGAGATATGGGGTTTGCGGGGTCTGAAAACTACATTCTTCTACTTTAAATTTCATATCTATAACTTTAAAAACGATTGGGTGAAAGCCAAGCAATGACGGGTTGAAATAGGGTCTTAAAAAAGTCGTTTTCCGGGTAGTTGTTGTCTGGTGTTATTGTTTTGATAGAATATATTATCATATGGTGGAGGGGGGGGGGGGTCTTTGTAGGTAAGCGGAAGGAGTCCCTCGGTGTTATAACAAACATTGAAGATGTGTTAAGCACAATGTTGCCTGAAATTGAAGATCAAATGCCAAATTACTCGTTTATGCAAGATGGTGCCCCGTCCCATCGCTCCTTGCAAACAATTCAATACTTGCAAGAGAATTGCCCAGACTTCAGGCAACATTGTGCTTAACACATCTTCAATGTTTGTTATTGCACTGAGGGACTCCTACCTCTTACCTACAAAGACCCCCCCCCCCCCCTCCACCATATGGTAATTTATTCTATCAAAACTGTAATACCAGACAACGATTACTATTAGGACGACTTTTTTAAGACCCTATTTCAAACCGTCATTGCATAGCTTTCACCCAATAGTTTTTAAAGTTATAGATATGAAATTTAAAGTAAAAGAATGTAGTTTTCAGACCCCACAAACCTCATATCTTTATCAATTATAGAAGCTGAGCTATAAGTGTTCAAAAAAGTGCGGGTATTTTTTGCCCACCCTGTTTATAGAGCCGTAACATTATTTTCCACCGACACGTGTTATTGTTTTTTTGCTGTATTGCTTGTGGGAAAATTTCAGAAAGAAAAACATCCTCTTTTTACCTCTAACGAAGTGCATTGAGTCGAAAAGAGTATACTTGATTCTTTGAGAAGGAAGTTGATTTTTGAAGATGGCAACATTAAGGTGTATGTACAGTAAATCCCAGGTATCTTATCTAAAGCCTCGGGGTTGTTGGTTCACCAATTTTATTTCTCTAACCTTCAATTTTTCGTAAAATCCAATACCTCTCTCTCTCTCTCCAACTTTATTAGATAAATTAGATGTAAAAACTTTGAACTTTTCTTGTTTTTTTTTTTTGTGTGTACATTTCTCTATTTCTTTGATGTATCCTTAGTGCTTTTCACATTTATCCTGCGTGCACTTTTTTTCCTTTTTTATTTTTACCATACCTATATGATCTAAGTTTTGTTTTTGCCTCTGACCTTGGACAGTTCTAGAACATTCTGGATCATGCGCACTGTCAAAAGACTGTTCCATCACGTTCTCAAACTGTTCTTGAACTTTTAGTCCCGTGTTGCAACAAATAGTTTAACGGTTCTATGACTGTCCCAGAGCCGTCAAAACAGTTCCCCCGCATTAAAGCAGGAACTCGTTGAGTACAAATATTATGACATGCGCAGAAACCATTTACGGACGAAGGCGTAGGTTATAAGTTATAACTATAACAATAGTTTTAACCTAATTGTTTACATTTCGATTTTAGCGTTTCTTTTAAGCCGCGTTAACTATAAAAAGCTTACAACTGTTGAAGAAAGTTTTAAATTTTTCAAAATACGATGTGTAATATTGTTGCAAACTTAAACAGTTTCAAACAAAATTATCGAGTTGCAAACCGAATTTCATGTTTCCACTAGTAGTTGGTAAACTACTGAAACTTCCTTTGATCTTTGTTTGAAACTCAAATGTGCACCAAATGTTGCAAACTTCTTAGATGCAAACTTTCTCCCTCCTTGCTTTTATGTTGTCCTTCAGCACATCTATAATAAAGCCTCACACCCATGTGGGACAAACCCTGATACAGCACTTTTGGAGATTTTAAATAAATAACTAAGACTTGTATAAGAATCTTTACTGGCTAAAACGCATTTTCAAAGCCAGTTTTTCTTTTACGGGCAGGGCTAATCGCCAATTACTGTCGGTCTTTGCAATTTTCGGTCCTACTTAAAGTATCAAATGCTCAGAGGCTTAGCTTCACTTCTCAAAAAGTTTTTAAAACTGTCATGTGTCCGCAATTCTCCTGACAGTGGATCCCTATTCAGATCTTCTAAAAGTGCACTGCCACTATATCTGGTTCTTGCTCTTAGCGACGGTCTTATCCAGTATCTTCATGGTGCTCTTTGAGTAGCCGAAATTTAACAAGCACTTGCAGCTGCAATTACGTCCTCCACTCTCCACATCTTGAATAACACTAGCCATCCAAATAAGAAGTTTGAAACACTTATTGACTTTTAAACATAGCTTGTTTACAACTTTTTTTGTTTCAAACCAAAAAAGTTTGAAACTAAAATGTTGCAAGCAAACCTAATAGTTGTAAACTTTTTAGTTGCAATCTGCTGTGTAAACGTGGCTTTACATTACTTTTAGTATTATTTTTTCTATCATGGATACTATTTTGGGATTATAAAATGTTTCATATAGTGACTTTGAGTCCTATATGGACCTTAATAACAGTATTTAATTGATTTTATATTATTTTTGTTGCAGGTATGTTTGCTAGCATCACTGCACTGGGTTTTATTTTCTGTAAGTAGTTATTCTTATTTTCTGATAACAATAATTCTGCTCTCTTGAACAGATGTTTGTACAGAAAGTATTTACAATTTTAATTAAACCTATTAATTAGTTATCATGATTACCATCTTTTTTTGTTTTGCTGAAAGATGTCCCATTGTTTCTGGTACAAATAAGAAACTGGGGAAGCATGAGATATAACCTTTCTTAAGAAGACATCCGTCCGTTTAGTTATTAGTTATTCATTGTTCATTAGTAGTTATTAGATATTAATTTTTGCTACACTTACTAATTATCATCGCCCTTAGTTATTATTAACTTAGCCGTTAAATAAAATCTTTTGTTCGCCCGAAATGAGTTGTTGAATATAAAGTTTCACCGATTGCACCATTTTAATCTCGACAATTTTAGGATGACATTTAATTTCTGTAAAAACGGGATTCTACAAATCACGTTTTTCCAAACTTCTAATTAGAAATCCTGTTGATTATAATTAATCCTATTCTTCTCGGAAGATCATGTTTTATTTCTGACATGAATCTCAAAAATTTGAAATCGTTATGCTAAATAAACAACCATGAAACCTGTAATGTATATAACCATGATAGAGGACATGATTTACTCAACTACCTACCCCTCTTCCCTTTAATTTTTTATTTGACAAAATAAATATAAAACAGTTTTAAAATGCTCTAGAAAAATAAAATTAGGTAATAGGTAACTGAAGCAAGAGAGGCGTTCGTGGATCGTGGACCTAATGTCGACTTTCCCAACAGTAAAAATTGATTGGCCCATAGGGTGTTACACAACGTATTATTTATGTAGTAGATCAGTTGAATTCCTTTATACAAGGTGGTCCAAAAGTCCCCCCCCCCTCTTAACTTTTGAACGGTTTGAGATAAATTAATGAAACTTGGGGGATCTCTATCATGCATAGGGAAGTTTGTTTTCATTTAATCGCCCACTAGGGGCAACCACCCACTTTGCCCCCAGGCCACCCAACTTCAAAATTTCAAATTGGAGTGTATATTTTTGATAGCATATTTGGATTCTACGGTGAAAAATAATAACATTTTATTTAAAACTTTTTTTTCTATTTCCAATATTTTGCCCCCTATAGGGGGGCAAAGAAAGCAAAATAACCCTTCCGATAATGCGTTGTAAAATCTAAACGGTTAGAGATAAATAATTGAAACTTAAGGGATCCGTACCATTTAAAGAAAAGGTTGTTTTCATGCAATCGCGCAGTAGGGGCAACCACCCATTTTGCCCCCAGGCCACCTAACTTCAAAATTTTAACCATAGTGTATATTTTTGATAGCAGATTTAGATTCTACGGCAAAAAATAAAAATATTTTACTTCAAACTTTTTTTTTCTATCTCCAATATTTTGCCCACTATTGGGGGGAAAAGGTATAAAAATGGTAGATTTCAGCGCCTGGGGGCAAAATGGTGGTTGCCCCTAGTACGCGAATGGATGAATGCACACTTCTCTTTACATGGTACAGATCCCCTAAGTTTCATTACTTTATTTCCAATCGTTTAGATTTTATAACGATCAAAGTGTTATTTTTTTTTACTATTTCAGAAGGGTGATTTTGCTATCTGTGCCCCCCTATAGGGGGAAAAATATTGGAGATAGAAAAAATAGTTTCAAGTAAAAGTTTATTATTTTTTACCGTAGAATCCAAATATGCTTTCAAAAATATACATTCCAATTTGAAATTTTGAAGTTGGGTGGCCTGGGGGCAAAGTGGGTGGTTGCCCCTAGTGGGAGATTGCATGAAGACAAACTTCCCTTTGCGTGGTAGAGATCCCCCAAGTTTCATTAATTTATCTCAAACTGTTCAAAAGTTAAGAGGGGGGGGAGACTTTTGGACCACCCTGTATAAATGTCTTCGTTTCTTGTTGAGCTGAGCGAAGCGAAGCTCTTATACTACAATTTACATTTGGTTGGACACATGCACTTCCTCAACGGCTGAACCGATCCGCACAAAATTCGGCACGGTCATAGTGATTAACCATAGGAAGATGTAAATCTGAAATGGTTCAAATTGGTACACAGGAGTACGGGGTACAAAAGTTAAAATAGTGTATGCCCTTCATGATGCATGTCGTTGGAAAGCTCTTTAAGAATACAGTTGTTGTTATGTTCACTTTTGTCATATTTTCATTTAAGACGGGGGTAAAATAGAAAAACAGGAAAAAGAATACTTGTGGTGTCGTGGGACACCCGGTAGGAACGAAGTTCCTTACACTTTATATTAAATATAAATTATATAATTACAGTACTAAGTATATGATACTAACTACTTATACATGGCGGAGTTAGAATAAGAGACAAAATTAAAAGTAACTATTTGTACTAGCGGAGTTAAGGCAAAATTAAAAGAAAAACTTTTTATTAACTTTGAAAAGAACGTCTTACAATAAATGATGTATTGTAAATTGAGAAAAAAGTTAATTTTGATTAGTTTATAGTTAAAGCAAATGGTTGTAGAGAAGAATAGAACTGTCCTATCAGACCTCCGTCGGCGAATCTTAAATTAAAATATTATAATATAAAATATAAATCACCAACACTAAATCACTTCTGCTTGTATCAGGTTGAAATTTTACATGCTTGTTTCAATTGTACTTTAGACGATGTGTATGAAGTTTTATTGAAATCGTTACGTTAGAACGTATGATATCGGTATAAACGTTGTTTTCTTTATTTAAAATGTTTAGGTCCGCTTTAATAAATTTAGCGATCTTTATTACTTCATAGCAGTGTCGGTGTTCGTTTTACTAAAAAATATTATTTAAATAAGTTGATTGTCTTATTAAATAGATGAAGTTGGAATTTTTTCCCGTCCAGAAATCCATTCCTAATATATTGAAATAAGCGTCAGCTCAGATCAATTTTACTTTTAACAAGACCGTGATTATGTTTTCATATATTTACAAACCAAGTGACATTTTAACATATAACAAAAATTAACAAAACAAGTCAAGTTACAGGCTTCCTTAATAACACTTTTTCCCGTCTTAAGATTTTTGAAGCTTACGTTCACGCGAGCGTTGCGCGTGAACGCTTGGTCGGATAACGTTGTCCAACGAACTTAGCCTGGGCATTGGTAAAATGAACATGTGTACTAAATTTCAACTAACTCGGTGATCTTTTACTCAAGTTATTGTCATCGGTAGATTTCGTGACGGTGATTTTGTGACGGTGATTTTGATCGTTTTTTCGGATTTACTCCCGGGCGTCAGAACGTTCCATAAGGAACTTCGTTCCAAAAATGCTTTTTAATTAAAAATTAGTAATATTACTACTTTTGATCCGATTTCAGCTGTTTATAAATAAAAATGATTTTTTTAGATTAAAATGCACGCTCAGCTCAATATTGCAAGCAGGCAACTGCATTTGTACACCTAACTATATGTAGTATATACGTATATCATATGCATCACATAACATTAGCATATTTAAAAAATCACAGGGAAGTACTTGCGTCCAAGTACTTTTTAGGGTTTTGTAGATGATTAAGCATACCCGTTATGTAATTATGATTTTTTTTCTTCGATCCTAAGGGTCCCGGGTTCGATCCCCCGGGAGGTCACAATGTTTTTTATAGGTAATAACGACAAGATAAATTACATTTTTTAGGTAATTTTCATCGCCCAACCATACGGTGTAACCATGAATCATTTCAAAATTTTAAGACCAGCCATTATATAAAATTTGGGGAGGGGGGTATATTTTGACTTATAAAACCAATTAAGAGTTAAAAATTTAAAAAAGCAAATACATATTTGTATCCTACTCTTCAGCAGCTTTCATTTGATACCCAACTCAAAATTTCTAAAAAATAAAATTTTGGGCGCACTCCAAATTTTCGCGCACAAAATTGGTAATTTTTAAAACCTGGGAATGAAATCCCGGAAATATCATCGCCCCACTATAAGGTATTAGTATAAATTATTTCGAAATTTTAGCACCAGCCGATCTATAGTGGTTGGGGGGGGGATTTTTTTTGGGTATATTTTGATTTATTTAACCAATAAGGAATGCAAATTTTAAAAAAGCATATATATATTTGTGTTCTACTCTTCAGCAGCTTTCATTTAATACCCAACTCAAAATTTTAAAAAAATAAAATTTTGGGCGCACTTCACTTTTTCGCACCCAAAATTAACAATTTTTGAAAATTTGGGAAGAACTCCCGGAATTTTCATCGCCCCACAATATGATATTATCATGATTTTTTTCAAAATTTTAGCGCCAGCCGATCTATAGTGGTTGGCGGGGGGGGGAATTTTTTTGGGGTATATTTTGATTTATTTAACCAATAAGGAATGCAACATTTAAAAAATCATATATATATTTGTGTCCTACTCTTCAGCAGCTTTCATTTGATACCCTACTCAAAAATTAAAAAAAAATATAAATTTTTGAGTTTACCACATTTTTTCGAATTGCGCATGCGCAAATCTAATTATGAACTTCTGTATATTTTTCCTGTGGTTGGGTCAAAAAGTTGCACCAGTGTTTCAAATTTCAGTACTTTCGCTTAAACGGTTCGGGCCCTATGAACCAAAGAGCGACGGACGGACGGACATCACCCTCGGTATAAGGGTTTTGAGAAGTATCTACAAAACCCTAAAAAGATTAAAATATGAACGTATAGGAAGTATTTTTGTTGAACAACATCTTACCGTTGCTTTAATCCACGTATTTTGGACCTTTATTACTAGAAAATGCTGTTATTCTAGTATGTACTCGTATGAATAGAGGCTAGAGACGACAAATTTTGAGAGTGGAATTTGTGAAATTATGTGGTACTGCGCTCACTTTAGCTTCTAGCTTTGTTCAGGTCTGTCCAATAACTTGAATGTGCAAACACCATTATGCCCCCACGTTACATAACATAACATGAATTAACGATGCACTAGACGGTTTAGTGAACCCTTGCCTTCTAAACCATAATATTCCTGTTTGCTTTTAAACCCCCTTTGTCAATTTTAGAGAGAAAATGTTTCGTCCATATCCCTTTTTAAATGTTAACATCAATTTGAAGAAAAAAACTAACATTTTCATTTAAATATCTAATGCTATGTTTTCTGTTAAATAGCCCAAAACTTTAAGGGGCAAAATATATTACTTTTAATTCCTAGGATATTTTAAAGGAATGTTTGCTATTATTTACAAAAATTAAATTAAATGTTAGAATTTTATTTAATGCTGTATTTTAATTTTACGTTTATGAGACATCATAAGTTCTTCTTGTTCCAATGGTGTAAGGAAAATGTTTCTTCCGAGCCTACCAAAGCTATGCGATCGTTCTAAAGAACGAAATTTTTTGTCTCTGATTTCCAAAATTCCAAGACAAAAAATCCGTTTCAGACATCAGGGAACATAATTGGTCCCGCCACTCTGACACTCAATTTTTGCGAACCGACATTTTTGGTTCCGTGTCTGTCTGTCTGTCTGTCGGTCTGTCGTTCAATTTTTGCGAACCTACATATCTTAAAAACTAGTCGTCCGATTTTAATGAAATTTGTTAGGTCATAATTAGCCCATTCTTGATCCCATATAAGTTTCAACCTTCTACGATCATTGGTGTCTCCTCCGTATGCGCACAAACAAACATTTATTTACACCTATATTTATCTTCATAAGTACCCATTTATTTTTAAGAAATTATGATGGTTTGTCGAAAGCAGCCTTCAGATGGCCCCAGATTAATTTTATCCTTCTGCGCTTTAAGTTTTGCTAAATTGATAGTTTTATTCGTCAAAAATCAACAATTTTGACAAATTTAAAAAAGGGAGGAAAAATTAAATAAATTTGACAATAATGGGTTGTAAAACCATAAAAGTTTGTGACATAGGACGCTTGGAAGCTATGTGCCACACTAATTGGCAGGTTATTTTTATTGACAGATTTATAGATTTTTAGAATTTCGTAAAAGAGTATAATATGTATTTCGTATATCCAAAATTCAGAAATGTATTATTTTCATTTTTTTAACTTTGGCCTTTTCGACTGTAACATAATCATTTTAAGTTATTAATAATTTCAAGATAAAAAGAACTTTTTATATACTACGTTTTTAAATTTTCTGTTGAATCGTATGTAATGTTGATAACATAATTGTTATTGTTATATAAAATATAATGTTAGTGAAAAAAAAAAAAAAAAATAGTTCCGAATTTATTTACTTCACATAAATGACAACCATCTAGAGAGCTGATCTTAAACCTATAAAATGATAAATCTTTGTACAACAGATCTCCCCAACACCAAATCTAAAGCGTGCTATCGATATATTTGAAATAATATAAATAATATAATCGATATTTCCTGTTTTGCTGTCATTCAATGTTTATCTATCACAAATTTGAGACCCGTCAAAATGAAGATTGCGTAAATATGGGATATGGCAAATCAAATAAAATAACTTGCGGATTTTTTCCGAACTAACTTTCCGTACAGCAAAATTTGCTGAAAACCAATTAAATTCTGCTGAAAGATGGCTAAAAGTATTAAAATAATGCATTGTCATCGTGTTCTGAGCTATGCTAAAAGTTTCAAATGTCTAGCTATTCGGGAAGTTAGTTAGAAATCGAAATTGCCAGATTTGTACCGGACAAACAAACAAACAAACAAAACAAGAAAACAAGCTAATAAAAACGTAGTAAAAATAGGGATCAGAATAAATAATAATATTGACAGAAATTTTTTAAATGTAATTACTTTTTCTGGATATATATTTTAGAATTTTAGAGGTTTAAAATTGTCATATTTAATTTGAATTAATATAAACAGCGATCTAAAGTGAAGTAACTAGTTGCTGTTGGTGTCGCTTTTAATGCTTTTATCTGTCAGCAAGTAATTTAGGAGGATTAAGGGTTGACTGATGGTAATTAATATTCATCTTAATTGGTTACTCAATTAGGATAACCAATTACAGAGTGATTGATAAGATTAACTGCGTTAATTTGTATTGTAAAATATACACCTTGTTAATGTCTCTCTGCCAATACATAATGCATTAATTAGTGCATAGAATTCAGAACAGCTTGTATCGTGTTGGCACGGAAGCGTTGAAATCTGTACCTAGATGTCTAAATGGTTGTCCGTCTTGTCAATTGCAAATAGAGGTGTAAAATCGTGTCACGTATACGTACATGTCGTATCACATAAGTAAATTATTAATTGCATGATACGTAGTTCCAAATACTTAGAAGTGTACACAATAGCGTACTATGACGATATGCGACACACTACGAGGTCTGCCGGGAGACGTCTTTTATGTGAGCGACAGTCTCTGGCCAATTTAGGCGACTAAATACATGTGATTTTTCTTTGGTTTAGTCCTATTAATATGCTCTCAGATGAAGTTAATGTTATTTTGGCGCACCAGTATTTCCAACGAACAAGGGAATAGAAAATAAGGTGGTAAGAGTTCATCCCAAATATATGGAAAGATTTAGAGAGATTCGCACAAAAAATATAATTCTTTTTTTTTTTGAGTAAATAATCTTAATCATCAACAATATATTACACATTATAATAATAATTAATATAAGAATATCATTTTTGAAAACTGGTCTTATTTTCAACTCTTTGCTTTTTAAAAGCAAAGAAATATGACGCCAATTTTTTTTTTTTTTTTTTTTTTGGTTTCTGTATTCTTCACCTCAATTGTTTCCATGTGCAAAATTTGAGGATATTGAAAAGACTGGAAGTGGTTTAAAATTGGGGTAACGGAAACGTGTGATGAAACTTACAAAGCAAAGTTATATGAGACCAGTAAAAAGTGACAGAATCCGTGAATTGCTCTTACTCTTAAGCTCCGTTTACTAACCTTGATAGTTCTCCCACGATAGAACTATCATGTCAGTCAACGTCATAGAACTATCGCGGAGGTGTGCAGTCTACACGGTGAGAGTTAACATACGTCAAAACTTGTTGTCTTGTACTCAAAGTTACGTCCATATCCTACATTTTTGACTTGGATACTGAAATAAAGCATTAAATAGATTCTAATTTTAAATTATAATTCATATACAGCAAAAGAAATATTCATATTGTCGAAAACAAAATCTGATATCAGCTATCATTTGCTGCCTTTTAGATCTGTTATAACGCGATATAAAAGTATAAACATACAATTTGCCAATCTGCCGCGTGAGTACTCTGACTGTTGTGATAAGAACACTCAACTATCTCGTCAGATGAGATAGTGTGATGGCAGATAGTTCTATCGCGACAAAATCTATCACGTAGTCTACACGGTGATGGTTAATACGATAGTTGCTATCATGACCGCAACTATCGCGTCAACTATCACCATGTAAACGTGGCTTTACACAGCACAGCACTTTACATTCAGTACTTTAAATTACTTTTCATTAACAACACGAAATAATTTCAAGTTGTTTAAAAACTTTAGAGTAAATGTTTTTAAAAATCCAGGTTTTCCTAAATTTTAAGATATTAAAATATTGTAAGAAATAACTTTTTTTTATTTATTTTGTATTAAAAAAACCCAGTGGAGAAGAGAAGAAAAAAATATAGTTAAAAAGTGGGATTGGACTAAGTCTTGAGGTTGCCTGGGCTTCACTTGCTGTCTATCCTCGGGAAGATTTCCAATGTTTTAACACCGAGCTTTGTCTCGGCAAATCCTTCACCCTCAACTGACTTTAGCCTGAAACTTTAAGTCTTTTTTTTCAGCTTTATTTCTTTCTTTTTTTTATCTCCAATTTTCTTTTGATTCTCTGCTCTACTTCTTACCACATCTTTAATTATATTGAAATAAAATATAAAAATACATAATTCAAATGTTTAAATGTTAATGAAAGCAGTGTTAATTATTGTTTATACTTTAAATTTTTAAGTAATATTTATTATCAATTATAGTCCAGGAGATAGCGTGCAAAAAAGTGTCTGACTAACATCAAGCTAGAATTTTGTATACAAGTCAATCTTTTAGCGCCTTTTAAGAATATGTGGTCGGCTAAGTTCGTCTGCGGGACATATCTTGGCAGTAGGCATTTGAAAAAAATAAACCGGTGGAGAGCGGCCATGTCTCACCAATTATGGTGGACAATGTAATTTTCATGATCCAGAGTACAGAATTAGTTAGTAGACCAAAAATCAAGTCGATGTTATTTGCACACTTGATAGGTTAGTTATTCAAATATTACTAAAAATTAACGTGGTCACCTGTCTAGGGACAAACTAACATCAACTTGATTTTCGGTCTACTAACTAATTCTGTACTCAGGATCATGAAAATCACATTGTCCACCATAATTGGTGAGACATGGCCGGTCTCCACCGGTTTATTTTTTTCAAACGCCTACTGCCAAGCTATGTCCCGCAGACGAACTTAGCCGACCACATATTCTTAAAAGGCACTAAAAGATTGACTTGTATACAAAATTCTAGCTTGATGTTAGTCAGACATTTTTTTGCACGCTATCTCCTGGACTATTAGTGAGAATTGGGCATTTTATTTTATATTATTTTAATATTAGTTGGTTTTTAGTTTAGGCTTCTGCAACCATCAGAGTCTAAATAAGTCTAGATCATTCGGAAGAGACTGTGTCGGGTATTTTGTGGATTCTGACGTTTCGAATCAAAAATTGTAGCAAAAATTTTCAAGAGAGATGCTCATTGTATAGTTACCACAAATTTCGTATAAAATGGAAAGATATTTCCCGCTATTTTATTCGGCCTTTTTATAAGGATTCTATCGATCTAACTAAACAATTAATTGCCTCCTCCTACGCAGACTGCCCTTTAATCAAATCAAAGCCGGAATGACCTTTTGTGTATTACGTATATATTATTTGTATCGGCCACTAATTAGGGTTATGTTATTCACCGATTCTTCAAATGTTATTAGGGCGTTATCAAATTTGTTTGCATAATTTACGCTACATGAAGATTTTGACCCTTTAAATCATCTTCCCACTCAAACGCTTTGTTGAAAAGCATTGTTATCTACTCATTGATGTAGTGACTGTGCTGTGATTATGTATTTTACAGTTTCATCTGGCACATGTTTATAGTTATTGTCAACGAGCTTACTGAAGGTAACGGAAGTTATGTGATCTTTCTGAAGAACGAAACATTGTTATGTCTCCTATTTCAAAAATTAAAAGACAGAAATCCGTTTCAGGCATCAGAGAACATTTGTGGTTCCGTGTCCGTCTGTCAGTCTGCTTGTCGCTCAATTTTTGCGAACCTGTATTAAAAACTAACCGATTCCGATTTTAATGAAATTTGAATAATAATTGTTGGTTCCATATAAGTTTCAACCATCTGGTCACATTTTTTCCATTTCAACAAGCACACAAACATACATTACAAATCAAAGTGGTCACTTATCAAGTGATAAACTATCATCAACTTGATTTTTGGTACACTGACTAATTTTTTACTCGGGGTCATAAAAATCACATATTCCACCAAAATAGGCGGGATATGTCCGCTCTCCACGGATTTCTTTTTTTCAAATGCCAACCAACCGATCTTAGCCGACCACATTTTCTTAAAAGGCACCAAAAGATTGACTTATACACAAAATTCTAGCTTGATGTTAGTTAGACACTATATTTGCACGTTATCTCCTGGTCTATAGTTTTTTTTAACAAACTTCTTACACTCTAAAACAATTTTTCTACAAGTTACTTCGTACCAAAAAAAGTAGCAAAAGTGGGAAAGTTTCAAGAATGATAAATCGCAAATCATCGTAACACCGTCTTACCAGTTTTTGTCTTCTAAAATATATCTTTTATTCACGATAATTAGTAGCCTCATTAAAATCGTAGAACTCATTATATAAAATAATAATTTATTATTCTTTAAGAATATTTTTTTTTTTAATATTAATGATACGCTATTAATTAGTTTGTTTTTAGATCTTAAAAAAAAGAAAAACAATCAATTATACTTGTTCAATTATTTGATTCTTTACTTTCATCTTATCCAAAGTAATATTGCTTCAATTTAAATTATCAACTCTCTTTTTCAGTATCTTTAGTGTTAACAATTAATTTTAATGACGAAATATTCTGTGAATTTTTATATTAATGAGTAAGTTTATCATTTATTTACGCGCTTCTAAATTAAATTTTCAATTTTATTAAATTAAATTTATCTTTAATTTATTGCAACCGAAGATCGTTAGTGATTTTAATTAAGATAATAGTTATAAATATATATATATATATATATATATATATATATATATATATATATATATATATATATATATATATATATATACATATATTTATATATATATAGTGATTGTGTTAAACAATAAAATTAGGGAAAAAAAATTAAGAACATCCTTGTTTATCTTGTTCATAATTTTATAGGGGACATCACTCCTCAATATTAAGTTAACACGTGTTTTATCGTTTCAGTTTAAGGTCTACGTGTCTCACTCACCACAGACTATCAAGACCGACCACAATCTAATATACAAGTATAATATGCTTTAATAAGTCGTCGACTGAAAAAAAGGTTCATTTAAATCACACATTCAGAAACTAACAAGAGATAAAATTGATTCTGTAAAAAGAAAGTACATGAAGCAACCTGTATTTTGGTCGCTATCTAATCAAATAATAGTAGAACTAGCATTTCATACATTTAAAAATAATAATAACACACACTGCTAACATAATTAAATTATTCAAAGGCCGATACTCTGACTTAGTTTAATTGAAGCGAGCGTAAGTGAGCTTCTTTCATTCAATAAACAACATCCTGTCTGTTTGTTTGTCAATATCGTTTACGTGTCCGATGATAACTTGAGTAAAAGTTGACCGATTTAGTTGAAATTTGGTATACATGTTCTTTTTACAAATGCTCAGGCTAAGTTCGATGGGCAGAGTTATATGTACTAGAGTTCGCGCGCAATGCTCGCGTAAACGTGACCTTCAAATGTAAAATTGGAATTTCAGGACGGTAAAAAATTCTATCATCGCCTATTCGATGAGACGAACATTTTTTTTTCAAATAACATTTTAGTACACCAACAGCGACACCGCTTTCAATTAATAAAGATCGTATATTTTAACGATTTTAAAATATAAAATATATATTAACGTAAGCGGATCTGAACGTTTAAAGTAGAGAAAACAACGTTTTTACCGATATCTGACGTTCTAACTAACGATTTTAATAAAACTTCATATACATCGCCATCGCCTAAAGTCTAAAGTACAATTGAAACAGGTATGTAAAATTTCAACCTGATACAAGCAGAAGTTTTTGAGTAGTGATACATTTTAAATTAAGTGCCGGGTAGGTAGGGAACAGGACTTTACTACAACCATACTCTTTAACTATAAATTCATCACGATTAAATTTTTCTCAATATTCAATACGTATTTATTGCAAGACGCTCAATGATAAATAAATGTTTTTCTTTTAATTTTGCCTTAACTACGCTAATTACGCTTTTTATAACTCCGCCATGTATAAGTAGTTTGCACCGTGTACTTAAGTGTATACTTTTTTGCAGTGTGATTTTATAATTTATATGTAATGAAAGGAAAATTCCAACTTGATACAAGCAGAGGTTTTTAAGTGGTGAAGTGATACATTTATAATAATAAGTTTAAAAGCTACTGCGGGTGGTTAAGATTCTTATAGGAGTGTAGTGAAGTGATACATTTATAATAATAAGTTTAAAAGCTACTGCGGGTGGTTAAGATTCTTATAGGAGTGTAGTGAAGTGATACATTTATAATAATAGTTTAAAAGCTACTGCGGGTGGTTGATTCTTATAGGAGTGTAGTGAAGTGATACATTTATAATAATAAGTTTAAAAGCTACTGCGGGTGGTTAAGATCTTATAGGTGTGTAGAGAAGTGATACATTTATAATAATAGTTTAAAAGCTACTGCAGGTGGTTAAGATTCTTATAGGTGTGTAGTGAAGTGATACATTTATAATAATAGTTTAAAAGTTACTGCGGGTAGTTAAGATTCTTATAGGTGTGTAGTTATATAGGTTTTTGTACCAAGTACCACCACTCTCCCCCACACTACCCTCTTCCACTTATCTCCTTCCACTTATCTTCAACTATAACATTCATTATGATAAATAAATTTCTTAATATGTATTTAGTATTTTATTACAATACGCTCGCTTCAATGATAGAGCCACGCGATGCCTAGTTATAAATAGAAATAGATAAGACGATTGAAAAGTATAAGCTAAAAGATATGAATATGAACTCATATAATAGAAGATTTTCCAATAAGTAGACAAATTGAATCAGATCAATGACCTTCAAGTAGTAAGTTCTTTTGAAAAGGATCCAACTATGAAGAAAACGGAGAATGAAGTCGTCTTTCCCTTTGAGTCTGTTTCATATCTCTATCGGTTATCACATCTTTGCCTTTTCGCTTTATAACAACTCCTGAGAGTTGGTGCGTAAGATTTCAACATCAAACCTTATCGATAATTAGTATTTCGATTCAGACATCTTCTCGCTCAGTTGGCTTTGCACGGCATTTGAAGGGCTTCTCTCATTCGCTAAATTAATTATTCTTGAGTGGAGTAAATCAATAGTATTAAATACAATTTCCCTACTTTTAGATTAATATTCAGTCCATTTAAGTTCAATGTAAGAAACTCTAATTTGAAGAAGAACTAGCGTAGGAAAACTAACAAATTAAAATAATTAAACTACTCTTATAATAAAGAAAAAATCCCGTCAAGTACTTGCCAGCAAGCTACTAAAAGGGTTTCTTCGGTCATAAAATTTCCTACATATTTTTTCCTTAACTAAGTATGTATAAAAAGTTCCATTTTACCATGTACCTCTCAACAAGGATGATATTTTATATTTAAGGTTGCTTTCAGTTTACTTAAAATTAAAATAAATAAATATACATATATGTATATATGGAGGAAAAGTGTGGATATTATCCTTTAGCATCATAGGTATGCACTTATTTGAATCTTTTAGGGGTAATATTATGTGATTTTTTAAGCGACGGACGAACCACCAAAAGAATTAGGGTTTCTAGGACGACCTCCAAACCCTAAAAAGGACGGAGATTCAGTCATTATGGTCGTGCACGCGTACTTAAAAAGGGAAAATACATTTATATTCATAAAATAGAACAGAGAGCATAAAGCGATGATATCATAATTTAGACCAAATCTTCTTGGAGAACTGAAACATATTATAATTAGAACACAGTTTTACCTTTAATCTTAGTTAATTAAATTTCTAAGATGGATAAATTATTACCTGTTTTAAATTAGAAGTTAAAAAGATATTTTCAGTGAAGCTATTAATAATAAATTACCTTTCCTGAAAATAATCCTAATTAGGCAAAGTAATTAGTTAAACTCATAAGGAAATTAGTTGTTATATACGTAAATTTAAAAGGCACAGGTGTTTTATATCACACATTCGCTGCTCTTAAAAAAAAAATAAAAAAATAACAGAAATTACTTCGCTTGGATTGAATACATGTAAAAATGTATAACTGTAGGGTATAATACTATATTATACTAGAGGTCGACCAAGAAGTCATGGAAATGAGAGGAGTGCGCTAGTGTCCTTATGTACTTTCAGTTTTTGATATAATAGACCACGGTCAAAAAACACAGTGTTGTTCTTCTGTTATTAATAATTTTATTTTTGATAACTTCTATATTTTTTGCAACAGGCAACACTGTACCTGATAAGAAATCACTAATAATATACGATAATATCTTTATATTATTATTTATTGATTATTCATAATAATATTCTTTAAATCTAAATCGATATTCTTTTTCCTTAATCTATTTTTTTTTCTTCCTCTTTATTTCTGAGTTTGATTTGGATTTAGAACAGTTGTGACTATAGTTCGTGCTGTATAAAAACAAACAAAACAGGAAACCTAACAGATTGGAAACCTTCCTGTTGTTATTCGTGAGATTTGACATAACTGGGCATGTCATACAAACTAGGAATGGTTATTGTCTTAGCACCCGACTGTACTGACTTCGGCACTACTCGGAAGTTCCGATTTTAAACCAAGTTAAGCTTTCCGTTTCTCCCGTGTTCATGACTTCTTGGTCGACCTCTAACATAATATTATGAGTGCATAAATTTTGATTCCATGCGAAATCCACTATAATAGACAATCCACTAAACTATTATTATTCAAAATTTTTAATTCGAGTGTGTATTTTTGAAAGCAAATTTGTATTGGAATCGAACCTAGGACATCTCACTTAAAAATTTCAGGAATTTTGCTGTTTTAAAACATATTTATCCGAAGGAAAATCAAACTAGCAAAAATGATTGTTCAATTTATAAAAATTAGTGGAAAAAGTAGAAAATAATATTTTGTTTAAAAAAACCCACGCGGCGCCCCCTCCCCCCCCCCCCCCCCCCTAACTACAACTTTTGTTCTACTACTCCGATTTGCATCAGACAAACGGCATAACCCATAAAATTACATACCTACATAAAATTTTATTTTTTTATTTTTGTTAAACTATAATTTTCTGCATTTATTATAAATATAGGGGTAAATAAGCTAAAAGATTACTTCTTAATAAACTGGAAAAGAAGAAAAGTGCTTTCTTTCTTCGTGTTCATTATGTTCGATTTAATTCCTAATTTACAAACGCAAGAATCTGCACGTTCGAATTTTTTGACATTTTCATGTCTTTACTTTGGCACATAAACTCGAGAAGCGTTACCAAACAACAACACCAAAAAGCGTTACATAAAAATGTCTCACTGTCTTGCAGACTTGTATGCAAGCAATTTTCTGAGGATCATGAAAATCACGTTGTCCACCGAAATGGGCGGGACATGGCCGCTTTCCACCGGTTTGTTTTTTCTTGTAAAAACTGCATACTAAAGTAGTCAACTTTGAAGCCTATTTCTGCTTAAACTATAAAGATTTTAAAACAATGTAATTAACTTTATTTCATGATTTTTAGTGACATTTTCAGAAAAATAATAAAAATTGAGGGTCAAGAGGAAACCACATTCTTCAAAGGGCCACATGAACCCTTTGAAGGGCGGAATCAGTTTTTTTCGTTTTGTTTCATTTTTTCGTTTTTTTGTTTTTTTTTGTTTTTGTTTCCTACATCTAAAGTGAATAATTTTTCTTAATTTTTCCTTGTTTAAAAGTTAAAGCCATTTCATTCACTTGAAATAGGACACCCTATATATATATATATATATATATATATATATATATATATATATATATATATATATATATATATATATATATATATATATATATATATATATATATATATATATATATATATATATATATATATATATATATATATATATATATATATATATATATATATACTTTTTTCAGGGGTTGCATAAACTTAATATTGTTTAGCATGATTAATTTTTTTCTTTTATATTTATTTTATAACTTTATCTTCTTTTTTATAGTAATATACAATTTGTTTTGACAAAGTTAATATTATATATATATATATATATATATACACACACACACAAAATAATATACATATATATAAACAAATTCTAATAACCGAACAGATTGAGAGGATCAGCTATTGAAAAACTTCTTATTTGTATGATAATAAAATTAAAATAGTAAAAGTTAATAATAAGTATTGGGTAAACTTTGAAAGGGTTTATTTATAAACCTTTTATCAATAAATAAAAATATGTTATATTAAACTTTAAACTTTCTTAATAAATACTCGATAGAAGACTCTCTTCTGTCTTGCAAAAATTACATTCTTTACAAAACCTTCATCTGTATTTTTGATGCCTTCAATAAAATGAATAACTTAAGTAATAATTTAAATTTTAAAGAAACCAAAAAAATCCAATTACTCAATTTATTGTAAACTATTTTTTTACTTTCTCATATATAGAGCAAGTATTGTGATGGATCTAAATTTCGATTGTAAGATTTTAATGGATTTATACGTTTTGAGGTCCACTGAGTTCAAAAAAGTGGTTTTTAAAAAATGTGTGTTTGTCTGTCGTCTGCGCAGACGCGTACTGGGACTATTAGGCCGATTATGATTAAATTTGGCACACATGTTCACAATTGAACGGCTCCGACAATTTTGATTAAACAATTACGAATCTAACCATGTAAGCCCGGGAACAGCTTTAAACGTGGATGGAGAGAGCCCAGTTTCGATTCCCCGCCGAAGGTGAAGTTATTTTTATGATAATTTTTTGATGAAATGTTCAATAATAATTAAATTTACCTTCGAAAACTGATTAATGGAAAACACTGGGCTAAGTAATTATGAACTCGTTTATGAGAGTTTTTCTGTGTTGTTTCGGACCGATTTTTAATAATGTTCAACTGGTGATAGTAATGCTTTTCAAAAAAAACTTTCGCTAATTAAATTTTTTATTTGCATTATTTTTCGGAAAATATAGGACTCTTTCTTGGGGAAACGACTTATATTATATGGTTAGATTCATATTTACATGGGTTAAATTTAAGGATTATTATTTCAAAATCATCAGAACAAATTTTTTGGAGGTAGTGACCCTAAATGTGTTGCTAAATTTAATTAATTTTTTTCGCCTCGGGGTGCATTTTTTAAATGTATGCCAAATGTGATCAAAATCGGACCGACGAGAGACAGGCATTTTTTAAATGTATGCCAAATGTGATCAAAATCGGACCGACGAGAGACAGGCATTTTTTAAATGTATGCCAAATGTGATCAAAATCGGACCGACGAGAGACAGGCATTTTTTAAATGTATGCCAAATGTGATCAAAATCGGACCGACGAGAGACAGGCATTTTTTAAATGTATGCCAAATGTGATCAAAATCGGACCGACGAGAGACAGGCATTTTTTAAACGCATGCCAAATGTGATCAAAATCGGACCGACGAGAGACAGGCATTTTTTAAACGTATGCCAAATGTGATCAAAATCGGACCGACGAGAGACAGGCATTTTTTAAATGTATGCCAAATGTGATCAAAATCGGACCGACGAGAGACAGGCATTTTTTAAACGCATGCCAAATGTGATCAAAATCGGACCGACGAGAGACAGGCATTTTTTAAACGTATGCCAAATGTGATCAAAATCGGACCGACGAGAGACAGGCATTTTTGGCAACCAATTATTTGGACAGAGGGAACATCAATACAAGTAAAACCATCAAAATTTCAACAACAAAAATTCGCCATCACTAAACTTTCTTGCTATGTGTATAACACGTATATATGAAAAAGTAAATAATAATTGAAAGAAGTATATGTACATTTTTCTTGAAAAAGGTCATTGTTTTTGAAAAATTTGAATCAAAGTATGGTACATAGGAACTTTTTTGTTCCATTTAGGGAGCCCTATTTATTTATTTTACATATAAAATAAATATCCTGTTCCTTGTATATTGCAATTGTTTTTGTTAGGGTCCGTAGGCAAAACCAAGGACCCTTATATTTTCCTGCGTGTGTCTGTCCGTCCGTCCTGTCGCCTGCTCTCACGGCTACACATTTCGTCCGATCACTTTGAAATTTGGCATGTATGTGTCTTGTACCTACCCACATATTTTTAAAATATAGCGACTTAAAAAAAATATTTTTCCAAAAAATTAGGGTAAAAAAAGTAAGGGGTTATTTTTTTTTTTTTTTCGACACCGTGAGGGGTATCATATGAAAGGGTACGTCAAACTGATTACAAAAATATATAATTCTTTGGTTATGAGTCATCATAACTTATGACTTTGATAGGGCGAGCGTAGGCGAGTTTAAAGTGGGTCTGAAACGTGCCCCCCCCTCTCTATCTCGCTTATGTAAAGTGCAAAAAATCTGAAAAAAATTCCTGAACATTCTTCAACCAAAACTGAAGATACCACTTTTTGGAAATTTCGAAAAAAAAAAATTATTTTAATTTTTATTGACAAAATACGTTTTTTTATAATTACGGTCTTATCAATGTATTTATATGGTTGTAGGCGGGTTCAGTGGCAAAAAATACTTTATCAGAGTGTGTTTTGAGAATATCAGACCCTTAGGATAGTTCAAAGTAAGCTTTTTAGCATTTAAAAAAGAAACACTGTTTATACAATTTACAGTTAAACACTATACAGTGTGGCCTACGGACCCTCGCTGTGTGCTGACCAGCACACACTTGACTTGTTTATTATTTATCAGATCTTGTTTGAACTTTCAAAAACCTTAATATTAATATGCTTTTTACCACACGTGTGTTTTTTTCCAAAAAAGTAATTGGAAAATAAACAATACGAAATTAATTTTGGAAAAATAATAAAAATAGTTTCTCATTAAATCTACTCTTTTGACATTTTAAAAGAATTATAAAAGTTAAATTCACGAAAAAATATTAGCTTTAAATTAAACGTTATGAACTGTTTCATATAATTCTGTTTGATAGTCCAATATTTCGATTTTCAGACGGATTTGCCCTTTTTAAATCTCCTGCTAGTCCTCAATAGTCCCTTGTATATTTTTACGCTATTGTATTATTACTATTGTATTATTACGCTTGTATTATTTTACGCTATTATGCTTTGGAAACTAATTTTTTTTAGTATTTTAAAGGACAAACTTTAGGGCTAAGGGTTCTTAATTATTGCATAATATATTATATAAAGGTTTCCAACCTACTTGATATCAAATAAGAGATGTGAGATGTCAAACAAATCTTTGATTTTTTTACTGGGTTTTATTTGTTCCCTTTTCCTTTTTTTTGTCGAAATAATACTTTTTTTAAATTGGTTCATTATATTGGCCCTTAATAAAAAGTTAGGATATTAATTTGCAATTTTGTTGTTCAGTGAATACTTGTTTGATGTAGCTTATCAAAAATTTCAATTTTGAAATTAATTTTCAACTCTATTCAGATTCCATTGTTATTTTATTTATATGGTTGTAGGCGGGTTCAGTGGCAAAAAATACTTTATCAGAGTGTGTTTTGAGAATATCAGACCCTTAGGATAGTTCAAAGTAAGCTTTTTAGCATTTAAAAAAGAAACACTGTTTATACAATTTACAGTTAAACACTATACAGTGTGGCCTACGGACCCTCGCTGTGTGCTGACCAGCACACACTTGACTTGTTTATTATTTATCAGATCTTGTTTGAACTTTCAAAAACCTTAATATTAATATGCTTTTTACCACACGTGTGTTTTTTTCCAAAAAAGTAATTGGAAAATAAACAATACGAAATTAATTTTGGAAAAATAATAAAAATAGTTTCTCATTAAATCTACTCTTTTGACATTTTAAAAGAATTATAAAAGTTAAATTCACGAAAAAATATTAGCTTTAAATTAAACGTTATGAACTGTTTCATATAATTCTGTTTGATAGTCCAATATTTCGATTTTCAGACGGATTTGCCCTTTTTAAATCTCCTGCTAGTCCTCAATAGTCCCTTGTATATTTTTACGCTATTGTATTATTACTATTGTATTATTACGCTTGTATTATTTTACGCTATTATGCTTTGGAAACTAATTTTTTTTAGTATTTTAAAGGACAAACTTTAGGGCTAAGGGTTCTTAATTATTGCATAATATATTATATAAAGGTTTCCAACCTACTTGATATCAAATAAGAGATGTGAGATGTCAAACAAATCTTTGATTTTTTTACTGGGTTTTATTTGTTCCCTTTTCCTTTTTTTTGTCGAAATAATACTTTTTTTAAATTGGTTCATTATATTGGCCCTTAATAAAAAGTTAGGATATTAATTTGCAATTTTGTTGTTCAGTGAATACTTGTTTGATGTAGCTTATCAAAAATTTCAATTTTGAAATTAATTTTCAACTCTATTCAGATTCCATTGTTATTTTGTTTCATTCTGTTTTTTTTTTTCAATCTGTTGTTTTAAATTAAAATCTAATGACAAGTTCGATACAAATATTTCACTATACTTTTTTTTTTTTTTTGCTTTGTATTTATGACTTTTTTTTTTAATTTGTATTGTTATTAAATTTATTTTTACACGCTGCTTTATCGAAACTTTCAACAAATTACATGAATTCTTATGTAGTTTGGTCTAAAATATTAGTATTGCTTCCGAGTTTACCGAAGATAACGGAAGATACGTGATCGTTCTGAAGAATTTTATGTCTCCGATTTCAAAAATTCCAAGCCAGAAATCCGTTTTAGACATCAGGGAACATTTTTGATTCCGTGTCTGTCTGTCGGTCTGTCGCTCAATTTTTTGCGAACCAACATATCTTAAAAACTACTCGTCCGATTTTATTGAAATTTGGGTGATAGGTTACCTCCTGTTTCAAGGTTTTCCTTCTAGGGCGCTTTTTTGATTTTTCAATCATTAATGGTGTCACACTTTATAATCGAAGACTCTTATAATTTTCTGCGTTTGTCTTTCTATTATTAGCGAACCTGATCTATAAAGTTACCAAACAAATAAATTTGAAACTACAGTAAATGCTATGTATAATAAAGTTATAACCCAAGCACAGGAAAAGTATAGAGAAACCCCCAAACATTATCCCTAAGGCTAGGCGCACACTGCAGACTGTTTTGTCTCCAGTGTACGCCTAGCCTAAAAAAAGGGTTTGTCATTTTGGTAACGGAAATGCGCCATGTTGACTGTTAAATAAAAGAGGAGGACGCCCTTAGTATAAATATGTATTTAGTTAAGTTTTTCTACCAAATCATTCTTGCACTTAGTTGCCTTAAAAAGTTGTTTTTTTCATATTCTCTCTGAATTTTTTAAAAATTACATTTATTCTTTGTCAAAAAACAAAACAGTTTTTTGAGGAATTTTTCATTCTTCGCATATTTTGTGAGAAAAAAATGTGTGGGTGAGAGTCCCACATAGAGAGGTTCTTAATTGTTCCATGAGACCGGCAACTATTAAAAAAATGAAGAAAAAAAAAATTACTTTATAATTTTTATTTGAAATGATTGTACTCAAAAGTACATTAGAGTTTATTTATCTCCCTTTTCCCTCGTACAACTCTAGAGGTTTTTAGCGTTTTATAGATAGTGGCTGAAACCTTGTCTATAGACGGGGAGAGAGACAGTTGAATGACATTTAAACCCGATATAGGAATGTAGAGCTAAACTGGATGTTTTTTTCCCTACATATCGATGGAAAGTTTTAAATTTAGCGTTAAGTTTAAAACATTAAAGTAATCCAAGTCAGCACACTAGAATATATAAAAGAAAATTAAATCTGTGCGTTACACCTAATACTAATCTTTCTTATTTTGTGTATTTAATTACTTGGTACATAGTTTTCCATTTGTTGGTTGTTTCGTACTTACATTTAGTTATTATTTAACATTTTATCGAAATATTCTTACAACTAGTAAGCTGACAGAGATTCCTCGCGTGCTATTGTGAATACTTAAAATTTTATGCTTTTTCAACCCATCATTGTTTAATTTATTTAATTTTCTCCCCCTTTTTACTTTCAAATATAAAGAGAAAGTATTATGATGGTTCCAAAAATTTGATTTTGAGATTTTAATGGATTTACACGTTTTGAGGTCCCCTGAGTCCAAAAAAGTGGTTTTTAAAAAATGACTGTCTGTGCGGACGCCTGGAGCCTAAACTACTGGGCGATTTTAACGAAATTTGTCATACATGTTCAGAAAAATCATACCCCCAGGAGAAACGAATTTTAGCTCCAAATTTTGGGGGCACTACCCCAACTCTTAAAAAAGTAAAAAAAAAAAAAATATATTTCTAGGTAAACGGTTCCGACGATTTTTATAAAAAGTTCTAAAATGTAGTCCATTTCGAACGATGTAAGCCGTTTTCCTGGGAAAAATCTAGTTCCTGAGAAAAGAGCTTTTAACTCAGACAGGGAGAAACCTGGTTCGATTCCCCGCCTAGGAGAAATTATTTTTATGATTAATATTGATGAAATGTTCAATAATTATTAAATGCACCTAAGAAAACTCAAAAACTAATAAATGGAAAACACTAGGGTAAATCCTGTGGGATCTCAATGTTAAGACGCGAGGCCACTAATTATTGCCATATTATTTTTTTCTGTTATTTAGCTTATTTTTAATGTTCCGAAAATTTATTTTGCTGGCATCTTCATGGCCAGATACTTCTAGTTTAAGGAAACTACAGTAAATTTGGATTTACTATAACTGTATTAAATTTTGCATTGCTTTGTTGATTACCTTGTTTTATTCGATATTAAGTTGATGAATTTATATATATATAAAATTTATGTAGTGAGAGACACCAAGGGATGTGCCACGCAAGCGCGACACATAGGAACTGTTCCATCATCAGACATTACGTCATTAGGATGTTGGCTCGGCATTACGCCATGTCCTGCATCGTTTCGTCGCGTCCGACTCATCAGGGGCCCGACAATGCTCACCCAACTCTGGACCTATACCAGATCAAGAAGATCAGATATAGGGCTTATCAGAGTGCTCTCATACCCCATACTTGCTTGGCTGGCAAAACACAACAGCAATTGAATACCGTGTTTGCACACTGCAATAGGCTACACATTTTGTGAGAGACTCCAAGGGATGTGCCACGCAAGTGTGACAGATAGGAACTGTTCCAACATCAGACATTAAGTAACGCAAGTATGGCGGTATGAGAGCACGCTCGTCTCTGATAAGCCCTATCCTATATCTGATCTTCTTGATCTGGTATAGGTCCAGAGTTGGGTGGGCATCATCGGGCCCCTGATGAGTCGGACGCGACGAAACGATGCAGGACATGGCGTAATGCCGAGCCAACATCTTAATGACGTAATGTCTAATGTTGGAACAGTTCCTATGTGTCACGCTTGCGTGGCACATCCCTTGGTGTCTCTCACAAATTGTAATATATATATTATTTTATATAATTTAAATTATTTTAGAGAAATTATGTTCGTTAGCCTAGGTAAAATGTCCTTAAACTTTTAGTGTAATTTCTTGTGTTTGTTTAGTCCTCACATTTTATGATTACGCAAACATGTCACTGGGTTCTGGTATTTACATGTTTTACTGCAATTACATGTAATTCCTTTCTTTTCAGTCTAGCTGAATTATTTTTAGGTTTTCTTTTTTTCTTCAAGGCAAGTTATTAAAAACTGCAAAAACAGAGTGTTTTTTTTTTAACAAGCCATGAATTATGCAGGCAGCCGAGCCGCAGAGAGATAAAGTTGCCTCTTTTCATTTAAATTAAAATAAATTGCCGTTCGGTGTCAAGTTAACTAACTTGCCGGTTGCTTATCTTAATATTTAACGTTGAAAGAGGAAGTGCTATATTGTTGGAAGAACTTCTCTTTGTTTTTTTTCCACAAAGGGTTCCTGACCTTACTCTGCTGGTGAACTAAATTAATTTTGGGATGTTTTTTGGAATTTTATGCTTCACGACGTAACACCCCGTGGGGGGGGGGGGGGGCTAGATATATTTTTGTCTGAAATTACTGAGCTTTTCTGATGATTATTTAAATGATAATGGTAAAGGTTAGACGGGAAGGACGAACCACTTGTTAGAACCTAGCAATCAGGCCACACTGGGCCCATTTAACTAACCCCGTGGTGGAGAGCTCCAGCTACTTCACACGTCATACCTGTACATTGTACCGCCGAAGCGGGTATGGTGTGGTCATTAGTAAGCTATGTAAGCGTGTGTCAAAGCGTGGGGGAAGAGAACCCCTTAGGGGGTGGTCCCTCGCCCTGCTCCGTCCGTGATTAATAGATACAATTCAGAGTACCATGGCACGGGATCGAACCCACGTCCTCGTTCGCCTCACTCATTGATAGCCGGGCCAGCCGCCTAGAGCCACGCTGGCTCCCTGATGATTATTTATTATATAATTGATCTGCTGACGACAAAAATTGGCATATATATTCAGAAAAACTCATACCCACAGGAGTTATACATTTTAGCTCTACATATTTAAATGCTCTACATAATTAAATATATATCTATAAAATTAAATATATATCTATAAAATGTTTTCTATTTATTTATTATATCGGTTTATAAATATATATATTTAAAACACTCAACGACCACCCCCGCGCACGAGTTACTCATGCGGGGGTGAACCAATAGAAACTGTTTAAAAAATTATAACTGTATGTATACAATAAAGTTTAAACATTTTTGTATTATGATGTTATATGTTGGTTAAATAAAGAGAATTTTATTTTTTTTTATTTTTTATATGGGATGCTGCTTATCAAAATAGTGTGCCAATTCATGTGGCACATAGCTTCCTCGCGTCCTATTTTGTATTAATTAATGGTTTTATACTTTTAGGCTAGGCGTCCACTTGCGATTTTTTGTCGCTGCGACTTAAAAATCGCTGTCGCTAAGATTTATGAGGTGCTCGCACTGCGACTAATAAATCGCTTGTTTTATTTTAGTTTCACAATGGATATCGTTGAAACCACTTTTGTGATAGCTCTTTTGCTCCTTGCGAAATCCGAACGATGCAAACAACGTTACTGGGTTCATGCTCTTTCAAGCCAAAGATTAATAAAGGAACAGTTCTATAAGTTGCATGAAGACCTATGTAATCATCCCCGTGATTTTTTCAAGTTTTATAGAATGAGTGTAAATTGGCCTTTTTTAAAAAAAGCAGTGGCGTAACTATGGGGCCCGCATTGCGGGGGTCCCTCAGTCCCAGGGGTCTCCCGAATCCAGAAATAACTAGAATTACTATCCTTGTACCAACGTCGAGGGGGGCCCCCAATCCTTAACGGAAGAGGTTTTTTTTTTTTTTTGCTCATCGATTTTCCTTGGCGAGGGGCCCCCAATGGTCTAGCTACGCCACTGTAAAAAAGGCCTATTTTCTATTTCAATTATGAGTTTTTCTGTATCATTCACACTGTTTATGACTTCTTCTTCACAAGACTCATCACTTGGCTTGTCTGACATTGTTTTAAAAAAGAAAACTTTTAAAAAAATTCACACACACGACAGGAAAGATGAAATCATTCTGGCAGAGAAAATTTCGAATGTTTGGAGTCCTACTAAACAGTCGCAAGTGCGTGCTATTTCATGCCTGTCAGTGTGTCTCATTCCAAACGAGCGACAATCACGTCGCCTCAAATATAAGTCTGGTTGCGTTTTTTAATCGCCGCGATTTTTTAGTCGCATATGGGTGCATTCCAATTTAAAACCATGTATTCTATTTACGCGACTAAACAATCGCACGATTAGAAATCGCAAGTGGGCGCCTTGCCTTACAACCTACTGTTGTCTAATTTATTCAATTTCCTACCGGTTATTTAAAGCTGTCAAAATTGTTTTTATTTTTCACATTAATTAAAGTGTCAATCTAGCAAAATTTAAAGAGTTTAGACGGTTGAAATTAATCTGGGGCTATCTCCAGGCTACTTTCGCAAACAATCAAAATTTCATAAAAATACTTTTTTATGAACTTACTTTGAAAACTCCGACGATTTTGATTAAAATCGGACAAGTAGTTTCGAAGATATGTTGGTTGGCCAAAATTGACCGACAGACCGATAGACAGACCCGGAACCAAAAATGTTCCCTAATGTCTGAAACGGATTTCTGTTTTGGAATTTTTGAAATTGGAGACATACAATTTTTTCGTTCTTCAGAACGATCACATAGCTTCCGTTACCGGTATGCTCTGAAGCAAAATTATAAAAAACGGGGAAACAAATTTATATAATATAATATATATATGCTTTATCATACAATTGTTGGACACTATTTAAATATGTTTAATAATAAAATAATTAAATTATATATTATATAATTCAAATTTAGTATTAATATGTATTTGAAAAGTTTTGATCGGGTTTGTGGAGCGATTTTAATTTATTAAAGATCTTTTTTAAGCGAAAGACAGTTATTTTAGAACTGTAAAAGAAACTTTTCGAGAGGGTGAAAAAAAGACTTTTTTCGAAAAAGCCACAATTATTCAAAAATAACATTTATGTTTGAAGTATTTTTTTAACAGCATTTTTAGCTTTTAAAGTTGATTTTTTTTTTTCAATGGATTATTCTTGATGTTTCTTTTATCTCTTATGAATGAATGTAATATCAATGAATGTTTTCCAAACATTCATTGATGTTTGAAAGGTCATTTGATTGGAGTATTTTTGAGTGCTTATTTATTCTCATCTGAATAATTTCCTCTTATGAATTCTATTTACAGAAAGGAAATCTTTTAAATAACATCCTTTAAAAAGAAAAATGTTTGGCCTTTTTTACTTTCTCGTTATAAAAAAAAAGTATTGTGATGGCGCAAAAATTCGATTTTGATATTTTGATGGATTTACACGTTAGGAGGTCCCCTGAGTCCAAAAAGTGGTTTTTAAAAAAATGTCTGTCTGTCGTCTGTGCAGACGCGTGGAGCCTAAACTACTGGGCCGATTTTGACGTAATTTGGCATACATGTTCAGAAAAATCATAACCTGAGGCGAAAATCGAAAAATTAATTTTAGCTCCAAATTTGGGGGCGCTATCCCCCCCAAAACTGTGAAAAAGTTAGAAAAAAATATTTCTCGAAAATTGTTCCTACGATTTTGATTAAAATTTTCTAAAATGTAGTCCATTTAAATACGAACCTACCGATATAAGTCATTTTCTCGGGAAAAATTTAGTTCCTTAGTAAATAGTTTTAAACGTGGACGAAGAGAGGCAAGGTTCGATTCCCCGCCGAGGAGAACTTATTTTTTTGATACATTTTGATGAAATGTTCAATAATAATTAAATGTACCTACTAAAATACGTAAACCAATATTTTAAAACACTGGGCTAAGTAATTATGAACTCGTAAATGAGAAAGTTTGTCTGAGTTGTCTCGGACCGATTTTTTTATTAATTATATCAAATGGACGAGTAATTCCGTTGACTTTTTTTTTTTACACCTACTTTAATCTTATTATTATTATTATTATTATTTTTTTTAGATTTTGCGAAACTTACTCAAATTACGAACACAAATTAAGTTCGCATTTTGTGTTCTTACTCACCAATAATTCGTTCCCTAAAGTTTGCATGTAAGGATGAGAGGGATGCAAGAATATATCAAATTCCCCTCATTTTACATCTAAAGCAAATAGTAGTATTTTGATTTCACATTTGAGCAAATATTATGGTAGAGAAGAGAAGAAAAGCTTTACAGTGTAGTGAAACCAGGCACCGGAAATTCGACAAAATATGTAACCTCAGATTTATGTGCTCTCAACACCAAACTCCAAATACAAAGAGCCGAGACAATAACAGTACACTTTTCTCTACGATAATTCTTACAAATATTTATACATTTAAACTCAAAATAATTATATTATCTAATAAATTTTATCAATATCGTGATAATGTATTTTTTAGGTGTAAGAAAAAAAGACGATTTAAAACATGTTGTATAGATGAAACATTTCGACCCTGACTAATGTCATCTTCAGTCGTTATTAACTAAAACAAACAATAATGTCAATTTAACATATCTAGTAGAACATAATTACATATTGTTTTTATCCCTTAATTAAAGCGAGCGTAAGCGAGCTTCTTACATTCAACGAAATATGCATCCTGTCTGTCTGTCTGTGTGTAACGTTTACGTGTCCGACGATAACTTGAGTAAAAGTTGACCGATTTAGTTGAAATTTGGTACACATCTTCCTTTTACTAATACTCAGACTAAGTTTGTTGGACAGCGTGATCCGTCCAAGAGATCGCGCGCGATGCTCGCGTAATCGTTAGCTTCAAATTTAAAATTGGAATTTCAGGACGGGATAAAATTCTATCATCACCTATTCGATGAGACGAACATTTTTTTTAAATAACATTTTTTAGTAAAACCAACAACGACACTGCTATGAATTAATAAAGATCGCTAAAATTATTAAAGCGGACCTAAACGTTTAAAATAGAGAAAACAACCTCTTTACCAATATCTTACGTCCTAACGTAACGGTTTTAATAAAACTTCATGTACATCGTCTAAAGTACAATTGAAACAAGTATGTAAAATTTCAACTTGATACAAGCAGTAGTATTTGAGTAATGAAGTGATACATTTATAATAATTGTTTAAAAGCTACGACGGGTGGTTAAGATTGTTAGAGTCGTCTTGTGTGTAGGTTTGTTTAGGAAGTCAAGCTTTGTACCGAGTACCCCCACTCTACCTCACACTACCCTCTTCCACTTATCTTCAACTATGATATTCATCATGATTAACAAATTTTAATAGTCAGTATTATATTGCACGCTTGCTTTAATGATAGAGCCACGCGATGCGTAGTATTAAATCACTTATGAAGTCATTATTCTATCTCTCTGGGAGAGCGTCATATAATAGTCATTGTTTAAAATTTAAAACTTTTTAAAAATAAAGTTTAAAAAACATACATGGTCAAGGTCAACTAACCCCACTACTACATCATACTGAATACAAATTATTGAAAACTTTATAAATAGCAAATGAATTAGCAACAATTTTAATATCTAATGGTAACAAATTTAAAATCAATAACATAACAAGTATCAACAATTAAAATTCATTCGTTTGCTATGGTTAAAGTTTTCAATCATTTGTATTCAGTATGATGTAGTGGATAAGTTGACCTTGACCATGTATGTTTTTTAAACTTCTTTTTAAAAATGTTATAATTTTAAACAATGACTAATATATGACGCTCTCCCAGAAAGATAGAATAATGACTTCATAAGTGAGTTAAACTAACTACTTTAAACTATGTTTACATTATTATAATTAAGGGATAAAAATAATATATAATTATGTTCTATTGGATATGAGAAATTGACATTAGTGTTTGGTTGTTTTAGTTAATAAAGACTGAAGTTGACCTTAGTCAGGGTCAAAACGTTTCATCTAAACAACAAGTTTCAAATCGTTGTTTTTTCTTACACCTAAAAAGGGAGCCAGGGTGGCCGAGGTGGTAAAGACACCGGGCAGCTATCACTGAGTCGAGGCAACTCGAGGTCGTGGGTTCGATCCCGGGCCATGATACACTGAATGCATCTATGAATCGCGGACGGAGCAGGGCGAGGGACACCCCCTGAGGGGTTCTCTTCCCCCACGATGTCTAGTGGGTTCGATCCGTGTCATGAAATGTGATCTGTATCTATGGTTCGAGGTCGGAGTAGGGCGAGGGGACCCCCTGAGGGGTTCTCTTCCCCCACGATGTCTAGTGGGTTCGATCCGTGTCATGAAATGTGATCTTTATCTATGGTTCGAGGTCATAGTAGGGCGAGGGGACCCCCTGAGGGGTCCTCTTCCCCCACACTTTGAAGCACGCTCATATAGCTTACTAATGACCACACCATACTCGCTTCGGCGGTAGAATGTACAAATGTATGATGTGTGAAGTAGCTGGAACTCTCCACCACGGGGAAGTAAAATGGGTCCACTGTAAGGCATGACTGCAAGGTTCGAACAAGTGTTTCGTCCTACCCGTCTAGTAGGAAGTACTAGGTAACTACTACTACTGCTACACCTAAAAAATCCATCATCACGATATTGATAAAATTTATTAGAAAATATAATTGTTTTGAGTTTAATAGTATAAATATTTGTAAGAATTATGGTAGAGAAGTTGAAAGGATAGATTACTTGAAGCTGTTTGGTTCTATGAATATTTGAAACTATTACAAGACAAACTGGTAGAGTGAATCATATTAAACTTTCCCGGTATTTTGAATTATATTCTTAGTCCCTTTCCTTGATAATTAAAACAACTCAAATACCTGTCCTGTATAATTAAATTTAACAACTTTTCTTTATAAACAATTGTTTAGTTAAATTTAATTATAAATAAGGATTTCTCAATCAGTTTAAACCATACTGTATTTGACTTTATAAACCTATAATTAAATAAACTTGCTTTTATTATACATGTATATGTCAAACTTACTCATTGTAAATTTATAAAGTAAACTAGTTGTCTATGAAACAAGAAATTATTAGTTTCATTCAGTGCTTTTGAAACTTTAGATTGGCTCAATCTTCTTAAAACATTTTTAATTCCAATAACTTTTGAATTAAAAGTTTGGAATTGAAAAAAGTTGGATACTTCGTTGACTCGTGAACAAGACTTTTACCTATTTTATTATTTTTGGATCGAAGTTCCTTATGGCACGTTCTGGAGCCCGGGAGTGAATCCAAAAAAAAAACGACCAAAATCACCGTCACAAAATCACCGTCACGCAAAATCCGTCACGAAATCTACAGATGACGATAACTTGAGTAAAAGATCACCGAGTTAGATGAAATTTCGTACACATGTTCATTTTACCAATGCACAGGCTGAGTTCGTCGGAAAACGTTATCCGCCCAAGCGTTCACGCGCAACGCTTGCGTAAACATAAGCTTCAATAGACGGGAAAAAGTGTTATTAAGGAAGCCTGTTACTTGACTTGTTTTGATTATTTTTGTTATATATGTCAAAAATGTCTCTTAGTTTTGTAAATAAATAAAATATAATCATGTAAAATTTCCCCTGATACGAGCAGAAGCTGTAGAGTAGGGAAGAGATATATTTTATAATATTTTAAATTAGTAGGCCGGGTAGGTAGAAAACAGTTCTATTTCATTCAACTCCTTTAACAACTTGATCAACTTTTTTCTTATATTTAAAATATATTTATAGTAAGACGCTTGCTTTAATGATACACAATGATTTTCTTTGAATTTTTCCTTAACTCTTGCTAGGTACAAACAGTTCGTTACTTTTAATTTTGTCTCTTTTCTAACTCCGCCATGTATAAGTAGTTAGCAATGTATACGTACTTAGCAGTGAGATTTTATAATTTATATTTAATGAAAAATGTAAGGAACTTCATTCCTACAGGGTGTCCCGCGACACTACACGTATTTTTTGTTGTAAGTGTGGTTTTGGATATGAAATAATTATCCTTTACCCTTACCTAGAAGTTTCTTTAGCCTCTTCTATTTTGTTATTCGTCTTTTACCTTTATTATTATATTTTATCAAAGCTTTCTAGTAGTACTTAATCTTTATACAGAGTGACCCGCGATAAAATTTCATGAAGAAACTAGTGGATTCTAAAAGTCAAATGCAACAAAAAATTTCGATTAAGCATATGCCCATTTCTCAATAGTTCTCGAGATATCGATTTACGTTTTCTTTCTTCAAAATGTTTCACGAAAATTTTCGAACAATGCCTAATATCTCAAAAACTAAATGATTTGGAGAAATTGGGCTAAGGAACGATTTTAAAAAGCATAAAACAACCTTTCAGAATCACTCATTTATTTTCAAATTATCAGGTGCTAAGCATTTTTTTAATCCTGTTACATTTAAAAATTTGGATTTTTTAAAAATTCGACCACGAAATTCCTGAGCTTTCAACTCTTAATTGAGGGATGTTAGAAGAGTGGCGATTTCAGGAAAAACACCTGCTTTTCATAAGCTTTCAAATGGTATAATTGAAGTTTAAGATCAAAGGACTAGTTTATAAATTATGGTGGATTGAATGTTACCAGACGTGAAATTTTTCGGTCAGGATCTCAACCAATTCTTGAACAAATGCAAAAAAGGTTTCCCCAAACGAAACTACAACACTTCGGGTTCTTATAGGAAATTTGACGCTGAACAAAAAAGTCCTATAAACATGGGCCCGGAACAGCTTCGTTTTAGAGATATTCACGAAAAACATTAAAAAGCATCACTTTTGGCGTTTATCCTTACAATTCTCAAATTACTTTGCTTTGTAAGTTTCATCGCACATTTCCGTTTCCCCAATTTTTAACCACTTCCCGTGATTCAATCTTCCCCAAATTTTGCACATAGATACAACTAAGGTGAAGAATACAGAAACCAAAAAAACAAAAAATAAAAACAAAATGGCGTCAAATTTATTTGCTTTTTAAGTTTCATCGCACACCTATTACCCCAATTTTGAACCACTTACCGTCATTTAATCTTCCCCACATTTTGCACATAGATACAACTAAGGTGAAGAATACAGAACCCCCCCCCCCCAAAAAAAACGAAAAAAAAAAAAAAAAATGGCGTCATATTTATTTGCTTTTTAAGTTTCATCGCACACCTATTACCCCAAATTTGAACCACTTCCCGTGATTCATCATCCCCAAATTTTGCACATAGAAACAACTATGGTGAAGAATACAGGGGAAAAAAAAAAAAAAAAAAAAAAAAAAAAAAAGTTTTGAAAAATGGAATTTTTATATTAATTATTGCTCTAATACTCCTTGAAGCAAATCTTGTAGAGAAAATAATTTTTCGTTGACTGATATCATCAGCCAGTCATATGCCTACTCGACATTTTTGTTGCATTTGATCCATAAAATCCGCCAGTTTCTTTATGACATTTTATCACGGGTCACGGGTCACTCTGTATATACTACAAAAATGAATGTTTGTTTGTCTGTATCTTATGCCTGCCTAAAACGTTCATCCGATTGCGATGAAAATTTGGGGTATGGTTGGATACCCGGGAAGTTTTTTGAGTTAGTAGAACTATGTTTAAATTTTAGTACACAGGGGTACGGGGTATAAATCAAATATCAAAGTAATGAAAACCTTTAATGACGCATATCGTTGAAAAGCTCTTTAAGAGTACAGCAATTATTGTTATGTACATTTTTGAGGGTGGGAGGGGGGGGGGGTAAACTGGAAAATATGATAAAATTTCTATAATCTAGGTATATCTATATAAATAAAAATGAATGTTTGTTTATCTGTATGACTCTTATGCCAATATTGTATATTGACGTCCAAACTTTTGTGTTTTATTTACCAATAATTCATCAAAACACTTTCATAGTCCTTAGATTATCTATCTTAATATAACAAAATATTAAGATTTTTTTTTTTTAACATATTTTTAATTATTATTATTTTTTGTTACAGGTAAATTTTCAAGTTGATTATGATTCTTTCGTTTATTTGTAAGTATTAACGCTTTGTCTCATATGGGCTGTATGTAATTATAGATTGATTATAATGAATTAGTTGTAATGGTAATGGACTGTATAAAATTATAGATTGATTATAATGAATTAGTTGTAATGGTAATGGACTGTATAAAATTATAGATTGATTATAATGAATTAGTTGTAATGGTAATGGACTGTATGTAATTATAGATTGATTATAATGAATTAGTTGTAATGGTAATGGACTGTATAAAGTTATAGATTGATTATAATGAATTAGTTGTAATGGTTAAGTCAAGTACAAAAGTTTGTAATGGTTACAGAAAGGAAAAGTATAAATGTTTAATAGTATATTATGTTACTAGGCTGTGAAGTGAGTTTTTTCTTTACCGCGGCAATTACATTTACTGTCGAGCGAAGTGAGACAGTAAATATTGCCAATTTTTTCTTTACAGCTAGGAGTAATGATAAGACTTTTTAAGTCCACGTAATGAAAAAATGGATTTTAGCTTTGTTTTTTAGGCTCTAAAGTTACTATTTCACAGCCTACCACGGAAGAAATGTATTTATTTACTAAAAAGTACAATTATGCCACAAGTAAAATGGCCATTACCTGACTTCAGGTGAACCCACAATCAGAATCGGAAAGACTCAAGTAAAAAAATTCAAGAATATAACCAGTAATAATATAACCAGAATGCAGTGGCGTAGCTAGGGCATTGGGGGCCCCACGCAAAAAGAAAATTTCGGGGGCCCCTCGCCAAACAAAATTTATGAGCAAATAAAAAAACACATTTAGTACTGGGCCCCTGCTCGTCGTTGATTTGGGAGCCCTTAACAGTGGCCCCCCCCCCCCCGCAATGCGGGCCCGGGTGCCCATAGTTACCCTCTAGTCAATCAGCTAGAGATTGACCCAAGGAGGGGTCCAAATATTGCAAAAATGAGCTTTTTAATTCCTTAATAAATCCAACTACTCCAGAACAAATAATTCCGTTTCTCAGTATGACCACAATGCTTCCTTTAACTTCGGTAAGCTCGGAAGCAAAAATCAATTTTAGTTTTATTATCGTTGATAATAAATTGGAATTTTCGTTCTTGTTTCGCTTGAAAATCATAGTTGTTAGATTTCTGGTTAGTCTAAGGCAGTGGACCATATTCTGTGGTCTATATTAACGGTTGTTAGGGCGGTTGTTTAATTAAATATTTGTCGTCAGCACTGACATCAGATTGTTAGAGTTGGTAGGAAGAGGGCTGAGTTTAAGCCACAAATCTGTGGCCGTTATTATTAATTTTGGCGATGCTTTGCAGTTATAGAGTTGACAGTCACGCTACAGACTTCCATACTGATATTTTTCTCTAAGAAATCGTTAACTAATCCAAAATTTTTACTAAATATCTGAAATAACTTCTATATTCTTTGTTAAAAGGCTCGTCACTCAATATTTCTATAAGCCTAGAACTTTTACATTCTACGTTAAAATGCTTGTCACTCAGTATTTCTATAAGTCCAGAACTTTTACATTCTATATTAAAATGCTTATCACTCAGTATTTCTATAAGTCCAGAACTTTTACATTCTATATTAAAATGCTTGTCACTCAGTATTTCTATAAGTCTAGAACTTTTACATTCTATGTTAAAATGCTTGTCACTCAGTATTTTTATAAGTCTAGAACTTTTACATTCTATGTTAAAATGCTTGTCACTCAGTATTTTTATAAGTCTAGAACTTTTATGTTCTATGTTAAAAGGCTTGTCACTCATATAAGTCTAGAACTTTTATGTTCTATGTTAAAAGGCTTGTCACTCAGTATTTCTATAAGTCCAGAACTTTTACATTCTATATTAAAATGCTTGTCACTCAGTATTTCTATAAGTCCAGAACTTTTACATTCTATATTAAAATGCTTGTCACTCAGTATTTCTATAAGTCCAGAACTTTTACATTCTATATTAAAATGCTTGTCACTCAGTATTTCTATAAGTCCAGAACTTTTACATTCTATATTAAAATGCTTGTCACTCAGTATTTCTATAAGTCCAGAACTTTTACATTCTATATTAAAATGCTTGTCACTCAGTATTTCTATAAGTCCAGAACTTTTACATTCTATATTAAAATGCTTGTCACTCAGTATTTCTATAAGTCTAGAACTTTTTATGTACTTGTTTTTATGTACAGTTTTGTCATATTTCTATTTAGGAGAGGTGTAAATTTGGGATATTTGCAAATTATCTTTCTTTAAATCAAATTATAATTATCAATAACTACGGGAGACATACAGAGAAAAGTAGACCCCCGCACCGGGACTCGAACCACGGGTCCTCCTATTAATCCGTTACAGGTGCTCTTACCAACTGAGCTACAGGAGAATGATTTTTCTCTGTCGTTACCGATACAAATTCCCCGAATCCAAGCTTTCAAATCTTATTCTACAAATCTAGTGAGCCAAATATTCACGGCAATAGAACTAAACCGAGAATTAACGCTTATAATTATAAAGTACTCGATTCTTAAATGAGTACTCAATAATTAAAGTCAACGGGAGACAACTCTGTATGTCTCCCGTAGTTTATTGATAATTATAATTTGATTTAAAGTAAAATTTTATCTTTCCGTAGTATGAATATTACCAAAAACTTAAAAATTTAAATTATCTTTATCAAAAAGGAGGGGTATAGAAATTAGTGGGAGGGATAGAATCTAGATACTCTCGCATAGTAAAATAATTTAAATGTTTCTTGATGGTAGTTTATAAACTTATCAATTTAAAATAACACTCCGTAGTGAAGCACACGGGTATCCAGCTAGTTTTATATAAAATGATATCAGAGCTCCTAGCGGACAAAATGCTAATCAAAATGGATTAATGTTTCATCATTTCACACCTTAAGATCCATCTACTATACCAATTAGAAAGAAATATTCTGATTTTTTCCACTTCATGGAAAAAATCAAAGTGTTGATACGTGGATTCAATGCCCAAAAACATTTCTATCAGTCAAAGTTTTTCCATAAAATAGAGAAAATAAGGACATTTTTTCCAATAGTTTCATAGAAAATAACCTATCAATAATTTCAACCTTCGCAATTTCGAAAGTTATGTGAATTTGTTTATTTAATTCTGTTGGAGTTATGGAAAAAAATTGTAAAAGAGGTTGGTAAGCCTGATTTATCGCAAATCTTTTTTAAGACAGGATTAGAAGTCGTCAAAAAAACATTAGGAATCTTCTTCCCTTCTCGACCCTTCCACGTGCAGTGAAGTAAAAAAAAAAAAAAATCTTCAAACACGAAAATTCTCTATGAAGGGATTGTCGGGTGAATTTTTTCTAAAAATAGTAAAAGGGGCAAAAAAAGGGCAAACACGACTGCCCTTTAGAAACCAGCGCTCCGACAAGATATAATTGTCTGATATGGAATTACTATGGTCCCTTGCAACATTTCTAGTGGAAGTATTTAACATTTAGGGCAAGGGAGTAAATAGCTTGAATACTAAACCATACTAAGATACCACTCTGGGAAAACTAAAATATAAAGAAACAGGATTCAGGCAACTACACAATTTCATTGGTAGCAAACTTTCATCGTGTGCAATCATACAGGCAAAATCATTTATTATATTTTTGCTTCCGAGCTTACCGATGGTAACGGAAGCTATGTGATCGTTCTGAAGAACGAAACATGTTTAGGTCTCCGATTTCAAAAATTCCGTTTCAGACACCAGGAAGCATTTTCGGTTCTGTGTCTGACTGTCGCTCAATTTTTGTGTACGTTAAAAACTATTCGTCCGATTTTATTGAAATACGAATGGTAGGTAATAATTAGCCTATTGTTGGTCCCAAATAAGTTTGAACCTTATGCGCCTGTTTGTTTCTCTTCCAAATACGCACAAACATACATTTATCTACACCTACATCTTCAAAAGTATTTAACTGATTTTAATGAAATTTTGATGGAAATTTAATTGGTGTAATTGTTTCCCCCGTTTTTTTTTTAAATTTGTCAAAATTGTTTTGATTTTTTACACGAATTAAAGTATCAATTTAGCAAAAGTTAAAGAGCGTAGACGGTTCAAATTAATGTGGGGCTATCTGCGGGTTACTTTCTATAAACTTTAAAAGTTTCATTCTAATCAGATAAGTACTTTACAAGATAAGGTTGAATCTTATATGGGACCAACAATGGGCTAATTATGACCTACCGCCCAAATTTTATTAAAATTGGACGTGTAGTTTTTAAGATATGTTGGTTCGCAAAAATTGAACAACAGACAGACACGGAACCAAAAATGTTCCCTGATGTATGAAACTGATTTCTGTCTTGGATTTTTTAAAATCTGAGATCTAAAAATTGTTCCTTCTTCAGAACGACCACATAGCTCCGTTAGCTTCGGCAAGCTCGAAGGCACAATCAAAAAATGTTTGACAAATTTAAAAAACGTGGGGAAAATGATATAAATTGGATAATAATAAGTTTTAAAAGCGTAAAATTATAAATTTTACGAAATTGGATGCGAGGAAGCTATGTGCCACACTAATTGGCTGAGTATTTTATCTACAATATACTTCCATCTTTTACTTTTATAGGCCAATATATAGTTACATTCGAGCTTGCATTAATTAGGGTAAACGATTTTTTTTTTAGGATTGTTTTGTATAGTAAGAGGAGCATGAAACCAAGTTTGCGACCTCGAAAGCCCTGGGGACAACTTTTGGCAGGCGAAAAACCTCGCACATTTTCAGTTTTATTAATATAACTCATAAACGACGCCGAAATCAGGAAATTGTATTCTCTCCGAAATAAAAGTAGACAAAAGTCTCTACAAAATGCTCTAGTCAAACTTAATTTTATGTTATCCTAAACCATTTCTACAGGGCTTTGAAGTTTGACAAAATTATTAAAAAAAAATATATATATATATATATATATATATATATATATATATATATATATATATATATTTATATATATATGTATGTATGTAGGCATATATATAATATATACATATCATCATATAACATCATAAAAATATATAATGGGCACCATAAACGACTATATAAATGTAAAAAAATGAATAAAATCCGTTTTTTTTTTTGTTTTTTTTTTTACATAAGTTTATCAAACTTCAAAGTCCTGTAGAAATGGTTTAGGATAACATAAAATTAAGTTTGACTAGTGCATTTTGTAGAGACTTTTGTCTACTTTTATTTCGGAGAGAATACAATTTCCTGATTTCGGCGTCGTTTATGTGTTATATTAAAAAATAATATAACACGATATAACAAGGTGTTTCGCCTACCAAAAGTTGTCCTCAGGGCTTTCCAGGTCGCAAACTTGGTTTCATGCTCCTCTTACTATACAAAACAATCCTAACAAAAAAATCGTTTACCCTAATTAATGCAAGCTGGACCCCTCTCAGATTACCTATATATTGGTCTATTATTATTTTAACTGTTATATCTATCTATATTATTAAAAAAAGTTTTGTAAACAAACATATGTGTCGAATTGTAAAATTTTGCGAAGGTTCAAGGCAGCGGCTGCTTTTTGACGAGCGAAGCGAGTAGGGGCAGATTTCCTTAGTTTATTTTAAAATTACTTTATCAGCTATTTATTTTATGTTTATACAAGTACATAGACTTACTTGGGATATGTATGATAACTGGGCTTGTATGGGATATGATGTATTGGGATGGCTTGATTTTTTTTCTGTTGTATTCGTCAAGTGAAATAATATTGGCAATAGGAATATACTTTCCTAAATACTATATTGATCAGTTTCTATTTGTCGCAGCCTTAAATTTAGAAATGTTTTGTATGGTCTAAAGCTATATCTCTCTCTAAAAAATAATATACATATTTGTTTTATGTATTGGCTGCATATCTTTGTTAATTATACTGTTGTGTGTTATGGACACTGATTGTTAAAAAGAAAAAAAGGTAATAGGAATATAATTACTAAATCTGAAATATGCATCAAAAAATAAAAAAACAAAATCAAAATGTATTGGGAGAATTAGGTAGATGACTTTTTTTTTATAAAAGGTTGTCAATATGTCAAAAAGTTGAATTTCTGTGATCAAAATAATATATTTTCTACGTCGAGGGAAAACATCCTCGCCAGAATAACAGACTTTTAAATCCCGGCTACGTTAAAACAACATTCCCAGTGATAAACCATAGAGGCAAACATCGTAACATTTCCTCATAATTTCAATTAAACAAAATTACCTAACTTTTCCGATATTTCTACCCCACTTTGGGTTATTCTTTATTTGCTGAAGTTAGTTTTTTTGTTGTTTTTAAAAGTAATTTGTTTATGTTCGTCATTTTTTACCTTTCTTTTTTTAACGTTATATTGATTGCACTTTTTCAATAATTTTTTTTTTCACTTAATTTTAATTTTAATTTATTCATTTAAGCCTGCCTTAAAACATAAATTTACTCAAAAAAAAATCGGGTTTATACCTAGAGTAATGTACCTATGTATGTGCGCATGTTGAAATTGAAAAAATCGGTCCGAGACAACTCAGACAAACTTTCTCATATACGAGTTCGTAATTACATGACCCAGTGTTTTCCATTTATTAGTTTTCGTTTGTACATTTAATTATTATTGAACATTTCATCAAAATGTATCATAAAAATAATTTCTCCTGGGCAGGGAATCGAACCCGAGCTCTCTTTTAAACCCGTCCGCGTTTTAAGCTATTTTCTCAGGAACTAGATTTTTCCCGGGAAAACGGTTTATATCGTTAGATTCGTATTTAAATGGACTACATTTTAGAATTTTTTCATCAAAATCGTCGGACCCGTTTTCGAGAAATAATTTTTTTCCACGTTTTTTTCAGAGTTTTTGGGGGGTAGCGCCCCCAAATTTAGAGCTAAAATTCATTTCTCGATTTCGCCTCGGGGTATGATTTTTCTGAACATGTATGCCAAATTTCGTCAAAATCGGCCCAGTAGTTTAGGCTCCAGGCGTCTGCACAGACGACAGACATTTTTTAAAAACCACTTTTTTGGACTCAGGGGACTTCAAAACGTGTAAATCCAACAAAATCTCAAAATCGAATTTTCGTGCCATCACAATACTTTCTCTTTATATGAGAAAGTAAAAAAGGTTAGAAATGGGTAATAAAATAAAATTATTTGAATAAGAGAATACCCTATTGGTACTTCTAATTATCATGAAATCGCGAACTCTAGACTGTAGACTAAAACAGTAATACTCAGAAGTGTACGAGGGTTTAATAGCATTTTCCTACAGTTGACCGATAAAGTGGTTGTTATCGCACTCAAAATAGTACGCAAAACAGCAAATTCCTGCACTTACTACTTTACCGCACTCATTTGACTGTACCGCACTCCAGTGTTCCAACTTAAGAACATAAAGAACTTAAATCTAAACAAAGATTAAATCATCCAAATAATAATAATTATAACAATGACTACTAATGATTATTTTTTAACTAACTACTTGATTTAAGCACTATATATCACATATAAAAATGTTAAAATATAAAAAAGGTATAAATATAAAAAGGTATATATATAGACAATTTAAAAAGAAAAAGAATCAAATGTGATGAGTAAGTGTTATGATGAAAAATAATATCAGCGCTTGGTCATGTTTGCTGAATCAGGCAAAAAAAGGCAACACTGGCTATAAACAGAACAGCTGGTTTAGTTGATATTGTAAAACCTTTTATCTACGATTGATACGGAATATAAACATTATATCTTTGTTTAGATGCGTAGAAAGTGATTTTTTACGTACTTGTATTCATTTCATAGTTCTGAAGAATTCCTCTTCTTTACCACGCTAGCGCGGTAAAGAAGAGGAATTCTTCAGCTTTGCTCACGATTAGCGAGTTTGTTTACATGTAAAACAAGACTAATTTGCAGTTTGTTTAATAAAAGTAACTTTTATATCGAGTTTTTTGTGAAAATCAATGAGTGATTTAAATGATTATGACGAATATGAGGAGAATAATACGCCTCCCGAAATAATTCGGCACAAAATACAACTAATGAATTAATGTTATCTTTATCAAAAGAGAAATGCGAACTTGTATACTGGAAGTTTATTTTTTCCTGAATTTATAATTTAAATCTAACAATCGTAGATAATGTACGGTACGCAACTCGTGCGAAAACAGCATTTTGCATTTGCATTGCTCGTGTGGTTTTACCAACCAACTCCACACTCCACACTCGCATGCAAAATGCTACTTTTCGCACTCGACGCGTAGGTAATGTACTATTACATGTTGATGAACACTCTGTTATTTTATTTACAGATTGAAAACTAACTGTAGGAAAAATTTAATGTGCAACTAGTGCGCAAAGTGGCACTTTGCAGCACTTGAGAGAAATATTTACGCACGAGCCACAGGCGAGGGCGGCAATGTTTCTCGAGTGAAGCAAAGACACTTAAAGCTTTTTTTTCAAGTAACTATTTCCACTGGGAATAAATCGAATCAGGTCCAAATAACCAAACCTTTTAATCCCATTAATCTGTACTCTAAAATAATACCCATAGAAGCTGAGTGCAGACTGCTATTTAAGAAAGATTAATACATTTTACAGTTTTACGAAACTTTAATTTTTTTATGTATAAATCACTTGTGATTGGATTGTTCAAGAATAGATTGAAATTATATTGGGGGAATATTATCACAGTCTTTGTTCTGTTACAATAGAACGTATCAAATATTTACTATTCGAGAACAATTATTAGTGAATGGGTTGTATTGTAGTCAATAATTTGCATTTAAATATATATTATCCAACGAACTACTGTCTGCATAATAAATAGTTGTGAGTTTGTACTACTTATTTAATTTCTAGTTAGACTTAACAGTAACATATAAATGAAAATTTATAATTGTAATGATTTTTATAGGGAAATTGATAAAGAATCCGTTATTAAATTCATTTTATCTCCAGTAGGGAGAAAAAGTTATGATTTTGAATCCAAAATCTAAACTAATCAGTTTAGAGAGACTAAAGTAAGTATTTTCTTCCCTGAACTCAAAAGTAGGGAGAAAAAGTAAAAGTAGGGCGAAAAAGTAAGGATTGCCAACTATTTTATAAATAGTAGAAAATTAATGGCTAATGTAATGAAGTTGTTGAAATCATCAGGTTGGTGACACTGCTTTTTCGACCTTGTTTATAACCTGCATCTAAATAACCTTCTTTTTAAGTTTAATTCCAATTCATATTTGTTTTTAATATTGAATCTCTCATATCTGCTATTAAAAGTGCTAATAATTATTGTTATTTATTAAAATAATAAATAAAAACTGTGCAATGGATGAAAATGTGTATTTTCTCCCTACTGGATATAAAATATTGTATGTACCTCGTGAGTAAAGTGCTATTATTCCCCTCGCGATAATTATCTCCCTCGGTTTAAGGTTTAATTAGCGCCTCGGGAGCTAATTAGCGTTATTCCCTCGGTTGCGCCTCGGGAATTAAAAACTGTAATTCCCTGGGATTCGCTTTGGCATTTAGGGACATGGTTCCTTCGGCTTCGCCTCAAGAACCAACTTTTTCGCTCAGGGAATAATGGCTTAATTTACTCCTTAGGTGCATAAATAACTATTATTAACTTTTTTAAAAAAAAATTATATTATTTTAAGGTTGATATGTTAGATTGCCTTTTTTTAAAAGATTAATATTTAAAAAATCTGAAAAATACTTCTTGCATACGAGTCCGCAAGACAGTGAGACATTTTCATGTTTTCGCTCTGCGTAAACTACCGACATAAAATGAAATTAAATCGGTAATTTATTCAAGTAATCGATAAATGTAGATAATTTTTATTCTTGTCTCCACACCGGCACTGCCGCGGCATGATTACAAAATACTGAATTCAAAGGCGCCGGTCCGCCTTCTACGAATTGTTAATATGCCTTCATACTAAGTAGGCCAAGAGGGCTGGGAGTTGATGGCAACCTCCTGTACTCTCCTAACTCCCGGTCACACGCATAAATCTTATCGACTCTCTTCGGCCCTATGACGTGCGGTGGAGAGAGGCCCAACAGCTGGAGACTGGATTACACACCTCCTATAGCTTTTTAACTCCCTGTTATACTTTTCTGCGTTTTTAAGCTAAATGTAACGTAACGTTTTTGACTTATGTTCCATAGCCTAAACATAAAAATGTCAAAAAACTCTGATGTTTAAGTTCCTGTGGCTGAACAGGCTTTTCTTTGAAATAAGGATAAAAATAATATTTGATATTTCGTTTCAAATATGATATTTCCAGAAATTGGTTTAATTTGGAATTTGAATGAAAATATTTTAAAATTCAGGAAATTAATTAGTTTAAAATTAAATTATCACAATGCTTATGTGGGGTATACGTTACCTTGGTTCGTTACTTGGTATCATGAGCCGTCATATTTATAAGAATTAATTTGAGAATATAATTTATGGTAATTAGTTTTCTTCTCGGGTCTTATGTAAAGGATATGATAAGTTAAGTAAGTCCCCGGCTGCCAGTCTATTTTTCATAAGATAATTTTTCCTCAACTCCGGGAAAAACTACTATGAAATCTTTCTACCGTCATTTCAAAATATCCTGTAATAGTTCAAACAAATTGTATTTTCCATATTATTTTTTTTTCTTATTCATATAATGAAAAAGGAATTGTGATGGCGTGAAAATTCGAGTTTGATTGTTTTACTCGTTTTGATGTCCCCCGAGTCCAAAATAATATTTTATTTTAAAAATGTCTGTCTGTGGTCTGATGTCTCTGCAGAGGCGTGGAGCCTAAACTAGTGGGCTGATTTTGACGAAATTTGGTATAAACGTTCAGAAAAATCAAACCGCGTGGAAGAAAAGAAAAATTATGGAAATGGTTCGACTATTCTAAGATGTAGTCTATTTAAATACGAATCTAACGATATAAGCCATTTTCTCGAGAAAAATTTAGTTTCTTAGATATTGATGAAAATAAATATGATTTTGCTGATAATCGATTAAAGTTTCTGGGATCTGGGACCGAGATTTTATGAGTAAGTTAGTCTGAGTTGTCTCAGAAATATTTTTTTTCTATAATCGCATTGTTTGGTTTTTAGAAAATTTAAATAATTCACTTTAAGCCTTTAAAAGTGTATTTCTTTTATGCAGTAGACTAAAATAATACTCATTTTACTACGTTTTTATTAGCTTGCATTCTTGTTTGTTTGTTTGTCCGATACAAATCTGGCAATCGATTTCTAACTAACTTCCCAAATAGCTAGACATTTGAAACTGTTAGCATAGCTCAGAACACGATGACAATGCATTATTTTAATACTTTTAGCCATCTTTTAGCAGAATTTAATTAGTTTTCAGCAAATTTTGCTGTGCGGAAAGTTAGTGCGGAAAAAATCCGCAAGTTATTTTATTTGTTTTGCCATATCCAATATTTACGCAATCTTCATTTTGACGGGTCTCAAATTTGTGATAGATAAACATTGAATGACAGCAAAACAGGAAATATCGATTATATTATTTATCGATTATATTATTTCAAATATATCGATGCTTTAGATTTGGTGTTGGGGAGATCCGTTGTACTAAGATTTATCCTTTTATAGGTTTAAGATAAGCTTTCTGGATGGTTGTCATTTATGTGAAGTAAATAAATTCGGAACTATTTTTTTTGCACTAACATTATATATTATATAACAATAACAATTATATTATCAACATTACATAAGATTCAATAGAAAATTTAAAAACGTAGTGTATAAAAAGTTCTTTTTATACACTTTTTTTCTTATTTTCTTATTATTTAGTTATAAAAGTGTGTAGAATTGTATGATAGGTCATAATTTTCTCACTGTTGATCCCACATTAATGTCGATCTTTTGCGCCCATTCCTTTTCGCATGGGCACATTTGATATTGAATAAAAGATAAATTTAACGACTCTCAAAATCGTAACAGGTCCAAGCGTACTTTCATTTCCAAGCAGGGTCACATTTTTTGTAGTATATGAATTCATTCATCGATAGTATGCAAGGAAGCTAAATTAGCTACACTAATTGACAATACAATATATTGATTAATTATATTCTTTGAATTTATTCTAAGTATGAGTAAGTTCACAATTAATTGTTGTATAAATTAACTTTAAATGGCGATCCTTACACATACACAACTTTTATCGAAGTGTTTATTTTTTATTTAAATTTTTTTTCTGATTCTTTATTATAATTTATACTTTTTGAGTTTTTTCTGGTTTATTTTTCACCTGGTTTGTAATGCTCGAGAGGTTGTGAGATGATCCTAGAGTAGAAGTCATTTGTTTTCCCCTGTTAAACACGAAGCGAAGAGAAAACGCACTCAGACTCAGCTCACCTTCAATAAATCATTCAGTCCTGGAAAATTCTATGCCTACCTTTAAACTTGATCCTTTGTTTCCTCCTTTAGATTTATCATAGCAACAATATTTTCATATTTTTTAAAATTATAACTAAATGGGAGTTACATGAATTAATTCATGTGTATTAAAATGTTTTAAATTTAATTTTAAATAAACTTCATTCTACAGGGTGTCCCTAAAAAGAGCAGCTCGCTATTCAGAACAGGGTTCTTAATGGAAAATAAGTCGAAAATTCTCATTAATTTTTTTTCGATTTCGGCTTAGTTTAGCCGTAATATGCCATTTTGTATTTCTTTTGAAAAATAAACAGGTCAAGTGTGTGCTGGTCAGCACACAGCGAGGGTCCGTAGGCCACACTATATAGTGTTTAACTGTAAAGTGTATAAAACAGTGTTTTTTTAAAATGCTAAAAAGCTTACTTTGAACCATTCTAAGGGTCTGATATTCTCAAAACACACTCTGATAAAGTATTTTTTTGCCACTGAACCGGACTACAACCATATAAATACATCGAAAAGACCATAATTATAAAAAAAACGTATTTTGTCAATACAACATAAAATAATACTATTTAGATAACTTTTGGTCGAAGAACGTTCAGGATTTTTTTTCAGATTTTTTGCACTTCACATAAGCGAGATAGAGGGGGGGGGGGGACACGTTTCACACCCACTTCAAACTTGCCTACGCTCGCCCTATCAAAGTTATATCCAAAGAATTATATATTTTTGTAATCAGCTCGACGTACCCTTTCACATGATACCCCTCACGGCGTCGAAAAAAAATAAAAATATTTTAACCCTTAAGTTTTTTTACCCTAATTTTTTTTGAAAAATATTTTTTTTTAAGTCGCTATATTTTTAAAATATATGGGCTGGTACAAGACACATACATGCTAAATTTCAAAGTGATCGGACGAAAGGTGTAGCCGTGAGAGCACGCGAGAGGACGGACGGACAGACACACGCAGGAAAATATAAGGGTCCTTGGTTTTGCCTACGGACCCTAAAAATAATATATATTTATATATTTCAAAAACCCTTTAAGATATTTTTTATGAAACTTGATAGATGTCTTACCAACTCCGATATCTAAAATTTCCAAAAAATATTATTATTTTCAAAATTATCAAATTTCAAAATGGCGGCCATTTAAAATTTTAATAGTCAAATTCCATGAAAACTCAGTAAGTATAAAAAAAATGTTACATGAGACAAAAGTTGTAGAACTTTTTAATGCAAATCTAACGATACCTTAATTATTGAAATCGGTTCATAAATAAAGAAATTACCATCATTTAAAAGTATTTGGTGTACAAATTATTAGTACAATTCTTAAATTTTTTTTTTAAAAAATCATCTTGTTTATTTACATTCCATTTTAAGTTTTATTCATTATTATCTTTAATTTTGTTTGGGGGAGGTTTTCTTTATTTGCACTCTTTATTAGTGATGTTGAGTTACATTGTGAACATTAAAGTAATCGTAATTTCTTTATTTATGAACCTATTTCAATAATTAAGGTATCGTTAGATTTGCATTAAAAAGTTCTACAACTTTTGTCTCATGCAAAATTTCGTCATACCTACTGGTTTTCATGAAATTTGTCTTTTAAAATTACAAAATGGCCGCCATTTTGAAATTAGATTAATTTGAAAACTAATATTTTTGGAAATTTTAGATATTGGAGTTGGTAATGACATCTGTCAAGTTTCATAAAAATATCTTGAAGGGTTTTGAATTTTTTTTTTTTTCAAAAGAAATACAAAATGGCGGATTACGGCTAAACTAAGCCGAAATTAAAAAAGTTTACTGAAAATTTTCGACTTATTTTCACATGTAGAACCTTGTTCTGAATAGATAAGCTTTTTTGGGACACTCTGTATAAATATCATTTTAAATAAACTTTATTTTAAATAAATATATTTGAAAAATAAATGAATAAAGGTCATTACACGACTTGTTTTTAGGTTGAACGCCTTTAGCCTTTTTGAACATTTGAATCTCTTTTATTTTTTAGTATTATCTTTTTATCTTGGAGTTCTAGACTCTCTTCAATTCTCTCTATATTTTTTTAAAGTTTTAAACTTAAATTCTGTGGAAATTCAATGTTATTTCATGCTTGTTACTTTAAAAAAAAAAATAAATAAAATAAACCATTATGTAAAAAAAAAAAAAAATTAAAAAAAAAAAAAAAACGCAGAATTTCTGCATGCAATTGAATTTCCTTTTGAATGCATTTCCCAATTGAATTAATCCTTTTCAATTTTCCAAGTATAGAATTGCCCTTGAAAAAGTTCTTTCAATAGAGATACAAGTGTGTTCTTTATAACAGACCCGTGTTGTGCAGGTGTTAGTCTGTACAGTGCCTTACCACAAGGTAACCAAACCTTTATGGTTTGGTTACCTTTATGATAAAAGAAAAGAAGATGGGTTTCTTTACTATTGTAACTAAAACCTACTGTGGGATCACTTGAGAAAAAAAAAATCTAGGTATTTTTTGTGGCATTTTGAAAAATAACCTCTACCAACTTGCTTTTCATAACTTGTGTTAGGACTGGCAATATTCCCCCCCCCCCTTTTTCTTATTTTCAACATAAATTCAGTTTTTAATCTTATTCCTTGGTTCATCCTAAACCAACATTTGATTCACTCTTGTATTTTTTCTCGTTATCTTAAATATATAGATATTTATTTGTAGAGGGTTTTTTATTTTCCAAATTATTTTGATCGGTAGGAAACCCTTGATTCTTTTTGTTATATTTACATATATGGATTTATTATTTTATTAGCTTTAATTTATTCCTTTCGTATGTATAACAAATACTCTGTCAATTAGTGTGGCACATAGCTTCCTCGCGTTTTATATATTATACGTTAATGATTTTATACTATTAAAACATATTATTGTCAGATTTATTTAATTATCCCCGGTTTTTTAAAACTGTCAAAAGTCTTTTGATTTTGCTTCCGAGCTTACCGAAGGTAACGGAAGCTATGTGATCGTTCTGAAGAACGAAAAATTTGTTAGGTAAGTAAGTAATCCATTTATTGACATAGTTTTTCTTACATGCTTAGTACATATTATTTTAAATTACAATATAAAATAAAAACAAGAAAAAAACATTAGTCAATTCAGCCTACGGCTGTTTAGATTTTAGAGTTCCCCTTTTTCTGATTTACATTCAGGTAGTTTGATAGTTGTCATTCATACACACTTGCTCACACATTTTATCATTTCTTTTCAATTTACATAACACTTTTAATTTGTTTATTATTTTTATTTCCATTTAATATTTCATTTTTTTTGTTTATTCATCTTTATTATTATTATTATTATTTTATTAATTTACTTATTTTTATTTTTTTGTCAGGTTTTCAGGCTCTTGTTATTATTCAGGTTGTAACCAATCATTTAAGTAAACTTCCTCCATTCTTCTCCACTCCTGCGTTTTCCATGCCACACGCTTCCAAGTTTCTTCACCACAGCATAACTTCATTTCGTGGTCCCATTTTCTTTTTGGTCTTCTTTTTCTCCTGGTTCATTCCCTGGGGCACCAGTCTAGGATACTTCTTGACCACCTCCCGTCTGGTGTTCTGACTAGATGTCCAGCCCATCTCCATTTTCTACTGATGATTGTCCTACCTATATCCTCCATGCCAGTTTGTTCTCTAATTTATCTGTTCGATCTCCTCTCTTTCCTCCTAATTCGCAACATACTTCTCTCCATTCTTCTCGCAGTAACTCTCATACTCTCTATATTTTTATTTGTCAGGCTCCACGTTTCGCATCCATATAACATTACTGGCTTTACAACACTGTTCCATAACTTCATTTCAAAAATTCCAAGACAGAAATCCGATTCAGACATCAGGGATCATTTTTGGTTCCGTGTCTGTCGGTCGGTCTGTCGTTCAATTATTGCGAACCATCATATCTTAAAAACTACACGTCCGATTTTAATGAAATTTGGATGGTAGATCATAATTAGCCCATTGTTGGTCCCATATAAGTTTCAACCTTCTGTGCTCATTTGTTTCTCTTCTACTTCCGCACAAACATACATTTATTTACACCTATAGCTTCATAAGTACTTATCTGATTTGTATGAAATTTTTATACTTTATCAAAAGTAACCTTCAGATAGCCCTAGATTAATTTGAATCGTCTGCTCTCTTTACCTTTTGCTAAATTGATACTTTAAAAAAAAACGGGGGAAAACAAATAAATTAGACTAATATGGCTTGTAAAAGCATAAAATCAATAAAGTACGTGATAGGATGTGAGGAAGCTATATATGTCACCCTAATTTGCAGTCTATTTTACTAATATAACTCTATTTCTCCTATATTTCGGAACTGACGAAGCCCTTATTAAGGCTGAATGGTTCTTTGACTAATATAAAGTTTACATTTACGTGGAGATTCGGTTTATATTATTATTTTACCAACTTATTTTTAGTTCGTAAAAATTAGAAAATAAAAAAGTAAAGTACTGCGACAAACTATGTCCTTAGTGTTGATTGTTGGGATGACAAAATATGATTCCCTGTTTTGTAATTTAATATTACGATTGAATCTAAAGTTTGACATTTAAATTGGTTTATACATTTTTGTGAACTTGGTCGAATTAAGAAGATTATTTTTAGGGTCCCTAGGCAAAACCAAGGACCCTTATATTTTCCTGCGTGTGTCTGTCCGTCCGTCCTGTCGCATGCTCTCACGGCTACACCTTTCGTTTGATCACTTTGAAATTTGGCATGTATGTGTCTTGTACCGACCCACATATTTTAAAAATATAGCGACTTAAAACAAATATTTTTAAAAAAAATTAGGGTCAAAAATCTAAAGGGTTAAAATTTTTTTATTTTTTTTCGACACCGTGAGGGGTATCATATGAAAGGGTACATCGAGCTGATTACAAAAATATATAATTCTTTGGTTATAACTTTCATAGGGCGAGCGTAGGCGAGTTTGAAGTGGGTGTGAAACGTGCCCCCCCCCCCCCCCTCTATCACGCTTATGTGAAGTGCAAAAAATCTGAAAAAATTCCTGAACATTCTTCGACCAAAAGTAAAAAAGATACCACTTTTTGGAAATTTCGAAAAAAATGTTATTTTATTTTTTATTGACAAATTCGCTTTTTTATAATTATGGTCTTTTCGATGTATTTATATGGTTGTAGTCCGGTTCAGTGGCAAAAAAATACTTTATCGGAAGTTTGTTTATGTGTTTTTAGAATATCAGACCCATAGGATAGTTCAAAGTAAGCTTTTTATTTTCAAAAACACCATCAATAGGGTACTACTTAAACTATACAGTGTGGCCTACGGACCCTCGCTGTGTGCTGACCAGCACACACTTGACCTGTTTTTTCTTTTTTATACTTTTAGATTTTATTAATTCTTAAAGAATCACTGAAAATAAAGATTTTATGGATACAGAATTTTCTTTGTGGATTATGAACAGTTTTTTATTTAGCACTAAAAATAGCAAATGGTGAATTCTCCATGAATAATCAGGTACCTGATTCATAGGGCTTGGGAAGGAGACAGTACTTTAGTCCAGTATCAGCCAGCGCTTTATGTTTTATTACCTTCTCTTCCAAGTTATGTTTTATGAAGGTTATAGTACTCTGCTCGATGTAATATTACATTGTTTTTTTGCAAAATATGATGAAGTTAGAGATGCATCCAGACTAAGTTACAGCTAGGGAAAAGGAAACATTTCTATGTATTTCTAAAAAACATAATAAACCACTCTCGTGGGAGACATAAGACTCTTTCATAAAACCCTAGGGTGTAATGTTGCTTGGCATTAGGACAAGGGATTTATATCTATGGGATGTCATTCATATCCAATGGCAGGTAGAATGTTACGGTATATAAAACAAGGGTTCACATGTGAAGCACTAATTCTGAGTTTATAGCTGGTAAAGATGCTCATAAATACCCATTTAAACATAAATGATTTTTTTTTTTTTTTTTTTTGCATTTAATACTATTTAGTTCTATACACTAAGTTTGAAATAGTCTACTTAAATACGAATTTAATCATACATGTTGTCATTATGAGAAAAATATAGTTTCTGAAATATTGATATAAAAAAAAATTTGTCATCGTTTACATTGTAAACTGTTTATTAACATGTTAAGTAATACATTGATTAAATTAGATGTTATAGTACATTACGCGTCGAGTGTGGAAAGTAGCATTTTGCATGCGAGTGTGGAGTTTGCACCCGAGCGACAGCGAGGCTAGTAAAACCACTCGAGCAAAGCAAAATGCAGTTTTCGCACGAGTTGTGTACCGTACTTTATCTACGATTGTTGGATTTTAATAATAAATACAGAAAAAAATACACTGCCAATTAGTGTGGCACATTACTTCCTCGCATCCTATCATGTACTTTATTGTTATATTAACATTAAATTTTTATTACTTTATTGTTAGAACAATTAACATTTTTTAGCGATCTTTAACACTTTATAGGGGTGTCGCTGTAGGTTTTACTAAAAAATTGTATTTGAAAAAAATGTTCGTCTCATTGAATAGATAAGGTTTGATTTTTTTCCCGTTCGAAAATTCCACTTTTAAATTTGAAGTTCACGTTTACGCGAGCGTTGCGCGTGAACGCTTGAACGAATAACGTTGTCCAACGAACTCGACCAGAGCATTGGTAAAATAAACATGTCTACCAAATTTCATCAAAATCGGGCAATATTTACTCAAGTTATCGTCGCACGTTTCACGATTCGCGGACACAGACCGACAGACAGGCAGGCAGACAGACAGACACGGAACCAAAAATGTTCCCTGATGTCTGAAACGGATTTCTGTCTTGGAATTTTTAAAATCGGAGGCATAAAACTTTTTTGTTCTCAAAAGTGAACACAATGCTTCCGTTACCTTCGGTAAGCTCGGAAGCAAAATGAATAAACTTCCTGTTTTTAAGTTCGTATTTCTCTTTTGATAAAGATGACATTAATTCATTAGTTGTATTTTGTGATTTTGTATTTGTATTGAAATAAATTATTGCGGAAGGCGTATTATTCTCCTCATTTTCGTCATAATCACTTAAATCACTCATTGTTTTTCACTAAAAACTCGATGTAAACAGTTACATACTTTAATTAAACAGCAAATTAGTTTTGTTAAATGTAAACAAACACGCTAATCGTGCTTTAAGCTGAATAATTCTTCTTTTTTACCGCACTAGGGCAGAAAAGAAGAGGAATTATGAACGCACATGCGCAATGAATACAACTACGAAAATAATCACATTCTACGCATCTAAACAGAGATAAAAAGTTTATATTTCGTATTAATCGTAGATAAAAACTTTTATCTACGATTGATACGAAATATAAACATTATATCTCTTTTTAGATGCGTAGAAAGTGATTATTTACGTACTTGTATTCATTGCGCAGAGGAATTCTTCAGCTTTACGCACGATTAGCTAGTTTGTTTACATTTAACAAAACTAATTTGCTGTTCTTTTATTAAAGTAATTGTTAATATCGAGTTTTTATTGAAAAACAATGTGTGAATCAAGTGACTTTGACGAAAATGTGGAGAATAATAATCCTCCAAAAATAATTAATTCGGCAAAAAATACAACTCAAGAATGAATGGCATCTTTATCAAGAGAAGCGATACGCACTTACATACAGCAAGTTTATTTTTTTCCGTATTTATTATTTAAATCTAACAATCGTAGATAAACCACGGTACGCAACTCGTGCGAAAACGGCATTTTACATTGCTCGTGTGGTTTTACTACCCTCGTTGGCGCTCTGGTGCAAACTCCACACTCGCTTGCAAAATGCTACTTTCCGCACTCGACGCGTAATGTACTATTTCGGATACTTGATTAGTTTAGGATGGATTGTGTAAAACTTTCCTAGTAACAATCTTTTACTGTAAAAAGGATACACTTAATAATATTGGATTTTCTTCTTTATCATTCTTTTACATCGTTTTATAATAATAGCAATACTAACAGACCTCGGTAACATTTTGTTGTACTACTGTACAAAAGTTGAAATCCAGTCCAGTTTCAACCATAACTGTGTGAAAGCAATGGGCCTATATTGTTGGACAGTCTGCGTAGCAACAGCCAACTAAATAGTTTAGTCTGCCTGGTGTGCGTGGATGCACAGCTATCAGACTAAACTATATCGAACGATAATTTAGTCTGTAGTGCGCAGACCCTTAATCTCTTGTGGATTATCTTATTTTAGTCTCACTAAATCTAAAATGTTGTTAATAATTGGATTTCCCATTCCGCACGTTCTGATATAGTATATTGGCCACCCCGTTTATATAAATAGTATATTATATTACTAGGCTGTGAAGTGAGTTTTTTCTTTACCGCGGCAATTACATTTACTGTCGAGCGAAGCGAAACAGTAAATATTGCCAAGGTAAAGAAAAAACACTTCACAGTCGCGTAGCATATGCTATTTTTTCCGAGGTAGCATACAATGAAAAAACATTAAATATTAATCACTAATCAATATATAATAATAACAAATATTAGTACATACTTAAGACTTAAAAAAAGAAACCTTAAAAAGAGGTTACACTATAAGAAAAGATAAATAAAACGCATTGACATCTAGCGGATTTTAATCGTACTAGAAGCATTTCTACAAAGACTACAGCGCTACTAACGGAAGTTTTGACAACTACCCGCCGGAAAATAAAAATCTTTTAGTTCCTAGGACGTAAAAGATTTTCTCTTTACAGCTAGGAGTAATGAAAAGATTTTTTAAGTCCACGTAATGAAAAAATGGATTTTAGCTATGTTTTTTAGGCTCTAAAGTTACTATTTCACAGCCTACCACGGAAAAAATATTTTGATTGTTAGTTTTACCTGTGCTAAATATATGAACAGCTGACATGAGCCTTTTTGATTTGTAGATTATCTTATTTTAGTCTCACTAAATCTTTTAACAATTTGTGTTCCCATTCCGCACGTTCTCATATGTAACTGGCAACCATATTTATATGTAAAAATATTTATTGTTAGTTTTACCTGTGCTAAATATATGAAAAGCTGGCAAGAGCCGTTTTGATTGAAGAGTGGTATGTCTATGAGACTGAGCCAAGCTACTAGGAGACCTAAGAGTACGCCTGTATCTGATACAGCAAGAGCGGAGAGGTAGTAACTTGAGGATAGGTTTCTCAGCTTGGTCGAGAAAAATACGAAAATTGATAAGCAGTTGCCTAATGATCCTAGGAAGAAGAGAACAGGAGTGTAGTACATCTGTACTGTCAACACGAAGGTTTGCAGCTGACCCACGTGGGTTACGTTCCCTCCGTCCGACATCTGAAACAGAACAAAAATACAAACTTGATTAGAAATTTAATAATTATAATAGGAATAGTCCAGGAGATAGCGTGCAAAAAAGTGTCTGACTAACATCAAGCTAGAATTTTGTATACAAGTCAATCTTATAGCGCCTTTTAAGAATATGTGGTCGGCTAAGTTCGTCTGCGGGACATAGCTTGGCAATAGGCGTTTGAAAAAAACAAACCGGTGGAGAGCGGCCATGTCTCACAAATTATGGTGGACAATGTGATTTTCATGATCCTGAGTACAGAATTAGTTAGTAGACCGAAAAGAAAGTTGATGTTAGTTTGTCCTTTGACAGGTGACCACGTTGATTTTTAGTAATATTTGAATAACTAACATATCAAGTGTGAAAATACCATCGACTTGATTTTTGGTGTACTAACTAATTCTGTACTCAGGATCATGAAAATCACATTGTCCACCATAATTGGCGAGACATGGCCGCTCTCCAACGGTTTGTTTTTTTCTAACGCCTATTGCCAAGCTATGTCCCGCAGACGAACTTAGCCGACCACATATCCTTAAAAGGCACTAAAAGATTGACTTGTATACAAAATTCTAACTTGATGTTAGTCAGACACTTTTTTGCTCGCTATCTCCTGGACTAGAAGTGATTAACAAATAAATATAATATAAAGTACTTAATATAGATTTTCTCGTAATTTCGTTTGGGTTGGTACGTGAGATTTTGATCTGTTTCGCTTTGAAATTGAATTGCACTTATTTTTAAACAATAATAAGTTTCATCAAAATCGGACGGTTATTTTAAGATATGGAGGTTCGCAAAATTGTTGAGCGACACTCTGACTAAATGACATGACACCAAAAATGTTTCTTAATGTCTAAAACGGATATCTGTCTAGCAATTTTTGAATTCGGATACAAAACAATTTTGTTCTTCTCAGAATAAGTGCAATGCTTTCAATACACTTCCGTAAGCAATAAATTAAACTTGAAATAATATAGTAAAACCGTTATCCTTTGTCTATTTTATCATGTAATATAAATAACTTTAAATTTATCATAACAATTTCCATTTTAAAAGGATTATATTATTTCGTCCTTAATTAAAATAGTGATTTTAAATTCTATTCATATATAGTTGCTGATAAGCTTATCATTGTTATTCATTACCTTGCAATTTCCTCGAGTAAATATTTAAATTAGGTTTTTCTTCTAAAGTAATATTATATATATATATATTTATATATATATATATATATATATATATATATATATATATATATATATATATATATATATATATATATATATATATATATATATATATATATATATATATATATATATATTATATGTCTAATATCATCCCCGAACCGTTCACGCTATACAGTTGACATTTGAAATACTGGTGTAACATTTTGACCCACCCATAGGAGAAATATTAAGAAATTAAAAATTGAATATGCGCATGCGCATTGCGCAAAAATATGCTAAGCTCAAATTTTTTTTATTTTTGTTAATTTTGAGAGGGGTATCAAATGCAAGTTACTGAAGATTAGATTACAAACATGTATAAAAGTTTATGAGTATTGTGCTTTTTACCGTCAATATTGCGTTTTTAGCACCAAAATCCCCCCTCCCAAAAAAAAAAATAGCCAACCACCCTGTATTTATAACGAAAATAAATATATACATATACAAATACACACACACACATAAATGGGTTTGGATAAAGTCAAAATTACCCTATGTTAAGGTTAAACCATATTGTACTTTTTTTATTAATTTTTTATTTGGTTTACTTCTTTATCTCTACTTCACTTTACTATCTCTCTACTGTCTCTTTACAGGACGGATTGATGGAATATATTACATATCATAGTACATAGAGTATATGGAGCATACCTCCATTATAATGAAGGAGTTTTTTTTGTGTAATATTGGTTTATGATATCATATAAAATATTGTAATATTATAAATTCTATTTATTATTATAATTTAGTTCCTAAATTCTATTTTTTTTTCTTTTTTTGAGTTCATTATTAAATCCAATAAAGTCATAATTAATAACGATAACATTATTACGAAATAAATATATCTCTCTTATACAAAAATAATTATGAAAATAAATTGAATATTTATATAATAATTTCATATAAAATTTATTTTGAAATTAAACAAAAATTAAAAAATATTGTTTGAATCAAAGCGGTTTTAATTGATTTTATTCATAGATATTTGTGTTTTTTTATTAATAAATGAAATGAATAAATATTTTCCTCGAAGAGTCTTTTGAAGCGTATAAAAAGGTTTTTGATACGAGCAAAATTAAATAATTCTTCAACAATATTACTACATTAAAGTCATATTTTCATTTTATACTTGTTTTATTTATAATATTGATAAACAGGAATCAATCCACTTTAAATGTAGTGGGCTTTGAAATTACTTGTTTAATCGGATTTTTTGTTGAGGCGTTTATTTCAATAAATAATTTACCTTTTTAAAAAGCTAAGTTATAAGAGGTCATAAACTAATTTTTCCTACAGTTGACCGATAAAGTAGTTGTTATCGCACTCAAAATAGTACGCAAAGCAGCAGATTCCTGCACTTAATACTTTACCGCACTCGTTTTACTTTACCGCTCTCATTTTCCTTTACCGCACTCCAGTGTTCCAATTTAGGAACTTAAAGAACTTACATCTAAACAAAGATTAAATATTCCAAATTGTAATAATAATAACAATGACAACTAATGATTATTTTTTAACTAACTAAATGATTTAAACACTATATATCAAATATAAAAATGTTAAAATATAAAAAAGTAAAGATAGACAATCTAAAAAAAATAATCAAAAGTGTTTTTATGATGAAAAATAATAACAGCGCTTGGACAGGTTTGCTGAATCAGGCAAAAAAAGGCAACACTGGCTATTAACAGGACAGCTGGTTTAGTTGATATTGTAAAACCTTTTACATGTTGATGAAAACTTATTTTATATTTTATTTACAGATTAAAAACTAACTGTAGGAAAATTTGTATGTTTAACTTAAGCTTAAAGTGTCTTTGCTGCACTCGAGTGCAGCAAAGTGCCACTTTGCGCACTAGTTGCACAAATAACTATTAATCATCGTTCAGTCAAGTGATTTTGTATGTATATGGAAGAATAAGGCATAAATACAATTGAAATATATTAAAAGTTAAGGTAGAGACAGAGATTTGTAATAGTTTGAAGCAAAAATTAATTTAATGATGTTATTAAGCTTAAATCTGTTGTTTTTTAGCCACGTGCACACTATTCGGCAGAACTGTCAGTTTGGCCTGATTAGACAGCTCAAGGCCTGTCGTCTTTGCTTAAAAGATTTTTTTCAAAGTTTAATTGATGAATTATTGTTAAAAATCAACAATATTTCATGTTAAATACACTCGGGTTTCGACCTTTGTTTTAATGACTTTCAATTAACGTTACACGTTTGGGACAAGTCTTATTATAACTTGATTTGACACACTTAATGAAGTTTAATTTAAATTACCAGTAAAAGATTAGTTAAAAGCAAATTTAATTGTATTAAAGGTCGACCAAGAAGTCATGAACACGGGAGAAACTGAAAGCTTAGCTTCGTTTAAAGTCGGAACTTCCGAGTATTGCCGAAGTCAGTACAGTCGGGTGCTTAAGACAATACCCATTTCTAATTTGTATGACATGCGCAGTTTTGTAAAATCTCACAAATAACAACAGGAAGGTTTCCAATCTGTTAGGTTTCCTGCTTTGTTCGTTTTTATACAGTACGAATTATAGTCACAACTATCCTAAACGATTTTTGTACGATCCACAAATCCACGGGATGATGCAAATGCAAAGGACGCTACAAATAACGGGGTTAGAGCAAACCTAATATGTATTTGATATTATAAAAATGATTGCTCTCCATGACAATTAATCAAAATAATATTAGCGAATTTCTAGTTTGTTTATCCCCATTATATATTTATTAGTGATTTCTTATTAGGTACAGTGTTGCCTGTTATAAGAAATATTAAAAAATATAGAAGTTATCTAAAATAAAATTATTATTAACAAAAGAACAACACTGTGTTTTTTTGACAGTGGTATGTTTTATTAAAACCTGACTATACACGACACCAAAACAACGACACTAGCGCACTCCTCAGATTTCCATGACTTCTTGGTCGACCTTTAACTGGTTTTAAACTTGATTTTACTTTTCATCACGATATGTAATAAAACAAAAGAAAGAGATTAGACAGGTGTATAACTCTTATCAAAATTCAGTGTTACCATTTAAGGATTTAAAAAAAAAAATTTACTAACCTATTTTTGATGAAATAAAAATTTGATTATAAATTATAATTATTATTAAATATATGATTATATTTTTACTTTAACAAAATAATAGGTAATATAAAATAAGGTTAGTAGTAAAATAAGGTAATAGTATATAAGGTAAGGTTTTATAAAATAGTATATGTATTATGTTACTAGGCACTAGGCCTGTGAGCGAGACAGTAAATATTGCCTAGGTAAAGAAAAAACACTTCACAGTCGCTATTATTGCATATGCTATTTTTTCCGAGGTAGCAGATTATGAAAAACTAACTTTTTAAAATAAAAACACACACTTTTGATAACTTCCCGTAGGATGTAAAAAAATGTTACCCCCTAGGAGGTAAAAAAAATGTTCAATGCAGTTTAGGAGTAATGAAAAGATTTTTTAAGTCCACCTAATGAAAAAATGGATTTTAGCAATGTTTTTTTGGCTATAAAGTTACTATTTCATAGCCTACCACGGAAAAAATGTATTTATATTTATAATATAGGTAAAAGTGAATTGTACGGTGCTGTCTACAGAATCGAATTACAATTTTTTTTTTGTCCTAGAATTTTCAACGGCCGCTCATTTTCTGAAGAAAATCAACCCTGCTGTATATATACCAGGTAGAGTTCCAAATCGAAGTACAAAATTCGATGGCGCACCGTTCGATTCTCTTTAGCCATAATATATTATATTTTTTATTTATTTAATAATATATATTACATTTTTCGTGCCATATGTGCATCATTGTTACGAAGATTTTCAATATTAATTACTACAATAAATTAAAATATTAAAATAACTGGTCAATGATATAGATGCATCCTAACATTTTTTTTATCAATATTGGATGCCTCTTTTGTAGAATTAGATACGAAAAGCTGAGGTAAAAAAATCCAAAAAAAAAAAAACTGTTGAGAGCTATAATATAAATTTTTTCTTGCACTCAATCCCGGTCTATTTTTAAACACAAAATATCCTTCGTGTTATTAAACTTTATATAATCTCGCCGGCTCCCAGAGGAACGTTAATGTTTGCAACAGAACCGAAAAACACGAGAGTAATACAACGGATTAAAAAATAAAAATAGACATGACTTTCACTGACAGTTGTTTTTAGTGAATGAAACATAGCTTTAAAGAGATTTATTTTAGCATTTCCAATATGTAGCTTCTGCTTCTATGTATTGACAATTTGTTTATTTAAAATTCTTATCAAGAGAGTTTTTTGCATCGAAAATAATACGTTTCTGTCTATACTACTTTTACAAGTTCATACAATGAAAGGTTAAAAGAAAACGTTGTTCAATTTTATTTGAATATACTATACAGGGTGGTCCGACAGTATCCCCCCCTCTTAACTTTTAACGGTTAGAGATAAATTAATGAAAATTGGGAGATCTGTACCAGTGGCGTATCCAGGAGGGGGGGGGGGGGCACAGGGGGCACGTGCCCCCCCCCCCCCCCCCAGACTTGCCCAGACCTAAGAGAGTAAAAATAAAGAAAAAAATACGTATTTATATTTTTTTTTATACATATTTTTACAGCCACCTCATATTCAATTTCACCTCAGAAATGCATAAAAGCGCTGTTTTGAGAGGTCATATTTTAAAGATTTTCCGGGTGGGGCCCCCGGACCTCCCGCCATAGATCCCCCCCCCCCCCCAATAATTAAATGCAGACGACGCCCATGACTTGCAGTAAGATATTGTACTGCAGTAAGCATCAGCAGAACATTTTCCAACGAATACGTTCTAAAACCGTTATTGTCACTGGGGCGCGGGGATTTTTTTCGGGGGGGGGGGGGGGCAGCTGCTTTGTTGAATGAGTAGTTTCCTTTTCTTGTTACCACAACGAACCCCCCCCCCCCCCTCCCCCATATCTAAACTGATTCAGAATGTGCCCTCTCCAGACATAGCCGCTGGATACGCCACTGATCCGTACCATGTAAAAAGAAGTTTGTTTTCATGCAATCGCGCACTAGGGGCAACTACCCACTTTTCCCCCAGGCCAACTACAAAATTTCAAATTGGAGTGTATAATTTTTATAGCAGTATTGAATTCTACGGTGCAAAATAAGATATTTTACTTCTAACTTTTATTTATATCTCCAATATTTTGCCTCCTATATGAGGCAAAAGTATAAAAATGGTAGATTTCAGCGCCTAGGGGCAAAATGGGTGGTTGCTCCTATAGTACGCGAATGGATACGCACTTTCCTTTACATGTTGCAGATCCCCCAAGTTCCATTACTTTATTGCAAACCATTTAGATTTTATAACGATAAAAGTGTTATTTTTATACTATTTTTGGAAGGGTTATTTTGCTATCTTTACCCCCGCATAGGGGGCAATATGTTAGAGATAAATTTTTTAAAATTATTTTTCACACTACAATTTGAAAATTTTGAAGTTGGGTGGGTGGCCTTGGGGCAAAGTGGGAAGTTGCCCCTACTGCGGGATTGCATGAAAACAAACTTCCCTTTACATGGTACGGATCCCCTAAATTTCATTAATTTATCTCAAACCGTTCAAAAAGTTAAGAGGGGGGGGGGGGGAGAGACTTTTGGACCACCCTGTAGATAACTACGTAGGCTAAATTTTAGAAACAATAGATATAACATAAGTTTGTGCCACATATGTTGGCAGACTATTTATAAATATGTATTATTCTATTTACCTATTCATTCTTCTATTTACCTTTATGATCAAACCAATAGTACAAAATTGCATCATGGAACGTAAAATATTTGCAATAAAAATTTCAAACAATACTATATATTCGACTAACCAACACTCATAAATAATCTATTCAATATTACTTAAAAAATTCTACATTTAATAATATTTTTGAACAAAAAGTGGAATAATAAAATGTTTAATATATAGAATATTATAAAATATAAAAATTTCACTCTGGTCTTGTATGAATTGTATATTTTCGACAATGATTTATTGAAATTTTAGAAGAAAGATACAGAGTTTGTGGTTATTTATTTTCTTTTCTTATTTTCTATTTGAGACTATAATAATAAGAAATACGAGTAAACTGTATCTTTTGTATTCTTACGTATATATTTTGAATTAAATAATATATTTATTTTGAAACGATATTAAAGATATCAAGATGTATTCATAAATATTATAATAGAAGGATAAAGATAAATTATTTTTAGGTATATATATGTATTTGAATTTATATTGTAGAACATTTGCAGGGATCCCATAGACACAGTTTTTGATTACCAGAAGCTAATCAATTTATTGACCCCTAAAAATTGGGTTTAACAAATAACTCTAATTTTAGATCACTCTTTAAGAATATTCAGAGCTAATGAAATTCAGTATGGCATAATTTGAATATGTTTTCAAAAATTAAAATTTGCGGTTTTTTACTTTGATGTAACCTTCTTATTGTTTTATTAAAATTCGTTGGCTTCCGCGGTTAGAATTTGAATTAAGTTCTGAGCCTTCCAGTGGTGACCGCGTCTCGACCTCTCTAAAACTAAGGACACCATGAACCACCCTGATCATGCTTCCAGCATTAGGAGCGAAACTTTGGGTCGTACACCCTTCGAGACGTGGAAGACCTAGAACTTTATTATTCTTATTGTTTAGTTTAATACAATAATTATTTGTTGCGATTTGAAGTTCCACCTTGTATTAAGTTTAATTAAGTTATTAATTTTTAGGGTTTCAAGTTCATCCTAGAAACCCTTTATGCTTTTCGTAGTTCGTCCGTCCGTCGCACCTTGGAGTATATCTCCCGATCTACTGTAGATAGAGATTTGAAATTTTGTATTCAAGTGAAACTTTTTTGCCCAAAAATAGGAAAAATATTGCGAACTTCATTATTTTCAACACTCATTATTTTTTGGATCAACAAGCAATTGCAAACTGACTGCAATATTTTATATTTTTTTGTAATTTTTGAGTGGGGTGTCATTTTAAAGGTATTGAAATGTAAATTACAAATATATATAGTTTTTTCCAAAATGGTGGCCATTTTACCCACGCAATAATTAAATCGAAACGTAAAAAAAAAAAAAATGTCCTTCCCCCTCTATCCCATTAGGTCAGGTCCTAATAAAAAGGCAGAAATACATAAATGTACATCTCTGTCAAAATACGGTCCAATGATATTTCCGGGAGTTAATGTAAAAAAAAGTCAAATTTTAGGTGGCCGTAACTATGGAGACCCCAATTTTTTTTATAAAATTTTAAGTTTGTATCATTTTAAAGGTATTGAACTTTGGATCACACACATATATATATATATATATATATATATATATATATATATATATATATATATATATATCGCGTTTCCAAAATGGAGGCCATTAGTCCTAAAAAAAAAAAAAAAGTCCATACTGAAGATGCTAAAGGATAATATATGCACACCTTGATTCTCCTAAGTGCAACTTTTTATAATATCCCTGTATACATATTTTAGTTACAAAGAAATTTAAAAAATAATGTTCGATTTATAAATTTTTATGACTGAAGAAACCCTTTTAGTTTCTTGCTGGCAAGTACTTGACGGGATTTTATATTTAAATCAAATTATAATTATTAACAACAACGGGAAACAACCACAGAAAAATACACTCCAGCGCTGGGATTTGAACCACAGGCCTCTATATTTCCAGTATAGCGCTCTACCAACTAAGCTACGCAGGAGAATGAATTTCTCTGACGTTAATGATACCTTGTCCCGAATTTAAGCTTTCAATTTTCCACAAATCTGAGAAGTCAACATTAATGACAAAGAACTAGATCGAGAAATAACGCTTATAATTATAAAGTACCCAATTAGTACCTGTACTTAGTACAATCAATTAGAAATTCATATTTTATGATTTTGGTAGTATTCATACTACGGAAAGATTAAATTTTAATTTAAATTAAATTATAATTATTAACACTCCAGCGCTGGGATTTGAACCACAGGCCTCACAGGTTGACTTCTCAGATTTGTGGAAAATTGAAAGCTTAAATTCGGGACAAGGTATCATTAACGTCAGAGAAATTCATTCTCCTGCGTAGCTTAGTTGGTAGAGCGCTTTACTGGAAATATAGAGGCCTGTGGTTCAAATCCCAGCGCTGGAGTGTATTTTTCTCTGTCTGTTTCCCGTAGTTGTTAATAATTATAATTTGATTTAAATTAAAATTTAATCTTTCCGTAGTATGAATACTACCAAAATCATAAAATAGGGATTTTATATTTATATCTTCAATATATAAAAGGACAAATCTCTGTACGGTAAGGATCTCGCCAAAACCGTGTCATCGATGTAGGAGACGGTGGGAGAAGAAAAATTATCGCTAGATCGAGTGGGGTTGATAAGGTTTTTGCTTGTCCTTTGTCTTAATTCTCTATTTGCGTTGCCAAATTTAGGAAACATTTAATTGTTCATTTTTAGGGTTTCGTTGGTAAAACCAAAAAACGAAACCCTTATAGTTTCGTTCATGTGTCTGTTTGTCTGTCTGTCACTCTGTACGGTTCCAATAACTTTTGAAAAAAAAAGAGAAAAAAACATGAAACTTTCCAATATTAAAGATCGTTTTGACGCGTACACAGGAAAAATATAGCGAACTCAAAATTATCAGCTGTTCAAATCCAAAATGGCGGATAACTCACGTCATGCGAAAAAAAAAAAAATAAATTTTGAGTCTGGTATCAAATGAAAGGTATTGAAGAGTAGATTACAAATATATATACTACTTAGGGAAATTATTTAATTTTCGGCGCCATTTTGTCAAAAAACATCGAAATTTTGCTCCCCCCCCCCCCTAAAATCGTATTTCCGCTGTTACTAAAAATATAGAAAAATATGAAAAATTTGCGCTCTTGTGGGCCATATAAAAAATAAGATTAGCAATTTGATCTGATTTACTGGGAATCCTAGATGGCGGATAATTCATGTCACTCAAAACTATATATTTTTTAAAAATTTTGTTTGGGGTAGGTATCAAATAAAAGGTATTGAAGAGTAGATTACAAAAATATAAAAATATTTTTTTTAATTTTATTTTTTATTGTATTTATAAATCGAAATATACAAAAATACTATTGTCCCCCCACCAACTACCCTATAACGGCTATTCTTAAAATTTTGAAATAATTCACGCTTATACCCTATGGTGGACCGATGAATATTTCCGGAAAAAATTAATGTACCTTTTCGTTATTAGCGATAAAAAACGTTGTGACCCCTTGGGGGATTGAACCAGGAACCTCTTCCTCTGTAAAACGTGAAAATTGTTTAATTTTCTGCAGTTTCTAGAAGTATAAAAAATATGCCAAGTGGTCTGCTGGACCATAGGAAAAATTAGAATAGCAATTCTAACTGATTAACTGAGAATCCAATATGGCGGATAATTTTTTTTTTCCCACCACAAAAAAAGAATATTTTTTTGAAATTTTGTGTGGGGTAACTAATTAAAGGTATTAAAGATTAGATTACAAAAATGTATATCACGTGTTAATTTTTTAAGCATCAACAATTTACCCCTCCTCCCCCCCCCCCCCCCGCTACTTAATATAATTAGTTTTATATTAAGGATACCGACGAAACCCTTTTTACGTGAGACTTCACGAACAACTATTTATTTATTTAACAATACATACTTTTATTTTTTAATTCAGACATGTAATACAGATTGTAATGTACATGTATCTTTTTTTATCGGTACCACTAGAAATTATCCCTACCTTCTTACTCGTGCAAGTAGTTTGTACAAGTAGTTAGAGCCTTATACCTATTTTTAATTTTGTCTCTTTTCTAAATCCATCATGTATAAGTACTTAGCATCGTATACTTAGTTGTGCTATTTTATAATTAATATTTAATGACAAGCTTAATGAACTTCGTTTCTACCAGGTGTCTCGCGACACTACACGTTTTTTTTACATTTTATTTATCTCAAGTGGATAAAAGCAAAAGAAGGATTTTCCTTTCAGAAGTTAACAAAATTCCATCAACAGTCTCCTTCAGACAGGTTCACTTTAATTGACATTAAAAATTAATTAAATATTTACTTTCTTTTTAAGAAAAGGGAAAGTGTATTAATTTCAAAAAATAATTTTCCTTTTTTTAAACTTAATATTATTAATAAAATAATCTTGTATCATACCTTTATTACAATATGTTTATAATTTATTTTCTTAGTACAATAAACTTTAATTAAACGCTTTTTTTTCTTTCTTATACCTATATATATATATATTAGTGAGTAATTATTTAGAGCGAAAGTAATTTGGTGGAGTAGAAATTCGATTTGATGTTTTCACACGTTTCGGTTGTCCATGCAAACGCGTGGAGTCTAAACTAATTGACCGATTTTGATTAAAATTTGGCATACATGTTCAGATAAGTCATGCCCTGAGGTAAAGACGAGAAATGAATTTAAGCTCTAAGTTTGAGGGCATCCCCATTAACTCTGAAAAAAACATGAAACAAATGATTTTTTGAAAACGATGACGGTTGAAAAATTCTAAAAAAATGCAGTTAATTTAGATTTGAATAAAATGTAGTTTCAGAGATATTGTATCGAAATAAATTTGATATAATTTAAAGTCGCAAATGTAAAGCAAACAATCACATGTTAAATATTTTGCTTCCGAGCTTACCGAAGGTAACGGAAGCTGTGTGATCGTTCTGAAGAACGAATTATTTTTATGTCTCCGATTTCAAAAATTCCAAGACAGAAATCCGTTTCACACATCAGGGAATATTTTTGGTTCCGTGTCTGTCTGTCGGTCCGTCGGTGTGTCGGTCTGTCGTTCAATTTTTGCGAACCAACATATCTTAAAAACTACACGTCCGATTTTAATGAAATTTGGATTGTAGGTCATAATTAGCTCATTGTTGGTCCCATATACGTTTCAACCTACTGCGATCATTTGTTTCTCTTCCACATGCGCACAATCATACATTTATTTACACCTATAGCTTCAAAAGTACTTATATGATTTGTATGAAACTTTTATAGTTTATCGAAAGTAACCCGCAGATAGCCCCGGATTAATTTGAACCGTCTGCGCTCTTTAACTTTTGATAAATTGATTCTTCAATTTACGTAAAAAATCCAAAATATTTTAACAGATTAAAATAACGAAGGAAGTAATTAAACAAATTAGACAATAATAGCTTGTAAAAATATAGGAGCAATAAACTACGAGATAGGATGCGAGGAAGATATGTGCCACACCAATTGGCAGTCTATTTAGTTCCGTGTCTGTCTGTCGGTCTGTCGTTCAATTTTTTCGAACCAACTACACGTCCAATTTTAATGAAATTTGGGTGGGAGGTCTAGAGTAGCCCATTGTTGGTCCCGTATAAGTTTCAACCTACTGCGATCATTTGTTTCTCTTCTGCATGCGCACAAATATACATTTATTTACACTTATAGCTTCAAAAGTACTTATCTGATTTGTATGTAACTTTTATAGTTTATTCAAAGTAACCCGCAGATAGCCCCAGATTAATTTGAACCGTCTGCGCTCTATAACTTTTGCTTAATTGATACTTTAATTTAAGTATAAATTCAAAACAATTTTGACAGATTAAATATACGGGGGCAACAATTAAACAAATTAGACAATCTTGTGAATGCATAATGTCTATAAAGTACGTGATAAGATGCGAGGAAGCTATGTGCCACACTAATTGACAGTTTATTTTAAATGTTTAATTATTAATTGATTAAATTCGATTTTTTGTGCTTTCAATTCAAAACCACTGTGTACATGAGAAAGTTTTTCGGACCTATTTTTATAATTGGTGGTTTTAATGGTTGAAGGAGGCTTGGTTCATGCTTTTCGCTCTCAGCCCAGTTTTAGGATCTCGGTTTTCCTCAAAGCTCATGGAAATTAATCAAGTTAAGGCATTTTCCCTCTTGGGATAGTTGCTGAAGCACCCTTAAGTAATATTATATTTCTCTTAGATCTAACTTTACGGTCAAATGGATCTTGTTTCAAATTACGTAAATCAGCATGATTTAATTTTAAATATTGTCTCAAAGCCTCCGTCTCCCAGCAAGTTTATTTTAATTAAGCTGTTTTAAAATATTAATTATTTCTGGAAAGGGTTTTAGTACTTATACAGTGGTTTTAATCCCAGACATAAAAAAATTGAAATTATTTTTTTCACAAATACTGTGATTTTCTTCAAATTTAGTTATGTAAAGACCATGTTTTAGGATATTCTTGTTTGTTGAAGAAGATTAATATTAATTATTTCATAATTATAGTCCCAGTCCTTAATTGGCCTTTTAGATTGACGCAAGTTAGGCGCGCTTCACGTAAGTACGTGAGGCGATATTCGCCGGTTTCTGTACGATTAAGTTAAAATTTTAATAGTTGCACATTCTTGTTCTACTTGTTCCTACGTTCCTTACTTGTTTGGAACGTTCCTTACTTGTTTGGAACGTTCCTTACTTGTTTGGAACGTTCCTTACTTGTTTGGAACGTTCCTTACTTGGTTGGAACGTTCCTTACTTGTTTGGAACGTTCCTTACTTGTTTGGAACGTTCCTTACTTGTTTGGGACGTTCCTTACTTGTTTGGGACGTTCCTTACTTGTTTGGAACGTTCCTTACTTGTTTGGAACGTTCCTTATGGCTCGTTACAGTGGCTGGAGCCCGGGAGTGAATCCAAAACACGAAATCGACCCGATAACTTAAATAGAAGTTGACCGATTTAGTTGAAATTTGGTATACATTTTCAATTTACCAATGTTCAAGACGAATTCGTTGGACAACGTTATCCACCAAGCGTTCTCATGGAACGCTTGCATAAAACTTAAGCTTCATATGTAAAATAGGAATTTTAGGACAGGAAATAATTCTAACTTGATCTATTCACTGACACAAACAACTTTTTTGAATACTTTTACTTTTAATTTTGTCTCTTTTCTAACTCCACCATGTATAAGTAGTTAGCATTGCATACTTAACTGTGCGAATTTATAATTTATATTTAATGAATAGCGTAGCGAACTTCGTTCTTACCGGGAGTTCCGAGACACCGCAAGATTTTTTTTTTTTTTTTTTTTTTTAAAAAGAAGTTTTAAAACAGCTTATAAATTTACCGAAATCTCAATCTAGAATTTTGTCACATTGCAATACTATATATTGACTGCTTTTTTTTAAAAAAAAAAAAAAAAAGTTAACGTGTGAAGTGTGTGACACAGGACAGTATCATGTAAAGAGTGGTAGGGGTTTTTTCGGACATGGGTCGAACTAACGATAGAAAATGTGTTGGAGTCAGCAAACCCGAAGTATACAGCGTAACTGGAAGGGATCAAATAATAAAAGATAAAGTGTACATTATACAGTCGAAGTAAAAGGGACAGTAACAGCAACTAAAGGGAGAGGGGGGAGTGAAAAGGGGTTAGTAACAAGGATGATTAGGACCTTAGCACGAATTTAGTATAACTCTGGGTTAGACTTTATAGTCTTACTCTACACTATCCTACTAAACTTACCATGAAGCGCAGTCTTATCTTGTCAATAGACACGTATAGAACATCCTTTAAGTCTTCATTTGTAAAACCCTTATAAACTCTGTAACTTTTTGCTTTTCTTTACCTATGGTCGGAAAAGCTATGTTTTTTTCCCAATTATAGTTTTCCGAGATTTCACCTGAATTATCCGTTTTGGGTGTTTTTAAGACCTCTGAGTGGTTGTATGTGTGTTATCATCGTAGCGCTCAGGGTATTTAACTTAGAGAGTTGAAACTTGGCACAAGAATCAATCTTTACTTCTAGTTGTGCCGCCCGGAAAAGCAACAATTTCCGCCATCTTGAACCCAGTTTGCTGAGTAAGCAATCATTTTAGAAATTGTAAAATATCGAAAAGTGGCTGATCGAGTTGAAAATTGGCACGAATGTACCTCTCTGTATGACAAACAGATCCACCAATTTTAATTTTGGTATTTGCCGCCATTATGAAGTTATCGATTTTTGTATTTTGAAACTTTGACGGTTAATAATACGGAGGGTATAAATACGTTTTTGACGTAGCATATCGTTGGAACCGGTAAATAATAAGGAACAAATATTATTAAAAAAACGATGAAATTCCATTAATTAGTTTAAAAGTTGACTGCAACATAATTATTAATTATATAGTTTGATACTTTTGTTAAACGTCAAAGTTTGTTTACATCTGTCAAAATTCCGCCAAAATTCAAATAATTAAATAAAATAAATAAATAGTTATTTATGTAACTAGGCAGCAAAATGGAATTTTTCTGACGAATGATTAACCCTTAACTGCCCGAATTATTTTTTTGGGGAATTTTTTGTTTTTTTTCTAGGGTTTTATCTGTTAAGGGGTCCTTTAATGTGTAAAAAATGTTTTAAAAATTTGAAAAAAAATCCTTACCCCAAATTTGGGCTGTTGCCATATGGCAACGCTAGGACATTAGCCCTACAGTTTTTTTCTCAGTAAATTATCAAACAAATTATTTTACAAAATGTATGTGGCAATATATTTTATGTTAAAATAGCATAAATAATACTAATAAAATACTAAATTTATTTAAAAGAACGAAAAAGTTTTTTTTTTTTTTATTTTTTCATTATTTGTGTTACGTATTATGTTGTTTATTCTGTAAAATTAACTAATTATTTCGTTATTATTTGTTTTGTGCATGTGTTTTTGTTATTACCTTTACAAATATGTATATATTATTCAATTGTAATAAAAAAAATATTGATATAATTATATACATATTATTTTTAAAAGAATGACCCAATATTATTTGTAATTAATTATACTTATTTAACAAAATAAGAATAAAAAACTACAAGAATTAGAAACTAATTGAGAAATATTTAGAAAATAATCAATAAAAAATGAATATTAGGCAAAAAAACATCAAAAATTTCTATATAAATATGTTTTAATAAAATTACGACTTATAGAAAAAACTGTAAGGCTAATGTCCTAGCGTTGCCGTATGGCAACATTCAAATTGGAGCAAAATTTAGGGCAGAGAAATTAAATTTTGTGAAACTGCAATAATTTTATATTTTTAATCATTCTTTATTCTAATAGTTTCATTACCAATAATAAAATGATTTATTAATTAAAAAAAATTAAAAATCTTTTCATGTCACAAAGTTGGAATAACCCATTTTTTAAACCTGTCTTGTCGCATACGTGTTGCACAAAACAAATAAATATAATGATAAAAAATTAATTTAGTCCTGCTTTTGACATAATATTAACATTTAAAAGGTTCAATTTATACTTGGACCTCTCCAGACAATAATAAAGGGAGGGGGTTTTGCTGTTGCCATATGGCAACGCTAGGTTATTAAGGGTTAAGTTAGCCTCCGAGCCGAAGGCGAGGTCAGGCTATGGAAATTAACTGCCGAGGCGAAGCCGAGGCAGGTAATTTATTGGATTGACTGCCGAGGCGAAGCCGAGGCAGGCAATATATCAATATGAGGCAGAAATGTTTCCTTTGCTGCCTTGTTGCATACAATATTTTTCCTACTGGCGGCAGAAAAATGTTTCCTATAAATAATATTCATTTCATAATACTTACTTACTTATCAAATACTGTATTATATTATTGAACTATTCAAATAAAAAAAAAACAAGCAACAATATTAAATGTTACAATTATAAAAAATTAATTGACAGAAATACAGTAAAAACAAAACAAAATTATGATGATAATAGACGAGCTGTAGTGTTGCCACTAATTTAATTATTTATGATTATTTTAAGACCTACTATTTTTTTGTAATATTTTTATTTCTTTTTTATCTTTTTACTCCATTATATTTTATAAATATCATCTATAATAAGTATTTGTAAACCTTTTTTTATAAATTCGTAATATTTTTAAGGTAAATTGTTCAAATAATTTAGGTTAATGATAATATAAAAGAAAATGTTGTTTGTTTATTTATTTGTAGCGGGGAATGTGGGCGTGGCTTAGCCTGGAAAAATCCTCAGCAAAATCGTATTTTGCTGCGTATTGTAAAGTTTTCTTGAAACCTCCGGGGTACGGTGTAAAAATGTCAAAGTAATGGATTCCCTTCATATCATGCATGTCGTTGAAAAGCACTTTAAGAGAAAAGTAATAGTTGTTATGTACAATTTTATTTAGGAGGGGATAAAATGGAAATTTATAGTAGCTATATATATATAAAAATCAACGTATGTGGGTGTATGTTGTTTATACAAATCTACAGTTTTAGTTCGATGTCGATAAAAATTTGCCCACCTAAACTTCAAAGCAAGGGGAAAATGACAGCCTACATGAATTTTGGAAATTTAAATTTGGTACACAGGGGTATGGTACAAGTAATGAATACGGGGTCAATGTAATGAATACCATTGATGATGCAAAAGCTCTTTAAGAGTAGAGTAATTGTTTTTATGTATTGTTTTGTCATATTTTACTTTAGGGGGGGGGGGGGGGGATTTAGGATCTTTAAAATTAGCCTATCAAAGAGGAGGGGGTATAGAAATAGGTGGGAGAGATAGAATCTAGATATTCTTGCATAGTAAAATAATTTATATGTTTCATTATGGTTGTTTTTAAACTTATCTAATTATAATAACACTCCGTAGCGAAGCACGGGTACCCAGCTAGTTTATTTATAAAAGTACATATTTATATTTCAATTAAATGTAATTTTCCGAAGAAAACGTACTAGATATGGCAAGGTAGAATATGTATGTTTATAAAATTATATTAAAATAAATTTATTCTCTACTTAACTTAAAAATGTTTTAGATTTAGGATAGAAAAAGAAGGGGAAAAAATACTTTAGGGTTTTTTTTCTTTTTTAAAAAAGAAAAGATTTAAGTTGAATTTAATGGAGTTAGATTAAGTCTTATAGAATTTAGGTATAAGAATGTTTATCCCTTTATATAAGATAAAACTTGTTTTTAGAAAATTGTTATACGTTGCTCAAAACCCCAATATTCGTAGGAGAATGGGTTTTCCAAATTAGCTTATATTTTTGCTGAAGGAAAAACTCGTACCTCAAGCAATAAATTTGGAGGAGAAACAATATACCGAGATAATAAAGACAGTGAGAGGAAAAAATAATCCGATTTATTTAGTAAATTGCATAATAACGTTTAGGCCTCAGAAAGCGATTAATAATTCGTGTTAATTATGTATTTTCCTGAGAATTCCTTAGACACTCAAGTCATTTTTCAAATTTGTTTGCTTTTCTCACCTTTCTTACGAGCTTGATTTTTAGAGGCTTTTCACATTTTTAGAAGCTAAAAGACAACAGTCAACCATAAACCCGATTCATGCCATATTAATAAAAACTATATCTCAATATTTAAAGGTTTTAAACGATAATAAATTAAACAATTAATTAATACTAATGTAACTTAACAATATAATAATGTAAAATAGTATAGGTATTAGATAAATTAAATATAATAATAAAGTAAGAGATTGGCTGTGCTCAAAAGTCATGATTTTTTACAAGAATGAAGCTTATAGTCCAGGAGATAGCGTGCAAAAAAGTGTCTAACATCAAGCTAGAATTTTGTATACAAGTCAATCTTTTAGCGCCTTTTAAGAATATGTGGTCGGCTAAGTTCGTCTGCGGGACATAGCTTGGCAATAGGCGTTTGAAAAAAACAAACCGGTGGAGAGCGGCCATGTCTCACCAAATGTGGTGGACAATGTGATTTTCATGATCCTGAGTACAGAATTAGTTAGTAGACCAAAAATCAAGTCGATGTTATTTTCACACTTGATAGGTTTGTTATTCAAATATTACTAAAAATCAACGTGGTCACCTGTCAACGGTCAAACTAACATCAACTTTATTTTCGGTCTACTAACTAATTCTATACTCAGGATCATGAAAATCACATTGTCCACCATAATTGGTGAGACATGGCCGCTCTCTACCGGTTTGTTTTTTTTCTAACGCCTATTGCCAAGCTATGTCCAGCAGACGAACTTAGCCGACCACATATTCTTAAAAGGCGCTAAAAGATTGACTTGTATACAAAATTCTAGCTTGATGTTAGTCAGACACTTTTTTGCACGCTATCTCCTGGACTATTATATGAATTTTCGACCGACTTGATATAATCGTAATTGTGAATCATAACTCATTTCTCTAGGGATTGGAATAGACATATCGGTGTTAGCACTATGGTTTTAGGTTTCTGTACAAAGTACAAAAAGAAACCTTATATAACGGCTCTGTCTGTCTGTCTGTCCGTTGGTGTCTGTCCATTGCTTGTTTCAATTCATAAACTACTATAGCTAGGAACATGCAAATTGGCACACAGGTGCATCTCGGCATTTGAGACAACTGGACACATTTTGGATTTTTCACACTTAATATCTTCAAGATGGCGGCCAATATGGCGGGCGACTAAAATAAGTTTTTAGTAACTATGACATGTTATACATCAACTTAAAGGTCTTGAAGTGTAGAAAAAGAATATGCAACTATTAAAATTTCACACGTAATATTTTTAAGATGGCGGCCAATATGGCGGGTAACTAAACACTGTTTTAGTTACCATAACATGTTATACATCAATTTAAAGGTCTTGAAGAGTAGAAAAAGAATATTACTGTTAAAATTAGTGTAATTATATTACACTTAATAATTTTAACTTTAATTATCGCCCCACGTTCTTACGTGAAGCGCGCCTTACTTGTTTAGGTATGTTTTGGCTGCGCGCTAATTCCCCATTAATATTACTGGTCTAGTCACGTTGTTTTTTGTAGCTTTGTTTTTGCGATGTGTACGGTCAGATTATGGCTGGTGAGTATAAAGTAAGGTGGATTAACTTAAGACTGCAAGTGAATGTTGTTGGTTCGAGGTTGTTTTCAGGAGTCAAGTACTTAAGTCCGTCTGGGTGTGCTTAAGACGTCTGAAGGGTTCTCTCAGGTTGAGCTGGGTAAAGTCTTGAAGAGTTAGAGGTAAGGCTAAGCCAGGGTTAGAGGAGTTTTTATCCTTACATGACCCTTATTTATTTCAGGGTCATTTAACGTTTCAACTTGGAATCACTTCTTCCCTTCCGGTCCAAAGCTTCTTTAACTTAACCATATGTTACCTTTCTCAAAACCACCCAAATCTATCATGTGTGTGTGTGTTTGTATTTTTTTTTTATTAAGAGTATACTTTTTTATGGTATACATTTAAAGATTTAAAGGGGTCAACCTAACCCTTTCGATGGTCGCGTGGCGTACTGATTACGCCAAACCAAATTTTCACAGTTGGGAGTGACTAAATCTGAGTTACTATGAGTCGAAGTTCCACCTAACCTTCTATTAGAGTGTGTTTTACAGAAATACACCGCCTTATCTCAATTCGTTTAGTCTTTCAGTGTGTTCTGAGCTTTTTAAAAAGTTGACTCCTATTAGGCGTACCCAGTATACCGCGCGACCAATTGTCTTACCTTCTTTTTACTTTCTCATATAAAGAGAAAGTATTGTGATGGCGCGAAAATTCGCGAAAATTCGAAAATTCGCGAAAATTCGAAAATTCGCGAAAATTCGATCTTGAGATTTTGATGGATTTACACGTTTTGAGGTGCCTTGAGTCCAAAAAAGTGGTTTTTATAAAATGTCTGACTGTTGTCTGTCTGTGCAGACGTCTGGAGCCTAAAAACTGGGCCGATTTTGATGAAATTTGGCATACATGTTCAGAAAAATCATACCCCTCAAAAAAATCGAAAAACGAATTTTAGCTCCAAATTTGGGGGCACTACCCCCCAAAAACTGAAAAACCGTGAAAAAAATCATTTCTCGAAAACGGTTCGGACGATTTTGATTAAAAAAATTCTAAAATGTAGCCCATTTAAATACGAATCTAACGATGTAAGCCGTTTTCCCGCAAAAAAAATCTATATCCTAAGAAAAAAAAAGCTTAAAATGCGGACGGAGAGATCCCGGGTTTGATTCCCCGCCCAGGAGATGTTATTTTTATGATACATTTTAATTAAATTTTTAATAATAATAATTAACTGTACATACGAAAACTAATAAATGGAAAATACTGGGCTAAATAATTATGAACTCGTATATGAGAAAGTTTGTCTGAGTTGTCTCGGACCGATTTTTATACTATCGTTTTAATGAAAATGAGTGAATGATATAAAATTAATTAAGAATATAAAAGTAGGTGGTGGGTATATTTGGAATAAAATTCCTTTTTCGTGTGATATATATTTTTATTCCATGAGAGTTTTCGCCCAGGGAACCTGAGTTTCTTCAGTGATCTACGAATTATTAAAAATGTACTACATGAATTGTAAAGGAAAAAACAAAACAAGTCTATTTGAATTACAATGGAAAACAATGTAAAAAAAGTACAAAATGTCTTACCTATATTAATTTTATTTATAGTAATATTTTATTTATTTAGGACGTGTAATTCGCACTAAAAATTAATTTAATTTTTAGGAACGCTTTGAGTTAAAGTTAATTCTTTAATAATATCTAATAATAATCTATATATAATAATATCTATATCTATATATAATATCTAATAATAATCTATCTAATTTAATTTGTGTATATAATGTATACACATTTATTCAATATATATATTATAATAATATGAATATATACGATTCACGGATAGAAGTCATGTTCTAATCAACTTTCAAAAATTATGATCATTTATTACTTCTAAACTAAATAGCTACAAAATCAAAGGCATATAACTTTGTCCTTGAGCTTGGGAAAAACAACAGCCATATAATAGCCCGCTATGGATTTTTGACCGACTTGATATAATCGTAATTGTGAATCATAACTCATTTCTCTAGGGATTGGAATAGACATATCGGTGTTAGCACTATGGTTTTAGGTTTCTGTACAAAGTACAAAAAGAAACCTTATATAACGGCTCTGTCTGTCTGTCTGTCCGTTGGTGTCTGTCCATTGCTTGTTTCAATTCATAAACTACTATAGCTAGGAACATGCAAATTGGCACACAGGTGCATCTCGGCATTTGAGACAACTGGACACATTTTGGATTTTTCACACTTAATATCTTCAAGATGGCGGCCAATATGGCGGGCGACTAAAATAAGTTTTTAGTAACTATGACATGTTATACATCAACTTAAAGGTCTTGAAGTGTAGAAAAAGAATATGCAACTATTAAAATTTCACACGTAATATTTTTAAGATGGCGGCCAATATGGCGGGTAACTAAACACTGTTTTAGTTACCATAACATGTTATACATCAATTTAAAGGTCTTGAAGAGTAGAAAAAGAATATTACTGTTAAAATTAGTGTAATTATATTACACTTAATAATTTTAACTTTAATTATCGCCCCACGTTCTTACGTGAAGCGCGCCTTACTTGTTTAGGTATGTTTTGGCTGCGCGCTAATTCCCCATTAATATTACTGGTCTAGTCACGTTGTTTTTTGTAGCTTTGTTTTTGCGATGTGTACGGTCAGATTATGGCTGGTGAGTATAAAGTAAGGTGGATTAACTTAAGACTGCAAGTGAATGTTGTTGGTTCGAGGTTGTTTTCAGGAGTCAAGTACTTAAGTCCGTCTGGGTGTGCTTAAGACGTCTGAAGGGTTCTCTCAGGTTGAGCTGGGTAAAGTCTTGAAGAGTTAGAGGTAAGGCTAAGCCAGGGTTAGAGGAGTTTTTATCCTTACATGACCCTTATTTATTTCAGGGTCATTTAACGTTTCAACTTGGAATCACTTCTTCCCTTCCGGTCCAAAGCTTCTTTAACTTAACCATATGTTACCTTTCTCAAAACCACCCAAATCTATCATGTGTGTGTGTGTTTGTATTTTTTTTTTATTAAGAGTATACTTTTTTATGGTATACATTTAAAGATTTAAAGGGGTCAACCTAACCCTTTCGATGGTCGCGTGGCGTACTGATTACGCCAAACCAAATTTTCACAGTTGGGAGTGACTAAATCTGAGTTACTATGAGTCGAAGTTCCACCTAACCTTCTATTAGAGTGTGTTTTACAGAAATACACCGCCTTATCTCAATTCGTTTAGTCTTTCAGTGTGTTCTGAGCTTTTTAAAAAGTTGACTCCTATTAGGCGTACCCAGTATACCGCGCGACCAATTGTCTTACCTTCTTTTTACTTTCTCATATAAAGAGAAAGTATTGTGATGGCGCGAAAATTCGATCTTGAGATTTTGATGGATTTACACGTTTTGAGGTGCCTTGAGTCCAAAAAAGTGGTTTTTATAAAATGTCTGACTGTTGTCTGTCTGTGCAGACGTCTGGAGCCTAAAAACTGGGCCGATTTTGATGAAATTTGGCATACATGTTCAGAAAAATCATACCCCTCAAAAAAATCGAAAAACGAATTTTAGCTCCAAATTTGGGGGCACTACCCCCCAAAAACTGAAAAACCGTGAAAAAAATCATTTCTCGAAAACGGTTCGGACGATTTTGATTAAAAAAATTCTAAAATGTAGCCCATTTAAATACGAATCTAACGATGTAAGCCGTTTTCCCGCAAAAAAAATCTATATCCTAAGAAAAAAAAAGCTTAAAATGCGGACGGAGAGATCCCGGGTTTGATTCCCCGCCCAGGAGATGTTATTTTTATGATACATTTTAATTAAATTTTTAATAATAATAATTAACTGTACATACGAAAACTAATAAATGGAAAATACTGGGCTAAATAATTATGAACTCGTATATGAGAAAGTTTGTCTGAGTTGTCTCGGACCGATTTTTATACTATCGTTTTAATGAAAATGAGTGAATGATATAAAATTAATTAAGAATATAAAAGTAGGTGGTGGGTATATTTGGAATAAAATTCCTTTTTCGTGTGATATATATTTTTATTCCATGAGAGTTTTCGCCCAGGGAACCTGAGTTTCTTCAGTGATCTACGAATTATTAAAAATGTACTACATGAATTGTAAAGGAAAAAACAAAACAAGTCTATTTGAATTACAATGGAAAACAATGTAAAAAAAGTACAAAATGTCTTACCTATATTAATTTTATTTATAGTAATATTTTATTTATTTAGGACGTGTAATTCGCACTAAAAATTAATTTAATTTTTAGGAACGCTTTGAGTTAAAGTTAATTCTTTAATAATATCTAATAATAATCTATATATAATAATATCTATATCTATATATAATATCTAATAATAATCTATCTAATTTAATTTGTGTATATAATGTATACACATTTATTCAATATATATATTATAATAATATGAATATATACGATTCACGGATAGAAGTCATGTTCTAATCAACTTTCAAAAATTATGATCATTTATTACTTCTAAACTAAATAGCTACAAAATCAAAGGCATATAACTTTGTCCTTGAGCTTGGGAAAAACAACAGCCATATAATAGCCCGCTATGGTTTCTAATCTCGCCTGTCTAACATCATAAAACTGTTTATAAACGATCCAATCATGTCTAATGATGCCGACTTGACTTAGCCAAACCATTCATCAAACTATTACGCTTCAATATACTGTTTAAATAAAAAATCAAACCATAAACAACCATTTATTTGTGTTATCAGCAAAAATTATTAACTTAGAATTATTAAAAAAAATATATTTCTTATATTCAAATGACCTTATACTAATGGAACGCAATATTGTACCGAAATGATTATTAATAATTTAAAATTATCTTATAATGTGTTGACAGAAAAGGGTCTTGTAAACAAGAAAAAATGTAATAGGGTAATGTTTAGCTACATTGCTCAACAGCCAGAAATATTGCTGGCAATATTTCTGTATTGCCCGACAATATAGAATATGTAAACATTGTCCAGCCATGTTTGATTAAACGTTGTTAACAATAAAAGAAAGACCGACATTTTTTTTTTGAGCCGATAACACGAATACACATTAAATCAATCAAAACATCAAACCTTAGGGAAATGTTAACAGGACTTATCTGACTACGGCAATCAATATGTTGTAGGCATTGCCGTAAATGTTGCCGGGCTGCTCTGTGCAGATATTGCCGACAATATTTCTGGATGTTGAGCAATATAGCCCGGCCATATTATTGCTCAATAATCGACACTCAACATCCAAATAACTCAAAACAACACCAAATAACTCAAAACAACACCAAATAACTCAAAACAACACCAAATAACTCAAAACAACACCAAATAACTCAAAACAACACCAAATAACTCAAAACAACACCAAATAACTCAAAACAACACCAAATAACTCAAAACAACACCAAATAACTCAAAACAACACCAAATTACTCAAAAAAACAAAATGTTAGCTCGTTTACAAGAACTTTTCAGATACTCTTGTCATGCAACTGTAAAATATTTGAAAATTACCAACTAGTTTTAGAGATCTTGCAATATTGTTTGAAGAGTCCACTTATTATCCAATAGACCGGGGATTAGTTTAACTTTGCTTTTGTTGACTACTTTTTTCTTAATAATATAATAAGTTTACTGATTAAGTTATAATAAAACTAAGTTAGTGCAAATGCAAGTGAGGAAGCAATGGGTGTAGAGGATTGAAGTTAAGACTTTCTGTGGGCTAATTTTTTCATCAAAATTGGACTAGTTTCCCAAAAATGTTGATTAGCAGAAACGACATGAAAAATGTTCCCTTAAGCCTTGTCCACACTTGTTGCGCGATTTTGGTCTCAGAGACATGTCTAGTGATTTGTCTATAGACATCGGCTGGACAAACGGCGTCTACGGTCTCGTTGCTAGACCAAAAATCGCATGTCTATGGTTTTCCCTTCTAAATGGTAGACATGGTGCAACGTTAGGCATGTTGCGCAACGTGTCTACAAGTGTGGCTGCTAGACCTAGACCATAGACGGTCTCAGCAGATGTATATGGACTCGTTGCGAGACATTTCTAAAGACGGTCTATGAGACCGTCTATAGAAATGTCTCGCAACGTGTCTACTGGTGTGGACTAGGCTTTACATCTAAAACGTATTTATGTCTAGGAAATAATTGAATTTGAAGACATATTATATTTTCGTTCTTCAGAATGATCACAATTTGCTTCCGATTCTCGACTGTGTTTTCTCCAATATGGGATAATGACTCGTCATAAAAGAGGAGTAGTTCAATACCCAATCAATGTCTTCACACAAAATGAATTTTATTTGAACTGTTTCGGCTGTTCTGATGCAGGCTTCTTCAGATAATTTGTTGGTTATCAAATGATAACCAATTATATTTATGCACCTAGGGACTAAAGTAAGCCATTATTCCCTGAGCGAATAAGTTGGTTCTTGAGGCGAAGCCGAAAGAATCGCACCGTCCCTAAATCCCAAGGCGATGCCGAGGGGAATTATAGCACTTAACTCCCGAGGTACATACAATATTTTATCTCCAGTAGGGAGAAAATGCACGCTTTCTTCCATTGCACTGTTTTTATTTACTATTTTAATAAATAAAAATAAATTGTTAGCACTTTTAATAGCAGATATAAGAGATTCAATATTAAAAACAAATAAGAATTGAAATTAAACTCAACTAGAAGGTTATTTAGATGTAGGTTTAAACAATGATAAGCGCAAATTACAAATAAGGTCGAAAAAGCAGTGCCGCCAACCTGATTACAACTTCACTACATTAGCCATTCATTCTCTACTATATATAAAAAAATTAAGTTGGCAATCCTTCTTTTTCACCCAGGTTTTACTTTTTCTCCCTACTTTTTGAGTTCAGAGAAAAAAAGACTTACTTTTGACCCTCTAAACTCTAAACTAATCCAAAATTATAACTTTTTCTCCCTACTGGAGATAAAAGTACAAGTCTATGTACTTAACTACTTCTATACGTACTAAGTCATTTGATAACCAACAGATTTTCTGAAGAAGGCTGCATTAGAACAGTCGAAAGTAATCAAATTGTATCAAATACAATTAATTTTGCGTCATGACGTTGTTTGGATATTGAACTCCACCACTTTAATAATAATTTGCTTTCGTTACCTTCGGTAGACTTGGAAGCAAATAAAAAGTCTTTATTTAGAACTAATTATTATTATAGAATCCATATACTTCAATTCATCATTCATCATTGAGTAAAGAACATTAAATGCTGATGTTATAGAACACGACCTTTGTTACCAATTTTTGCTTCGTTGTTTAATTACTTAAATCAGGATACTCTACTGTATTTTTTTTTCTTTTACGATTCCTGCCTATAATGGCTATAATTAACTGTCTAACTTAATGAAGTTAAAGAGTGAGCGCACAAAAATAAATTTGATTAAATGCTTATGTCCATATACCCCATTTTGATTCTAGTCTGTTACCATACCAAATATGTAAGTAGGAAGAAGGAAGAACTAATTTAAAAAAAAATGTAAATAAAGCAAAAAAGACAAAAAAACAACAACAACGGAAGTACAGACAAATACTAAATAATTACAATATTTTTTTAAGATTTAATTTACGTTCATAACTTAAATACGGATAAACCTAGTAGCACCTAAACCTATTACGTTAATAAATCTCTCTTTTAAAAGACTCTTTTTAAAACTTAATTATCAAACTTTAATGAACAAATTATCATTGCTGTATAATTATAAATGTATTAAATAAAAAAAAAAAAAAAAAAAAAAATGCATTTAAGTGTCTTTAAACACACATTAACACATTGTTTTATATATATATATATATATATATATATATATATATATATATATATATATATATATATATATATATATATATATATATATATATATATAATATATATATATAATAATTTTGATTTAGTCTAAAGACAGACAAAGAAAAATAGATTCCGGCGCCGGGATTTGAACCACCTAAATTATATTATTAGGAAGGAAATGTGTTTTGAAATAACGCATCGAGAAAACAAGTGAAGATCGATTGTAGTAAATTTTAGATATTAAGATGAAACAAAAAAATAATTGACAAAGTCATTATAATCCCAAATACTTAATAGAAGGTCGAAGAGGGACATTTTTTCCCCACTTGGGACTGTTTAATCGCATATTCAACAGTTTAAAATTACCATAGTGAAGCCTTGTTACACGGCACCACTCACAAACACAAAGAGAACTCTTTGTCTGACTGTTTACCATCGTAAATATCATCTCAACGTTCATATACCATTATCCGTTCATACAATCTCATCAAACCTAATATCATTTTTATACTTTTATTGAAATAAAACGGAATATTTTGCTAAAATAAAGGACAAATAATTTTATATATATATATATATATATATATATATATATATATATATATATATATATAAAACGAAAATATTAATTGAATTTTAATAGATGACAAATTAATTTCAATTACCTAATATTTGTTGATTGGTATCCACATTTAAGCAGTTTGAGAGCTAAAGATGTGAGATAAAAAGTTAATTATAAGCATGCTTATAAGCTGGCTTATTATGTGAATTAATATTTCAGTAATTAGTGTTATTAGTATCGCCTTTATAATATCTTGAATATTATCCAATCAATATTGACACGCCTGTTTAATGTACGAGTTATGTAAATTATTCATTATTATATTTTATTATTTTTATTCTCTCACTAGCTGGATACCAAGTTTATAAACTACCATCAAGAAACACTTCAATTGTTTTATCCGTACGATTGATACGAAATATAAACATTGTATCTCTGTTTAGATGCGTAGAAAGTGATTCTTTACGTACTTGCGTTTCATAATTCCTCTTTTTTACAGCCCTAGTGCGGTAAAAAAGAAGAATTCTTTGAAAATGTGGAGAATAATACTCCTCCAGAAATAATTAATTCGGCAAAATATACAACTCAAGAATTAATGCCATCTTACTTAATCAAGAAAGAGATACGACCTTACATACAGCAAGTTTATTTTTTCTATATTTATTATTTAAATCTAACAATCGTAGATAAAGTACGGTACGCAACTCGAGCGAAAACTCCATTTTGCTTTGCTCGTGTGGTTTTACTACCCTCGCTATCGCTCGGGTGCAAACTCCACGCTCGCATGCAAAATGCTACTCTCCGCACTGGACGCGTAATGTACTATTACTATGCGAGAATATCTAGATTCTATCCCTGCCACTAATTTCTATACCCCCTCCTCTTTGATAAGATAATTTGCAAATATCCCAAATTTTCTCCCTTCCTAAATGAAAATATGACAAAAATGTTCATAACAACAATTACTGTACTCTTAAGAGCTTTTCAACGATATGCATCATGAAGGTATTCATTACTTTGACACCGTATTCATTACTTGTACCCCCTACCCCTGTGTACTATAATTTAAATTTCGAAAATTCATGTAGACAGTGATTTTCCCCTTGCTTTGAAGGTTAAGTGTGCAAATTTTCATCGTGATCGGACTAAAACTGTAGATTTGTATAAATAACATACACACATACGTTGACTTTTTTTTATATATATAGATATATATAATATAAAGAGACAAAGTATTGTCATGGCAAAAAAAATTGATTTTGATGGATTTACACGTTTTGAGGTCCTCTGAATCTAAATGAATGTTTGTATGTTGTCAGTACAGACGCGTGGAGCCTAAACTATACAGAACCGATTTTGACGAAATACGGCCTTTACTTCAGAAAAATCATACCCCGATTCGAAATCATCAAAAATAGAAATTTTAGCTTCAAATTTAGGGGCTCTGCCCTCAAAAAACTCCGAAAAATATTTCTCGAAAACAGTCCCGCTCAAATTTCGGCACGGACAATGTGAACAAACACAGGAAGGTATAAATCTGAAATGGCCCAAATTGGTACACAGGGGTACAGGGTACAAATGTTTCCTGCTTAACGGCTGAACCGATCCACACAAAATTCCGCACAGTCAATGTGACCAGCCACAGGAAGGTATAAATCTGATGGTCCAAATTGTACACAGGAGTACGGGGTACATAAGTGAAACTAGTATATTTGTCCTTCATGATGCATGTCGTTGAAAAGCTCTTTAAGAGTGCAGTTATTGTTGTTAAGTTCACTTTTGTCATATTTTCAATTAAGAGGGGGGTAAAATAGAAAAACAGAAAAAAATACTGTTATATTAAAAATTATAAATATTACTATTTTTGATCCGATTTCAGTTATTTATAAATAAAAATGTTATTATTTAAGATTAGAATACACGCTCAGCTCAATATTGCAAGCAGAAAACTGCATTGCACACCTAGTTTTTTTCTGAAGGCAAATCTTAAATAATATATTAAAGTATATTATAAATTTGTGATCTACTAAATTTGTTTTTTTAATTTTAATAATTTATTTGTTTATGTTTACCATTTCATTAACTAATTAGTTTAATTTGTTTGTTTCAGGTATGTTGGCATTACTGTTCTATAATGATTGTAAGTTACTCAATTTTAATTGTTTTGTAAGATAATATAATAATTGTGTTTAATTAATATCAACAAAAACGGGTTTTGTGGTCGTGCAAATAGAGTTCTCGACTGTAATATCTTAAAAAATGTTTAGGTTAATTTGGTTTCTAATTTTGTAAGTCAAACAAATGGTGGTATTGGTAAAATGAATCCTATGTATTTTAGTACAGTTAATAGTATTGATTGTTTATATATATATATATATATATATATATATATATATATATATATATATATATATATATATATATATATATATATATATATATATATATAAATATATATATAAGCAATGTAATACCGTGTTTTGCACACTGCAATAAGGTACACAATTTGTGTTAGTGAGAGACCCCAAATCCCTTGGTGTCTCTCACTAACACAAATTGTGTATAATATATATATATATATATATATATATATATATATATATATATATATATATATATATATATATATTCATTTTGAACGTAAACTGGTAAAGGTAGTTAAAAAACAAAACAAACAGAATTACTAAAGTTCAATTGATTATTATATTGTCAAAATCCTTTAATAATATATTCAAAATAATGTATTAAAAATTATTTCCTGATGATGTCTGCTTTGTCGAAACCTTTACCCTTATATATATTGTTTATGTATTTATGGTTTGACAATATATTGATCAATTGAACTAGTAATAGCGTTTTTTTTATTGTTTTTTAACTACCTATATATAATTACCTAGAGGTATGTCGATGGTATGACGATTTATCTATTTTAATTTATTTTCTCTGGCGTTATTAAATTTATTTTACCTTTGTTACTTTTGTTTGCAACTGACTCCACAGCGTGTATGTACCAGTGAGTGGATTTTATTTATATTAAATGTTTAAATGTTTATTTACGGTTTTTTTTACTTTCTAATTGATTTTATACTCTGCTAGAGATATTTGGTGGTTAAAGGACGGAAGGTTTGTTCAATTCACTATTCGATATTATCAGTATTATAAAACATCGATTCTTCTCTGGAATCGATCTGGATTTGTTGTTTGAAATGCGGTTTCCAGTTTTCAGGGCGAGCATACGTCCTCTTGTATAATATGAATTAGGTAAACTGTTTCCCCGGGTTTATTTAGTTCTTTATCTATGGGTTCTCTTTCACTGTATTATTTACACAAGGTTTGTTCCAACCAAACCGTGAATAGTCCGCTGGATCGACATGGGCATGCGCAATGGATTAAACCAGTTCAAATCCAACTTGTAACAATTATTTCTAGGTTTCCATGAGTTTTCAAAACTCCATGGAAACGTTTTTGGAATTCAAATGGAAAAGGAATGCAAACGTTTTGAGTTCAAGGTCACGACAGCAAATTTTTGGTTTTTGTATTGAAATTGTTTTGAAAAAATAGCATGCGGAAACGGATTCTGAATTGAAAACAGAATTGACACATGCGCGGTAGGTATGATTGAGCAGTGATATTATAACCTGACTTAACTATTAACTAGTCTGTGAGTTGATATTTTTCAAAATTACTGTGAAAACTGTTTTGGAAACTCCTCATGCAAACACTTTTGGTTTGAAAACCAAAACAGGTTTCAAAATGGATTTGAAAACTCATGGAAATGTATTAAATGTTTCGTACCGTCCTCCAAGCTGTCCTAACTCCAACCCACGCCACGCAATGGATCGTTTTTGAAGATGTTAAGCAGTATTATCTAACTTTTATGTCATACCAACATTTTGCTGAAAGAAAGACCTTTGGGCAAAAACTTAGAAAGGATGGGAAAAGCTTAGTGAAATATTTAGCGAGACTTAAAAGTTCTGTGTTGCTCCATTGCTCTTTTGGACTAGGACTCGAAGTGGAACATAGAAATCATAAGATTTCATTCTAAAATTTTGATAACGCTACAGGAAGTGTTTTCAATACTCTTATCACTTGAGGAGGTAGATGAGGAAAGTACACAGCTATGGAAAACTTCGAATAAAAAAAAAGAAATGAATTTTTGTATTTAGTAATGTTAAATACAAAAATAATGTAATGTTAAAATTCATTATATGTTTAACGCTATTTATTAGTGTAATGTATTTATTAGTGTGTGTGTGTGTGTGCTACTTATTCATAATAATAATTTATGATGAAATATATATTTAATATTAACGATATATTATAGATTCAAGATTTTATTTATTTTAACTTTTATTTTAAACTAGCTGGATACGTGCTTCACTACGGAGTGCTATTTTAATTTAATAAGTTTATAAACTACCATCAAGAAACATTTAAATTATTTTACTATGCGAGAATATCTAGATTCTATCCCTTCCCCTTATTTCTATACCCCCTCCTCTTTATAAGATAATTTGAAAATATCCCAAATTCATCCTTCTCCTAATTGAAAATATGACAAAACTGTACATAATAACAATTACTGTACTCTTAAAGAGCTTTTTACGATATGCATTATGAAGGGTTATATTACTTTGACCCCGTATTCATTACTTGTACCCCGTACCCCTTTGTACCAAACATTTAAATTCGAAAATTCATGTAGACACTGATTTTCCCCTTGCTTTGAAGGTCAATTGTGCAAATTTTCATCGAGATCGGACTAAAACTGTAGATTTGTATAAAGAGCATATACACTATACACACGCACATAGGTTGACTCTTATGTATACAGGTAGATTTATTTTATATATTTTTTATCATACACTTGGTTTAAAAAAATAAAATTAACAATGTTATAAAATAGAGAAATGGAGTGAATATAGCATATTAATTTAATTGTTTGAATTCATTTGGAAGTTAGTTTACTTTATTACAGGTATTGTATCATAGTCGGATAATTTTACCTTGAAATTGGCTTAAAAAAATAACTGAAAAATTAAACCAACCAGATAAATTGGAATTTATATACAATTACACTCTATTACCCACAGAGATTCAAAACTAGCATTCTCTCAAATTTAAAAAAAAAAAATACAATAAATGAACTTTTTCATTTTAAAAAACAAAATAGCGAGTACAGCTAAAAAACAGTTACACCATAATGCAGATTTTAAGATGAAACGTTTTCCCATGATTTAAAAAATAATTTAAATCAAAGCCAAAAAGAATAAAAGTAGATATAGTTAGACTAAAATGATTTCCACAAAAATATAACGTATTTAGGAAAATACATTGGTGAGGGGATTATTGCATTTTGAGCTTTACAGAATTCCTTTTTTTTCTTTTCTTTTCTTTCGGGAAATACTGTGGGATTTATATATCCGAGTTATTCTGTAGGAAATTGTCTCTGACATTTTTAATTTACTGTTTCTTTAATTCGCTTATCTCTTGGTCAATCGATAATGCTTTTCTAGTTTAAATTCTTTGTTGTTTAATCCGATATATTTGTGGTATGTGTATTGATCAGTATATTGACAAAACTGCTAAAGAAAGAAAAAATTCAAATTAGTTTAATAATGATGTCGCTTTTGATGTGATTCTTCAATTTAATTGTTCTATTTTATTTTACGTTAAATCTGTTAATTTAAACAATAAACTAATTCAGTAATAATATATTTGCTCTATAGTTGATCTGGTTTCCATATCAACTGGTATCGATAATCTCATTTTCACGTCAGATGTTTTAATTAAAGTTAAAGCAATGTGCTAATTGTACATTACGCGTCGAGTGCGGAAAGTAGCATTTTGCATTCGAGTGTGGAGTTTGCACCCGAGCCACAGCGTGGGTAGTAAAACCACATGAGCAATGCAAAATGCCGTTTTCGTACGAGTTGCGTGCCATGAGTACTTTATCTATGAGTACTTTTCTACAATTGATGGATTTTAATAATAAAAACAGAAAAAAATGTTAATAAACTTCCTGTGTGTAAGTTCGTATTTCTCTTTTGATAAAGAAGACATAAAGTCATTAGTTGTATTTTGTGCCGAATTAATTATTTCGGGAGGCGTATTATTCTCCTCATATTCGTCATAATCACTTAAATCACTCATTGTTTTTCACTAAAAACTCGATATAAACAGTTACTTTAATTAAACAAACAGCAGATTAGTTTTGTTAAATGTAAACAAACTCGCTAATCGTGCGTAAAGCTGAAGAATTCCTCTTCTTTACCGCCCTAGGGTGGTAAAGAAGAGGAATTCTTCAGAACTATGACGCGCATGCGCAATGAAGAATACAAGTACGTAAATAATCACTTTCTACGCTTCTAAACAAAGATTAATGTTTATATTTCGTATCAATCGTAGATAAAATACATTAACAACATTTTTATTGTGATCAGTAAGCGATGTAAAATAGTGAAATAAGTTATATTAGTGTTGTAACTGGTACCGATAATCCCATTTTAACGTTTAATATGTTAATTAAAGCAACAAGTTAATACATTTAATCCAAGTTGTAAGCAATCCAAGCTTAACAAAAGAACATATTACGTGGTAATACTTAAAATTTTAAATTTTAAGTAATTGCAGTTGGTGAAGAATATACATAAGTAATTAGGTTAATTGCAATATTTACTTTATCTACGATTGATACGAAATATAAACATTATATCTATGTTTAGATGCGTAGAAAGTGATTATTTACGTACTTGTATTCATTGCGCATGCGCATCTCATAGTTTTGAAGAATTCCTCTTCTTTACCACCGTAGCGCGGTAAAGAAGAGGAATTCTTCAGCTTTACGCACGATTAGCGAGTTTGTTTACATTTAACAAAACTAATTTGCTGTTCTTTTATTAAAGTAATTGTTTATATCGAGTTTTTAGTGAAAAAACAATGAGTTAATCAAGTGACTTTGACGAAAATGTGGAGAATAATACTCTTCCAGAAATAAATAATACGGCAAAAAATACTCAAGAATTAATACCATCTTTATCAAGAGAGAGGTACGAACTTACTTACAGTAAGTTTATTTTTTTCTGTATTTATTATTTAAATTTATCAATCTTAGATAAAGTATGGTACGCAATTCGTGCGAAAACGGAATTTTGCATTGCTCGTGTGGTTTTACTACCCACGCTGTCGCTCGGGTGCAAACTCCACACTCGCATGCAAAATGCTACTTTCCGCACTCGACGCGTAATGTACTATTAATGACTGTTAACTTTACATAAGTGTAGCATGTATGTGTATTCTAAGAGTAAATTGTTAGAGCTTTATAATCTCGACTAATATTCTGCCGATATAAAATATTAGATAATCTTCTCCTTATTTCTCTGGTTAAATTAGAAAACTTTTTATTCTAAATTTTAAACTCTTAAATAATCTTTTAAAATTTAATAATGCTAAAAAAACACTAGAATCAGAAAGTACTTTTAAAATCAAATCAAAAGTTTTTATTTAAATTGAAGAAATAACATCATCTATAAAACCTTCGAACTCTAAGCTTCTGAAGCTTTTACAGTACAGAAATGGAAATTTCAATATGTTATCATGAATGACCTAAAACTATGCGAACCAAGTAGTAACTTCGTTACATACTCAATTTGAAAAGTTTATACTTGTTCTTATCTAAAGACTCTTATTTGAATATGTATAAGCCTGTTATCACGGAGTGTAGATATGGATAAAGTTTGTTTTCCATAGTCAAGGAGTGTGTAAAGGCAGAAAAATTAATTTTAAAGCATATATAGAGTTCGAATACACATACTAAGTATAGTTGAAATAATAGACGCCAGATGACACCACTTACAGTGTCACTTGGAATAATAATCATACCAGATGGCCATTTTTAAGTCAACTTATGGTTTGTTTAAATTCGAGAAAGGACAGTTAAATGAATTTAAATTACAGTTTTCTTTTTAGGCAAAAAAAAAAAAAACAACCAAATGTAGGTTTATGCTTAGGTTATGCTGTGCGGCAATGGATAAAAATAGAAAATTATTATCTTATTTACATTTTTAATGTTATTAAAAAAGTCACTGGCCCCTAATGAAACTACTATGTATGAGCTATTCTTGGAACTAAGTTCCTTATGGTACATTATACAGCGTCTGGAGCCCGCGAGAAAAACGACCCGTAACAAAATCGACCGTCACAAAACCAACCGTTACGAAATCGACCGATGACGATAACTTGAGTAAAAGATGACCGATTTAGTTGAAATTTAGAATACACATTCATTTTGCCTATGCCCAGCACAAGTTCGTTGGAAAACGTTGTCCGCTCAAGCGTTTGCGCGCAACGCTCGCGTATACGTAAGCTTCAAATGTCCAAATTGGTATTTTATGACGGGGAAAAATTCTAACTTTATCTATTCAATGAGGCAAACAAATTTTATAAACAATTTTTTTAGTAAAACAAACACCGACACCGCTATGAAGTGTTAAAGATAGCTATAACTTTTAAAGCGGACCTAAACGTTTAATATAGAGAAAAAACTTTTTACTACCGATATCTTACGTTCTAAGGTAACGATTTTAATAAAACTTCTTACTCATCGTCAAAAGCACAATTGTAAAATTTCAACTTGATACATGCAGTAGTTTTTTCGTAGCGAAGTGATACATTTTATAATAGTTGATTTTATTATATACATTTACAATTCCCTATCTTCTCAATATTAATCAATAGGTATGAAAAATTAATTAAAAGATAAAAAGAACTTTCTATACACTACGTTTTTAAATATTCTGTTGACTAAATATAAAATCATAAATTTGAAACTTGTCTAAATGAAGATCGTAAATATGGGTCATGTCAAAACAAGTAAAAAACCTAGCGGATTTTTTCAGAACTAACTTTCCATACAGTAAAATTTGCTGAAAACGAATTAAATTCTGCTGAAAGATTGTTCTGAGCTATTCTAAAAGTTTCAAATGTCTAGCTACTCGAGATTTTAGTTAAAGTCGATTGGAAGATTTGTACCGGACAAACAAACAAACAAACAAGAAAGCAAGCTAATAAATACGTAGTAAAAATAAACTATTCTTCGTATGTGGTCGATCGGGACAAAAGAAACGAGACAACGATAAAAAGAGCTGAGATAAGAATAAATAACACCAAAGAACATAGTAAAAGAAAGTTTTTTAATTTGTAACTGGATAATTTCTAAAATAATAGAACTACATTTATTATGTTTTATTTTATTTCGACTTACATAACTATTTCTCTATATGTTACCTATTATAAAATCAAGAAGAATAATATATCAAAATCCAATAGATCTCGTACTGTAACAAATTATAATAAACATACATGACCTTTACGTAAACAACCAAAACCTGTAAATAATTTATATTTAAATAAAAATGTCACTGAACAAAAAAATCTTACTTACAAATAACAATTAATAAATATCGAACAAGAAATATTACTTTGCTTGAAAATAACATTATTAGTTCTTTTCATTCCGGTTTTTGTCAAACAATGATTTATTTCAAGTTGTATAATGTCACATTTTATGTTCAGAAAGATATATTATTCATACAAAACACTTCTTACTTGATATGGGTAAATGTAACGACGAAGATTACTAGGTATAACTCAAGGATTTTATTTTTTAAATTGAGGGACGTTACTTTCGAATTCGCTCAATGTGTTAGATGTAAGAACATGTTTCTGTGATTTGTTTTTGTGTTACAAGTTTTATTATATCTTATATGTTACTTAGGACTATCTGGGGTATTAAAATACAAGATGTTGGCTACACTTGATTTGTTATCATAATTAGTATTTGTATAGCTAAAATATGTTTGAAGGTACTTTACCCTTACTTTAACATTGTCATGTAATATTTTATAGTAATTTACTCCTATTTCAGTCTTAAAAGCTTTGAGTGTAATTTATGCGGGTGAACAATTTGTTGAATGCTAGACAAATGGGAAGCGGTTTTGTCATTAATCAGTTGAGGGTGTGAGCATTTGAATTTATGTTTAGTCGAAATGCATTCAAATTTGGCTCTTAAATGTTTCCTCTTTATCATTTAGAATAGATTGATTCATTTCAATGCCATTTGGGATAGAATCTAAAGAATAACAACGGATTATAATATTAGCCTTTCGATTTCGAGTGGCACATAGCTTCCTTAAATCACATTAGTATAAAATAATGCCATCCTCTCGAAATTGAAAGTAGTTTTTTTGGCCAGTTTCGATTCCCTGTTGGTTTAAATTTATTTTACCTCCAGCAGCGTGAAAAAGTGAACTCTCCTCCCTAGTTTACAGTGAGGGAAGTTACTCATTGCACCCTTTGGGGTTAAACAGGGAGTAATAAAAAATAAGGGAATCGTGAACTTTCATGATTCCCTCCAGAGTTGCCCCAGATAAAGCACAAGTATATAAGATTGGTGCTAATACACATTTCATTTACTAACTGTTGTTTAATGTCGAAATCTATAATGTCATCTTCACACATGTCATGTAACCTCCACAACGGTTGCCATAGTGTTTCATCAGTAAAACAAACAAACAAGTTAGAAGTGAATTCATAATTTCTAAATGTAGATAAACTAATCCATTTGTAAATACATCAGCTGTCAATACTTTTCAACACACGACTCAGCTTCCAGCTGATTCTCCTGTTTACTTTTATCTATAATTTAATTTTACCGTGTTTAAACTTATTTAGAGAATTGTTAGTATTATATCTAACTATTTTTTTTTTGTTTTAAATAAATACTATGGGGCTCTGCCCCCTACTCGCTTCGTTCGTCAAAAAGCGACTGCTGCCTTGAATCTTCGCGCAATTTGACACATTTGTTTGTTTACAAAACTTTTTTAATAATAGTTAATAGCATAGTTTTAATAATTTTATACATTTTATTTTAGATAGAAATATGTATTTTTTGTCGATTAAAATAATTTACAATTAAAATCTTTCCATATTTTTTTCTCCCTACTGGAGGTAAAATCACTTTCACCCTCGCGATAATTAACTCCCGAGGCGGAGCCGAGGGAGTGAATGTTGTGGTTCTTGTGGCCTCAGGAACCAACTTCATCGCTCAGGGTGCTATCACTTACTTTACTCCCTTGGTGCGTCAATAACTACTTATTCAATATTAATGTGCATATGTGGAATAGAAAGCCATGGGCACAGGATGTTGATATTAACCAATAGTGGGCTAGCTAATTATGACCTTGACTCGACTTATTTCCTGTTACAACGTGGAAATGCATTGAGCCTTTTTCAAGCTTCGCCATTGGACTCTATTTTGGGTCAATGCCTTGACCACTCTCCATGACTTTACCATCTTCAATTCTTCATTTTCTATTGTCCTCCATCAGATGTTTCGGGCGGCCTCGTCTCCTCGCAGCCTGGGGGTTCCTGTCCAGGGATTGTTTGGCGAATTTATGATAACCTCTTCCCAGAGTGTGAGCACCTGCACTTTCGCTTGGCGATTTTCCGCTGATCACTGAACTCCTTACGTTTATAGTTAGGCATAACTTCTGGCCACGGTATGTTGTTGATTCTCCGCAGGCATCTGCGTTATGGCCTACCACCCAAATTTCATTAAAATAGGACAACTAGTTATTTTAGGAAAATTAGCGCTTTAATTTTCGTACAGTAAGGAAATTATAATAATTTTTGCCGCAGCGTTCTGCTGATTTGATCGATTGTATATCCATAGTATTAGTATGTTACAGATGTAAGATCAATAAATGGCTCATTTATTTATTTATTCAATCAAGTAATATTATGGCAGGTTCAATATTGTACCATCAATTACTATTATTATTATTAACTAAGAGATTTACTTAACATCAGATTGGATAATTTAGTTAAAAATTCGGAATTGTTTCGAAGAAATGAAAATTCGGGGTAGACGTAGACATGTCGCTTTAGTATGATTTAATTAAAATGGCGTTGATTTCGGATGGGAAGGATAATGTAGTCCTCCTACATCAAATTCTATTTTGAGAGCAGTGAAATAGTCGTTTTTAGATAACTCGGGTTCTACTTGATTTTGTGTGGGGTTTACATTAACATTATGTAAATATATTCCGGGTCTTCAACTTGATTTTTTACATTTTATTAACTCTGAAAGTCTGACGGCTGTAAAGTCATTGACTATTCAGACGTGTACTTTGAAACTAGATTAAAAGAGATTTCTTAATGATTTGGCGATGTAGAATGCTGTTCACCTAGTACGGGTTACAACCTGCTTAAGGGATCGAAAATGGGGAGAACGAAAATGGGATAATCCAAGAGGGAATTCTTCTCTTTGCCCAGGCTTGATAAATGATTCCAAGTCTATATCCTTGGGATTTAATCCTCCAAAAAATACAAAAACAAAAAAAAAAAAAAAAATAATAACCAATCCACTATAAAACACAATCAAACTAGGCTAGTTTATTAAACTACTAGCACATGCGGTCAGTGGCGTAGCTAGGGCATTGGAGGCCCCTCGCCAAACAAAATTATTGATGAGCAAAAAAAACCCTCTTGCGTTTAGAACTGGGGCCCCCTGACGGTGGGGCCCCCGTGCGGGCCCATAGTTACGCCACTGCATACGGTGTGGTTTTTGGAACAATGTTCCTTATGGCACGTTACGGCGTCTGGAGCCCGGGAGTGAATCCGAAAAAACGACTGTATCAAAACCGACCATCACGAAATTTACCGATGACTATAACTTGAGTAAACGTTGACCGATTTAGTTGAATTCCAGTACACATGTTCATGTTATCAATTCCCAGGACGAGTTCGTTGGATAGCGTTATCCGCCGAAGTACGCAACGTTCGCGTAAACGTGGACTTCAAATGTAAAATTGGAATTTTAGGACGGGAAAAAATTCTTACTTCGTCTATTCAATGAGGCAAACAACTTTTTTATATATATATATATATATATATATATATATATATATATATATATATTTCTTTTTTTTTTGTAAAACCAACACCGACACCGCTATGAAGTGTTAAAGTGTTAAATTTATTCAAGCGAACCTAAACGTTTTAAATAAAGAAAACAACGTTTCTACCGATATTTTACGTTCTAACGTAACGATTTTAATAACCATTCTTACACATTGTCTAAAGTTCAATTGAAACAGGCATGTAAAATTTCAACCTGATACAAGCAGGTATTTTTGCGTAGTAAAGTGATATATATGAAATGGAGTAATAAATATGCCGGCGGGGTCTGAGGGAACAGTCGTGTTCCGTCACTACAAGCATCTGCTTTAACTATAAACTCATTAACTTTTTTCTCAATATACACTACATTATTTATTGCAAGACGCTCGCTTCAATGATTTAAAAAAGTTTTTCTTTTAATTTTGCCTTAATTCTGCTAAGTACAACTAGTTAGTTAATTTTAATTCTGTCTCTTTTCTAACTCCACCATGTATAAGTAGTTAGTATCGTATAACTTAGCAGTGTGTTTTTATAATTTATATTTTAAAAGCGTAACACCACATGAATTTTTTTGAATAGAATACATGAAAGCACCTAAATATAAATAATAGAGATCTGACATCAGAATCTTCTTAAGTTGTTCAAAATGTTTCAAATTAACAAAGAAACGTAAATCTTTCTAACTGAAAGAGAAAACTGTTGATTTATCAATGGCTTTAACATTTACTGTTTGGACAAAGCAAGTTACCTTGTAAGCAGTAAACTGTGCCAAATCGGTCTGGTAACGACAGGTTGTTAGGGTGTTGCGAGAACTGTATCCCTACCTCTGTATTTAAAGCAGCAGTTACAGACACCTGCAATCAATACCCCAAGGATTTTATCCAAGAGATAAGACTTTAAAGTTATTTTTTTCTCGTTAAGTGATTTATGTTAAATAAATTCCTTTTAGAGGTGATTTTTTATTAATTAAATCGAATTAACAATATGCATAATGTAGTCTTCACATTTTTACTTTTTTTTCTCGTCGTTGTGTTATTTTTAACTTTAATTTATCCACATGATAAAAACAAATTACTTGTTGGCCTAGCTTTGTTAATTAAAATAATAATTTTGAACTTATTATTATGATATTTACAATTTATTTTTAATTAAATTAATAAAATATTTTAATTCCAGTATAAATATACTATATCGAATGATTTATATTTACTTAAAGCATTTATTTATTATTGTATTAATTATTAATTAAACCGTTTGTAATACAAATTATTAACAAATATAATTTAATTTTCAACTATATGCTCGTCGTTTGTTGACGCTTTAATGTAATTTGCTTTTAAAACAAATATTTCGTTACTTAATTTAAATTCTGGAATTAAACTTACACTTGCCCCTTCCCTCCTCTTTATTTTGTTAAATTGGATTTATTAAAGTGTTAATAATCCGACCAAAAGCAAGAGCTTTTTCATCTTTTCCAGAAAATTAGCTTCTCTTTGCCCAAGGCACCGTTCTATGATTTAGATTGAGCATTAAAATTGTACTACGTAGATTTCCTTGAAAAAAAAAAATGAAATTTCATTTCTTATCATATTTATTATTATGATATAACCAATTATCCTTTATGATATATATATATATATATATATATATATATATATATATATATATATATATATATATATATATATACAGGGTGTCCCGGGTCAGGACCGACAAACTTTGGGATGTGATAGTACAGTTAATTTGGAGTAAAAAAAGTTCTATAAACCATGGTCCTATTCTCATTTGTTTTCTAGCTATCTTATGTTTAACTTTTTTTTGTAAAACGTGACTTTGACTTAATAAATTGGCAATATCATTGGAAGTAATTAAGCTAGAATGATAAATGATATATCACCTGAAAGAGCATGAAAAATTCTTAAAGATAAACATCATTTCAGCTATTAAATTTCATTTTAAGTCACACGTTAATTCTTTAGAACTTGAAAATAATAAAATTTAATTAAAAAAGAAAATGTTAGAGCTTGTATAACTTCTGCATTGTATTAGATAACTATGGGTGCAAAACTCCTTAAAGTTGGCGCATTTACTAAGCTTCAAAACGATACTATTAAATTTAAAATATTGCAACTTAAAGTATCCGAAAAAGTGATGAAATTCCAAAAAAACATGTCCTACTGTAAGCTGAGATAGGGTTGGGGGAATTGGAAGTGCACTGAAAATGCAAACGTCGGGTGATTTTTTTTTTCTTTTTCTTTTAAATTGCTCCAGTATAATAAAACGTTAAAGTCAGAGTTTAGTCATAGTACCCGTGTAGTACCAGTCATGGTACCTATGATACTACAGTCATTGTAAAGTCATAGCACCTGATGAATCTTATAATTATTAAGGTTGTAATAATTGATTTTTATTTCCATAATTAATTATTTTTATAATAATGTTCTTTGTAACTAAACCAAAATTGTACTGTTTTAATTGAATTATCTTATTATTTTGTTAAAAAAAAGAAATCATTAAAGATGAAATAGAAAAGTGTAATAATAAAATAAACCGACCTTTTTTATTTATAATTAAAACTTCTGTAATTACTATAATAAATGTTCAAAATGGTGCCCTCCTTCATTCATACACATCCACAATTATTAAGTTGAGATTTGCTGCATTTTATGGGAGTCGCTTTTTGGTAATTTATTTGGTGAGCTGCTGCTTGTATCCTGTTTATTAGCTCCTATTGACTTTTAACCGGTATTTTAAACACCAAATTTTTCATCCATCCCCCCCCCCCCCCCCCAAACAGAAATGTAAAGGTGTAATGTCTGGTGACATGGGTGGCCAAGCAACCGGTTCTCCTCTTCTAATGCACCTATTAGGTTAGTGTTGAATGCAGCAAATCTGTACTCAAAAAATTTCGGACATGTAAATGAAGTAGGGCACCATTTTGACCATTTATTACAGTAATTACAGAAGTGTTAATTGTAAGTAAAGAAGGTCGGTTTATTTTATTATTACACTTTTCTATTTTATTCTTTAATGATTTTCTTTTTTTTTAACAAAATAATAAGATAATTCAATTAATACAGTACAATTTTGGTTTAGTTACAAAGAACATTATTATAAAAATAATTAATTATCGAAATAAAAATAAATTATTACACCCTTAATAATAAGATAAGACTTTATAAGATTCATCAGGTGCTATGACTTCACAATGACGGTAGTATCATTGGTACCATGACTGGTACCACTCGGGTACTATGACTAAACTCTGACTTTAACGTTTTATTTTACTGGAGCAACTTAAAAGAAAAAGAAAAAAATATCACCCGACGTTTGCATTTTCAGTGCACTTCCAATTCCCCCAAGCCTATCTCAGCTTACAGTAGGACATGTTTTTTTGGAATTTCATCACTTTTTCGGATACTTTAAGTTGCAATATTTTAAATTTAATAGTATCGTTTTGAAGCTTAGTAAATGCGCCAACTTTAAGGAGTTTTGCACCCATAGTTATCTTATACAATACAGTAGTTATACAAGCTCTAACATTTTCTTTTTTTAATTAAATTTTATTATTTTCAAGTTCTAACGAATTAACGTGTGACTAAAATTTTAATTTAATAGCTGAATTTATGTTTATCTTTAAGCATTTTTCATGCTCTTTCAGGTGGTATATCATTTATAATTCTAGCTTAATTACTTCCAATGATATTGCCAATTTATTAAGTCAAAGTCACGTTTTACAAAAAAAAGTTAAACATAAGATAGCTAGAAATCAAATGAGAATAGGACCATGGTTTATAGAACTTTTTTTACTCCAAATTAACTGTACTATCACATCCCAAAGTTTGTCGGTCCTGACCCGGGACACCCTGTATATATATATATATATATATATATATATATATATATATATTATATATATCATAAAGTACAAATAATAACATATATATATATATATATATCATAAAGTACAAATAATAACACTTTTTATCATATTTGTGATTATTTATGCAAATTACCAACACAGTTGAAATGTAATTATTTCTTTGTATTAGATTTTTTTAATTACATTGAAATAATCCGAAACTTATTAGAACGATTTAATTTAAAATTATTGTTTTGAAGCGTTGCTTCATAAACGTAAAGGGATAGTACTAGTTTTGATTCTTAGACGGAGGTTGCATTTTGATCTGTATTTCTCTCTTCTTTTATAATAGTAACTAGCCGTTAAGCCTGTGGCAACGGGCAGAATAAATTTCTCTATTTTAAACTTTTAGGTCCGCTTTAATAGATTTAGCGATCTTCATCACTTCATAGAAGTGTCGGTGTTCGTTTTACTAAAAAAAAAAAAAAAAATATATATATATATTTATAAGTTAATTGTCTCATTAAATAGACGTAGAAAGCTTACGTTTACGCGAGTGGTGCGCGTAAACGCTTGGGCGGATAACGTTGTCCAACGAACTCAGCCTGTTCACTGGTAAAATGAACATGTGCACCAAATTTTAACTAACTCGGTCATCTTTTACTGAAGTTATCGTCATCGGTAGATTTCGTGACGCTTGGTTTTGTGACGGTGATTTTGGTCGTTTTTTTTTTTTTCAGATTTACTCCCGGGCTCCAAAAAGTGCCATAAGGAACTTCGTTCCAAAAACCATAAAATTATGGCCTATCATTTTAATTTAGCAGTATATTATAACACTGTTAAGAATTATAGTACATTACGCGTCGAGTGCGGAAAGTAGCATTTTGCATGCGAGTGTGGAGTTTGCACCCGAGCGACAGCGAGGGTGATAAAACCACACGAGCAATGCAAAATGCCGTTTTCGCACGAGTTGCGTACCGTACTTTATCTACGATTGTTAGATTTAAATAATAAATACAGAAACAAATAAACTTGCTGTATGTAAGTTCGTATCTCTCTCTTGATAAAGATGGCATTAATTCATTAGTTGTATTTTTTGCCGAATTATTTATTTCTGGAGGATTATTATTCTCCACATTTTCATCAAAGTCACTTGATTCACTGATTGTTTTTCACTAAAAACTCGATATAAACAGTTACTTTAATAAAAGAACACCAAATTAGTTTTGTTAAATGTAAACAAACTCACTAATCGTGCGTAAAGCTGAAGAATTCCTCTTCTTTACCGCACTAGTGCGGTAAAGAAGAGGAATTCATCAGAACTATGAGACGCGCATGCGCAATGAATACAAGTACGTAAATAATCACTTTCTACGCATCTAAACAAAGATATAATGTTTATATTTCGTATCAATCGTAGATAAAATTTTTTATATATACTATTCCCTCTTCTATAATATATATCTTTAAGGCAAGAAATCTATATTTGCTGCTGATATGCAGATCTTAAAACGATAAATAATCAGGTAAGAATAATCAGAATGAAATAGGTTTTCTGCCTACTCTGTTTTGTACATTTTGAAATTATGTACCTTAAAATATCAGTACCGGAATCAATTCACTGATTTTTTTATTATAATCTAAAATTCTTAAATATATTTCATCTATTACCCTATAAAAGGTAATCTATGTTTACAATTTTTATATTTTTTATTTACTCTAACTCATAAATATATTTTATCTCTCTTATTAAAAATGATATACTTTTAAATTTTATCATGTTTATTAAAGGTCTATGTTAATATTTAAAAAAAAGAAAAAAAAAATTATAACATTATTTAAATAACTCATCCGTTGTATATAATTTTACATTTAAAATCAGTCGATATAATTTACCATAAAAATATTAACTTGTCACCTTTTATCATCGCTGTTCTTTGTAAAAGTTTTATATCATCATCAAATTTTAATAATAATCAAGGGAATATATTATATTAATGAACTAAAATAATTAACCTTTAAAATCAAGTAATTAATATTTAATAATAATTTTAGTTTTAACGTACTTCTTTGTTTTTATTGGACGTAATCAATAAAAAAAATATAAATTATAAATTTACCACCTGGTTTCCCGTGCTTCGCTACGTAGTTTCTTATATTGAGTGTGATTATTAATTTGAGTTTTTAGTTTGTACTTGTATATATATATATATATATATATATATATATATATATATATATATATATATATATATATATATATATATATATATATATATATATATATATATATATATATATATATAATGATATCCCCGAGCTTACTGAAGGCAACGGAAGTTATGTAATCGTTCCGAAGAACGAAAATATTTTATGTCTCCCATTTCAAATATTTTAAGACAGAAATCCGTTTCATCAGGGTCCAGGGTACATTTTTGGTTCCGTGTCTGTCTGTCGCTCAATTTTTGCGAACCACCATACATACTTTAAATTTTAATGAAATTTGTATGGTAGGTCATAATTAGCCCATTGTTGATCCCATATTATAAGTTTCACCATTCAGCATCTATTCGTTTCTCTTCAACATGCGCTCAAACATACATTTATTTACACCTATATCTTCAAAAGTACTCCTGCGTGATTTTTATGAAATTTGGATGGCTTGTCGAAAGTAGACCGCAGATAGGACTAGATTAATTTCAACCGTCTGCGCTCTTTAACTTTTGCTTGATTGATACTTTAATTCATGAAAAAAATCATAACAATTTTGTCATATTAAAAAGAAGGGGGAAACAATTAGATAAATCAGACAATAATGGCTTGTCAAAGCATGAAATCTATAAAGTACATGATAAAGGATGCGAGGAAGCTATGTGCCTCACTAATTGGCTGTCTATTTTAGATATAATTGATATGATTTCTCTATAGGAATTATATATGAATATAATAATTTATATACTTAATTTTGAATAAACAATTTTATATACCACAGAGTCTAATAATCATATTTCTAAGCTAGAATAATTTTAAGGGCAGTAATTCTCTTCCTCTCCAAAACATTTAGTTTCTAAAAGAGATTCTATTTAGAATTAATTTTCTAAAACACTATAAGCACCCAAACTAAAACCACCAACCTACTTCAAACTAATAAAAAATTGAATTAAAATCAAATTTAATTGATTTTGAACACGGTCCAACTTGAGTTCGGTGGCAACTTAATTCAAGTAAGTTTCTGAAAGGAAAGAATTTCATTAAGTTATAGATTTAATTTTAAATTTGTCTGGTTGAACTTAATAGTAAAATTGTATTTTAAAAGTTATTTCATTTTAATGATATAAGAAAAGTTCGGAGGTTTTATTATTTCCAATAAACAATGCATGCAATTAATTTATACAGTTAATTAGTTTAGTCGATTAGTTTAATTGTTTATTTAACTTCATTAGTTTATGAATAAAGATATAATTTTAAAAACATTACTTATTCTTGGTGCTTTTATTGTTAAATAATTAATATAAAAACCATTTTTCAAAACTGGTCTTATTTTCAACCTTTTTTTTTTTTGTTTCTGTATTCTTCACCTTAGTTGTATCTATGTGCAAAATTTGGGGAATATTGAATCAAGGGAAGTGGTTCAAAATTGGGGTAATAGGTGTGCGCTGAAACTTAAAAAGCAAATAAATTTGACGCCTTCTTTTTTTTTTTTTTTTTTTTTTTTTTTTTTTTTGTTTCTGTATTCTTCACCTTAGTTGTATCTATGTGCAAATTTTGGGGAATATTGAATAACGGTAAGTGGTTCAAAATTGGGGAAATAGGTGTGCGATGAAACTTATAAAGCAAATAAATTAGACGCCATTTTTTTTTTTTTCTTTTTTTTTTTTTGGTTTCTGTATTCTTCACCTTAGTTGTATCTATGTGCAAAATTTGGGGAAGATTGAATCACGGTAAGTGGTTCAAAATTGGGGTAATAGGTGTGCGCTGAAACTTAAAAAGCAAATAAATTTGACGCCTTCTTTTTTTTTTTTTTTTTTTTTTTTTTTTTTTTTTTTTTTTTTTTGTTTGTTTCTGTATGCTTTACCATAGTTGTATCTATGTGCAAAATTTGGGGAAGATTGAATCACGGGAAGTGGTTCAAAATTGGGGAAACGGAAATGTGTGATGAAACTTACAAAGCAAAGTAATATAAGACCAGTAAAAGCATTTATAGTTTGGCGTTTAGAAATCTAAGCCCTTTACTATTATTGTTAGCCCTGTACTATGGTGTATAAAACTTGTCTAAAAACTGATAAAAGTGTTCGTTAAATTTATTCGCTTATTGTAATCGCAACCGCTTAGTAACTAATGTAAGCTATCTCGATGTTTCCAATGTGATATGTAATAGTAAGTGAAATATTTGGGTTCTCCAAAACTTTTAATTTTCTGAACCGGAAAGCTCTTTGATACTCAAAACGAACCCTTTAGTTCATTTCTTAGCCCCTTGTTCTTTTAGGACACATAATAATGTAGGTACGTATTATATAAGAAAATATTATAGACAAAATAGACTGCCAATTAGTGTGGCAGATAGCTTCCTCGCATCCTATCATGTTCTTTATTGTTATATTAACATTAAGATTATTGTTATATTACTTTATTGTTATATTGTTTATTGTGTAAAAACTATTAATATAGTTTTAGCGAACTTTAACACTTCATAGCGGTGTCGCTGTTGATTTTACTAAACAATTGTAATTGTAAAAAATGTTTGTATCATTGAATAGATGAAGTTAGATTTTTTTCCCGAACTAAATTTCCAATTTTAAATTTAAAGTTCACGATTACGCGAGCGTTGCTCGTGAACGCTTGGACGGATAACGTTGTCCAACTAACTCGTCCTGGGCATTGGTAAAAAGAACATGTCTACTAAATTTCATCAAATTCGGTCGACATTTACTCAAGTTACCGTCACACGTTTCATTATTCCCGGACACACAGACTGACAGACAGACACGAGACCGAAAATGTTCCCTGATGTCTGAAACGGATTTCTGTCTTGGATTTTTTCAAATCGGAGACATACAAGTTTTTCGTTCTCAAAAGTATACACAATGCTTCAGTTACCTTCGGTAAGCTCGGAAGCAATAAGGAAAGGACACAGTTGGAAATAAACAGTAACAGGAATTAATTATCAGTGCGTGTAGAAGAAGGATTTTGAAACGAAAAGACAAGTGGTAATGAATGCAACGCTTGGGGTGTTCTAATTGAATTTTATCTGGTATACGGACGAGCGGGAAGTGTATGTTTACAATCTTCCGCCGTGTCCCCAGATTACCCTCTTTTTTCTATGTAGATTGACATACTCACAGTGTCAATAATTTGCTCAGAGGCGATTCGTTAAAATCATTTGAGGAAACTATTGACATTCCAAACTTGGACATCTAATAATGCCTCTTTTCGTTATTCGGGATTTGTCAAATGCCGCATATACTTCCTAGCTTTAAGGAACCACGAATATTCGGCTAAACATCGCTGAACTATTGATGACAGTTGGATTATTGATGACTGGTTATGACAGAGTAGTTTCTACATATGATGAACATTTTTAGGGTTTTGTAGATTCTTCTCAAAACCCTTATGCCAAGGGTGATGTGCCCGTCTGTCCGTCGCTCTTTGGTTCATAGGGCCCGAACCGTTTAAGCTAAAGAGCTGAAATTTGAAATACTGGTGTAACTTTTTGACCCAACCACAGGAAAAATATACAGAAGTTCAAAATTAAATATGCGCATGCGCAATTCGCAAAAATGTTGTTAACTCAAAAATTTATATTTTTTTTAATTTTCGAGTGGGGTATCAAATGAAAGCTGCTGAGGAGTAGGACGCAAATATATATAAGCTTTTGTAAATTTTGATTCCTTATTGGGTAAAAAAATCAAAATATACCCAAAAAAAATCCCCCCCCCCCCCCAACCACTATACTTCGGCTGGTCCTAAAATTTCGAAATAATTCATGCTAATGCCTTATTGTGGGGCGATGAAAATTCCGGGAGTTCATCCCAAATTTTAAAAAATTGCCAATTTTGGGGGCGAAAATTTGAAGTGCACCAAACATTTTATTTTTTTAAATTTTGAGTTGGGTATCATATGAAAGCTGGTGAAGTAGGATTCAAATATATATTTGCTTTTTTAAATTTTTCATTCTTTATTAATTTTATAAGTCAAAATATACCCCCAAAAATTTCCCCCCTCCTCAACCACTATATAACGGGTGGTCCTAAAATTTCCAAATAATTCATGGGTACCTTACGGTGAAGCGATAGAAATGGTTTGAAAAAATGAATTTTTCTAGTCGTTATTACCGATGAAAAACATTGTGACTCCCCGGGGGATCGAACCCGGACCCTTGAGATCGAAGAATAAAATCATAATTACATAACGGGCATTAGTCCAGGAGCCAGGTAGATTTACCTGGAAAGTATTTTGAACTTAATGGAATTTTTACAGGTAACTCAGAGGTCCTCTGGGATGCCAATGCTGAGTTTTCGACCTCGTGGCCCTTGTGCTAACTTGGGGAGGGGGGAAAAACCCCAATTTTTTCGCCAATGTTTAGGTTTTTCGCCTCTAGCTCGAAAACTACGCGTCAAACAAAAAAACTTTACCAGTACAATATTAAAGAGCATCAAATTTCCTATAAAAATCACTGGTCATACGACTATTTTCACCCATTAGGTACTGTGATACAGCATTGTGAAAAAATGCCATATATTTTAAAAAAGGTGGATTTTAGCGGAAAAAGCGTGTTTTTGGGCTTATAAAATAGGTTTATCATCATAAATTGAGTATTCAACATTTCTATGTATACCATAATAATATGTAACCCCCAGTAAACCCCTCCCTCTTCACTGCCCTCTCCCCGCCCCCTCCTCCCAGAAACAAATTTGATGACGAATAATGTGCGTGACTTATTGATTACGTAGGTAAAGAAGTTCTATCCTTCCCTCAAAATTTTTGACTTTTTATCTTTTAATAAAATTAAAATATCAATAGTCCAGGAAATGATGCACTTTGGCTCGCAATTATTTCGTCATACATCGATTTCTTTGAAAATTTGACAGTAGGTAGAGAATAGTCCAAGCATCAAAATCTATATCATCAACATTGTCATTGCTATTACCCTGGGGGTGGTTGCCACCCCATCTCGGGGGTTGAAATTTTTTATTTTATTTTAACCACAGGAATCGATGGAAAAGCTAATTCTAAGTCAAAAATGATCTATACATTTTTTTGTTTAAATTAATATTTTTCGAGTTATTCGCGATTGAAAGTAAAAGTTGTTCGACCTTTTTGATCGGTTTTTCGCGAATAACTCGAAAAATATGCATTTTATCAAACAAACAGTAAGAACAAAATTGTAGCCTATAAAAAAAGAAAGAAAATCCTTATTTTATAAATCATGTACGACCAATACGGACCGACCTACGGCTTGTTAATTGTTGGCTTTTGTTCGTCAAATGCTAAATTTGAGGGATTCAGAGTCAAATTGCGATAAAACTGTGCATTTTACGAGGAAAACTTATAGATGTTTTTTTAAAGTAGACAAAAAGAGCTTTCATTTAAAAAAAAAATAGAAGTCGATAGCATCAAAATTAAGCGAGTTACGATGAAAATAAAGTTAGTCCCTACATGTTTCTACGAAAAAATCAGTGAAAACAACCCCCTAATTACCACCCTAATTCAAATTGATCTTCGTCCTTCTACGGTTTTGCGTGGATCACATGGGACACATGAGAACAGCTTAACTCCAACTTTTCGGGAATATCCAGATGGCGGGGTACGGGGTACAAAAGTCAAAATAGCATAAATCCTTTAGGATGAATGTCGTTGGATAGCTCTTTAAGAGAGCAGTAATTGTTGTTATAATCACTTGTCATATTTTCATTTAAGAGGGGGATAAAATGGAAAACAGGAATAAATGGTTTTAGCTAAAAATTAGAAATATTATTATTTTAGATCCGATATGAATGAAAATTGGTATACGTGCTTTATTTGATGTCAGAAAAAAGAATATGAAATAATTTGTGTGCATTTAGTACTTTGGGTGCAAATCGTTGTAAGGGGTGCTTTTTAAGGATTGAAAAATTGCAAAATAATGAAATTGGTAATATTTTAGGCAACAACATTCTTAAATTAAGTCGATATGATAAATTAATCATTTATTTAAGGATAAATATTTTTTTTGTACATTAAGGATTAACAAGGGTTGTTTTTCAAGGGTTGAAATATTTTTAAATTGTGTTCCAAAGTATAAAACAATCATTATTCAATTAATCCAAACGAAATTTCACCCACCCAAAGCTTTAAAATGTTACTTTATCCGTTTTGATAATTGGGGGTAGTTTTCACCCCTAAAAAATAAACAGCGCCCATCGGCATAATATAGATTTTGAAGTAGAAGGGTAAGAGGAGCCTAATTCCAAAATTTTGTGGAAATCGATGAAGGACGAACCAATTGCGAGGTTTTGCCATTTTTGAGCATTATTTACTGGACTACCAAGCACAGTTCAGTTATTGGTATTGGTCTCTTCCTCTCGCAGAGTGTTGTGCCCCGTATATTTATTATTTTATATTGAACATTATTTTAGTGCATCCATTATTTGGACTAATTTTCTGCAGAAGAACATAAGGACAGAAGAAGGCATGGACGAAGATGGGGCTGACGAGTCTCTTATCGAAGAGACTCACGAAGATTTAATTTAATGTTCATTTTTTGTTTATTATTTTCATATTATTTTTATTATTATGTAGCATAATTATAGATAACTTGCTTACCTACGTAATCAATAAGTTACGCACATTATTATCGCTTCTCAACATTGCTTTGGTTTTTCAATTTAAAAATAAAATTAAGGCCTCCGTTTGAACGGGGCCTGAGGTGGACCGCCCTCAGACCCCCTGCCTTTGGTACGCTACTGATCAGCGGATCCTTTCCCCCTCCCCTCCACCCTAAAGTAAGATTGATGATAGCATCATGAATGAATGTTTCAGGGAAGAAGAGGTTTTATTTAACTTATTTTTCTAATTTGGTTCTGGGGGGGGGGGGGGGGGAGTGGGCAGTGAGGGGGGAGGGGGTTACATATTATTATGGTATACATAGAAATGTTGAATACTCAATTTATGATGATAAATCTATTTTATAAGCCCAAAAACATGCTTTTTCCGCTAAAATCCTCCTTTTTTAAAATTTGCCATTTTTTCACAATGCTGTATCACAGTACCTAATGGGTGAAAAAGTCGTATGACCAGTGATTTTTATAGGAAATTTGATGCTCTTTAATGTTGTACTGGTAAAGTTTTTTTGTTTGACACGTAGTTTTCGAGCTAGAGGCGAAAAACCAAAACATTGGCGGAAAAATTGGGGTTTTTCCCCCCTACCCAAGTTAGCACAAGGGCCACGAGGTCGAAAACTCAGCATTGGCATCCCAGAGGACCTCTGAGTTACCTGTAAAAATTCCATTAAGTTCAAAATACTTTCCAGCTCGACCTGGTTTTTTCGACCTGGCTCCTGGACTACATGCTTAATCTTCTACAAAACCCTAAAAAGTACTTGGACGCAAGTACTTCCCTGTAATTTTTTGTATTTACCTAAAGATTATAATATCTATATTAATATAGATGCAAACCTTACCAAGTATAAGAATCCGCTGTGACTGTACAATTTTTTAAACTTGAGGAAGCCATGTGCTGGGCAAATCAACTATTCTTACTTCCAATATTTACTAAAACTCGAATATCGTTTTGGAAGTCTAAAATATCATTTGAATGAAACATATAATAAAGATGTTTATATTCTTTTGGCAAGGTAATGTTTATTTTGTATTTCAGTTCGTTTTTTAACAAAGTATCATTTACATGTTTTTCGACATTTCTTCTCCAATATAAAGGTTGAGATTCCTTACAAGAAGAAACAATTCACTAATTTCCATAAATTTTCATATCAAGGTTATACTTTGTCATCTTTTTAGAGTTGTAACAAGTTTATTTAACTTATACTCGTACTTCGGAATAATGTATTCGCATGATTAAGATCACGAGTTCTTTGCATCTGGTTGAAATCCGGAAATTTACAATCGATAGTTACCGTTATTAGTGGAAGGATGTAATATATATTATAAGGTGTTTGTTAAGTTTTGTGACAATAAATGTAACATAATCATTTGGCCATTGTATGGATTGTACTAGTTTGTCACTAATTAACTACAGCAGTATTCACTTTGTGACAATGGGATTAGTGGCACCGCTTACTGATTTAGGGTGTGGATTGAATTCCCGACAAAATAAATAAAAAATGTAAATTGGCTATCAACTTTGTTTTTTCTTAATGTAGCCAACTTGCCACCATCTTTCCCAGGTCAAACCACGAAATGCTGTTAACCCTGGAATCCTAATAGTAATTGGATGGCTGGTATTACTAAACCTTCGTCGATTCGACTAATATATGCAGAAAAACATTTTTTGGGGGGGTTGAAACTGCACTTTGATAAGGGAGCCAGCGTTAGCGAGGGTCTTTAGCCGCTCATCCAGCTATCAATAAGTTGAGGTTACTCGAGGTCGTAGGTTCGATCCCGTGCCATGATACTCTGAATTGCATCTTTGAATCGCTGACTGCGCAGGGTGAGGGACACCCCCTATGGGGCACTCTTCCCCCACTCTTTGATGTGGTCCGATTGATGTGGGTCCGATCCGTGTCATGATGATGTGATTTGTATCTATGGTTCGAGGACGGAGCAGGGTGAGGGACACCCTTTATGGGGACGCTTCCCCCACGCTTTGATGCACGCTTATATAGCTTACTAATGACCACACTATACTCGCTTCGGCGGTACAATGTACAAAAGTATGATTTGTGAAGTAGCTGGAACTCTCCACCACGGGGCGTAAAATGGGCCTAAAAGATGGCCTTTGCAAGGTTCGAACAAGTAGTTCGTCCTACCCATTCTAGTAGGAAGTACTAGACTACTACTTCTACAATTTGATAAAGAGAAAACTATTGAGAACTTATTATTAAATTTTTAAAAATGGGATATAAAACATTTGATGTAAAAAAAGTTAGTAGGAACATCAGAATAATCTGAAATTAAGTGAAAATACCAGGCTACAAGCCCTAGGCCCTGTGCTAAATGCTCAAGGCCCCAAGTTACTGGTCTCTGGCCGAAGGCCAATTACCCTAGGACCATTGATTGCCCCTTACCCTATGCTTATTGCCCCTTACCTAGGTCCATTACCCCTTACCCTAGGTCCTTTGCCCCTTACCCTAGGCCCATTGCCCCTTACCCTAGGTCCATTGCCCTTGGCTAAGGCTCATTCGACGACCAATTAATTACCTACGTTTATTACTAAACGTTAGTCGAATCGGCAAAGTAGCTTTGACGGGAAGTTACCAGAAAACGAGCGTATGCTCAAAATGACTTCTACTGCTAAAATGGCAGGTGTGTTACAAACCAGTGCAAGCACTTCAGTAGGATGGGGTACCCATACCATCACATACGAGCGTGGAAGGATATGGGTCAAACTGTGCTCGTCGATTTGACTACCATTTGCATTCCAGGGTTAAACACATGGTAAAAACTATGTTACAGAAGAATAATCATAATTATGAAGTGGTATCTCAAAATCTCAGTCAAAACAACCAATTATTTATTAGAAGAAGTATTTGCCGAAATATCCAGTGATAACAATTACAAACCTTTGCACAATCACATGGATCGATTACAAAACTTCAAATCCGAATGTGGTTTGTTAATAAACTAAACAATTTTACTCTTTGAGTCTTAATTCGGTAGAAATAAGAGCTTTAAATTACTCAGAAATTTAGGAAGTCTTTTTAGAAACATCCAGTAATAACAATTACAAACCTTTGCACAATTACATGGATCGATTACAAAACTTCAAATCCGAATGTGGTTTGTTAATAAACTAAACAATTTTACTCTTTGAGTCTTAATGTGGTATAGAAATAAGAGCTTTAAATGACTCAGAAATGTATTTATATGGTTTTACTTCTTCAATCTTGCTGTCTTTATTAAAGACAGTAAGATTTTTGTCACATATTAACAAGCTTGGGAAAAACAGCGACAATTCTGTCTTTACAAGGGAGTAGTCTAACTTTATTGAAAAAGTCGGTTTTTCTTTAAGATTAAAGAAAATGTCTCTTTTTATATCAGCTTTGAAAGGTTTTATTCTTGTTAGTTTAGAAGTTAATCCTGTCAACAGTAAGGAAAATAAGAAGTTTTTAAGAAGGTAAAAGAATATAAAGGGTAGATTGGCTCGGTTTAATAGACTCGAGGGAGCCCTAACATCGGAAATAACAAGCATGACAGAGATAAGATAAAACAAAACAAAACCGAAGAAACCGATTTCATAAAACCCAGGGAGAAAGCAGGAGAAGAAATAAACAGACTTATAAAGACAGGTTAAGTATAGATCAGAACAAGCTGTTAAACCCAACACATGCTAACATTTAGCCTTTTCCTTTTCCAAGCCAATTAACTTAAATGTCTTACTGGGTTAAAAAAGAAGAGATTTTGTAAAAGTTTTAATGTGAATTTAACTAGAAAGATACAGGGTATTAGAGTTACTTTGGAGAGATTTTATTAAGTAAATATGATATGGAACTAAAATTAAAATTCAGTTGAGATTCTATAAGGAATTATAAGCCAAAATAAACTGCTTACAAGAATGGTTAATAAATATACCTAAGAGAAATGATTCCCATTTTCAGAATTTGTTATTAGCAGCAAGCACAATGAACTTGTAGTCTCGACTAAGATTATGTTGTCGACATTAGATCACATTCTTAATGTGCAGGCTAATTATAGATGTTTGGCTATATTGAAGTATACACTTAGTCTTCTATCTATTTGCGGAATTTTAACTTATAAATTCTTTGCGAACGTTAAAAAACTTAAATATAAACTCGTCACATACCTTAGGAGAACCACTATTTTTACTTTCTCTTACACGTAGTACATAATGCGAGAAAGTTTTGTGTCAGTGAAAATTCGATTTAAAGATTTTTATGGATTTACACGTTGTAAGGTCTTCTTGATTCCAAAAATAGTCTTTTTATGGTCTGTTGTCTGTATTAATGAAAATAAAACTAATTAATATTTTATGGACCATTTATTATCTAAAAAATTGTATAATTATGAGGAATTGGCTATTAATATAAAAACACTACAAATACAAGATTTTGAGCTTTACTCGGCTCTTCATGTTTGATGTTGAATGTTGAAAATTTTATTTGAGCCCTGATTTTTAAATCTTTGTATAGTTTTCTTTTCTTTAAGTACTTATTCGACAACACTGTTTACAACCTGTCTTACAACTTAAAACCTCCGTTTTTGTGTTTTTATTTTTTATCAATATACTTGATGTTTACTGCCCCTATTTTATAATATATTCGAAAGATTGATATTGCCTAAGTTTCTACAAAAATTTAATCATCTGCTCCCCAATACACAATTTGGCTTTCGTAGCGGCCACTCGTGTCCTCAACAGTTGCACGGAGTTGTTAAAACCATCCTAGAAGCTTACGAACAAAATTAAGTCTGCTTAGGTATCTTCTTGGACACAGAAAAAAGGATTCGATAAAGTTTGGCACTCTGGACTTCTCTACAAGGTTAAACCATACCTGGAGGACACCTATTATAGACTTCTTCAATCTTACCTCTTCGGACGTACTTTTAGCGTATCATATGAAGCTGCCGTGTCAGTTAGTTTAATGGGGTCTGGCGTGCCTCAAGGAAGCGTATTAGGTCCTTTTTTATACTTGGTGTACTGCTTTGATTATCCTACATCTGATGATCTCCCCATTTTGTTTTTATATTAATAGACCAATCCCTCATAATTATAAAATTTGTTAGATGAAAACAAATCTGTTAGCAGTCACCTGTTAAACACCTGATTTATAAGTCACCTGATTTATATTCATTCTTACTATGCATATGGGAAAATTTGTCCGTGTTTGTTGTACCGATTTGTTTACCCTTAAAATTGCTTAATGTTTTGACCGACAGTACAGTTTCTTGTTTAATGAGTTTGCTAATCGAATTCGGGTTTCCTAGGTAGCCATTTCCTTTTTGTTTAGAGTAATTATTAGGTTTCACGCAAATGTTTTGATATGATTCCATTTTAAATGAGCCTGATGTGTGCATGAAATAGTGGTAAATTAGTTACTTAATAAAATGCTTTAATTATTCTATCTTATATAACCTTTTTACGAATAAATTTTGTAAATTCTTCTTTGGTTTATTTAATAATTAATACAATGGAAAATGGTATTTATAACATAACGGGCATGCTTAGGTTATATTTGCAACCATAGATCTAATTTTCATTTTCATGGTCATGGTCATGGTCTAATTTCCGTGGTCTTGAAACCATTATTTAACTGTAACATCTATATTTGGTGTAATGGTCTTACAAATGACATGATTGCTTTATTTTTTTTTAATAAACGCTACAATATTTCCTCGAAGAACTTTTATATTTTCCATTTCAAGAAATGAAATATATAGCCAATTTTCATTTGAAGAATGGGTCAAACCACAGACTTATGTGTAGGATTTGCTGTTTTATGAAAACTGACCGTCAATTTCTCAACCATTCTCTCATATAAAAAGCTATTTTTTTTTAGAATGGGTGGAAGCGTTGGTTTTGCAAGAGACTCGTAGAGAGGATTATTTTTAAAAACATAATTTACCATTATTTATTGGATTTAACAACTTTTTTTTGGTAAAATTTACGGTCAAAAAGCTTGTCTAATGTTCTTAAACATTCATCTATGTTAAAATTATCAAAATCAATGCTGAAGCATCAATAGGAAGAAAAATTCGTGCGGTGTCGCGGGACACCCGGTAGGAACGAAGTTCCTTACATTTTTCATTAAATATAAATTATAAAATCACACTGCTAAGTACGTATACATTGCTAGCTACTTATACATGGCGGAGTTAGAAAAGAGACAAAATTAAAAGTTACGAACTGTTTGTATCTAGCAAGAGTTAAGGCAAAATTAAAAGAAACAAGAAGCATTATTTGTATATCATTAAAGCAAGCGTCTTACAATAAATATGTATTGAATATTGAGAAAAAAGTTAATCATGATGAGTTTATAGTTAAAGTGTATGTTTGTAGTATTATATAGCCTGAGGGAAAAGAACTGTTTTCCTACCTACCCGACCTACTAATTTAAAATATTAAAAAACTAGGGGGCTCCGCCCCCTACTCGCTTCGCTCGTCAACCCCCCAAAAGCGGCCGCTGCCTAGCTAGCATAGAGTAATAGAATTATTTTGTCTATTTACTATGAAAACCGAGGACAGTTTTAAAAGTTTAAGTCCGCGACCGCTTTAATAGCTTTTGCACTTAATTAAAATAAAGATGTTACCTCGGAACAAGAATATCCACTCAGTAAAACCGGGGACTGTGCGCCCATGGCGCTCTAAAGGAAGAGCGATTTTTTTTTTTTTTAATTTTCCCGAAAAATGAAGAACAATTACATTTTTAGGTAGGTATATTATTAAAAGTATGATGATTAGGGTTTAGTTATCCAATATAAATATAAAAACCAAAGGTTTGAAATTAAATTTGTGTAACGGAATGTTGTTGTTATATCTATTTAAAGACCAGAAAATCAAAACAAACCCATATTTTTATTGGAATAAATGTGGTTGCCTTAGCGTAGCAATAGCAAATCATTTCGAGGTAGGTCGGCCATGTCGGGACGCTACTCGATTATATAAATGATAATATAATAATATATAATATAAACTTTGTTTTCATTTTTTTCCCAATTTTCCATAACCATTTCTTAATCCTGAAATAATAAATTCGTCAAAAAATAAAAGAGAGCAATGCATTCTAGAACTTAAGTTTCACTTCTAATGCGTGAGAGCCTCACTCATATTTTTTTATTTGTTACCAACAAAAATAATGGTTTGTTTTGAGTTGATGGAGTTGAAAAAAATATAATAACTTATCTAAATAGTGACCGATAATTTTATCAAAACTAAACGTTTTAATTAATAAGATTACATTTTTTTATTTGCTACCAATAAAAGTATAGGCTTGTTTTGATTTGTTGGTCTTCAAATAGATATAATAAATTATCAAAATAGTAGCTGACATTTTATTTAAATTATATTTTTGATTTGTTTTGTATTGAAAGCTGTCACTTTTTGATTAAGGCATGTAAACAAACAATGCGCTTTGAATGACGTCACAGTTCACAGTTCCCCGTGTCATTCCGCTCAACACAGTCTATTTACTCTGAGAACCTCCCCTTTCTCCCCCCGAGGACCTCCCCCTAACCCCTCTTATCTCCTATTGCACTCTTACAAACAGTTAAGTATACAGGGTGGTCCAAAAGTCTCCCCCCCCCCCCTCTTAAATTTTGAACGGTTTGAGATAAATTAATGAAACTTAGGGGATCTCTACCATGCAAAGGGAAGTTTGTTTTCATGCAATCACCCACTAGGGGCAACCTTCCATTTTGCCCCTAGACCACCTAATATCAAAATTTTAACCTGGAATGTATATTTTTGATAGCAGATTTAGATTCTACGGCAAAAAATAAAAATATTTTACTTAAAACGTTTTTTTCTATCTCCAATATTTTGCCCCCCATAGGGGGGCAAAGCTATAAAAAGGGTAGATTTCTGCGCCTGGGGCAAAATGGTGGTTGCCCTTAGTACGCGAGTGGATGATTACGCACTTCCCTTTACATGGTACAGATCCCCCAAGTTTCATTACTTTATTTCAAACCGTTTAGATTTTATAACGATCTAAGTGTTATTTTCTTACTATTTCGGAAGGGATATTTTGCTATCTTTGCCCCCCTACAGGGGGCAAAATATTGGAGATAGAAAAAATAGTTTCAAGTAAAAGTTTATTATGTTTCACCGTAGAATCCAAATCTGCTATCAAAAATATACACTCCAATTTGAAATTTTGAAGTTGGGTGGCCTGGGGGCAAAGTGGGTGGTTGCCCCTAGTGTGTGATTTCATGAAAACAAACTTCCCTTTGCATGGTAGAGATCCCCCAAGTTTCATTAATTTATCTCGAACCGTTCAAAAGTTAGGAGGGGGGGGAGACTTTTGGACCACCCTGTATATCACTCTCACTGAACTTGTTTGTTTACAAAACTTGTTTAATAATATAGATAGATATATCTCTGTCCAACAGACCTCCGTCGGTGAATCCTCCAATTAAAATATTAAAATAAAAAATATAAATCACCAACACTAAAGAACGTCTGCTTGTATCAGGTTGAAATTTTACATGCCTGTTTCAATTGTACTTTAGTCTTTAGACGATGTGTAAGTAAGTTTTATTAAAATCGTTACGTTATGAACATGAATAGCAAATTTTAACTAAATCGGTCGCCCTTTACTCAAGTTATTGTCATCGGTCTATTTAAAAAAAAACCATCACGGTTTTGCGACGGTTGTTTTTTTCGAATTCACTCCTGGGCTCCAGATGCCAAGAAGCATAAGAAACTTCGAGCCAAAAGGTTTTGCCAAAGTATTGGAAAAGATAATGATTAATTACTTTACATACATTTCCAATTTGTAAATTGCAACCAACGTTTGCTGCTTTTTGTTTGTTTTTTTTAAAAAAAAGAAAAAAGTGCTGAAGTGTTATTAATTAATTATACATCCTTCTCTATCTTAAAGTTGATCAAGTCGTGATTAAAGGGGTTGAAATAGAGGAAAGAAACTAAGAAAGGCTTTGTTACAGTTTGACGTTCTCCCTCTCTGAGTTTGCTGTTTAAAACTTTTTAGATCTCATGAATGTTGGTTACATTCTACGGATCAGGTTGTGTGAAAGATCCTGGAACACCGTACTTACAGGAAAAACTTGAAATCATCCAGGAAAAGGAGTTAAGTTAAATGAATTTTCCATTAAAAGCCCAAGCCCAGTCAAAGATAAATTAAAATATCGAATCTGAAGAGTTGAAACTCTACCGAAAATTAAACAAATGAAATTTTCGAATAGTAAACAGAAAAGCTAAGATGATTCGGTTCGCTAAGCAAACGAGACAAGTTTTATTTGCTATTATGCTTAATGCATAGTGAAATACATTACACAGTTCGGCTTTTATTCAAGACTTGCTTTAAGCTTGAGTCAACATTTTTGAAGTATTTGAAATTCTCTCAGCATCATTGTTTAGTCTTAGCATAATTAAGATGAAATTCTTGGATGAAAACTGTTTTTATGGTAATTCTACTTAACATTAAAAGCTTTACCGATTCATTACCTTACTTTTATATGGTAAATTAATTTAAGAGATATTACCTTTATGAACACACATTACAAGTTCATTAATTATAATATTTCAGTATTAGACTATGCTCTTAAAGTTACATATATTATGATAGTCTTACATATTTTCACTCTACTGAGGGTCCTTACCAAAACATATTTTTTTCTTTAAAATAAAATGGGCAAATTATTGAAAAATATTATATGTGAAAAAATGTAATTGATGTACTTATTTTTCTTTTTGGTGAAATAAATATTATTATTATTATTATTATTATTATTATTATTATTATTATTATTATTATTATTTTTTTTTTTTTTTTTTTTTTTTTTTATATATAAGGCGCATCAGCCAAGAATAGGCTATTAGCGCCTTGCCTTTTTTTATTTTTCCGGCGTCATTCCACATGCCACGGTAAGCCTTGCTTACCCGTGCTGTGGAGGTTGACTTTTACGCTCCCGCATAAAATCCCTCCCGTCTCGGTTTACCTGAGATGGGGGATCTGGAGGCCTAGGCAGAAGATCATCTTGCCTGTCTCGGTGGGAGGTCTTTCAGCAGCATTATACTCGTTATGTGCTACGGCAGCAACGTAGCTTTGTAATAGTATAGATAGACCTAAAACTACATGGTCTCGCGCTCCTGGACTTTGACCGGCAAAGCCCAGTGTTCCCGCCAGCGGGGGAAACAAATGACCGCGGCGGGCTAGGGCGAGACCGACTTAGACACTAAAATTACCCTAATGGCTCCACCATCCTAGACCTCGATCAGTGAGGTCCAGGAGCCTGTCAACGGGGGAAACATATAACCGTGACAAGCGAAGGTGGGGCCGTTAATTAACCTATCCTATATACATTAAACTAAACCTAACTATATACAAATAAATAAAACTTACTATCTAAATTAGAGACCCCACCATCCTAGACCTCGACCAGCGAGGTCCAGGAGCCTGTCAACGGGGGAAACATATAACCGTGACAGGCGAAGGTGGGGCCGTTAATTAACCTATCCTATATACATTAAACTAAACCTAACTATATACAAATAAATAAAACTTACTATCTAAATTAGAGACCCCACCATCCTAGACCTCGACCAGCGAGGTCCAGGAGCCTGTCTACGGGGGAAACATATAACCGTGACAAGCGAAGGTGGGGCCGTCAAGTAACCTATCCTATATATATGACACTAAACTATATACAACTTAACTATATACCTAACTATATACAAATAAATAAAACTTACTATCTAAACTAGAGACCCCACCATCAAGGACCCCGGCCAGCGGGATCCAGGAGCCTGTCAACGGGGGAAACATATAACCGTGACAGGCGAAGGTGGGGCCGTTAATTAACCTATCCTATATACATGATACTAAACCTAACTATATACAAATAAATAAGACTTACTATCTAAACTAGTGACCCCACCATCCAAGACCCCGGCCAGCGGGATCCAGGAGCCTGTCAACGGGGGAAACATATAACCGTGACAGGTGAAGGTGGGGCCGTTAATTAACCTATCCTATATACATGACACTAAACCTAACTATATACAAATAAATAAAACTTACTATCTAAACTAGTGACCCCACCATCCAAGACCCCGGCCAGCGGGATCCAGGAGCCTGTCAACGGGGGAAACATATAACCGCGACAGGCGAAGGTGGAGCCTTAACTAACTTAACTAATTATACTAAACTAAAATAAATAAATAAACAGATAAAACGGACCCCTCTTATTCGGGACCTCGAGCCAGCGAGGCCGAATATGTCCACCGCAGGCTGAAAAGTTTGCCTTGGTGGGGATAGAGGAGTCCTTATAAGACGACATCTATATACATTTCATTGCTATAATTGCTCATCATTCATTGCTATAATTACATTTCATTGCTCACTGGTGGATGCGCCCTAAATTTCTCCGTATAGCCCTGCTCTTCGAAGGAAGTCGAGGGCATTCCGGTGATAGGGCGAGTTACCCTCTAGCACTATAGCCACATTTGACGGCAGTCCACATTCGGCCCTGAGAGGGGCGAGGGTGTTGCAATCCTCAATAATGTGGCTGACCGTCAATGCTGCTGAAAGACAATGTCTGCACCTAGGTTCCCTTTCTGCACGGAGGAGGTACCCGTGTGATAGTTGGGTGTGACCCAGCCGTAAACGGGTGAGAACAACGCTCTCCCTCCTAGTAAAGGCGTGGAGGTCGATCGACCCCCGAACTCTATTCTTAACTCTTCTTAACTGCGAGGGAGTAGCGTCCCAAACTGACTGCCACCCGGTCCAAACGGAGTCCAGGACACAGTTCCTGGCATCTCCGGGCCGGACAGGGACATTTACAGCTGGGCTTGCCGCCGCCTCCTTCGCCGCTTTATCGGCGGCCTCATTTCCTTTAATGCCAACATGGCCGGGAACCCAGACGAACACCGCGTCTTTTCCCGACGACCTTAACAGTCTGAACAATGTAAAAATCTTTTGGACTAGTGGGTCGTCGGAGTACCTATTCTTAATACATTGTAGGGCCGAGAGCGAGTCAGAGCAGACTATAATGCTCTCGGTCATCTCATTGTTGCAATAGTGCAGACATTTCTCTATGGCATAGAGCTCGGCGGTGTACACGCTTGCCGTTCTTGGCAGGGGCCACGCTTTGCTCGTATGACCACAGTAGAGGGCGCATCCTGTGCCTGTGTCAGTCCGCGAACCGTCGGTATAGACGGCGCGATGATCGGAGTACTTGGCTAGGATCTCGAAAAGGCCTTGTTTGTACATGTTTGGTGGAGTACTATTTTTTGGAAGACTTGATAGCTTTAAAAGAACCTTTGGCGAAGGTCCCTCCCAGGGTGGAAACTCGGGAGAAGACCAGCAAAGGAGATCGCTATCAGGTACCAGCAACTTTTGCTTCAGTTCTTTAGCCCGTACGCCTAGAGGTCTGGTTCTTGTGTATAGCCATTCGTACTCAGGCACAACGTTAGCTTCACTAAAAAGTTCATCTCGTAAAAAGTGTCGGCTTTTGGCTCTTAGGGCTTCCATGTAGGTGAGAGTGAGCTGCTCTCTTCGGTGAGAAAGCGGCAATACGCCTGCTTCTACATGGAGACCAAGGGCGTTACTAGTAGGAAACGCACCCAAGGCCAGCCTAAGCCCATGCTGGAAGACCCTGTCCAAGGCCAGGAGCCAGCTTCGCCTTGCCGAACCGTATACGTTGCTGCCGTAGTCTATTTTTGAACGTACCAGTGAGCAAAGAATTCTTATCAAAGAGGTGCGGTCAGCTCCCCATTTCATATTCGATAGCACTTTAATTACATTTAGAGACTGCTTGCATTGCGTGACCAAATGCTCGATGTGATGCTTCCACCGGAGTTTGGAGTCGAAAATGAGCCCAAGGAACCGGACGGTGTCCTTGTACTCAATTCGAACCCCGTTTAGCATTAAGTCCGGTGGATCGTGCGGCTTGCGCAGACGACAAAAGTGAACACAGACGGTCTTGCTCGAGGAAAACCTGAACCCGATGGATTCGGCTTTTACTGCGACCATGTCAATTGCATTCTGCATTTCCTCTTTGACCCGATGTAAGTCCCTGCCCGCCATGAAGAGGCCGAGGTCGTCTACGTACATCGACCTCTTGATGCATTGTGGGAGTCCTTCGACTAAGTCAGCGTTAACAATAATAAATAGCGTTGCGCTTAAAACGGATCCCTGGGGTGTTCCGTTCTCCTGGACCCGAGGTCCTGACAACGCTGAACCGACTCTTACTTTGAACCTACGATTCGACAAAAAACCTTGGACGAATGCCAGCAGCCTCCCTGAGACACCCCATGAATGAAGTTTCCTCACTATGGAGAACCTCCAGGCGGTGTCAAAGGCCTTTTCGAGATCAAAGAAAACGCTGACTACATGTTCTCTTCTCAGGAAGGCATCCTGAATGATTTTTTCCAAAAGCGCAAGTTGATCGATGGTGGAATGATGACGCCGGTATCCTGCTTGGCACGAAGGAAGCAAGTTATGCCGTTCTAGATACCAATTTAGCCTGAAGTTTACGATTGATTCCAGGACTTTGCCGGTGCAACATGTAAGCGATATAGGACGGTGGCCGTTGGGACTGCTGTGGTCCTTGCCCTCCTTTGGCAAGGGTATGACCACAGCCTCTCGCCACATGTCGGGGTAAGTTCCTGTGGTCCAGATACAATTGTATAATTGGAGGAGAGCTCGCTTACCGCGTGGGGGTAAGTTCTTTAAAAGAGCATAGGGTATGTCATCATTGCCTGGTGCGGAATCTGATGTACTGTCCAAGGCTCTCTCCAACTCGTGGAGGGCAAAGGTACCGTCGATTCCCCGGTCCATGGACAGATCTGGGATAACTAATTGATTTTCTGATCTGTTTTTAATTTCTATGAAGGCATCTGTATAGGAGGTTGAAGAGGACGATCGCTCGTAGTGGTCGGCGAAGATGTCGGCAACCGACTGTTGGTCGGCATGCACTCGACCATCCACCTTCAATATAGGGGTGGGGGACGGACGGTGTCTGCCAGCGATCGCTTTTATTTTATTCCACATTTCGGATACCGGCGTTTTTGAGTTTATTGAAGACACGTATGCGATCCAACTCTCGCGTTTGGATCTGCGAGTGACGCGTCTCTCAATCGCTCTGGCTCTTTTAAGGTTGTCTAAATTTACTTGCGTCGGCCTACGTTTAAATTTATTCAATGCTTTTTTCTTTTCTCTATTCACTCTTTTACAATCATCATTCCACCAAGGGACTCGATGCCGACTGAAACCAGCATGTCCAATCTGCTTGCGGGGAACGGCGACGGCTGCCGCCTTCAGGACGGAATCATTGAAACTGGCAACGTCGTGTTCGACGTTTCCGGTAAAAGCAGGCACAACGTATTCCTCCTGATATTTTCCCCAATCCGCTTCCTTGAGGTCCCACGTGGATCTCTGGGTGGGGGGATCGGGTGCTGGTCCAGTGGTCATAATGACAGGGTAATGGTCACTTAAGTACAACTCTTCGCTGGTTTTCCATTCTATGGCCATGGCAATCGAGGCTGTGGAAAAGGTTAGATCAATAGCCGTCAGAGTACCCGAATAAGTGGAAAGGTGAGTGGGTGCGCCACTGTTTAGAAGAACTAGGTTACTGCGGTCTATAATTTCTTCGATTAACCTGCCTTGGGGAGTCGTTCTAGAAGAGCCCCAGCATGTGTTATGGGCGTTGAAGTCGCCCATAACAATAACTGGGGAGGGGAGTTGGCCTAAAAGGTCCTCTAGATCGTTAACCGACCAATTTTGGTCTGGCAAATAAATGTTGCAGAGGGTGACGGTCAGAGGGTAAGAAATTCTTACTGCCACGGCCTGGAGGTTCGTGTTTAACGGAGTAACAGCGTGCGGTATATTCTCTTTCAACAGGATTGCAACTCCACCGTGTCCACGTCCTTCAGCGTTCGGGACGACATCCCGCCTGAAGATGCGGTATCCACGGAGGTTGTATTCTTGACATGGTCGCAGTTTTGTTTCTTGCAAGCAGACGGCGTACGGGCTATAGTCGTGAATAAGACGACGTAGATCCTCGTTCCTGCTAGTGATACCACGTAGATTCCACTGAATCATCTTGTTGGCAGTGACCATTACTGGGACTCTGTTCGGTGTCTGGGCTTGCCCTTGGGCCAGCCTTTCTTTTTCTTCTGCCGATTGGAGAGAGATTCATTAAAGGAATCGTCATCTCCATCGTCGTCCGAACGTCCCTCGACTTCCATGACGTTGGAAGTTTGAGGCCGATACCTCAAGGGACGAGTTTTAGATTCTTGTCCCCGAGGAGGGGACGTGTTGCAACCACGCTCAGAGCGGGTTGCAGGAGGGGGGTTCCCGCTTTCCGGTGGGGGATGAGCGGGTGTGGTGGAATCGCGAGCAACCAATGGTTTGGTCGTCGACGATTCTGTGAGGGGGTTAACACCAACTCCCCTCTTCCTCTTCCTCTTCTTCTGGCTCTTTGTCAAAGGCTGTGCCACTGTAGTGGTGGCAACAACGGCTGGCGCAAGGGGCAGAGACCTGGGAGCGGCCGCTTTGGCCGCGTAGGAGACTGCTGGCATGACGTAGGCATTATCATTAACAATCCTCTTGGCTTCAGTATATGACACTTTATGTGTTGCTTTGAGGCGTTGAATCTCCTTCTCAATCATAAACGCGGGACAATTGGGTGCTCGTGACGAATGGTCACCGCCGCAATTGACGCATTTTGATGGCTTTGTACATTCGCTTCCTTCGTGCTGAGGTTTCCCACACACACACATGTTATGGGACGCAGAGCACCTGAGGGAGATATGTCCAAACTTGAGGCATTTAAAACATCTCAGGGGTGCGGGAATAAAGCGTCGCACCGTTATACCTCGATAAAATCCTACTCTTATACGCTCTGGGGGATCCGGGGAATTAAAGGTAAGAACGTATGTTCCAGATGGAACGAGCTCTCCTCCAATTCGCTTCATCATTTGTCGAACATCGACGACGCCTTGTGTGGCCAGATCTTCTTTAATTTCTTCAACGCTACTGTTGGTAAGGTCCCTGCAAAATATTACACCCCTGGAGCAGTTTAATGCTGCATGTGGGGCGACGTTTACTTTAAATTGGCCAAGAGCAGTAATGGATTTCAGTTTCCTGGCCTGGGTGACGTTTGAAACTCCCAGGACAAGAAGACCGGAACCCGCCTTAGCTATGCTCTCAACCTCGCCGACAAGAGACTTAACAAGCTTATACACTAAGATTGGAGAGACCTTAGCAAAAGTTGCTCCATCCTCATCTTCACGCTTGATGCTCCAGTACTTAGGTAGATCCGTGGGGACCTCAGAACCGGGAGCTGAGCCTACAGGCGATATCTGGCTAGGCCTAACTTTCTTCCTCTCTGGTGAGGACGGAGTAGTCCTCCCGCTTTCCGCACCAGGTCTTGAAACCGCGCGTTCAGCAGTATCGGGTGTTGATGTGGGTGATTTATTTTCCATAAATATTTTGTCCAGCGCATCGTGGAACAAGGTGCGGGCCGCCACCGACGGACAGTGCCCTCGGACGCCGGATGGCGTACCTGTCCAGCAATCCTAACCCAGTCTTCTGGGTGTCGGTGGTACGGTTTAAGCCGGTCCGGGAATGCCAACACTGACCAGCACTCGCACTACTGTGGGGGGCTCCGCAACCCCCCACCATGTTCCACTTCCTGACCAGGGCCTGACGTGGCTGGATTCCTGAGGATGGCCCCGCGCATACACCTCGGTCTATAAGACAGCAGGAGAGAGAGAGCGCCTCAACAACAAGCAACCCAAACCGCCTGCCCTTCCAGTGCGCTACGGAGCCATCCACGGTCAAAATTGAAGAAGACCATCCCGACGCCGAAAGCCTCCTCCCTTAATTGATAGAATCAACGCCGAAAGAAAACCACGACGCCGAAACAGCCTTCCCCAAAAGACAAAGATGTCAACGCCGAAACATCCCTCCTTTGACAATATAAATATCGACGCGGGAAGCGATAAGACAACGCCGAAATCCTCGTCCCTGTGTGCAATTGTAAAATGTCAGAGTAGTGTTTGTGTCTGTGATATGGCAGGGTGTATAGTCGCTACGGGAAGACCCCGGGGTCACGAAGCCCGCACCTGCCTGCCTCAGGTGCCCGCGGGGCGATTATTATTATTATTATTATTATTATTATTATTATTATTATTATTATTATTATTATTATTATTATTATGATTATTATTATTATTATTATTATTATTATTATTATTATTATTATTATTATTATAGAGGAAAAGAGACAAATCAAACGTTTCAAAATTGAAAAAAGCAGGAAAAGTTTGACTTGATAGAAATTATTTGTCAGTTAGTGCCATGAATATTGATTATTACGTTTACAAGACTTAGTAAAGGAAGACTTACTCAATTCGAATTATTCCCCGTTTACATTGACAACAAAACAAGTTCAAAACAGTTCTTGGTAACAATGTTTCTCAAATCAAAATTTTGTTGCTTTCAAAAGTGTCGAGAAAACTTAGGTTTCGTAACAGAAAATCGATGTTTATAAACATGTTTCTTGTTTCTTGTAGAAAGCAGTAGAGGTCCAATAGGGTACTTCTTTAGATTGTTACTCCCCTTTGTTTGTTTTTAGAATATAAATGACTTTGACTAAATAACTTCTAAGACAAAGGAATGTTTAGTCCAATGTACTTTAGGGACAAAGGAATAACATACTTCATTTTTTTATGCAGTCCCCTTTAATTTTCAATTAAGTTTTCTATTTTAGGTCTTCAGGGGTATTAATAAAAAAAATACGTGTGGTCTCGTGGGACACCCGGTAGGAACGAAGTTCCTTACATTTTTTATTAAATATAAATTATAAAATCACACTGCTAAGTACGTATACATAGCTAATTACTTATACATGGCGGAGTTAGAAAAGAGACAAAATTAAAAGTAACGAACTGTTTGTACCTAGCAGAGTGAAGGCAAAATTAAAAGAAAATCATTATTAGTATAATTAAAGCAAGCGTCTTACTATAAATATATATTAAATATAAGAAAAAAGTTGATCATGATGAGTTTATAGCGAAAGAGTACGTTTGTTAAAGGAGTTTAAGGACTATTTTCTACCTACCCAGCCAATTAATTTAAAATATTATAAAATATATCTCTTCCCTACTCTACAGCTTCTGCTTGTATCAGGGTGAAATTTTACATGATTATATTTTATTTATTTACAAAACAAAGTGACATTTTTGACATATATAACAAAAATAATCAAAACAAGTCAAGTTACAGGCTTCCTTAATAACACTTTTTCCCGTCTTTTGAAGCTTACGTTTACGCGAGCGTTGCGCTTGCGCGTGAACGCTTGGGCGGATAACGTTTTCCGACGCACTCAGCCTGGGCATTGGTAAAATGAACATGTGTACCAAATTTCATCTAACTCGGTGATCTTTTATTCAAGTTATCGTCATCTGTAGATTTCGTGACGGATTTTGCGTGACGGTGATTTTGTGACGGTGATTTTGGTCGTTTTTTCGGATTCACTCCCGGGCTCCAGAACGTGCCATAAAGAAAACTTCGTTCAAAAAACAACTACGTTTTTTGCGATATTTCGTCCCTACTTTGGGATATTATCAAGCAATATACTTATTTCCATTGTGCATGAATTAAAATTTATTTGTCAGTTCATCAATTAAAAGAAGAGATACTTTATAAATCCCACTTCTTAATTTCGTCAATAAGAAATTCCATAATGTAAAATAAAATTAAAATTCATATCTCACACACTAAGATACATGATTCATGTATAGAGATTGAACTATGACTAACAAAACAGTTCCAGAGTAGGGACGAAATATCGCAAAAAACGTAGTTGGTTTTTTTTATTAATACCCCTGAAGACCTAGAATAGAAATCTTAACATACTTCTGTTTTTAAAAGGGGAGTAACAGTCTAAAGAAGAACATTCCATACACCTTCTTTAGATTGTTACTCTCCTATGTTTGTTTTTAGAATATAAATGACTGACTAAATAACTTCTAAGACAAGGAATGTTTAGTCCAATGTACTTTTAGAGACAAAGGAATAACATACTTCTGTTTTTAAAAAGGGAGTAACAGTCTGATGAAGAACATTCCATACACCTTCTTTAGATTGTTACTCCCCTATGTTTGTTTTGTGTGTGTCTGTGTATATGTATGTATATAAAGTACATAAGATTTACCTCTCCACGTTTTATTATTTCTATTATGAGTTCATATCAGAGAAGAAATAGGAACAAATGCTCGACGATTCGTTACAGATTTATTAAAAGATATAAAATTCTAAAATAAAAATAATTTGGAATTAAAAGAGAAGTCAATTCAGGATATTTCATTTCTGTTTAGTTATTCTTAGTTTGAAACTTTTATTTTAAGACTACATTATATAATTTATTATTATGCTTATTCAATTTCTATTAAATTATATTTTTAAGGTGTTAGTTTTTTTGTTTTGTTTTTTTAATGCAAAAAAACAATGAAACATTTTAATGAAAAGAAATTTATTGGTTGGATAAGATCTTTAAAAATGATATTATTTCTTAGGGGATTATCTTTTGAAGTAAAATTAGCGAGGTGTTTTTGAATGAACTGGCTTTTCATCGTTCAATAACCTGAAGGTGAACTAGCAGATCCGAATTCACGATATAACTGTCATATTCATTTAATTAAATAAGATATAATCATATGATTCCCTTTAATACTACATTATTCTCAAATTTAATTTATTTCTCTTTATTCTGTTAAATTTATTCTTTTATATACCTATATTTAGTTTAGTTTATGACAAAATAAATATATGACTCGTTACTTAGGTTTTATTTTATTTTATCATACATTCAAATATTTAAGTTGTGTTGGAATACATTAAATTCCTGTTTAATTATATACTATATTAGTGAAAAATGTTTTGTTTAAAGATAAAGTAAAATGCATTTAAGATCTCGTACACATAATTTGTTTTACAATAAGTAGGATTTGCAAAAAACATTTAAATGTCAAGACGAACTGACTATATAGTAAAGCTTAGATTGTGTTAATTGTCTCAAAAAGTAGCTGTAAAAAAGATTTACTTGCATCTGCTAGGTCGCTTAAACTATCAGCTAAGATTAAGAGTTAGGGGGAAACAGCTTGAGAAGTAGATAATTTAAGTGAAGAACTTAAGCGCCGGTCTAAAGTTCTGCATATAAAACAGCGAGGCTTTAGAAGACATACCATCTTTTTCCACCTTGATTTATTTATCCACCTTTATATACAGTCATTAGCACGAGCATCTTCAGAATTAATTATCCGAGACTAAATTAATTAACACTGCAAATACGGACATTTCAACAATGGAAAGGTAAATTCAAACATTACCTAAATGAGGAGCAACAGGAAAAGCGTGGCTAAATTAAAATTATTTAACACCTAGATAAGCTATGAATATTAAATATGATATATTGATTTTTTATTGTTGGTGTGTTGTTAATTTCTTGATTTTAATAAAGACAAATAATATTTTTGATAAATAATTTTACTGGTGGTAATTTCGCTAAATCAATCTATGAATAATACGATCAGGAAAGTAATAGTTTTTCGTAGGTTTAAATAATTATAATATATTGACTTATTCATTTTTAAGTTTTTGGTAGTATTCATACTACGGAAAGTTTAAATTTTAATGTAATTATTATTAACAACGGGAGATAGACAGAGAAAAATAGACTTCAGCGCCGGGATTCGAACCACGGGACTCTATATTTCCAGTATAGTGCTCTTGCCGCAACTTAGCTACATTGAATAATAATTTCCTCTGTCAATAACGATACCTAGTCACGAATTAAGCTTTCAATTTTCCACAAGTCTAGGAGTCGACATTTACGACAATAGAACTAGACCGAGTTGAAGTATAAAGGCCCGTGGTTCGAGTCCCGGCGCTGGAGTCTATTTTTCTCTGTCTATCTCCCGTTGTCAATAATAGATTGGGTAGTAAATTTAGTTGGGGTAGTAAATTGTTGATGTCATGAAAGAAATGAAAAAGAAATAAAGCCAATCAAATTTAGAGTTTAAGATAAAAGCTCGGGGTATAAAGGTCGAATTAAGATGTCAAACGAGTTAAAATAACAATACTCTTTATTACAATGATGCAACTTTTGACTGCAAATACATTTTATTTTATTCTAAGATGTTTCTGAATCAACTAATATTGAATGTGAATGTATTCATTTATTTATTATTATATAATGTGATTTTTATCAGTTAACCGATGATTTCAAAAAGTTGATCAATCAAGTTTGTTAAACCAGTATTTTTAAATACGAGTATATGCGTTGGGTTGCTTATACATATACAATTGACTAATTAAAAGTTTCTTTTGATTATATCTTTTATTATTAAATCAGAAACAGTAAATTATTAGGATTATGAAACAAGGAGAGGTCAAGGATGAAGTCTGGTATCATCGAGGTCCTTTGGGGTAGGTCAGGGAAAAATAACTATTTTTAGTTTTGGAGTTTAGCCAACTGATGAGGATGTCTTTATCTACCTTCCTACATCTCGTGTGGCGTTAGAACGAAAACAAATCTAACCAAATCTGCTTTGTTCACCCGAAATTTTATCTACAGAGACAGGATAGTTTCTAAACTTATATTATACACACTCAACAAAACGCTCAACAAGTTTTTTTCCATTTTAAAATGCATAAATTCTAACCAAAGTGGTAATGTGATAATTTATTTTCTTCAGGAAACCCCCTATCCATTTGTCTTTATGATTTATATTGAGAGGCGTTAAAGTAATGTAACAGTGAACTCAAAGTGTTGAAATAATAATTATTATCCTTCTTCCTGTGTGTTCGTCAAAGCAATCTTAATTTTATATGGAACTAGTTGGATTCCACTTCCATCGCTACAGTGTTGTTTTTTAGGGTCCGTTGCCAAATACGAGGATCCTTATACATTTCTGAGCTTGTCTGTCATTCAAAAACAAGGGGTTGAAGTTTAAAGGTTAAGGGGTTGAAGTTTAAAGTTTAATGTTTAAGGGGTTGAAGTTTAAAGTTTAAGGGGTTGAAGTTTAAAGTTTAAGGGTTGAAGTTTACAGTTTAAGGGTTGAAGTTTAAAGTTTAAGGGGTTGAAGTTTAAAGTTTAAGGGGCCTTTTTTGAACAGAAATGCGTCATATGGGGTGTGATTAAAAACATGTATAGTAAATCATATCTAAGCTAGAACCTGTGTAAGCTGGAAACAAGCTACAAAAAATTTAAAACTTTATTTATGTTATGTGTAATAACCTAATCACAGGAAAATTATAGGGAAGCCCTAAAAATTCATCCCTTAAACACTACTAGGGGTTGAAGTTTAAAGTTTAAGGGGTTGTTTTGTTTAAGGAGTTTTAAAGTTTAAGGGTAAATGCATCATGTGGGGTTTTAAATGAAAGAGAAGGATGCAGTGATTAAAAATATATAATAATAATAATAATAATAATAATAATAATAATAATAATAATAAATATGTACAGTAAATCCTGTCTAAGCAACCTGTGTAAGCTGGAAACCATCTATGGTGAAAACATTTTCTCGGACCAGTGTTATTAGGTTCCTTAAGCCTCGATTACACGAGAGCGAGTAAATTTGATAGCGAGTAGCTACTCGCTACTCGCTCTGCAGCAGTTAATTACACACAGCAAGTAAAATCGCTAGGGAGTAGCGAGTAAATTCGCCATATTCCCCCGTTCCGGCGCTAGTGTTGTGTTGTCATTCTGTTATCATTAGTCAAGTTAGTGAGCGAGTTTACTAGCTGAACTATATTAGACGAAGCGAGTTTACTCGCGGAGAGCAAACTCGCCAGCGAGTAGCGAGTAAAGTAGCCCAGCGATCAACTTTACTCGCTCACGTTAAGCGAGTTTACTAGCTAGCTATATTAGAGCGAGTTTACTCGCAGCGAGTAAGCTCGCCCCGTGTAATCGAGGCTTTAGTTAAAAAGAAGAATCCTCATACATTCCTGCGCTTATCTCTCTGTCTCTATCCAACACTTTATTTATTATTATAAATTTTTTAATTTATTGTAATCGATTATTGAATCTAATACATTATCGTTGTACATTAACGGCAAGATGTAATGAACTATCCAGTGATAGCACTTACTGAATTAATAAAAAAAAAAAATATTGTGAGATATAATGATAAAGTATATGAAATTAAAATAAATATAATTTAGTTATCTAAGAGGTCAAGTGACCACGGCCTACCCTGGCGTCTAGAAGGATTGTCAGGAATGGATCTGGAAAACAGTCTGTGGACTAGTGGATTGGAAATGGCTAATACACGGACGAAGGTTACTTTGATGACGAAATTTGAAACATATAGAAGGGGGAGATTTTGGATTCGATTCTATATGAATTGGAAAACTTGGTGCAACCCCAGAGTTCTATGTAGAAAGCCTCGGTTCCAAAAAAAAAAAAAATCATCTTAAAAAAAAAATTTCCTCCTCAGCTGGCTTTCAGCGAAGACACTGTGTTTTACAAAATATAAGAAAAACGCTCCGTTTGTTTAAATTTAAATTTATCCGTTTAAATGAATATATTATTTAACATACATTTTCCTCCTGGATTTGATTCTCTGAAATATGTATTATCACACCATCATCTGATAAATTAATATTGCTACTGATTAGAATTCTAAATAAAGCTGTTGATTGAATATAAAATATGAGCATTGGAATTGGAAAAAGCAATTTCCTTTTTTTTTGGTTTATACGCAATAAGTATTTATGTGGGTGTATTCGTTGAATTGTAAATGCTTAAAGAATCCTAATATCTAATGCATTGCACATTCTTTTAATAAATCATGTTGAAGTATAAATAAGTCGTTAATTTTTTTTATTTTACCAAGTCGTAGTTATTTTTCATTACATTCCAATATAGGTATTTTTAATTCAAGTAATAAGTCATTTATACACCCGAAAAAATTTGCAATACCATCCTTTTCAAAAAACTTAATATTGTACTGACCCTAAAGTTTGAATAACACGTGACTTATTTAGACTAGAACTTACGTATTTACCCATATAAGAGCCCATAAAATTGTTATTTTACAAATAATAATTTCCCTTTATTTTATAGGCGTCGTAAAGATAAAAGGAAGTTTTATAGGTTAATGCTGCATATTGCTTCCGCGCTTACCGAAGCTTACGGAAGCTATGAAACCGTTCTGAAGAACGAAAAGTTTTATGTTTTCGATTTCAAAATTTTCAAGACAGAAATCCGTTTCAGACATCAGGGATCATTTTTGGTTCCGTGTCTGTCTGTCGGTCTGTTGCTTAATTTTTGCGATCCAACATGTCTTAAAAACTACTCCTCCCTGTAGCTAAAAGTTGTTTATAATTATTCGTGCCTTAATATTTCTTTATTATTGACATTTCTCTGTCTAAATTTGTTATAAAGTGTATTATTTATTTTTAACCCCTCAATATTTTCGTGTTTGAAGACTTAAAAAAAAAACAAATATTTAAATAGATTTCTTGACGAGACACTTTTTTAAGAACAACTAAATGTGCATTTCTATTACTGTTTTGCTTCCGAGCTTACCGAAGGTAACGGAAGCTATGTGATTCTGAGGAACGAACATTTTTTTGGTTCCGTTTCTGTCTATCAGTCTGTCGGTCTGTCGTTCGATTTTTGTGAACCAACATCTCAAAACCTACATCCGATTTAGATGTTAGGTCATAATTAGTCCATTGTTGGTCCCATATAAGTTTCAACCTTCTGCGCTTATTTGTTTCTCTTCCACATGCGCACAAACATTCATTTATACACACCATAGTTTCTAAAGTGCATGTATGATTTGTATGAAACTTTTACAGTTTATTGAAAGTACCCCGCAAATAGCCCCAGATTATTTTGAACCGTCTGCGCTCTTTAACTTTTGCTAAATTGGTACTTTTAATTCATGTAAAAGATTAAAACAATTTTGACAGATTAAAAAACGGGGGAAAAATTAAACAAATTAGACAATAATGGCTTGTAAAAGCATAAAACCAATAAAGTACGCGGATAGGATGCGAGGAAGCTATGTGCCACACCAATTGGCAGTCTATTTTTTCAACTTATTCATTTTTAATGCTAATTGGATAAAATATTGAAAGAGAATTCTCTCCTAACGTGGGGAGACTATTCTTTTCAAATTTCCAGATGAACTCCTCCAACGCTTCACATTTTAATTGCTTAAGTTATTTGGTTTATGTACAAATACCTTATAACATCGGTGCTTTGTGTACACTAGATAGAAAATTATGTATACTTTAAGTTGAAACTAAGTGATTCTAACTAGTTTTTTAAGTAGATATAATTATCATTAAATATTAAATGATAATTTATATTTAATGTTGGTATATTGCATGAGACAAATCGTCGAAGAAACAGGTTTAAAAATAATTGTTTGTGACAAGCAATAGAAATGTCATTCTTAAATTATGGTTGGACATTTTTCTATATATATATATTCTAGCTATCTATGAAAAACTTTGAAACATTTTCTTTGGAAATTTAATAATATAGTAACATTTAGTAGAAACAGACGTTTGAGAAAAAGAAAACTAGAAGCTCAATAATTCCTTATTATAGAATCATAGGAAGAGGTTGCTTCACGTTTCGACGTCAGGATGCATTTAAAAATTAAAGCATTTTATCTCTTAAATTTTTAATAAAGTTAGAGGGAAAAGAAACAAAGTTGTGTTTTCAGGAATGTTCAAACTGAAAATTAAAACTTTTCGAAGAATTGTATATAGTTAAACAGCATGGTTTTCCTATGAAATCCGCTTTGAAATTTCTTTTGAATTTTTTTTTGAAATCCGGTTTTAAGTCCTTGGTTTTGCTTCTACTACAGGAAGCATCTTCAGGGTTGTGGTGCATCGTGATGTTTACTTGAAGAAACAGGACATACTGACATACAGCATGTCTTGCTGTTGCAGTGATGCACCACAACCCTGAAGATGCTTCCACTACTGGAAGCATCTTCAGGGGTGAGGTGCATTGTGATGTTTACTCGAAGAAACAGGACATACTGACATATAGCATGTCTTGCTGTTGCAGTGATGCACCACAACCCTGAAGATGCTTCCACTACTGGAAGCATCTTCAGGGTTGTGGTGCATCGTGATGTTTACTTGAAGAAACAGGACATACTGACATACAGCATGTCTTGCTGTTGCAGTGATGCACCACAACCCTGAAGATGCTTCCACTACTGGAAGCATCTTCAGGGGTGAGGTGCATCGTGATGTTTACTTGAAGAAACAGGACATACTGACATACAGCATGTCTTGCTGTTGCAGTGATGCACCACAACCCTGAAGATGCTTCCAGTAATGGTAGTGAAACTTCGGACTTCGACCCCTTTGTGACTCGTGATTAGAAGGTAACGGAAGCTTTATAGAACGATCGTTCTATAAAGAACGAAAAATGTTTAGGGCTCCGATTTCAAAAATTCCAAGACAGATATCCGTTTTAGACATCAGGGAACATTTTTGGTTCATTGTCTGTCTGTCGCTCTATTTTTTCTAACCAACATATCTTAAAAACTACCCGTCCGATTTTAATGAAATTTGCTAGATCATGATTAGCCCATTGTTGGTCCCATATAAGTTTCAATATTCTGCACTTATTTGTTTCTCTTCCACACGTATACAAACATACATCTATTTACACCTATAGCTTCAAAAGTACTTATCTGATTTGTATGAAACTTTTACAGTTTATCGAAAGTAACCCGCAGATATACCAAGATTAATTTGAACCGTCTGCGCTCTTTTACTTTTTCTAAAATGATACTGAAATTCATGTAAAAAATCAAAACAATTTTGACAGATTAAATAAACGGGGGAAACAAAAAAATTATACAATAATGGCATGTAGAAGCATAAAATCAATAAAGTACATGATAGGATGCGAGGAAGCTACGTGCCACACCATTTGACAGTCTATTTTAAATAATAAAAGTATCAATAAAGCCAAATGCAATTCGTGGATACGGCTGAAATTTATATTGGACCATAAGTGGGCCAAATTCGACAAACCATTCAAATACTTTTGACATTTTTATGTCTTGGCTGTGGCACATTAACCTCGAAAAGTGTTACGTTACACGAGTGGAACGATCACAATGCTTTCATTACTTTTGGTAAGCTCGGAATTATTAATTTTATTAGTTACTAATTAGTTCGGTACGCCCTTGTAATTCTATATAGAAGTAGATAATGAGTAATTAGGTGTAGTAATAAATACATACCAGTAGAACATAATATATATATTAAATAATATATTATTTAATCATATATAAAAGACACTTCAAATTTACTCTAAAGCCATCTCCAGTCGTATTAATTTATTAATTGTATTTATTTCGTCTAGAAATGTAAACAATTGTGTTTTTTCTAATTTAAAAGGTAAAGTGAACAATTTTTATAATTACTATATTCCTTTTACTACTAAAGGATAAAGGCAGAAGCAGACAAATTAATTCTTTAATAAATTAAATACAATTTAATTAACTTATCATCATATTAAAAAACTTTTTCTGTTATTTTGTCATAGTAACTTTCTTTTGTGTTTTTATAATAGATAATTCTTTAAGAGATTATAGAAAAAGGAAGGAAGAAAAAAAAGTTCTATATTTATTAAATAAACTCAAAAAAAAGTTTTAGCTTAAAAAAAGTTAAATTCTTTCCTTTTATATATATATATATATATATATATATATATATATATATATATATATATATATATATATATATATATATATATATATATATATATATATATATATATATATATATACTTTTTCTTCTAGAAAATCTCATGGAAGAAAAGAATGACATTTTTTAACATCTTGAAAAATGAAATTGAAAAGAAACGAATGTTATATTTAGTTTCAAATAATAAGGAAGTAAGTTTGTTGCTGAAGTTTTTTTTTCAAGTTGGTTTGAGTTGGTGAGATTTACTTTGTATAATTCCCTACTTTAGTTAAGTCCGTAGTTCAACTTTATTTCTTGGAGTTAATTTTAAGCCAATTGTCCCTTTTAGCCCTTTGGCTTTAAAGCTTCAGCCATTGTTTAAACCCTTAGTGTTTCAATACTTACGACGTACACCCTTTGCATTAAGGTGTGTAAGGTTGTTAGACAACCCTAAGTTATTTACTTGATGAAGGTATCCTTACTCCTTTTTTTTATGTCCTGTTTGGTACCTTTCAATAATTATTTAGATCCTGCTGACCCTTTTAGACCAATTAGCTCAATTTTATCCTTACTGGTTTACTTGAACCCTTACCTTATCTTATCCAAGGTCTATTCTAGTCCCTTATAACCATTAGTTGTTAACCTTACACTAAAAGGATCATTTGAAATTTAAATTTGTTTGGATATGTTAAATTGAATTGTAAAGGGGTTTTACAGAGATGGTACCTTTTATTTAATTAGCATATGTTGATTTAGTAGCTAGATTTAGATAATTGAAGACTTGAAGGCCTTCAAAGTCTTACTTGTGTCTATGAGAAAGAGACCTAATGTCTATTAAATGTAACACTGTCTCTAACCAAGCTCTCACTGTAGGGGGCCTTGGTGGCTCAGAGGCTAGCGCGCTTGCCGTATGATAACGCAAGTTAAGCAGCCTTGAGCAGGGTCAGTAGATGGATGGGTGAACACTTCTTAATACAGCTCTGGGTTCGATTCCCGGACCGGGCCCCCCGCTCAATGTCAACCCAACATTGTTTAAACAAATGGGAAGCTCCTCGAAAGAGTGGCGCCACCAGGTCTCGGCTTGGAAACCATGATGATGACACTCCTGGTTGTAATACAACCAGGAGGGGAGTCATGGTTAACAACAACATCTTTACAAAAGTGTGAAGATTTCGGTCCTTAACCCGGGTTTGTTCGATGGGCTTACTCAAGTGGCCTGAGTCATCGGGTGTAAAAGCCCCCGGAAAAAAAAGAAAAAAAAAGCTGTCACTGTAGGATGACAGCCTACAGAGATGATTAGTAATGACGTCACAAGATGGCGTAAGCTTTCGATTCGGTTTGTTATGTTCCTTTTCCTTATCACCTTTTATCAATCCCATGTAAAATGAATGGGAGGATTTTCTCAACTTTTTAAATAATTAATTATTAAATTATTATTAATTTATAAGACTTTTCAACCTTTGAACGTTATTATACTAAGTCTATTTTAACAATGTAAGATAAGAAAACATTATAAATTGCCGTTCTAGTGGTTTAAAAAAGTATTATTGTGAGTGTGTTTTATTGTGGTGATACCGTCCGGGTCCGTTCTTATTTATTGTTTATTTTTTAAATCATTTTTCTATTTTAGTTTGTATATTATGTCTTCCACCTTCTCGAGCGTTATGAAAATGTCATCTATACTTCATTTTTTTCGGAGGACAAAGCTATTCTTCGTAAAAGTATGTCAGAGTACTTAAGTAATATTAAATTAATGTATTAAATTAGTTTTTTAATCAAAATTTTAAACAAGTATACATGCGAGGCACTCATATCTTATATTATTATACTCGTTAATATAGATAACAAAAAATACACAAATAATAATAGTAATAACAGTCTGCTCTTTGTCTCGTCATCAACGTCTTTTTCCTAGGCTGGTCAGTGATCTATTGTATAGTATATAATTATGTTCCAACATCGGTTAAATATAATGCATATTGTAAGTAACCAGGAACAAAATATTATTAGCAAATAATCTTTTATTACCTGGCAGATTAAGTATCACTATCTTTCTACAAGTCCTGTACCCTGAGTATACTTAATTGAGTTTCAAAACTTGAGGAAAATTTATTTTCGGACACACAATATGAACACGAACACACCCTGTGAATTTTTATGGCAACAGGAAATACAAAAAATCAAGTATAAAGATTAATAATTCAAATAGCTTTTTCGATGATATGACCCTTCACTCAAATACTCATTTTTAATTAACTAAAACGAAAGTTTTTAATGTTTTCTTTGTTACACTCGTTAAAAAAGACTTGGTACAACAATGTTCAAAGGGTGAAAACTCTTATAAATCAATAATAATTTAATAATTAATCATTTAAAAAGTTGAGAAAATTCTCCCATTCATTTTACATGGGTTTGATAAGAGATGATAAGAAAAAGGAACATAACAAACACTGAGTTAAATTTTCGAAAGCTTTTGTGACGTCACACTAATCATCTCAACAGACTGTCACCCTACTCCTTTAAAGAAAGATAAAAGAATCTGCGTCACATCTTACAACAGAAATTAGATCCATGTAGAAACTATCGATATTAAATGTATCTAAGAAACAGGTTATTCAAGTACCTACCAATTGCTCCTTTAAGCAGTCTTTTCCCTGTATTATCCTCTTAGTCCTGGATATAGCGTCCAAAAAAGTGTTTCACTAACATTAAACTAAAATGTTGTGTATAAGTTAATTTTTTGGTGTCTTTTAAGAATATGTGGTTGGCTAAGTTCGTCTGCGGGACATAGCTTGGCAATAGACATTTGAATAAAACAAACCGGTGTAGAGCGGCCATGTTGCGCCCATTTTTATGGACAATGTGATTTTCATGATCCTTTGCACAAAATTACACGAATAACTAACCTATCAAGTGGCAAATTATAACATCAACTTGATTTTTGGTCTGCTAACTATTTTTTCTTTCTTCAAGGGGAAGTATTGTGATTGCGCGAAATCGAGAAATTAGTTTTGGCTCCAAATTTGAGGGCTTTATCCCTAAAAAAAAACGTGGAAAAAAATGATTTCTCGAAAACTGATTCCACAATTTTAATTAAAACTTCTAAAATGTAGTCCACTTAAATACATATACGAATCTAACGATGTAAGCCGATTTCCCGGAAGAAAAATCTAGTTCCTGAGAAAATAGCTTTAACCGCGGACGGAGAGAACCCGGGTTCGATTCCCCGCTGAGGAGATTTTTTTTTATACATTTTGATAAAATGTTCAGTAATAATTGTACCTACGAAAACTCGAAAATTAATAAATGAAAACTCGTATATGAGAAAGTTTGTCGAGTTTTTTTTTCTTACTGAGGATAATAAAAATCACATTGTCCACCAAAATGGGCTCGACATACCGCTCTCCACCGGTGTGTTTTATTCAAATGCCTATTACCAAGCTATGACCCGCAGACTAACTTTGCCAAGCACATGTTCTTCAGGCACCAAAAGATAAAATTTGATGTACACAAAATTCTAGCTTGATGTTAGTCAGACACTTTTTTGAACCTATCTTCTGGACTATATGTTATCTATATCTTCTTGCATGTAATCTAAATAATTTTTTTCCAAGATAGATCTCGAAACGCTAGAGCACAAAGACTGAAAAGCATTTAGTGTGAAAGCTACCGTTTATGAAAGTTTATCTGAGTAAGGTACTTACTGCATCGGATAAATCGATCCATATTTTAAAAATAATTAGGAGAGTTTTAAATTTTATTTTTATTTATTTATTTTTTTTTTAACAGCTTTATTATACATACTTCAAAAAGTGAGTAAGTTACTTATAAACTGCTTTTAAATAACCGCTTGTTTATTAGTTAATAGTTAGTGTTAGTTGTACTATGAAATAAACGTATGATAATATAATTAGTCTTGAAGTAAAATCGTCTAGAGCACTTTTTTTTTTATCAATATAACTATTAAAAAATTTCAGAATAAAATTCAACCAAGAACAATTAAATCTGAAACATGTAAACCGATACAATACGGAAAAGATAGATGTAGCATTTTTTTTTTACAGAACACGCCGAAGTTTTTTTTACAACAAAATAAAAAAAAAAAAAAAAATAAGCAAGATAAATGTGTTTCTTGATCCATTATGCCCTTTGCATACTGTTGTGGCGTTTTCCATTTTTTTTTTTTTTTTAAATTGCAGAGGTAAAAGAATTGGTTGAAAGACAAGTTTGAAAACGATTTTTCTGGTTTTATTTTTTATTGGATGGCTCTAACCCATCCTCTAACGGTGAGTCAGCTATATACCATTACACAATCAATGTATCAGTGATTGTTATTTTTTTCTATTCAATTATTGTCTAAAAAGGAAGTTAAATTGGACCTTTCTTTTCAAATATGGATTGCATGGATTCTAAGAATTCCCATTAATTTTAATTTATTCTGCGTTATTATTTCATTTTTGATTTTATTTACATACGGACAACCTAGAATGAAAACTCGCATGCGCACAAACGTTGTTGCACAACTTGTTTATATTTATTTAAAACCTAATTTTAAGAAAATTTGGATGGTTCATCGAAATTCACCCGGATTTCTCATTAATTTTAATCTTCCGCACGCATTCAATATTAAACAACTAAGGCGCGCTTCACTTAAGTATTCGTGAGGTGATAATCGCCGGTTTCTGTACGATTAAGTTAAAATTTTTTAGTCGCCCGCCATATTGGACGCCATCTTAAAAAAATATTAAGTGGGCACTTTTATAGAAAAGGGCCCCCACTTTTTTTTAATCTAATATACTTTCTGACAACCGAATACACGCACTTCTTTTATGCAAAAGTGTGATATTCCTTTGTCCCAAAGCATATTGGACTGAATATCCCTTTGTCTTAATAGATAGTTAGACTAAGGGATATAAACTCTTCCGTATAAAAAACAAACAGAGGGGCCCATTTCTATAAGAGTACCTATTAAGTGTGATATTTCAATAGTTGCATATTCTTTTTTTTCACTTCAAGACCTTTAAATTGATGTATAACAAGTCATGGTGACTAAAATTTTTTTTAGTCGCCCGCCTCTCAATCGCCGTCTCAAATGCCGAGATGCACCTGTGTGCCGAATTTCATGTTCCTAGCTATAGTAGTTTATGAATTGATACATGCTAACGTACAGACAGACAGACAGAGCCGTTATATAAGGTTTCTTTTTGTACAGAAACCTAATAACATCTATAGTGACCCCGCCAATCTATGTCCCGCAGACGAACTTAGCCGACCATGTATTCTTAAAAGGCACTAAAAGATTTGCTTATACACAAAATGCTAGTCCCCAGGCCACCATGAGAAGTGAGTCGCTGATTGATAAAGTTTTCTTACCTTATGGAATCGCTTATTTATGCCTTGTCCACCGATGAATTGGGTATATGGCAACTGGGCGCTGGGCCATTTCTTTTTTATTGACATGCCAAACATGCCCTTCTGCGGGAACATTGAAAAGAGATAGATATAGTTTTGATTTTCACAGGATCGTTTAATTAAATATTTAGAAAACAGGGGTACAGGTGGCCACCGATACGAGTGGGCCGTTTACTTTTCAACGTCCCCGCAGAGCGACATGTTTTGGGCGGTGGACAACCCAAACGGCCCACTCTTATCGGTGGCCAGGTGTACCACTGTTTTTAAAATAATTTAATTAAACGATCCTGTGAAAATCAAAACTTTATCTATCTCTTTTCAATGTTCCCGCAGAGGGGTATGTTTGGCATGTCAAAAAAAGAAATGGCCCAGCGCCCAGTTGCCATATACCCAATTCATCGGTGGACACGGCATAAATAAGCGATTCCATAAGGTAAGAAAACTTTATCAATCAGCGACTCACTTCTTATGATGGCCTTGGGACTATAGCTTGATGTAAGTCACATACTTTTTTGCACGCTATCTCCTGGACTATGTAAATACAGATAAATTATACCCTTTATTATGACTACCGATGATGAGAGTTAATATTTTGCTCTGACAGGTGAAAAAATGTGATCAATTTTATAATTTTTTTGCTCGCTTCCATGTAAATTCTTTCTTCTATGCTAATTTTAAAGCTAGGCTTTAAAATAATTGACTAAAATTCATAATTATAAAAGGTAAAGAGAGGGATTTATTGAAACCCTTTTCATAGAGTCAGCTAAAACACGGCAATTACCTTAACGCTATCGATGTCCGGTTTATAGACCTTGTTTGTGAAGCAATCTGCACTTAGTTATAATCAACAATACCCTGACAATCAATATTTCTTATTTACCTAAATTAATTACATTTCAATTAACGATAAAATATTGAAACTCATAATGAAAGCTTTATCCTGTTTTGTTTATTGTGCGTACCATCCTCTGTTTTATTAATTATTAAAGGGGGAGTGGAGGGGAGGGGTGGGGGAATCAAGTTCATTTAGGGTAACTTTGTTTCATAATCAATTTATATTAATGAATCCTACCTCGTTTAATTGTTATCTTCCATTTTGAAAATGAATATCACAATGTTTTATTTTATTTGACAGATATCAAATAAGTGTCAATTTACCTTCCTTCTTATTAAATTTTATTATTGGTTTGATAATATTTCAGATTTAATTAATAGTTCTGCAAGGCTGCAATATATTGGGCTGCCAGGAAGGAGATGAATAAGATTCCTCCGATTTCGGTGTAGAAAAAAAATAGACTGCAAATTGGTGTGGCACATAGCTTCCTCGCATCCTATCCACTTACTTTATTGATTTTATGCTTTTACAAGCCATTATTGTCTAATTGATTTAATTGTGTCCCCCGTTTGTTTTTGTTTTTTTTTCTGTCAAAATTGTTTGGATTTTTTTACTCGAATTGAAGTATCAATTTAGCAAAAGTTAAAGAGCGCAGACGGTTCACATTAATCTGGGGCTATCTACGGTTACTTTCGATAAACCATAAAAAATTTCATTCAAATCAGATTAGCACTTTTGAAGTTATAAGTGTAAATAGATGTATGTTTGTGCGTATGTGGAAGGGAAACAAATAAGCGCAGAAGGTTGAATCTTATATAGGACCAACAATGGGCTAATCCTAATCTACCATCCAAATTTCATTAAAATCGGACGTGTAGTTTTTAAGATATTTTGGTTCGCTATAACCGAACGACAGACCGACGGACTAACAGACCGACAGACAGACACGGAACCAAAAATGTTCCCTGATGTCTGAAACGGATTTCTGTCTTGGAATTTTTGAAATCGGAGACCTAAAATATTTTCGTTCTTCGAAACGATCACATAGCTTCCGTTACCTTCGGTAAGCTCGGAAGCAAAATATATATTCAATGATATTGCTTTAATATTATATTGTTATTAAGTTATTTACTTGCTTATTTTACATTAATTATGATTTACATTAATTTATTTTAATTAACTTCTTTAAGTCTTGCAACTTAGATTTGGCCTACTGTAGTTAGTTGCCAAATCTGAAAATCTTTTTAAACGTGTAGAGGGAGGATTTGGTAAAGATAATGTTCGAGTTTAGGAGGGACAGAGAATAGAGAGGGGGATAGGGTGCCAAACGACACCATTTACTACTACTGGACGTATTACACCTAGTAGAACTTACTCTTGGCTAAGTCTTGGCTAAACCAATAATTTCACAACATGTTACGCGAGACTTGGCTTATTGTTGTACACAACTTTTTTTTTGGATCAATCTTTCACTTATTTCAGCAGTGTGGCCTGTTTTGTTTCCGAGCTTTGTTGCGTCTATTTTGTATGTCCGAGCTGTTTTGTTCCGAAGGTCATTACCTTTGAAAAGCTCGGAAACAAAACAAAACATAGCTTCCATTGAAGCTATGTGCTCTTTCTGTAGAACAAATATTTTTTATGGATCTCCGATAAAAAAAAACTAAGACAGAAAAATCCGTTATACAGGGGTGTCAATTAGGAAAGGGTGTTCCAAAACTACTTATAGAATTTGGGATTTATATACTAAAATAATATTTATATTAACGTTATTATGAGTTAAGTAAATAAATTAATTAATAAAATGTTAATGCACGTAAAAGGAAAAATAAAAATAATGAAGAATAAGATTTTAATTTTTTTTTGTAAATTATTGCTTTTCTTTATAAGTTTCAGCCCGAAGCAACTTTCACTACGAATAGAGACAAAGTACTTATGAGAACGAAAATACTTTTTACAAAGTGGGAGAGTTAATTCTATTTTTTAAAACAAGTAAAACAGGAAGGTTTAGAATCACTTCAAGAAACATAATTAATTTTCTATTGTCGATAGAATGCAACATTTTTGAGAGTAGTATTATGTTGTCAGATAGTCAAGAGAATTCAGAATTCAAAACATGATTTTATAGACTAAAATATTAAAAATTCCAACCATTTATAAATTTCCAAGAAAACCAATCTTTCTTCACTTTGTATTGTTAAGGATTAATTGAACTAGAAATTCAGAATTATTTCTTTTTTTTAAATAACTATACTCTGCCAATTAGTGTGGCACATAGCTTCCTCGCAGTCTATTTTGCATACTTTAATGATTGTATACCTATTATTGTCAAATTTAATTTTCCTCCGTTTTTTAAAACTTTCAAAATGGTTTTGACTTTAAACATTAATTAAAATATCAATTTAGCAAAAGTTAAGAAGGTCAGACGGTTCAAATTAATCTGGGGTTATCTGCGGGTTACTTTCAATAAACTATAAAAGTTTCATACAAATCAGATAAGTACTTTTGAAGCAATAGGTGTAAATAAATGTACTCGTATGTTTGTGTGAAAGTGGAAGAGAAATAAATGGTGGAAAAAAAAAAGGCAAAGAATATGGGACCAACAATGGGCTAATTGCAATACAAATTTCAATAAAATCGGAAAAATAGTTTTTAAGATGTTTTTTTCACAAAAATTGAGCGACAGACCGACAGAAAGACACAGAACAATAAACAGGTCAAGTGTGTGCTAGTCAGCACACAGCGAGGGTCCGTAGGCCACACTATATAGTGTTTAACTGTAAAGTGTATAAACAGTGTCTTTTTAAAATGCTAAAAAGCTTACTTTGAACTATTCTAAGGGTCTGATATTCTCAAAACACACTCTGATAAAGTATTTGTTTGCCACTGAACCGGACTACAAACATATAAATACATAGAAAAGACCATAATTATAAAAACACGTATTTTGTCAATAAAAAATGAAATCATATTTTTTTCGAAATTTCCAAAAAGTGGTATCTTTACTTTTGGTCGAAGAATGTTCAGGAATTTTTTCAGATTTTTTGCACTTCACATAAGCGAGATAGATGGGACACGTTTCACACCCACTTCAAACTTGCCTACGCTCGCCCTATCAAAGTTATATCCAAAGAATTATATATTTTTGTAATCAGCTCGACGTACCCTTTCATATGATTCCCCTTACGGTGTCGAAAAAAAAAAAAAAAATTAACCCTTAAGTTCTTTTACCCTAATCTTTTTGAAACATTTTTTTTTTGTCGCTATATTTTTAAAATATGTGGGCAGGTACAAGACACATACATGCCAAATTTCAAAGTGATCGGACGAAAGGTGTAGCCGTGAGAGCACGCGAGAGGACGGACGGACAGACACACGCAGGAAAATATAAGGGTCCTTGGTTTTGCCGACGGACTCTAATTACCAGATTTACATGGGGACATTGAATTTTTATATGCATTTAAAAATGTTTTAAATTAGTGCGAAATTTACGCTCCATATGCAATTTCTTTAAAGGAAAACAGAATATCCTGTCTACTTTGATGTAAACGTATTTAGTTTGTATATAGAATGTTTTTAGAGTTGGTTAGGGAAGTAGAGTATAGTTTATTGCTGGTTTTTCTTATTTATGCTTACTTGGGAATTATTTAGGGTCTTACAAGAGTCTTTCGGCCTTATATTGAACACAATCATAAATTTGACCTGAATGGTCCTTATTTTGGTCTATCTATGTTATATTATTACTTATATTATATAATTTATTAGTCGAACTGTGCGCTTGTCCTTATATTGTTTTTGCAAGGGATTAATTTGTTTTTACATTGGAATTAAATGGGCTTTCATTACTTTTAGCGAATTTTCGAAGAAAATTAAGCTGATTGCAATGGCTTCAAAATTTTTTTAATACGAATTTTTTTCCATGGCAATCCGTTTTATACTATTCTTAATCGATTCCTGAAATTTAACCCTTTTTTATGTATGTGTGTGTGCATGTCTGAAACGGATTTCTGTCTTGGAATTTTTTAAATCATAAACATAAAATTTTTTCGTTCTCAAAAGTGAACACAATGCTTCCGTTACCTTTCGTTAAACTCGGAAGCAATAAGATGAAATTAATAGGTCTCAGTCAACACAAAGAACTTTTTAATATACCTACTGTCAATATTGGTGATTGAAAAGTTTAAAAATAAATTTTACATGGAGAAATCTTGAATCAAAAATCGTGATGATAATATATATTTTTTTTTTTCTCTTTATATTTTTTATAAATTGAAATTTTACCAAAACTATCCAAATGCAGGAGTTAGTTAAGGGATTAGTGGACCTGACATAAATAGACTTGAATGAAAAATGAAAGCGAAGCGGGATTAAACCAGTGGGAGGACAAAACAGACGGGATTAAAGCTTGGAGTTATTTGATAGCAGGACGAGTTGCTTGGAACCCCTGGGCCACAGGGGTCATAGTGAACTCAGTACAGCTGTGCCTTGCCCCCAGCTAGACCTTGCCCCCAGCTAGATCTCTCTGTCCTGCCCCCAGCTAGACCTCTCTCCTTCCTTGCCCCTAGACCTGGGGGCAGAACCTTTCCCAACACTCTAATCTTGTTTACTTCACTTTGTCCCGCTTTTTACTTGTTAATAAAATATATTCTTGAGTGTACAGCTTTTAACAAATTGCTTTACATAAATATCACCGTAGAAATATTGTTCCTGTCACTTTATTCACATAAAAAAATGTATAATATCTTTTTATGTGCTCTTTCAAATAGTGTTTATTTATTACTTGTGTTTATATATATTTTAATAATTCTTTTTTTTTTTTTTTTTTCTTTTATGCTTTTTGCTTTATGCATTTTCATAAAATGGATATTTCATTCCGTGACCCTTCTACTGGTTCTGGTTTTATTTATTTTCTTTAATTTACACAGCTTCCTTTCTGGTACTGTTTCCCTAATAGGATCTCGAATATTCTTTCTTTAAAAGCTTTAACAATATTAAAGTTTCAAAATAAATAATATATATATAAATATATATATATATATATATATATATATATATATATATATATATATATATATATATATATATATTTAGTTCACTGAAATGTATTTAGGTCAATATAACTTGTGTTCTTTTTATAAAATCTTTCTTTTACCTTTTTTATTAAATATTATTAATAGTTATTTGTGCAACTATTGCGAAAAGTGGCTCTTTGCTGCACTTGAGAGAAATATTTACGCACGAGCCGCAGGCGAGGGCGGAAAGGTTTCTCGAGTGCAGCAAAGACACTTTAAGCTCGAGTTGCACATTACATTTTTCCTACAGTTAGTTCTTAATCTGTAAATAAAATATAAAATAATAGTGTTCATCAACATGCAAAAGGTTTTTCAATATTATCTAAACCAGCTGTTCTGTTTATAGCCAGTGTTGCCTTTTTTACTGATTCAGCAAACCTGACCAAGCTCTGTTATTATTATGATCATCACATTTCATTATTTTTTTGTAGATTGTCTATCTTTACTTTTTTATATTTTAACATTTTTATATTTGATATATAGTGTTTAAATCATGTGTAGTTAGTTAAGAAAAAACATCATGTGTTTTCATTGTTATTATTATTATTTTTTGGATTATTTAATCTTTGTTTAGATTTAAGTTCTTTATGTTCGTAAGTTGGAACACTGGAGTGCGATAAAGTAAAATGAGTTCGGTAAAGTAGTAAGTGCAGGAATCTGCTGTTTTGTGTACTATTTTGAGTGCGATAACAACCACTTTATCGGTCAACTGTAGGAAAAATATTATAACAATGAATAAGAACAGAACATAAAACTGTTAATGGGGCTATTTTATGGATAAAAGATTAATAATGTTTATTTTGGTTTTAAAGAAGAGGTTGGTTTACCGGAGAAGTAAGATTCTCAGATTTAACTACTCAAAAAAGTTATAAGAAAAGTAAATAAATAAAAAATAATTAAAATTTTATATATATATATGTATACTAGGCATCGCGTGGCTCTATCATTGAAGCGAGCGTATTGTAATAAAATACTGAATATTGAAATTTATTAATCATGATGAATGTCATAGTTGAAGATAAGTGGAAGAGGGTAGTGTGAGGTAGAGTGGGGGTTATCGGTACAAAGCTTTACTTCCTAAACAAACCTATGCACTATAAGAATCTTAACCATCCGTACTAACTTTTATAATATTATTATAAATGTATCACTTCATTACTCAAATACTACTGCTTGTATCACATTGAAATGTTACATACTTGTTTCAATTGTACTTTAGACGATGTACATGAAGTTTTATTAAAATTGTTACGTTAGAACGTAAGATATTGGTAAAAAGGTTGTTTTCTCTATTTTAAACGTTTAGGTCCGCTTTAATAGTTTTAGCGATCTTTATTAATTCATAGCAGTGTCGGTGTTGGTTTTACTAAAAATGTTATTTGAAAAAAATGTTCGTCTCATCGAAAAGGTGATGATAGAATTTTTACCTGTCCTGAAATTCCAATTTTAAATTTGAAGCTCACGTTTACGCGAGCATTGCGCGCGAACTTTTGGACGGATCACGCTGTCCAACGAACTTAGCCTGAGTATTAGTAAAAGGAAGATGTATACCAAATTTCAACAAAATCGGTCAACTTTTACTCAAGTTGTCGTCGGACACGTAAACGTTACACACAGATAGACAGACAGACAGACAGACAAGATGCATATTTCGTTGAATGTAAGAAGCTCGCTTACGCTCGCTTTAATTATTATTACTTTAATAATGAAATGTATTGTATATGAAGAGTAAAACATAAAAAAAACAGAAAGGAACAAAATCGAGTTTTAACATCATGTTTAAGTCTAGGGGCAGAAAAACTTTGGTCCTTTCTCCTAAGTAAAATGAGCTCTTGGTGAAAAAACAGGGTCATGATGTGACAAATTAATTGGAACCCTAGAACCCTTTTAATGAGAAGAGGCTTCTGAGATTAACAGGGTCAGAAAACACAAAACACAGATGGAAACGAGAAAATAATTACCCTAGGTAATAAGAAAAGGACGCTTATAACTGACGTACTCTTACACAACATTAAAAATACAAGCTCCTGGAAATTATAGTTTTCCCTAAAGGAAAATATAGATGATAAATGAATTTAATATATTATTATTTATTTTAAAGAAAAAAATTAATACCTAATAACGACACATAAGAAAGATTTAATAAACAAATACATATTCTTTTTAGTGGAGATGCCATTTATAGATATTACAACGTTTGTGCTATGTACGTAAATGTATTTAAAAAAAAACAAAAAAAATCGTGCGGTGTCGCGGGACACCCGGTAGGAACGAAGTTCCTTTCATTTTTCATTAAATATAAATTATAATATACTGCTAAGTACGTATACGTTGCTAACTACTTATGCATGGCGGAGTTAGAAAAGTGACAAAATTAAAAGTAACTAACAGTTTTTACCTAGCGGAGTTAAGGCAAAATTAGAGAAAAACATTCTTTGTATCATTAAAGCAAGTGCCTGACAATAAATATGTTTTGAATATTGAGAAAAAAGTTGATCATGATGAGTTTATAGTTAAAGATTATGTTTGATAAAGGATGTTGGATTGAAATAGGACTGTTTTCTACCTACCCGGTCTATTAATTTAAAATATTATAAAATATATCTCTTCCCTACTCTAAAGCTTCTGCTTGTATTCGGTTGAAATTTTACATGCCTGTATCAATTGTACTTTAGACGATGTGGAAGAAGTTTTATTAAAATCGTTACGTTGGAAAGTAAGATATCGGTCAAAACGTTGTTTTCTTTATTTTAAACGTTTAGGTCCTCTTTAATAAATTTAGCGATATTTATTACTTCTTAGCAGTGTCGGTGTTCGTTTTACTAAAAAAAATTATTTAAAAAAAGTTGTTGGACTCATTAAACAGATGAAGTTAGAATTTGTTTCCCGTCCTAAAATTCCAATTTTAAATTTGAAGCTTACGTTCACGCGAGCGTTGCTCGTGAATGCTTGGGCAGACAACGTTGTCCAACGAACTCATCCTGGGCATTGGTAAAATGAACATGTGTACCAAATTTCAACTAACTCGGTCATCTTTTACTCAATTTATCGTCATCGGTAGATTTCGTGACAGTGATTTTGGTAGTTTTTTTCGGATTCACACACGGGCAATATTCACAATGCTATATTAATTACTAGAAAATCTGTGTTTATGCATGTCCCTTCTTTTTCCTGTTATCTCACTCATTCTTTTGAAATTGTATATTTATGGCGAAGTTTCTTTTTGCATTTTTATCTCATTTACACTTTTTTTTACCTCTAATAGATAAAGAACTTGGAAAATAAACTATGAAAAAAAGAACAGAGTAAAAAAAGAATTCCCTACATATAAATTCAAACCCTGAAATTAATTTCTTTTGTAAGAAGGCATCCTTTTAATTCTTCTACTAAGTTTAAAAAGAATTCTATTTTTTTCCGATTTAAATGCACGTATTCCTGCAATACTCAAATCTACATTAAAATATATATATTTAAATATTTATTTCGCTTGAAGAAATCTATTTATAAGAAAAATAAAAAATAAATAAAATTAAGTCCATATTTTTTTTTCATTTCCTCACTTTGCAACAGAGGGTAACTATCGAGATAAAGAAAGGTTTACGGTCGATTGAATCCGAGATATCGAGAATTTGAAGATATTTCAACGAAAGAATGTAATCCTTAAAAATCTCAAATACTTTTATGATATATATCGCTGAATTCAACCATCGCTAAGTAACTTCGATTTATTTGCATACAGTTGAATGATCGCTTCGTCTTAAAGAAATAAAAATGAAAAATATATAATATCATTATGTATACATATTACATGTTTATATATATATATATATATATATATATATATATATATATATATATATATATATATATATATATATTTTAAGGTTTTCCTTCAGCTCACCGTAGAATGCTTCTGTCAAACTGCATTTATGTGCAAATGAGCGGTTTTAATATTATTTCAAAAGCTCCTTCTCGTCTAAATTATATAAATTTTAAACAAAAAGAAAACCATAGCATTTTATTAATCTATCTCAGAAAATTTAGGAAATTTAAGCAGGATTAAAGCTGTGTAAGAAGTCTTCCTTTAAAGAGATCTATTTTTTGGTGTCTATGACTTTAACGCTGAATATTTGGTAAACTATTTCGCCGATGGAGCTGAAATTTGCGCCAATGATACCCTCCTGTAAAATAAATAAGTCCTCCATATTTTGTGTTAATATTTGCCGCCATTTTTTAAAATATCGACTTTGAATTTTTACGTAGGAAAGTGTTTGTTTAAATTTTTATCTACGATTGTTACGAAATATAAAGATTGTATCTCTGTTTAGATGCGTAGAAAGTGATTCTTTACTTACTTGTATTCATTGCGCATACGCGTCTCATAATTCTGAAGAATTCCTCTTTTTTACCGCCCTAGGGTAGTAAAAGAAGAAGAATTCTTCACCTTTACGCACGATTAGCGAGTTTGTTTACATTTGACAAAACTAATTTGCTGTTTGTTTAATAGAAGTAACTGATTATATCGAGTTTTTTGTGAAAATCAATGAGTGATTTAAATGATTATGACGAATATGAGGAGAATAATATGCCTCCCGAAATAATTAATTCGGCACAAAATACAACTAATGAATTAATGTCATCTTTATCAAAAGAGAAATACGAACTTATATACAGGAAGTTTATTTTTCTGTATTTATTATTTAAATCTAACAATCGTAGATAAAGTACGGTATACAACTCGTGCGAAAACGGCATTTTGCTTTGCTCGTGTAGTTTTACTACCCTCGCTGTCGCTCGGGTGCAAACTCCCCACTCGCATGCAAATTATACTTTCCGCACTCGGCGCGTAATGTACTATTAAATACCTTACTACAACGGACCTCATTATACTCAACTTAACTTTTAACGGCCTAACAAAATTATATCTTTCATATTAAATAATTAATTTAAATTCTATTTCTTAGGCTCTTATCTCAATGATAATAGTTTTTTTTTTTTAATTTCTTATAAAATAAAAGTATAACGGCTTTAATGGATAAAAGCAAAACTAAAAACACTCGAATACAAAACTTTTATTTTCAAGTATATTTCTCATTAAGACGAAACTAATGTCTGAGAACTCTGACTTCTCTTCTCTCAGCTTGTAAGAAGAACTCAGTCTCAAGAGGAAAACCAAGATAAACTTTCTCTAAAACCCTGTTAAGACTTGAACCAACTTAGATCAAAAACTGAATAATTTAAAGACTTTAAACTTATATAACTAAATTCCGCTGTCACTTACTTTATAAATAGATCTGATCGCTATATTTATTTGCCTTTGTTGTATAGAAGTTCTAATTTGTTGAGGCAATAAATTTAAGGAATATAATATATTTTGATACAGTTATTTCTAAAGGGGTTGTTGAGAAATTCTCAAGAGTGTTAAGGTGTCACGTAGCAAGGGTAGCAAATGATATAAAATAGTGACAAGGATGCAACAAGTATATGATATGATTCAATGATACGATCATTGACATTCAGTCCGTTCTGCATCTTCCCTTCTCATGCACTCAATCGTATTTAAATGAACATTTTATTTATGTTTCCGAGTGTACCGAGTTAACAAAGGAATCATTGTTATCGTTCTAAAAAAAGCGACATATTTTTAATGTCTCCGAATTCAAAATTTGTAATGGCATGTAATGCTAGAGCTGTTTTATGGTTTTATCATTTCTTTTAATCCAATTAGTTATAATTGTTTTTACTGTTAATTGATGTTGTATTGGTTTTTGTTATGGAATGATTATTAGGGAAAATGTTGATAATATATATAATCTGGAAATTCAATTAATATGTATGAATGTGTGGTTTTTAACTATTTTCCTTCTTAGGAACAGGACGAGTAGCTGTGTAAGCATTTAAAAAGGTCACCTATTTAGATAAATAGAAAACGTTGCTAGCTCGACCTGTTTCGTTTGGCGCTGCATTAGCCAGCGCATTAGAAGTTAAAGCTGCCTATAGTTTGCACCAATCACAAGATGGTAGCCAAGTCAGAAAATGTTTTTAAATTTAAACGTGTTGAGTGATTTAGGAAAGAGAATAGAGAGACAAACATCATGTACTTGCACTGGATAAATAAGACCTATTAGAACTTACTCGGACCGTGGTAGACTTGGCTAAACCTATGATCTCACAACTTTTTACGCGAGATTTGGCTTATTTTTTTTTCACTAGTGTTTTTGTTGGGATTTTACTTCTCTTTGTAAATAATTTTTCACTGCCCCAAACCATTTTTGAACCATGAACGGGGACCAGTTGTCCTGAGCACTCGCCCCTTATAAATAAAACAGAGGGGAGTAACAATCTAAAGAAGGTGTAAGGAATGTTCTTCTTTAGACTGTTACTCCCCTTATAAAAACAGAAGTGTGATATTTCTTTGTCCCAAAGTACATTGGACTAAACATCCCTTTGTCTTAATATTCAATGGTCAAATTAATTTATATTCTAAAACAATCTAAAGAGGAGTAACAATCTAAAGAATTAGGTATCTTAAAAAGAAATTTTAAATGGCGATTTTGTATAACAAAAGATTTAAGATCTAAGCTCTTGAATATGGTGCTTGAGAAATACTAAAAAAAAAAAGTCGAAATATTGCAAAATAATGTAGAAGAGTTTGTTTACATTGATTATCCCTTAAAGACTCAACAAGAAACAAACAATAAATATTATGTAGGGATCACCAATCATCAACAAAAGAAATATAGTTCTTAAACTTAAGAGCTAGCTTACTATTAGTTTAACTTAACATAGCTTTACTATTTATGATTTTTTTTTTTTTTGTTTCGATAATGAATTTTTCTGTTGTTTAAAATTCTCTTTTTTAACTGATTTTTTTTTTTTTTTTTTTTAAATTTCTTGTTTAATTAGGATTTCGTTTTATTCTACCCCATTTTAATTAAAATGGGCCTTTATAGAAGACAAAGAGTAGAGTTTTTAATTAGTCTTTTAGTGGCTTTTAACTGGAAATCTTTTAGTTTAATATTCTAATTATATTTCCTCATTATTATGTATGTTATTTAATTACCTTTTTTTTCAAGTTAGGAAAATAGAAATGTGTACGCTTAAATTTAAATTTAATGAGAAAATTAATTTACTAACCACAATCGATCAGTTTTAAACAAACTATGGTAGTTGGTGTTTTATCGAATAAGCACTTCAATTTGAGCACTTTAATTTAAGCACTTCAAGTTCAAAACCGGATTCAACCACTATTGATCGTCTCCATCATTGGTGGTTATTAGAGTTTCTTTGGTGGTTCCCATTGATGGTTCCCCCCCTTACCCCTCGTTCCTGTGCCTGTCTGTCTGTCACTCTGTACGGTTGCAATAACTTTTGAATCAAAAGAGATATAAACATGAAACTTTGCAGTATTAAATATCGTTTTGACGCGCGCACAGGAAAAATATAGCGGACTCAAAATTGTCAGCTGTTTATATCCAAAATGGTGGATAATTCATGTCAGGCGAAATAAAATATTGCTCCCGAGCTTACTCCAGGTAACGGAAGCAATATGATCGTTATGAAGAACGAAAATATTTTATGTCTCTGATTTAAAAAAAATTCAACACAGAAATCCGTTTCAGACAATAGGGAACTGTTTTGGTTCCGTGTCTGTCTGTCGGTCTGTCGCTCAATTTTTGCGAACTATCGTATAAAAACTACACGTCCGATTTAATGAAATTTGCAAGGTCATTATTAGCTCTAATTATAAGTGGGGTATCAAAAGAAGGGTATTAAAGAGTCGATTACAAAAATACGTAACACTTTTGTAAATTTTGAATGACATTTTGTCAAAAGGTATTAACATTTTGCGGGCCCTAAAAAAGTGGATTTTAAAAAGTCCGTCTGTTGTCTGTTGAGTGGAGCCTAAACTGCTGGACCGATTTTGTCGCAATTTTTGGCATACATGTCCAGAAAAGTCAGACATGGAGACGAAATCAAGAAGTGAATTTTTGGGAGTTAGAACTATGACCCTTAGAAACTATGAAAAAACGTTAAAATTATTTCTCAATAACAGTTCCTACTATTTTGATTAAAAAATTCTAAAATATAGTCCGTTTACAAACAAATCTAACGACTTAAGGCTTTATTCCCGGGAAAAATTTAGTGTCCGATTATTGAAAATAAATCTGATTTTGGTGTAAATCAAAAACAAAAAGTAAACAGCCACTTGATAAAATATTAATAATAATAACAATATATTATAGAATTTAAATACACTTTTAACAAAAGTATGAAAAAGTTTGTCTGAGTTGTCTCGGATCGAATTTTTTACGTTTGTGTCTGAAATTATAGATAAACTTTTATATAACTATATAAAAGTTAATCTATAAATAAAATTTAACCCTAACCAAGTTTAAATTTTATTTTCCAAGACAAAAGGAGCAGAAGAATTGCTTTTAAAAATTGAATATTACGAGCAAAAATGTTTTAATTCGTTTATGTTAATTTACTGTCGCATTATATCAAAGATCAAAGGGGAAATATGGTTAAAAGCATTTTAACCATTTTAATGAAGTGCATTGGATCTAACGGTGGTGCTGTATTCATATCTATTTTAAATTTGGTGTAAAAGTGAAAGTAAGTGCTGAGGTTTTAATGTGAAAATGCTGCTCCTTTTGAAGGGAAAATGTTGGAAATCTAATTCTGCTGAGAGCTTTGTGAGGGCGCACAAGTGTGAATTCACCTTATATTGGGCTTGTAGAGCGAGTAGGTGGGTTCTGGGACAATAAGACCTTATACGCCGAGGCACCCTATCAAGTCTTCAACGGCTAGTATAATAGCCCCCCCCCCTTTATAAATTCAATCTGCAAATGCAAATTCAACGGATTAATTTAAAATAATCTAAAAGTCTTATATTTCAATTATCCATGTATATATTAAAGTATACTTTTGTCTGTGCTTTTCTCAGATTTGCCTAATGTTTTGTATTTTCCGGTTTTTTTACTACGTTTTTATTAGCTTGATTTCTTGTTTGTTTGTCCAGTACAAATCTTGCAATTTATTTTTAACTAACTTCCCGAGTAGCTAGACATTTGAAACTTTTAGAATAGCTCAGAAGACGATGACAATGCAGTATTTTAATACTTTTAGCCATCTTTCAGCAGAATTTAATTCGTTTTCAGCAAATTTTACTGTAAGGAAAGTTAGTTCAGAAAAAAACCCGCAGGTTATTTTATTTGTTTTGACATGTCCCATATTTACAATCTTCATTTTGACAGGTTTCAAATTTGAGATTTGAGTTTTTTATTAAGAGATTAACATTGAATGACAGGAAAAAAGGAAAAGTAAACAAAAAAATAAATTAATTGACGTGTGACAACCAAGTTTGTTTACACTTGTGTCCTAGGTATCGGTTTAATTTTTCTGCATCTGTACTTCTTTACTTGAAAACATTTTTCTTCTCTTACTGTCCCTACACAGGGCATATCAATAGCATGGTTTAGATTCGGTTTTTGGCGAGATCTGTTGTACAAAGATTTGTTCTTTTATAGGTTTAAGATCAGCTCTCTAGATGGTTGTCATTTATGTGAAGTAAATAAATTCGGAACTATTTTTTCCCCTAACATTATATTATAACAATGACAATTATATTATCAACATTACATAATAATTCAACAGAAAATTTAAAAACGTAGTATATAAAAAGTTTTTTTTTATCTTGTAATTATTACAGTAGTTTTATGATGATTAACCAAAAAAAAAAAAAAAACGATTAAAACATAAATTAAAAACTTAGATTAAACTTTAAATTAAAGTTACAGTAACAAATTAATCCGTATTTTTGTTTTTTTTGTTGGTAATAAAAGCACACAAAAGGTTATTAAAAAAAAATAGAATTGTAATATTTTAAAGAAACAAAAAGTAAAATAAAATATCGTCCCTGGCGTAAATATAAAGGAACAGCAGCAAAGAGTTAGACAATAAATACAATTCTAGATCACAGTAAAATTTTATCACGTAGCCACTACAAATCTGAAGGGGTTTCTCTCATTTTCAAAAGACAAGTTGAATGGAATGGGGAAAAAGTTGTTATTCAGTATTGATTTATAATTTCAAAATTATAAGCGTTCTCGCTTGCGATTTTCTTATGCCGTTCGTTTGACTGACTATAAATAATATGTAAGGTGATGAGAAAATGGGGAAACTTTGAAGTATAAAAGTACAGTATTAGCATTTAAATTTATACAATTATTATAAGAAATAAATAAAAAGAGATAAAAGCATTTGCTTTAAAAGCTCTTCAAGAAATTTTAATCAAAAAAATAAAAAAAAAACCTTAAAATAAAAGATTTTAAGTATACTCGCATTTTGTTTGTTATCAAATACTTTATAAAGTATAAAATGAAGAGTAATTTTTCTGCGAAAGTCTCGTATAAAACTTGAAATATGGTGCTTGAATTTTCTAAATCATCAAGTTTAAACCATGTTCCATCTTTTTATTAGTGATTTTTTTTATCGTGAAAAATATTTTCCTGTTCTAACATTTACAAATAATATTATATGTCTAGACAAGAGTAACTTTCTGCTTTTACTTTGTATTTAGAAATTAATTTATATTATTATTTAAGTTTAATAATTTCAAGATAAAAAAAGAACTTTTAATATACTACGTTTTTAAATTTTCTGTTGTAATCGTATGTAATGTTGATAAAATAATTGTTATTGTTATTATAATATATAATGTTAGTGAAAAAAAAAAAATAGTTCCAAATTTATTTACTTCACTTAAATGACAACCATCTAAAGAGCTGATCTTAAAACTATAAAAGGACAAATCTTTTGTACAACGGATCTCACCAACACCAAATCTAAACCGTGCCATCGATATATTTGAAATAATATAATCGATATATTCCCTGTTTTACTGTCATTCAATGTTTATCTCTTATTTATAAAAATCACAAATTTGAGACCCGTCAAAATGAAGATTGCGTAAATATGGGACACGGCGAAACAAATAGAATAACTTGAGGATTTTTTCCGAACTAACTTTCCATACAGCAAAATTTGATAAAATCCTATTAAATTCTGCTGAAAGATGGCTAAAAGTATTAAAATAATGTATTGTCATCGTGTTTTGAGCTATGCTAAAAGTTTCAAATGTCTAGCTATTCGAGAAGTTAGTTAGAAATCGATTGCCAGATTTGTACCGGACAAACAAACAAACAAACAAACAAGAAAGCAAGCTAATAAAAACGTAGTAAAAATATTTTGGATTATGTTGAAATGTACTACGTTTCCATGGGTTTTCAAACCCGTTTTGAAAACTTTTTCCAAACCCCTATGGAAACAGTGACTTCAAAACGTTGTGAGTTAAAGGTCGCAACACCAAATTTTTATGGTTTTGTATTGAAACTGTTTTGAAAAATTAGCATGGAAACGGGTATTGAATTGAAAACAGAATTGAGACATGCGCAGTAGATATGATAACTTGACGTAACTATAACAAGTCTGGGAGTTTATAGTTTTCAAAATTGTTGTGGAAACTGTTTTGGAAACTCCTCATGGAAACACTTTCGGGTTGAAACCAAAACAGTGTTCAAAACGGTTTTGAAAACTCATGGAAAGGTGGTAAATCATTTCGCTTTAGTTCTTTAGTTTTATTCTCTTTAATTTTTAAATTTATGGTCGATTAATGTAATTAATAATTAATAAAGCTTATAAATTATGTTTGATTCTCTAATGGTATCTTCTATAATTAATTTATAATGAAGTCTACTTAGTAATTCATCGGACCTAAGCTATTAAAATAACATTTATCGGGAAAGTTACATTACTGTGATTACTGTAGTTATCGTAAAATTTCATGTCCAGGTAATTCAAATGCTGAAATAACTTATTTGGAGCATAAGAAATTTATTAGGCCATTAAAAGGGCGGCATTATGAGACTATCATCTATTTATCAGCTTCATTGAAAGGATTAGATATAATTTATGTTCCAGTAGTTTATTTTAGATCCATAAAATATCTTCACTAAGATTTTTTTTTTTTTTATTATTATTCTTTCTTTCTTCAATTAATAATTCAGATAATTGCAGAAATCTTTTTTTCATTCATTACAATATCTATTAAATTGTGGGATGTGGTATCATTGTCATTGTAGAACCGTAATATAATTAGATAGGTATATCGGTTTCTATGAAGTTATTAGTTTGTTATCATTTGAGGTAATAATTATATTATAATATTGATTCTATGCATTGAAAGGTTATATAGAACGCTTTAGAATACCTAGTACCTAATTTATAATGCTATTCCATATTTCACTAAAATCATTAAAGAGTTATTTGTTGCTCCTTTTTAGGTCAGTTGATCATTTAATGAAGTTTAAAGCTTAATCATCAGCTACAAATAACTGGAACAACAAAGTTCCTTATGGCACGTTACAGTGCCTGGAGCCCGGAAGTGAACCCGAAAAAAACCACCGTCACAATACTGAGCGTCACAAAACCATCCATCACAATACTGAGCGTCACAAAACCATCCATCACAATACTGAGCGTCACAAAACCATCCATCACAATACCGAGTGTCACAAAACCATCCATCACAATACTGAGCGTCACAAAACCATCCATCACAATACTGAGCGTCACACAACCATCCATCACAATACCGAGCGTCACAAAACCATCCATCACAATACCGAGCGTCACAAAAACAACCATCACAATACCGAGCGTAACAAAACCATCCATCACAATACCGAGCGTCACAAAACCAACCATCACAATACCGAGCGTAACAAAACCATCCATCACAATACCGAGCGTAACAAAACCATCCATCACAATACCGAGCGTAACAAAACCATCCATCACAATACCGAGCGTAACAAAACCATCCATCACAATACCGAGCGTCACAAAACCATCCATCACAAAAACGACCGATGACGATAACTTGAGTAAATGATGACCGATTTAGTTGAAATTTGATGCACACGCTCATTTTACCAATGCCCAGGACGAGTTCGTTGGACAACGTTATCTGTCAAAAGGTTTGCGTGCAACCCTCGCGTAAACATAAGCTTCAAATGTAAAATTGGAGTTTTTGGACAGGAAAAAATTTCATCTACTTAATGAGTCAAACAACTTTTTTGATTAATTTAAAAAAAACAAAAAAAACAAAAAAAAAACACCTCACTGCTATAAAGTGATTAAGAGCGCTAAATGTATTCAAGCAGATCTTTATAAACGTTTAAAGTAGAGAAAACATTGTTTTTACCGATATCTTACGTTCTAAAGTAACAATTTTAATAAAACTTCATACACATCGTCTAAAGTACAATTGAAAAAGGCATGTAAAATTTCAACTTGATACAAGTAGAAGTTTTTGTGTAGTGAAGTGATATATTTTATAATATTTTAAATGGAGTAGGCGGGGACGTAAATGGGTTAGGGACTTACTCTTCTACAACCCTCCTCTTTAACTATCAACTTATCATGATTAACTTTTTTCTCAATATTCAATACATATTTATTGCTAGATGATTTATTGACATATTTATCGCTTCAATGATAAAATAATGCTTTTCTTTTAATTTTGCCTTTACTCTGCTAAGTACAAATAGTTAGTTACTTTAAATTGTCTCTCTTTTCTAACTCCGCCATGTATAAGTAGTTAGCATCGCATACTTAGCAGTGTGATTTTATACTTTATATATTATAATGAAAAGCTTTAGTAACTTCGTTTCTTCTACCAGGTGTCCTGCGACACTACACGTATTTTTTTCATTTGTTTATTTTAGTGGAAAGTAGTAAATACATTTTCCCTTACATATTTTTACCATTTATTTTTTTATTAATATTTAAGACTTAACTTTCGTTGTTAGTCATATAAAAACCTTTTTGTTGAAAGTTGGTTTTAGTTTGAAGCAGTTTCGAGTAGCTGAGAGTATTTCTAAGTTTTACACCTTCAGTTTAATGTTTTGTTTAAAAGCAAACTTTCGTCAACAAGTTCACCAACATCTTTGCTTGCAAGCAAAACTAATCCATTCGATAAATTCACTTTTAACTTTATAGAGATAACATAGGCAGTGCAAACAAAGGGATTTGTCACAACTCTACAGTTACTTTGTTAGATCTAACAAGTTAGGATTAAAACCTAACAACTTACGTGTTAAATTTGTGAATAGCAGATATAGATCCAGTATAAAATTATTTGAAATAATATTTTGGAAAAATGCCTTTTCGAAATTATCAATTTGTATTAAAAGTCCTAAATCCTGGTTTACACGGTACAAGTATTCTTGGTCAGTTACTTTGATCAAATCCACTTGGTCCAAGTGTTTGTGGAACTTTGAAGTAAGGTTTACACGATCAAATCCACTTGGTCCAAGTGTTTGTGGAACTTTGAAGTAAGGTTTACACGATGTAAGTATACTTGGTCCAAGTCACTTTGATCAAATCCACTTGCTCTAAGTATTTGTGGAACTTTGAAGTAAGGTTTACACGATGTAAGTATACTTGGTCCAAGTCACTTTGATCAAATCCACTTGCTCCAAGTGTTTGTGGAACTTTGAAGTAATGTTGTGAGCGTGGCTGTGTGGGTTAAGCCATTGATGGCTGAGCAGACGTTCAGCTAACAATGGATCAGGAGGTCGGGTTTCAATCCCTCGCCGTGATACTCTGATTTATATGGCTCACTAATGATCACATCATACTCGGTTCGGCGGTACAATGTACAGATGTATAATGGTGTGAAGTGGCTGGAACTCTCTACCACGGGGATAGTAAATGGGCCCGAATGAAGGCCTAATTGCTAGCTTCCAACAAGTGGTTCGTCCTACCCGTACCTTACTACTACTACTACTACTACTTGAAGTAAGGTTTACACGATCAAAGTATGCTTGGTCCAAGTAGTGGAATTTTGATACACTATAAAGTAGAGGTTAAGATAGATTGTGTGAAATGTTTTTCCCTCTGGAACTTTCCAGTTAAATTGTACTCATTAAGTTTTAAATCAGTTGTGATATCTCACCTGCTGGTTAACAAAACCCAGCTCAACCTCACATCCGTCATATTTTGACAGCTCGTTCTCATAATTTGTCAGGTGGGCGCCATTTTGTTTTTTATCTAAGTCTATTTAGATGGAACCCATCTAAGTAGACTAAGTAGAACCCAAGTTGACTTTGACACACGGTTTACAAGATCAAAATAGCGTCAAAGTAGAATCAAAACTGACTTGGTCCAAGTATACTTGAATGGTGTAAACCCGGCTTAATCTAAGTAAAATCGGCTAACTCTAGAATTCCATCTTATGTTGCTATTGACTAGAAGACAATTTCTTTTGTTTAATTTTGAAGAATTGTTTGATTTTGAAAATAAACGACACATGCTAAAATAGTCTGCCAATTAGTGTGGCACATAGCTTTCTCGCGTCCTATTTCGCATACTTTAATGACTCTGTGTGTTGTAAAAATTATATATTTAACATTAATGTTAAATATATTTATTTAAATTCCCCCCCCCTCCCCCCGCCGTTTTTTAAATCTGTCAAAATTGTTTTGATGTTTTAATTAATTAAAGTAACAATATAGCAAAATACATATAAAGAGCGCAGGCGATTTAAACTAATCTAGGGCTATCTGCGGACTAGTTTTAGACAAACCACCCAAATTTAAAAAAAAAAAAAAACATAAAAACTTTGGAAGATATAGATGTAAATAAATGTATATGAATGTACGCACGGGGAAGAGAAAGAAATGAGCGCAGAAGATTTAAACTTATATGGGACTAACAAGGAGCTAATTATGACCTACTATTCAAATTTCATTAATACTGGAAGTGTAGCTTTTAAGATATGCTTGTTCACAAAAATTGAGTGACAGAACGACAGGCAGACAGACAGACATGAAACCGAAAATATTCCCTGATGTCTGAAAAAGATTTTTTGTCTTGGTGTTTGAAATCGGATATGTACAAACATTTCGTTCTCAGAACGATCACATAGCTTTAGTTACCTTTGGTAAGCTCGGAAGCAAAACCACTTGTTGATCGTCTGCTTTATAAATATGTGGTGTTTGACAATGATAGTTTTGTCATTTGAGTTTTATTCACTAAAATTTAATTTTCTTATTTTTACTTTCTCATTTACGTATATAAATAGTGAAAGTATTGTGATGGTGCGAAAAATCCCTTGAGTCCAAAATAGTACATTACGCGTCTAGTGTGGAAAGTAGCATTTCGCATGCGAGTGTGGAGTTTCCACCCGAGCGAGAGCGAGGGTAGTAAAACCATACGAGCAAAGCAAAATGCAGTTTTCCCACGAGTTGCGTACCGTACTTTATCTATAATTGTTGGATTTTAATAATAAATACAGAAAAAAAAGTTACTTTAATTAAACGAACAGCAAATAAGTTTTGTTAAATGTAACAATCGGGGTCTTTTCTGTTAACCCCCACCCCCCCGCGCCCTCCGGGCGCTTTTTCGCATATACAGGGTTGCCAAAACAATGAAGTGTAGATATTGCTGTTATCTCATTATAGTTTTAAGAGAAAACCTATCAGTCTAATACCTATTAGTGTAATAGACGCTTCTTTGAGTCGAGAGTTGGGAGTCCAATATTTACAAAGGCGGGGGCGTATTGCTCCTGACTCGTCTTTGTCCATCTGGCATTGTCACATGACATGGCATTGTCACTGTCTGACAACTTAATGCACTGTCTTTCCAATAACAAATATGAGTTTTAAGCCGCAAGTTGTGTGTTCTTTTAACCTTACACTTTCTTGGAAAATGTGTTTATTTATGTATGTATGCCAATAAGAAATGAGGTGATCTACCTAGCACATTGTTTTTTAGCTTTTTGTGCACTAGACAGTTGTGGAAAATCGGAATGAACCATAAATGTTAAAGGGTGCAACCCTGTATATGCGAAAATGCGCCCGAAAGACGTGGGGGGGGGGGGAATAACAGAAAAGACCCAAAAATCATGCTAATCGTCTGATAAGGTGAAGAATTATGAAATGCGTATGCGCAATGAATACAACTAAGAAAAGAATCAATTTCTACGCATCTAAACAGAGATAAAATGTTTATATTTCGTATCAATCGTAGATAAAGGTGTTTATTTAAAACAATTCGTCTAGGCAGAAGCGTGGATTATTTTTAATATACTATGCCAATTTTTTTTTTACTTGAATTGTTTTTGCGTATTTGTACTATTTAAACTGTTGAACATATTTGTGACATAGCGTGTCATGTTGTGTAAGGTATGAAATCAAATGCTTGCATTAATGAGCTGTGAGCTGTCACGGTGACAGATTTAAATCATAAGCTCTCGACATGATTATATGATCCGTCATAGCAAGCTAAAAGGCAATGTGTATTAACTCATTGTCTTTCAAATCAATATAGTAAAGCTAATAATAATCGGTTAAAGAAAACAAAAAATAAAAGTTGAATTCAAGGCCAATGATTATGCAGAGAGCCGGCGTCGCATCGTAATCGTTCGCTAAACAGGTTTATAACCCCTTAAACCTTCCTCTACGTAAAAGGCATTCCGCTGTCTCGGACAATTAGGAGAAGATCTTATAACCCTGATGAATTCATTACAGAATTTCTAATTCGTATCCTTAATCATAAATAACTAGGCATCGCGTGGCTCTTATCATTGAAGCGAGCGCATAGTAATAAATATGTATTGAATATTGAATAATTTCAAGATAAAAAGAACTTTTTATATACTACGTTTTTAAATTTTCTGTATAATCGTATGTAATGTTGATAATATAATTGTTATTGTTATATAATATATAATGTTAGTGAAAAAAAAAAAAAATAGTTCCGAATTTATTTACTTCACATAAATGACAACCATCTAGAGAGCTGATCTTAAACCTATCCTAAAAGGACAAATCTTTGTACAACGGATCTCCCCAACACCAAATCTAAACCGTGCCATCGATATATTTGAAATAATATAATCGATAAATAATATAATCGATATATTTCCTGTTTTGCTGTCATTCAATGTTTATCTCTTATTTATAAAAATCACAAATTTGAAACCCGTCAAAATGAAGATTGCGTAAATATGCATGGTTAAACAAATAAAATAACTTGCGGATTTTTTTCCAAACTAACTTTCTATACAGCAAAATTTGCTGTATACCAATTAAATTCTGCTGAAAGATGGCTAAAAGTATTAAAATAATGCATTGTCATCGTGTTCTGAGCTGTGCTAAAAGTTTCAAATGTCTAGCTATTCGGGAAGTTAGTTAGAAATCGATTGCCAGATTTGTACCGGACAAACAAACAAACAGACAAACAAACAAGAAAGCAAGCTAATAAAAACGTAGTAAAAAATAGATAATCATGAATCATGATGAGTTGATAGTTAAAGGGTATGATTGTAGTACAGAGGCTAGTAGTAAGGGAACCACCCTGCATTCTTACTATTTCACTAACCACACATCTCCTTTTCAATTATTATGAAATGTACGACGTCACAACTCAAAAACTTTTGCTTGAATCAAATTGAAATTTTACATGCCTGTTTCAATTTTACTTTATACGATGTACATGAAGTTTTATTAAAATCGTTACGTTAGAACGTAAGATATTGGTAAAAATGTTGTTTTCTCTTTTTTAAACATTTAGGTCCGCTTCAATCATTTAAGCAATCTTTATTAATTCATAGCGGTGTCACTGTTGGTTTTACTAAAAAATGTTTGTCTCATCCAATAGGTGATGATTGAATCTTTTCCCTTACTAAAATTCCAATTTTACATTTGAACCTCTCGTTTAAGCAAGCGTTGCGCGCGAACACTTGGACGGATCACGCTGTCCAACGAACTTAGCCTGAGTATTAGTAAGAGGATCATGTATACCGTATTTCAACTAAATCGGTCAACTTTTACTCAATTTATCAAGATGCATATTTTGTCGAATTTAAGAAGCTCGCTTACGCTCGCTTTAATTACCCAAGTTAAACAAGACCGTGAATTCATAGTGAATTCTATGTTTTGAAGTTAAGCTAGTTTTGTTTTAAGCACCATCCAGAAATTAATGTTATAAATTAACAGAAGTCTTCCAATGTTAAACTCTATCATCATGTAGGGTTACTAAAAAACTTAAAACACTTTTCTGTGTATTTTTTTACTTTGTTAGTTAGTGGGGGTATGTCCAATTATAAATGTTACAAAATTTATTAAACCAAAAAGTAATAAATGCTGTGAAATTTAAAAAATATTTATTTTATACTCCTTAAAAGGAACTATTGCGTATTAGGTTTACGACCAATTAAAAAATTGAATTAAGAAAAAATAAAAAATATACTAATAACCAAATTGTCGGGCAAAGTTATTAGGAAAAATAATTATAATTTTATTATTAAAAAGTTAAGAACCTGGTTAGAGGGAATTACACTGTAAATATTTTTTATTAGGTTTATAATTTTAAGCCATAATAAAGAGAATTTTAAATTAATAACTTTGTAATCTTATAAATTTTGCGGGGATTAAGTCATTTGAAGAGGTAATAAAATTATTTAATATTTTATAAACAGCTTATTTACCTTTGTAGTCCAGACAAATGGTAGTTTGGTGGGGGAAAAAAATTCAGTAGTTATTTTATTTATCTACTCCCGGCAGCAAGATTTAGAATTACTTAACTGTTTTTAGGCTGGAAAGTACTTCTTCGATGATTTGTCTTTGAAATATTAAAACAGCCAGGAAAGTAAAGCATGCGATAGGACGAGATGTAACTATGTACTACTTCGCAGACTTTTTTTTACAATCCCTACTTTTTTTCATCCGATATTGCTTCCGAGCTTACCGAAGGTAACGAAAGACATGATCGTTCTGAAGAACGAAAAATTTTTATGTCTCCGATTTCAAAAATTCCAAGACAGAAATCTTTTTCAGACATCAGGGAACATTTTTGGTTAATGAAATTTGGATTGTAGGTCACGAGTAGCCCATTGTTGGTCCCATATAAGTTTCAACTTTCTACGCTCATTTGTTTCTCTTCCACATGCGCACAAACATACATTAATTTACACCTATTGCTTCAAAAGTACTTATCTGATTTGTATGAAACTTTTATAGTTTATCGAAAGTAGTCTGCTAATAGCCTCAGATTACTTTGAACCGTCTGCGCTCTTTAACTTTTTCTTAATTGATACTTTAATTCAAGTAAAAAATCAAAACAATTTTGACAGATTAAAAAAACAGGGGAAACAAACAAATTAGACAATAATGGCTTGTAAAAGCAAAAAATCAAACAGTACCTACGTGATAGCATGTGAGCAAGCTATGTGCCACATTAATTGACAGTCTATTTTATTAATTTGTCATTTTAAAAGTACTTATCTCTTATGTCTTACTTTATTTCTTATTGAATAAAAAGGTAAAATGTTGAATAAAAGGGGGGGGGGGGGGGGGCAATCACGTTCTATTAAATATTGTTATTTCTGTTTGCCTCGTGCATTATTTTAAGAATTTGCAGTATGCGGCATTTCATGTCATTCTTATTAGCTGAAAAATGTACGGTCCCCCCCCCCCCCCCCAAAAAAAAAAATTTGAAATGTTCCATTATAATTTCATTAAACCGCGGCTAGAGGGATTATATAAATGGGGAAGCTTAATACGAGTCACATTTTCCTTCCTCAGTATGGATAATGGAAGCTGGAAAATTCCTTATGATAAATTGACAGCAATTTCATTGATCCGAAAATATTAAAGAAACAAAACTTCACGCATTTTGGTTGTGGCAATTCTGCTGAATATGTTATCAGTTACCATGACAACTTGTATAATTAATTTGTCCCTATTTTTGCATTATCCTTACCCAACAGGACTGGTCAACTATTAAATATTTCTATCACATTAAATATGTCTAAGTATAATAATTTTATTTTAAATCAAATTATAATTATTATTAACTACGGGAAACAGACAGAGAAAAATACACTCCAGCGCTGGGATTTGAACCACAGGTCTCTATATAAATTAATGTTGACTTCTCAGATTTGTGGAAAATTAAAAGCTTAAATTCGGGACAAGGTATCATTAACGTCAGAGGAAATCATTCTCCTGCGTAGCTTAGTTGGTAGAGCGCTATACCGGAAATATAGATACCTGTGGTTCAAATCCCAGCGCTGGAGTGTATTTTTCTCTGTCTGTTTCCTGTAGTTAATAATAATTATAATTTGATTTAAATTAAAACTTAATCTTTCCGTAGTATGAATACTACCAAAATCGTAAAATATGAATTTCTAATTGATTGTACTAGGTACAGGTACTAATTGGGTACTTTATAATTATAAGCGTTATTTCTCGGTCTAGTTCTATGTCATTAATGTTGACTTCTCAGATTTGTGGAAAATTGAAAGCTTAAATTCGGGACAAGGTATCATTAACGTCAGAGGAAATCATTCTCCTGCGTAGCTTAGTTGGTAGAGCGCTATACCGGAAATATAGAGACCTGTGGTTCAAATCCCAGCGCTGGAGTGTATTTTTCTCTGTCTGTTTCCCGTAGTTAATAATAATTATAATTTGATTTAAATTAAAACTTAATCTTTCCGTAGTATGAATACTACCAAAATCGTAAAATATAATAATTTTATTCAAGTAAAGAAATAATACTCAAATTTTTATAATAATGTGTTGTAGAACCCATCATTAAAGTACACTCTAGAACGCGAGAAAGCTATGTGCCACACTAAATTGCAGACGATCTTAACGCCACAGCACAGCAGACTAACTCTGCTAGTCCAGCTTCTTAAATTAATCTGCTCCAATCAGTGTTTGTCATCAGCAAACTTTATTCTATTTATTTTTTTATTTTTTTTCATTTATATTGTTTAGTATATCGATAGTTTTATAGTTAACCTGTACCACTCTTTACTTGAGTAATAAGTAATCCTTTTCCCCCCTAATTCCTTGCAGAAAATATTAAAAAGGTTCATGGAATCTGTCAAAACCTGAACAACCCTAATTTAAGTATAGAAATACGCTTTAAACCCCATCACTGACTAACTGAGATACGTACTAAATTGTAACAAAACTTTCAAAATTAAAGATTAGCTAAAAAAAAAGAAGCATAACAAAATATAAATAAAAAAAAAAAAATATCAAGGTACACTCATGTAAAAGAAAGGGATTAATAGACAAGCATTGAATACTAATAGCCCTAAAGGAATTTTTCTAAAATAAATGAGCGTACAGCCATTGTAGATTTTAATTCCTCGAGAGCATTACCATGTATTATTCATATCAGTGAAATGGTAAGCTCTTGTTTCTACGTGATGTGATATTCTTTAATTAAATTGAGAAATTTATTTTATCTTTTATTTAATTTACTTTGTGATATTTGAGACATTTATTTATTTAATTTTTTGATTCAGTTATTTGCAGAAATAAATTAAACAAGTAAACTCCCTTTAATAAGTAACTTTTCTTCCCTTAAGCCTTGTTCTGTCAGTAATGCATTTAAACTTAATATCTGTTTTTTTTTATTCTTTTATTTTTAAGCTTAATGTGAAAGTTTCTATTATTTTATTATTCTATATTCAATTATTAATTTTAACAATATTTCCTTAAGCCTCCTCGACCAATGCTTAAGTCTAATTTATATATATATATATATATATATATATATATATATATATATATATATATATATATATATATAATATAAATACTAGGCATAGTGTGGCCTGTTTTTAGTTTAGAGTTTAATCTCTTTGCCAATCGTTTTATTTATGTTTCTTCATATATTTGCTTCCGAGCTTACTGAAGGTAACGGAAGCTATGTGATCGTTCTAAAGAACGAAAAATATTTAGGTTTCCGATTTCAAAAATTCCATGATAGAAATCCGTTTCAGACATCAGGGAACATTTTTGGTTCCGTGTCTGTTTGTCGGTCTGTAGTTCGATTTTTTTCGAATCAATATATCTTAAAAACAACATATCCGATTTTAATGAAATTTAGATGATGGGTCATAATTAGCTCATTGTTAGTCCCATATAAGTTTCAACCTTCTGCGGTTATTTGTTTCTCTTCCACATGCACACGAATATACATTTATTTACACATATATCTTTAAAAGTACTTATTTGATTTGTTCGAAACCTTTATAGCTTATAGCCCTAGATTAATTTAAAACGTCTGCGCTCTTTAACTTGCTAAATTAATACTTTAATTTATGTAAAAATTCCAATCAATTTTGACAGATTCTAATAACGGGGGAAACAATTAAACAAATTAGACAATAATGGCTTGTAGAAGTATAAAATCAATAAAGGACGTGTTAGGATGCGAGGAAGCTATGTGCCACACCAATTGGTAGTCTATTTTTTAAATGCGGGCATGAAATGTTTAATTGTTTTAGTTTTATCAAACTGCAACAATAAAAATATGAAAAAAAAATCTGTATTCATTTTCGTTTCCTTTTTTCTATATAATATATCCATCTGTTATATTCAGAGCTCTCAACCTTTTTCTTTTGTCTTTGAAAAGTATTTTTTTGAATATGACACTTTTGAGAAAAAAATGGAATAAACTAGTCAGACGTTAAAATGATTTATAATGTATAATTTAGAAAAGGGTTTTCTCTAGGAAAATTTGCCTCTGTTCTGTGATTAGTAATCAGACGTATATATATATATATATATATATATATATATATATATATATATATATATATATATATATATATATTTATATATATAGTTATATATATATATGTATATATATATATATATTTATACACATAAATCCTCGACCGTAAATATAAACAAAAACAAAACAGTCTCAGGTTTATTATATATATATTCTAGTGAGAAATTTCTCTTTATATGTACTGACGTTCAGTAATTAAATCGAGGAAATGGAATAAAAAACTTTTAATTAAAACCTGTTGGAAGAAATAAAAGAACACGCAATGAGGTTTTTCTCCTCATTATGGATCTTATTGTAGATAGACTTACCCACCTTTTGGGATTTATTCGCTCGTAAATTAATTATACTCTTTCTCACGAAGCAATTTAAAATTTTCATCATAAAATTTAAAGACAGAGTTTCATTTCCTTCTTATACCTCTTTTTTAATACCGAACTGATGATCATTTTCATTATGACAGCCGGCGCTGCTGTTCAGTTATTAGTGGAGAGTATCCCTGCGCACCATTTAGTCGCTGAATGATTGTATTGATTCAATTTTAATCCTCTATAAATCTGCGGAGTTTAGTAAAAAAAATTACGCAAGCTTTAGACAGAGTAAATGGACGGCTTTTCCGCAGATCGGCGGACAAGAACTTGATTCGTTTTGTTCCTCTATTTTTATGTTTTCCACGTAAAGATTTACGATATGGTGCCATCATTTCTTCTGTTTCAATTGGCTTTGTTTGCTGAATTGATGATTTTTCATTAAAATAAACTTATAACTTAAATATTGTGAACTTAAAATATTGTGTGTATCAATGAGTTTGTATAATACTCACTTTCCCCAAGTTTTATTTCTAAACTTGCTTATACTTATACAATTACTTGTCTTATGGGAAAACTTTGTTGTAATTCAAACCATTCAGTTATCTTATCCTATTGGTTTAAATGCTCAGATTTGTGCCTTATTACTCAGTTAATTTTGCTTCCGAGCTTACCAAAGGTAACTGAAGCTATGTGATCGTTCTGAAGAACTAAAAATTTTTAGGTCTCCGATTTCAAAAATTCCAAGACAGAAATCCAGGGATCATTTTTGGTTCCGTGTCTGTCTGTCGGTCTATCGTTCAATTTTTGCGAACCAACGTATCTTAAAAACTACACGTCCAATTCTAATGAAATTTGGGTGGTAGGTCATAAGTAGCCCATTGTTGGTCCCATATAAGTTTCAACTTTCTACGCTCCTTTGTTTCTCTTTAACATGCACACAAACATACATCTATTTACACCTATAGCTTCAAAAGTACTTATCTGATTTGTATGAAACTTTTATAGTTTATCGAAAGTAACACGCAGATAGCCCCAGATTACTTTGAACCGTCTGCGCTCTTTAACTTTTGCTTAATTGATACTTTAATTCAAGTATAAAATCAAAACAATTTTGACAGATTAAAAAAAAACGGAGGAAACAATTAAACAAATTAAACAATAATGGCTTGTAAATGTATAAAATATCAAATTAATAATGTACGTGATAAGATGAAAGGAAGCTATGTGCCATACCAATTGGCAGTCTATTTTTTAAAGTCAGTTATAAGTTATAACATACTGTTTAAACTGTCAGTTATCTTTTGATCTACTTCAATACTCCACTTAACTAGTTCGAATTCATAAGACTACATATTTTAAGTATTTGTAGGTAGCTAAAATATGTTAATTGAAGTACGACTTAATTAACGGTTTGAATTGTTATACTTCACCATGTTCTGTCTAATGTTAACATTTATTTGAGTAATTAGGTTTTCCTGTAAATACCGCGTCTTGGCGGTTGGGATGCAAGGTTCACTTTCATCATTTGGCTTGTTAAGCGTAGTGTTGTAGACTCGAACCAACAAACTGCTTTGAGTTCACTATGTTGGATGTCTCACGTTACATTTCTTATCTTTGAATACGCGGTCTTTAACGTCAAACCTGAGATTGGTAAGACGAATTCATCAACACTTTCCAGATTAATTACCTGATTAATTAGTCTTTCTTATCATTCGCTTTTTCTCTATTCTTAAACGATCTAAAGTTAATTTTTTTTTTCGCCCACTCTTTTATTCTAATTAATAATAGGCCATGGTGCAACAGCCTACGGGAGGCTCGAACCTATTAGCCGGCTCTTTCACATTGAGATGCAGGCGACGATGGGCAAGCCATCGTAGTTTCTTTCAACCCCGCAGATATCGAAACTGCAAGACTGAGAGAATGGTAGGGCAGTACTACACCACCACCACACGTACCCTATCCGACGCTAGTGCATGTGGCGTCTCAATTCGCGCGGACTCTTTTTTTATTTCTGCTTTAGGAAAATATTTATGCTCAATGTGCGCCCGGGCTATTTACTATTAATATCTTGATTAGGTATCACGATGGTCATTCCATTAGCTACCCATTTGCCTCAAGATAGGAACATCGATCCCAAAAGCTGGAGTTGGAATCGAACTTAATAAGAAAAATACGTGTGGAGTCGCGGGACACCCGGCACCCGGTTGGAACTAACTTTCTTACATTTTTCATTAAATATAAAATCACACTGCTAAGTACGTATACATTGCTAACTACTTATACATGGCGGAGTTAGAACAAAAATAAAAAAAAACTGACTGTTTGTTCCTAGCGGAGGTGAGGCAAAATTAAAAGAAAAGCATTATTTGTATCATTAAAGCAGGCGCCTTACAGTAAAATATGTATTGAATATTGAGAAAAAAGTTAATCACGATGAGTTTATAGTTAAAGAGTATGTTTGTAGTTGGTAAATAGGACTGTTTTCTACCTACCCGGCCTACTAATTTAAAATATTATAAAATATATCTCTTCCCTACTCAAAAACGTCTGCTTGTATCAGGTTAAAATGTTACGTGCCTGTTTCAATTGTACTTTAGACGATGTGTAAGAAGTTTTATTAAAATCGTTACGTTAGAACGTAAAATATCGGTAAAAACGTTGTTTCTTTATTTTAAACGTTTAAGTCCGCTTTAATAAATTTAGCGATCTTTATCACTTAATAGCAGTTTAAGTGTTCATTTTACTAAAAAAAAAAAAATGTATAAAGGTGTTTGTCTCATTAAATGGAAGAAGTTAGAATATTTTCCCGTCCTAAAATTCCAATTTTCAATTTGAAGCTTACGTTTACACGAGCGTTGCACGTGAACGCTTGGGTGGATAACGTTGTCCAACGAACTCATCCTGAGCATTGGTAAAATGAACATGTGTACCAAATTTGAACTAACTCATTCATCTTTTACTCAAGTTATCGTCATCGGTAGATTTCGTGACGCTTAGTTTTGTGACGGTCCTCCTTCTACTTATATGGACAGGTTTTCTTCGCTCATTCTAAACTATTTATGTTTCTGCCATGATTCTTCTGAATTTGTTCTATCTTATCTATGACAACCGCAATGTCTTGTCTTGAACTGCTAAATTTTCCCTTCTTCTCTTGATCCTTGTTTTTTCAGTCCTCCGTTCTTATACACTTCTGTCAAAACTTTTTAAACAACTCTAATTCATTGTCTTTTCTAAATAGCTGAGGATTATTTAACGAAAGCCTCTTTACAAATCGACATTCATTCTCTACGATGCTATGTTATAGAAAAGAACTTACTTGATCGATGTGAATTTTGACGAGAGGCAATGAATGTTTAGAATTTTTTGGCGTCGTATCAATTGGTCCATAAAGATAAAAAAATGGAAAAACACTGTTTCCAGTCCTTCAAATGACGACCTCTTAGATAGATTGAATAGGATTTTTTTTTTACAAGTATCATATCCGTTCCTTTATAACTCATACCATTATTAACAAAGTACCTCTTTTCAGAATTATCCATATTTTCCTCTTCAGATTTATAATTAGTTTTACCAAATGCTCTTTCACTCTTATGGCAATGTGTTTTTTTTTTTTAATTTCCATGCTTGTTTTTAACTTTCTAATTAAAATTTCAGAAAAAGTAAATTAAGGGGGGTTTTTGGAATTGGAAAAGTTTTAAACTAATTTGGTTCTTACTCTCAATGTAAAATACACGATTATATTTTACGACGCAGTCATTTTCATTTCTCTTTTATTTACTATATAGATTATAGGTATACAATTAGCAATAAACCTATGTAGTATATATAATATTAATTACATACAAGTATATGATAATAATTACAAATCAAAAATTAATATAGTCTTTCGCAATTTAATATGAAAATTTGACATAATGAAATTAATGTTTAAATTATTTTATAAAACTTATTTTATACTCCTATGACTTTTAGTTTTTTAATCGAGTTTTAATTTAATCATAAGAGTTTAACCCAATATTAATTTATTACTACGTTTTTATTAGCTTGTTTGTTTGTCCGGTACAAATCTGGCAATCGATTTCTAACTAACTTCCCGAATAGCTAGACATTTGAAACTTTTAGCATAGCTCAGAACACGATGACAATGCATTATTTTAATACTTTTAGCCATCTTTTAGAAGAATTTAATTGGTTTTCAGCAAATTTTGCTATACGGAAAGTTAGTTCGGAAAAAATCCGTAAGTTATTTTATTTGTTTTGCCATGTCCCATATTTCCGCAATCTTCATTTTGACGGGTTTCAAATTTGTGATAGATAATCATTGAATGACATCATAAAAGGAAATATCGATTAAATTACTTATCGATTATATTATTTATATTATTTCAAATATATCGATGGCACGCTTTAGATTTGGTGTTGGGGAGATCCGTTGTACAAAGATTTGTGCTTTTATAGGTTTAAGATCAGCTCTCTAGATGGTTGTCTTATGTGAAGTAAATAAATTCGGAACTATTTTTTTTTCACTAACATTATATATTATATAACAATAATAATTATATTATCAACATTACACACGATTCAACAGAAAATTTAAAAATGAAGTATATAAAAAGTTCTTTTTATCTTGAAATGTAATGTGTTAAATTAATTAATTAATAATTTTTATAATGTACAATGTACATTTTATATTTAAAAAAAACAACGACGAACAATTTCCTTGTTTGTTAAATTAAAAAACTTTAAAGATCCAGTAAGGATTTTAAATTTGATTCTTGTTCTACTGTCTTCAAGCGGTATGTCGTTAATTCTAACTGCTTACAAAACAATAGACAATGGTGCCCTTTCCTACAGCAATTAAAATGTCAAATAATATTATATATTCAAGAGTCATACGAGCTTACAAACTTCCGTTGTAGGACCTAAATACAATCTTTGAACTTAGCCTGTAATGGAAAAGAATTTATACGATGTATAAAATTAATTTATCACATCTAGTACTTATTGTATGTTACTGGACTCGACTTAAATACATAAGTTTAATTGAGGAAAAGACGCATTGCAGATTTGATCCAAGTCGGGATACTTACGAGTTATTTATTTCTCTTGATATTCACGACCCATCCTTTACTTCTTTATATACAGTCCACTCATGTTACTTTTATATACAGTCCACTCATGTTGGTTCGTTATCGTGGTAAGAGTTGTACCGCATTGTTAGACCGGTTTCTAAAGTTAATCAAGCCATTTGAGCTTCCCTGTTCGATGGATAGGTGGGCGTGGTTCTTTTTTTTTCAATCAACCATTGAGACTTGATAAAGGATATCAGTATTGATTTTGCAAGATTAGATTTTAAATCTAGGGACCGAGCTGAGTGAAATGAACTCTATAAAAGATGGATCTCAATTTTCCCTTCTCTCGGTTATTGTTCAGTATTGGAAAACTATGTAACTGTCGATTGAGTTTCGCTTTTCAGAAATGTTAAGTATTTCTTCGGCTCGATCGAAACAATCCTAAATTATTATAAAATGTTTCATCTCAGTTGGAGACTATTTTCATTCCTTCTTTTTACCTTTTATTTTACTCTCCTATCAGTAGTAAGTATGAAAGAGGAAATAGTGGTAAAGTATTGTAAAGGCGCGAAAATTTGATTGTAAGATGCTGATAACTTTACACGTTTTGAGCTCCCCTGAGTCCAAAAATATATTTTTTAAAAATGGTCTGTCTGTCGTCTGTACAGACGCGTGGAGCCTATATAAACTAATGAACCGATTTCGATGAAATTTCGGTATACAAGTTCAGAAAAATCATACCCATAAGCGAAATCGAGAAATGAATTCTAGGTTTAAATTTTAAGCCTCCACCATCCTAAAATGTCTCTGAGAAAGTGGAAATAATTTACTTTACAAAAGTGGTTTCCTACGATTTTGATTAAAACGAACTAAAATTTAGTCCATTTAAATACAAATCCAGGAAAATAGGTTTACACAATAAAGTGGTCAAATTAGATTCCTCACCAGAAATGAGTTTTTTTATGGTAAATTTTAATAAAATTCTAAACTTAAAAATGTACAACTAAAAAAAAAAAAAATCGGTCTGAGACAATTTAGCCAAACTTTCTCATATACGCGTTCATAATTACCTTGCCCAATGTTTTCCATTTATTAGTTTTCGTAGGTACATTTAATCAAAAATTTCTCATAAAAGTAACTTCTTCTCGGTGGGGAATCGAACCCGGACTCCCTCCGTCCGCGTTTAAAGCTATTTTCTTAGGAACTAGTTGTTTCCCGGGAAAACGGCTTATATCGTTAGATTCGTATTTAAATGGACTATATTTTAGTTTTTTTTTTTTTTTAAATCAAAATCGTCGGAATCGTTTTTTCTGAGTTTTTGGGTGGTAGCGCCCCCAAATTTGGGGTCAAAATTCATTTCTCGATTTCGCCTCCTTCACTCCGCCGAATTTTCGCGCCTGCACAATACTTTCTCTTTATATGAGAAAGTAAAAATAAACAGGTCAAGTGTGTGCTAGTCAGCACACAGCGAAGGTCCGTAGGCCGCACACTATATAGTGTTTAACTGTAAAGTGTATAAACAGTGTTTTTTTAAAATGCTAAAAAGCTTACTTTGAACTATTCTATGGGTCTGATATTCTCAAAACACACTCTGATGAAGTATTTTTTTGCCACTGAACCGGACTACAACCATATAAATACATCGAAAAGACCATAATTATAAAAAAAACGTATTTTGTCAATAAAAAATAAAATAATATTTTTTTAGAAATTTCCAAAAAGTGGTATCTTTACTTTTGGTCGAAAATTGTTCAAGAATTTTTTTCAGATTTTTTGCACTTCACATAAGCAAGATAGAGGGGGGGGGGGCACGTTTCACACCCACTTCAAACTTGCCTACGCTCGCCTATCAAAGTTATATCCAAATAATTATATATTTTTGTAATCAGCTCGACGCGACGTAACCCTAATGCTTAAAAAAAAATATTTTTTTTAAGTCGCTATATTTTTAAAATATGTGGGTAGGTACAAGACACATACATGCCAAATTTCAAAGTGATCGGACGAAAGGTGTAGCCGTGAGAGCACGTGACAGGACGGACGGACAGACACACGCAGGAAAATATAAGGGTCCTTGGTTTTGCCTACGGACCCTAATAGATAACACTAGACCAAATAATTTTGTATACTCGTATATGAAAAAGTTTAGTACTGCTTTTTTAATGCCCTATGAATTACGATTTTTCCCTGATGATGATGATTTTTTAATTGGACAACTGGTTCTGTAATTATCACTAACTGAGTCATTTTTAGTCACAACTTTAATTATAAAGAAAGCTTTAGAATTGTGCAAATGATAACTTGAGCTTTAGATGAAGTAAATAAAACTTATTTCCTCAGATTATAGCGTGGTTCGTTTGGATCTACCACTTTTCTTTGGATCGAACAAAATAATTATTATAGGAAAAACAAACTTACGTTCAGAGTGAAAACAATTATTTTATTATTAGCAAAAAAAAATTATTTTGTACCTATTACAAGTGTAATTGGATTTAAATTTGTTTAAACTTCATTTTTTAATTGCTCTTGATTATTCAAGTATGAAAACCCCACGATTTGTAGGAAATCCAATTTAAAATTATGAATCGGTATTTTTATCTATTGAGTAATTTATCTTTTATTTAAATTTATTTATTTATCTTTCGAGTTTAATTTAAAACGAATAGTCTATTTTTGTTGTTGTTTTTTGTTTTTTGTAATAATAGTTTTCTTGAATAATCATTTGTATTTTCTGCTTCGTTTTTTTTGGGTGTAAACCAAAATAAATTTCGTTTATTCCACGTATCAAGTGCTTATATAAAATATAGTGCGTATAACATGTTCACTATATTTCAATTACAATACTTACTTTAATAAAACTTATCTTTTCGCGTTTATTTCAACCTCAGATATTAATCTACGATTGAGAATCACATCCATGCTTGAAAGATATCATGTAAGTTTTAATTTTGATAAAACTTTTATCTTTTTTTTTTTCGTCGAAAAAATCCGTTGTTTTTTTTTTTTATTTTTCCAAATTTTAATTTATTTATCCTTTTCTTTATTCCGATTTTTTTGGGCCTTTCAGTGTTTTTTTGGGGTTCAATTACTGAACCGCTTTTCATCGTTATACTCTTGTTCTCTGTTGCTCTCTAAATCGAGTTTACCTCAGGGATTTTATTTCAGGTATTCTATATTTTTCCCGCGGTATATCAGATTCTTTTACCCGCGTATAGAAGCTATTAAATGGATAATTGTTTAATATCTCTTAACAAAGTCAGAGAAAAATTAGAGAAAAAAAATTGTATTCAATTATTACTCCATCCATTTTTTTTATGCTTTTATTAACTTCAGCCTTTTATTTTTTAAATTAATTGTTAATTCCGCAACTTATCCGAAGTAAAAAGCAAATCCCAAAATACGCGAACTCAGTATTATTTTACACAATTGTATAAATGTAGTATAATATAGTAACTACATGTATGAACCCATACTCAATTGAGTGTGCAGAAATGCACCATGTATAAATATACTGTAACAGCTAATATTAATACAATACTGACCGATTTTAACACCTTTTGTACCTTAAAAATGACTGATGAGTGTTTCTACAGTGGACAATGATAATCAATTAAAGTGACCTTTTAGTGGAAAGTGATATCTAATTATAGTGATATTTTAGTGGCAATGATGACTAATTAAAATGATCTTTTAGTGGAAAGTGATATCTAATTATAGTGATATTTTAGTGGCAATGATGACTAATTAAAGTGATATTTTAATGATAGGAAGATCAGATGGATGTTTAAGGCGTGGGAAGGTTTTTTTCTTAAATAAGAACCATTACTATATGTTAAATGTTAATCATTTAACATATAGTAATGGTTCTTATTTAAGAAAAAAACCTTCCCACGCCTTAAACATCCATCTGATCTTCCTATCATTAAAATTAATAAGGTGTACCATTTAAATTAGTTTTAATTTAACTCATCAATACAGTGATATTTTAGTGGAAAGTGATATCTAATTGAAGCGAGCGTAAGCGAGCTTCTTACATTCAACAAACTATGCATCCTGTTTGTCTGTCTGTCAGTAACGTTTACTTGTCCGACGATAACTTGAGTAAAAGTTGACCGATTTAGTTGAAATTTGGTATACATGATCCTCTTACTAATACTTAGGCTAAGTTCGTTGGACAGGGTGATCCGTCCAAGAGTTCGCGCGCAATCCTCGCGTAAACGAGAGGTTCAAAAATTAAATTGGAATTTCAGGACGGGAAAAGATTCTATCATCATCTATTCGATGAGACGAACATTTTTTTTACAAATAACATTTTTTAGTAAAACCAACAGCGACACCGCTATGAATTAATAAAGATCGCTAAAACTATTAAAGCGGACCTAAACATTTATGATAGAGAAAACAACCTTTTTACCGATATCTTACGTTCTAACGTAACGATTTTAATAAAACTTCATTACACCATCTAATGCACAATTGAAACAGGCATGCAAAATTTCAACTTGATACAAGCAGAAGTCTTTGCGTAGTGAAGAGATACATTTATAATAATTGTTTAAAAGCTATTGCCGGTGGTTAAGATTGTTATAGTCGTATAGTGTATAGGTTTGTTTAGGATGCAAAGCTTTGTACCGAGTGTTGTACCCCCACTCTTCTCCACACTACATTCTTCCACTTATCTTCAACTATGACATTCATCGTGATTAATAAATTTCAATATTTAGTATTTCATTGCAATAAGCTCGCTTCAATGATAGAGCCACGCGATGCCTAGTTGTAGCGATATTTTAGTGGCAATGATGACTAATTAAAGTGATATTTTAGTGAAAAATTAAAGTGAACTAATTGTGACGAACTCTAGTTTGTTAAGGATCAGTTTATTTCGGTGTTTATCAGCTCATAATTCTATTTCAAATTGTCAAAATAAAATTATTTGACATCTTCCTTTCAAAAATTGTCTGCAAATTAGTGTAGCACATATCTTCCTCGCGTAATTTAATGATTTTATGCTTTTAAAACCCATTATTGTCTAATTTATTCTTGTTTTTCCTTTTCTTTAAAATCGTTTCAGATTATTTATGAAATTATTATATGAATAAAAGTTTATTTATGACAATTATTATATCAAATTTAGCAACATTTAATTAATGATTGTAGATGGTTTTATTTATTATGGCACCATCTGTGGGTTATTATATTCGACAAACAATTCTAAAAAAAATCGCGTCAAGTACTTGCTAGCAAAGTACTACAAGCTATACTTCAGCAAGCTACTAAAAGGGTTTTTTTGGTCATAAAAATTCATAAATTGAACCTTATTTTTTTTTTTTTCTAAAATATGTACAGATGTATATTTATGTATTTTTGCCTTTCTTTAGGACCTGTCCTAATGGGGTAGCGTAGGGGGGACTTTTTTTGCAATTTGTTTTAATTATTTTGCGGGTAAAATGGCCGCCATTTTGGAAACGCGATATATATTTGTGATCCAAATTTCAATACCTTTGATATGACACCCCACTCATAAATTACAAAAAAGTAAAATAGTGCGATCAGTTGGCAAAATCGAAATTTTGAGTGTTTAAGTTCGCAATATCGAAATTTTGAGTGTTTAAGTTCGCAATAACGAAATTTTGAGTGTTTAAGATCGCAATATCGAAATTTTGAGTGTTTAAGTTCGCAATAACGAAATTTTGAGTGTTTAAGTTCGCAATATCGAAATTTTGAGTGTTTAAGTTCGCAATATCGAAATTTTGAGTGTTTAAGTTCGCAATATCGAAATGTTGTGTGTTTAAGTTCGCAATATCGAAATGTTAAGTGTTTAAGTTCGCAATATCAAAATTTTGAGTGTTTAAGTTCGCAATATCGAAATTTTGAGTGTTTAAGTTCGCAATATCGAAATTTTGAGTGTTTAAGTTCGCAATATCGAAATTTTGAGTGTTTAAGTTCGCAATATCGAAATTTTGAGTGTTTAAGTTCGCAATATCGAAATGTTAAGTGTTTAAGTTCGCAATATCGAAATTTTGAGTGTTTAAGTTCGCAATATTTTTCCGGTTTTTGGGAAAAAAACGTTTAAATTTTGTACCAGATTTCTAGCTGCAGTAGGTCGGGAGATATACTCCAAGATGCAACGGACGAACTACCAAAAGCATAAGGGTTTCTAGGACGACCTCGAAGCCCTAAAAACCGATTTTTACTTTTAAAGATATAACTGTTAATAAAACTTAACGTGCATGAGAAAGAGAAACCAATTAGACAGCGCAAATTGTGTGTTTAAAACTTATATGGGATCACAATTGTGCTAATTGTGACCTATACTATCTAAATTTCATTAAAACAGGACGAGTAGTTTTCAAGATTATAGTTACTGCGCGAAAATTGAACTACAGATAGACATAGACACGGGACCAATAGTACATTACGCTTCGAGTGTGGAAAGTAGCATTTTGCATGCGAGTGTGGAGTTTGCACCCAAGCGACAGCGAGGGTAGTAAAACAACACGAGCAAAAACGATGCAAAATGCCGTTTTCCTACGAGTTGCGTACCGTACTTTATCTACGATTGTTAGATTTAAATAATAAATACAGAAAAAAATAAACTTGCTGTATGTAAGTTCGTATCCCTCACTTGATATAGATGGCATAAATTCTTGAGTTGTATTTTTTACCGAATTAATTATTTCTGGAGGAGTATTATTCTCTACATTTTCGTCAAAGTCACTTGATTCACTCATTGTTTTTCACTAAAAACTCGATATAAACAGTTACTAGAACAGCAAATTAGTGTTGTTAAATGTAAACAAACTCTCTAATCGTACGTAAAGCTGAATAATTCCTCTTCTTTTCCGCCCTAGGGTGGTAAAGAAGAGGAATTCTTCAGAACTATGGTACGCGCATGCTCAATGAATACAAGTACGTAAAGAATCACTTTCTACGCATCTAAACAGAGGTACAATGTTTATATTTTGTATCAATCGTAGATAAAAATGTTTTCTGATATCTGAAACGGATTCCTGTCGTTCGAGATTTTCGTTCTTCGGAACTTTCGGTCAGTTCGGAAGAATAGTGTATAGTCTATGAATACTATAGATACAATTAATGTCGATACAATGGGTATAATAATAAGCTTTTTATATTCCATCATTATATTTATTTTTTTTTTTCCATATTTTATTTTTATATTCCATCATTATATTTATTTTTTTTTTTCCATATTTTATTTTTATATTTATTTTTTTTTTTCCATATTTTATTTTTATATTCCATCATTATATTTATTTTTTTTTTTCCATATTTTATTTTTATATTCCATCATTATATTTATTTTTTTTTTTTCCATATTTTATTTTTATATTCCATATTATTAGTTAATGTATATATTATTAAAATTTCATTCTTACGTCTTCTATAATTGACATTGAATGAAAACGTATCAAAAAGATAAAATGAAACACTATTATCTGTGTTAGTGCAAACCAGAGAACGTTTAATCATCTAAAGCAGTTATTCTCAGAAAAATATTTTATTTCATAAGTTTTGTATTTTTAAGTTTTTGTCGGTTTTTTCTAATATTGTATTGTTATCTATTTGTTACAGGTAGACATTTCTTGTTGTAACTGCTTTTTTTTACCATTTTTATTGTGAGTATTAAAATTTTATTACGCTGTATTGATTCTCTACTCGTTTATTTTTACGAGTTTTACTTCTGTTTAACAATATATTTTATAAACTTAGTGACTTTATATAATTATTAGAGTTTTATGATGTGACCCATCTTTACTCCGATACGAGTAATTTCCAAAACAGGAATTCTGTACGATTTGGAACAATTTTTTATTTTATTTTATTTTATTTATTTATTGCTTCCGAGCTTACCGAAGGTAACGGAAGCATTGTGTTCACTTTTGAGAACGAAAAACTTTTATGCCTCCAATTTTAAAAATTCCAAGACAGAAATCCGTTTCAGACATCAGGAAACATTTTTGGTCTCGTGTCTGTCTGTCGGTCTGTGTGTCCGCGATTTATGAAACGTGTGACGATAATTTGAGTAAATGTCGACCGATATTAATGAAATTTGGGGGGGACATTTTCATTTTACTAATGCCCAGGACTGATGACCTAATGAGCTGTTGAACGGGACTAAAACTACAACCAAAAAAAAAAAAAAAATGCCCAGGACGAGTTCGTTGGACAACGTTATCCGTCCAAGCGTTTACGAGCAACTCTCGCGTAAACGTGAACTTCAAATTTAAATATGGAGTTCGTTGTTATTTGGAATGAAAGTCCTTTTTTCTTTTATTATATTTTATTTAACAAGCTTTCGTCCAGGGAACCTGGGCTTCTTCAGGTTTTGAATGTTAGAAATACTGTAAATTTAGAGAAAAATGGTCAAAATGAAAAAAAGTAAAAACGAATTTTGGAAATGAAAGTCTTACCAAGTTAATAAGTTACATTTATATTTTAAGTTAACGATAGAGAAATAAATTTATGACGATTTCGTTATTTGCTTAAATATCCCTGGTATAATAATATGCATACAGTTTTTCGTAACATTTTATTATTCTTGTTTGGGTTAGCACTAGTAAAAAAAAAAAAATAGTGAACACAATGCTTCCGTTACCTTCGGTAAGCTCGGAAGCAATAGACTGGCAATTAGTGTGTTTATTTCTAACCTTCAAAACCTGAAGAAGCCCAGGTTCCCTGGACGAAAGCTTGTTAAATAAAATATAATAAAAAAAAGGACTTTCATTCCAAATAACAACGAACTCCATATAAGAAACCTCCAGTCCACAAAAGAAAAACTTCAATTCAAATTTAAAATTAAAATTTTAGGTCGGGAAAGAAATCAAACTTAATCTATTCAATGAGACAAACATTTTTTTCAAATACAATTTTTTAGTAAAGCCAACAGCGACACCTGTATGAAGTGTTAAAGAACCCTAAAACTATTTAATAGTTTTTACACAATAAACAATATATCAATAAAGTAATATAACAATAATTTGAATGTTAATATAACAATAAAGTACATGATAGGATGCGAGGAAGCTCTGTGCCACACTAATTGCCAGTCTATTATTTTTTTTACTAGTGCTAACCCAAGACAAGAATAATAAAATGTTACGAAAAACTGTATGCATATTATTATACCAGGGATGTTTAAGCAAAGAACGAAATCGTCATTCATTTATTTCTCTATCGTTAACTTAAAATATAAATGTAAAACAAATGATGTGATAAAATAGCAAGGAAAAGTTGTCTTATTAAAAATTTAATTTGCTCCTTTAAAGCTTACGACTCTATTAAATGTTTTAAAAACCTCGTTACACAAAACTTTAGAATCCATTTGAACTTAATTCCAAGGAACAAGACCTAATCAAATAGTAAAGATCACCTTTCTTTAAGTTTTAAAATAGGATAGAAAACGAACTAGACTACGACTTATATGAAGCACTTTCAGCTTGGTTTTTTCCCACACATATAATCGAACATTTTCTATGAACTGAGATACTAAATTATTTAGTAGGGTTTCGCAGTTAGTCTTTAATTTAAATTTTTCTCCAGAGCTCACTTAAGGTAACGACCTTTTTTGTAGGAAATTTTATGTAGTTTAATTCGGTACATAAACTCTTTTTAGCTAGAGTCAAGAAAAACGTGAAAAAGTGATCTTTAAGAGCCCCCCTGAGGTAAAAATTATATTTTTCCAAAATGATCGATTTTCAATTGCGTATATCTCGGAAACTGTTGGAATTTCGACAAATATGTATAGGTACAATTTTATAGGAAATTTAATAGGCTTTAATTTTTATTTGAAACCTATTTTTCTAGAGTCCACCGTTTCCGAGATATAATCGAAACCCCCATTTTTGGTACCTTCTACCCACCCTATGCTCACCTCCCAGGGGTGGGGACTTTTAGTATGTTTACCTCCTAACTACTCCTAACAAATTCCTGAAGTCAAAAAAATGTGGCACATTTCATGCACTCTACACCCACCCCTCTTTTGATCCTTTATGGACTGGACTATTTAATGAACTACGATTTTAATGAAAAAAAATTTTTTAATGAAATTTGGATAGTGTGTCATAATATTAGCCCATTAGCTATTTCTGTTGGTCCCTTATAAAAGCTTATAAGTCATAAGCTTCAACCCTCTCCGACCATTTCTTTTTCCTCCACATGCGCACAAACATACATTTATTTACACCTATATCTTCAAAATTAATAATCTGTACTTTATCTACGATTGTTGGATTTTAATAATAAACTTCCTGTATGTAAGTTCGTATTTCTCTTTTGATAAAGATGACATTAATTCATTAGTTGTATTTTGTGGCGAATTAATCATTTCTGGAGGCGTATTATTCTCCTCATTTTCGTCATAATCACTTAAATCACTCATTGTCTTTCACTAAAAACTCGATATAAACAGTTACTATTAAACAAACAACAAATTAGTTTTGTTAAATGTAAACAAACTAGCTAATCGTGCGTTAAGGTGAAGAATTCTTCTTTTTTACCGCACTAGGGCGGGAAAATAGAGGAATTATGAAACACGCATGCGCAATGAATACAACTACGTTAAGAATCACTTTCTACGCGTCTAAACAGAGAGTTTATAGTTCGTATCAATCGTAGATAAAATTATTTACAATCCGTTCTTACTTACTTTGTTAAATGTTATGTGTATACTTAAATAATTTACTACTCTGTCTTTTATCGGCGAATTACTCATCTAATTTGAAAGCATGCTTTATACCCTTTTCGATAAATTTGTACCAATAAAGTTAGTTTAACTTCTTATAGCAAGTGTTTCTATGGTCAAAATGAATTGTATTTTTTTTCTGACAAAGTCTACGCTTAATGTTTGTAATGCTGTGCGCTTTCATGAAGTTAATGATATTATTTAATTTTTACTTTCTGATATTTTATAATATAAGTTTTATTTATAAGTATGTCTTATTGTTTATTTAAACTGTTTTTGAAAAATAATTTAATTTTCTGTCTCAAATGTTAAAAGTTGAGTATAAGTTGAATAATTTTTTTTTTTTTTTTTTTTTTTTTAAAAAAACAATGTTTTTATTCGTATTCTTCTCAGCAAACCCTTTCATTCGATATCCATATATCATGGGCGTTCTTAAAAAATAACTAGTCCGCCATCTTGGACTGTCCGCCATATTAGATTTAGAATGACATTGTCATACAAACTAAACGTCTACGCCAAATTTCAATTCAATCGGTTGACGATAACTGCTTTTAAATTCAGTTGCAAGATTTGACCCGAACATACATACATTGAGTTGATAAAACGATTAAGTAGTTGAACAGCTTTAACTTACTTTGATGGATTCTGTTTATCCCTGTTTTATATACATATGATTATATACATATAATAGTATATATATATATATATATATATATATATATATATATATATATATATATATATTTATAAAATTTATTTTCTACTCCACCTTAAAACCATCTAAAAATCTGTTGTGTTTAATAATATTTTGAAACGTCCTTTTCAATTTTGAAATTCTCTTGTGTTATGGGAGAGGTCCTTTCTCTCCGAAAAAGGGGTTATTTACGCGAGTTTCAATTAAAATTTGAATTAATTCACTCTGTGGAAAATACACTCTGTTTTTCAATGAAACTCCCTTAAGTTTTTTCTTTTTGTTTTTACAATATAATAATCCCCCTTTTTTTAGGAAAAGGCTGTGGCTTTAGAAGCGATTCATTGAACGATCAAAGAATTTTGAATTGAAGACACGCCTTTTAAAAGTCCACACCAAAGTTTTAATTTCAAATAATAAAATAAATTCTTTCCCCCCATCCCTTGGATGGTTTAAAACTTCTTCTGAAGGGTTAAAAAAAGACGACCAGAATTTTTGTCATCAACGATGTGTTTTAAATTCTATGAACATTAATTTAAATATCCACCCATTAAATTAATTATTTTATGTTTGAAGATATAGTTTTTAAATAAATGATTTGCTGCATAGAACATTTATGTAGGATATATTGTTTAACTTGCAAATGGAATTCTTAAAAGACTGCTTAAAATTATAGCATACTTAAGGAGCAATGTAGGACCCTTTGTGTCTGAAACACAGAGTAGTAGACTCTGTGTTTCAGAGAGTGTTTTAGAGTTTGTGGTTGTAAGCTAGATTATGTAAAGTTAGTCAGCTTCCATTTTTGTTGAAAGAGTGTTTGTAAGATTTGTATTGTGCTGTAAGATTTGTATTGTGCTGTAAGATTTGTATTGTGCTGTAAGATTTGTATTGTGCTGTAAGATTTGTATTGTGCTGTAAGATTTGTATTGTGCTGTAAGATTTGTATACAGTATACATATAATTTCTATATAATGCCCACAATGAAAATGTAGAGCTACTTAATTAAAATATTTAATAATTTTTAGTCAAGTTTTTGATCTGTATTGTTTGTAATAAATTTGAGTTTTTCCAATCGTTCCAAATTAAATAATTAGTAAATTCCACATCGTTCTTTTTCTTCTGTGTTGTTCTTAGCTGTAAATCGTAAATGTTATTTAGTATAACACGGCAGTCTCGGCTGGCCGACGGCCAGCCTTGCCGTTCGAGTAGACAGGTAGATGTGTTCTAGATACTTGTTAATAATAATAATAATATGCATATTGATTATACAACATTTTTATAAACCCTTGGCTGAGCAGCCGGGTGAGTAAGGTGGAACTAATACAAACAAAATAGTTTTTTACACACCAAGGGAGGAAAGTAAGTGATTGCACCCTGAGCGATGAAGTTGGTTCCTGAGGCGAAGCCGAGGGAACCATAACCTTCACTCCCGAGGTGGAGCCGAGGAAGTTAATTATCGCGAGGGTGCAAGTAATTTTTACTCCCAAGGTACGTACAAGATTTTACCTCCAGAAGGGAGAACCAAATATGGAAAGATTTTAATTTTAAATTAAAAAATGGATGCATCGTTGTCGCGTCCGACTCATCAGACCAGATTTTGCCTCTCATTTTGCCAGCCAAGCAAGAATGGCGATATGAGAGCACGCTCGTCTCTGATAAGTCCTATATCTTATCTTCTTGATCTAGTATAGGTCCAGAGTTGGGTGGGCATCGTCGGGCCCCTGATGAGTCGGACGCGACGAAACGATGCAGGACATGGCGTAATACCGAGCCAACATCTTAATGACGCAATGTCTGATGTTGGAACAGTTCCTATGGGTCACGCTTGCGTGGCACATCCCTTGGTGTCTCTCACAAATTGTGTAATATATATATATATATATATATATATATATATATATATATATATATATATATATATATATATATATGTACACACACACAATTTGTGTGAGTGATCTTGTTGACGGAAGTCTGATGTTGGAACAGTTCCTATGTGCCATTTTAGCGTGGCACATCCCTTGGTGTCTCTCAGTCACACAAATATTGCACAGTTTATATTTATATATATATATATATATATATATATATATATATATATATATATATATATATATATATATATATATATATATATATATATATACACACACACAATTTATGTTATTGCAGTGTGCAAAAACACGGTATTATACATTGCTGATATATATATATATATATATATATATATATATATATATATATATATATATATATATATATATATATATATATATATATAATATTATTTATGTCGATATAGATTATGCTTATGCTTTGTCGATGAGGATTAAGAAGGTATCATTAAAGTTAATAATCGTATTTAAAAAATGCATGAAGTGGAAACGTTTGCCATCGAGTAATAGCTGAAGTTCTTTACAATTAACTATTGAAAAGTGGATAATGAGTTCTGTGAAATGCAAGTAATAAGTAGAGAAGAGTTTGTTTTGTTATTTTTACTTTAACTTTACTGCTTATCTACTCAGATAAATAAATAATTTTCTGTCCTTAAAAAAAAACTGCTCAGCAAAGGCCTGATTAATATTTAACTATTTTAATTTAACTTTATGGGCAACTAGTAATTTTCTCTTTATAATATAAATTCACTGTTTGTGTTGGCTTTTTCTTTCTGCCATAATCTATCTTTGGCATTTATAGATCTACGTTAAGTATTTAAAAGTAATAATTAAAAGAGGAAATCGAATTTAACCCAGAATAATTTAAATAACGTATCGCTATTGAATTATCTAATGGATAGGTCAAGTTGCAGTCAGAATAAGTTGAGAAAAGTGGGGGAAAAATAAGTAAAGTTTAATGAGTTTTATTTAGCCTTAACAAAAGTTAGAATAAAAAATTATTTTTATTCACTTAGCCACAGTTTCAAATGAAATATTATGCGGTTTATGTTAACTTTTTTTATTTAAAAGTTTATAAAATAATTTGAAACTTTTAAATAAAAAAAAGAAAATAAACATTTTTAGTTGTTTTAGACTCCTTAAATACCTCATAATTATTATGTATTTCTCCTAAATGGTTTTTTTGTGTTTGTACATTTTATTAGTTAATGTTTCGAAGATAAAAAACGTAAAAAAAGTAATAAATAAAAAGTTTATCATTAGTTAAGAACTATAATAAGTTGTTGTGGGAACGCAATAATTAATAACAATAATTTTTATTTTAAGCTATAAGCAAATTAAAATTAAGCGTAAAGTCAATAAACTTTTGTCTTTTGTTGTATGCTTAGTATCTATTTTTACATTTAAAAAATTAAGTTCATTGCTTCAAAGTTTTTGTAACGCGAATTTTTGAAACTTTTCTCCATGGTAATCTGTTTTAGACCATTCTCAATCAATTCCTAAAATTTAACACTTTTTTTAATGTATATATGTATGTATATATATATAATTTATTTATATATATATATTATTTAATTATATATATATTTATGTATATATATATAATTTATATATATATAATTTTATTTTATTTATATATATATGTATATATATATATATATATATATATATATATATATATATATATATATATATATATATATATATATATATATAATATATGTGTGTGTGTGTGTGTCACTCCAGATGATATATCCCCTTAGGATGCACTTAACAATTAAAAAATGTCAATAATATCAAAAGGAAGGATGAGTTCGTTGGCCAGAATTTTTGGAGTCCATTTAGGGGTCAAATTTTGACCATTTAGGCTAAAAAATGGAATAAAAACATGTATGAAAATATGACAAAAGTTACATAACAACAATTACTGTACTCTTAAAGAGCTTTCCAACGACATGCATCTAGAAGGGTTTATACTATTTTGAATTTTGTGCCCTGTACCTCTAAGTACCATTTTTTTTTTTTTATTTTCACCCATCCAAATTCTAAACCAAAATTTTCCTATAATATCATAAGCCAATAATACGCAGATTCCTTTGAAAATTCGCTCATTAAGTCATGGTGCGTGACTGGACTTTTTAATACAACCTGCCTTTTAGAATTCCGAGTTTATTTAGACAGAAGTATTTTAATGTGTATTTGAATGACTAGGATTACGAGGCATATTGAGTAACGATTATTTCTCTTTTGATGTATGTTCAGTAATTAATTTTTACTTTTTCCTAAATTTTGTTTATGAGAAATCTTAATTTGGAAATTTAATGTAATTACTTACTCTTACACGTTGAAAGAACCCTGTTATCTAAAAAAAAATACTTGTGGTGTCACGGGACACCCGGTAGGAACGAAGTTCCTTACATTTTTCATTAAATATAAATTATAAAATCACACTGCTAAGTACGTATACATTGCTAACTACTTATACATGGCGGAGTTAGAAAAGAGACAAAATTAAAAGTAACGAACTGTTTGTACCTAACAGAGTTACGGCAAAATTAAAAGAAAATCATTATTTGTATAATTAAAGCAAGCGTCTTACTATAAATATATATTGAATATAAGAAAAAAGTTGATCATGATGAGTTTATAGTGAAAGAGTATGTTTGTTAAAGCATGTTGGATTGAAATAGGACTGTTTTCTACCTACCCGGCCAATTAATTTAAAATATTATATAATATATCTCTTCCCTGCTCTACAGCTTCTGCTTGTATCAGGGTGAAATTTTACATGATTATATTTTATTTATTTACAAAACAAAGTGACATTTTTGACTTATATAACAAAAATAATCAAAACAAGTCATGTAACATGCTTCCTTAATAACACTTTTTCCCGTCTTTTGGAGCTTACGTTACGCTAACGTGTGAACGCTTGGGCTGATAACGTTTTCCGATGAACTCAGCCTGGGCATTGGTAAAATGAACATGTGTACCAAATTTCATCTAACTCGGTGATCTTTTACTCGAGTTATCGTCAACTGTAGATTTCGTGACGGTGATTTTATGACGGTGATTTTGTGACGGTGATTTTGGTCGTTTTTTTCGGATTCACTCCCGGGCTCCAGAACGTGCTAAAAGGGACTTCGTTCCAAAAAGTATTTTAAATATGATATCTAGCGTGAAATTTAATTAATTTAAAGCGTAAAGAATGCAGCAAAAGAATTTTATTTTTAAACTTATACATCAGATAATTGTGGAAAGAAAGTATAAAGGGATAAAGAATAACATTATGTTCTAAGAGAGAAAAAGTCAAGAAGCATTAAGATTATAAACTGTTACCTCAATGACATTACTGAATACAATTAAATCTCAGTCCGCTTAAGAGTGACTTAAAAAGGGGTCGAAATATTGCAAATAAATGAACATTTTTTTTTTATTTCTTTTAAGATCAAACCACTTATTAAGCGATTTTTATCTTTCAGTGCAATCTTATTAGATATGTTGGTATTTAAAAATTTACTGCCTACAAGTTTTTCCTCGAACAAATAATTGTTTTGAAACACAATATAATTAGAATTATTTAAAGTATCTGTTTTGTAAATTCTTATGAATATTTAAAGATATTACTATATATTAGAATATGTGTATTTTACAGAAAAGAATATAAAAAATTAATCTGGCGTTATGTTTAACTTTTTTCCCAACGAATTTCTATTTGAATCTTTTGGTCGTTACTAAAAAAATCTAATTAACTCTTTGTCAGAGTTCTTATATCAAGAGTGAATTGCTTCCGAGCTTACCGAAGGTAACGAAAGCTTTGTGATCGTTCTGAAGAACGACAATATTTTATTTTACTATAAATCAAATTATAATTATCACTAACTACGGGAGACATACTGAGAAAAATAGACCCCCGCACCGGGGCTCGAACCACGGGTCCTCCTATTAATCCGTTACAGGTGCTCTTGCCAACTGAGCTATACGGGAGAATGATTTTTCTCTGTCGTTACCGATACAAATTCCCCGAATCCAAGCTTTCAAACAAAATTTTATGTGAAAATATTTTAGGTCTCCGATTTCAAAAATTCCAAGACAGAACCCCTTTCAGACATTAGGGAACATTTTTGGTTCCGTGTCTATAAGTCAGTCTGTCCCTCAATTCTTGCGAACCAACATATCTTAAAAACTACTTGTCCAATTTTAATGAAATTTGTATGGTAGGTCATAATTAGCTCATTGTTGGTCCCATATAAGTTTCAACCTTCTGCGCCTATTTTTTTCTCTTCCACATCCGCACAAACATACATTTATTTACATCTATAGTTTTAAAAGTACTTATCTGATTTGTATGAAACTTTTATAGTTTATCGAAAGTAACCCGCAGATAGCCCCAGGTTAATTTTAACCGTCAGTGCTCTTTAACTTTTGATAAATTGATACTTGAATTCTTGTATAAAATCAAAACAATTTTGACATATTAAAATAAAGGGGGGAATTGAATAAATGAGACAATAATGGCTTGTAAAAGCATAAAATCAATAAAGTACGTGATAGAATGCAAGGAAGCTATGTGCCACATCAATTGGCAGTCTTTTTTTGTGTGAAGACAATGTTTGTTTATTGAACTACACCTCTTTCATAATTTGATAAAAACCAGTGTTATCACCATCACGATCTACCGCTCATGAGTAGTACATAGCTAAGGGGCGGCTATGTACGATGCGATGTGTAGAAAATACATCGTGCTATATGATGTGATGTGTGTGTACTGTACAGAATGTAATTCGTATTTTTATTATCTTCGACTACATCATGATTTAGACGCACTTTTGCAGTAACTCTTATATACTTGTATCTCTTGCATTTATCATTGTATATTGATGCCTTTGTGGAGCAATATAGAAGCCTGACATTTAACAATACTCGCTGTCAATAGATTCAGCTCTCTAACTCTGCCATTAATATTAAATGACCTTCAATCTATTTCTACAATATTTGTTGTATTTGTTAATATTTTATATATTCTAGTAGATAAATTGGAAATAATAGAGTGAGTTTGGGATATGAAGATTGTTTTTTTATAATAGCAACTACTCAGGGTGCATAAACATGATAAGCAATGTTATTGATTTAAGTAAGAGCATTTACTCACTTAAACATCATAAGCAATTTCATTGTTTTAAGTAAGAGCATTTACTCGTTTAAACATCATAAGAAATTTCATTGGTTTAAGTAAGAGCATTTACTCACTTAAACATCATAAGCAATTTCATTGTTTTAAGTAAGAGCATTTACTCACTTAAACATCATAAGCAATTTCATTGTTTTAAGTAAGAGCATTTACTCGTTTAAACATCATAAGAAATTTCATTGGTTTAAGTAAGAGCATTTACTCACTTAAACATCATAAGTAATTTCATTGTTTTAAGTAAGAGCATTTACTCACTTAAACATCATAAGCAATTTCATTGTTTTAAGTAAGAGCATTTACTCGTTTAAACATCATAAGAAATTTCATTGGTTTAAGTAAGAGCATTTACTCACTTAAACATCATAAGCAATTTCATTGTTTTAAGTAAGAGCATTTACTCACTTAAACATCATAAGCAATTTCATTGTTTTAAGTAAGAGCATTTACTCGTTTAAACATCATAAGAAATTTCATTGGTTTAAGTAAGAGCATTTACTCACTTAAACATCATAAGCAATTTCATTGTTTTAAGTAAGAGCATTTACTCACTTAAACATCATAAGCAATTTCATTGTTTTAAGTAAGAGCATTTACTCGTTTAAACATCATAAGAAATTTCATTGGTTTAAGTAAGAGCATTTACTCACTTAAACATCATAAGTAATTTCATTGTTTTAAGTAAGAGCATTTACTCACTTAAACATCATAAGCAATTTCATTGTTTTAAGTAAGAGCATTTACTCGTTTAAACATCATAAGAAATTTCATTGGTTTAAGTAAGAGCATTTACTCACTTAAACATCATAAGCAATTTCATTGTTTTAAGTAAGAGCATTTACTCACTTAAACATCATAAGCAATTTCATTGTTTTAAGTAAGAGCATTTACTCGTTTAAACATCATAAGAAATTTCATTGGTTTAAGTAAGAGCATTTACTCACTTAAACATCATAAGCAATTTCATTGTTTTAAGTAAGAGCATTTACTCACTTAAACATCATAAGCAATTTCATTGTTTTAAGTAAGAGCATTTACTCGTTTAAACATCATAAGTAATTTCATTGATTTAAGTAAGAGCATTTACTCACTTAAACATCATAAGCAATTTCATTGTTTTAAGTAAGAGCATTTACTCGTTTAAACATCATAAGAAATTTCATTGGTTTAAGTAAGAGCATTTACTCACTTAAACATCATAAGCAATTTCATTGTTTTAAGTAAGAGCATTTACTCACTTAAACATCATAAGCAATTTCATTGTTTTAAGTAAGAGCATTTACTCACTTAAACATCATAAGCAATTTCATTGTTTTAAGTAAGAGCATTTACTCGTTTAAACATCATAAGAAATTTCATTGGTTTAAGTAAGAGCATTTACTCACTTAAACATCATAAGCAATTTCATTGTTTTAAGTAAGAGCATTTACTCACTTAAACATCATAAGCAATTTCATTGTTTTAAGTAAGAGCATTTACTCACTTAAACATCATAAGCAATTTCATTGTTTTAAGTAAGAGCATTTACTCACTTAAACATCATAAGTAATTTCATTGTTTTAAGTAAGAGCATTTACTCACTTAAACATCATAAGCAATTTCATTGTTTTAAGTAAGAGCATTTACTCGTTTAAACATCATAAGAAATTTCATTGGTTTAAGTAAGAGCATTTACTCACTTAAACATCATAAGCAATTTCATTGTTTTAAGTAAGAGCATTTACTCACTTAAACATCATAAGCAATTTCATTGTTTTAAGTAAGAGCATTTACTCGTTTAAACATCATAAGAAATTTCATTGGTTTAAGTAAGAGCATTTACTCACTTAAACATCATAAGCAATTTCATTGTTTTAAGTAAGAGCATTTACTCACTTAAACATCATAAGCAATTTCATTGTTTTAAGTAAGAGCATTTACTCGTTTAAACATCATAAGTAATTTCATTGATTTAAGTAAGAGCATTTACTCACTTAAACATCATAAGCAATTTCATTGTTTTAAGTAAGAGCATTTACTCGTTTAAACATCATAAGAAATTTCATTGGTTTAAGTAAGAGCATTTACTCACTTAAACATCATAAGCAATTTCATTGTTTTAAGTAAGAGCATTTACTCACTTAAACATCATAAGCAATTTCATTGTTTTAAGTAAGAGCATTTACTCACTTAAACATCATAAGCAATTTCATTGTTTTAAGTAAGAGCATTTACTCGTTTAAACATCATAAGAAATTTCATTGGTTTAAGTAAGAGCATTTACTCACTTAAACATCATAAGCAATTTCATTGTTTTAAGTAAGAGCATTTACTCACTTAAACATCATAAGCAATTTCATTGTTTTAAGTAAGAGCATTTACTCACTTAAACATCATAAGCAATTTCATTGTTTTAAGTAAGAGCATTTACTCACTTAAACATCATAAGCAATTTCATTGTTTTAAGTAAGAGCATTTACTCGTTTAAACATCATAAGTAATTTCATTGGTTTAAGTAAGAGCATTTACTCGTTTAAACATCATAAGTAATTTCATTGGTTTAAGTAAGAGCATTTACTCACTTAAACATCATAAGCAATTTCATTGTTTTAAGTAAGAGCATTTACTCACTTAAACATCATAAGCAATTTCATTGTTTTAAGTAAGAGCATTTACTCACTTAAACATCATAAGCAATTTCATTGTTTTAAGTAAGAGCATTTACTCACTTAAACATCATAAGCAATTTCATTGTTTTAAGTAAGAGCATTTACTCGTTTAAACATCATAAGTAATTTCATTGTTTTAAGTAAGAGCATTTACTCGTTTAAACATCATAAGTAATTTCATTGATTTAAGTAAGAGCATTTACTCACTTAAACATCATAAGTAATTTCATTGTTTTAAGTAAGAGCATTTACTCACTTAAACATCATAAGCAATTTCATTGTTTTAAGTAAGAGCATTTACTCGTTTAAACATCATAAGTAATTTCATTGGTTTAAGTAAGAGCATTTACTCGTTTAAACATCATAAGTAATTTCATTGGTTTAAGTAAGAGCATTTACTCGTTTAAACATCATAAGTAATTTCATTGTTTTAAGTAAGAGCATTTACTCGTTTAAACATCATAAGTAATTTCATTGTTTTAAGTAAGAGCATTTACTCGTTTAAACATCATAAGTAATTTCATTGTTTTAAGTAAGAGCATTTACTCACTTAAACATCATAAGTAATTTCATTGTTTTAAGTAAAAGCATTTACTCACTTAAACATCATAAGTAATTTCATTGTTTTAAGTAAGAGCATTTACTCGTTTAAACATCATAAGCAATTTCATTGTTTTAAGTAAGAGCATTTACTCGTTTAATCATCATAAGCAATTTCATTGTTTTAAGTAAGAGCATTTACTCACTTAAACATCATAAGTAATTTCATTGTTTTAAGTAAGAGCATTTACTCGTTTAAACATCATAAGTAATTTCATTGGTTTAAGTAAGAGCATTTACTCGTTTAAACATCATAAGTAATTTCATTGGTTTAAGTAAGAGCATTTACTCACTTAAACATCATAAGCAATTTCATTGTTTTAAGTAAGAGCATTTACTCACTTAAACATCATAAGCAATTTCATTGTTTTAAGTAAGAGCATTTACTCACTTAAACATCATAAGCAATTTCATTGTTTTAAGTAAGAGCATTTACTCGTTTAATCATCATAAGCAATTTCATTGTTTTAAGTAAGAGCATTTACTCACTTAAACATCATAAGTAATTTCATTGTTTTAAGTAAGAGCATTTACTCACTTAAACATCATAAGTAATTTCATTGTTTTAAGTAAGTGCATTTACTCGTTTAAACATCATAAGTAATTTCATTGGTTTAAGTAAGAGCATTTACTCGTTTAAACATCATAAGTAATTTCATTGTTTTAAGTAAGAGCATTTACTCGTTTAAACATCGTAAGTAATTTCATTGTTTTAAGTAAGAGCATTTACTCGTTTAAACATCATAAGCAATTTCATTGCTATTTCAATATTGAATTGATTACCAGATAAAGTTAAGTGAAAAGCTTGAATAGTTAATATAGATGTAAATTGTTAATGTTTTTGACCTGGAGAGAAATGTCAAATTATACTTATATAATAAATCTTAATCTCTTTAGCTCGGACGTTTAGTTCCATCCCAAATCCTGTAAATTAGACCTAAATCCTGTATATTAGATAGTCAAGTCTAATTATCTCAACATACTATTGTGTATGTTTCCGTGCTTGGTATCATAATGCTTTTCTAGGTATTCCGGTTGTAACTAACTACTGTCAGTCTCTACTAGAATTTGGGGTTTCATATATAATGGACAGATTTCCCTCTAAATTTTCTATATGTGAGTTTGTGTTTCGGGTTTGTATGTAAATCTAAATTCCTCTAATTTTAATAAAAACAAATATTAAAAACAATCATTATATTCACAAACATAGATTAACATTTTTTAGTACCAAACAAATGTTTCTGGGTACTAAAAAATATTACTGGGTACTAAAAATGTTACTGGGTACTAAAAAATGTTAATTATAGTGTTAATATCTGTGAGTGATTATTATTATATTTGTTTTTAATCATAGTTATTAAAATTTGAATACAATTACCATGTATTTTATTCAATTTTTGCAATTTAATCAAATTTATTTAAATTCCATTTAAGTTAATGATCGTTTTATACTAACTTTTTAATATTGACCCTTTCTTTCGGAGAAAAATTTTATTTCACTATATATCTATTACACATGTATACAACGATAAACGTAATTGATTATTATACTGACTGAAGATGATCTTTTAGGGTCGAAACGTCTCACAGAAACATGAATTAAACTTTTTATTTTATTCACACCTTACAACGTCCCTCGCTACTCAGCTCATTAAGTTATAAAAAAGTGTTCTTAAACTTTACGTTTATCAATTTTAATGAAACTTAATTTTTAATAATAACTCAAAATGATAATGAAGAAATAAAACAAATTTTTTTCTCATGTAACATCTATGTGAAGTTTGATTTATGGGATTTATGGGTTTTTGATTAATAGCTATACTATGAGCCTAGCTATACGTAATATGAGCCGAGTCAATGATCCCTTTGGGATACAGTGTGTTGAATATGATGCCATTTTCAATTCCGAAAGACATTGAACTTCATTAAAATCATGAAGATATACTTGAACCAATGTATATCATAATTTATAACTTCACAATAAATATATTATGCCTTCCGATCTGATTTATATATATATATATATATATATATATATATATATATATATATATATATATATATATATATATATATATATATATATATATATATATATATATATATATATATATATATATATAGTCAATAAATGCAACTTTTGGTTGTTAAATATTGAAAGTTCTTTTATCGGAAGTTCAGTTTTCTTTCTTTTACATAAATATTATTGAATAGAAAAATTTTATGAAAATAGTTTTTTCATCCAGAAGGGAGAAAACATTAACTTTCCACCCTACTTTATAGGGAGGAAAGGATCCCATTACAGCCTAGTTGTGAAAATCGTGGCGGAAAGTAGAAATCGTGGCGGAAAGTAAAAATCGTGGTGGAAAGTAACAGTAGAGCCAACTTATTATTCTTTAAAAATCAGTGTTGCCTGTTTTGTAACTAGCAGCAGTTTCTTTTTAACTGAATGACTCGACTGCTTAGCAGTTTTTTTTAAAAATATTAGAGAGTTTAAGTAACACGTACTTTTGATTGCCGTGATGCTTTAATTTTTATCGTCATTTTAAAATGTCTTATGACTTCATAATTGAGTTTAAACAAGAGTTATACAAAAAAGGTAGGTTACGTCTAATCAGGTTACATTTATGTTTTTGATTTCTCGTATTTTAGGGTTAAACTCAAATAAATTAAATATTATTCATTTAGTCATTTTGTAGTATTATTAAAACATTTTAATTATTATTATTATTATTATTACTAGGCATCGCGTGGCTCTATCATTGAAGCGAGCGTATTGCAATGAAATACTGAATATTGAAATTTATTAATCATGATGAATGTCATAGTTGAGGATAAGTGGAAGAGGGTAGTGTAGGGAAGAGTGGGGGTACTCGGTATAAAGCTTTACTTCCTAAACAAACCTATACACTATACCACTATAACAATCTTCACCACCCGCGGTAGCTTTTAAACAATTATTATAAATGTATCTCGTCACTATGCAAAGAATTTTGCTTGTATCAAGTTGAAATTTTGCATACCTGTTTCAATTGAGCATTAGATGGTGTATATAAAGTTTTATTAAAATCGTTTCGTTAGAACGTAAGATATCGGTAAAAAGGTTGTTTTCTAATTTATAAACGTTTAGGTCCGCTTTAATAGTTTTAGCGATCTTTATTAAGTCATAGCGGTGTCGCTGTTTGTTTTAGTAAAAAATGTTATTTGAAAAAAATGTTCGTCTCATCGAATAGATGATGATAGAATCTTTTCCCGTCCTGAAATTCCAATTTATTTTTGTACCTCTCGTTTACGCGAGCGTTGCGCGCGAACTCTTGGACGGATCACACTGTCCAACGAACTTAGCCTGAGTATTAGTAAGAGGAACATGTATACCAGATTTCAACTAAATCGGTCAACTTTTACTCAAGATATCGTCACACGCGTGAACGTTACTGACAGACAGACAGACAGACAGACAGACACGGAGCATATTTCGTTGAATGTAGGAAGCTCGCTACGCTCGCTTCAATTATATAGTTACATAGTTATAGAAAGTCATTATAGAAATCAAATAAAACATAGTTGGAATTGATGAATTGCACATTTAATTCATATTATTTTTTTACTACAAGATGTTATAAAACTTTTTCTTTTGCTTTTAAAAGTCATTTTTTAAAATTAAAGGAACAAAAATTTGTAAATTTAGTTATTAATACCTAAATAAATAGATAAATCAAAATCATAAGTTTTATTTGTGTTGATTTTCTCCCTTCTAGAGGAAAAATCTTGTACGTACCACGGGAGCAAAAAGTCATAGCACCCTCGCTATAATTAACTCCCTCGGCTACGCCTTGGGATTAAACTTCATGGTTCTCTCGGCTGCGCCTCAGGAACCAACTAAATAACTCCCTCGGCTACGCCTCGGGATTTAGACAGTATGGTTCCCTCGGCTACGCCTCAGGAACCAACCAAATCGCTCAGGGTGTAATGACTTAGTTTCCTCCCTTGGTGCGTAAATAACTATTATCTAATAACTTCTTACACAATTGATACTTTCTTTTTAAGTGTTACTACAACCGGGAATAAGTCATGATGTTCACCTCCCTTCCAGTTCTTATTTAATTTAAAGCTCGATCAATTTAATCTAATTCTTTACTGACGAAAGTTTATGTCCGATTAAAAATGGTTTAATCTTGAAACCTTTATTGCTAAAAATTTATATTTAAAGTATATTGTTAAACCTAAATTAGGTTAAAAAAACTTACATATTTCTTTAATAATGAAAAAAAAAAAAATAAATAAACAATGTGACTTTTTTTTTCTCTCTCTCTTGTAGCTTTTGTTTAGGGACAAATATTACACCTTTTGTGGCAAATGCTAGCCGCAAATAAATTATTCAGGCAACCCAGCCAATAAAGTGTAAATGTGAAAGAATTCGTTACGTACACAGTGTTGAAAAATATGATACGGTAAAAAGGATGGCTATCATATTTTACCCGAGGCAGTGGGTAAACTTCTACGTAAAAACCTGAGAAGTAAATTGATCCTTTATTAAATTTACCACGTCGCCACCAGTTTCTTTTTTTAAGTATATATACATATATATATATATATATATATATATATATATATATATATATATATATATATATATATATATATATATATATATATACCTATATTGTATTTTGCGGTTATACTTGTAAGTAAAAAAAAAACTTTTTTTTTTCAAAAAATATCACCTACTATTAATAAACTTGCTCACTTCAAGGATTTAAATATTGCACATATTAAGTATATGATACGAAGTTTTGAACTTGAAAATGCCTACTTTTTATATTACCTAATTATAAAAATAGAATGTCAATTAGTGTGGCACATAGCTTTCTCGCATCCTATCACGCACTTTATTGATTTTATGCTTTTACAAGTCATTATTGTCAAATTTATTTAATTGTTTCCCCGTTTTTTAATCTGTCAAAATTGTTTTGATTTTTTACATGAATTTAAGTATCAATTATGCAAAAGTTAATGAGCAAAGACGTTTCATATTAATCTAGAGGCTATCTGCTGGATACTTTCGATAGAATATAAAAGTTTCATACAAATCAGATAACTACTTTTGAAGTTATAAGTGTAAATAAATGTATGTTTGTGCCTATGCAGAATAGAAACAAATAAGCTCAGAAGGTTGAAACTTATATGGGACCAACAATGGGCTAATTATGACCTACCATACAAATTTCATTAAAATCGGACGTGTAGTTTTTAAGATATGTTGGTTCGCAAAAATTGATCGACAGACCGACACGGAATCAAAAATGTTCCCTGATGTCTGAAACGGATTTCTGTCTTGGAATTTATGAAATCTGAGACATAAAATATTTTCGCTCTTCAGAACGATCACATAGCTTCCGTTACCTTCGGTAAGCTCTGAAGCAAAAATACTTTTTATAAAGTATAAAAGTAATCATTGTATACCTAATTTAATAAAATTGTTTGTTAGTAGGATTTAATGTAATATAATATAAATACTAAGTGGATAATTCTTGGACTGGATATAAGATAGGACTCCTCAGCTTACTGAGCTTAAGTACTGATGGTAAGCTACCAAAGATTACCACAAACAAATGCTACTTGAGAAAATTCATTAGTAAACTTATGTTTGTTTATATTTTCAATACAATGTTAATTACGGATTGTATATTGGTTACTTGTATTAATGTATCGAAGTATAATAAAAAATAAATAAATAAAAATAATAATTGTTTCTATAGATATTTTTTTCACATTATATTTATGAATAAACGCAAAGATTTATTGATATTTTATTAGACCAGCTTTGACTACTACACTTAATCTTTTACATATTATGTATAGTTTACGGATAATATACTAGTAAGAAAGCAGTTACCTTTATTATCTTAAACAATTGGTGGCTTGAGATAATTATTAAAATTATTTTTTTATCTACTCACGACAGCAAAATTAAGCATTCCTGCACTGTTTTCAATCTGCAAAATATCATTTTTCTTGATTCTTTTGTAACATGTCAAAAAAACACGCAGCAAAATATCAAAGTGTCAGCAAAAGCTTTAAAGTGTGAGCAAAATAACAAACAGGCTGGAAAATTTAAAGTAAAGGTTATTTGATCGCAGGTTATGAACTCACCCACATTGTTCATCATTATATATTTAAGCGTGATATTCTGCTAAATATTTATATCTTTTTTAAAAAAACCTTTAAAAGTTATAATAATAAAACAAATTTTATTATTTTGCAGTGATTATTAAAAAAATATGTGTGAGGCTCTCACGCATTAGAAGTGAAACTTAAGTTCTAGAATGCATTGCTCTCTTTCATTTTTTGACGAATTTATTATTTCAAGATTAGAAATGGTTATGGGAAATTTAATAGAAAAAAGAAAAAAATATTGCTAAGCTTAGGCAACCACATTTATTCCAATAACAATAAATGTTTGTTTTGATTTGCTGGTCTTTAAATAGATATAATACAATTTATCTGTAAAAATGTTACACTTGGACGAGTCTCGAATCTCAAACTTCGTTACACGATTTCACTATATGAAAAAAATCACTCTACCGCCGCCAAAGAAGTTTCACTTCAAAAAAATCGATAAAAACAGCTGTTAATAAAAAAGTGGCAAGACTGAATTCGTTTTGCCTTTATTTTGTTCTTGATGAATCAAACTTTCGTATTTTTACAACTTTCATTTCTTTAAATTTTTTATCTAATAAAAATGGAATGTAATAATTAGTGTAATTTTTCTGCCGTTAATAGATAAAATATTATATGTAACTATGCAGCAAAGGAAAGATTCCTGACTCGTTTAAATATTACCTGCTTCGGTTACACCTTAGTAGGTAATTAACATTTTCCTGCCTCGGCTTCGCCTCGTCAGTAAATTTGTTTAGCCTATCCGAGCCGAAGGCGAGGAACTAAAACTCAAAAAACAAGTCAGCAAAATTCCATTTTCCTGCCTAGTAACATAAATAACTATTATTATTAGTAATGTTTTTTGCTCTCCCTCTGTTCTCTTTACATAATTCAGACTTTAAATCTTTAGGCATGGATTTAAAACTTTCATATTTCTATGAAATTTCATCCAAATCAATTTTGTAGTTAGATTTTCGCATAACTTTTCTGGCGTTTGCCCACACAGACCAAATAGACAGATGATAAATATTCATCGCAATATCAAAATTGAATTTCTGTGAAATTACAATACTTTTACTGTCATTACCAGTATACTATGTGAGACAAGTCAAGAATACGCTTGTTAATATAATAAATATATTCTTTTTAAATGTTTAATATAATATTTTTTTAGGTTTCAACACCCATATCAACTTTTAAAAAAAAAAAAAAAAAAAAAAAAAAAAAATCTTATTTATTGTGTTGGTAAATGCTATGCAATTTTATTAAAAATTAAAAAAAAAAATTATATTTGAATGGCATTCATAATAATGCATATATTTTTGTAAAATATAAGTTATATAAGATATGATGTAGGTATGGCACAGGGTGCCTCTATAGGTTCCCTGTCAGCACCAGTCTCTATTCTATAAAATGTAAAAGAAATAATTTTCAATTTCCAGTTGCTTCATTTCATATTCTAAATGTTGGATTCCTCTTAACCTCTTTTGCAGAATTTATTATACTTTGTCATTATTTTCTCATAATATATATATATATATATATATATATATATATATATATATATATATATATATATATATATATATATATATATATATATATATAGCATTGTGATATCGCACAAATTCGCAAACATTTGTTAGCAATATTTATGAACTTCGCTATAAACAATTGTAAATTGTAGGATATAGAGCTAGTTAATATTTTGTTTCTGCGATAATTGGTACAATTTCATTATAGCAGACTTGATAAAAAAAAATACGTGTGGTGTCGCGGGACACCCAGTAGGAACGAAGTTCCTTACATTTTTCATTAAATATAAATTACAAAATCACAGTGCTAAGTACGTATACATTGCTAACTACTTATAAATGGTGGAGTTAGAAAAGAGACAAAATTAAAAGTAACGAACTGTTTGTACCTAGCAGAGTTAGGTACAACGTAGACGCCTGGAGCCTAAACTAATGGGCTAATTTTGACGAAATTTGGCATACATGTTCAGACAAATGATACCCCGAGGCGAAATCGAGAAATGAACTTTAGCTCGAAATTTGGGGGGGGCGCTACCCCTCAAAAACTGAAAAACGTGAGAAAAAAAAATTATTTCTTTAAAACGGTTCCGACAATTTCGATTAAAAAATTCTAAAATCTAGTCAAGTAAGTACGAATTTAACAATATAAGTCGTTTTCCCGGGAAAAATCTAGTTCCTGGGAAAATAGCTTAAAACGCGGACGGAGAGAGCCCGGGTTCGATGCCCCGCCCAGGAGAAGTTATTTTTATGATACATTTTGATGAAATGTTCAATAATAATTAAATGTACATACGAAAACTATTAAATGGGAGGCACTGGGCTAAGTAATGAACTCGTATATGAGAAAGTCTGTCTGAGTTGTCTCGGACCGATTTTTTTCATATACTTTGAGAAATAACAAAAATTAATTGTACCGTCTCCTCTTTCTAAAAATGAGAACTATTAAATATAACCTCAATCAAACTAAAGGTTAACAGAAATTAATAAATAATCATCACTTGATAATATAAACTAATATTAATATAAAATCTCCCGTATTTAGATACGCAAACAAACGAAAAATGTATGTATAAATGTTGTCTTAAATGTTATTTCATTTTTGTTATTATTTAAATTGATAATTTAGTATTTATTTTTTTTATTTTATTATGTATATATAAGTTGGTATATGTTTTTTTAAAATAATAAAATTACAAAATTGATGTGCCTATTAAATGGTAAAAACAGAATCCTGTTGTAATTTGTCAGACATTTATATAAGAGTCAAAGTTAATTTTGGTTTCGTAAAAAAAAACCTGTAGGACAGTAGTAAAAAATTAATGACTCTTTGGTTAAATCGTTTCTTAAAATGTCAACAATTTGTTTAACTGACCTTTCCTTTGTAAAAGGTTGTTGGGCGCATTTAATTTAAAATAAATTAACTTTAAATGTTTTAAATTCTGCGAGTTAAGTGGTAAATGTTGCTTATCCTGAAATTTAATTTCGTTTATTTGGTTTAATTTAACTTGTTGAATCGTTTTTATTTAAGCTTATGTAACTTTTTTTTCATTTTTTTTTAAAGTAATAAAAAAATCTGCCTCAGACGGAATCTAGCAAAACATTTAATGCGGTTTTTTTCCCCTCCAGAAAAGGAGTTTTTGGGTTTTTTATTGGTATATACATAGACTAATTTTTGCAAACATTGTTGTATTTTTAAGATAGCAATTTTGTCTCGGCAAAACTGGCCAGTTAGACCCGCTTCACACTATTCGGTTTGTCCTCGGCTTTTTTCCAATCAGAAGGTTTTTAAAAAGTGCTGTGCTATTAACCATAAACAAATTATTGCATTATAGTTGCATTATCGTCGCAAAAAGAGAAGCCATAAACATAATATATATATGGTCGGAACGGAACCGCAGTATTATTTCATGAACCGATCTTTTATGTTAAAAGATTTAACATAAACGATTTTTTACAGTATTTAATAAACATATTATAAAATAGCGTATTCATCATACTAATGAAAGATATAGACTATAAATATAAAATACGATTTTGTTAGTGTTAGTTATAATAAAATTAAAATAATAATCTGACGTTTATAATTATCTCTGTATATTTGAATCTACATCCTAATATAATTAGTTTAATAGAATTGTTATAATATTGTTTTGTTATTTTAGGCCTGAGGATACCCAGGCTGGGGCGTAATATCTGGCTGCAATTCTACACAAACTTCATTCCAAGCATTTTTCTTTGCATTTCTGTCTTTGTATAAATCAAGATATTAGTTCCACAGCACTTCTGCATCAATCTCTTCCATTGTTAATTATTAAAAAAATTAAATAAATATTATTAATATTTAAATAAATTAAAAGAACTGTAGAGAAACATACAAAGCAAAGCTTGGCGAGAAACTGGCCGTACGAATAAAAACCGTCCAATGTGAAAGCCTGCATTTGATCAAATAGCCTACTGGGTCCACGGCAGCTATCCGGTCGCCGTGAGTTTAGTGGTTGAGGACGGCTGCTACACGGCGGCCGTTCGGCTTTTTGCCGTCGCCGTGTAATGTGAAAGTGACCGTCTCCTTCTATAATCCACTAAAAAAATTTCGCCGTACGGTTTTTTGTACGGCCAAAACCGTATAGTGTGAAACAGCCCTTACCAACTTCATATTGAACACCACTGACCTCAGTTCAGCAGTTTAAAGCCTCCAATCTGGCGCCAAGACGTTTTATGAATACCTCTTTTTAGGGTTTAGTTGGCAAAACCCAAAATAGAAACCCTTATAGTTTCGTTCCTGTTTCTGACTGTCTGTCTGTCACTCTGTACGGTTCCAAAAACTTTTGAATCAAAAGAGATAAGAACATGAAACATTCCACTATTAAAGATCGTTTTGACGTGCACACAGGAAAAATATAGCGAACTTTAAAATCATAAGCTTTTCAAATTCAAAATGGCGGATAATTCACGTCTGCGATTTTTTTTTTTTAAATTTTGAGTGGGTTATCAAATGAAAGGTATTGAAGAATAGATTACAATAATTTCAAGATAAAAAGAACTTTTTATATACTACGTTTTTAAATTTTCTGTTGAATCGTATGTAATGTTGATAATATAATTGTTATTGTTATATAATATATAATGTTAGTGAAAAAAAAAAAAAAAAAAAAAAAAAAAAAAAATCTGAATTTATTTACTTCACATAAATGACAACCATCTAGAGAGCTGATCTTAAACTTATAAAAGGACAAATCTTTGTACAACGGATCTCCCCAACACCAAATCTAAACCGTGCCATCTATATATATTTGAAATAATATAATCGATATATTTCCTGTTTTGCTGTCATTCAATGTTTATCTCTTACTTATAAAAATCACAAGTTTGAATCTAAGTGAAGATTGTAAATATGGGATATGGCAAAACAAATAAAATAACTTTCGGATTTTTTCCGAACAAACTTTCCATACAGCAAAATATGCTTTTAATTTAAATCAAATTATAATTACTACGGGAAACAGACAGTGAAAAATACACTCCTGTGCCGGGATAGCAAATCCGGGTTTCAGCAAAATATGCTGAAAACAAATTAAATTCTGCTGAAAGATGGCTAAAAGTATTAAAATAATGCATTGTCATCGTGTTCTGAGCTATTTTAAAAGTTTCAAATGTCTAGCTATTCGGGAAGTTAGTTAGACATCGATTGCCAGATTTTTACCGGACAAACAAACAAACAAACACGAAAGCAAGCTAATAAAAACATATTAAAATTACAAGATAAAAAGAACTTTTTATATACTACGTTTTTATATTTACTGTCATAAATCATAAATTTGAAACCCGTCAAAATGAAGATTGTAAATATGGGATATGTCAAAACAAAAAAAAAAATTAACTTGCGGATTTTTTCTGAATTAACTTTCGATACAGTAAAATTTGCTGAAAACGAATTAAATTCTGCTGAAAGATGGCTAAAAATATTAAAATAATGCGTTGTCATCGTGTTTTGAGCTATTCTAAAAGTTTCAAACGTCTAGCTACTCGGGATGTTAGTTAAAAATTGATTGCAAGATTTGTACTGGACAAACAAACGAACAAACAAACAAGAAAGCAATCTAATAAAAACGTAGTAAAAATATTTAACACTTGTGGAAAGTGTTTAATTTTTCATGCCATTTTGTCAAAAACGTCAAATATTCACTTGAATATTTGACATCATTTATCTTTACGAGCTTTGTATGGCATTTCATCGGCAGGATTTGTGTTTTTTCATGCCATTTTGTCAAAAACGTCAAACATTCACTTGAATATTTGACATTATTTATCTTTACGAGCTTTGTATGGAATTTCACCGGCAGGATTTGTGTATACACACTAAGTAGAAGCGCCAGACATATCGGACCACGTATATATAGCCATACTTAGAAAATGACAAAGTAAAATCTATGTCAAAGTTTCCATAGAAAATAACGTAATTAATCTACAATATGTTGCACATTTTGGTTATTTAGTAATGTATCAGGTCAAGAACTATAAAATTAAATATATGGTTCATCAAGTTCCGATTTAATGTAAACATTACGATTAAATTTTTATAATATATATATATATATATATATATATATATATATATATATATATATATATATATATATATATATATATAATAAACGAAACAACACACGACCGCGAATAGTTATTAAAACACTGAAAAAACCCAGGGTTCGGTCACAAAACAATAACCAACTCTCACCACTCACAACATACTTAAAAACCCGACGTTTCGGCTTTATTTAAAACCTTCTTCAGAGGATCTAAAACAGAAGAAATACAAAAGGTTTACAAAGAATGCAACTAATTATAAGAGAAAAGTAAACAGAAAAACTCTTATGGAAGCGCAAAGATGTTAACTTACAATAAAAAACAAAGATTTTAACTTACATTAAGAAACGTTGAAGTAAGAATTAATATAATAAATAAAACTATTATTGTTACCTTCTCTTTTTGGTTACCTCTTTCTATTTACTTTTTGTTCCCTACTTCAAACTCATCTAGTCAATTTTAATGTTTTCTTTCCATTAGTTATTATATTAATTCACACTTCAAAGTTTCTTAATGTAAGTTAAAATCTTTGCGCTTCCATAAGAGTTTTTCTGTTTACTTTTCTCTTATATTTACTTGCATTCTTTATAAACCTTTTGTATTTCTTCTGTTTTAGATCCTCTGAAGAAAGTTTTAAATAAAGCCGAAACGTCGGGTTTTAAAGTATGTTGTGAGTGGTGTGAGTTGGTTTTTGTTTTGTGACCGAACCCTGGGTTTTTTCAGTGTTTTAATAACTATTCGCGGTCGTGTGTTGTTTCATTTATTATATATATATATATATATATATATATATATATATATATATATATATATATATATATATATATATATATATATATATATATATATATATATATATATATATATATACATATATATATATATATATATATATATATATATATATATATATATATATATATATATATGTGTGTGTGTGTGTGTGTGTGTGTGTGTGTGTGTGTGTGTGTAAATCAACAAGTATTTGTTTTTTCTCTCGAATTCCAAGTGAAGTGTTAAAAATAACATCAAATAAAGTTTGAAGAAAAAAGTTTAATTTGTTTAAAGTTTTGAGCTCGTAAATCAGAGTAAATACAGTTGGATATTTTACTTAGAAAGCATAAAAAAATCAAAGACCATCAAATAATACATTGATTCATTTGATAAAATAAAATTAATTCAAGCGAATTTTTTCCTCTAGACTACAAAACTGTTATATTCACCTTTAGAAGATGTCTCAGAAATATATATATATAATAGTCAATGACATAAATATCTCGAAATTCTCTTAAACAGCACGAACGTATGTTTTTCTGTCACCCAATTCTTCTTGTTGAATTATTTCACGGTGAATATTTTTCACGGTCAAAGCTGAGCAGACCAGTTAGTTATAGATTAGATCATATAAGATGGCGAAAATTTATTTAAATTTATATACTTAAAGACATGACAAAAAAAAGTAATAAATATTAATTTAATATTTAAAATACATGTATATATGAACAAATCAAAATAGACTGCCAATTAGTGTGGCACATAGCTTCCTCGCAGCCTATCACATACTTTATTGATTTTATGCTTTTACATGCCATTATTGTCAAATTTATTGAATTCCTGATTTCTTAATATGTCACAAATGTTTTAAATTTTTTACATGAATTTAAGTATCAATTAAACAAAAGTTAAAGAGCGTATACTGCTGAAATTAATTTGGGGCTATCTGCGCGTTACTTTCGATAAACTATAAAAGTTTTATACAAATCAGATAAGTACTTTTGAAGCTATAGGTGTAAATAAATGTATGTTTGTGTGCATGTTGAAGAGAAAATGAATGGGCGTAGAAAGTTGAAACTTATATGGGACCAACAATGGGCTTATCATGACCTACCATCCAAATTTCATTAAAATCGGACGAGATAAAGGTTAAGATATGCTGGTTCGCAAAAATTGTACGACAGACCGACAGAAAGACAGGGAACCAGATACGTTCCCTGATGTCTGAAACGGATTTCTGTCTTGGAAATTTTGAAATCGGAGATAAAAAACTTTTACGTTCTTCAGAATTAACACATAGCTTCCGTTGTTTTCGGTAAGCTCGGAAGCAAAAATGATTCCGTCAAATTTATATAAGTTAACTTAATATGTGTATAAACATTGAAATATATGTATATCTATATATTATCTTGGCATAAGTTAGGAAATTATTTGTGTATGCCAGAGCCACAATGGTTTTCTGAGCCTTTCTTTAATTGTTTTTATATTTTATAAAGGACTTCAAATTTTTAATTAAAGTTGTGGAAGGGAAATATTTGATAATTTCATATTATACTTTTATATGTATATACTTTTTTTTTTAATGGGAATTTTCAATAGGATTTTTGTGAGGTTTGTTTGCATCATAGGTAGTCTATATGGACCATATAGACTCACTTCCAGTGTCTATATGGACACTGGAAGTGAGGAACAACCTGGGAATTGCCTAGTAAATTTAGGGAAATTTACAAAAAAGTTTTATTAAAAATATTAGGTTTGGCAGTAACGCCTTAGGAAAGGCTTAACTTAAAATTTTATTTTAATAAACGATATTTACCATAGAAACGAAAATATATTTAAAATAGTAAAAGAATGAATATATTATATATATATATATATATATATATATATATATATATATATATATATATATATATATATATATATATATATGTATATATAAAATTATAATTAATTATAGAATTAAATAAAATAAATATATTATACAATTAAAAAATAAATTAGTCATTATCATAATATAACTAATCAAATAAAGAAATTCATTTTTATTTTTTTTCATATACCTTTAATAAAGGTAAAACGTATTTGGATGGCCGAAATTTTTATTTTGAGTTTTTGATGGATTTAAAAAATTTAAAGTCCCCCCTAATGTCCAAAAATATGGATTTTAACAAAACAAAATCTTTACTATTTGTACCCTGATCATATATGTATACTCAGAAGCATAAACTACTCGACCGATTTTAATGAAGTTCCCAGTATCTCTTAAAAAAAAACGCGAATGAAATTATTTCTCGAAAACGGTCCTAAAGATATTGTTGAAAATAATTCTAAAATATAGTTTATTTAAATAAAAATCTAACTATATGAGTTGTTTTATTTCCATCTTTATAAGTGAAAATTTATTTGTTTTTTCCATTTTATTCTGCTAATAATCGAATTGTAAACAATCATCTGTTGAATACTTTTTTTGTGTTTAAAAATAAATTTATTAAATTAGATTTTATTAAATTTAAATTTAATTTTAAAATTAATTTTATTGTGGGTTTGAGAATGTTTTGTTCGCGTACGTCGGACTGATTTTTTTGTTTATTATAAAAATAATAACAAATAGATATAAGTATATGTAAATATATGATAAAGTAGTGATTAAGATTAAGAAATAACAGTAATAATAATAATAATAATAATAATAATAATAATAATAATAATAATAATAATAATAATAATAATAATAATAATAATAATAATAATAATAAGAAAATTGTGATCATTGATTCTTAGAAATTATTATTATTTCTAGTATTAATTTTTAATTTATATATATGAATATTATACTTTTTATATTTATTCATATCTACTGCTTATATTTTTACTGTTATTTAAATATGTTTTTAAAATGTTTACTGCTCTTAAAATTTCTTTAATTATCATAGTAGTGTGTTCTACTTGTACGAATTGGCAAGAAACTAGTATTAATTCTAATTTTGTTTTTCTTATTTGATTTAAATTTTATTTTGTAAAAATATTAATTTCAAGTAAAAGTATTTTAACTTGATTATTTCTTTCATATAAGAAATATTAATTTTGTTATTCGGTTCCTATAATTATAGTGTGAACGATCTCTAAAATACATAGCAACTTTAATTATTGATATGCATGCCACACAATAATAATTAGTATGAATAAAATTTTATTTTTTGTAAAAAACAACCTTCGATAATAATTATATTAAACTTATCGAGCTCTAAATTATTTATTTATTAAAGCTCTAAAAACTTAAAGAGCTCTAAGAATTTTAAATGATAATCTTATGCGTAGACAAATGCCGTCGGCACCTTCGTCGACCATATAAGCTTAGTGTGTAAAATTTTATATTTAAATTATTATAATTTTATTAAAAAGTACATACATGGAATAAATATTAAAGTAGCAATAATAATAAAAATATTTAAATATAAAAAAATCTGTATAGATACGGATTAGAAAATCAAATCTCTACAATTATGATTCTACTAACTATATAATTTTATTTTTTTCTACAATTCTATTCTTATAAATATTAATTATTTACTTACGATTATTTTTATTATTTTTTTCTTTCTTTCTTTGAATAAATTAAGCAGGTAACTATAAGCACTGGTTTTTAAATGCTTGAATGGTTCTTGCAATTATGTTTTTTTGATTATTTTTCAGAGTTTTCTGATAATTTTTTTACATTTGTCCATTAGATTTTTTTTTCTCTAAAAATTTATTTGTTCATAACTTTTCTATATCATTTTAATCACGTTCACGTATTTTTTTTTTTTTTGGCGCCGAAATAAAACAAATCTCCCGCGGTAATATTTTACCCGCGCACACAATGTTACCGCGCCGAAGTTTAGACGGCTACTGGAATTGGTTCTCCAGGGTTAGCCTATCCCCTCCATAGCCCCCCTTTACCTCTTCCGTCACTACCTCCTACGTGCCTAAAAAAATTACAAATTTTTAGGTACCAAATTGTCCCAATTCCCGTTTCTTATTGCTTATTTTTTTCAACGTTTCAGACAATGTAACGACTTCTTCACGTCTAAATAAGTTAAAATAAATATTAATTTTTAACTTAAACATTTAAAAATTTCATCAGATCTAACACTTATTCACCAATTTTAACCCTTTTACTATTACCTTAATTATCTCAAAAACTACTTAGTAAAATTAATTGAAATTTTATATTTATATTTTTCATATTATGATTTAACTACTAACAAAATTTTAATTCAATCGGCCTTGAAATATAGCTAATTTATAGGAGAGCTTTTACAGTAAATTAAGGATATCTGCAGCAATTTTAGCAGTAAATTGTTTATTTTTTGGACATCTTAATGAGTTTAATCTTCCTTATCAGTCTGTAGGTATATATACATATTAAGCAAATACTTTCTTCTTTTTTTGTACTGTTCTCCTACTACTTGAAAATGTTAACTTAATTTTCGTCTATGCATGTTATGATTTATATTTTTTATTGATTTATGTACATTTTTTTTTTAGTTTATTAATTTAAACAAAGTAATTGTGAGAAGTACAATGTACATTTCTCGCAGATTGTTAAATTGAATACTTTCTTCATATTGTTTTTCCTGTACTTAGTCATAATTACCTTCATTTTAATGTAATAATAGTACACTATTTTAATGTACCATTTATTTTTTAATTTTTATTATTATTTAAAAAATTTTTTTTTTTCGCTTCTTTTAATTTATTTATTCCCTATTCAGTTAACCAATGAAATAAACAATATCTTGAAAATTTATTTCATATTTCCTTTTTTTGTGTAAAATTAAGTTTATTCTATAATTTAACTATTCGTATATTTGTAATGCCTGAGATACTAAATAAAGGCAGCGGTCCGACGGTGTGTGAAATAGTTATTTATGTTCCTAGGCAGCAAAATGGATTTTTGCTGAAGTTTTTAAGTCTTAGTTCCGAGCCGAAGGCGAGGATAGGATAAACAAATTTACTGCAGAGGGCAAGCCAAGGCAGGAAAATGTTAGTTACCTGCTAAGGTGTAACCGAAACAGGTAGTTCTTAAACGAGTCAGGAATATTCTTGGCTTCATAGTTACATACAATATTTTGTCTACCAACAGCAGAAAAATTACACTAAAGATGTTTTTTTTTAAAATAACATATAATTTTACCATTTAACAAAATTACAAATATTTTTATTATTATAATTTTTAAAGGTATTTTCAAAAAATATATATAATTATTTAGCAGAATATTACGCTTAAATATATAAAAAATGAACAATGTGGGAAAATTCATAACCTGCAATGTAGTAACCTTTTCTTAAAATGTTGCGGCCTGTTTGCTGCTTTGCTGACACTTAGAACTTTTGCTGACTCATTGATATTTTGCTGCGTGTTTTTTTGGACATGTTACAAAAGAATCAAGAAAAAATACATTTTGCGCAGATTGAAAACAGTACAACAATGCTTAATTTTGCTGCCGTGAGTAGATAAACAAATATATGCCTCTGTGCCAAGCTTTCTTATTTGCTGTCGTGCATCGGCTGGAGTGACCCTAGTCCTGGGTCATGGCTAATGGCTCACATCTGTACTTCAGTTAATGGCTGAAATCTTGTCATAAACAAGCTCCTCGTCAAGAGTTATGCTGTTGTAAGTTTGGTTTTTGGTACTTCGTTAAAACAAAGGATGCCCGGACCGAAAGGAAAACGGAAATAAACAGGTCAAGTGTGTGCTAGTCAGCACACAGCGAGGGTCCGTAGGCAACACTGTATAGTTTAAGTAGTACCCTATTGATGGTGTTTTTTAAAATGCTAAAACGCTTACTTTGAACTATCCTATGGGTCTGATATTCTCAAAACACATAAACAAACTTCTGGTAAAGTATTTTTTTGCCACTGAACCGGACTACAACCATATAAACACACCGAAAAGACCATAGGTATAAAAAAAAGTATTTTGTAAATAAAAAATAAAATAATATTTTTTTCGAAATTTCCAAAAAGTGGTATCTTTACTTTTGGTCGAAGAATGTTCAGGAATTTTTTCAGATTTTTTACACTTCACATAAGCGAGATAGAGGGACACGTTTCACACTCACTTCAAACTTGCCTACGCTCGCCCTATCAAAGTTATAAACAAAGAATTATATATTTTTGTAATCAGCTCGACGTACCCTTTCATATGATACCCCTCACAGTCTCGAAAAAAAAAAATATTTTGTCTTGAAAAATATTTTTTTTTTTCGAGACTGTGAGGGGTATCATATGAAAGGGTACGTCGAGCTGATTACAAAAATATATAATTCTTTGTTTATAACTTTGATAGGGCGAGCGTAGGCAAGTTTGAAGTGAGTGTGAAACGTGTCCCTCTATCTCGCTTATGTGAAGTGTAAAAAATCTGAAAAAATTCCTGAACATTCTTCGACCAAAAGTAAAGATACCACTTTTTGGAAATTTCGAAAAAAATATTATTTTATTTTTTATTTACAAAATACTTTTTTTTATACCTATGGTCTTTTCGGTGTGTTTATATGGTTGTAGTCCGGTTCAGTGGCAAAAAAATACTTTACCAGAAGTTTGTTTATGTGTTTTGAGAATATCAGACCCATAGGATAGTTCAAAGTAAGCGTTTTAGCATTTTAAAAAACACCATCAATAGGGTACTACTTAAACTATACAGTGTTGCCTACGGACCCTCGCTGTGTGCTGACTAGCACACACTTGACCTGTTTATTTCCGTTTTCCTTTCGGTCCGGGCATCCTTTGTTTTAACGAAGTACCAAAAACCAAACTTACAACAGCATAACTCTTGACGAGGAGCTTGTTTATGACAAGATTTCAGCCATTAACTGAAGTACAGATGTGAGCCATTAGCCATGACCCAGGACTAGGGTCACTCCAGCCGATGCACGACAGCAAATAAGAAAGCTTGGCACAGAGGCATATATTTGTTTATCTACTCACGGCAGCAAAATTAAGCATTGTTGTACTGTTTTCAATCTGCGCAAAATGTATTTTTTCTTGATTCTTTTGTAACATGTCCAAAAAAACACGCAGCAAAATATCAATGAGTCAGCAAAAGTTCTAAGTGTCAGCAAAGCAGCAAACAGGCCGCAACATTTTAAGAAAAGGTTACTACATTGCAGGTTATGAATTTTCCCACATTGTTCATTTTTGACGTACCCTTTCATATGATACCCCTCACAGTCTCGAAAAAAAAAAATATTTTGTCTTGAAAAATATTTTTTTTAAGTCGCTATATTTTTAAAATATGTGGGCAGGTACAAGACACATACATGCCAAATTTCAAAGTGATCGGACGAAAGGTGTAGCCGTGAGAGCACGCGACAGGACGGACGGACAGACACACGCAGGAAAATATAAGGGTCCTTGGTTTTGCCTACGGACCCTAAAAAAGACGATGGTAGGTTAAAAACTGGGTTCTTAAAAGGAATTCGGGGCACATCATTTGGTTGACATAGAACTAAGAAATGTTTAAGCCAAGTACACGATCCAAGTATACTTGGTCCGAGTAGCTTTGATCAAATCCACTTGGTCCAAGTTTTTATCGAACTTTTTAGCGTAGTTACGATCCAAGTAATGGAACTTTGATTCACTATAACGTAGAGGTTATAAAACAGTGGTTATGTATAACCTTCTTTGAAAGAAAAAAACAAGCACGACCTCACATCTTTTTCATTCTATGCCAGAGGGTTCTCATAATTTGTCAGGTCGGGCCCATTTTTGTCTCCATCAAAGTCTACTTTGATCAAAAATATTGGGGCCCGTCTAACTTAAATTGGATGTCCAAGCTGACTTGATCAAAGTGTACTTTGACCTGTATATACCCCTAAATTATCACAAAGAATGTCTAAAGGCCAGTTTGACTACCTTCTGGTACGCGTTTCATCGCTGATTTTAAAATCAGATACAAGTATGAGTATGTGTTTATTTTCATTAAAAAAAAAATGCTATAATGTATTCCATTTAAATACGAATCTGACATATAAGTATTTTTTTTTCTAGGGAAAAAATCTAGCTTCCGAAGTATTAAAGGAAATTAATCTATTTAGCTGAAAATCGAAAACAAATTTCAAAACGAACCCTGATTTTTTTACTTTCTCATATAAAGAGAAAGTATTGTGATGGCGCGAAAATTCGATTTTCAGATTTTGATGGATTTACACGTTTTAAGGTCCCCTGAGTCCAAAAAAGTGGTTTTTAAAAAATGTCTGTCTGTCTGTGCTGACGCCTGGAGGCAAAAAATCCATCATAACGATAATCATCATAAAATATAAGAATATGTGCTAATAAAAGAACATTGCGTGCGAACGCTTAGATGAGGGGTTCCCAACCGGGGGTGCCGCATCCTCTGGGGGTGCGAGAACATTTTTAGGGGTTGCGAGATTATTTTTAGAAAAGTATTTTTTTTTAAACAATTTTACAAACATAATAATTTTATTTCAATAATAATATAATTAATTTATCATTTTAATTTAATTTAATTTTTTATTTATTAAATAAAATAATACACTAAATTATTCTTTTTTATTATTAATTAATTATTTATTGTTGTTATTATTGCATATTATAAAATAATTAGTGTTTAATGACACATGCAATGGGTTAACCCTAGAACACTAACCATATTTTTAACCTCTTATTATACTAACCTTGAGTCTTATTGACTCTCAAATCTATTATACCCAGTTTTAATTAATATAAAGGCCTAATATGAATAATATTTTTTGAACACGTTTTGGTACTAATAGACACCTGGGTGCTTTGTTTACCTTAAAAAACCATTCTTTCTTTTTAACTTTATTTTCCTTTCTTTCTTTTCCTTAAACTTATAAGATTAGGGTGTCAATACTATTCTGCGTCAAAATTACCTACAAACAAATTTACGTGTAATACTAAACAGGAGTCAAAATGACTCCGTGACTACAGAAAAACAAACGATATTTCGTTTGTTGGCGGATTTTTCTTACCTCGTCTTCTCGCCCATCACTGAATCATGAGCGGTACGAGATAGGGTTCGATTCCTCGCCGTGATGCTCTGATTTATATGACTCACTATTGATCACGTCATACTCGCTTGGGCGGTACAATGTACAGAGGTATGATGTTTGAAGTGGCTGCAACTCTCTACCACGGGGCTAGTAAAATGGGCCTAAAAGACGACCTAATTGCTAGGTACCAACAAGTGGTTCATCCGACCCATCTCGTTGTACTATTACCTATTACCTTACTACTACTACGAGAATTTAGGTTTAGTAATTTACTAACAATTAAGAACAAAAATATAAATAGACTAAATCCGCAATCAGATCTTCGCACAGCAATCAGCGATAAAATTTACCCTACTTTTTAGGGTTTCGTTGGTAAAACCAAAAAAAGAAACTCTTATAGTTTCGTTCATGTGTCACTGTCTGTGTGTCACTCTGTACGGTTCCAATAACTTTTGAATAAAAAGAGATGAAAACATGAAACTTTCCAATATTAAGGATCGTTTTGACGCGCATACAGGAAATATATAGCGAACTTCAAGATGGCGGCTGATTGCTGTCACGGGAAAAAAAATATTTTTTTTAAATTTTAAGTGAGGTATCAAATGAAAGGTATTGAAGAGCGGATTACAAAAATATATAACACTTGTAGAAAGCGTTTAATTTTCCCCGCAATTTTGTCAAAATCTTGCCCTCCCCCCACCTCCCCTCCCCTTTACTAATTTCATTTTTACAACACCAACGAAACCCTTTTTACGTGAGACTTCAGGCAATTTTTTTATACCATTTTAGGCGAAGAAAACTAAAATTTAATACATAAATTAATAAAATTAGAATAATATAAAAAAAATGTTGGGCTGGTTAATAGAATTTTAAACCCTTTTTTCACTGCCCAAGATTTATCAATAAATGTTTATTTTTTTTTTTAGCTCAAAAAACTATCTTTTTCTAGAGGGTTGCGAGTGGTAGTTAAAACAATTTTAGGGGTGCGGCTGTAAAAAAGGTTGGGCAATATTTTTTTAAATTTAAAATGCTCGCTTACGTAAGCTTCAATTAATTGCTGATTTGAGATTATCTTTAGCGCCATGCGCCCATGGCGTTCGAAAGGAAGAGCAAAAGCCCCTTGTTCTTGGGCTTATTTTTCTTCTCTCACCGTCCACTTACACGAGGACATATCGATGGTAGATTAGGTTTTGGCGAGATCCCATTTACAGAGATTTGTCGTTTTATAGGTTAAAGATAATATGTACTGCACACAATTATTTTAAATTAATTTATTATTATAAATTAATTTTGAGTTACCTAATTCTTATTATTTTGTTTTTGTTACAGGTATGATATTCTTGGCATTACTGATTACTGATTACATTTTTTGTGAGTACTTAGTTAATTCAATTACAGTAATAATGTTTATTACATAAAATTAGCATTAGAGAGGAAGGGAGACAAATGAAAAAATAGTATCTCATCGAAGCAAACATTGTTTGGTCTCAGTTAACATTAAAGCATGTAAATCCATCAAGGCGTCTACACAGACAGACAGAAATTACTTAAGAACCACTTTTTTGGACTCATAACGTGTATATCCATCAAAATTGAATTTTCGCGCCATCACAATACTTTATCGTTTTATGAGAAAGTAAAAATCGAAAGCTATTGGTTTAATTTGGTCGTTATACTTTTAAAATAACAGATATGTTATCACTTTCATTTTAGGTGAGAAATCAATAATAATAATAATAATAATAATAATAATAATAATAATAATTTTGCTTTATTTAAATAATATAAAATACAATAGAAAACATTTTTCTTTGAGCCTACTCCAGGGTAGGTCTATCTACCGTTAGGAGGAGGTTTCTTTTTCTTATTTTACATATAAGTAATAGATCCTAATTTAAATAAAAATTGATCTGTGTTTTTTATTTTGTTTATTTATAATTATTTAGTAGAGATTTATAAACACACATATATATATTTTTTATGCTTTTGTGGTAGAGGCAACAAGATTTGTTATTTTTATTTTCTTAATGTCTGAGTATGCAATCTAAGATTCCTAGATTCTCAATCCAAGAATTTCAGATTACAGACTCCCCTACATAACACCAACACCTCCATACATACTTATTAAATAACCATGTAAATACTTTGGCAGGGGCAAGATCTTGAAAAAGGACAGGCTAAAACAGAGATAGAGAAGTAAAAAGGTATATAGGGGTTGGAAGGGGAGGTAGTCCTTACAATAAAATACTTATAATATTTAGTTGATAGTTAAATAAAACACGCACTGATGTAATAAATTCGTTAATATGAATCAAGACAAGACTAGACTCATATCTGTCATTTAAGAGTAAACAAAGCTAAAACTCTAGCACACTAGCGCGACCTAGTAGAGGTGGCCCGAACTAATAGATAATTAATCCCATAAATTCACGTTTTTTCATAGTTTTTTTTGGGGGGGGGGGGGGAGCGCCCTCGAGATATGATTTTTTCTGAACATGTATACCAAATTTCGTCAAAATCGGCCCTGTAGTTTAGGCTCTAGGCGTCTACACAGACAGACAGACGACAGACAGAAATTATTTAAGAACCACTTTTTTGGACTCAAAACGTGTATATCCATCAAAATTGAATTTTCGCGCCATCACAATACTTTATCGTTTTATGAGAAAGTAAAAATCGAAAGCTATTGGTTTAATTTGGTCGTTATACTTTTAAAATAACAGATATGTTATCACTTTCATTTTAGGTGAGAAATCAATATGTGGGGCGTATTACTTTTAAAAGTCAGAGGAAATTTAATTATATTTTTCAAGTCAATGATCTGGCTAATCAGTCACTTCTAATTATAGCCGTGCTTGCTCTTAATTTGACCTTCAATGTCTCTTAGAGGAGTACGTAATTAAACTGGCTTATCAGTATCCGCAATTGCCTTATCAGTATCCGTATCAGGTTTCTAACCTATTAGATTCAATTACCAGCTGACTGTTTGAACCTTATCCTTTAATACGTGAACAGAAAGTTAATTTTCAACCAATCAGAACTAGGAGTCAAATCAAGATTTCCTATTGATCCAGATTAGTTTTTTTTCTCTCTCTGATAAAATGTTATCTTCTTCTGATCTAATGTACTGAATATATTTACTGAAAAATGTATCTTGAGGATATGACTCTTTTCATAGTAAATTAGTCTTTTAAATGAATAACATTGTTGACATGTTATTTATGGATTATGTAGAACGTCTGCACTGAATAGAAATATAAAAAAACTTTAGATCGGAGTTTAAAAATATATATATTTTAGACTGAATTATTATAAAAAAAAATATTAAAATTAAATTAAAGTGGCAGATAATATTTACTTAAAATATAGCATCACTCATGTAAAATACGTACCGAAAACGTAGATGCAATAACTACAATAAAAATAGACTGCCAATTGTTGTGGCACATAGCTTCCTCGCATCCTATCCATGTACTGTATTGGTTTTATGCTTTTTTTTACAAGCCATTATTGTCTAATTTGTTTAATTGTTACCCCGTTTTTTAATCTGTCAAAATAGTTTTAATTTTTTACATGAATAAAAGTATCAATTTAGAAAAAGTTAAAGAGCGCAGACTGTTCAAATTAATCTTCTGATATCTGCGGGTTACTTTCGATAAACTGTAAAAGTTTCATACAAATCAGATAAGTACTTTTGAAGCTATAGGTATAAATAGATGTATGTTTGTGCGCAGGTGGAAGAATCCAATAAGCGCAGAAGGTTAAAACTTATATGGGACCAACAATGGGCTGATTATGACCTACCATCTAAATTTCATTAATATCGGACGTGTAGTTTTCAAGATATGTTGGTTCGCAAAAATTGAACGACAGACCGACAGACCGACGGACAGACACGGAACCAAAAATGTTCCCTGATATCTGAAACGGATTTCTGTCTTGGAATTTTTGAAATCGGAGACCTACCTTCGGTAAGCTCGGAAGCAAAACAAGTAAGGCGCGCTTGACGTAAGTACGTTAGGCGATAATCGCCGGTTTCTGTACGATTAAATTAAAATTATAAGTGTAAAATTTTAATAGTTGCATATTCATTTTCTACACTACAAGACCATATTGGCCGCCATCTTGAAAATATTAAGTGTGAAAACTCCAAAAAGTGTACAGTTATCTCAAATGCCGTGATGCACCTGTGTGCCGAATTTCATGTTCCTAGCTATAGTAGTTTATGAACTGAAACAAGCCAATGGACAGACACCAACGGACAGACAGACAGACATACAGAGCCGTTATATAAGGTTTCTTTTTTTTACTTCGTACAGAAACCTAAAAACAAGATTGATCAGTTTATTTTATTAAAAGCAGAATGTGTCTGCGTAAATTTCAGCTTGTTTTAGGTAAGATAAGTTGATGTTCACACGTAATCTGTGTTTTAGGTTAATTAAAGTAACAGTATGTGTACTTTAATTTTTGTTATATTTTGCTTCCGAGCTTACCGAAGGTAACGGAAGCTTTGTGATCGTTTCGAAGAACGAAAAATTTTTAGGTCTCCGATTTTAAAAATTCCAAGACAGAAATCCGTTTCAGACATCAGGGAACATTTTTGGTTTCGTGTCTGTCTGTCGGTCTGTCTGTCGGTCTGTCGGTCTGTCGTTCAATTTTTGCGAACCAACATATCTTAAAAACTACAGGTTCAATTTTTATGAAATTTGGGTGGTTGGTCATAATTAGCCCATTGTTGGTCCCATATATGTTTCAACCTTCTGCGCCAATTTGTTTTTCTTCCACATGCGCACAAACATACATTTATTTACACCTATAGCATCAAAAGTACTTATCTGATTTGAATGAAACTTTTATAGTTTATCGAAAGTAACCCGCAGATGGCCACAGATTAATTTGAACAGTCTACGCTCTTTAACTTTTGCTAAATTGATACTTTAATTCGTGTAAAAAATCTAAACAATTTTGACAGATTAAAAAAAACGGGGGAATCAATTAAACCAATTTGACAATAATGACTTTTAAAAGCATAAAATCAATAAAGTTCGTGGATAGGATGCGAGGAAGCTAAGTGCCACACCAATTGGCAGTCTATTTTTTTAGTAATTAAAGGAATCTTGTATCACTAGTTTTGTCACTTCCTTATTACTAATTTTAATTTTATCCTGTAATAATTAACATTGTTAATCCTCTTAGTGTTGTACCTTTCTCGTTGCCCTATGGGTAGTAAATCTGTTGATAATATACCTTAATTGGACTATAGAATCTTAGCGAGCTCTCGAATATTTATAGGGATAAGAACATTATCAGTTTCGGCTCGTTATCTTATCTCACTAAAGCTAAAACATGATATCTCTGTCCTAAATAGCCTTATAGATGTAATAATCCTTTAATTTATTATATTGGTATCGTTTTTATATGTTAAATAAAATAGTTCTCCACTTCATGGAAAACATTCAATCATAAATACGTTTTTGTGTTCACTCCTGGTGGCGAAATATAGAACTAAATACGTGTGGTGTCGCGGGACACCCGGTAGGAACGAAGTTCCTTACGCTTTTCATTAAATATAAATGATAAAATCACACTGCTAAGTATACGATACAAACTACTTGTGCATGGTGGAGTGAGAAAAGAGACAAAATTAAAAGTAACTAACTATTCGTATTAAGCGGAGTTAACGCAAAATTAAAAGAAAAACATTGTTTTATAATTGAAGCGAGAATGTTGCAATAAATATGTATTGAATATTGAGAAAATGAGAAAATATTTATTCGTGATGAGTTGATAGTTAAATAGGATGGTTGTAGGATAGGCCGGGGGAGTCTGAGGGAACAGTCCTGTTCCCTTAGACTCCATATAAAATATATCACTTCACTACACAAAAACCTCTGCTTTCGGTTTTGTGACAGTCGTTTTTTACGGGTTCACTCCCGGGCTTCAGACGCTCTAACAAGCCATAAGGAACTTGGTTCCAAAAATAAAATAGTATTTTGACACTGTTCTATTTTATTACTAGGTGTGCAATGCAGTTGTCAGCTTGCAATATTGAGCTGAGCGTGCATTTTAATCTTAAATTTTATTCATGCGGTACAATTCATATTCGTGGCATTTTTGTAAGAATAACAAACACATACATTTGTTATGAATAAACTTATATTAAACAGAAAACAATTTTCTTTATAAACAGCTGATCGGATGTATTAAACAGCTGATACTTAACAATAAACATTTTTATTTATAAACAGCTGAAATCGGATCAAAAGTAGTATTATTTATAATTTTTAATTAAAAAGCTTTTTTCCTGTTTTTCTATTTTACCCACCCTCTTAAATGAAAATATGACAAAAGTGAACATAACAACAATAACTGTACTCTTAAAGAGCTTTCCAACGACATGCATCATGAAGGGCATATACTATTTTAACTTTTGTACCCCGCACCCCTGTGTAGCAATTTGGACCATTTCAGATTTATACCCTCCTGAGGTTGGTCACTATGGCCGTGCCGAATTTTGAGTGTATTGGTTCTGCCGTTCAGGAGGAGTATGTGTCCAACCAAATGCAAAGTGTAGTATAAGAGCTTCGCTTCGAACTCAATGAACTGACTATACATGGCACAACAACAGTAGTGCTGCTATAACTTCCTAGTCGACCTATAGTGGCGAAATATAGTACTAAAAGCAGAAACTGAGCGACCTCCTGTTAGAATCACGCCAGTCACTTTTTTCATGTCGTTTTTTGCGTAACGGAAATTTCTTCTGTTCCCCAATGCTAATAGTCCACAGGCCACCATAAGAAGTGAGTCGCTGATTGATAAAGTTTTCTTACCTTATGGAATCGCTTATTTATGCCGTGTCCACCGATGAATTGGGTATATGGCAACTGGGGGCTGGGCCATTTTTTTTTTGTTGACATGCCAAACTTGCCCTTCTGCGGGAACATTGAAAAGAGGTAGATAAAGTTTTGATTTTCACAGGATCGTTTAATTAAATTATTTCAAAAACAGTGGTACACGTGGCCACCGATAAGAGTGGGCAGTTTGGGGTGGCCACCGCCCCAAACATATCGCTCTGCGAGGACGTTGAAAAGAAAACGGCCCACTCGTATCGGTGGCCACCTTTACCACTGTTTTTGAAATAATTTAATTAAACGATCCTGTAAAAATCAAAACTTCATCTATCTCTTTTCAATGTTCCCGCAGAAGGGCAAGTTTGGCATGTCAACAAAAAAGAAATGGCCCAGCCCCCAGTTGCCATATACCCAATTCATCGGTGGACACGGAATAAATAAGCGATTCCATAAGGTAAGAAAACTTTATCAATCAGCGACTCACTTCTTATGGTGGCCTGGGGACTATAAAGCATATTCATGGTAAAATTGATTAATAGTTACAAATACTTTTGTTTTTAAATTTTATGATGTAATAATACATAAATTGTGTTGCATTTAATTTGAACCCGAAGAAAATCTCATGCTATTTCAAACTTCATTGATTTTCTCTTCCTCATTGTAACTTTATTGATGTTTGTATTTTTTACTACGTTTTTATTAGCTTGCTTTCTTGTTTGTTTGTTTGTTTGTCCGGTACAAATCTGCCAATCGATTTCTAACTAACTTCCCGAATAGCTAGACATTTGAAACTTTTAGCATAGCTCAGAACACGATGACAATGCATTATTTTAATACTTTTAGTCATCTTTCAGCAGAATTTAATTTGTTTTCAGCAAATTGTGCTGTATGGAATGTTAGTTCGGAAAATATCCGCAAGTTATTTTATTGGTTTTGACATATCCCATAGTATTTGCAATCTTCATTTTGACGGGTCTCAAATTTGTGATAGATAAACATTGAATGACAGCAAAACAGGAAATATCGATTATATTATTTATCGATTATATTATTTTATTATTTCAAATATATCGATGGCACGGTTTAGATTTGGTGTTGGGGAGATCCGTTGTACAAAGATTTGTCCTTTTATAGGTTTAAGGTCAGCTATCTAGATGGTTGTCATTTATATGAAGTAAATAAGTTCGGAACTATTTTTTTTTTTTTTTCACTAACATTATACATTATATAACAATAACAATTATATTATCAACATTACATACGATTCAACAGAAAATTTAAAAACGTAGTATATAAAAAGTCCTTTTTATCTTGAAATTATTACAAGCTTTTATTTAACTTGCAATGTATGTATATGTATATTCGGGTCAAATCTTGCAACTGAATTTTAAAGCAGTTATCCTCAACCGATTGAATTGAAATTTTGTATATACGTTTAGTTTGGATGACAATGCATAGTTAGCTAAGTGAAGTCATTCTACATTCAATATGGCGGGCAATCAAGATGGCGGAATAATTATTTTTTAATGAAAGGGGTATCAAATGAAAGGGTTTGCTGAGAAGAATACGAATAAAAGCTTGTTTTTTATTTATTTCTTTTTATAATTAACTTATTAATTAACAAAATATGTTTATTCTCCCCCCTCCCTCACCCCCCTCTAATAAACAATAATAATAATAATCCTAAAACAATAAAATGTTTTATTAAATTGAATTAAAAGGTTGAAGATGGATTTGCATTTCAACGTACATTTAACATTTTGCATTTACCCTGAACATCTAAACATATAAAATAGGATCGCTAATTATAGAGTGAGCGATGGGGCCGAGAAGTTGAAGGCACTTTTAGAATCTCTTCTAGGCTGTTGCGCTACAGATGTTTATTGTGATATCGGAAAAACAACAAACTGAAAACAAAATGAGAGGAATAGAAGTGGTATATTTATAACTTTCAACAACTCCTCTGTTTGTTAAAAGAATTTGAAGACTCAAACTCTGCTAGCTGAGTCAAAGAAAGTCACAACACAACAAAACCAAAACAATGCCTGGATTGCATTAAATATTAATACCAGCCCATAAAAACCAAGTTTTTATAGTAAATCCTTTATATTTTTGTATTTTGGTTGTGAGGGGGAAGTATTGGTAGAGAGTCTAGGTGCCAAGTTTTAGCTCGATTGGACGACTGGAAGAGGGTTAACTAGCCCTATAAAGATTTTATATATACCTACCAATTAATTAATTAATTAAATACATTTTTATTACTTAATTTTTAAATATTAATTAATCCATTCATTTTTAAAAAGATAATTAATTAAATTGAGAAATTAATTTATTAATTAATTAATTAAATTTAATTAATTAATTAATTAAATTTAATTAATTAATTAATTTGTTAAAATGTTTTTGTATTGGTAGAGAGTCTATGTGCCAAGTTTCAGCTCGATCGGATAAGTAGAAGAGGGTTAACTAGCCTTCCAAAGATTTTATATACCAACCAATTAATTAATTAATTAATTTTTTATTTTACTTTTAATACTTAATTTTTTAAAATTTATTTAATCCATTCATTTTTTAAAAAAATTAATTAAATTGAAAAATTAATTAATTAATTAATTAATTAAATTTAATTAATTAATTAATTTGTTAAAATGTTTTTGTATTGGTAGAGAGTCTATGTGCCAAGTTTCAGCTTGATCGGATAAGTAGAAGAGGGTTAACTAGCCTTCCAAAGATTTTATATACCAACCAATTAATTAATTAATTAATTTTTTATTTTACTTTTAATACTTAATTTTTTAAAATTTATTTAATCCATTCATTTTTAAAAAAAATTAATTAAATTAAAAAATTAATTAATTAATTAAATTTAATTAATTAATTAAATTTAATTAATTAATTAATTTGTTAAAATGTTGTTGTATTGGTAGAGAGTCTATGTGCCAAGTTTCAGCTCGATCGGATAAGTAGAATAGGGTTAACTAGCCTTCCAAAAATGTTGACGCCAGGCACCCAGGCACTCCCCCAGGCGGCAGCCAGGCACAAAAGTGAAGTTAATATAAAGGATTTAATAAAGGATTTAAAAATAAACTTTAAGGCAAAACCATTTAAAAATCGGAGAATTGCAATATGGTAATTTTAGCTGGATGCTAACTTAAATATTAGTCCAAATCTAAATTATTAATGTTATCTTATATATTTTATTTATTTTGCTTATAAATTATATGCATATAATTTATTTAAAATAAAACAATTAACACGTTTAAAAAATTCCGTCAAGTACTTGCCAGCAAGCTACTAAAAGGGTTTCTTCGTTCATAAAAATTCATATTTCCTACATTATTGTTTTCGAGCTTACTGAAGGTAACGGAAGCTATGTGATCGTTCTGAAGAACTAAAAATTTTTAGGTCTCCGATTTAAAAAATTCCAAGACAGAAATCTGTTTCAGACATCAGGGATCATTTTTGTTCCGTGTCTTTCTGTCAGTCTGTCTGTCGGTCGGTCGGTAGGTCTGTCGTTCAATTTTTGCGAACTAACGTATCTTAAAAACTACACTTCCAATTTTAATGAAATTTGGGTGGTAGGTCATGAGTAGCCCATTGGTGGTCCCATATAAGTATTAACCTTCTGCGCTCATTTGTTTCTCTTCCACATGCGCACAAACATACATTAATTTACACCTATAGCTTCAAAAGTACTTATCTGATTTGTAAGAAACTTTTATAGTTTATCGAAAGTAGCCCGCAGATAGCCCTAGATTACTTAGAACCGTCTGCGCTCTTTAACTTTTGCTTAATTGATACTTTAATTTAAGTATAAATTCAAAACTATTTTGACAGATTAAAAAAACTGAGGAAACAATTAAAAACAAATTAAACAATAATGGCTTTTAAATGCATAAAATATAAAATTAATAATGTACGTGATAGGATGCGAGGAAGCTATGTGCCATACCAATTGGCAGTCTATTTTTTTTTTTCCTAAAATATGTCTAATAAGGTATGCACTTATTTGGTGGGAAAATGGCCGCCATTTTGGAAACGTTAAATATATTTATGATCTTCATATTAATACCTTTAAAATCATACCCCACTCAAAAAATAAAAAAATGTTGCGATCAGTTCGCAATTGCTTGCTGATCTGATCGAAGAAATTTCGAGTTTTGAAGTTTGCAACATTTTTCCTGTTTTTGGGTAAAAAAAGTTAGTTTTATACTAAATTTTAAATTTGTAGCTACAATAGGTTAGTACGAACTACAGTTTGGTTTTATGCTTTTACATAAGGGTTTCTAGCCCGAAACCCGACCTCAAAATCCCACCCCCCCTCGAACTTTTTCGATGACTTTGAAATCCTAAACAGTGTTGTGAGACAACACATACATGTTTCAGTGTATGTGATTGGCAATGCAGCACTTCTTTAGATTGTTACTCCTCTTTTAAAAAAGTAAGAGCGGAGTAAAACCGAAAAGAAAAAAAAAAAAAAAAAAAGAGGGGAGTAACAATCTAAAGAAGATGTACGGAATGTTCTTCTTTAGACTGTTACTCCCCTTATTAAAAGAGAAGTGGGATATTCCTTTGTCCCAAAGTACATTGGACTAAACATCCCTTTTTCTTAATAGTTATTTAGTTCAAGTCATTTTCATTCTAAAACTACATAGGGGAGTAACAATCTAAAGAAGTACCGGTAATGCTCCATTTTCCAGCATCTTACCTCTTTAGGCTTTACCACACAGACGTAAGATTTAATTTTTCTCAACATTCGCTTGAGTGTTAACGCTATTTTAAAGATTATACTCTCTAATAAGCCTATAATTTATAATCAGAGACCTTCAAATGCCTTTTTGCCATGGCGCCATACTAAAATGCCACATTTTGCCTATTTTTCGGTAAAAAGCCACATTTTGCCGATTTTCGGTAAAATGCCACACTTTGTGCCACATTTTGCCTTATTTGGGCTAAGTTCTGAGAAAAAAATAGAAATATTCTAATATTCTAAGGGGTTTTGCTACAACCCATAAAACCAGGTAAGATACGCCTTGCAGGGCAGGATTCCAAGGTGCTGAGGATTCCCCAAGTGACGTGGATTCCTATCTTAGGGTAGTGACACACTTCGTCTCGGGTAGAAGTTCTAAGGTTAAAAAAATCAAGTTTAAAGCCGCGTGAAGCAAATAATCTGGGGAAAGACGCAGGTAGTGTTGTCGTGTTCAATACCAATTACCCTTAAAAGGTATAAGTAGCATACTTAGAGGATAACCATTGGCACATTCGTAGTAATATTGAATGGTTTAGGGATTAACTCCTCCTTTAGAAACATAGTGTTATATTTTGGGTTTTTTGCTAATGGTGCCTCTTCCAGTCTCAGGTGTACCTGAGTCAGATATTTGACCAATATCATTCCACCTCTCTGGTTGTTGACAGTTATTGTATTCTTATAGTCTTCGAACTTTCCCAGTGATTTTAAACTTTGTTTGTGTATAACATTTTTTGACCATGCCAAAGAATAGAATTAACCGAACTGCCCTGCTCTGACAGCGCTGCATACATACTGAAAGCGGGGGTGTGTTCTCTAAAATGGTCCATGTAACCTGCTTGGCCCATGCTGTATTTCACCAGCTGTAAATGACTTAATTTCAGCGGGTAAACAAATTTTTATTAAAGCTCTAAGCCGAGTGCCAATCTTCAAGGAAATGCTACCAGGGACCCCTCTTCCTTCAGAGACTATCCTAACAAGATGGGAAACTTAAATAAAAGCGGCCCTTTATTACGCAGAACTGCAGAACATGGAGAAAAAGTGAAAGTTCTATTATAAGAATTCGACGAAGAGGATAACATGGCAATTAAAATAGCCAAGCAGGCACTGGGAAACGTTCAAACTTTGACGCAGCTAAATTTTATACGAGCCCATTTTTTTAAGTTGCCACAGATGAAAGAAGAAGAGGTGCAAGGCACTTCGTTGACTTCAGCTGCTAAAGTTGTCTTGGAGCTCCAAAAAGCTGCGATGGAGTTGCCGGGCCAAAAAGGAGAGCAAGCCCGAAAAATACTGGAAGCTACTTTAAATGTAAATCGAGATTGGAATGAAATAGTTAATGTTATCCTGGGCGCTTAAGGGTTAAAATAATGCAAGGCGGAGACGCAGTATCAAGTTTTAAAGACTGCTTTATATTGAAGTATGTATATGCCAATTGTTTCTACCAACAATCAGAAAAGGAAAGGTCATTTTTGAAATTAAAAAATATACTAGCAAACAATCGCTAGAAATTGACCACAGAAAATATTGAAAAGATAATTATTGTACAGTTTAATAATTTGAATTAAAGTATAATAATTTTAATTTGAAATTTGTTTACAAAGCAAATTGCTACATAAAAAGAAGTGCATATAAGTAAGAAACCTTCTTCATCTTATATACATATAAGTATGTATATGCACAAATTCTAATAAATTTCATTAAGTAGTAAATGTGTTTTTTCAAATCCCCCCCGGTTGGCCTAAATAATTGGTAGAGAATATAAAAGAATATTTCGGGCATGCAGAGAGAATGTATTTAGGCTTTTTAGAGCATATAATTCCTAACCCTAGTAATAATGTAGTTAATAGGACTCAAGTTGCACGATTTAATATCCCTTTTACAATGGAAAGGGGAGGGGGGGGGGGGTTGGAAAGTTGAAAAATAAATGCCACATTAGCTAAAATAAATGCCACATTTGGCCAAAATAAGTGCCATATTGCCACATTTTTTAGTGCCACATTTCATAAAAATAAATGCTACATTTTGAAGGTCTCTGTTTATAATAGAATCATTCACACCACAGACTTTGTAATACTCTGTTATCAGCAGAGACGGGAAAAAGTCATAAACGTCATAGTCATATGATTTTGTCATAAAATAGCCATTTTTCGAATAAACGTCATAAAATGGGGTTTTCTTGGGATAAACGTCATAGAATGGCCTTTTTTGTCAAATGTTAAGTAAAAAGTTTTTTTTTTTTTTTTTTTTTTTTTTTTGTTAAAGCAAATTTTTATATTAGACATTCGTGGTCCGGTTCCAGGTAAAAGTGCACTTCAAACAAAAAACCCTTACTCCAGCTTAGTGAAAGGCCTGGGCTCTTAATTCCCTGATCACTTTCGGACTTATCTAATGCGCTTATGCATACCAGCAACTAGAGAGGCACCGAGGGTCATCCCTAATACCAAACTATAGGGCTCCTGATCGGCTCCTTCTTGGAACAAATCTTCCAATTAGAATCCAGGAAAGTCAAGATAGATGCTCCAATCAGCCAATAGTAAACCCATTGAGTTGGGCAGTTTCCTGATTAGCTGTTCCAGAACTTAAGATTTTGTATATATTCATGGTAAGGGGTTAGAATGTTTAATTGCTCATTTGATTTCTTACTCGTGTTACTTGTTTTTTTTTTTTACTTGTTCTATTACTTGGGTTTCGTTGGTAAAACCAAAAAAGGAAACCCTTATAGTTTCGTTCATGTGTCTGTCTATCTGTCAGTCGGTACAGTTCCAATAACTTTTGAATCAAAAGAGATAGAAACATGAAATCCCAATATTAAAGATCGTTTTGACGCACACACAGGAAAAATATTGCGAACTCAAAATAATATGCTGTTCAAATTCAAAATGGCGGATAACTCACGTCACGCGATTTTTTTTTTTTTTTTAATTTTGAGTGGGGTATCAAATGAAAGGTATTGAAGAGTAGATACAAAACTATATAACACTTGTGGAAAGCGTTTAATTTTTAACGCCATTTTGCCAAAAAAATCAACATTTTACGTGTCGAAATTTTGCCAACGTCGAATGGTCTTTTTCCAAGTTTAAAATTCTACTGACGGACAAAAGAGCCAATTTAACGCTGTATAATATAGAACAGCATATGATTATTTTTTACAACGTTAAAGCATTCTGCTAATTATTATTATTTATTATATATTGTAAATATAATTCTGTGTTTATAAAATATTGAAATCTTTCTTTTGAACTGTTACCCTCCAAAATAACGCTACATTTTCGCTAAAAATGGCTAAATTTTCACAGTGAAAATAAACGTCATACTTTTTGCTAAAACGTCATAAAACAACCGATTTTATAAAATAGAGGTCATAAAACAGGATAATAAAAGTCATAGAATAAAGGTCATGAAATGGAAAAATAAAAGTCATAAACGTCCCGTCTCTGGTTATCAGTATAGGCTTAAGTTACAGTAATTGTTAGACTGATATTATATTTTTTTGGTTCAATAGTATGTAATATAATGGTTTTCATCCCTCAACGAGAAACAGTTTTCTTAAATGGTCTAAGATAGTAAATATGAAATTTAAAATGTTATATTTAAAACCGAGCTATTACTCTCCCTAACTATTTTATTTTGTGGTTCATAAAACTGGAAACGTCCTCCAACTGATAGCTTCAGGTAGTAAATGGCTATAAAGAACCAGATACCAACATAAAAAAATAATGATGATAAAGCTTAGAAACATCAAAAAAGATCCAATGACTTTTAGTATTCATAAATTATAGTAATAAATGCTTACTTGAATTTTACTAACAATATTATTTGTCTCGATATGTCCGTATCGAAGCTGGGCGGATTATTATCAGCCACGATAGGAGTTCCGCTGGTAGGAGCTTCAAACTACCTCTAGGGTTGAGGAAAATGTAAGTCAAATCACCATTTATAATGTTGGGTATAATAGTGATCTAAAAATAATAAAGCACATAAATCATAAAAGGTAGATTGGCTTTGTTAAAGCAAAGAAAATGTAATACAGAATTAGAAATAATGACCTTTGGTTTAACACATTTTAACCAAAAGGATAATTGAAATTATAGAATTTGTCGTAAAAAGTATTATCAATGAATTTATAAAAGGCTTTAAGGGAGTCAGAAATGGTCACAAAATGAAATAATATAAAATAATAAATAGACTGCCAATTGGTGTGGCACTTAGCTTCCTCGCATCTTATCCACGAACTTTATTGATTTTATGCTTTTAAAAGTCATTATTGTCAAATTGGTTTAATGGTTTCCCCCGTTTTTTTTAATCTGTCAAAATTGTTTAGATTTTTTACACGAATTAAAGTATCAATTTAGCAAAAGTTAAAGAGCGTAGACTGTTCAAATTAATCTGTGGCGGGTTACTTTCGATAAACTATAAAAGTTTCATTCAAATCAGAAAAGTACTTTTGAAGCTATAGGTGTAAATAAATGTATGTTTGTGCGCATGTGGAAGAAAAACAAATTGGCGCAGAAGGTTGAAACTTATATGGGACCAACAATGGGCTAATTATGACCAACCACCCAAATTTCATAAAAATTGAACCTGTTGTTTTTAAGATAGGTTGGTTCGCAAAAATTGAACGACAGACCGACAGACAGACACGGAACCAAAAATGTTCCCTGATGTCTGAAACGGATTTCTGTCTTGGAATTTTTAAAATCGGAGACCTAAAAATTTTTCGTTCTTCGAAACGATCACATAGCTTCCGTTACCTTCGGTAAGCTCGGAAGCAAAATGTAAAATAATAAAAAAATATATAGGGGTTAACTGGTTTAGTCTCACTCCTTTGATATGAATCCCCTTCCCCTTGGCTGAGATGATTCCGCAATAACAGCAAAGATTTGAGGTAGGCTCTTCTATTGGTCGAGTTTTGCTAAATCACTCGTTGATGACGTCTAGAGACGACTATCATCTGGGACTCAGAATAGGTCACAAGGGTCGTGACAGGGTTCAAGTAGTGTTGAGTATGTGGTGTCACTTGTAAGTTGGTCTGACCGGTAGGCCTTGAGAAGGGTTGATATGTGTTGGAGGGTGGGAGGTTGTAGTTTTTTTATGGTTTGAGAACTTATAGGGGGTTCCATATGTATAAAAGGGGAGATAGGCAGTTGATAGAACTTAAATATAGATATTTATATAAGAAAACCCTAACCTTTCTATAAATAGCATAAATAAATTATAGATAGGGAATCAACCCTCCTTTATAAAAAATATACGTATTAAATTAGATATAAAATAACATAAAAATAGACTAAATGACAATCCCAAACATACCGCCCGGCAAAAAGGGATTTTTTAAGAAAGAGGGTTTCAAGGGAGGCGGATTATTCGTCCATTTAGATCTCTCCTATAGGGTTTGTAGTTCGTAAGTAATGTTAGCGCCACTGATTCCAAAAGGGTTGGTATTGTTGCTGAACTAACTGCTATTTGTTCAATCGGTTTTGAGAAACGTCTAAAAGGGATTGTTCTGGTATGGGAAATAGGGTTCCGCCCACCAAGAAGTGTCCTGGGGTTGGTACTTCTATGTTTTTAGGGTTACTAGAGGCAGGGAAAATAGGGAAAATACCTTTATCTGAGAGAAAAGAGTGGTTGGTTCCTTGAATTTTATTGGGTTAGTGGTTCCGGTAATCTTGCGCAGCAAAGATTGGGCTATTTTTACGCCCGCTTCCCAAAGTCGACCAAAATGGGGACTATTAGTTGGAATAAATAACCACTCTTTACCTGAAGGTGTAAGTTTAATTTGAACGTGCTTTTATGAATTATGCCAAGTAAATAATTCTTTTAATTCATTAAAGGCGCTGACAAAATTGGTGTCGAAAATATGTGTGAGGAGCATCCTCTGCTCGCAATAAAACGCTTAAAACAAGCTAAGAAGGCTTCAGCGCTCGAATCAGAGAAAAATTCCAGGTGAAATGCTTTTTCCACCAAGCATACAAAAATACCCAGAGAAGCTTTAGAAACAGTCGATTTTCTAGCGGTGGAACGAATCGTAATAGGCCCGGCAACGTCAACGCCAACATTTTTCTTTCGGTCGGTCGAGTCTTTCCGTCGGTAAATTTCCTATCAGTGGTAACTGACCCGTGAAATGAACAAATGAATAGAGGTCTCAGGAAGAATTATATGAGACATCTCCCTTAACTTTCTAAGGATACTCCTGGGTTAAGTAATGAAAAAAGATACTTTCATACTACCTTCAAGCAGGATGTGGTCTGTAAAGCAGCGTAAGGCCTGAACTATTGAATCATTGTCTATTGAACCATCATTGTCATTGACTATTGAATCATTTAGGGTCCTCTCTCTAGGTAAATACAACACCTACTGAGGGCCCTCACTATGTACTTTATTTATTTATTTCTTGTAATTCAGTAGAATGTCTTTTGGTGGAAATAAATATTATTATTATTATTATTATTATTATAATTATTATTATATTATTGTCGTTAAAATTTGGATACCTGTTCAAAAATATAATCTACCAAACTGAAAAATGTATTTCTCAAAAGTAGTTCCGTTTATTTTGTTCTAAAAATCTAATTACAAACCAATTTAACCATATTTTTATGTTTATACTTTTAATTACAGTTTGCTTTAAAGTATCTAAAGGCTACATTTTTTTATATATATATTTTTTTTTCAATTCTTTCATTGTTTTGTCTCTTCTCTAGTGAAAAATGTGAATTAGAGTCTTTCCCAATCCAATAGAATAGGAGTTTTCATGTCTCATGGGACTTTAGCAGTGGAGTGTAAATCCAAGGTGGAAGAAGAAAAAGAGGAAATCTTCCTTGAGAACTGAACAGTAGAGAAACAAAGCATGCATGGCTTATTGAATTGAAACTATATCAGGGGAACCTCTCCCTGTCCTCTAAATATTCAATTCTCGCCTCCAACAAATTCCATTATCCAAAAACAAAAATATACTCCTGGAATAAGGGGGAAAAAGCTACATTCTCTAAGTTTTTAGAAAGAAACAAAAGTTATAAGCTTGCAAACCGATAAAATTGAAATGATCAATGTAACAAATAGAGTGATATGTAGGACTCTTCCTCTCGTTCTGGGATTGTGATCACTCTGAGAAATGAATGTGTGGTAGTTTGGATCTGTTTCGATTCCCGGTAAGGTCACATTTATTTTTGATTCAGTATTAAATGTACGTAGACGGTTGAATTGTGCTAATTATATATGTCCTACCATCCAAATTTCCTTAAAAATCGGACATGTCTTTTTTTAGATATCGTGCGTGATATCTAAAAAAAAATTATTTAAATAATTGGTTAATTGGAAAAAGTATTGACGGAATAGGAATATATGCCTACTGGACTAGGAACAAGGAAGGATATTACTTACCGGTCGTTACTTGGAAAAAGCAATGAAAGCATATGCTTGTCCCTGCTTACAACCGGTATTGTTCTTGCTTTATCCTTGCAAAATGCATGGAATAAAAAGCAAATCTTGGGAATGGGAAAAGCTTGTTTGGACCCTGAGGCAGATTTCCCGGTATTCTCACTGAAAAAAAGCTCGTAATTCATGTGATTTTGAAAGGACATTTTTCTCAGTGTGGTTGGCAACACTTTTGACGGGCAGACTGATATTATAACAAAAATGTTCCCTGATTTCTGAAATACATTTCTGTTTATGATTTTTGCTAAGCGGAGACATATAAGAAATGGTTCTTCAGAATGATCACAAAGCTTCCGTTACCTTCGATAATCTCGAGAGCAACAGTTTGAGTAGAGTCGTTATTAGAAGTTTCAAAATGCAAATTACTATAAATTAAAGGTGGATCAATCTTGAAAGTTTTTATCAGTCCATTCATGGTCACATACTAAAGTGGTTGGTATCTATTCGTATTAAACATTAGTAGGTATTAAAATTATACTTATTAAGTACGTAATTTCTCATAAATGCCCTTTGGAGTCGATGTCATGGGGAGAAAAACAAGTAAAGCATTTGAGTAATTATAAATTGGATTATATTAAAATTAAATAATTACAACAAATAAATTAGTTTTATACATGTTTGTATAAAAAGTAATGAGACCGAATTCTGTAAAAAAAATTATTTAAATTAGAGCTACAAACTATTAAAATTCTTAAAAAATAGGACCCTTGGGCGTCGACACTCTTTTGCCAACGATTTTCCATGCTTAGAAGCCGGCCTAGAAATCCTTTTTCGGAATGTCCTACAGGCAGCACGTCGAAGCCGCTTTCACCACTACTTCTGTCCGATGTCAGTGTCCTTTGGTGGCTGTCTTCACTCGGGGGAACAGGTCCACCAGGGCCACATCGAGACTGTAGAGGGGCTGGGGAAACGTTGCAATGCCATGCAGTTGCAGGCCAGGAAAAATGTATTGCTTGGTGCTTTGCCATGATGCAGCTTCCATCTGTGGACAATTGTCCACGGATTTTTCTCCTTGGTATTGATAGTGTGCTAAGTCATTTTATCAATTCCCAATCATCAAGTGGTCTTAACCGCTGGTCTGAGTTCAACATCTCACGCACACATTGAACATTGACCTTGTTTCTGCTCATGCACGGGCGTCTTCCGTGGGGTTTGTCTTCCACAATCTGTCGATCGTTTTTGAACCGTTCTTGTGCCATTTTAAAAGAGCAGCTTTTGATTGGCTTTCACTCCCGAATACTTGCTGGATCATGGCCAATATGTCTTCATAGCCGATTTTCTGTGTTCCACTCAGTAAACTTCAGTCCATTTAAAAACAAATCTAATTATATAAATAAGTCGTTTTCCCGCAGTTAGTTAGTTTTATACCGCAAACGATATAAAACTAGTAACACAGTAAATTGATTTATTTGAATCCAACCCTTTTTCAAATTCTTGTGTTGTAAAATGAAAAATTAATTTTTTTTTTTTTCTAGGCAAGTTTTTCAAGTAATAGGGTAATGAATGGAATGTTTATATTGTAGTTTTCCCTTTCTATGCTAGCTTTGTATAATGAATAATACAAGCTCGTACCTAGTTTTGTACATGTATACCTATAGATACATTTATTTATAATATTTATATTGTATAGGATTATTTCTATTATTATTTTCGTTGGGCTCCTTTTCGCCGAGATGAAGATTCAAGATTTATCCTGTGTTCAACCTTCCTGAAATTTAATACAAAGGAAACTCCTTCTTATTATCCTTCTTTGTGTCCTTGGAGTCTATTGCTGCCCTTTCACAAACCCTTGAAGTAACATGAGCTCGTCTTTCCTTGCCTTGTAATAATATCTTCATATGTTTGTCTTGACCCTAGTAAATATGGTTAGACTTGGTATATTAGATTTATTCCTCCAACATTTGAATTCTGCAGAGAATAAATTTTCATTATTTACAAACAAGCATTAAAAGGGAAGAATTCTTATGAATATTCAGGTAAATTTTTTACCTATGGTTTACATGCTTTATGTAAGTCATAACAGGTCTTTTTTTTAACAAAAACTGAAAGGAATTTTGGGGGATTTATGTACTACCTAAAAAAAGGATTATTTATGATTTACACTTGGATCTTTTTTTTCTTGATCCCTCGTTGCTTCTATTTTGCTTAACATAAAACTACAGAAGGTACTGAATTGATCAGCTGTCTTTAATGTGAATGACCTCATAGAAACTTGGCCCATTGAAACCTCATTTGACAATATTTCACGTGTCCTAGTAGTAGTAGTAGTTACCTAGTACTTCCTATTAGACGGGTAGGACGAACCACTTGTTCGAACCTTGCAATCAGGCCTACAGTAGACCTATTTTACTTGCCCCGTGGTGGAGAGTTCCAGCAACTTCACACATCATACATTTGTACATTGTACCGCCGAAGCGAGTATGATGTGGTCATTAGTATGCTATATAAGCGTGCAAAAAAAAAAAAAAAAAAAAAAAAAAAAGTGGGGGGGGGGGGAAGAGAACCCCTTAGGGGGTGCCCTCGCCCTGCTCCGTCCTCGAATCATAGATACAAATCACATCTCATGACACGGATAGGACCCACATCAAAGTGTGGGGGAAGAGAACCTCTCATAGGGAGCCCTCGCCCTGCTCTGTCCGTGATTCATAGATGCAATTCGGAGTACCATGGCACGGGATCGAACCCACGACCTCGAGTTGCCTCGACTCAGTGATAACTGTGCGGTGCCTTCAGCACCTCGGCCACCCTGGCTCCCTCACGTGTCCTAACTCAGGCTCAGCTCGGTCCCGGCATAGTCCCGACAATATTGAGAATCTGCCTTTATTCTACAAGCCAGAACTTAATTTTATAAAGCCAAAACATAAAAAGTTTGATATGGATACATGGGTTTTTTTAAAAACATACCTTAACAGCTTAATTTTAATTGCACACGAGCCTTTTAAAATAAAAATCAATCTGCCAATATGTGTGGTAAATAGCTTCCTCGCGTCCCATAGCGTACTTTAATGATGGTTTATTATTGCCTAAGCTATTTAATTCCCTGCCCAAATGTAAATCTATCAAATGTAACCAATTGTGGCCAACTTTCGCACTTCGGATAGTAGTAGAAGAAAGGTATTAGTACTAGACGGGTAGGACAAACCACTTGTTGGAACCTAGCAATTAGGCCATCTTTTAGGCCCATTTTAATAGCACCGTAGTGGAGAGTTCCAGCCACTTCACACATCACACCTCTGTACAATGTACCACCGAAGCGAGTATGATGTGATCATTAGTGAACCACATAAATCAGAGTATCACGTTGAGGGATCGAACCACGACCTCATGCCACCATTGATTCATTGATGGCCGAGTTATAACTCAAATGGTACCATCAATAGGCTAATTATGACCTACCTCCTAAAATTAATTCAAATCGGACGAGTAGTTTTTAAGTTATGTTGGTTCGCAAAGAGTTTGAATAACAGTAAGACACGAGACCAAAATGTTACATCTGAAACGAATTTCTGTCATGAAATTTTTTAAATCGAAAAATATTTTCCTTCTTTAGAACGTTTTCATAGCTTCCGTTACCTTCGTTAAGCTCGGAAGTTAAAACCATTAAATAACACACTCCGTAGTAAACAATCTTACCTTCGGTAAGCTGGAAAGCAAAAGTGAAAGAGCAAGGAAATAAAACTGTATAAACCACTGAATGTCACTGTTTATTAAAATAACATTCAATAAAGTAGAACCTCGATAAGAAGTGTCTCAAGGGGATTAGGGAAACAGTCTTGTTATCGAGGTGCTCTTTTTGTTGAGGGTCGTGTTATCAAGGTTATTATGGCTATCAGTCGTGTTATCGAGGTTCGAGGACGCGGTTTTCAAGTCTAGACTTGTTCAAGGTCGACCCATTCCTGTATTGAGTCACGTTATAGAGGTTGACTTCTCAAAATGACTTGTTATAGAGGTTCTGAGTTACGTTGTGAATTAGAAAAAATCCGTGTTATAGAGGTTGTTTGGATAATAATAGTCGCGTTATAGAGGTTAATTTAACATTATGTGTTATGGCAATCTCAAGGGGATTTGAAAATTGCACTTGTAATTGAGGTGGTCGTGTTATTGAGTCGTGTAAGCGAGGTTCTACTGTATTAGCTTTGTATTTTTCGTAAAGAAATGCGTTAAGAATAAATGAGTCTAAAGGTTGACGTAGAATATGTTATTTAACTTTCTATACACTTAAGAGCTTTTAACTGTCACTGCTCCTCTACCACTCAAGACTTTCAACTTGTTGAAATTCCAGCTGGCTACTCCAAAATAAAGTAAAACTGACAGGTTTTTTCCCATACACTTTTCAGGTTTAGGGTTTCCCCCTCTGTGTGCGAGGCAGCGGGTTTACCCTTGAGTAATTCCTTTTTTTGAGGACAGCAAAGGGTCGTTCTGTCAAGCATAGCCTACTGGGATTACTCTCAGAGTATAGCCCGTTCTTTATTTATTATTCTTAGCTTATAAGAAACTTGTATGTTTATCGTAAGCAATGTCCAACAGCCTTGAATTCCTTGAACTCCTGGAATTATGCTTGAATTTTTAGGATGCTTGAAAAAACCTTGAAATGTGCTTGAATTTTGAAAAAAATAACAGAAAAACTTAAAATATGCTTGAATTTTGAAAACATCGGGAATTTTAAAGACCCTAGGTTGCCTAGAAGTACCAATACATTTTGATTTTTATTATCCGAACCACCCTAAACAACATTAGTTCGGATAATCGATGCGCTACTGTATATTGTATTTCACTTCTCTGGGGTACAACTGCTGTAATTAGGTTGAATTAATACTATTAATATTATAATAGTAGGCTGGAGGGTTTATTTGGAATGAAAGTCCTTCATATTTCAGATCTTTCATATTTATTTTTATTTCATCAGAGCCATGGGAACCTGAGCTTCTTCAGTGATCACTAACTGAAGAAGCTCAGGTTCCAATGGTGAAAGCTTTGATGAAATAAAAATATATTATGGTCGAAGGACTTTCATTCCAAATAAACCTTTCAGCCTACTATAATATTCTACAAGTCCAAAAAAGTAAAATCTCTTCTATTATAAAAGTAATTTATATTATTCTGCTTAACTCATACTGTTTTTCTCATATTTTTTTCTATAATTCTGAGAAATTGTGAATAAATCACAATTTTAATAACTAATGTTAATAAACCCAGCCATGAATTTTATAAAATTGAGCCTTGAAAACCTTTAAATATGCTTGAATTTTAAATTTTAATATTGCTGGACACTGGACACCTTGGTAAGCTTTTTTCGACGAAAGCGGTCATCACATGAGATATTTATTCGAACATGACTAGGATGCAATATCCGAATCTTTCGCATTTTATTGTCATCACAATATCCTCTACCTATCTCATTCCTACCTCTCATTCATAAATTGAAGACAACATCCAATAGTTGGTGTTGCTATTTCATATTAAAAGATACTGAGTATACAGGCTGTGGAATGATAATGATAAATTTGATGATATAATATTTGATTACTATGCATTTTGTTATCTACTTATTGATGTGATGTTCTAGTTTATGACGTACCACTGGGTTCCTAAACCGCAGCTTGTCATGTGTTCCGGTATCATCATCATAGATCATAGAGACCTTCGGCTATAAACTGTGGGCTGCACAATCACAGCCTATTCCATTCTCTGGCGCATTAATTATAGTCTCTCCTGTATTAATTACTATGCTAATTAGTACTAGCTAAGATCTATACGTATTAGCTTTATTTATATAACAATTAGCTCCAAACTGACTTTCAATCACTCTATACATATAACAGCTGTTATTTTCGTCGAACGATTAGTTGAACTTTGTCTCATTCATTAGATTTTTGTTGTCCATTTATGAAATGATATCTACAGAGATGGGTTTTACAGGTTTGGTGGAAGGTTATAGAAATAAGGGAAGTGAAGAACTCTGTACCATCAAGATTGTTCTCGCTCGCTTAGTAGAATTATTTTAATGCTTCTTAACTGTAATTCTGTTAATTCATCAAATTAAAAAAATATATATATATATGTATTTGTGGTGTCGCAGGAACCCGTTAGGAACAATGTTCCTTACGCCTTTCATTAAATATATAAAGTTAAAAAAGAGACACCATTAAAAGTAACTAAATATTTGCACTTAGTGGAGTTTAGAACAATTACAAGAAAAACATTTGTCTTATTGAAGCGGACGTCTTGCAATAAATATGTATTGAATATTGAGAAAAAAGTTTATCATGATGAGTTTATAGTTAACGAGTATGGTGGTAGTAAGACCTGTTCCCTTCCTACTCGTCACTTAATTTAAAATATTATTATTATTATATATATAAAGTGGCTAATCAGCTGATCGGGTTATCAAAATGTTTGGGCACTTCCAGACCACCTAGAGACTCGCGGTTTTTGCGTTTGGTCCCGAATCGGCCCAAACCGACTAGAAAAATCTGAAAAGTCGAAAAAAATATGTTTACCCCCCTTAAAAAAATAAAAACGGGGGACGCGAATTGAAGGGTTTCTTCGAAGGGCTATAGCGGCTACACGGTAAGCCGTATCGAAAAGCGGATAGCACCAACGATAACTGATTTTAAAAGATCTACAATTTTGGTTCTATGACTTTTTGTCGTACGACCATCGGTTCTACCTTAAATCGAGTAAATTTGTTAATTTTTAGTATTTTTTTTTACTTTGACCTCCCCTAGCGTTAACGATTATTGGCCGATTTAATTTTCGATTGGGGTATTTAAACCCCACACTAATGCTTTTTAAAACGAGTATTTATTTTTCAAATTATCTGTCTTTTTTGCCGAGAAAAATGAATATATATAGAGAAAAAACGAATTTAAAATACCGTAAATAACGTCATGTTTACGTTTTTAAAAAATAAACATTTTAATAAGCTCATATTTATTATCATGTTATAGTTAAAAACAAGAATAAATAAATATAAACAAATATTGAATAATAAAGTATGTTGTTCGATAGGTAAAAGATAATAAATACATTAGTTACCGCATAAACACACTTTGTAAACAAATGCCCCCTCTTTTTCTCCGTCAGTCTCCCTGACATCAGTCTTACGTGTCCAGCCGTGACGGGCACCTCTTCTCCCCACATATTTTGTTATACTACCGACATTTATTAAGGTATAATTTTATTCTTATTTATTTAATTGTTTTTATTAACATATTATTGTTACTAGAATTATTTTTAATAGGTTGTTAAAATCTATATTAGGAAAATGTTTTAGTTTATTTAAATGAATATTTTAGTTTATTTAAATGAATTGTTTACTTTATTTTAATGAATATTTTACTTCATTTAAATGAATATTTTACTTTATTTAAATGTATGTTTTATTTTATTTAAATTAATGTTTGTTTATTTAAATGATTTTTTTACTTTATTTAAATAAATGTTTTACTTTTTTTTTAAATTGTTTTATTATCATCTTATTATTTCTAGAATGAACTGATTTATAGTTTGTTAAATTCTATATTAATTTATTATTTCAGTTTATTTAAATGAATGTTTAAGTTTATTTAGGGCAATTTATAGTTTAGTTGTGTATATGGCGCATTATTTCCACGACATTGTTTTCTTTTTTATATAATGCAGCTAAATTTATATATACAATTATTATTTCTCCTTGACTTTAACTACTTATGTTTCAATTAATCTCGAGTACTAATAAATAATAAAATAAATTGATAAAGGTTCTATCTTTATTTTTATTATTCGGCAATAAAACTAATCAAATTGACAGGGCCTACAATTTACTCTCATATATTAACACTGTGACACAGCCAGCGATTCCTAGCATGAACCTTACGGTTACGACCATCGATTCTACCTGAAATAAAGTAAATTTGATCAATGTTTGTTAAATTTTTGACTTGGGGCTCTCATGGCGTGAGCAAATTTTGTCCGATTTAATTTTCGATTCGAGTGCTTGAACCTCACACTAATGCTATTAAATCGGGTATTTATTATTATAATTATTCTATTAATTTGTCGTTTTTTCTGAGAAAAATTAGTATTTATAAAAGACAAACAAATTTAAAATTTCATAAATAGCTTCATATTGACTTTTTAACAAATAATTATTTTTATAAGCTTATAATACATAGATATATTTATTATTATTATATAGTTATATTGTATAGTTCAAAACAAGTATAAAGAAATATAAACAAATATTGATTATAAAGTTCGTTCTAAGGGTATATAAATGAGAAATTTAAATTTAATTAATCAATTCATTAGTTAATGGAACTAAATTAATCATAGTTAAGATATCTAAATATTTTATTTAAATTAGAAAACCATCTTCGGAGGAAACAATATTAATTCCAATAATAACTTTAAATTTGAAGTCGGAAGAAATAGAGGTGTGGAAATTATGCATAGAAAGTTCCCCCTATAATTAGCTTACTCGATGACAATAAATAAACCCCAGAGTAAAATATAATTTTTTGTTGGTGTGTGGATCTCAGAAACATGTCTTAAGCCACGGCCAATTTACATCATAGTAAATACAAGTTTTGGTACCATCTTAGAGGGTTACAGATGGAATTGCTCATTCACGGAATATTGTTTACGATCCATTACTGCATAGTTAATAGTATTTTGTGTAATGTAGTGTTTGTTTTAAGGATTATGTTTTAGTTTTAGGAGTGGCCTAGCTATATGTTTCCTCCGGATGGCGAGGAAATTCCAAATTCCTATTAAGGGAGGCGGAGTTAAATTTTATCCTCATTTTATAATTATTTTGGAAGATGTCCTGTGTTATTGTGGGAGGACCCAATATCAAGTAATTTATTTTAATTTAATGTTAAGCAATTTTCATTTTTTCTATATCAAGCTAAACAAGTAATTAAGTATATATTTAATGAAATGGCCTACTCAATTAACCAATATTATAGTAATAGATATCAAATAGTAATAATATACAGCCACTGATTGCAAGCATGAACCCCGCGCGAAGCGCGGGGCGAATGCTTATTATATAATATATCTGTCTACTACTCAAAAATTTTTGCGTGTATCAGGTTGAAATTGTACTTGTCTTTTTCAATTGTACTTTAGACGATGTGTATGAAGTTTTATTAAAATGATTACGTTAAAATGTAAAATATGAGTAAAAACGTTGTTTTCTCATTTTAAACGTTTAGGTCCGCATTAATAAATGTAGCGATCTTTAACACTTCAAAGTGTTGTTGGTTTAACTAAAAAGTTGTTCGTCTCATTGACTAGACGATGTTAGAATGTTTTCCCGTCCTAAAATTCGAATTTTATATTTGAAGTTTATGTTTACGTGAGGGCTGCACGCGAACGCTTGGGCGGATGACGTTGTCCAACGAACTCGTCTTGGGTATTGGTAAAATTAATATGTGTACAAACAATCAACGAAATCGGCCAACTTTTATTCAAGTTATCGTCATCGGTGAATTTCGTGACGGTTGGTTTTGTGACGGTCGGTTTTGTGACGGTCGGTTTTGTGACGATCGGTTTTGTGACGGTCGGTTTTGTGACGGTCGGTTTTGTGACGGTCGGTTTTGTGACGGTCGGTTTTGTGACGGTCGGTTTTGTGACGATCGCTTTTTTCGGATTCATTCCCGGGCTCCAGACGCTGTAACGTACCATAAGGTATTCGTTCCAAAAAATCATTGAAATAAATAACTATGTAGCGAAGCTCAGGAATCCAGCTAATATAGTATAATATTAGTATACCTTTCCTAAGTTAATTTTATAATTATTCATGAATGATTTTGAAGAGTATAAAGAAATATAAAACACTCAATTACGACCAATTGAAAGAACGTAGCAGAGTTTAAAGGTATTTGATTGTTTATATTGTTTTGGTTTAAGAGAATTGTTTATACTTACATGTCTCAACAATGTTATTTTCTCAAATTGCTATGTAATCTTAAATAATTATAATTTTTAATCTGTCAGAATTCTTCGTCATATTGAACTATGAATTAAACATAAAGAGTTTTAACTCGGTATTTACCCTTAGCTGGAATTGGAATTAATAAGAGAAGCAAAACAACTTTAGAACAAAGTTGTAAGCATTATTAATAAAGTTGTACAGAGGTAATGTAATCTTAAGTAATGAAGACTTTTGAAAATTTTAAATTCTCAAAATGAGAAATGAATCCCGGTTTGTTGGAATATTTGAGAAATTCAGCGCTTTTGCCAAGAATTCGTGGCTTATAAAGAATATATTGTGATGAAATTCTTGGAAAGGATGTCCTGAGATATTGAGGGAATTGTTTTTGTATGGTCTAGAAATCGAGTTTACTATAACAAACAATATGTTTAATACGTACTTTAGTCTCGGGATAGAAATCTTATACTCCCTTTCGATTTAGGTGTCTTAAGGAAGATTGGAGAAACAAAGGGTTAGAAGGAGGGGCTCTAGCAAATCCCTTGACTGAACCTTGAAAAGAATTCATTGAGATTGGGAATGAGAAAATAAAGGGACTTGAAATTCAAATCTGCTTCCTAATGAAAGTTTAATTTGAATCCTAGTGGAAAAATACAATCAGGCGTGAGACAAACAATGAAATCTTAACTTTCTCTAGAAATGATATCACTAAAATAATTTCACTGTATGTCCCTTAAGTCCAAAAAAGTGGTTTTTAAAAAATATCTGTCTGTCGTCTGTCTGTGCAGACGCTTGGAGCCTAGACTACTGGGCCGATTTTGACGAAATTTGGCTTACATTGTCAAAATTGAGAAATTAATTATACCTCCAAATTTGGGGGGGGGGGGGGGGTGCTATCCCCCAAATACTCTGAAAAAACGTGAAAAAAAAAAAAATTTATCGAAAATGGTTCCGATAATTTTGATTAAAAAATTCTTAAATGTAGTCCATTTCAATACCAATTTAACGATATAAGCCGTTTTCCCGGGAAAAATCCAGTTCCTGAGGAAATAGCTTTAAACACGAAGGGAGAGAAGCCGTGTTCGATTCCCCGCCGCGGAGAAGTTATTTTTATGATATATTTTGATAAAATGTCCAATAATAATTAAATTTACCAAAGAAAACTAATAAACGGAAAACACTGGGCTAAGTAATTATGAACTCGTATTTGAGAAAGTTTGTCTGAGTTTTCTTTGACCAATTTTCTGAACTTCTTAATAGATTTGGCGTGGCTTTGGTTGCTAGTGCGCTTCTTTTGACTATATAACTTTTATACGACTGAAGTAAATACTTTTTTTTATATGCCTCGTGAATGTAAATAAATAGTGTTTGTTGCCTCCACACTGAGATATATTTAGGAACGAATCACTAAACCTTGTTCTAAACTGCTCTTCGGTCAGTTTATCGTCTATGCCGTTTAAATTAGTCTTCATTCGAGTTAACACGAGAATTACTACGTTTCCATGATTTTTCAAAACTGTTTTGGTTTCAAGCCGAAAGAGTTTCCATGAGAAGTTTCCAAAACAGTTTTCACAACAATTTTGAAAACTATAAACCCCCAGACTAGTTATAGTTAGGTTATCATATCTCTGCTCATCGTACCTACTGCGCATGTCTCAATTCTGTTTTCAATCCAATACCCGTTTCCATGCTATTTTTTTAAAATAATTTTTAATACAAAACCAAAAATTCTTGAACTCAAAACGTTTTGAAAATCACCTTTTCCATGGGATTTTGAATACCATAATTATTTACGCACCAAGGGAGTAAAGTAAGTGATTGACCTCGGCTCCGCCTCGGGAGTTAATTATCGCTCGGGTACAATTATTTTTACTCCCTAGGTAACGTACTAGAGTTTATCTGCAGCAGGGAGAAAAAAAAAATGAATAAGATTTTATTTTAAAGTTTTTTAAAATTACACATAAAGCAAATATTTTTATTTTTATTTTAAACAAAAAAATAGTTACATATAATATAATATTAACAATTACCTAACTAAGTTTAATCACGTTAAAATTAAATGATAGATGGTGGCTGAGTCATGTATTAAATAGTATTGACAAGTGACGTATATAATATTTATGGATTAGTATATCTACATTTATAAATTATTATTTCACTTTTAACTTGTTTGTTTTACTGATGAATTACTATGGCAACCGTTGTGGAGGTTGGAGGTTACATGACATATGTGAAGATGACATTATAGATTTAGACATTAAACAAAAGTTAGTAAATGGAACTGTATATTTGTGAAGTGAAGATGACATTATAGATTTAGACATTAAACAAAAGTTAATAAATGGAACTGTGTATTTAGCACCAAGCTTATTTACTTGTGCTTTATCTAGGGCAACACTGGAGGGAATCATGAGAGTTCATGATTCCCTTATTTTTCATTACTCCCTGTTTAACCGGACCGGGTGCAATGAGTAGGTAACTTCCCTCCCTGTAAACTAGAGAGAAAAAATTCACTTTTTCTCCCTGCTGGAGATAATAGCCGTTTTGAAAACTCATAAAAGCATTTATCGAATATTGCATTAAATATCTCTCTCTAAAGCCCCGTTTCCATTACAACAAATTTGTGCCGCAACATGTTGCCGGCACAAGTTCCAGGATTTTGTTGAAATGGAAACAGTCTGCAACATGTTGCGGGACATGTGCCGGGGACAAAAATGTGCCAAGCGACTGTGGGACACAACTTGTGCCACGGGCAATGGAAACACTTTGCAACATATCCCGGGAAAAGGCGCACGCGCGGTGCAGTCTATACTCGCTGCCCAAACCATAACTAAACCTTGCTTCCTACCTACACGTGCTCTCACGTTTTTGGTTGAGGTATTTTCAGAGTTGTGTTACTGAACTGTTGCGGAACTGTTTCCAATTGCACTTGTCCCGCAACATGTGTCTGCAACTTGTTAGAATGGAAACGGGGTTTAAGAGAGAGATCTTAAAGTCGAAGTCAGTAATGAATTGTTATTGTTGACCGAATAAACTTGCTATCCACTTCAATCTCCACTTGTTTATAATCGTTATACCTGATTACATTCTTATCTCTTTCGACTGCTTTCTCTGGTTATTATTTTATCATAATAATCGCTTTAAAAAAATTTTGATTAAAAAAATAATCTTTTCCTACAGTTGACCGATAAAGTGGTTGTTATCGCACTCAAAATAGTACGCAAAACAGCAGATTCCTGCACTACTTACTACTTTACCGCTCGTTTTACTTTACCGCACTCCAGTGTTATTTTACGAACATAAAGAACTTAAATCTAAACTAAGATTAAATAATCCAAATTATAATAATAACAACAATGACAACTAATGGTTATTTTTGGAACGAAGTTCCTTACGGCACGTTCTGGAGTCCGGGAGTGAATCCGAAAAAAACGACCAAAATCACCGTCACAAAATAACCTTCACAAAATCACCATCACGCAAAATCCGTCACGAAATCTGACACAGATAACAATAACTTGAGATAACAATAATCTTTGTCACAGATAATAATAACTTGAGATGACCATAATCTTTGTCACAGATAACAATAACTTGAGATGACCATAATCTTTGTCACAGATAACAATAACTTGAGATAACAATAATCTTTGTCACAGATAACAATAACTTGAGATAACAATAATCTTTGTCACAGATAACAATAACTTGAGATGACCATAATCTTTGTCACAGATAACAATAACTTGAGATGACCATAATCTTTGTCACAGATAACAATAACTTGAGATAACAATAATCTTTGTCACAGATAACAATAACTTGAGATAACAATAATCTTTGTCACAGATAACAATAACTTGAGATAACAATAATCTTTGTCACAGATAACAATAACTTGAGATGACAATAATCTTTGTCACAGATGACGATAACTTGAGTAAAAGCTCACCGAGTTAGATGAAATTTATTTGGTACTCATGTTCATTTTACCCAGGCTGAGTTCGTCGAAAAACGTTATCCGGCCAAGCGTTCACGCGCAACGGTCGCGTAAACGTAAAAGACGGAAAAAAGTGTTATTAAGGAAGCCTGTTACTTGACTTGTTTTGATTATTTTTGTTATATATGTCAAAAATGTCACTGTTTTGTAAATAAATAAAATATAACCATGTAAAATTTCACCCTGACACAAGCAGAAGCTGTAGAGTAGGGAAGAGATATATTTTATAATATTTTAAATTAATTGGCCGGGTAGGTAGAAAACAGTCCTATTTCAATCCAAACTCCTTTAAAAAACATACTCTTTCACTATAAACTCATCATGATCAACTTTTTTCTTATATTCAATGTATATTTATAGTAAGACGCTTGCTTTAATTATACAAATAATGATTTTCTTTTAATTTTTCCTTAACTCTTGCTAGGTACAATCAGTTCGTTACTTTAAATTTTGTCTCTTTTCTAACTCCGCCATGTATAAGTAGTTAGCAATGTATACGTACTTAGCAGTGTGATTTTATAATTTATATTTAATGAAAAATGTAAGGAACTTCGTTCCTACAGGGTGTCCCGCGACACCACACGTATTTTTTTAACTAACAACATGATTTAAACACTATATATCAAATATAAAAAGTAGAGGTAGACAATCTAAAAAAAAAGAAAAAAAAAAAAAAAAATCAAATGTGATAAGTTAGTGTTATGATGAAAAAGAATAACAGCGAGAAAAAGGCAACACTGGCTATAAAAAGAACAGCTGGTATTGTTGATATTGTAAATTTTTTTACATGTCGATGAACTCTCTATTATTTTATATTTTATTTACAGATTAAACACTAACTGTAGGTAAATTGTAATGTACAACTCGAGCTTAAAGTGTCTTTGCTGCACTTGAGAAACCTTTCCCCCTACTCTCGAGTGCAGCAAAGTGCCACTTTCCTCACTAGTTGCACAAATAACTATAGTAATCCATTAAAAGTTTTGTCCCCTAAGAAAAAATAAAACTAGTCTTGAAATTATCGCCCTCAAATATACTTTATATACTCTAAATATAAATATGTATGGAATGAATGAGTTAATTTTGATGCCACAGATTATGGCACAAAATTAAAGTTATTATTTCAGGAAAATACCCTTATATAACGTTTATTTTCTTGCTCGTTTTATTAAATGAAGTTCTAACTTATTGGTAGCTATTAGAGGTGTATTAATTAGGCTCTAAATGCTACAAGGCTAATTAGATTATATATCAACACTCCCTTAATAAGCGTGATTAATGTTTGCGGTTTTGATAAAATTTAATTATTAAATTAGGGATTCTATTCTATAGTTAATTTAATCTGGTTCCGCAAGAATTGATTGAGGGGGTTAGAGGTCTATTCAAATGTACTGATTGATGAGTCAATTGGTAAGATTGATTACTGCTATTTACAATTGTTGACTTGCCACAATCAGAGATGATAGATTTGTTGCTTCATCTTGTTAGAATTGCTTTATGATAATGGAAAGCTTAAGGTCCCTGCACTCTAGACACTATACGGGCGCCGGATAAGTGTATATTTTAAGGTATGTTTTCCTACGCGCTCTAGGAAAAGACCCCTATTAATTTTTTGTACTAAAGCAGTACCCCGCGTTTGACGCGTTGTAGGGAAACAAACCTTTAATTTTGAAGTATTCATTGCTTCGCTTTGTCTTTGTGGCTTGAAATTTGACTTTTGATTACTAGTATTTATTTGATGTTCTGTGAACAGTAGACCTCTCTACCATTTTTTTATTTTTTTTTTATTTTACAAAAATTGTCTGTCCGTTAACTGTGTCGTCTTTAGTCTATGCTGACGCCAGTGGCGTAGCTAGGGCATTGGGGGCCCCCCGCAAGAAATTTTTGGGGGCACCTCGCAAAACAAAATTGATGAGCAAAAAAAAACCTCTTGCGTTATAAATGGGGACCCCTCTTAGTTGATTTGGGGGCCCCTGACGGTGGCTGACGCGTGGAGCCTAAATATTGTGGACCAATTTTGAACGGTTCCGACAACTTTGGTTAAAAAATTCTAAAATACGAAATATAAATAATATATAAATAATATTAAAATACGAATCTAACCATATAAGTCGTTTTCTCGGGAAAATCTAGTTCTTGTGAAATTAGCTTTAAACACGGACGGTGAAAGGCTGGGTTCGACTCCCTTCTGTGGAGAAATTATTTTTATGGTAATTGTAAATAACCATATATATTGATTTAAATGACTTCATCATCTCAAATTTCAAATAATTAAAAAATAATCCGTATATAATAAAGAATCCGTATATAAGCTTGAATCAAATATAATAAAGGACTTTCATTCCAAAAAACAACTAACTACTTATATAATCCGTATACTTCAATTTTCATGGCTTCAAGGAAAATCCATGCTAAATTTGAAGAAAATCGGGTTGAGGTAGCGTATCTGGGGCGTCACGTATAGAAATGAAAAAACTAACAAATATAATGGATACATAATTAAATTGTTTCCTGTATATTGATATAAATTGCATTATTTATGGATTCTTTTTCATTTCATACTCTCTCGAAAAACCAGATACACATCGAAGCCCAGTTAATCTACGGCAGATCCATATGCCCAAGATTCGCAAAATCGACCTGTATACAGCTGTGTCTCAAAATAGAGGACTGATGATGGAAAATGTATTAAGAGAGAACTTATGAAATGAAGAAGAATCCATAATTGGTGCATTTTTTATCAATCTACAGAAAAGACTTTAATTATATGTGCCAGTTATTTTCATTTCTATACATGATGCCCCAGATACGCTACCTCAACCATTGTTATTATTTTATCATTCCTTCAATTAATTTAATTCAGGAGAAAGTTAATTTAATACTTTCTACTTTTTTTTAGAACAAAAAATAAAAAAAAATCGTTCTTAAAAATGAATATAAATGTTTGGTAATTATATGAGCATAAACTATACATTTCCTGGCGTCTGGATGTTAGTCAATTTGGATTCATGGGACGTAAATCTACTGAAGTAGCCCTTCACTAACTTGTATAGAGAATAATTGATGACCTACCTAGGAGTGTATTGGACACAGAAGGGCCTTTAACAATGTCCTACTAATTGCTATTGAAAGCACACTGATGTCATGTTGCATTCCTGACCCTATGAGGAGATGAATTCTGATTGGAATTATAACATCAGTACTGAACTTACGACGATCATATACAGGATCTCGCAAAAAGGCATTTATCTCTAGTAGGGAGAAAAAGTTATGATTTTTAATTAGTTTAGAGGGACTAAAGTAAGTCTTTTCATCCCTGAACTCAAAAAGTAGGGAGAAAAACCTGATTTCAACAACTTCATTACATTAGCCATTCATTTTCTACTATTTATAAAATAATTAAGTTGCAATCTTTACTTTTTCGCCCTACATTTACTTTTTCTCCCTACTTTTTGAGTTCAGGGATGAAAAGACTTACTTTAGTCCCTCTAAACTAATTTAAAATCATAACTTTTTTTTCCTACTGGAGATAAGAAATATTTATTCCCGAAGTGACAAAAATAACTGAGTATGTAATAGATTTAAGTCATATAAAAAGATGATAATAAAATATATTTTTAAAAAAATAGTTATTTATGCACCTAGGGAGTAAAGTAAGCCATTATTCCCTGAGCGAAAAAGTTGGTTCTTGAGGCGAAGCCGAAGGAACCATGGTCCCTAAATCCCGAGGCGAAGCCGAGGGAATTAGACTCTTTAATTCCCTAGGCGCAGCCGAGGGAATAACTCTAATTAGCTCCCGAGGCGCAGCCGTGGGAGATAATTATCTCGAGGGGAATAACGGCACTTTACTCGCGAGGTACATACAATATTTTATCTCCAGTAGGAAGAAAATACACATTTTCGTCCATTGCACACTTTTTATTTATTATTTTAATAAATAACAGTAATTATTAGCACTTTTAATAGCAGATATAAGAGATTCAATATTAAAAACAAATAAGAATTGGAATTAAACTCAAACAGAAGGTTATTTAGATGCAGGTTATAAACAAAGATAAACTTGATCGAAAAAGCAAGTGTCGCCAACCTGATTTCAACAACTTCATTACATTGGCCATTCATTTTCTACTATTTATAAAATAATTAAGTTGCAATCTTCACTTTTTTACCCTACTTTACCTTTTCGCCCTACTTTTACTTTTTCTCCCTACTTTTTGAGTTCAGGGATTAAAAGACTTACTTTAGTCCCTCTAAACTAATTCAAAATCATAACTTTTTCTCCCTACTGAAGATAAAAAATATTTATTCCCGAAGTGTCAAGAATAACTGAGTATGTAAATCATATAAAAAGATAATAATAAAATATATTTTTTTAAAAAAAATACATTTAACAATTACGTGTGAAAATGATAGTCGATAAAAGAACGATATCATTTAACAACTATATCACCTATTCTACTCAAATATCAAAATTATCGACAAGAAAACGATCAAGAAAATCCTAACGCAAAAATTTATTTCTTGATCTGACTGTCGGAGATATTCTCTTCGTTTTTTTTTTTTTCACATTGAATGAAATAAATCTTGTATACTTCTGTATATCAACAAAATGTCTAGTGTTCAGTGTGTCAAATTTTCATCTATTTTTAAACAAAACATTTATTGATTACTATTTTTTATACTCGTATATAAAAAATATATATTTATTACTCCAACATAGAGTAAAACTCGAAGGTTGTCTAAAAAAAATATAGAATGTGTTACATTGGTGGCATTTTTATGGTTAGTGTCGAACCAGACTAGTAAATTTCTTGGGTTCGTAAACTTTGGAACCCCCAAAGAATATTTATCACTTCTTGGATTTATATTTTCTGTCCTTTTTTTCCCCATTGTTTTTTTTTTCTTCATTTTTTGATTTCTTTAAAAAAATTGTATTTCTTTTTGTTTCAGGTAATTGTAACATGTCTTCATTCTATTGCGTAACTGTAAGTATTCAACTTTTTGACGAAATAAGTGTGGTGCATGTTAGAGTTTTTAAATTTGAAAAAAAAAATTAATATTTTTAATAAATTAATAATAATTAATTTTTTTTACACACATTCAAAACCTAACATAACTAATAGTTTAATTTAATAAATCATACAAATTACGATTGAGCTTAAACTAAAAATGAAACGGGGTATATTATTTGATGTTAATTAAAAATATCTGTTAATTTATTTGATCATTTTATTTTATTATAACCAACAAATATTCTTTGAGGATTTTAACTAGTTTTATAAAAATTAATTCTATTACTAAAAGTTTGCTGTTCGTTCATTTATGTTATGTTTTCAGTCCCTAAATTTTAAAATTTCCTTAACCAAAATACGTTTTAGACATCAGTTAAAATGTACGGTCGTTTATTATTGGGTCAATATTTTTAAAGGACCCCATCATTTGAAAACGGCTTGTTGGATTTTTATTGAATTTGGTTGGTACGTTAGTACATTCATAGTTAGCCCACAGATGGTCCTATATTCATACCATGTTTCTTCTCGAGCATGCGCTAAACGCATTCTTTATTATTGGAAAGTTTAACAGTTGTTTCTTAGTGTGTGATTGCTTTGATGTTCCGTGTTGAAAATTAATTTGATTCATTTTATGCGTAAGTTAGAAATTCATCTAGACATTAAAAATCAAGAACGTGTGCAAATTTATTTGTTAAACTTGTCCAAATTTGTTAACCTGTCCCGCCAGCTGACACAAAGTCCTAACCAAAACAAAAATTATGTATCAACTTCAACTTACGATTGAAAATAATATAGCTAAGTGCCTTTGTGGCTCTCTTTTACTTTTTTACCCACCTTTTTTATTTTGAAATTGAGATGAACTTGGTGGGTAATGTTGTGACTTTTAATCAGATTATATCAAAACCGAAAGATGAAAAGTGTGATATTACTTTGTCCCACTATACATTAGAATACATATCTATCTATCCTACTAGTTATTTACTTTGTTACCAATCCTACTTTTTTACATTTGATGGATATCAATATAGGATTATAACAAACTTTAAAAGGCTTATAGGGGGCTTCTCTTTTACCCCATTAGGGTGGGTGAAAAAGTAAAAGTGTTCCGCTTTTTTTTCTCTCTCTCTCTCTCTCTCTAGAAGGGTGTAGGACTGAATATGTAAATGAAAAAGAGGGATACGAAAATGGAAGCCCAAGGAGCCAAAGTTGCTCCCACATTTTGTGTTGTGCCGAGTCTAGCCCGGGAATATTAATTGTTCTCCTCTCATATTGTCCTGTCCTGCCTCAAAGAGAGACAAGACTGGTGGGTAGGGTGGATACAAAGAAGCTCTTTCCACTCACTCATTAGATTGCGCCGTTATATCGAAGAGAAGGGAATAAATATCAGGGGTAATTTAGACGAAGGACCTACAGGCACGATGAGCAATAATTAATAAGGAACATTTTAACATTTAAATGCTTGCACGTGTGCAAATTTATTTGTTAAACTATTCCAAATATGTTAGTCTGTCCTGCCAGCTGACACAAAGTCGTAACTAAAACAAAAACTATGTATGTATCAACATTTATTTGCACAGCGTGCAAATGCGTGATTATTTTTCGCTAATTTAAGAACACATTCTGCTTATTGATTAAAAAAACACTTTACTAAATTCAATCCTAAATCTCTGGAGTTTTTCTTTTAATACCTAATATCTAGTGATAGCCCTTTAGAGAATGCATAAAGTTAATAAAGAAACCAAGCTTTAGATTTATTAGTATGTATTTCCTTTTCTAAAAGAATGTAATAATAATTTTGTTTCATGTATTTATATTTATCACTTTTTTAGCTACTTCTAAGATCCATTAGATGTTTTTTCTCATATCCAAACTTATCTTATTTTGTTTAGATTAAGTTCTTAGATACGCTTTATTAAATTGAAAACCTTTATCTGTAGATTAGAGAAAACTAAATGTTTCCTATTCTTTTAGTTTTATTTTTTGTTGAATTTAATTCAGATTGTTTTATTATCTTATTTTTTGATGTGATGCAAATATGCTGTAAATGTTATTTTATCTAGATTAACAAAAATGTTAAATTTTTTAGCTGCAGAAAATCTTAGATAAAATTGAATTCATTTGTAAAATGTAATTGCTTAATGGTATTGTTTATTCTTTAACATTTTGCAAAGCTTATTAATATTTTTATTTGCTAATAACCCCAAACAATTACTTGAACATTATAAAACCAGTTTTTCTTAAACAGTTGCTGGTTCTATTTAATTAGAACATAATTTAATTTTAACAGCTCCATTTCATATTTTGCTGTCAGTATAATTTCCTTTTTGTTGGCTTCATCTATTAGAAGTTTTCCAATCTGAAATTCCCAATTTAACGTTGTTTTTTAAATACTGTCATTTTTTGTTTCCATTTTTGTTACCATTTGTAGATGTAGGGGCGTTATAATTTTATTGTTGTGCCCAAGTTTCTTACTGAAAAAGCTGAGTTAAAAGGAAATCCCTGATTTGTTGGCCGTCGACGCTGATTGTTTTAACACGTTTCATATTTAATATTCTTCATTCCTTGAAAGTAAACTTTTATTGAATTATAAAAATGATGTTGTTTTCTGAACTTTTGATATGTACGAAAAATTGAAAAAATTGTTTTACTTGTTTCTTTTTCTTACAAGTTTTTTTGTTGGTTTTTTTTTTTTCCTCGATAGTTCATTTTTTACCAGACTTTTTTCAATTTTATCTTGACTTGACTTTTTTCTTACTTTATTTTTAATTTTGACTCTAAAAAGTTAAAATAGTTACAGTTTTCTTCGTTCAGGGATTTGGTTTAACTATTTTCTTTTTTATTGCTGACTTTCTTTATATCGTACTTTAAGTATTATCAACTGTAATCACTTCTGGAAAGTACGATTACAGAAAATTGCTTACAAAGATCTTTGTTTAAGTTTTTTTTTAATTAATCTGATGCTCTAGACTCTAGGTACTAATGATTAAGTATTAAAACAATGATTTCTTGATAGAATGCATTTTAACTATCGCTTTGACTCTAGGAGGTAAAATGTAGTGTTGTGTGTGTTGTGTCGTTTGCTTGAATGCTTAATTGAAGTGAGCGTAAACGAGCTTCTTACATTTAACAAAATATGCATCCTGTCTGTCTGTCTGTCTTTCTGTCTGTCTGTCTGTCTATCTGTCTGTCAGTAACATTTACGTGTCCCACGACTGATTTCGTTAAAATTTTGTATACATGTTCCTTTTACTAATGCTCAGGCTAAGTTCGTTAGAGAGCGTTATCCGTAAGCTTCAAATGTAAAATTGGAATTATTGGGCAGGAAAAGATTCTATTCGATGAGACGAACATTTGTTTTCAAATAAAACGTTATAGTAAAACAAACAGTGACACTGCTATAAAGTGATATAAAGATCGTTAAAACTTTTAAAGCGGATCTAAACGTTTAAAATAGAGAGAGCAACGTTTTTTCGATATCTGACGTTCTAACGTAACGATTTTAATAAAACTACATATACATCGTCTAAAGTACAATTGAAAGAGGCATGTCAAATTTCAACTTGATACACGCAGAAGTTTTTGTGTAGTGAAGTGATACATTTTATAATAGAAAAATGGAATGGCCGGGACCTGTACGTGAGTTAAGGAATAGTATATAAACCCTTTTTTCCCTACTACACGGCTCTCCATCGCAATCATTTTCTCTTATCATCATTAACTATCTAATATTTATTGCATTACGCTCACTTCAATGATAGAGCCACGCGATGCCTAGTTATTTATATAGTTAAGCTCTGGTTTCCTAGGAGAGTAGTGGTGCTGCTATATAGCGGCCGTGACTTCACAAATGTTGTGAGTATAAATTAAATAACGTTGGTTGTTTATGTAGCGTTGACAGAGACAACGCCAACGGAGTTCGTCAAATAGTGGAGACGTCTTTTTTAGGACCGTCATAGCTGTAAAATAGTTTTACAACTTTTCTCGTAGTGTTGAACTTTTTATGCAATAAAATAAGTACAACGATGTAAGCCAGTGAAGAGGACGAAATATTGATTGATTTTGTAATGAATCAACAGCTCTCAATGACGTTCTAAGGTTACATCACTGGTCACCGTTAGGACGCCTGTAATTTTACATCCACCGCAGTGACATCGCGACCGTTAGATTACGGCCGCTAGAGTTCAGACGGCATGACATTTTACGTCCACCGCAGTGACTTTACGACCGCTATATTACGGCCGCTGGAGTTAAGACGACCTTCATTTTACATCCACCTCAGTGACGCCAACCTCCACTCCTTTAAGGCTGCTAGAGTTAAGACGGCCGTCATTTTACGTCCACCACAGTGATGCCATCCGCCACTACATTACGGCTGCTAGAGTTAAGACAGCCGTCATTTTACGTCCACCACAGTGATGCCATCCGCCACTATTACGGCTGCTAGAGTTAAGACAGCCGTCATTTTACGTCCACCACAGTGATGCCATCCGCCACTACATTACGGCTGCTAGAGTTAAGACGGCCGTCATTTTACGTCCACCACAGTGACGCAATCCACCGCTACATTAAGGCTGCTAGAGTTAAAACGGCCGTCATTTTTCGTCCACCGCAGTGACGTCATGACCGCTAGATTACGGCTGCTATATAGCGGCACCGTTCTCGTAGGAAACCAGAGCTTTATTTAAGGTACTAGAATGTGTTTCTGCTTGTATATGGTCTGTTAAAATTATAACTTCTTGGCTACTCGATGTGTTGGTCAGTAACTGGTTTACCTTTCGAATCTTCACTAGACTATACCAAAGTACTGCACTCTTGTGTTCTTCTGTGAATACGTCTCATTAAGTCTTCTATAAATACTAAACCCTATTTGCTCCTTTAAATTCTGTACCTTTATTGTTGAGAACTATACTTTTAGTGACATGTGTGGCGTACCCCAAAAATGTTAAATTCTGTAAGCGGTGTATCCAAAATTGATCTATGTATACAGCAGCAAGATAGGATATTATATTTTACGCCATTTTATATAAAAAATATTAAGCATTATATTAGCATTTTTCCTTATTAGATGGTTTTTGATATTTTGTATTCCCATCATTATTAACTTTTGAATTTTATCGACAAATCCTTTCACGTTTCAAACTTAAGAGGTCAAATCAGGTTTTGAATAAGAGTTGTTATACAATTTAAAGGGGTTTTTTAGAATTGTATTATGAAAGGGTAGAGAAGTTTTTCGGGACCATTGATAAATAATTTCGCATTTAGTACTATCCGAAAATGATTTAAGCCGAAAAATACTTTTTTCGGTGGTTTTTGAAGAGAGAGGGTTTTAGAAAATCAGTAGATTTAATGAAGTGAAGGTTTCTAAATGCAAATAGTAGTTAGTGTAGAGTTTTGGTCTGGAGGTAGTAGCTCCCTTGGTAGCCCGCTTTCAAAACCCACGCTGGGTCTGCTTTACACGGACGCTGTGAGAATTAGCGGCAAGGGTCTAAATAGAAGGTAGTTTCTGTTTCGATTCGTTTGGATTATCCATGAATGCAAGTTAATTTTCACTTGTTTCATTATCATGCTTTTGAATTTTTAATCAATCATCGCACATAATCCTATTTAATCTCGGCCTTTTAACACTTGTCAATGTAGGCTGTTAGAAATTTTCCACCTTATAGTCATTTTTAGGGTCCGTAGGCAAAACCAAGGACCCTTATATTTTCCTGCGTGTGTCTGTCCGTCCGTCCTCTCGCGTGCTCTCACGGCTACACTTTTCGTCCGATCACTTTGAAATTTGGCATGTATGTCTCTTGTACCTGCCCACATATATTAAAAATATAGCGACTTAAAAAAAAAAAATTTCAAAAAAATTAGGGTAAAAAAACTTAGGGGTTAAATTTTTTTAATTTTTTTTCGACACCGTGAGGGGTATCATATGAAAGGGTACGTTGAGCTGATTACAAAAATATATAATTCTTTGGTTATAACTTTGATAGGGCGAGCGTAAGCAAGTTTGAAGTGGGTGTGAAACGTGTCCCCCCCCCCCCCCCCTTCTATCTCGCTTATGTGAAGTGCAAAAAATCTGAAAAAATTCCTGAACATTCTTCGACCAAAAGTAAAGATACCACTTTTTGGAAATTTCGAAAAAAAATTTATTTCATTTTTTATTGACAAAATACGTTTTTTTTATGACTGGTCTTTTCGATGTATTTATATGGTTGTAGTCCGGTTCAGTGGCAAAATAATACTTTATCAGAAGTTTGTTTATGTGTTTTGAGAATATCAGACCCATAGGATAGTATAAAGTAAGCTTTTTAGCATTTTAAAAAACACCATCAATGGGGTACTACTTAAACTGTACAGTGTGGCCTACGGACCCTCGCTGTGTGCTGACTAGCACACACTTGACCTGTTTATTTCGTATTTGTATAGTGAATAAATTAATGAAGGTATTAAAACTTGAATGGGTTTCGTCTTTATTAAAACAAAAAGAAAAGTTGGCAAAAAAGACTTAACCATGAAGATCAATCCCGAGGCATAGCCGAGGGAGTTAATTTTAGCGAGGGTACTATGACTTTTTGCTCCCGTGGTACATACCTGATTTTTCCTCTAGAAGGGAGAAAAACAACACAAATAAAACCTAAGATTTCGATTTATCGATTTATTTAAGTATTAATAACTAAATTTACAAATTTTTATATCTTTAATTTTAACAATGACTTTCAAAAACAGAAAAAGTTTTCATCTTATAGTAAAAAATAAATAATGAAAATTAAATGTGCAATTCATCAATTCCAACTATGTTTTCTTTGATTTCGGTAATAACTTTCTATAACTATGTAACTATAATAATAATTCAAATGTTTATTAATACTACAATCAGTGGCGATCCTGGCTCAAAAGTTCAGGGGGGGCTAAAGCCCCCCATGTTTTGCGGGTGTAGTATACATTTTAATATACCAGGAAAGACTCATTTGTAAGTTATATGTTGTTGCAGCCCTTCCCAGAGGCAATTTTATGCAATTTTTTCGTGAGGCTAAACAATTAAATTTATTCAAGAATGTTATAATTGCCATTGAACTGGGACTGGAAAGTTCTACTGTAAGTATAGTTGGGGGCTATTTTAAAGTCTCCTTTGATACTTATCATATCATCACAGAAGAAAGTATTGGTCTTTAAATAATAATAATTTTAACATGAGGATTGGTTTAAAAACTGTATAGGTTAATTAAAAATGTATAAATTGTCAGAAACAATATAATATTTATAGATAACAAAAATGTTAAAATTAACATGGACGTCGACAGCAGTGCATTATTGGAAGGAAAATTAAAAAAAAATATGACCTCTCAAAACAGCGTTTTTATGCTTCTTTGAGGTGAAATTTGATTTTAATTCTTTTTCATAAAATAAATTAAACTACTTTCGTTGGCACAAAAGTATGCACAAGTATTTTTAAAAGAATTTTAATTTTTAAATTAAATCAAATTATAATTATTATTAACAATGGGAAATAGACAGAGAAAAATAGACCCCTGCACCGGGACTCGAACCACGGGCCTCTATATTTCCGTTACAGTGCTCTGACCAACGAAGACATTTTAATACAAACTTAAAAATAGTAATTGTAAAAAAATAAAAGGTGTGCACCTAATCATGGCAGCTTAAATAGATCAAGTAATAGCAATTATGCAATATTACTTCACATCTATAATAAACTGTGTCATTTTTTCAATAGTTGTGAAAAACATGTTTCTTAGGGGGGTGGTCATAATATAAAGTTGAGTCCAAAATGGGACATTGAAATTTGGGAAGGTGGTCGAGCTATTGTAGCCCCCCGACGAAAGTGGGGCCCTAGCAAAAATTTGATTGAGAAAAACTTTAGATTAAGTTTTCGGACATTATTGGTAAAACTACAACTGCACTACTTGGCCCACCTATTTCATACTGCCCGATTTACTTAATTTTTTTTTAACTGTTTCTTTTTACAGAATTTGAATTCGTTATATAGTGGTTGGGGGATATCTTTGGGTATATTTTGACTTATTTAAAAAATAAGAAATGCAAAATTTAAAAAATTATACATACATTTGTATCCTACACCTCAGCAGCTTTCATTTGATACCCAACTCAAAATTAAAAAAGAAATTGGGCACACTTTAAATTTTCGCGCACAAAATTGTCAATTTTTGAAAATTGGGGATGCACTCCCGGAATTTTCATTGCCCTACAATAAGGTATAACCATGAATTATTTCAAAATTTGAGGACCAGCCGTAATATAGTGGTTGGGGAGGGGGGGGGGATTTTGTTTGGGAATATTATGATTTATTTAACCAATAAGTAATGCAAAATTAAAAAAGCAAATATGTATATATTTGTAACTTACGATTCAGCAGCTTTCATTTGATACCTACTCGAAAATTTAAAAAAATATAAATTTTTGAGTTTACCACATTTTTGCGACTTGCGCATGCTCATATTTAATTTTTAACTTCTTCTCGTGAAAATATAAACTTAAAAAACTACAAAATCATCATTAAATTATTTTATCTACTTGCGGCAGCAAAATGAGGCAATATTGAACTGATTTCGGGCAGAGAAATGTGATTTCACTGCCTAGGCGGTAAAATGAGGAAAAATTTTAATGGCTAGGCAGCAAAATTTTTACTTTTATAATGTTGGCAATGACAGTTTATACTATTATCTCTATCTTATAACATTATATATATTATAGTTTAATAAGTAATATTTAATAAATAAACGTTTTTATAATAAAATAATTTGTTTATATTTGTTAATTCTGTTAAATAAGTTCAATGAATAGTAGATCTTTAATTAAAAAAAAATAGCGGAGTCACTGGCCACACTGCAGCTTCTTGTAAACATCCAACATCCATATTATTGTTGAAGTCATTCTAGATTAGACTAGCTACTTTTCTTGATTTATCCTAGTTACTTCTTTTCTTTTAAGCAGAAGAATATATCTTTAATACTTTTATTAATTTGTTAGTAAAAATATAAATAAATATTTTATATTGCGTGCATTATTCATTCAGAAGTTATGTATGTTATGAACGTGTGTTTTGTATTTTGTTGTTATAGCATCACTTGTTATTCACAATTTTTATTATTCCCAAGCTTCATACTTGATTTCTTTATCAACATTAATTATAGTTAATACTTATGTTATCTTATTAATATGACACATAGTAATTAACTATGTTATACTAATAAAGATAGTATTTTAGCAGTTTAATTTTTCTGCCGCCCGTAGATAAAATATTGTATGCAACAGCAACAAGGCAGCAAAGGAAACATTTCTGCCTCGTTTATTCATAGCATGTCCTCGCCTTTGGCTCGGAGGCTAATCAGTACTTCGGAGGCTAAAAATAATAATAATAAAAATGAAATATTTCTTAAAAAAAATTTAAAGGTGGGCTAATTTTCTTTTGGGGCCTCGGGGGGTCTAATTTTCTTCCAGGGGGGGCTACTTTTCTCCCAGGGGGGGCTATAGCCCCCCCTGCCCCCCCCTAGGATCGCCACTGACTACAATATGACTAACTGAATAATTAAATTTTTCCAAAAGTCCAAAAACGTAAACAAAATAAATTAAAAGAATAGAGAGTTTAAATAAGACGTTAAGTGCAATTAATGTTATACGTCTTGCCTTGTTGTTATTTGTCTTTGCTTTTTATTGTCGTACTTAGAAAAAACGTGATACTTTAATCTGTCTCTGTTGTCGTATCACCTTTTCACTTTATTTTTTAATTTATTTGTGTGTATCTCTAAAATACGAGAAATAAAAACATAAATATAACCTGATTAGACGTAACCTACCTCTTTTCTGTAAGTCTTGTTTAAACTCAGTTATGAAGTCATACGACATTTTAAAATGACTTTAAAAATTAAAGTATCACGGCAATCAAAAATGCGTCTTATTTAAACTCAATATTTTTTTTAAAAAAAGCTGTTAACCTGTCGAGTCATTCAGTTAAAAAAAACTGCTACATGTTATAAAACAGGCAACACTGATTTTTTTAATGAATAGGTTGGCTCGATTTTTACTTTCCGCCACGATTTTCAGAACTAGGCTGTAATGGGATCCATTCCTCCCTATAAACTAGGGTGGAAAGTTAATGTTTTCTCCCTTCTGGAGGAAAAATAGATATCCTTTTACAGTGGCGTATCCAGGGGGGGCACGTGCCCCCCTCCCCCCCCCCCCCCCCAGACCCGATAGAGAGAAAAAAAAATACACAGTATTTTTTCTTTTTAATACATATTTTTACATTCACCTCTTATCCAATTTCACCTCAGAAATGCATAAAAGCGCTGTTTTGAAAGGTCATATTTTCAAAATTTTTCCCGGACCCCCTGCCATAGATCCCCCCCCCCAATAATTAACAGCAGACGGACTTACAGTAAGATATTGTACTGGAATAAGCATCAGCATAACATTTTTCTAACCAATATGTTCTTCAACAGTTAGTGTTACTTGTACACAGTAACAGTAATAGTTACTTGAACGCAAAGATTTTTTTTTTTTTGGGGGGGGGGGGGGGGGGGGGGGGAGGCAACTGCTTTGTTGAATAAATAGTCCCCTTTTCATATTACCACAATGAATCCCCCCCCCCCCCTATCTAAACTGACTTAGAATGTGCCCCTCCAGACCTAGCCTGGATACGCCACTGTCCTTTTATATAAATTAGGTGCGTAGAGACATACTTTACGTCCTGCAATAGAGTTATCATAAGTCTTTGCATTTATCAAAGCTATAATCGACACTAATTAGTTAGTTTTGCGTTTATTACATTCTATAATATTTAACAAATATTACAATATTTTACAAACAAAACCTTGGTCGTTTCACCGTTAGGCGAGAATATTCGACACTATAGTCAGTCCACTGTAGACATTTTTTATTTTCTAAAAGGATATAAAGTTTACCTTTAATAATGTAATCTTTATCCCATTACTGAGGTCGCATATTTAAGCTCTTAGATCCCTCTGTAGTTTTTACCTCTTAAAGTATAAAATGTATAAGTATAACTCTTTTGTTTTAACGCTTCAAGGGAAAACATACATTTTAAGTAAAAATAATATAAAGGTATAAATATTAATTAATTTTCTGTGTTAAGTATTTTCGGCTAAAAATAAAACAAGCTGATATTGAAATAATCCACTTATAGACTTATTGTCTAATAATCTTACTTATTTCCTTCAATGGTGAACGTAGGGCGTAGGGCCGAAATACTCTAGGTATTATACCTATAATTGAAAGAATAATTCATTATTCTTCATTTATCAAAAGGCTTTTAACCCTTTATTGATTATTAGGCTTCTTTATGGTTTCTATTTCCCATTCCTTTTATTGACCGATGGGAATTATACTTCATTGTGGAATAACTACAATTTTGTATGTAGAATATAGAATGAATGACTTGAAATAATTTAATTATGAATTTAACACTTCCTTTGGTAAACATAGTTCGTTAAATCGAAGTTATATAAGAGCAACACACCATTATCACAATTACTTAGTTAGTTCTTTTTTAAGTTGAAGGATGGTTAAGGTGTGGTTATGATAGTAGTAGTAGTAGTAGTTATCTATTACTTCCTACTAGAACGGGTAGGACCAACCACTTGTTCGAACCTAACAATTAGGCAACAATTCACCAGAGACCGCTCCACTCCCCTAAAGTGACTGCATGGTGTACAGTATCCCAATTTAGGGTTTTTGGGCCTTACTTTTTTGAGGATAATGGACGCACTGTCACTGTCACCGCTGAGCGTTATGTGTCAATGCTGGAAGAGTTTTTTGAACCTGAACTGGAAGAATTGAGTTTGGAAAATAATCTGGGAGACATCTGGTTCCAACAGGACGGGGCTACATCCCACTCAGCTAGAATTTCAATGGCGAGATTAAGGCAAATGTTCCCCTGGCGCCTAGTCTCTGTGAGGGGTGACGTGGAGTGGCCTGCGCGCTCACCAGATTTGAGTATTTGTGACTTTTTTCTTTGGGGATACCTAAAAGAAAAAGTTTTTAAACATCGTCCACACACCCTGGAAGAACTCAAGGAAAGAATCAGGGAGGAAGTTACGGCTATACCCAACCCAATGTGCCGAAAAGCGGTTGAAAACTTCCGGAATCGCCTTGAAGAATGCATCGTGGCTGACGGCCGCCATATTAATGATGTCATCTTTAATTAGCTGAAAGCCCTTGTGGTTGCATTCAAAAGTTGTTGGAAGACTTTGACAAATAATGGAATGTATGTGCTGGTGGTCCATTAGAATAATCATCCTAATAAAACAATGTAAATTAATAAATGCAACTCATGGAAAGAAGTGTGGGTAGGGATGAAGAGGAGGAGGAAGTAGGTAGAAAGTGGAGCCAGGAAAACTGGATACATTTGGTAACTACTAAGCTGAGTGGAAGTTAATTAAAATTTGCCATGTTATGTCAGCGTGCGACAACGTCTAACTGATTTTATCATATTTGCATTATCCTGGTTACACAGATGGCGGATTTTAAGCAGAAAAATTACTGAGAAAACAGATAAATTAATTGTTTGTGTGCGGGATGGCGTTGTTTTTTTGTCAGCACAAACTGTGAAATTCGCTGAAGTCCTCTCTTGTTTAATTTATTTCTTGCCCCCATTCCCCCCCCCCCCCCCTGGTATTTCTTGCCTCAAAGCGAATAGAATATGCAATTCTTCTTCGTCTGAAGAACTGCTGGGCATTGACTAAAACAAAAAAGGAAACGTGATTACGAGACAGAAAAAATAGGAAAAGTCACGCAGTCGCTTTTGGTTGCGACTGTTTGAACGATCCTTAAATGCTGTTGAAAAAAATACTTTCTGCCTAGCATTAGTTTTTTATGGTTTTATATTTATGAGCCGGGGACCCCCATAGCGCTCGATAAGAAGCTCAGCAACCCTAATAACCTCCTCGATCTTAGGCTCATTTTTCTTCTCTCATCTTCCCCTATTCAGGGGCATGTCGATGGCACGGTTTAGATTCGGGTTTTTTGCGAGATCCTTTTTACAGAGAATTTTCTTTTTATATATTAAATATATCTAAATTGTAAATTGCCAAATATTTATAAGTGACTGAATTATAAAAAAAAGAAAAATTCTTCAAATATTACTTTGTCAAAACCTCCGAAATATTAGCTTTACGTAAGCGTTTAATTAAATTAAATAATTTGAAACATAGCTGTATACATTTGTGAGTCAAAATTTTGTACTCAGATCTTTATATTTTGATTATTTCTTGTATTTTTTAACTCCTCTAAACAATATTAAATAAAATTGATAAAAGTGGCTTTTGAAAGTAATAATACGTAGTATAAAAGTGGCGAAGATATATATATATATATATATATATATATATATATATATATATATATATATATATATATATATATATATATATATTTAAACATATACATTCATTAAGTTGCCTGCTAGTAGATCGGCCTTAGCCGTGGGAAAATAATATTATACACTACTATAATATATGATACTATTAAAATCCTTTAACTTATTTAATTTTCTAAAATTAATTAATAATTAGCCAAAAATAATTAACGGTACTCTCTTAATAATATAGTTAAAAAATATAGTTCCAGCTTCTTTATAATTATCCTAAATATTAGGGAAAGTCAATAATACCTTAATTTTGGCAAACGCACGAAAGGAATCGTTGCCAATTGGCATACTATTCGAAAACATGGTAGAAAAAAACATTTTTATCTAAAGAACATATTTTATCTTGAATTTATCATCGATGAATAATAAAAAAATATTAAATTATAAGAAAGACGTTTCTCAAGTTTATTGCCTAAAACATTAAGACATTTTCAGTTTACAAAATTTAACTACTGCAACTTATAATTAAATAATTAATCGAGCCAAAATATCATTTGAATATTAATCCTTTTTCAATTAACATTAATACATGAGTAAAATAAGTAGAAACAAATACTGACAACAAACAAGTATGTAAATAAAATACATGTACCGCGTGAAAAAAAATCGCGTGACAAATTATTGTCCGCCATATTGAATTGGGCGGACAATAATTCTTCTATTCTTATTATAGAAGAATTCTTATTATTTCTATAAGATTCTTTATATTTTTTCTTCTTATTTCTTCTATAAGAAGAATTCTTATTATTTCTATAAGATTCTTTATATTTTTTCTTCTATAAGAAGAATTCTTATTATTTCTATAAGATTCTTTATATTTTTTCTTCTTATTTCTTCTATAAGAAGAATTCTTATTATTTCTATAAGATTCTTTATATTTTTTCTTCTTATTTCTTCTATAAGAAGAATTCTTATTATTTCTATAAGATTCTTTATATTTTTTCTTCTTATTTCTTCTATAAGAAGAATTCTTATTATTTCTATAAGAGCTGCAAGTACATACTGCAAAGTTTCATGTTTTTATCTCTTTTGATTGAAAAGTGATTGGGTTCCAATCACTTTTCTGTCTTTCTGTCTGTTACTCTGTACGAACCGTACAGAGTGACAGACAGAAAGACAGACACAGGAACGAAACTATAAGGGTTTCTTTTTTTTGGTTTTCCCAACGAAACACCAAAAAAGAACCTAATTAATATATCAAAGTAAAATTAAAGTAATAGACAGTAAATCTGTGTGGGTGTACTTATGTATGTGTACCTAGAAATATTATATAGGGTTATTTCCGTTTGATTATTTTTGCATATTTAACTATGTTAATTATTCAAAAGTATTATCATAAAATCGTATTACTTTATTAATCTAATTTTACTTTTATTTACTTTTTAATCTTGTTAATAATGTACCCAAAGCTATTTTGATCATTATTTTAAGTTTATATAGTGTTACTAATTAACTAAATAAACTAATAAAATATTTCTGTTTCGCAAGTGTGAGTTAATGTAAAAGAAAGCATGTACGCTATAAATTTATATTATACATTTATTATATTTTTGTATAATTAATAAGGGAACTGCAAATCCTTTATGATTATCACAGCTTCGGCTGAATTGCTTAAACGAATTTATATAATTAAAATATTCTTTTTTAAGTTGACTCATTAATAAACTTACTACCAATATGTATAGAAGTTAGTGAACTGCTTATTATTACTGAATGCCAACATTTTTATCGAAGTTCATTATGTCAATACTAGTTTAAAAGGGATACAGTGTTTAAGTTAAGGGATTACCCTTGTAATTGTTATTACAGTGGTTTTGACCATGGCCTTGTCCAGATGACACAATATTCCTATTTCGTAATTATTATTATTATTATTATATACTTATTTATTTTCATATTGTATTGTATAGTTTATCGTTTATTGTTGCCAAATACAACAGTCTTTGGATAAAATGTTGGCGCTAAAAACGCAATATTGGCGTTAAAAAGCACAATACTCATAAAATGCTGTATAATTTTTTTTAAAAAAAATGCATGTGGTGTTGCGGGACACCCGGTAGGAACGAAGTTCCTTACATTTTTCATTAAATATAAATTATAAAATCACACTACTAAGCATACGATACCATCAACTTGTACATGGTGGAGTTAGAAAAGAGACAAAATTAAAAGTAACTAATTATTTGTACTAGCGGAGTTAAGGCGAAATTAACTTTTATTATCTTTGAAGCGAGCGTCTTACAATAAATAATGTATTTTATTATGAGAAATAAAGTTAATTATGATGAGTATATAGTTTAAGCAGATGGTTGTAGAGACGAAACAGAACCGTCCCCTCAGACTCCGCCGGCTTATTACTTAAAATATTATAATATAAAATATAAATCGCAAACACACAAACACTTCTGCTTGTATCAGTTTGAAATTTTACATGCCTGTTTCAATTGTACTTTAGACGATGAGTAAGAAGTTTCATTAAAATCGTTACATTAATGTTGATAATATAATTGTTATTGTATATATAATGTTAGTGAAAAAAAAAGTTCCGAATATATTTACTTCACATAAATGACAACCATCTAGAGAGCTGATTTTAAACCTATAAAAGGACAAATTTTTGTTCAACGGATCTCGCCTACACCGAATCTAAACCTTGCCATCGATATGCCCCCGTCTTGGGGACGGTAACAGAATAAAAATGAGTACAAGTAAAGAAGTACAGATGTAGAAAAATTAAACCGATACCTAAGACACAAGTGTAAACAAACCTGGTTGTCACACATCAATTAATTTATTTCTTTGTTTACTTTTCCTTTTTCGCTGTCATTCAATGTTTATCTCTAAATATATAATAAAAAATCACAAATTTGAAACCCGTCAAAATGAAGATTGTAAATATAGGACATGTCAAAATAAATAAAATAACTTGCGAATTTTTTCCGAACTAACTTTCTATACTGCAAAATTTGCTGAAAACGAATTAAATTCTGCTGAAAGATGGCTAAAAGTATTAAGCGTTGTTCTAAGCTATTCTAAAAGTTTTAAATGCCTTGCTATTCGGGAAGTTAGTTAAAAGTCGATTGCAAGATTTGTACTGGGCAAACAAACAAACAAGAAAGCAAGCTAATAAAAACGTAGTAAAAACTACCTAATAATATGACATCAAAAGCTACTATTAAAATTAAATACTATTAAAAACAACAAATTCAATAAATATTATTAACAGAGATATATATGTATTTATTTATTTATTGTTTTATTAGGGTGCCAGACAACTAGGTCATATACACCCAAGGAATACAATATTACATGTAATATGTGTGTGTGTGTGCACATATATATGTGTTATGTGTACATGTGTATGTGTGTGTGTATTACATGTTGTGTGTGTGTGTGTGTGTGTTTTGTATAGCAATATTACATTTATATATCTATGTATAAAAGTAAATAACATAAATTAAACAAGTAAATAAGTATAAATTCGACCACGATGGTAAAAGGAACGTTTATTTTATGTAAAATAGTTCTGGTTTTTTTTTTTTTTTTTTTTTTTTTTTTATCTTGCTCTCTCCCTTTGTCCTATCTATCATACTGTATTGCTACCCTACTAAATAAAAACATGAAAAGTAATAAAATTTACCTTAAAAGCAGCATCAAATTTAAAATTCTTGGAAATCGATTCATATTTTATAAGAGATTTTGTTGCAATTATTTTTCCTTCATAAACCATATAATATAATATACAATTAGTTGTTTTTTTTTTTTTTTTTTTTTTTTTTTTTTGTTTTTTTTAAATTCCCTTCGTTATAATCTAATTTAAAGTTATGATCTATTATAAACCATTTTTAAATTAACTTTTCTTTCAGTTTTTAATTAAAGTATTAAGTTTACCAGTTTTTTCTTTTTAGTTGGAATCTAAAAGCTATTAGTTATAAAATTAAAATAGACAAGAATATACTTTAAGAAAGTAAGTTAGTTAAATTTAAATGTATTAAAATCTATTTTATGGTTTTATTATCCTATATTATTATCTTGTTGTTATTATTTTATTATATATGTGGGATGGCCATGGCCACGATAACCTGCCTCACCTTGTTATCTCTTTTATTTTTGAAGGTAGAGAAAAAAAATTAAATGTCCATTTTTAAGTTTTTGATAGTATTCATACTACGGTACGTTTAAATTTTAATTTAAATCAAATTATAATTATTATGGTACTTCTTTAGATTGTTACTCCCCTATGTTGTTTTAGAATAAAAATGACTTTGACTAAATAACTATTTAGGAAAAGGGATGTTTAGTCCAATGTACTTTGGGACAAAGGAATATCCCACTTTTGTTTTGATAAGGGGAGTAACAGTTTAAAGAAGTGCCATTATTATTAACAAAGGGAGACAGACAGAGAAAAATAGTCTAGTTCTATTGTCGTTAATGTTGACTTCTAGACTTGTGGGAAATTGAGAGCTTAATTCGGGACTAGGTATCGTTACAGTCAGAGGAAATTATTCTCTAGTGTAGCTCAGTTGGTAGAGCGCTATACTGGAAATATAGACCCGTGGTTCAAGTCCCAGCGCTGGAGTCTATTTTTCTCTGTCTTTCTCCCTTTGTTAATAATAATTAAAATTTAAATGGTGGAATGGTCTGAATAGGCTTTTTGGTCGAAGTCTCGGGGATCTGGTCGAATATATAAGAAAATTGATCTAGTAAAGTTTGTCTAAGAAATGGAATTGAATATTATGAAATTAAAGAATTTCTTTTATAATTACAACATATTTCCAAATTGGCGTGGTGTTATTAATGGTTGTCGCAAACCTTCTGAACCCGCAATTGGCGTGGTGATAGGGGTAACGGCTTACTTGACATAGGTTTCCATTGTCTACTAGGCGGTGATAGAACGTCCGCACACCATTCGGATTTTAACTTCCCCTAACGAAAGGTTGCCGCAGTTGGGTTCATTGTTACCGTTAAAAAGGTAACTCAACATGATTTTATGAGTAGTTTTTTATCATGGTATCGAAAAATAACTCTTCCCAAAGTTTTGGGCGCTATCCTGTCCAACTATGTAATATTAATGGTTACATGCATTTTAAAACTTTCTTTCTGAAATTACAATATTTTTGAAGAAAATGAGCCTTGGATTCGTAAAATCGTTTGAGAATTGACAAAGAAATTTAGTTTTCGATATAACAAAAACAAAAATTCCGTTTTAGTATGCAAAAGCTGAGAAATAGACTGCCAATTGGTGTGGCACATAGCTTCTACGCATCCTATCCCGTACTTTATTGATTTTATGCTTTTACGAGCCATTATTGTCTAATTAGTTTAATTGTTTTCCCCGTTTTTTTTTTTTAATCTGTCAATATTGTTTTGTTTTTAAAAGTTAAAGAGCGCCGACGGTTAACATTAATCTGGGGCTATCTGCGGGTTACTTTCGATAAACTATAAAAGTTTCATTCAAATCAGATAAGTACTTTTGAAGCTATAGGTGTAAATAAATTTGTGTTTTTGCGCATGTGGAAGAGAAACAAATAGGCGCAAAAGATTGAAACTTATATGAGACAAACAATGGGCTAATTCTGGCCTACTATCCAAATTCCAAATTTAAATAAAATCGTACGAATAGTTTTTAAACTATGTTGGTTCGCAAAAATTGAGCTACAGAAAGATAGACAGACACACATGGAAGCAAATATGTTGTTTGTTCCCTGATGTCTGAAACAGATTTCTGTCTTGGAATATTTGAAATCGGAGCTTTCGCTCTTCAGAACGATAACAAAAGTTCCGTTGTGCTCATGTAAAAGAGAAAAAAATGAGCGCTGAAGGTTGAAACTTATATGGGACCAACAATGGACTAATTATGACCTACCATTCAAATTTCATTGAAATTGGACGTGTAGTTTTTAAGATATGTTGGTTCGAAAAAAGACAGACACGGAACCAAAAATGTTCGCTGATGTCAGAAACGGAGTTCTGTCTTGGATTTTTTGAAATCGGAGACCTAAATATTTTTTCGTTTTTCAGAACGATCACATAGCTTCCGTTACCTTCGGTTAGCTCGGAAGCAAAAATGCATCGCAAATTAAACGAATTTATCTACATTCAATTTATTTCACTTGGTGTTTTACTTATTTCGATGATGCATTAGTAGAATGCATTTTTAAATTATAAAATGTTTTTGTTTGAAAATGGATTTTTCAACACTAATAGAAATAAAAAAAGTGAAATTCTGAATGTAGATAATTTAAATTAAATTTCGATGTTTGTTTTGTTTACATGCTGAAATAGCGCATTTGTGGCTGAATATGTCAAACAATTCTCAACCGATTTTGCAGATTCAAGGCTCATTTTTCCTAATTGTAATTTCAGAAAAAAGTATCAATAATACATATTATTATTAATAATAATACCCTAAAGTTATGAATCTTAAGTCGAAAGTGCTAAAATACAAGTAGTAAAATTACAGTCTATGGTAACATTATAAACCTACTTGATAAGTTATACTAAGAGCTTATTGCGCCTCTTATTCCCCTTATTTAGTCAATCTTGGAAGCATTTTTAATTCTCTGAAAATAATTTTATAATTCTCTACTGCATATTTAGGAGTAATATAACACCATCATCACAAATTTATCTAGATTGTAGGCGCCAGAATATAAGGTTTGACCTTGAAATGACTAGAACAAAGATGAAACCAACGGCATTCGTTTTAGAAAAGTATCCTAATCAACATATCAAAAGTCTGCTAAAATATGATTGGTGGAAATACGCCATTTTTTCAAAATGGCGGCCAAATATGTCACTTTTCGGTTAATTATTCAAATTCTGACTTCCCTTTCACAGTTGGCGAAATTTTACCTGTTATCATTATTGTTCCGCTTAAAATTACCTTTCCGATGATACTAAATATGACCAGATGTGACTAATGGAAGGGGGAACTAAGGAATCGTAAAGGGAATGTTAATACTGCGCGGGGACTGAGATTTCGATCCCCGCGTCACACGCGCTTAACTTCACGCCTTTAATATTCAACCAAAAGCCATGCACATTTTTTTGCGTATAGTTTAAGGAAATCCCAGAGGGGTTTTTAGATTTTGATTTTTCGTATCACTTTTACTTTCATTGTTAAAAAATAAAAATAATTAAGAATAAAAAAAAAAAAAAATTACACAGAATATGTTACGAAGGAACTTCGTTCCAAAAAGTATAACTTAGTTTTAAATGAAGTGTGCAATATTACTATGTTAGTATGGATAAGTATCTTTCATACCTCAGTGGTTTAGTCACTTGAGCGTAAACCTAGAGAACCGTTTTAACAGACTAAGCGTAACTTGGTTGTTGCTAGCTAATGGAGTTACATTTCCTAAAATTATTTGCCTTTTTAGAAAAAGCTCGCATAAGAGTTCTAGCTTCCTTTTACTTAAGACAATAATTTTCTATAAAATGTATCATTATTATATTGTGTTATTAATTCTTTGCAAAAGATTGGAATTTTTTCAGACGATTGTTTTCTTTTAAGGATATATGAATTGAACGTTTTCTATTATTTGACACCAATTATTTTCTCTGCAGTGCTTGCATATACTCATATTTTAGGCTCCCTTAGTTGTCAGCAAATATTTGTTTTACATTCTTCTCCTCTCCTTCGTAACAAGTCTCTTCGCATTTTCTTTCTTCTCTATTCTCAGATTTTATATCGTCTTCATTTAATCTATTTTTACTACGTTTTTTTTATTAGCTTGCTTTCTTGTTTGTTTGTTTGTTTGTCCAGTACAAATCCTGTAGCACAAATGTAAACAAAACATTTTTTTGTATTAGATTAACTTTGTATTTTATTCATTTACTACGTTTTTATTAGCTTGCTTTCTTGTTTGTTTGTTTGTTTGTTTGTCCAGTACAAATCTTGTAATCGATTTTAACTAACTTCCCGAGTAGCTAGACATTTGAAACTTTTAGAATAGCTCAGAACGCGATGACAATGCATAATTTTTATACTTTTAGCCATCTTTCAGCTGAATTTAATTGGTTTTCAGCAAATTTTGCTGTATGGAAAGTTAGTTCGGAAAAAATCTGCAAGTTATTTTATTTGTTTTGACGTATCCCATATTTTTACGATCTTCATTATGACGGGTTTCAAATTTGTGATTTTTTATTAAGATGTAAACATTGAATGACAGCTAAAAAGAATAAGAAAACAAATAAATAAATTAATTGATGTATGACAACCAGGTTAGTCTACACTTGTGTACTAGATATCGGTTTATTTTTTCTACATCTGTACTTCTTTACTTGTACTTATTTTTCTTCTCTTACCCTCCCCTACACGGGGCCATATCGATGGCCACGGTTTAGATTCGGTGTTGGTGAGATCCGTTGTACAAAGATTTGTCCTTTTATAGGTTTAAGATCAGCTCTCTAGATGGTTGTCATTTGTGTGAAGTAAATAAATTCGGAACTATTTATATTTCACTAACATTTTATACAACAATAAAAATTATATTATCAACATTACATATTATGATTCAAAAGAAAATTATAAAACGTAGTATATAAAATGTTCTTTTTATCTAGTAATTATTAATACATAGTTTTTTTCTCAAATAAAATGCGTAATAACTAAAACAAAAAGTTATAGAGTTGCGGTTTTCACCATTAGAAAGAGCATTAAAATTACTTACAATATAACTCACGCATTACATTTAAAAAGGAAGTTACACTAATTTACAATGTAAAATTTGACTAGTTTTAAAAATTGAGTGATATGGAAAACCACCATAACTTTGTTAATACCATAGTCACCAAGTCTGAAGAGCTTAAAAACTGACCCATTTCATTAAATGTTCTTAAAAAACTGCAATTTAAGGTAGCTACAATTTTCTATAAAACAAAACAAATATAAAATAAACAGGTCAAGTGTGTGCTAGTCAGCACATAGCGAGGGTCCGTAGGCCACACTATATAGTGTTTAACTGTATAGTGTATAAACAGTGTTTTTTTTAAATGCTAAAAAGCTTACTTTGAACTATGCTAAGGGTCTGATATTCTCAAAACACACTCTGATAAAGTATTTTTTTTTGCCACTGAACCGGACTACAACCATATAAATACACCGAAAAGACCATAATTATAAAATTACGTATTTTGTCAATAAAAAATAAAATAATATTTTTTTCGAAATTTCCAAAAAGTGGTATCTTTACTTTTGGTCGAAGAATGTTCAGGATTTTTTTCAGATTTTTTGCACTTCACATAAGCGAGATAGGGGGGGGGGGGGGCACGTTTCACACCCACTTCAAACTTGCCTACGCTCGCCCTATCAAAGTTATAACCTAAGAATTATATATTTTTGTAATCAGCTCGACGTACCCTTTTATATGATACCCCCCACGGTGTCGAAAAAAATAAAAAAAATTTAACCCTTTAAGTTTTTTACCCTAATTTTTTTGAAAAATATTTTTAAAATATGTGGGTAGGTACAAGACATATACATGCCAAATTTCAAAGTGATCGGACGAAAGGTGTAGCCTTGAGAGCACGCGAGAGGACGGATGGACAGACACACGCAGGAAAATATAAGGGTCCTTGGTTTTGCCTACGGACCCTAAAAAAACACTTCAAATGAATAAAATGCAAAGTTTTGTTTGCATCTGTACTGCAACTTTTATGGTGTTTTTCAATACTAATTTTTCAAACTACATACTCTAATCTTACATTTTAAATGAGTGTAAGTTCCTTCTTACATTTAATACGTGGGTTATATTGCAAGTAATTATAATGCAAATTCGATGCACTTTCTAATGGTGAAAACCACACTCTATGCCTTTTTTTGTTTTTGAGTTATTACACATTTTATTTGAGAAAACTACCATTTATCGGAACAATATATGTTTCGAAATATCTCGAATACTATTGAGAATTGCAAAAGGCATACTTTTTTTTCTGTTCATCATGAGCCATAGAATCAGGATTTCTTTTTTGTCCCACTAAAACTGGGTCACCCTGTATATATACAGTATGTCCACGGATTGAGTTGCCTCTATACGTGTAAATTACAAAAAAATAAATTTTCGAAGAAAAGTCACTCTTCATAAAATCTCCTGCTTGTTCTTAAATGAAGATTTATAGTATTACTTTTTGTTCAAAATGTACCCAGTACTCAGAGAGTACAATTTTCTAAAATTGTACAGGAGGAAACCTTTTATATATATCTATATATATATATATATATATATATATATATATATATATATATATATATATATATATATATATATATATATATATATATATATATATATATATATATATATTATATTATATTATATTATATTATATATATATATATATATATATATATATATATATATATATATATATATATATATATATATATATATATATATATATATATATATATATATATATTCGTTACGCGCTGTTTATTTGTTACACTAATATGTCATAATAATATAACAATATGGTCAGTGAATTGTTAACAAGCTTCTGTTTAGAACAATGTTACGTTAATGTTATGTATACTGGAATTGAAAGCATTTGCTAAGTTTGCTTTACATTATTACCATTCTTGTGGCTTCAGTCTTTAAGTTAATTGAGATCATTGTGGTTTGAATGCTTTGTCTCTATTGAATTGTTATCTGGGTGGTTTCTTCCTGTTTGCTACCACATTTTCTAATTGTATCTTCGTAATGTTATGGCTAACACAATTATTCAAAACTGAAATTGCCTTAAACTTTATGAAAGTAAGCTTATGATGTAAATTAAATACAACATAATAAAGACAATATTATGTATTAGATTTGAGTTTCTCTGACGTTAATGATGCCTTGTCCCGAATTTAAGCTTTCAATTTTCCACATAAGTCTTAGAAGTCAACATTAATGACATAGAACTAGACCAAGAAATAACGCTTATAATTATAAAGTACCCAATTAGTACCTGTACTTAGTACAATCAATTAGAAATTCATATTTTACCATTTTGGTAGTATTCATACTACAGAAAGATTAAATTTTAATTTAAATCAAATAATAATAGAGGCCCGTGGTTCAAATCCCGGCGCTGGAGTGTATTTTTCTCTGTCTGTTTCCCGTAGTTAATAATAATTATAATTTGATTTAAATTAAAATTTAATCTTTCTGTAGTATGAATACTACCAAAATGGTAAAATATGAATTTCTAATTGATTGTACTAAGTACAGGTACTAATTGGGTACTTTATAATTATAAGCGTTATTTCTCGGTCTAGTTCTATGTCATTAATGTTGACTTCTAAGACTTATGTGGAAAATTGAAAGCTTAAATTCGGGACAAGGCATCATGAACGTCAGAGAAACTCATTCTCCTGCGTAGCTTAGTTGGTAGAGCGCTATACTGGAAATAATAGGTTTGTTCAACCACACCTCAAACTAGTTTCAAACTGTACGGCGCATGTGCATTAGCAAAAAACGTTCAAATGTGGTCCGATGCGCATGCGTCGGACAGTTCCAAACCAGTTTGAAGTGTGGTTGGATCAAACTTATTATAATATTACATGGAGTTTAGTATGTGACATAAATTGGATGTGGACAAAACGTATACTCGTTAATTATAACTAGGGAACAACAATATTTAACAATAACAACAATTTTTAACACAACAATATTGATAATACAATTATCAATATTGTGTGTGTTGGTAAAATAATTTCTGTTAGTTTGTTAGGTATAATTTTAGTTATGTAGTAATATAAGAAATTTATTGTTTAGCTTTATGCTGTTGAAGAAATAGTTATTTACGCACCAAGGGAGTAAAGTAAGTGATTGCACCCTGAGCGATGAATTTGGTTCCTGAGGCGAAGCCGAGGGAACCATAACGTTCGCTCCCGAGGCTGAGCCGAGGGAGTTAATTATCGCGAGGGTGCAAGTGATTTTTACTCCCGAGGTACTTAAAAGATTTTACCTCCAGAAGGGAGAATAAAATATGGAAAGATTTTAATTTTAAATTATTTTATTCAACAAAAAATACATATTTTTAAATTAATTTAAAACAAAATAATAGTTAGACATAATATTAACAATTCTCTAAATAAGTTTAATCACCTTAAAATTAAATTATAGATAATAATTATTTGAATTTCAATGCCAAAATTAAATGGGAGAATCAGCTGGAAGCTGAGTCGTGTATTGAATGGTGTTGACAACTGATGTGTTTACATATGGATTAGTATATCTACATTTAGAAATTATGATTTCACTTTTAACTTGTTTGTTTGTTTTACTGATGAATCACTATGGCAACTGTTGTTGAGGTTACATGACATGTGTGAAGATGACATTATAGATTTAGACATTAAACAAAAGTTATTAAATTAAATGTGTATTAGCACCAACCTTATTTACTTGTGCTTTATCTATGGCAACACTGGAGGGAATCATGAGAGTTCATGATTCCCTTATTTTTCATTACTCCCTGTTTAACCCGACCGGGTGCAATGAGTAACTTCCCTCCCTGTAAACTAGGCAGGAAAGTTCACTTTTTCTCCCTGCTGGAGGTAAAAGAATTGTTATACCTGACCCACGCCTTTACTGGGTTTCACCTTTGATCTTCACTTGATAATATCCCTTACCTTGGTTCCTTCCGTAATCTTCCTATTCACACAGCTCTAGTCTATCCCCACCTTCTACTGTTAGTTAAGTCTTAAATCTTGTAAAATATGTATATGTATTAGCTAGTAGAGATGTTACTCTTTCTTTGTTAACACAACACTGCAGATGATATTATAAGTCGAAACGTTTTTGTGTGTTTTAATATGAAATTTTGGAGACAATATTGTTGTGTTACTTTCTACGTACCTTTCTAGTCATAATTATGAAGTGCTACCTCAAAATCTCAGTCAAGTCAACCAATCATTTGTTTACTCGTTAAATTCTATACTAGTACTAGTCTGTACTCGATTCCAAGATAAATCATTTATCGCCCTCCACTTGTAAACATTCCTATCCTGAGCGGCCGGTAAAGTTCCATTTTACAGCCCTGGGGCCTGTAAAAATGCATGCTTTATCTTTACAGGGCCGCTAGTAGTTCAAGAAGCTGCCGCTTCCTGGCCGGGCCGCGGCGTGCAGGAAGCGCTAGTAGCTCTCAGCGTCAACTGTTCAATTAGTAACAATCAATATTTTTATAACTGCGGTTTGTTTTGGTGCCGATTTAACCTTAACCTTGGATGTAACCTTAATATGCATTTATTGTTTTGAAGATTACGGCAAAATAGTTTGCATGTTTAGTAATTAGTTTACATGTGGTGGGCGATAAAATAGTGTACACACCACGAGCAGTAAGCGACATGACATGTAATAATGCCCTTACTGCCCTAGGTACGTAAATAGCAATTATGTTCCACCTTATATTACACTCATCTCTCTGTCGACTTTAGGCGGCAGTTGATTTATCTGTAAAAAATCTATCACTTTGACGAGTTTCGAAACACAAACTTCGTTACATGCAATTTCGTTCATTTCACTTAAAAAATCTTTCACTCGGACGAGTCTTGAAACACAAAATTCGTTATAATGATTTTGTTTCATCCAAATCAATTTAAGCTACCTTGCCTAAAGAAGTTTATTTTTGGAACGAAGTTCCTTATGGCACGTTCTGGGGCCCGGGAGTGAATCCGAAAAAAACGACCAAAATCACCGTCACAAAATAACCGTCACAAAATCACCGTCACAAAATCACCTTCACAAAATCACTGTCACAAAATCACCGTCACGCTAAAAGCGTCACGAAATCTACGGATGACGATAACTTGTGTAAAAGTTGACCGACTTAGTTGAAATTTGGTACACTTGTTCATTTTACCAATGCCCAGGACAGGTTCGTTGGACAACGTTATCCGCCCAAGCGTTCACGCGCAACGCTCGCGTATACGTAAGCTTCAAATTTAAAATTGGAATTTTAGGACGGGAAAAAATTCTAACTTTATCTAGTTAATGAGACAAAAAGCTTTTATAAATAATTTTTTTTAGTAAAACTAACACCGACTCCGTTATGAAGTGATAAAGATCGCTAAATTTATTAAAGCGGACCTAAACGTTTTAAATAAAGAAAACAACGTTTTTACCGATATCTTACGTTCTAACGTAACGATTTTAATAAAACTTCATACACATCGTCTAAAGTACAATTGAAACAGGCGTGTAAAATTTCAACCTGATACAAGCAGCAGTATTTTTACAGTGACGTGATATATATTTTACAATTTTTAAAAGTTGATGGTTTAAGTGTGGGGTTTGTAGTTAGTCTAGGTGGAATATTAAGAATGTAGAGTGATTCCCCCTCTACTATACTTGGTTTGGTGTCCTTTCGTGCGCAATCCCAACTCTTTTATCTTTCCATCTCTCTCTCACTATACTCTCTCTCTCTTACTCCTTCTTCCTGTCAAACTCGCTATTTACCCACAAAACAACGCTTTATTTTCAATTATTGTTTCTATCATTGAGAAAAGTATTCGTATATTATTTCAAATGGAAAGTGCACCAACAGAATCGTCAGAAATTGACAGTGTCGACTGTGTTAAATTATTAACCAGTAAAACTCTAAATATATAAGTATAAATTGATGTAACCACCTCTAACCACCTCTAACCTATCTTACTGATTGTTCTTAAAATTTCTTGAAAATCTCACCCTTTCTAAGGCTTATCCAATTCCAATCATTATCTGGTAGAATTAGAATGATTTCTAGGAATATAAGCATGTCCCACCTAACTAATTGCCCTGATAAATGCTTGAAAGATTCCATTCTCCTGCATCCTAAAGTAAAAGCTAAAGCGGTTAATATGTTCCATTATTATCAGATTGTGTTCAATGCCCGGAGATTAGAGATTTTACAAATCGCTAATCGATATATGTACAAGCCATTCCGCATTGGTCAAAACGGTAACCAAACTCAAGTAGTTGTATAGTAATAGTTGTTAATCAATATTGATTCCTTAAATTGGTGAGATATTTTAAAATTGGCAATTATAAAATAGAAATTATTCCTGCATAAAATATTCATAGTTGTTTCTTCATAAAAAGTGATTTTTGTTTTGGCCTTTGAAAAAAGGGTTTTTCCCTACTCATAAAATTAAATAGCTATTTGATAACCTGTACGAGTCTGCTGGTAAATAAAAGGAACGGAATATTACACCGTAAAATTCAATAATTATAAATTAATGTACTATAAAGCAATGAAAGTTAAAAGCAATAATTTTACGAGAAGATACTTTAGTAAAATGCGAACATCAACAATAATTGCTTTTTATTCATCGTTTAGAAATGGAAAATTCTCATTTTATAAAATACTTCATGGTTATTAAATTTTATCGAAAATTTATTACTTCTTTCACTGGACGTTAAATTAAAACCATTGTTTTATATTTGACTGCGTACTGTCGATTATACGTAATAATTATTATTCAATTTTTAAGTTTTTGGTAGTTTTCATACTACGGAAAGTTAAATTTTAATTTAAATCAAATTATAATTATTATTAACTACGGGAAACAGACAGTGAAAAATACAATCCTGTGCCGGGATTTGAACCACGGGCCTCTATATTTCCAGTATAACGCTCTTCCATCTAAGCTACGCAGGAGAATGATTTTTCACTACCGTAATCGATAACTAGTCCCGAATCCAAGCTTTCAATATTCATATACATTTAGACAGTCAATATTTATGACATTAGAACTAAACCAAGAATTAACGCTTATAATTATAAAGTACTCAATTAGTACCTGTACCTTGTACAATCAATTCGAAATTCAATTTTTAAGTTTTTGGTAGTTTTTATACTACGGAAAGTTAAATTTTAATTTAAATCAAATTATAATTATTATTAACTACGGGAAACAGACAGTGAAAAATACACTCCTGTGCCGGGATTTGAACCACGGGCCTCTATATTTCCAGTATAGCACTCTTCCATCTAAGCTACGCAGGAGAATGATTTTTCACTACTTATTATGTATTAATAACTTCAAATTTGCATTGACAAATTACTGCGAGTATAGCTTATAGATTTATATATTTATTTATAAGAACTTTTCCTCATTTTAAAAAAATCAAACTCTTGAAGCCGAAACTTGCGAAAGTTTTGGACTTTTTGCACTTTTTCTTCTTAATTTGTGCTTATTATAATTTTGTAATTATTATTTTTGTTTCTATGTACTTGAAGAGATGACGTTTTATAGGCTGACCGACATTCGTCTATGTAAGTTTTTTTTTTTACATTTTTTAAGTCTTCTGGTGTAAAGTCTCTTATAGCCGATAGTTATCAGCCTGAACTTATCGTTTATTATGATGATTTGGTACCGCAAATTTGAAATAAAATATAATTAATTTTTGTAATATTATTAATTTAAACGATCTTTAATACAACAAAATTGGTCCACCCCAAAGAAAAATTATTTAAAATTGCATTTGAGCTTCATATGGTAACAATAACGCACATCTAAGGAATAATCTGTGAATTGTCTGACCACAAGAATAATTACATTATTCAAGAATAAATGTAATTATTCTTGTGGTCAATTCACAGATGTGCGTTATTATTTATTTACTCAGTTATCTAACAATACAATAATGTTATCTGAATACCACAAAATCTCAATCAAAACTACTAATGAATTGCTTTATAAGGTGTAAATTCCTCAATTCTCTAATGTATATGCTGTTGGTTCCGAATTTTCATGAATTCTATTCCTGTTCAATATCTCTGCGGAAGTTCCAGTGGTTTTAAGAAGTTAATTAATTGGTTTTAATCGATAATTACAGGCTCCTTAAATTACTAAAATTCGTAATAAATAAATTTTCTCATTAATTTCTCTATTGGTGATGGGTTTACATTTAACATATTATATCTTGCACTATGACATTTTTACAGGTATTTTATTTTTAATAATCAATAATAAAACCTTTGCTACGTATCCTAACAATAAGCTTTAAATAAGTTTTATTAATAAGTTGTCAAAATCCACGGTCGATATGTTCGACTTCCTTCATTAGTTGTAATATTCTTTATCTACGATTGATACGAAATATAAACATTGTATCTCTGTTTAGATGCGTAGAAAGTGATTCTTTACGTACTTGTATTCATTGCGCATGCGCGTCTTATAATTCTAAAGAATTCCTCTTTTTTACCGCCCTAGGGGGGTAAAAAAGAAAGATTCTTCTCCTTTACGCACGATTAGCGAGTTTGTTTACATTTAACATAACTAATTTGCTGATTGTTTAATTAAAGTAACTGTTTATATCGAGTTTTTTGTCATAGAGAAATACGAACTTACAGGAACTTAATAAATATTTTTTTCTGTATTTATTATTAAAATCCAACAATCGTAGATAAATAACGGTGCGCAACTCGTGCGAAAACAGCATTTACTACCCTCGCCTGTCGTTCGGGTGCAAACTCCACACTCGCATGCTAAATGATACTTTCCGCACTAGACGCGTAAAGTGCTATTTTTAAACATGCATATGTTTTAGTTCTGTGGTACAGATAATATTTCCGTCAAGCAAAAAACAACATGAATAAACAGGTCAAGTGTGTGCTAGTCCTCACACAGCGAGGGTCCGTAGGCAACCCTGTATAGTTTAAGTAGTACCCTATTGATGGTGTTTTTTAAAATGCTAAAAAGCTTAATTTGAACTATCCCATGGGTATGATATTCTCAAAACACATAAACAAACTTCTGATAAAGTTTTTTTTGCCACAGAACCGGACTTCAACCATATAAATACATCGAAAAGACCAAAGTTATAAAAACCTATTTTGTCAATAAAAAATAAAATAATATTTTTTTCGAAATTTCCTAAAAGTGGTATCTTTACTTTTGGTCGAAGAATGTTCAGGAATTTTTTCAGATTTTTTGCACTTCACATAAGCGAGATAGAAGGGGGGGGGGGACACGTTTCACACCCAGTTCAAACTTGCCTACGCTCGCCCCCATCAAAGTTATAACCAAAGAATTGTATATTTTTGTAATCAGCTCGACGTACCCTTTCATATGATACCCCTCATGGTGTCGAAAAAAAATAAAAAAAATTTAACCCTTAAGTTTTTTTACCCTTTATTTTTTGAAAAATATTTTTTTTAAGTCGCTATATTTTTAAAATATGTGGGCAGGTACAAGACACAAACATGCCAAATTTCAAAGTGATCGGACGAAAAGTGTAGCCGTGAGAGCAGGCGACAGGACGGACGGACAGACACACGCAGGAAAATATAAGGGTCCTTGGTTTCGTCTACGGACCCTAAAAATGTGACGCTTTTAAATATCGTGCCATGAATTCAGGATTTATTTTGACGGCAGTCGGGCTGAACTTTCAATTGACATGCATTATGTGACGTTCTAAAATATCATCCCAGGAATTTAGAATATAATAGGAGGTAGATTGGTTTTCACTTGTATTCATTGTCGTACAATATTTTGCCGATAGAAGTTCTAAATTCTATACAAAATGATTTCAGAGCTCCTAGCGGACAAAATGGTAATCAAAATGGATTAATGTTTTATCATTTCACACCTTAACATATCTACTTCATCAATTATACAAATGTATCCTGATTTTCTCCACTTTATGGAAAAATATTAAAATGTTTATATCCATGATTAAAATAGACAGCCAATTGGTGGGGCACATAGCTTCCTCACATCCTAGCCACGTTCTGTATTTGTTTTATACTATTTCTATTAGCCATTATTGTCTAATTTGTTTAATTGTTTCCCCGTTTTTTAATCTGTCAAAATTGTTTTAATTTTTTACATGAATTAAACTATCAATTTAGCTAAAGTTAAAGAGCACAGACGGTTCAAATTAATCTTGGGATATCTGCGGGTTACTTTCGATAGACTGTAAAAGTTTCATACAAATCAGATAAGTACTTTTGAAGCTATTGGGGTAAATCGATGTATGTTTGTGCGCATGTGGAAGAGAAACAAATAAGCGCAGAAGGTTAAAACTTATATGGGACCAACAATGGGCTAATTATGACCAACCACCCAAATTTCATAAAAATTGAACCTGTAGTTTTTAAGATATGTTGGTTCGCAAAAATTGAACGACAGACCGACAGACAGACACGGAACCAAAAATGTTCCCTGATGTCTGAAACGGATTTCTGTCTTTGATTTTTTTAAATTGGGGACCTAAAATATTTTCGTTCTTCGAAACGATCACATAGCTTCCGTTACCTTCGGTAAGCTTGGAAGCAAAATGTTTATCATGAAATGGAGAAAATGAGTTTTTTTTTGTGGGTTATTTTAGGTTTCTGTACGAAGTACAAAAAGAAACCTTATATAACGGCTCTGTATGTCTGTCCGTGTCCGTTGGCATGTTTCAATTCATAAACTACTATAGCTATCCCAGCATTTGTGACCCCTGTACTCTTTTTGGAGTTTTCACTCTCAATATTTCCAAGATGGCGGCCTATATGGCGGACCATTAAAAAAATGGATTTTAGTCACCATGACATGTTATACATCAATTTAAAGGTCTTTAAGTGTAGAAAATGAATATGCATCTATTAAAATTTTACACGTAATAATTTTCTTAATCGTACAGGAACCAGCGATTATCGCCTCACGTACTTACGTGAAGCGTGCCTTACATGCTTGCATATCTCTCTGGACTAAGCAGTAGAATCTTAGCTAGCTTCTCTTAGAATCTTAGCTTGCGCAGTAATGTTACCCTGGAAACTTTATTATCTGTGTGAGCCCGAAACCTCAAGCCTCCTCTTCTCTTTCTTACTTAAAGTCTAATTAAATTGCTTGCATGCTGTGTTGAGGTTGCTTAACTCAGTCTGCTCTAACCCATCTCGTGTTAATAACCTCGTAGAGTCTGAATTAAGACCCCACTCTAGGTATCTTGTTACGCCGTCTTTTAAATGTCGTTAAAGTACAAAATGCTTTACCCCTTCTTACATTACATCCAAAGTACCGATTGAGATACTCTGCGAAGTAGAACACATTTCTTATTTATTTTAATCTTTTGGACTTCAATTTTTATAAAAGATGTTTAGTTCAATAACCAAACAACGTCTTCACACAAAATGAATCAATGAATTGTTGAGCTCTTTACACTTAGCATTAGGTTAGATACATACTCCTCCTGATTGGCTGAACTGATCCGTACAAAATTCGGCACGGTCATAGTGACCAACCACATCAGCAAGGTATAAATCTGAAATGATCCAAATTGTTACACAGGGGTACGGTGTACGGGATACAATATTTAAAATAGTATATGCCCTTTATGATGCATGTCGTTGGAAAGCTCTTTAAGAGTACAGTTATTGTTGTTATGTTCACTTTTGTCATATTTTCATTTAAGAGGGGGGTAAAATAGAAAAACAGTAAACAAAAAAAATGCGTTTTAATTAAAAATTTGAAATATTACTATTTTTGATCTGATTTCAGCTGTTTATACATAAAAATGTTTTGTTAACTATCAGCTGTTCAATATTTACTGCGTTTATAATTCGTACTGCATTATTTCGCTAATAAAATCATTGAATGATATTGTTTTAATTATTTAATTAATTATCTATCAAATGCAGATTCTTAAAAAAAGCGATGTGGAGTTACATCTTCCGTTAACAATAGTAGGGCAAGTTTTTGATAAATGTGATCATAGCGTGATACATAGAAATTAATGTAATATGAATTTTAACGCATTAATAAAATGTAAGATTAAAATGCACGCTCAGCTCAATATTGCAAGCAGACAACTGCATTGCACACCTAGTATTTGAAACAATTGTACCGCCTTCTTCAGTTAATCTATTGGTTATCAAGTGATTTTAAAAGTACAATTGTTATAACAGCCGGAACTGGTCAATTGTTTCAAATAAAATTCATTTGGGTTAAGACTTTGTTTGGTTATTGAACTACACCTCTTTTATGATGAGTCACTGTGACATATTGGAGAAAAACACAATCGAGGATCTTAAATTTTTAAATACAGTTGAATTACAATGCCGTACCAGTCGTATACTATATAAGTTACTGCATCTAATAATCATTGACACTGTTCATTGCAATAGCAAACCAACAATAACTGGTTTGTTATAAACAGCTTGGGTTTCCGGTGAAATCTTCGTCACGAAGGGATGAAGTCCTTGGTTTCGCTTCCACTGCTGGAAGCATCTTCAGGGGTGCCCTGCATCGTGATGTTGACTCGAAGCAAACACAGGGTATACAGACGACTGGAGAGAAGAACGGCTTATTTATACTGGTTTCCTAGACCGTAGATTCTACCTGGATTTCCTGGGGGTTCCTTTACTCGGGTTAATTCTTTGTCGGGATGATGCAATCACGCAGGGATGATGCAAACTTCGGACTTCAAACCCTTCTTGACGCGGATTTCACCGGAAAACAAAGATGTTTATGACTAATCTACCCGCGGAAGCCTACGCACCTAAATAACTAATTTATCACAATCTAAAGAATAACTGCAATGTACCAAACCTGTTAAAAATAATCTAGATCACTAATGGTTTTGGACTATTTGCTTTTCATATAATATATTTGATCCATATATTAGTGTCCTTAGGCAAAACCTAGGACCCTTATATTTTTCTGCGTGTGTCTGTCCGTCCGTACGTCTGTCGCCTGGTCTCACGGCTACATCTTTCGTCCGATTACTTTGAAATTAGGCATATATGTGTATAGTACCTACCCACACATTTTAAAAATATAGCGACTTATTAAATAATATTAGGGTAAAAAAACTTAAGGGCTAAAATATTTTTTTTTTTTTGGAAACCGTGTAGGGTATCATATGAAAGGGTACGTTGAGCTGATTACAAAAATATATATTATTTTTGGTTATTAGCTTTGACAGGACGAGCGTAGGCGAGTTTGAAGTGGGTGTGAAAACGGCCCGCCCCCTTCTATCTCGCTTATGTATAGTGCAAAAAAATTCCTAAACATTCTTCGACCAAAAGTAAATATACCACTTTTTGAAAATTTCGAGAATTTTTTATTTTTGGCAAAATACTTTTTTTATAACTAAGCTCTTTTTGATATATTTATATGTTTATAGACCGGCTCACTGACAAAATATACTTTATCAGAAGTTTGTTTATGTGTTTTGAGAATATCAGACCCATAGGATAGTTCAAACTAGGCTTTTTAGCATTTTAAAAAACACCATCAATAGGGTACTACTTAAACAATACAGTGCTGCTTACGAGACCCTCTCAGTATGCTGACCAGCAAACACTTGACCTATTTATTTAATTTGGAACTTATACAAAATACTGCTAATAGAAAAAAGTAATGTTAGTAGTGATTAGCGCAGCAGTTCTAAACTGCTTTGTTTATGGAACTTGTCCTTAATCATTGTTGTGAATTCCTTACAATAATTACGTAATGTATGATAATAAATATTGTAGGTTCAAACTGGTTTAGTACTTCAAAACTGCTAATTATAGTTAGTTTACTGAGCATTATAACTTGCATTTATAGCTTAAAAAACAGCCCTAACCAATCAGTATTTGCTGCAGTACTATGTCCCTGAACAATTTTATACCAAATGATTTTTTTACTATAATTTCACCAATTTATTAAAATTTCCCAGAGCTGAACGCTATATGTTAAACAACTCAATATAATCAGTGTTCGCTTGTGAAATTAAGATTTTTTAATTCAAGTTCATTTTATTTTTAAGTTAAATAATTTTATACTTACCTTAATAAAAGGCGAGTGTATTTTGTACTTAAATTTAATTTTCTCTTGTAGCTTTATAGTATATCCTTTGTTCGTTTGTTTTTCCCTGTCTTGCGTTGGTATTAAAAAGAAAAATTCTTGTTTTAATTTTGTTTTATAATTCAGCGAAAGAAGAAATTAACTTTTATTTTCTCGCATACGGCAGTATATTATAGCCCGAGGTTAAATCGAGAACCTACCCGCCGAACTCCCTGAAAAATCATTTCTCGAAAAAAGTTTTAACGATTTTTATTAAAAAAAAAAAAAAAAATGTAGTACATAAATACAAATCTAACGGTATAAGTCGTTTTCCCGGAAAAGTATCAAGTTCCTAAATAATAACTTTAAACGCGGACTGTGAGAAGACAGGTTCGTTTCTCAGCATTTTTTTCCAAAAATAAATCCGACGATTTTGATTAAAAAATTCTATAACTTAGTTAATTTAAATAAAAATCAACTATATGTACATTGTACATATTAGATATGTATGATATATTATATATAACCTTTATGTATTTTGTATATAAATATGTGTGTGTATACATAGAATATTTATAATTCGTTAATTCGTTTTCCAGAAAAAAACTGGTTCTTCAGAAATTAGCCATATAAACTAGAGGTAGGGTTCGATTCTCCGCCGGGTTAAAGATATTTTGTATGGTATATTTTTATAGAATTTTCAATAATAATTAAATGTAACCACGAAAACCTCCTAACAACTAATTAATGGAAAACACTAGATCAAGTAATTAGTTCTCGTAAATGAGAAAGTTTGTGCGAGCTATATGGAATAAGTTTTTTTACCTTAGGTGTAGTTTTGTTTCCTTCTTCGTTGATTCTTGATTTGTTATATTTTCTTTTTTGCTTCCGAGCTTACCGAAGGTAACGAGGTATATGTGATCTTTCAGAAGAACGAAAAGATTTTATGTCTCCGATATCAAAAAGTCCAAGACTGTAATCCGTTTCAGACATCAGGGGACATTTTTGGTTCCGTATTTGTCTGTTTATCGTTCAATTTTTGCGAACCAACATTATCTTAAAAACTATACGTCGATTTTAATGAACTTTGTATGGTAGGTCATAATTATCCCATTGTTGGACCCATATAAGTACTCAACCTTATGCGCTCATTTGTTTCTCTTCAATATGCGCAAACATACATTTATTTAAACCTATATATTCACAAGTACTCATCTGATTTTTATGAAATGTGGATGGTTTGTCGAAAGTAGACCGCAGATAGCACCAGATTAATTTCAACCGTCTACGCTCTTTAACTTTTGCTTAATTGATACGTTAATTCATGTAAAAAATATACATTCTGACATTAAAAAAACGAGGGAAACAATTAAATGAACAATAATGGCTTGTATAAAGCATAAAATCAATAAAGTTCGTGATAGGACGCGAGGAAGCTACGTCCTACACTAATTGGTAGTCTACTTTTTAAAAGTTAGTTTTGTTGAACTTAGTCATAAAGCTCAATGATTCATAATAATAATTTTATAGTTGAACAATTGTAATTTTAGAGTAGTCAATGTGAATTGTATTTCATTCTGATCCGGATTTATTTTGCTTCCGAGCTTACCGAAGGTAACGGAAGCATTGTGTTCACTTTTGAGATCGAAAAACTTTTATGCCTCCGATTTTAAAAATTCCAAGACAGAAATCCGTTTCAGACATCAGGGAACATTTTGGTCTCGTGTCTGTCTGTCTGTCTGTCTGTCTGTGTGTCCGCGATTTATGAAACGTGTGACGATAACTTGAGTAAATGTCGACCGATTTTGATGAAATTTGGTATAGACATGTTAATTTTACCAATGCCCAAGACGAGTTCGTTGGACAACATTATTCGTTCAAGCGATCACGCGCAACGCTCGCTTAAACGTGAACTTCAAATTTAAAATTGGAATTTTAGGTTGGGAAAAAAAAACATACTTCATCTATTTAATGAGACAAACAGCGACACCGCTATGAAGTTTTAAAGATCGCTAAAACTAATAGTTTTTACATTATAATAAACAATATAACAATAAAGTAATGTTAATATAACAATAAAGTACATAATAGGATGCGAGGAAGCTATGTGCCACAATAATTGACAGTCTATTTAATTTTAAATCAAATTATAATTATCAATAACTACGGGAGACATACAGAGTAAAATAGACCCCCGCACCGGGACTTGAACCTCGGGCCTCCTATTAATCCGTTACAGGCGCTCTTACCAAATGAGCTATACGGGAGAATGATTTTTCTCTGTCGTTACTGATACAAATTCCCCGAATACAAGCTTTCAATTTTTTTCTACAAGTCTAGCAAGCCAAATATTCATGCAATAGAACTAGACCGAGAAATAACGCTTATAATTATAAAGTACTCAATTAGTACCTGTACCTAGTACAATCAATTAGAAATTCAGATTTTTAAGTTTTAGGTAGTATTCTTACTACAGAAAGATTAACTTTTAATTTAAATCAAGTTATAATTATTATTTACTACGGGAACAGACAGGTACTAATTGGGTTCTTTATAATTATAAGCGTTATTTCTCGGTCTAGTTCTATGTCATTAATGTTGACTTCTAAGACTTATGTGGAAAATTGAAAGCTTAAATTCGGGACAAGGTATCATTAACGTCAGAGAAACTCATTCTCCTGCGTAGCTTAGTTGGTAGAGCGCTATACTGGAAATATAGAGGCCTGTGGTTCAAATCCCGGCGCTGGAGTGTATTTTTCTCTGTCTGTTTCCCGTAGTAAATAATAATTATAACTTGATTTAAATTAAAAGTTAATCTTTCTGTAGTATGAATACTACCAAAATTGTAAAATATGAATTTAAATCAAATTATAATTATCATTAACTACGGGAGACATACAGAGAATAATTTCAAGATAAAAAGAACTTTTTATATACTACGTTTTTAAATTTTCTGTTGAATCGTATGCAATGTTGATAATATAATTGTTATTGTTATATAATATACTAGGCATCGCGTGGCTCTATCTTTGAAGCGAGCGTATTGCAATAAAATACTGAATATTAAAATTTATTATTCATGATAAATGTCATAGTTGAAGATAAGTAGAAGAGGGCAGTGTGGAGTAGAGTGGGGGTACTCGGTACAAAGCTTTACTTCCTAAACAAATCTATAGAATCTTAAACACCCGCGATAGCTTTTAAACAATTATTATAAATGTATCACTTCATTACTCAAATACTACTGCTTGTATCAAGTTGAAATTTTACATACTTGTTTCAATTGTACTTTAGTACAGGAGGTTTTATTAAAATCGTTAAGTTAGAACGTAAGATATCGGTAAAAACGTTGTTTTCTCTATTTTAAACGTTTAGGTCCGCTTTAATAGTTTTAGCGATCTTTATTAATTCATAGCAGTGTCGTTGTTGGTTTTACTAAAAAATGTTATTTGAAAAAAATGTTCGTCTAATCGAATAGGTGATGATAGAATTTTTTCCCGTCCTGAAATTCCAATTTTAAATTTGATGCTCACGTTTAGGCGAGCATTGCGCGCGAACTCTTGGACGGATCACGCTGTCCAACGAACTTAGCCTGAGTATTAGTTAAAGGAAGATGTATATTAAATTTCAACCAAATCGGATAACTTTTACTCAAGTTATCGTCGGACACGTAAACGTTACACACAGACAGACAGACAGACAGACAAGATGCATATTTCGTTGAATGTAAGAAGCTCGCTTACGCTCGCTTCAATAATGTTAGTGAAAAAAAAAAATAGTTCCGAATTTATTTACTTCACATAAATGACAACCATCTAGAGAGCTAATCTTAAACCTACAAAAGGACAAATCTTTGTACAACAGATCTCGCCAACACCAAATCTAAAGCATGCCATCGATATATTTGAAATAATATAAATAATATAATCGATATTTCCTGTTTTGCTGTCATTCAATGTTTATCTATCACAAATTTGAGACCCGTCATAATGAAGATTGCGTAAATATGGGACATGGCAAAAAAAATAAAATAACTTGCGGATTTTTTCCGAACTAACTTTTCGTACAGCAAAATTTGCTGAAAACCAATTAAATTCTGCTGAAAGATGGCTAAAAGTATTAAAATGATGCATTGTCATCGTGTTCTGAGCTATGCTAAAAGTTTCAAATGTCTAGCTATTCGGGAAGTTAGTTAGAAATCGATTGCCAGATTTGTACCGGACAAACAAACAAACAAACAAACAAACCAGAAAGCAAGCTAATAAAAACGTAGTAAAAATAGACCCCCGCACCGGGATTTTATTTTTTATTTGCATAAGTCATTAATGTCATTGCTTAACCTTATGAGCCATGTATTTCAAACATTTGATGTTCTAATGATGGACTAATCTGTTAGTTATTAGTTGTTTAGGAAGTGTAGGCATACATTTAGATGAATATGCTTTTAATGTGCTAATACATGTAAAGGTCTGCTTTATAATTTAATTCTTGAGTTATCGTTTTGCTAAATGATAGCCCGAGGACATAATATACTACCTTAAGGAGATTGCCAATGTGTATAAAAGAGATGTTTGAAGTCTTCAAATATTAACTAGGTTTAGTTGATTTTCTGTTTGCCCTAAATAAATGCTGCGTTCGTCGTATTATTGCTTTGACTTGATTCAAATTATTTACTCGTGCGTGTGTTTGCTCAACAGCTTGTGTATTTGATTTCCTGTCTCTATAGTATGTATACAACATATTACTTACTTCTTAATTAAGAGATCATGTTTGATCATGTTTGATCATGTTGAGATATGTTTCATTTACTTCCGTGCTTATCGAAGTCAATGTCCTTACCGAAGTTAACGAAAGCAATGTGCTTGTTCTGTGGTACGAATTTTTTTAAATGTCTCTGATTTCAGCAATTGCTGGACGGAAATCTTTTAAGACCTTAGAGAACATTTTTGGTTTTATCTCTGGCTGTCAATGTGGGTCTGTCGTTCAACAATTTTGGTCTTATGTTTGGCTTTCAGTGTGGGTCTGTCGTTCAACATTTTTGGTCTTATGTTTGGCTGTCAGTGTGGGTCTGTCGTTCAACATTTTTGGTCTTATGTTTGGCTGTCAGTGTGGGTCTGTCGTTCAACATTTTTGGTCTTATGTTTGGCTGTCAGTGTGGGTCTGTCGTTCAACATTTTTGGTCTTATGTTTGGCTGTCAATGTGGGTCTGTCGTTCAACATTTTTGGTCTTATGTTTGGCTGTCAGTGTGGGTCTGTCGTTCAACATTTTTGGTCTTATGTTTGGCTGTCAGTGTGGGTCTTTCGTTCAACATTTTTGGTCTTATGTCTGGCTGTCAGTGTGGGTCTGTCGTTCAACAATTTTGGTCTTATGTTTGGCTGTCAGTGTGGGTCTGTCGTTCAACAATTTTGGTCTTATGTTTGGCTGTCAGTGTGGGTCTGTCGTTCAACAATTTTGGTCTTATGTTTGGCTGTCAGTGTGGGTCTGTCGTTCAACAATTTTGGTCTTATGTTTGGCTGTCAGTGTGGGTCTATCGTTCAACAATTTTGGTCTTATGTTTGGCTGTCAGTGTGGGTCTGTCGTTCAACAATTTTGGTCTTATGTTTGGCTGTCAGTGTGGGTCTATCGTTCAACAATTTTGGTCTTATGTTTGGCTGTCAGTGTGGGTCTGTCGTTCAACAATTTTGGTCTTATGTTTGGCTGTCAATGTGGGTCTGTCGTTCATCATTTTTGGTCTTATGTTTGGCTGTCAGTGTGGGTCTATCGTTCAACAATTTTGGTCTTATGTTTGGCTGTCAGTGTGGGTCTGTCGTTCAACAATTTTGGTCTTATGTTTGGCTGTCAGTGTGGGTCTGTCGTTCAACATTTTTGGTCTTATGTCTGGCTGTCAGTGTGGATCTGTCATTCAACATTTTTTATTTTATATCTGGCTGTCAGTGTGGATCTGTCATTTAACATTTTTTATTATATATCTGGCTGTCAGTGTGGGTCTATCGTTCAACATTTTTGGTCTTATGTCTGGCTGTTAGTGTGGGTCTATAATTTTAACATTTTTACGAACGACCATATTATAAAAACTACTCATTCTTTTAAATAGAAATTTGGATGTTATAGGACAACATTAGCCCATTGTTGGTCCCATATTATTTCAACCTTCTGCGCACATTGATTCTTTCCCCATGCGCAACAACTATATCATTCATAAAAGTACTCATTAGATTTTGACGAAATTTATTATGTTTTGTTGAAAGTATTCCACTTATATTCCTATATTAATTTCAACCACCTGCGCAATTTAATATGGAATAAAAATAAATGTGTAATCCCACTGGTAATCGAATCAATAACTTTGTTTTATTAAGACCTGTATCTTCAAAAGTACTCATATGCTTTTATTGAAATTTGATTGGTTTTTCGAAAGTAGCTCCCAGATGGCCCATATTAATTTCAACCATTTGCGCTAATGTAATATGTATTGCTTAATACATAATTAGTTAGTTAATTAGTGCTCCTTCTAAATCTTATTTGACCATTCGTGAAGCTATGCACCATATAAGTTGGTATTTTTTTTTTATTTTTGTCTTTCAGATATCAATTAAAGACATTTTCTCTGAATAAATTGGCAAAATTATTTTTAACAAGTTTATTTTTCTAACATGACTATTTGAATTGTTAAGACACGTAGAAATTGTACTAATAAATATACTTAAAGGTTGTCGGTAACGTTATTTAAAAATCTGTTTTATTCAATTCATTTTCATCTTGATCGATGGATTTCGTTACTGTATTAGCGTGGATTAATTAAGCTGAAAATCAAATTCTATACATTAGTACCTACTATGTAATTTAGCTTAGCTGAAGGTTTAAATATATCTTGTTAACCCGCTTTCGTTATGCAAGAACAGTATAGTTACTAGAGATAATAGAATCGGTTGTTAGATCCTCGTTAATTCTTTCCATTATCCCTTATCATTATTATCTATCCCGTTGCTGTTGTTCAAAATACATCGCGTGCCTGGCAACAATGATTTTTGAATCAGATGTTAAATCTATCCACTTTTACTATTGTTAATATTTGATTGAGTTATTATTATTATTCATTGTAATAATTCATGTTAATATTTAGATTTTAAAAAAAAAAAAAAAAAAAAATGTAACTCTAAACTATCCACCAAATAGATTATTATTATTATTATTATTATTATTCATTGTAATATTTCATGTTAATATTTAGATTTTTTTTAAAAAAAATAAATAACTCTAAACTATCCACCAAATAGATTTACCTTAATTTATTTTTTTAAATTCATAAGAGTGAAAATGTCACATAGGCGTTAAATAAAGGAACTAGAAAATGTTAAATTAGTTTCACACTAATTAATTTAAAACGAACACATTAGTGGACTGTTTCAACTAATATTGTTACATATAATTAGTAAACTGATGCTATATTGTAGTTTCTAATACAATAATCAATTTTGATACGTATTAATGATCAATTTTGATACATATTAATGATGTATTAATATATATTAATAACCAATTTTGATCTTTAAATTTTGTTCGATAATACTTACTATTACTTTGAATGCTCATTAGTTCCGTCGAGCCCACATTGAAAAATTTAACAACTAATCATTTTGATGTAAATTTTTACTGGTTCACCTCCCTGAAACCGCAGTTCTTCTAAACTAATATCCTGTTTCATTGTGCAATAGTTCTGTCATCTTGTTCTTTTACAAAAGAAAACCCTCTGTAATCACTTTTTTTTAGGGTTTCGTTGGCAGAACCAAAAAAAGAAACCCTTATAGTTTCGTTGGCAGAACCAAAAAAAAAACCCTTTAGTTTCGTTCCAGTGTCTGTCACTCTGTACGGTTCCAATAAGTTTTGAATCAAAAGAGATACAAACATGAAACTTTGCAGTATTAAAGATCGTTTTGACGCGCACACAGGAAAAATATAGCGAATTCAAAATAATCAGCTGTTCAAATACAGAATGGCGTATAGTTCATGTCACGCGAATTTTTTTTTTATAATTTTGAGTGGGGTATCAAATGAATGGTATTGAAGAGTGGATTACCAAAATATGTAACACTTATGGAAAGTGGCTAATTTTACATGCCGTTTTGTCGTTTGTTTTGAATTTTTCCAAAAGTTTTGATCCCGTTATCGTCCAACGTTTATATTTTGTAAATTATTTTATAACAATACTAACTAATTATGGAAAAAATATGAAAAATTTTAAAGATGTGCTTTTTTGGAAAATTAAAATCAACAATATTTCAAAACATAATTTAATTTAAATGATCCCGTTATTGTCCCACGTTTAAATGTTGTCAGCTATTTTATAACAATACTAACTACCTACTTATGGAAAAGAATATGAAAAATTTTAAAGATGTTCTTTCTAGGAAAGTTTTAAATAAATATCCCCCCCCCCCCCATCCTCACAAATATCATGTTGCCTATACCAAAGAAACCCTTTTTACGTGAGACTTCACACACAACCATTTTATTTATTTCCACAGTCATTGATCTGTGTAAAACACAGAAACGTTAAAGCTTGAAAATAAAAATCAATCTATTTAACGTTAATGTTAATTTTTACACAATATCTATAAATAGATCGTTTTAATTAAAAACGTTTGTTATTTCCCCTTAATCTTTACATTTAATTTCTTCTTTTATTTTTCCTGTATAAATTAAAAAGGCGTGGGGGGTTGACTCAAGTGTTATTATTAAACTATATATATGTTTCAAAATGGTTTTATTATTTTTTTTATTCTATAAAAATATAAGGGGGGGGGGAGGAATAGGGGTAAAGAAAAAAGTATTTTTATTGGAATACGTAATGTGTATGAACCTGACAAGACTATGAGAGGTGAAATTAAATGTGAGCGTGGGTAGAGGGTAGAGGGTTTCCTGGATATACTCGGAACGCACGACTCGTCCGTCTAACTTCTTTAGCCTATGCAGAACCCCGTGTAATATTACCCAAGTCTATCTTTTTTTTACTTTCTCATACATATACATACATACATATATATATATATATATATATATATATATATATATATATATATATATATATATATATATATATATATATATATATACACGGTAGTGCCCCGCCAAGTCGAGCACAGCCGTACCATCCTTTACTGGAACCAACTCACGGCAATTTGGACCCCCCTCTATAATCCTATTGAAGATACTTAGATTTATAAAATTAATTTTAATTTAAAGTTCATGACAAACTGAACCAGAAATAAAAATTTCACACCTCTACCCATAGTAGTTCATAAGATATATGAGGCTAAAGTTTTGTTATTTTGTCACTCACTGACTGACTAACTCACTCACTCACACTCATCATAATTCTAAGGCACTTCTAACAATCCTAGAAATTTGATTTTGTATATAGGTACCGACAAACTGCCATTCATTAAAAATTATTAAATAAATTAATTCCTCGGCTGTGCCTCGGGAATTAAAAAGTCTATAATTCCCTCGGCTTCACCTGGGGATTTAGGGACTATAGTATGGTTGTCGGTACGGTTTCGGTAGGCGGTATTTTCTGCTTTACATATAGTTTACCAATACGCCGGGGAAGTGTGACGTCACTTACGTAAAAAAGTGTGTGTTGTTAGATCAGCTGGCTCATAACATTGGATATACGACTGAGTTTTATCAGTGCTATTTTATTTTATTATTATTTTTTAATCAATTATTTGTATTATCATCTATAATGTATACATTTATTGGCTTATTAATGATGTTACTGATACATAATAAGGTTAAAAACAGTTAAAAAAGCTTTTAATAGAGTAAAAAGAGCACATCTGTGAGTAAGTTATTTTACATCTTCTTTGAGTTATTTGTGAGAATTATTTGTTTTATCACCTATAATGTATACATTTGTTGGCTTATTAATGATGTTACTAATATATGATAAGGTTAAGAACAGTTAAAAAAGCTTTTAATAGAATGAAAAGAGGAAAGAACTATAAAATGCTTACAGAACTCTAGTAAACAATGGTTTGTTATGAGCCAGAAAAGATAACCTGACGAAAAATCGTGGAGGGCGCATGACGTCACAGCAACCTTTGTCACTTTTACGTAACCTCTCTGACGCGACGTATACCGCCTCGATCTCCCCACTTGTCGGTATACTTTCGGTGGAATCTTGCAGTCACGGTAGTGTCGTGGCTTGATTATATAGTCGTCAGAAGTAGATACTACTTTACTGCTTCTGTTTTTACTGCTTATTCGTACCGACTCTCTGTATAACGCCCAAGTCAGGGAGAACTCATTAAGATATTGGCGCTCGGTAAAAAAATCTGTACCGAATCGGTACCGAGCGTACGACCTTACCAATACCGTACCGACAAGTCAGGGAGCGGCCTAAATTTAGCAAAAGTTAAAGAGCGCAAAGGGTTCAAAAATACATCTGGGGCTATTTGCGGGTTTCTTTCGATAAACTATATATAAAAGTTTCATACAAACCAGATAAGTACTTATGAAGGTATTGGTGTAAATAAATGTATGTTTGTGCGCATGTAGAAGAGAAACAAATATGCGAAGATGGTTAAAACTTATATGGGACTAACAATAGGCTAATCATGATCTACCATCCAAATTTCATTAAAATCGGACGTGTAGTTTATATGATATATGTTGGTTCACAAAATTAGAGCGACAGACAGACACGGAACCAATAATGTTCCCTGATGTCTGAAACGAATTTCTGTCTTGGAATTTTTGTAATCGGAGATCTATAAAAATGATCACATAGCTTCCGTTAACTTTGGCTAAGCTCGGAAGCAAAAAGCTTAAACTTAAAAGTTTTATAATATAAAATATTCAGAAAGTATCAAATTATAAACATCAAAAGTAATTATAAAATTTAAAAGGATATAGAATTCAAAAAATGTTAAATATTTAAAAGAGAGTAGAGGCGTTGAAGCAAGTAACACGATTAAGCCGTGGGTTCGTTAAACCACAAATTCTGTTACTGGCTGTTAAAGGACAAAGTTATTTGTAACGTAATATTACACTTCAGAAGGGGCTTAATCCTGGCTTCTCCTGATAAACTTCTAAAGCCTTATCACATTCTTATATTACACGTAGTTATTGGTATATTAAATTCCGTTATAGTTTAATTATCCTAATAATTAGATGAGGGAAACTGATACGGCGTCATGAAAGTTCATTTTCGTTTTTTTACTTTCTCATGTGCCTTGTATAATGAGAAAGTTTTGTGTCACGAAGTTCTGTATTAAGATTTACTATTTTAAAAGTCATCTGAGTCCAAGAAAGTGATTTTTAAAAATTGTTTGTCAGTTGTCTTTTTCAGAGTATATGTTAACAGAATAAACAGGTCAAGTGTGTGCTAGCGAGCACATAGCGAGGGTCCGTAGGCCACACTGTATAGTTTAAGTAGTACCCTATTGATGGTGTTTTTTAAAATGCTAAAAAGCTTACTTTGAACTATCCTATGGGTCTGATATTCTCAAAACACATGAACAAACTTCTGATAAAGTATTTTTTGCCACTGAACCGGGCTACAGCCATATAAATTCATCGAAAAGATCATAGTTATAAAAAAAACGTATTTTGTCAATAAAAAATGAAATAATATTTTTTTCGAAATTTCCAAAAAGTGGTATCTCTACTTTTTGCCGAAGAATGTTTAGGAATTTTTTCAGATTTTTTGCACTTCACATAAGCGAGATAGAAGGGGGGGGGGACACGTTTCACACCTACTTCAAAATTGCCTACGCTCTTCCTATCAAAGTTATAACCAAAGAATTGTATATTTTTGTAATCAACTCGACGTACCCTTTTATATGATACCCCTCATGGTGTCGAAAAAAAAATAAAAAAATTGTAAACCTTATAGTTCAGGAGATAGCGTGCAAAAAAGTGTCTGACTAACAACAAGCTAGAATTTTGTATACAAGTCAATCTTTTAGCGCCTTTTAAGAATATGTGGTCGGCTAAGTTCGTCTGCGGGACATAGCTTGGCAATAGGCGTTTGAAAAAAACAAACCGGTGTAGAGCGGCAATATCTCACCAATTATGGTGGACAATGTGATTTTCATGATCCTGAGTACAGAATTAGTTAGTAGACCGAAAATCAAGTTGATGTTAGTTTGTCCCTTGACAGGTGACCACGTTGATTTTTAGTAATATTTAAATAACTAACCTATCAAGTGTGAATATAACATCGATTTGATTTTTGAGTCAGTGACTAGGTGTCAATCAGGCAACCTCGTATGACTCACCTTTTAATTTTTTCTGACGAATTAACTTTATAATTATTTAATTCTACTTATACTACTTTCAAGGTTTGAAGATGTTCCGAAATTAAGGGACGAAATATTACCTTATAAAGAAGCTTTTTTATTTTTTACCCCTTTGGACACAAAAGAGATTATAAATATTCAAAAATAAGGGGACAACATATATTTATATTATATATATATATAAAACTGGACTATTAAGTTTTTTTACCCTAATTGTTTTGAAAAATATTTTTTTAAGTCGTTATATTTTTAAAATATATGGGTAGATACAAGACACATACATGGCAAATTTCAAAGTGATCGGACGAAAGGTGTAGCCGTGAGAGCAGGGGACCGGACGGACGGACAGACACACGCAGGAAAATATAAGGGTCCTTGGTTTTGCCTACGGACTCTAAAAATCACGGAAAGTACTCGCGTCCAAGTCCTTTTTAGGGTTTCGTAGATGATTAGGCATACCCTTTATATATAATTATGATTTTTTTCTTCGACCTCAAGTGTCCCTGGTTCGATCCCCCGATGGGTAACAATGTTTTTTATCATTAATAACGACAAGATAAATTACATTTTTTTAAGGAAATGTTTATCGCCCCACCATAAGGTATTAGCATGAATTATTTCAAACTTTTAGGACCAGCCGTTATATAGTGGTTGGAGGGAGGGGATTATTTTGAGTGTATTTTAACTTTTTAAACCAATATAGAATGCAACATTTAAAAAAGCATACATATGAGTATCCTAATCCTCAGCAGCTTTCATTTGATATTCCACTCGAAAATTAAAAAAAATATATTTGAGTTTACCTCATTTTTGTGAATTGCGCATGCGCATATATAATTTTTAACTTCTGTATATTTGTCCTGTGGTTGGGTCAAAAAGGTACGCCAGTGTTTTTAATTTTAGCTCTTTATCCTAAACGTTTAGGGGCCTATGAACCAAAGAGCGATGGACAGACGGACACATCCTTTATTTCCCTCTTTACCTTTAAAAATAATAATTTAAATTATTAGAATTTTCACAATACCGATTTATCAACTAAAAAGATCATCAAACAAAAAATAGGTATGCAGAGCAAACCAATTTGTAACACTTTAATTACTAAAGCATGCCCTCAGGCTGAAGAAAGCGTTTAAAAGTTTTGTTTCTTTACGAAAAGAGAAATTGGTGGGACTAAAGTTTGTCATTTAGGACATGCCAGAGCCAAATATCAGATTAGTTTTATCTTCAAATTAGAGTTCCGTACAAGAAGAACAAAAGCTTCAGAGATTTGTTATAAGTTAATGGTAAATCAACAATTCAATTAGAAGATGCCTGGAGTCTCCTCTCTAAGTTTAATTATAGTGTGACAGCAACAAAACTTTATTTCATTTAAGTTAAATTGACATTTTTATATTCCACTTAAAAAAGGTTTTTGTGATCTGCAAAACTATATTATCCTATAATCGTAACTCTATGTCAATTGTTAAATTATTTTTATATAATTGTAATATTCTTACTATATATAAATATGTATATAGTAATAGTCCAGGAGATAGCGTGTCTGACTAACATCAAGCTAGAATTTTGTATACAAGTCAATCTTTTAGCGCCTTTTAAGAATATGTGGGTGGCTAAGTTCGTCTGCGGGACAGAGCTTGGCAATAGGCGTTTGAAATAAACAAACCGGTGGAGAGCGGCCATGTCTCCCCAATTATGGTGGACAATGTGATTTTCTTGATCCTGAGGTCCTGAGTACAGAATTAGTTAGTAGACCAAAAATCAAGTCGATGTTATTTTCACACTTGATAGGTTAGTTATTCAAATATTACTAAAAATCAAAGTGTTCACCTGTCAAGGGACAAACTAACATCAACTTGATTTTCGGTCTACTAACTAATTCTTTACTCAGGATCATGAAAATTGCATTGTCCACCATAATTTGTGAGACATGGCCGCTCTCCACCGGTTTGATTTTTTCAAACGCCTACTGCCAAGCCAGTGGCGTATCCAGCGGCTAGGTCTGGAGGGGGCACATTCTAAGTCAGTTTAGATTGGGGGGGGGGGGGGAATTCGTAGTGGAAACAAGAAAAGGGAACTACTTATTCAAAAAGCAGCTGCCCCCCCCCCAAAAAAAAAAAAATCACCGTGCCCAAGTACAATAACTGTTTTAGAACGTATTCGTTAAAAAATGTTGGGGTGATGCTTACTGCAGCACAATATCTTACTGTAAGTTATGGGCGTCTGCAGTTAATTATTGGGGTGGGGGATCTATGGCGGGGGGTCCTCCCCCGGAAAATTTTAAAAATATGACCCCTCAAAACAGCGCTTTTATGCATTTCTGAGGTGAAATTGAATATGAGGTGAATGTAAAAATATGTATTAAAAAAAAATACGGCGTATTTTTTTTTTTTTTTTACTCTATCGGGTCTTGGCCCGTCTGGGGGGGGGGGGGGGGCACGTGCCCCCTGTGCCCCCCCTGGATACGCCACTGTGCCAAGCTATGTCCCGCAGAAAACTTAGCTGACCACATATTCTTAAAAGGCGCTAAAAGATTGAGTTGTATACAAAATTCTAGCTTGATGTTAGTCAGATACTTTTTTGCACGCTATCTCCTTGACTATAAAGAATATACACTCACACACAACACATATATATATATATATATATATATATATATAATATATATATATATATATATATATATATATATATATATATATATATATATATATACATATACAAATATTGTCCCAATTTAGAGATCTCTTAAAAATGTATATATTTTAGAGATGCAAGGCCCTTAAAAATCTAGTTTCGGATCTAAGGCTAGTGACTATACTAACATGTAAATGGAAAAGGATATTGTAGTATGGGCACTCAGATGATAAAATTTTCTAGGACTAATTTTATTGTTCCATAGCTTACCGAATGAATGTGATCGTTCTGAAGAACAGTAGTTGTTTATGCACCTAGGGAGTAAAGTAAGCCATTATACGCCGGGGAAGTGTGACGTCACTTACGTAAAAAAGTGTGTGTTGTTAGGTCAGCTGGCTCATAACATTGGATATACGAATGAGTTTTATCAGTGCTATTTTACTTTATTATTATTTTTTAATCAATTATTTGTATTATCATCTATAATGTATACATTTATTGGCTTATTAATGATGTTACTGATACATGATAAGGTTAAAAACAGTTAAAAAAGCTTTTAATAGAGTAAAAAGAGCACATCTGTGAGTAAGTTATTTTACATCTTCTTTGAGTTATTTGTGAGAATTATTTGTTTTATCATCTATATTGTAAACATTTGTTGGCTTATTAATGATGTTACTAATATATGATAAGGTTAAAAACGGTTAAAAAAGCTTTTAAGGGAATAAAAAGAGGAAAAAACTATCAAATGCTTACAGAACTCTACTAAACAATGTTTTGTTATGAGCCAGAAAAGATAACCTGACGAAAAATCGTGGAGGGCGCATGACGTCACAGCAACCTTTGTCACTTTTACGTAACCTCTCTGACGCGACGTATTCCCTGAGCGAAAAAGTTTTTTATTGAGTCGAAGTCAAAGACCGACAAGTCAGAGACCGGCCTAATACTTTAATTCATGCAAAAAATCGAAACAATTTTGACAGATTAAAAACCGGGGAAAACAATTTAACAAAATGGACAATATCGGCTTGGGAAAGCAAAAAATAAAAAAATAAAAAGTACGTAATAGATTGCGAGGAAGCTATGTGCCACACCAATTGACAGTCTACTTTTAAATAAATTACATTGATACCATTATTATAAATAATAAATCTTGTACAGTTTATGTTTATTTTATTAAATGTATCATTATTAAGATATTTAGTGTAATACTTAATTAGTATTAATAATGGATAAAGAGCCGGCTGGTTTCAAATATTGGAATCAAAACACTGTTAATATTCTAGAGATGGGAAATTGGATAGCTAATTAACGTGTTGTTTTACATAGCGCTGATGCATTCTTGTTTAATTGATCTGAGAACAGCTACTGTGCGTATCTTTTCCTTAAATTAAAATTCATAGTTAAAGCTTGGTAGTTTAATTTACTTGTTATAGTACAATAATTAATATAATTAAATTACACATTCGCGAAGAAGATGAAGATGAAGAGAAGAAGGAAGATATAGAGATTAGAAGAAAGTCTTAAACTATTTTTCACCTAAATCTAGATGATGGCTAGATCTGACTTGTTTGTGACTGATTCTTTTTTCCTTTTCACTTGCTCCCGTACTTATATATCTATATAGAATAGTCAATTAGTGTGGCACATAGCTTCCTCGCATCCTATCACGTACTTTATTGATTTTATGCTTTTACAAACCATTATTGTCTAATTTGTTTAATTGTTTCCCCCTTTTTTTTAATGTGTCAAAATTGTTTTGATTTTTTACACGAATTAAAGTATGAATTTAGCAAAAAATTAAAGAGCGCAGACGGTTCAAATTAATCTGGGGCTATCTGCGGCTTAGTTTCGATAGACTATAAAAGTTTCATTCAAATCAGATAAGTAATTATTAAGCTGTAGGTGTAAATAAATGTATGTTTGTGCGCATGTAAAAGAGAAACGAAGAGTAACTTATATGAGACCAACAATGGGCTAATTATGACCTATCACCCAAATTTCATTCATAAAATTGGACGTGTAGTTTTTAAGATATATTGGAAACGGATTTCTGTCTTGTAATTTTTGAAATCGGAGACCTAAATTTTTTTCGTTCTTCAGAACGATCATATAGCTTCCGTTACCTTCGGTAAGCTCGGAAGCAATACGTACGATATTTCCGGGAGTTCTTGTAAAAAAGCCGAATTGTAGAAAATTTGGGTGCACGTGCAACCATTGTGAACCAAGGGAGATAAGTATGTTTATCTCCAGTAGGGAATAGTTATTTATGTAACTAGGCAGCAAAATGGAATTTTACTGACGAGTGATTAGATTAGCCGAAGGCGAGGACAGGCTATGATAATTAACTGCCTCGGCTTCGCCTCGGCAGGTAATTTACCTATTTGACTGCCGAGGCGAAGTTTCCTTTGCTGCCTTGTTGCATACAATATTTTATCTACTTGCGGCAGAAAAATGAAGCTGCTAAAATGTTATCTTTATTAATATAACATTTAATAACTATGTGTCATATTAATAAAGATAATAACATATCTATTAACTAAAATTAATGTTCAAATAAGAAACTTAGGAATAATAACAATAAATGAAAAGCAAACTCAATCTATAACAACAAAATACAAAACACACGTTTATAACACACATAACTTCTGAATGAATAATGCACGCAATATAAAATTTTTATTTATATTTTTACTAAAAAATTAATAAAAGTGTTAAAGATATCTTCTATTGCCTAAAAGAAAAGAAGTAACCAGGATACATCAAGAAAAGTAGCTAGTCTAATCTAGAATTACCTAAATAATAAAAATAATATGGATGTTCAATGTTTACATGACGCTACAGTGTAGTCAGTGACTCTACTATTTTTTTTAATTAAAGATCTACTAATCATTGAACTTATTTAACAGAATTAACAAATATAAACAAGTTATTTTATTATTAAATAGTATATTATGTTACAAGGCTGTGAAGTGAGTTTTTTCTTTACCGCGGCAATTACATTTACTGTCGAGCGAAGCGAGACAGTAAATATTGCCAAGGTAAAGAAAAAACACTTCAAAGTCGCGTAGCATATGCTATTTTTTCCGAGGTAGCAGACAATGAAAAAACATTAAATATTAATCACTAATCAATATATAATAATAACAAATATTAGTACATACTTAAGACTTAAAAAAAGAAACCTTAAAATGAGGTTACATTATAAGAAAAGATAAACAAAACGCATTGACATCTAGCGGATTTTTATCGTACTAGAAGCATTTCCACAAAGACTGCAGCACTACTAACGGAAGTTTTGACAACTACCCGCTGTAAAGAAAAAATCTTTTAGTGCCTAGGACGTAAAAGATTTTTATCTACTCGCGGCAGCAAAATTAAACATTACTTAACTGTTTTTAGACTGGAAAGTACTATTTCCCTGATTTGTCATTAAAATATTAAAAACAGGCAGGAAAGTAGTTAAAACAGTCAGGAAAATACTTTCTCTGCCTAGGCAGGGAAATATTTCCCTGCCTAGGCAGAGAAAGTAACAGTGTTTACCACTGCGTGTCATAACCTCTTATTTTGGCAAGAACAGTTTATACTATTATCTCTATCTTATAACATTATATATTATAGTTAAATAAGTATTATTTAATAAATAAACGTTTTAATAATAAAATAATTTGTTTATATTTGTTAATTCTGTTAAATAAGTTCAATGATTAGTAAATCTTTAATTAAAAAAAATAGTAGAGTCACTGGCTATACTGTAGCGTCATGTAAACATTGAACATCCATATTATTTTTATTATTGAAGTCATTCTAGATGAGACTAGCTACTTTACTTGATGTATCCTAGTTACTTATTTTCTTTTAGGCAATAGAAGATATCTTTAACACTTTTATTAATTTTTTAGTAAAAATATAAATAAAAATTTTATATTGCGTGCATTATTCATTCAGAAGTTATGTGTGTTATAAACGTGTGTTTTGTATTTTGTTGTTATAGATTGAGTTTGCTTTTCACTTATTGTTATTATTCCCAAGTTTCTTATTTGAACATTAATTTTAGTTAATACATATGTTATTATCTTTATTATTATGACACATAGTTATTAACTATGTTATATTAATAAAGATAACATTTTTGCAGTTTCATTTTTCTGTCGCAAGTAGATAAAATATTGTATGCAACAAGGCAGCAAAGAAACATTTCAGCCTCGTTTATTCATTGCCTGCCTCGGCTTCGCCTCGACAGTCAAATAGGTAAATTACCTGCCTCGGCTTCGCCTCTGCAGTTAATTATCATAGCCTGTCCTCGCCTTCGGCTCGGAGGCTAATCTAATCACTCGTCAGTAAAATTCCATTTTGCTGCCTAGTTACATAAATAACTATTTCTTTACAGCTAGGAGTAATGAAAAGATTTTTTAAGTCCACGTAATGAAAAGATGGATTTTAGCTATGTTTTTTAGGCTCTAAAGTTACTATTTCACAGCCTACCACGGAAAAACGTTTATTTATTAAATATTACTTATTAAACTATAATATATAATGTTATAAGATAGAGATAATAGTACTTTCTCTGCCTAGGCAGAGAAAGTATTTTCCTGACTGTTTTAACTACTTTCCTGCCTGTTTTTAATATTTTAATGACAAATCAGGGAAATAGTACTTTCCAGCCTAAAAACAGTTAAGTAATGTTTAATTTTGCTGCCGCGAGTAGATAAAAAAAGTTATGATTTTGAATTAGTTTAGAGGGACTAAAATAGGCCTTTTCATCCCTGAACTCAAAAAGTAGGGCGAAAAAGTAAAGTAGGGCAAAAAAGTAAAGATTGCAACTTAATTATTTTAAAAATAGTAGAAAATGAATGGCTAATGTAATGAAGTTGTTGAAATCAGGTTGGCGGCACTGCGCTTTTTTGACCATGTTTATCTTTATTTATAACCTGCATCTAAATAACCTTCTATTTGAGTTTAATTCCAATTCTTATTAGTTTTTAATATTGAATCTATTATATCTGCTATTAAAAGTGCTAATAATTATTGTTATTTATTAAAATAATAAATAAAAACTGTGCTATGGACGAAAATGTGTATTTTCTTCCTACTGGAGATAAAATATTGTATGTACCTCGTGAGTAAAGTGCCATTATTCCCCTCGCGATAAGTTAGATAGAGTTATTCCCTCGGCTGCGCCTCGGGAATTAAAAAGTCTAATTCCCTCGGCTTCGCCTCGGCATTTAGGGACCATGGTTCCTTCGGCTTCGCCTCAAGAACCAACTTTTTCGCTCAGAGAATAATGCCTTACTTTACTCCCTTGGTGCATAAATATCTATTTCCTGCTCGAGGTTAAGTTTTCTCCCGAGGCTTTCCGATGGAGATAACTGTAGTATTAGCTCCGGAGGCATAGCCGAGGGAGATAATCCCGAGAGCAGAAATACTTCGATCCATGTTGCGCATTAAATTTTATCTACGACTAGTGCACCATGGCTAATAGCTATTAAGTTTGTAGGTATAAAAGTTTTACCTACAAATTCACGTAATTTTAAACTGATATTTAGTTACTTGATTTATTAAAATAACAATTTTTAAACTAAATATACACGTTTTACAACAAACACTTTCAATAGTTTGTTTTTAATTTAAAGACTTTGTATGATAACCTAAAGTAACCTTCCCTAAAAATTAGCTATAAACAGCGGAAAAACTTTACTACCAACATAATACTTAAAAAATAAATTTTAAGTTGGTATGATTGTTTATTGTTTTTTTACTCCCATGGGAGGGAAGTAACACTTCCCGCCCTGTTATTAGCAATGTAAAGTCCATTTACAATGCAAGTCGTAGTTAAAATGGTTTTTTTTTTGTAATTGTTGTTGTTGTTATTGTAGGTGGGGTATCATTAAAATTCCGTGTATTTTTCTTTCTCTATGCCTTTTTGTCAGTCGTAAACACACAAATATTGGCACTTCTTTAGATTGTTACTCCCCTTATAAAAAAAAAAAACGGGAGTAACAATCTAAAGAAGATGTACGGAATGTTCTTCTTTAGACTGTTACTCCCCTTATACAAACTGATGTTTGATATTCCTTTGTCCCAAACTACATTGGAGCAACCATCCCTTTGTCTTAATAGTTATTTAGTCAAGGCCATTTATATTCTAAAATAACATAGGGCAGTAACAACCTAAAGAAGTACCCAAATATCTTGGAAGTACCCAACATAAAAATTCCAAACTTTGCAGTTATATTAGGTGTACTAACTCGAATACAGGAGAAATATAAGTAAGCCTCAAAAAAGTAAAAAAAATATAATTTTAGAAACGGTTTAAGCTAATAGACTTCGGAGTAGTTTAATTTTGGTTGGAAAACACAAATGCATATAAAGGCGTTTGTTTTATGCCATTATAATAAACAGTTAAGTTATAACTTCAATATACTTTTAAATGGTCGCCATCTTGAAACGGTTGGGCCGATTACGCTGGTTAACGAATTCGTCGTTTCTTGAATTACCTACGGACCCTTTGTGTGTACTTAAAGCATATACAGTAGAACCTCGCTTACACGACCCTCAATAACACGAAAACCTCAATTACAAGTGCAATTTTCAAATCCCCTTGAGATTGCCACAACACATAATGTTAAATTAACCTCTATAGCACGACTATTATTATCCAAACAACCTCTATAACACGGATTTTTTCCAATTCACAACGTAATTCAGAACCTCTATAACAAGTCATTTTGGGAAGTCAACCTCGATGACGCAACTCTATACAGGAATGGGTCGACCTTGAACAAGTCTTGACTTGAAAACCCCGCCCCACCCCACTCCCAACATTCCATTATCCTCTATAACACGACTGATTGCCAAAATAACCTTGATAACACGGCCCTCAATAAAAGAACACCTCGATAATAAGACTGTCTCCCTAATCCCCTTGAGACACTTCTTATCCAGGTTCTACTGTATTTTGGAACTTAGCAGCATATATTTGGCAAGAATATTTAGCTAATTCTTGACTCTAGCTTCCCTTCGATTCTTTAAATATTTCTTGAATTATATATTTAGATCCTATATACAGGGTGGAGCACGGCAGACGTATGAATTTAAAAATGTAATAAATCACAGAATGTTACAAAATATTTTTTTTACAATTTTTTTTCTGATTTAATAACATGGGAAATTTAAATTTACTTAGATTTAAACAAAGTATAGGATAAGTGGTTCCCCTCACACTCCAAACACTGATTAAGCCTTTTTTCGAAGTTTTGGTGCACTCTTTCAAGCATTTCCACAGGAATTTCGGCAATTTTGGCTTGAATATTGTTCTTGAGATCTTGCAGGGTTCTGGGACGATCGCTGTACACCAAGGATTTAAGGTATCCCCACAGAAAAAAATCACATGGAGCCAAATCAGGCGATCTTGCTGGCCAGTTTAAATCGCCTCTTAAAGAGATGAGACGCCCAGGAAATCTGTCTTGCAAAACGTTTACGCAAACCCTTGGTATGTGGGCTGTGGCCCCGTCCTGCTGAAACGTGGAACATAAACTTCCCGTCCACCTCTTTCAAACGACTCTACTCTCAACCGTCTAGGACCAATAGGAAGGGAGCAATCCCCTCTTCAAATTCATACGTCTGCCGCGCTCCACCCTGTATAAATAGAGTTCAAGGTTTGGATTAATAATTAATTTAATCTCTGTTAGCTTATATTTCTATTTTAATACATTCTTGTGAGTAATTCTAGAATTTGGTGTCTTCATGTAAAACGCTACATGTGTTATTAGGGGGCTTTTACTAAGCCAGTCTGGGTTGATATGAAAATGCAGTCGAGTTTCCCTTGTATTAGCCCATATTTAAATTAAACATCGATAGTTGTGATTATACGACACAGGGTTTAGTAGATTTGGGGGGGGGGGGGGACTAGAATTTCAAGGAACTTGTCCGGTAAAATCTACTTTGCCGGATTCATTTGCATTCTAGATAAGCATCTAATGTCGAGGTTTAGCAGCGGCACGAGGCCCCGCTTTCGGATATTCCAAAATTAATTAAATGCAAGCAAATATGCAAAACTCGGCTGTGTTTTACCAGTATAACTTATACATAACAAGGTTTTTAACGGAGTTTTGATAAGAGACAAGGCATATATTTACATGGATTCAAATTTCAACCCTATGACTGATTTATACTTGAGAATGATTATGTTTTGTAAAATTTTCTTTCATTCATATTTTTTTAAAAAAAATAAATAAATTTAATATTTGTGATCATTTTATTTTGAATCGAATCAACCACACACACACACGGGGGGGGGGGGGCACTTAGTACCCCCTTGGTGTTATTACGACAATTTTATTACGCTATTTTAAAATCGTGTCTTATCTTATATAATCTTATCGTGTCTTATCTTATATAATCTTATCGTGTCTTATCTTATATAATCTTATCGTGTCTTATCTTATATAATCTTATCGTGTCTTATCTTATATAATCTTATCGTGTCTTATCTTATATAATCTTATCGTGTCTTATCTTATATAATCTTATCGTGTCTTATCTTATATAATCTTATCGTGTCTTATCTTATATAATCTTATCGTGTCTTATCTTATATAATCTTATCGTGTCTTATCTTATATAATCTTATCGTGTCTTATCTTATATAATCTTATCGTGTCTTATCTTATATAATCTTATCGTGTCTTATCTTATATAATCTTATCGTGTCTTATCTTATATAATCTTATCGTGTCTTATCTTATATAATCTTATCGTGTCTTATCTTATATAATCTTATCGTGTCTTATCTTATATAATCTTATCGTGTCTTATCTTATATAATCTTATCGTGTCTTATCTTATATAATCTTATCGTGTCTTATCTTATATAATCTTATCGTGTCTTATCTTATATAATCTTATCGTGTCTTATCTTATATAATCTTATCGTGTCTTATCTTATATAATCTTATTGTGTTTTATCTTATATAATCTTATCGTGTCGTATCTTATACAGGGTGGCACAAAAGTATGGAAACCCCTGAATAACTCGTCAGAAATGAATTTTTTTGAAAAAAGTAAAATACAAAAGGTTCAGGATTTTTCCTTAGCTATTCAATGGTGGCCTTGGATTTGACCTTAACCTTGCCCTTCAGGGTCATTTGAAGGTCAACTTTGTTATTTTAAATGGGAACCCACATTTTTTATTGCGGATTTGAAAAGAGCAGGACATTTTACGAAAAATATGACCTTGACCATGTCCTTGAGCATGACCTTTAAGGTCATTCCTGGGTCAAAATTGTTTTTCTAATGGAAAACTCTAATTTGTATTGCGGATAGCGAAATAGCCAAATTTTTCCCTTTAACAGTGGCCTTGACCATGGCCTACACCACGTCCTTGACTATGCCCTTAAAGGTCATTTCAACCCTTCCCCCTCCTCTTTTTTACTAATTTATTAGTTTAAGTACTTTTATTCAATTTTTTTTTCTTCATGGTCTCATTTCTGGTTACGGTCAATGATGTGGTCGACCTTCAAGAAAAAATATTAAATAAAAGTACTTAAACAAATAAATTAGTAAATAAAGGGGGGGGGGTTGAAATGACCTTGAAGGTCGTGGTCAAGGATATGGCGTAGGGCGTGGTCAAGACTGCTGTTGAAGGAAGAAATTTGGTTATTTCAAAATCCACAATACAAATTAAGGTTTCCTATTGGAAAAACAATTTTGACCTTGGAATGACCTTAAAGGTCATGCTCAAAGACATGGTCAAGGCCATATTTTACATAAAATGTCCTGCTCTTTTCAAATCCGCAATAAAAAATGTGGGTTTCCATTTAAAATAACAAAGTTGACCTTCAAATTACCCTGAAGGGCAAGGTTAAGGTCAAATCCAAAGTCACCATTGAATGGCTAAGGAAAAATCCTGAAACTTTTGTATTTAACTTTTTTCAAAAAAATGCATTTCTAACGAGCTATTCAGGGGTTTCAATACTTTTGTGCCACCCTGTATAATCTTATCGTGTCTTATCTTATATAATCTTATCGTGTCTTATCTTATATAATCTTATCGTGTCTTATCTTATATAATCTTATCGTGTCTTATCTTATATAATCTTATCGTGTCTTATCTTATATAATCTTATCGTGTCTTATCTTATATAATCTTATCGTGTCTTATCTTATATAATCTTATCGTGTCTTATCTTATATAATCTTATCGTGTCTTATCTTATATAATCTTATCGTGTCTTATCTTATATAATCTTATCGTGTCTTATCTTATATAATCTTATCGTGTCTTATCTTATATAATCTTATCGTGTCTTATCTTATATAATCTTATCGTGTCTTATCTTATATAATCTTATCGTGTCTTATCTTATATAATCTTATCGTGTCTTATCTTATATAATCTTATCGTGTCTTATCTTATATAATCTTATCGTGTCTTATCTTATATACTGAAATCTGTAGGACAATGAATTCTACAGTTTTCTTAGCGTATATTTAATATTCCTTTGTCTTAATAGTTAATTTGACTAATGGATATTATCACATTTATATACACAAGTGTGATATTTCTTTGTCCCAAGGTACATTGGACTAAATATCCCTTTGTCTTATTAGTAATAACCAACTCAAAAAACCAACTCTGTATATGTTCCTTTGACTAAATAAATATTAAAACAAAGGGATATAAGGGGGGTGCTAAAATAAAAAGTAACGAAAAATTAATTGTGGCAACACGGAAACATGCATATTACTGGTTTCTTAAATTTTGCTAACAGTTATTTTTATATTCCACTGAAATATACGCTAATATATGGTTTTAGGGTTTAGAATCGATACCTTAACATCGATGTTTTCGATGGTCAATATCGAAAAAACATCGATGTATCGATGATTTCGATACTAAGGGAATAATAAAAGATTGACAATTTCTATTTTAAATGTTTTCGCTTTTTATGTCTCTTTTGAGACAAAATCGATGTTGCTGATACATCGAGTATCCATTTCGATGTATTGACATCGATGTGTACAGTACATGGAATATATTTTTACGCCGCTAACATTTAATCTGATGATATGAAATCTTACATTACGCGTCTAGTGCGGAAAGTAGCATTTTGCATGCGAGTGTGGAGTTTGCACCCGAACGACAGCGAGGGTAGTAAAACCACACGAGCAAAGCAAAATGCCGGTTTCGCACGAGTTGCGTCCCGTACTTTATCTACGATAGTTGGATTTTAATAATAAACACAGAAACAAATATTTAATAATCTTCCTGTATGTAAGTTTGTATTTCTCTTTTGATAAAGATGACATTAATTCATTAGTTGTATTTTGTGCCGACTTAATTATTTCGGGAGGCGTATTATTCTCCTTATTTTCGCCATATTCACTTTAATCACTCATTGGTTTTCACTAAAAACTCGATATAAATTGTTACTTTAATTAAACAAACAGCAAATTAGTTATGTTAAATGTAAGCATACACGCTAATCGTGCGATAAGGTGAAGAATTATGAAACCCGCATGCGCAATGAATACAACTACGAAAAGAATCACTTTCTACGCATCTAAACAGAGATGAAATGCTTATATTTCGCATCAATCGTAGATAAACGATTTTTCAATTACTTTATGTAAAGGGTTAAAAAAGGGAAGAGTGAACATGAAATTTGACTCAACGTAATCTTGAAAATAGCAGTATATTTTGAAATTTAAATAATTAATAAGGGCAATTTCCTTACATTATTATTATATCTAGAACAAATAGGATATTAAGCTAGTGAAAGTTACATAAATATATTTTATATCAATATATAATCCATTTCTCGAAGTACGAGTTATATTTTATTTTACTGAACTGAAAAGAGAAATTTGCGAATTAGGTAGCGCAGTCTTTTAGCTAATAAACAAACAAAATATTCGGACAAAATCAATATCCCATTATTTAATATTTTATTTGCTCAAGCTGTTATCTAGATACGAATAGCAATGTTAATATATCTTTGTTAACAGAAATGACAATATTACACTGAACTATTTTCTAAACATTTACATTTAATTAAATTAAATCCAGTAAGAGAGTCTAACATACTTGTAAATTTATAAACAAAAAAATCAATCTCTACTGCCGATGGAAATGCATTATTCTGTGTCATTTTGAAAATGGTTTTTGGGAGGAAATTGTTTAAAGAGTTGGTAATTAGCATTAAACATTCAGATAGTTAACATTCAGATAGAATCCCAGTTAACATTCAGATAGAAGCCCAGATAGTTAACATTGAGATAGAAGTCCAGATAGTTGTATCCCCCCTTGTCCAGTGTAAACCCTAGCATACTGCCAACAACTAGTTAAACTTCTCTGTATGAGGTCATGAATAATAATGTACATTAATATTTGATTTATCTTTTTTCTGTTCTTCTGTTAATTCAATTTTTCTCTCTCATGTATGTAGTAAAACTACGTATATGTATATACGTTGCACCTCCATATAACAAAAAAAAAGAAGTTGATGGTCCCAGATAAATAATTAATGTATAAAAATTTCATTATATAGCATTTTTTTAAAGAAAAAAATGTATGGTCCTGAAACATTCCATGACAGATATCCGTTTCAGATATCAGGGAACATTTTTGGTTCGGTGTCTGTCGGTAAATTTTTGCCAACCAACGTTATCTTAAAAACTACTCGTCCAATTTTAATAAAATTTGTATGATAGGTCATAATTAGCTTATTGTTGGCCCTATATATGTTTCAACCTTCTACGCTTATTTGTTTCTCTTCCACATTGCGCACAAACATACATTTATATACACCTACAGATTGAAAACGCATATCTGATTTGTATGAAATTTTGATGGTTCTTATTCGAAATTAACCCGCAGGTAGCCCCAGATTAATTTGAAGTGTCTTTACTCTTTAACGTTTGCTAAATTGATACTTTAATACATATAAAATCAAAACAATTTGGAGAGATTAAAAAGCTGTAGAAACATAATGTAACAGGGAGTTAGAAAGTTATAGGAGGTGTGCAATCCAGTATCTAGCTGTAGGGCCTTTCCCTACCGCGCTTCGTAGGGCCGAAGATAGTCGAAGATCGTTTCACTGCTACCAGGAATATAGACAGTTGCAGGAGCTAGTTCGTAGTTGCATAGTGAAGTCTAGTCTGGTAGAGAGAGCCTTCAGCCTCCCCCCCCCCCCCCCCTGGGCTCGCCATCTTAGGGGCTACATTTTCACCTTGCTCGGTAACTAGCTCTACGCCCCGACTTTCATCTCTCTCCCAGCGGCGCTCCTGCCCCCCCCCCCTCAACTACAACTTCTGTTCTACTGCTCCGATTTGCATCGGACAAACACCATAACCCTTAGAATTGTATTCCTACTAAACTTACATACAAAAAAATTTAATTTTTACTTTTTTCTTTTTGTTATACCATAATTTTTTGCATTTATTATAAAAATATGGATGAAGAAGCTAAAACATTACTTCTTAATAAACTTGAGAAGATGAAAAGTACTTTCTTTCTTCGTGCACAACATATGTTCGATTTAATTCCTAATATAAAAACGCAAAAATCTGCACGCTCGAATTTTTTTTTGACATTTTCATGTCTTTACTTAGGCACATAAACTCGAAAAGTGTTACCAAAAAAGCGTTACATGAAAATGTCTCACTGTCTTGCAGACTCGTATGCAAGCAATTGTTTCTATGAATTCTTCGTTGTAGAGGAATTCTTTTCGTTCTATAGGAACACATTCGTGGATATTGAGATTTTCTTTGTATTGAAGTTCGTTATAAGGAGGTCCGACTGCATATATATATATATTATATATATATATATATATATATATATATATATATATATATATATATATATATATATATATATACATATGTATATATATATATATATATATATATATATATATATATATATATATATATATATATATATATATATATATATATATATATATAAATAAGACATAACTAGACATCAAGTGGCTCCTTCTAATTAAGTATAACTGGACAGAGCGAGACTCATTCATTTTAAAATATATATATATAATCATAAAATTTCATTTTTAAATATATATATATATATATGTATTAAATTTATATATTTATTTACTTAAAAGAACGTTGGTAAACACATGCATTATCTCAATGTATTTTTGGTTCAGTATTATCTCAAAATCTAAATGATATTTTTTTACTAAAAAGCGATTTTTGCATAAGGGGGAAAATTCTATATAATTTTAAATAATCGAATTAAAAAAATAAAAAAGAAATAAACTAACAATAAGTTTTAAAGCGAAGGTGGTTGGAGAGATAAATGAAGGAAAAAGTACATTTCTATTTAAAGAAAATTCCTTGAAAAGCGTTATTCAATCGCATTTACATTTAAATTTGGTTCAATCGTCTCTTTTTATCTGACTTTTAAGATAGATAAATGGATATAGTATTATCAATTTCACTATAAATTAATAAAAAAAAGAACTACAAAGAGAAATTTCCGAGGTAAATCGAATCCTTGAAAAAACGATATAAAACCGAGCGATGGTAAAGGCTGTAAAAAAAATAGGAACGATAAATTTTGTGGACTGTCTACGATGTGTTGTTTCCCATGCCTGTGAAAATCAGATAATATATATGCTGCCTTCCTACGAGTTTTTTTACTGAAATAGTAATAAAAAAAGAATAACAGTTTTGGTTTTCTTCTTCCTTTTTATATTCTTCTTTTTTTTCCTATTTCATTGATTTTCTTGCCACTTTTGAAGTAATAAAAATATTACGGTTTTAACCTCAGCAATAAATTTGATCGTTGTGGAGATATCAGGTAATATCTAATATAAATAAAATTAAAATTTATTATTTAATTTAATTAGAATTTGTCGGATTAGTAGCGATTATTACGACTACGTTAATCTAGAAATGTAAAAAAGGGTATGTGAGAAATTACTAGTGAAATTATGGCATTTTTTCTTTAGACTGTTACTCCCCTTATAAAAAAAGAGAAGGGAGTAACAATCTGAAGAAGATGTATGGAATGTTCTTCTTTAGACTGTTATCCCTCTTATAAAACAGAAGTGTGATATTCCTTTGTCCCAAAGTACATTGGACTAAACATCCCTTTGTCTTAATAGTTATTTAGACTATGGAATGTATGAATAATTGTATCTATTTATATTCTAAATAATACATAGGGGAGTAACAATCAAAAGAAATGCCATATTAAAAATTTGGTGTTTATTATTTGAAATGTTATTGTTTTATTTTGCAGGATTTCTTTGGTATAACCAAATAAAGAAATCCTCATAGTTTCGTTTCTGTGTCTGTCTGTCACTCTGTACGGTTCCAATAACTTTGATTCTAAAGAGATAAAAAATTGTATAAAATTTTAATCTTATTTGCAGAGATTTTTTATTTATTAGGTTTCTATGTCTGTCTGTTTTTGATCTTGAATCAAATCAATCGCCCACAAGAAGCTGAGCGGAGCGGAGTTGAGTCCGCTAGTGAAATCTAATCCCATTGTTTTAAATGTAAGGGTGGCCACCGGTTGCGGAGCGGAGCTGAGCTGAGCCAAGCGACGCATCTCGACTCAGCTTTGACGGTCGGTTTTGAAAGCTGACTCCGCTTCCCCCTCCACCCACAACAATAATATTATTAAAGAATAAAATAAACTTTTTATTAATTGATTAATACACTCTTGTAGATAAATGAACTAGAGATTAGATGGCTAATAAAGTGTAGAAAATCACTATTTCATTTGAGAAACATTTCAACCAATTATTAATGTCATCTTCAGTCTTTTTTTATTTTAAAATTTAAACAAGCATAATATATAACATTAAATTAAAGTAATTATAATTTTTATTATACATTTTGACATATACTTCTAATCCTACTGAAATAAAGTTTTAATTACGTTTTGCGTTCAGTAAAAAATATACTTACATACGTCATTATTGTTTCATTATATAATATACTATCTCCATAAGAGAGAGTCTAAAATTAAAAAGTTTAGCATTGGCACGTTGGTATAACATACCGACATCGAAATAACCAGTAATTGTTAATATATATAAATATAAATTAAAACATTAAACAAAACTAGTAACAATTTATAACATTCTAAAAAATATATAATAACAATTACTACAAAAACAATAATGATCAAAAAGCTGTATATATGTGATCTTCATAACAACTATTCATCGAGGAGATTCATGTTATTACACAGTGGTTCTTAATTAAAACTTGAATTCAGTGGGATTAGAAGGATATGTCAAAATGTATAATGAATAATTATAATTACCTTGAATTAATGTTATATTGTTTGTTAGAATTTTTGAATAAAACAAGACTGAAGATGACATTAATAATTGGTCGAAACGTTTCTAAAATGAAATAGTGATTTTCTTTATTTACTCTAACTGTTATATTCCATTAGATTAGCCATCTAATCTCTCTTTCAAGCATATAATGTGAAGGAGGAAAATATATAAAGTATAAAAAAAGTAATCAGTGTGGGCGTATTTAAAAAAGGGGTTTTAATTCTGCTCAATAACTAATTAAATAATTAAAACAATACAATATCATTCAATGTTTTTATTAGAGGAATAATGCAGTACGCAGTATATATTAAACAGCTGATAGTTAACAATAATCATTTTTATTTATAAACAGCTGAAATCGGATCAAAAATAGTAATATTTCTAATTTATAATTAAAAATAATTTTTTTCATGTTATCCATTATACCCCCTAAAATGACATAAGTGAGCATAACAACAATAACTGTACTCTAAAAGAGCTTTCCAACGACATGCCTCATGAAAGGCATATACTATTTTAACTTTTGTACCCCGTACCCCTGTGTACCAATTTGGACCATTTCAGATGTGTACCTTCCTGTGGTTGGTCATTATGACCGTGCCGAATTTTGTACGGATCGGTTCAGCCGTTTAGGAGGAGTATGTGTCCAACCAAATGCAAAGTGTAGTTTAAGAGTTTCGCTTTACTCAGCTCAATTAGGAACTAAACTTCACATTTTGTGTATTTTTCATATCTTTCTTTTCTACCCCTTACCCTTTAGCAAACAGATGCTCACTAATCTACCATTAGGAAGGAACATCAACTTTCTTCTCACCCATTAAGGAAAGGTCTGATCTGATAAAACAGCGCAGAATTAATGACTATGTAGCTTCAAAGCATGCCTTTCTCGCTCATCAAAGATGCTTTGGGCTTAAAAAAAGCTCTCACTAGGATTCTGCTGGTACCTCCATTATCTCATATCACGATTTTCCAGATCTTTTTCAAATTTGTTTTGATCTCCCACGTGGTTTCTATTCCAAAACATTTTTTTTTGAAGGATTTGCTTTTGATATCCGCCTTGTGGGTGTGACGAATCCATTTCTATTTTCTTTGATTTATTAGGATTATCAACACGTTTCTTTTAACCTGGTTTTTATGTTTAACAATTTTTGCTTCCGAGCTTACCGAAGGTAACGGAAGCTATGTGATCGTTCTGAAGAACGAAAATATTTTAGGTCTCCGATTTCAAAAATTCCAAGACAGAAATCCGTTTCAGACATCAGGGAACATTTTTGGTTCCGTGTCTGTCTGTCGGTCTGTCGGTTTGTCGGTCTGTCGGTCTGTCGTTCAATTTTTGCGAACCACCATGTCTTAAAAACTACACGTCCAATTTTAATGAAATTTGGATGGTAGGTCATAATTAGCCCATTGTTGGTCCCATATAAGTTTCAACCTTCTGCGCTTATTTGTTTGTCATCCACATGCTCACAAACATACATTTATTTACAGCCATATCTTTAAGAGTAATCATCTGATTTTTATGAAATTTTTATGGTTTGTCGAAAGTAGCCTGCAGATAACACCTGCCTAATTTCAACCTTCTGCACACTTTAAATCGTGCTAAATTAATATGTCTTATATTAAAAAAATAATAATGGGTGACTTGATTTTTAAGCTGGTTTGGGGGCTTATTGCGGCTAAACGGTAAGTCGTATTAGAAAATGGATAGCACCAGTGGTGACTGATTTTAAAAGATCTACAACTTTAGTCCTATGAGTTTTTGTCGTATCATCATCGGTTGTACCCTAGATTGTGATAATTTTGTTATTATTTGGTTTTATTTATTTCCATTTTTGTCTTTGAATGGCCATAGTTTCTATAATAGTTGGCCGATTTTATTTCTGATTGCGGCGATTGAATCTCACACTAATGCTCTTTAAATTGAGTATATTTTATTTCATTAGTTCACCCTACTTGCTGAGAACATGAGAGTAAACTTTTTCCCGTGCGCCGTGTCACGTGACCACTTTTGTTTGTTTTTAATATTGTGTCATATATCATTTTAAAGGCCTTGATATGTACATTAAAGCTTTTTTATTTGTTGATTTTTTAAAAATGTTGTACATATACTTTTGTACCGATTTATAATTTTGTTGTAGGTTAAAGGGTTTAAATACTTTTTTGATATTAGGTTTTTTATTTATATGTATTTATTAGTTAAATGAATGCCCTTTTGTATTGTTTGTTTTTTAAAAATATTACTTTGGTACCTCAGAGTACAGGGGGTACAAATGTTAAAGTTAATCTTTTATAATATGATGTATATCGTTGAAAAGCTCTTGCATAGTAGATTAATTTTTGTTATATTCTATTTTGTTTTATTTTTAGTTTTGAGGGGGGTAAAATTTAAAAAAAACTGTTTATACAGCGGTTTCTACGATTTGGTTGCAGTTTTATATTTGTTTATTAAATTAATTATATGTGCTCTAACGTTTGGTGCTTGTTGGAGGCTTTGTTTCTCTAACAAATATTTAAATTTCATCAACTTTATTAAATATTTACTGGAACAGTGCCGCGCCGTTCCAACTTTTTGATTATGTTTATCGAGGTATTTTTCCTAATTTGGTATTTTCTTTGCGAGGAAGCTATGTGCCACATTAATTGGCAGAGTATTTTTATTTGAAATCATATCTGGCCATCATGCTCTTAAAAGGGTAGACTTCTGCCTGAATTTCCTTATTGCAAAATTTAAAATTTTTTATATTCATCTAATATTACGTTGTTATTTTAATGCCTTGTGTGATGCTTAGTTATGTTTATGAATGATTATTAAATACTTATAAATAGCTTTCTCTGAGAAAATTTTTCTGTCTCTAGATTTAAAACAAGCAAGGCCGCTTTACGTAAGAATGTGAGGCGATAATCGCCGGTTTATGTACGATTAAGTTAAATTTATTAAGTTTAAAATTTATTTAATAGTTTTATATTCTTTTTCTACACTTCAAGACCTTTAAATTGATGTATAACATGTCATGGTGACTAAAAACATTTTTTAGTCACCCGCCACATTGGCCGCCATCCTGGAAATATTAAGTGTGAAAACTCCAAAAAGTGTAATTTTGCCACAAATACCGAGATGCACCTGTGTGCAAAATTTCATGTTCCTAGCCATAGTAGTTTAACAATTGAAACATGCCAACGGACAGACAGACAGAGCTGTTATATAATAGTACATTACGCTTCGAGTGCGGAAAGTAGCATTTTGCATGCGAGTGTGGAGTTTGCACCCGAGCGACTGCGAGGGTAGTAAAACCACACGAGCAATGCAAAATGCCGTTTTCCCACGAGTTGCGTACCGTACTTTATCTACGATTGTTAGATTTAAATAATAAATACAGAAAAAAATAAACTTTCTGTATGTAAAGTTCGTACCTCTTTTCTTAATAAAGATGGCATTAATCTTGAGTTGTATTTTTTGCCGAATTAATTATTTCTGGAGGAGTATTATTCTCTACATTTTCGTCAAAGCCACTTGATTCATTCATTGTTTTTCACTAAAAACTCGATATAAACAGTTACTTTAATAAAATAATAGCAAATTAGTTTTGTTAAATGTAAACAAACTCGCTAATCGTGCGTAAAGCTGAAGAATTCCTCTTCTTTACCGCGCTAGCGTGGTAAAGAAGAGGAATTCTTCAGAACTATGAGACGCGCATGCGCAATGAATACAAGTACGTAAATAATCACTTTCTACGCATCTAAACAGAGATATAATGTTTATATTTCGTATCAATCGTAGATAAAAATTTCTTTCGTACTTCGTACAGCAACCTAAAAGGAATAAGTCTGATTCTAAATGTTGAATCATCCTAACTGCTCTCAATGCTATTTAGGTTCACTTTTTGTGTTTTCCATCTTTAATTTGTTGAAAAAATACCTACTAATTAGTATAGGACATACCTTTCTCGCATCATATCACGTACTTTATTGGTTTTATGCTTTTACAAGCCGGATTATTGTCTAATTTATTTCATTGTTTCCACCGTTTTTTTTTAATATGTTAAAATTATTTTGATTTTTTACTTGAATTAAAGTATCGATTAAGCAAAAGTTAAAGTGCTTAGATGGTTGAAATTAATCTGGTGTTATCGCGGTCTACTTTTGTCAAAACATCCAAATTTCATAATAATTTCAAGATAAAAATAACTTTTTATATACTACGTTTTTAAATTTTCGGTTGAATCGTATGTAATGTTGATAATATAATTGTTATTGTTATATAATATATAATAGTGAAAAAAAAAAAGAGAAATAGTTCCGAATTTATTTACTTCACATAAATGACAACCATCTAGAGAGCTGATCTTAAACCTATAAAAGGACAAATCTTTGTACAACGGATCTCCCCAACACCAAATCTAAACCGTGCCATCGATATATTTGAAATAATATAATCGATATTTCCTGTTTTGCTGTCATTCAATATTTATCTATCACAAATTTGAGACCCGTCAAAATGAAGATTGCGTAAATATGGGATATGGTAAAACAAATAAAATAACAATTTTTTAAGTTTTTGGTAGTTTTCATACTACGGAAAGTTAAATTTTAATTTAAATCAAATTATAATTATTATTAACTACGGGAAACAGACAGTGAAAAATACACTCCTGTGCCGGGATTTGAACCACGGGCCTCTATATTTCCAGTATAGCGCTCTTCCATCTAAGCTACGCAGGAGAATGATTTTTCACTACCGTAATCGATAACTAGTCCCGAATCCAAGCTTTCAATATTCATATACATTTAGACAGTCAATATTTATGACATTAGAACTAAACCAGAATTAACGCTTATAATTATAAAGTACTCAATTAGTACCTGTACCTTGTACAATCAATTCGAAATTCAATTTTTTAAGTTTTTGGTAGTTTTCATACTACGGAAAGTTAAATTTTAATTTAAATCAAATTATAATTATTATTAACTACGGGAAACAGACAGTGAAAAATACACTCCTGTGCCGGGATTTGAACCACGGGCCTCTATATTTCCAGTATAGCGCTCTTCCATCTAAGCTACGCAGGAGAATGATTTTTCACTACCGTAATCGATAACTAGTCCCGAATCCAAGCTTTCAATATTCATATACATTTAGACAGTCAATATTTATGACATTAGAACTAAACCAGAATTAACGCTTATAATTATAAAGTACTCAATTAGTACCTGTACCTTGTACAATCAATTCGAAATTCAATTTTTTAAGTTTTTGGTAGTTTTCATACTACGGAAAGTTAAATTTTAATTTAAATCAAATTATAATTATTATTAACTACGGGAAACAGACAGTGAAAAATACACTCCTGTGCCGGGATTTGAACCACGGGCCTCTATATTTCCAGTATAGCGCTCTTCCATATAGAGGCCCGTGGTTCAAATCCCGGCACAGGAGTGTATTTTTCACTGTCTGTTTCCCGTAGTTAATAATAATTATAATTTGATTTAAATTAAAATAAAATAACTTGCGGATTTTTTCCGAACTAACTTTCCGTACAGCAAAATTTGCTGAAAACCAATTAAATTCAGCTTAAAGATGGCTAAAAGTATTAAAATAATGCATTGTCATCGTGTTCTGAGCTATGCTAAAAGTTTCAAATGTCTAGCAATTCGGGAAGTTAGTTAGAAATCAATTGCCAGATTTGTACCGGACAAACAAACAAACATGAAACCAAGCTAATAAAAACGTAGTAAAAATCAGATGAGTTCTTTTGAAGATATAGGTGTAAATAAATGTATGTTTGTTAAAGAAAAACAAATGGGCGCAGAAGGTTGAAACTTATATGGGACCAGCATTACCATAAACTACATTAAAATCGGAAGAATAGTTTTTAAGATATTATGATATTATGAGTATCAATTTAGCTAAAGTTAAAGAGCGCAGACGATTCAAACTTATCTGCGGGTTACTTTCGATAAACTATAAGTTTCATACAAATCAGATAAGTACATTTGAAGCTATAGGTGTAAATAAATGTATGTTTGTGCCCACGTGGAAGAAAAACAAATGAGCGCAGAAGGTTGAAACTTATATGGGACCAACAATGGGCTAATTATGACCTACCATACAAATTTCATTAATATCGGACGTGTAGTTTTTACGATATGTTGGTTTTCGAAAATTGAGCGACAGACAGACACGGGGCCCAAAATGTTCTCCGATATCTGAAACGGATTTCTGTCATGGAATTTTTGAAATCGGTGACATCAAATATTTTCGTTCTTCAGAACGATCACGTAGCTTCCGTTATCTCGCATAATTAGTATGCTCGGAAGCAAAATGTGTAAAAAATATAATACTAAACATTTTCTCAAGTTAAAAATTTAAGAGTAGACAACTTTCTTTTTTTTTTTATCCAAATCCCTCCTGATCTGATTAAGATTCCGAGATTACTTTGTAAAACTCTTTGTCTTGTTGATCAAGTTTTCCTTTTATACTTTTATAAACATATAATCTTATCGTGTGGTTTCATGAAACTGTTTCTTCGCTACATTTTCTCGCTGTTTTTAAGCTTACTTAATCTTTAAATACTTTTTTTCTTGTGTGTTGTTTTTCTTTAGATAATTCGTAGTTAGTTCGTGTGCTTGCAACTCCATAATGTGATGTTTAATTTTTATAGAAATGTATATGTATTTTTTTAATTTTTTTTTTTTTAGGGTTAATGTCTAAGCAAGCACTGGAAGTTAAAAATATTCAAAGCAAATGCTATGACTACGTGGTTGCTTTTTTAAAAATAAAATTGTTGATAACTAATATTGCTTTAATTTTCATATCTAAAGATTTTATTGGATAATTATTTTACTAGCCTTAGCTCTTGGTCATAAATCGGTACATTGGAATGGGGGGGGGGGGGGTGTATGGTCTCCCTATTTCTTCGGATAATTTTGCTTCCAAGCTTACCGAAGGTAACGGAAGCATTGTGTTCACTTTTGAGAACGAAAAACTTTTATGCCTCCGATTTTAAAAATTCCAAGACAGAAATCCGTTTCAGACATCAGGGAACATTTTTGGTCTCGTGTCTGTCTGTCTGTCTGTCTGTCGGTCTGTGTGTCCGTGAAACGTGCGACGATAACTTGAGTAAATGTCAACCGATTTTGATGAAATTTGGTAGACATGTTCATTTTACCAATGCCCAGGACGAGTTCGTTGGACAATGTTATCCGTCCAAGCGTTCACGAGCAACGCTCACGTAAACGATAACTTCAAATTTAAAATTGGAATTTTAGGTCGGGAAAAAAATCTAACTTCATCTATTCAATGAGACAAACATTTTTTACAAATACAATTTTTCAGTAAAACCAACAGCGACACCGCTATGAAGTGTTAAAGATCGCTAAAACTATTAATAGTTTTTACACAATAAACATTATAACAATAAAGTACATGATAGGATGCGAGGAAGCTATGTGCCACACTAATTGGCAGTCTATTTTTATTTCAACCTTACCTGCAAAGTTCCTTGCTATGTTCCTTTATTTTAAGAAATTCTAGACTCTATACCAGCGTATCCCAACCTTTTTGACGCTGCGACCCTAAAAATGTATCCTCAATATTTTCGCGACCCTACCTGGAATATAGTGTATTGCATATTCTAAAGATTGCAGGGATATACATAGCGCCTAAAGCCTGAATGCTACTAAAATTATCATTATGGAAATGAAAAATTATTTATTATAATTATTGGATTATGGAAGAGGGACTGTACGCTGATTTTAAAACAACAACATAAAAACACGAACACTTATCTTCATTCGGTTAATAGAATTGCTTGATTTGTTTATTTTTTATAACATTTTTACTTTTCCTCACCTTCTCCGAAGGTATATAGGAAAAGTACTGTTTTCCCCCCAAAAAAATGTTTTCGGGATATCAACGGAATTATCCGTTTTGGGTGTTTTTAAGACCTCCTGAGTGGTTTTCAGCATGACGTCTGTATGTATGTATGTGTGTGTATGTTATCATCGTAGCGCCCAAGATATTTAACCTAGAGAGTTGAAACTTGATAGAAAATCAGTCCTTACCTGTAGTGGTGCCACCCGGAAAATCAACTTTTTCCGCCATCTTGAACCCAGTTTGCTGAGTCAGCAAATATTTAAAAAATCGAAAATGGTCCTGATCGAGAGGAAATTTGGCACGAAAGTACCGCTCCGTATGACAAACAAGCCCATCAAATTTCATTTTTATATTGGCCGCCATTTTGAAGTTATTAATTTTTGAATTTTTAAACTTTGACGGTTAATAATACCAAAAGTATAAATAGGTTTTTGACGTATAGCATATCGTTGGAACCGGAAAAAATTAAGGAACAAATATTAAAAACCCGATGAAATTCCATTTATTAGTTTAAAAGTTATAAGCGAATATAATTATTTATTAGTGCGATAATTTTGATGACGTCAAAGTTTGTTTACATCTATCAAAATACCGCCAAAATTCTAATAATTAAATAAAATATATTAAAAATAATGATTTTTTTCAAATATGATAATAAAAAAAATCACTCAGTTCAAAACGGTCACCCATCCATGTACTGACCACGCCCAGTGCTGCTTCCTCCTGTAGTGGCCTCTAAAGTGAGGGAAATTCCGAGGTACCCTGAACACGTATAAAGCTTCTTCCTGAACTTATGTTGGTGGGCTGATGACCCTTTGTCGGAAGTTTAATGATAAGAAATTAAAGCTTCTAGGAGATATTATTACTCCTCGTTGCAATAAACCCTATTTTGACGCTTTATTTTTATCAACATTTCAAGTATTTGTTTTTGTCTTTTCTTAATAACATTTCTTTATCCTTATTAATTTATGTATATAAGTTTATTATTTTTACTTAGTTAAATTAAATTTACATATTTTAATTCCATTGAACTTATTTATATATATATATATATATATATATATATATATATATATATATATATATATATAAATATATATATATATATATATATATATATATATATATATATATTTTTTTTTTTTTTTTTTTTTTTAATTATTTTTTATTTTTGTATAAAATTACAATGATTTTTGGAGACCCTAAAATATTTTGTCGCGACCCTATTTCGGGTCGCGACCATAGGGTTGGGAAACGCTGCTCTAGACTATAAGTTAATAACGAATGAATTACTTCTAACTGGGTAAGGATAACTGGTTTACCTCAAAGTTTCTGTTTTAAAACAGCGAAAATGGATTACACAAAAAAGATCGATCAGATTGTGAAAGTCTCCTACAATCTTGCAAGCAAAGGTTTTTACCATCTTATCTTGTTCTCAGGTAATTACAGGATTGTAATAACATGATCTCCCCAGCTGTACCAACCTAATAATAATTAGAGGTTTAAATAATTATAAATAGATATTCAAATACAAATTAATCTAGGTAGAAGTGTTATACAGATTACCAGTCCAAACCCCCCCGTGTATTTATCTGTAATTTATACTTAGTAATTTAATTTATACTTGGTAGTATCTGGGAACTGAATTCCAGGTAAGTTGTGGCGGTGTCAGGACTGTAATTATTGTTTTGTGGTTCTTGGTTCGATTCTTTACCACCTCATTAAGCATAATTAGCGAAGATATTATTATACCGCGTTCTTTATAATTACTCCTTTTCGGTGTTGGAATTGATTACTTTAAATGTATTTAAATACTAAGTAGGTTATTTTGACCGAGATTTTATGTAAATTACTAAATAAATTGTAGAAATTTACTCTCCATGACAAATAGTTAATATAAATTATCTTTGTAATTTTTAGTTTGTTTTAAAAATAATAATTATAATATTTTCTCTATATTTAAAATGTATAATATTGTGTTTGCGGTATCGCTACTAATTGGTTATCGTAATTGCCTGAAACTAATGTACTAAAAACGACTTATATAGTTCAAACCTCAGAGAGGTGGGACATTTTATTCAACCCATGATGCTAACTGTCCATCTTTTCGTTCTATAATGACCATGATTGTTTTGATACGCAGACAAAATTAAGTGTAATAAAAAATATATATTTTTAAAATAAATATTTTTTGCTTGACGATTTATAAATGAGAAAGTATTTTGAAATTATTTATAGTCCAGGAGATAGCGTGCAAAAAAAGTGTCTGACGAACATCCAGCTAGAATTTTGTGTGAAAGTTAATTTTTTTGGTGTCTTTTAAGAATATGTGGTCGCCTAAGTTTGTCTGCGGGACATAGCTTAGCAATAGGCATTTGAAAATAACAAACCGGTGGAGAGTGGCCATGTCCCGCCAATTATGGTGGACAATGTGATTTTCATGATCCTGAGTATAAAATTAGTTAGTAGACCGAAAATCAAGTTGATGTTAGTTTATCACTTGATAGGTGACCACTTTTATTTTGAGTTATATTTGAATTACTAACCTATCTAGTGACAAACTAACATCAACTTGATTTTCGGTCTACTAACTAAATTCGTTCTCAGGATCATAAAAATTACATAGTCCACCATAATGGGTGGGATATGGCCTCTCTCCACCGGTCTGTTTTTTTCAAATGTCTATTGTCAAGCTATATGTCCCGCAGACGAACTTAGCCGACCACATATTCTTAAAAGGCACCACAAGATTAACTTAAATACAAAATTCTTGCTTGGTGTTTGTCAGACTGTTTGTGTTTTACTGGTTGTCACCATTAAATCAACTTTGATTCTTGTCAAACTTTGTTTCGTTGTATTTGTTTTAAGTTTGAGCCTGCTTAAGGTCCACCTTCAGTGTCTATAAACAAGCATTATGTTATATTTAACAGTCTTTGTTGAAAGCTGCTCAATTAGTTTAATTTAAACCTGTATTTCTTAAGCTAATGCAATGGTTTTGGGAAGTTCTAAACTTTCTCCACATCTGTCCCATTCTAAATGTCTCTGTCAAGTACGAGTAATAACTATAAACGTTAAAACTTAGATACTTGAAAATATTCACGAGGGAATTGTTCCATGTTATTTTCTATAATCTTTCCTTCTCTTCTACCCTTTTGCTCTCCTTTTTGACGAAATGTCATTTAGGGCATTTTCAATTACAAATGAGTCAGTGTTTGTAAGATGAAAATGTGTTCGTTTAAGAAACTTTAATGACTTTTGGGGTTTATTAACTTTTTTTCACACATCTCTCTCAAAGTTTTGTAAGATTTATTTACCGATATCCGGAACTAAACACTAACTAAATTTATATGTATGAGTTGAACGACCTTTTGCTTCCGAGCTTACCAAAGGTAACGGAAGCTATGTGATCGTTCTAAAGAAGGAAAATATTTTATGTGTCCGATTTCAAAAATTCCAAAACATAAATCCGTTTCAGACATCAGGGATCATTTTTGGATCCGTGACTGTCTGTCGATCCAATTTTTTCGAACCAACATATCTTAAAAACTACACGTCCGATCACATAGCTTCCATTACCTTCGGTAAGCTCGGAAGCAAAAGAGGAAAGTTTTAATGAACTAGACATTAATAGGAAGTAAAAGCAAATCATCTGTATGGAAGCTATGTGGCACTCTAATTGGCAGGTTATGATGATTTTTGCTTTTGAGCTTACTGAAGGTAACGGAAGCTATGTGATCGTTTCGAAGAACGAAAAATTTTTAGGTCTCCGATTTTAAAAATTCCAAGACAGAAATCCGTTTCAGACATCAGGGAACATTTTTGGTTCCGTGTCTGTCTATCGGTCGGTAGGTCTGTCGTTCGATTTTTGCGAACCAACATATCTTAAAAATGACACGTCAGATTTTAATGAAATTTAGATGGTAGATCATAATTTGCCCATTGTTGGTCCCATATAAGTTTCAACCTTCTGCGCTCATTTGTTTCTCTTCCACATATGCACAAACATCCATCTATTTACACCTATAGCTTTAAAAGTACTTATCTGATTTGTATGAAACTTTGTCAGTTTATTGAAAGTAACCCGCAGATATTCCAAGATTAATTTGAACCGTCTGCGCTCTTTAACTTTTGCTAAATTGAACCTTTAATTCATGTAAAAAATTAACACAAATTTGGCAGATTAAAAAACGGGGATACAATTAAACAAATTAGACAATAATGGCTTATAAAAAAGCATAAAACCAATACAGTACATGGATAGGATGCGAGGAAGCTATGTGCCATACTAATTGGCAGTCTATTTTAAGTTCCTTCCTATTCTTTTATTGTACGGAATTAATCATCATGATGTTATAATGACAAAATTATGTAAAGGGGCCACTAGGAAAATTATACTCTCAAAGATTGATGAATGTTATCCCACGCCCCCCCCCCCCCCAAAAAAAAATGTATTTTTATTGTGGAGTCGTTTTTCAACCATATAATATATTCATCTACAGTTGCATACATGATAAATACATTAATCCATCAGACAAAATATCTCATTCAAATTGATTTACGGCTTCTTAGTAGGGATGGGAGGAACGTTTCCATGAGTGGAACGAGTTACAATGTTTCGTTCCAAACCAATAACTAGTTCCAGGAACTAGTTATTTTTGGAACGTATCAGTTTATGTTCCAAAGGAACAGTTTCTCTTAGGCGTCGGTTTATTTCATATTATTTACTAACTATTTACTAAAGTGAAAAACAAAACTAAAAAAAAAAACGAAACGAATGGCGAAGGGCGAAAGAGACAAGAGGAAGTTGACTATAGACCTAAAAGAAAAAAAAGCTGCAAAGAGGCATCTATGTCTCTGAAAGAGAAAAAATAACGCTTCACTATAACTGGAGTGATTGATTCCGAGACTCGAGCTCTGATCCCCACTCCATTACTCTACTCTACTATACAAGAAATACACGTTTCGTTCCAGCTTGGCTGGAACTTGGAACGAAAACTATAGTTTTCGTTCCTCGCGAAACGAATCTTTTACGTTCCCTCTGAGTTACAGTTTCGTTTTTTTTTTCTCGTTCCCGTTTCCTCTCTAATCAGTTACGTCACACGTTACGTATTGGCACTTGGAACGAAAATCGTATTATTATTTCGTATTATTTTGTTCGATAATCCTTAAATGGTTTTTTTTTAAAAAAAAAATGGTGGTAACAAATTTGTATCGAATTCAAACAATAAAAATTTATTAACTATTTGTTTAAACTACTACGTTTATTTACTAAAAAACTTCAAAGTTGTCCCAAAAATAACGTAGTTCCATGAAATCTTGGAACGATTGGAACCGTTCCAACACTGGAACTAGTTATTTTTATAGTTATAGTGGAGAGATGTCTCAATATCTGTGTTAAAGATATATATATATATATATATATATATATATATATATATATATATATATATATATATATATAATATATATATATATATATATATATATATATATATATATATATATATATATATATATATATATATATATATATATATATATATATATATATATATATATATATATATATATATATATATTAATATATATATAGATTGTAAGTATAAGACGGAAAAGAAATGTTGAAAAATAATTGAAGCGTTAAGTTATCAAGTTCACTCGTGATTTCGTTGTCCTTGCTTATTTTTATTTTGAAGAGTACTCTTCTTACATTTTACGTCAGCTCTTGAAATTTTTTTATTTTAATTTTAATTTAAATAACATTTCTCTTATAAAAAAAAAATTAAGTACCATGGTTAAAAGTTACATTTACAATTATACAATGTTGTTTTTTTCTTAATAATGACTGAACAAAAATTTAAAATAAACCATAATACTTGAGTTTACCTACTTAGTTTCTAAAGTCTTGACTTTTTACGCTGCATAAGTTTTTTTTTTATGGAAGAAATGTATTTTTGAATCAAAAATTATTTTTATAAAAGATGATTATATATTAAGCAATATAATAATATTAATTTAACGATTGTAAATGGATACAAAGAAAGAAAAAAACATCTAAATAATAAATTATTACGAGTATAACTTTTAATTTAAATCAAATTATAATTATTATTAACTACGGGAAACAGACAGAGAAAAATACACACCAGCGAGGAATCGTAAAATCTGAATTTCTAATTGATTGTACTAGGTACAGGTACTAATTGGGTACTTTATAATTATAAGCCATTAATGTTGACTTCTCAGATTTGTGGAAAATTGAAAGCTTAAATTCGGGACAAGTTATCATTAATGTTAGAGAAAATCATTCTCCTGCGTAGCTTAGTTGGTAGAGCGCTATACTGGAAATATAGAGGCCTGTGGTTCAGATCCCAGCGCTGGAGTGTATTTTTCTCTGTCTGTTTCCCGTAGTTAATAATAATTATAATTTGATTTAAATTAAAATTTAATCTTTCCGTAGAATGAATACTACCAAAATTGTAGAGTATAACTTTATTTTATAAAGACTTAAACACTCTCGTAAATTGTTTACAATTTCATTAACATATCCTAGTTTTACTATTTTTATATATATTTTAAAATGTATATACATATCCTTTTATTTGTCTTTGTATATGTTTGTATCAAAGGCAAATTGAGAATTGGGTAAAACTGAAGAATATGAGGGGGTCTATAGAAAAATTGCGGGGCCCTTACTCCGACGTATTTTTTTTGACAACTCTCCTATGAACAAAGCATACATATATAATTTTTCAAATGCTTATATCGTACAAATGTACTGATTGACAAAGGAATATTTATCTCTCAAGTGTATAAATAAAGCAAAGTTATGCCGCCAAGCGATTCTCGACTGTATCTTCTCCTTCAGTTCAGCCGAGAATTGTTACCGTAACTTAGTAAGTTAGTAATTGTATAGTGGTCGTTAGTGAAGTTCCCCAGGGTTATTTTCTGTCCAATATCAGAAATTTTGTTTGTTGACCAATCCTGAAAGGTGAAAATGTGCTTTGTTTGTAAAAAGCAAAACTATTGTGCGAGATAGGTTTCGAAGTGGTCGGGAGATACTGAATCAGTGAACCGTTAATAACGGTCACCACTTAGATGGATGTAATTTTTAAAATACGTAAATCTAAAACCTTTATAATTTCTCTGGATTATGTTTACTTTAATTACATTTTTCCTTTAGGAATTTATAATAAAAGTACTGATATTATCACAAATATAATGACAATATTATTTAGTACATCTCGCGTTTTGGTTCCCCAATTTTCATTAAAAATGTGCGATATCTCAATAACTGTTACCTTCTGTTAGGCTTATCTATATATTTCCATGTTTAATAGTTATTTATGCCCCTAGGGAGTAAAGTAAGCCATTATTCCCTGAGCGAAAAAGTTGGTTCTTGAGACGAAGCCGAAGGACATGGTCCCTAAATCCCGAGGCGAAACCGAGGGAATTAGACTCTTTAATAACTATAATTAGCTCCCGAGGCGCATCCGAGAGAGACAATTATCGCGAGGGGAATAATGGCACTTAATTCACGAGGTACATACATTATTTTATCTCCAGTTGGAAGAAAATACACGTTTTCGTCAATTGCACAGTTTTTATTTATTATTTTAATAAATAACAATAATTATTAGCACTTTTAATAGCAGATATAAGAGATTCAATATTAAAAACAAATAAGAATTGGAATTAAACTCAAATAGAAGGTTATTTAGATGCAGGTTATAAACAAAGATAAACATGGTCGGAAAAGCTGTGTCGCCAACCTGATTTCAACAACTTCATTACATTAGCCATATATTTTCTACTATCTATAAAATAATTAAGTTGCAATCTTAACTTTTTCGCCCTACTTTTACTTTTTCTCCCTAGTTTTTGAGTTCAGGGATGAAAAGACTTATTTTAGTTCCTCTAAACTAATTCAAAATCATTACTTTTTCTCCCTGCTGGAGATAAATTAGTTTTTTTTATCAATAAGTTAACAGTTTTAAAGATAAATTCATATTAAGTTTGTTCCAGCCTCCTCCTATTTATAGGGTCCATGTATTGGAACATTACATCGTCCCAAGTATTGTTCGGGAACCGTTTAAAGCCGGCCATACATGTTGCGGTTTTCCTTCACAGGTGTAGACACATACAGGATAGAGCATATTGTCAGGGTTTTAGTTCGCACACAGTGTAGAGTATACTGACCAAGGATCTTATAAAATAGGGATGGAGCACTAACTATACCTCCTGGGTAAAAAAGTGTCGCCAAGAACTTGGAAAATAATCTTCATAAAATTACGACTGCGCATGTTCAAAACTTTTTAGTGGGACGAATTTCTTCCCGACTGTTATCCATTGTTTATTTTGAATGAAAGTTTACAATCTAAAATTAAATATTTTTTTGTTTTAAGGTTTTTTTTTTAATTTGGAAGGGTTATCCTTTGCAGAAAATGTTTTTAACAACTTACTTTTGGAACTATACACACACTTTAGCTAATACAGTAAACTATGATTGGCTAAATATTGTCTAAAATCACAAACAAAAAAAATAGTGCACACAAATTAATAGTGCAAACACAAATTAATAGTGCACAAGAGAAAACAATACATAAAGCAAGGGAGAAAAATCCGAACAAGTAGAAATATGAAACGTGAGTTGAAGAAAATTAGTTTAAAAATAACATAACCTCATCGAGTTCTTCACATTCTTCTTCATCTTCTATAGTTATAACCATACGAGAAGGTAATTTATCCCACTAGATTTTCCAAGTTCTTGGCGACACTTCTTTCGCTTAGTGCTCCATCTCTATTTTGTAAGATCATTGATGCTGTCAGGGTTTTAGTTCAGGTTTAAGTTGACACAATGGCTTCTACATTGGATGCAATCGTGGCACTTGTAGTCCAGGTTAGTTCCCTTTCTGCCTGTCTGTTGATCAATTTTTTGTTTGTCTGTTATGAATTTAAGTATCAATTTATCAAAATGTAAAGAGCGCAGACGGTTGAAATTAATGTGAGGCTATCTGCGGGCTACTTGTGACAAACCATACAAATTTCATAATAATCAGTTGAGTACTTTTGAAGATATAGGTCTAAAAAAATGTATGTTTGTGCGCATGTGCAGGATAAAATAATGGGCGCAGAAGGTTGAAACTTACATGGGATCAACAGTGGGCTAAGTATAACCTACCATCCCAATTTCATTAAAATCGGATGTGTTGTTTTTTAGATATCTTGGTTCGCAAAAATACGTTTTATCTCTATCCAACTACAATATCTCGAAAACGGTATGTCCTACATCAAACATGCATAGGACCTTTTTTGTGCAGAATTATGTGAGGAATAATTTTGGTAATAACACTTCACTTCAAAAAATAAACCGTTTTGCGTAAAAAGTGAAAAATAAGTAAATTTTGGACTTTAAGGAGGGGGGAAGGGGAGACGCGCCCCCTCAAGAGGGGGGAACTTTACTGTTTCTTACTACTACACCCCTTAAAAATGTTTTCACAAAGTTTCAAAACTTTATAAATTATTTCCTCCATTTGCTGTTTTTTTTTACTAATTTGCCTGGACTATTGCTAAAAATAACGTAAATATCATGATGCCACAGAGTTTCCTCTTATTTCTATACCCCCCTTACATAAATCAATTACAATTTTAATTTTTAAAAATATTCTAATTACTATCTGGTTCCGACTACTAGATGAGCGTTTTGAAGTTTTAATTTTCCCAGAATAGCAGCGATATTTTCCTTATGGTTTAAATAAGTATATAGCCGCCATCTTTAAACTAAATTGCTGATTGGAAAACCATTTTACAAAAATTGTTTTTGGGATAGAAGAAAGCTAACTTGAAAATTTGAAGGTTCTGATGTGATTGGCTCCGGAGATATCGCCATGTCCAAATTTGCGTATAACTAGCTGCCATCTTGATTTAAAATGACGGATTAAAAAAAAAAATAATAATAAAAGCCTTGAAACAAAAATAGGTATTGCTTTGACAAATTTTGCATATAAATGTTTTAATAAACATATATTCTGAACAGTTTTCGAGAAATAACTGTATTTTCACGTCTTTTCAGAATTTTAGGAGGAAAAAACCCTAAATCCCCTGTTCCTCTAAATTTTATACTTAAAATTAAATTATCGATTTCTCATCGGAGTCTGATTTTCATTGATTTCTTTTTATCGAAATCGGCCCATTATTTTGGGCTCCACGCGTCTGCACAGACAGACATCTCTTAGAAATCACTTGATTGGACGCAGCGTAAAACGTCTAAATTTATTACAATATGAACATGGAATTTTCGCGCCATCACAATTCTTTCCCTTTATATTATACACACTAAGATTATGTGAAAGTAATAATAATAATTAAAAGTTTCAAGTATAATAATTACCAATGTATTAAATAACAAGTACAAAAGTATCCTAGTTAATCCCCTATAACTAATTATGTGAACAAAATAAGTTTTTATTTATTGTTGAAGGGGCAATTAATAAACTTGTGTTTATTGGTTTTTTTTATTAATACTTATTTTTTCTCTAATTTAAAAATAAACTTTTAACAAACAAGAACAAAGAAAATTCTTAATGAGACACTCGTTACAATTTTAAAAAATATGTTTTAAAGTAATTAATGTAAGTAGGTATTTTAATCGGCTGTGGATTTTTTTTTTTTTTTTTTTTTTTTTTTATAGAAACCTCTTAGAACTGCCACATTTATTTGCTGTTAACTTGTGGTAATTGCACTGTTATATTCTTAGAAATATTAAAAAATCGATTTCCTAGATTGTAAATTTTGTTTTATTTTCATTTAAAATATATTTTATCTACGATTAATACGAAATATAAACATTGTATCTCTGTTTAGATGCGTAGAAAGTGATTCTTTACGTACCTGTATTCATTGCGCATGCGCGTCTCATAGTTCTGAAGAATTCCTCTTCTTTACCACCCTAGGGCGGTAAAGAAGAGGAATTCTTCAGCTTTAGGCACGATTAGCGAGTTTGTTTACATTTAACAAAACTAATTTGCTGGTCTTTTATTGAAGTAACTGTTTTTATCGAGTTTTTAGTGAAAAACAATGAGTGAATCAAGTGACTTTGACGAAAATGTGGAGAATAATACTCCTCCAGAAATAATTAATTCGGCAAAAAATACAACTCAAGAATTAATGCCATCTTTATCAAGAGAGAGATACGAACTTACATACAGCAAGTTTATTTTTTTCTGTATTTATTATTTAAATCTAACAATCGTAGATAAAGTACGGTACGCAACTCGTGCGAAAACGGCATTTTGCTTTGCTCGTGTGGTTTTACTACTCTCTCTGTCGCACGGGTGCAAACTCGACACTCGCATGCAAAATGCTACTTTCAGCACTCGACGCGTAATGTACTATGTACTATTTGCTTCCAAGCTTACCGAAGGTAACGGAAGCTATGTGATCGTTATGAAGAACGAAAATATTTTATGTCTCCGATTTCAGACTTCGCATTATTATTATATTATTAAAGCACTTCATTATTTACTTCTCTTTCACTTAAGTATTATATGCATTTTCATATATTAATTCTTGCCGGTCAGTTAGTTGTTGTCTCCAAAACTGAACCCCAAATATTTGAGGCAGTTTATGTAATCTTTAATTTTTTATTCTTTATCTAAAAATAAACTTTTTTAAAAAGTTTGGTGAGTGGTTCACATTATTCGCATCTCAGACTGGGCATCTGCAGGAGGAATACTCGGCCCGTTTTCTATGTTCTGTATGGCAGTCTGGACGAGTCTTTATTAGTTGATTATAAATATGTTGATAGGAAGGGAGTTAAGAATAATTCTCTCTGCAGCTTACTACAAATTCTCAACTAGCGATGTTTTAATAGAAACTTATCTATTCGCTGGAGTGAATTTCTCTGGAAATAGATGCAAGGATGATCTCGCAGAATGCTTGGGTGTAGATCCTATTGAAACTCCCTGAACCTTACTTGACTAAGTTAGAATCTTTAAGAGAAAGGAAAGGGTTTAGAATCGTCTAAAACTTAAAGCCCTTTTTGTCCACAACTATTTATGGACTCATCTACCAAAGGGGTTTCTGTCTAAATAAAGTTTGTCTTCTCTTCTTAATCTTCCTGTTGGAAGAAATGTCCAACTTCATTTTAAACAAAAAGTTAATATTTTTATTTTAGAAAACCAAACAATTAAATAAAGATAATTCTTATCTAGTTTATTTTATAGTCAACAATGAACATACCATTTCCCTATGAATAAAAGTTATCTATACTAGTATTCTATTTCGGTTCTTAAACAATTTATTACTTTTGAAAAGTGCTTATCAACTATAAGCAATCATTAATATAGGTATTTTAAATACAATTTTATTGAAATGAGTCCGAATTGAGTAACTTAACTAGGGAGGTCCAAGAATTGAACTAAGGATGATCTATTATATAAATTTCGTTTCCTTCTTCGTTGATTGTCCAATCCAATTTTATACTTTGGTTTAGAAAAAAAGGACTTGATGTAGGAGGGAAATCCAAGGTAAGAACCAGTTTTTACTCTGCAATAATTTTTTCACGTTGACACACTTACTTTTCCTTTACTTTCGCAGGCTCTATAGTCCAAGGTGGACCCTGGCCTCTCGAACCGTTTCTCGCCATTTATCCCTATCCTGGACCACAGTTCTCTAAGCTACAACTCCGAAGGTCTGTAGGTCCTCCCTGACATCATCCAGCCATCTGCTTCTAGGTCTTATTCCCCTTCTTCTTTTGACATTTTCATGTCTTGGCTTTGCTACATAAAATCGAATAGCTTTAGTAAAAATCCAAGTCAAAAACGTTACCGTGTGTAACAAGGAGTTAGAAAGATATAGGGTGTGTGCAATCCAGTCTCCAGCTGCAGGACCTTCCCCTACCGCTCTTGGTAGGGCCGAAAGAAGTCGAAAAGAGTTACACTGCTACCAGGAAGTTAGAAAGTTGCAGGAAGTAGTTCCGTAGTCGCATAGTATAGTGTAGTCTAGTCTAGAGGGTTGTAGAGAGAGCCTCCAGCCTCTCCCCCCCCCCCCCCCCCCCCACGGGCTCGCCATCTTAGGGGCGATACTAGCTCTACGCCCCGACTTCTTCTCTCAACCCCTCTGGAACCGTTTCTCGCCATTTATCCCTATACCAGACCACAGTTCTCTAAGCTACAACTCCGAAGGTTTGTAAGTCCTCCCTGACATCATCCAGCTATCTGCTTCTAGATCATCTTCCCCTTCTTCTTTTTCTTTCCAATTGTGCTTCCAGAAGCTATTCACAATGGCACACAGTTTGGCAATATTTTTCTTGCGTTATTGAGTCAAGTTTGTTCTTTTCTAAATTCTTACTTTCCCTTGCTCTGCAGTCTTGGATGGACTAAAGCAGCCACTACACGATCAAGCCGCTTGATCAAAACATCGCGTCAAGCTGATTGACACGACCTTAAAGCCGCCTTGGGGTGCATCAAGCATCCCATGAAGCATCCCATCAATCTTTTCATTAACACTCATTTGTAGCGGAGTTTTCGACTACTGTACTGCAATAAATCAGTATTGTGTAAATACCATGGTTTCGAATCAGGATTTGGGGTGTCGAGCAGGTGATTGACGGAATGCTTGATCAAAATTGCTCTAGACTATCAAGCGCTCCGTCAAGGCGCTTGACTCATTCAAACTTTCCATCAATCTCCGTCAAGGCTTGACTCAAGCATCAAACTAGTTCCTAGACTATCAATCATGCTTTTGATCAAGCGGCTTGATCGTGTAGGGGCTGCTTAAGCCTTCTATATTATTTCCCTGCTACTTAAATCTATTTTGGGCTGCTATTTTTTAGTTTCGGATAAACCAAGACTTATTTGCTTTTATTCTACCTTGTATAAGAGATTGTTCGTCTTATACGTTGTATAAGAGATTTATCTATACTGACATTCTAATAATATAATTATATAAAATATGATTTTATGATGATCAACTCTGTTTAAAATCGCTATCTTTTATTATTTAGAGGAGAACAATATACTTAATGTCATAAGTAGTTATGAAGGCGGAAATCTCAAGTTTAATGCTGAGCTCCTTTTAAAGTTTTTAACTAATCTCATATTCACGGGTTTCTGGATTCTAAATGAATTTCCTTTTGACGGCTGTAAGGCCTCGTGTTTAGAAGACGAACCATTGAAATCCGATTAAGCGTTGAAAATTTAAAGGCCTTAATTCTCCCTCCGGTATTTTCCCGGCTCTAAATTTTCTTGTTTTTCCTACTTATTCCCACCTCCATTTAAAGAGATGAGGTGAATATTTAACGGAAAATACAGCTTCTAACTTTTCTTAAGAGTTTTATATTTTTTTTGGAAACTGACGGCAAGGTTTAAGTGTCTTACATTAAAAAAAAAAGTATTCATTATTTAAAGGAAACAGAAAAAAAAAATGGCACGCGCGCTTTCAGCTCACACAAAGGGTACTTAATTGAAAAATCGGTCCGAGACAATTCAGACGAATTCAGAATTCATAATTACTTAGCCCAGTGTTTTCTATTTATTAGTTTTCGTAGGTACATTTAATTATTATTGAATATTTTATCGAAATGTATCATAAAAATAACTTCTCCTGGGCGGGGAATCGAACCCGGTCTCTCTCCGTCCGAGTTTTAATCTATTTTCTCACTAACTAGATTTTTCCCGGGAAAACAGCTTCAAAACGTGTAAATCCATCAAAATCGAATTTTCGCGCCATCATAATACTTTCTCTGATTGAGAAAATAATAAATTATTAAGATTTTAGTAGGAAAAAGTTAGGAAAAAGCGTAATTAGCGTAGATAAGGCAAAATTAAATAAACAAAAAAACTTCTTGCATACGAGTTTGCACGACAGTGATGCACGAACGCTTTTTGTTGTCGTTTTCTGGTATCGCTTGTGTAGCGCTTTTTTTTGTCGTTTTTTGGTAACGCTTTTCGAGTTTATGTGCCAAAGTAATGACATGAAAATGTCAAAAAATTTGAGCGTGCAGATTTTTGCGTTTGTAAATTTGGAACTAAATCGAACATATTGAGATATTTTGTGCACGGAGAAAGAAAGTACATTTCATCTTTTCCAGTTGATTAAGAAGTAATCTTTTAGCTTCTTCATCCATATTTTTGTAATAAATTCAAAAAAATTATAGGATAACAAAAAAAAGAAAATAATAAAGTAAAAAATAAATTTTATGTAGGCATGTAAGTTGATTAGGTATAAAATTGTAAGGGTTATGGCGTTTGTCCGGTGCAAATCGGAGCAGTAGAACAGAAGTGGTAGTTAGAGGGGGGGGGGGGGCGCTGCTGGGGGGGCGCTGCTACGATGGCGAGGCCGCGGGGGGAAAGCTCTGTCTACAACCTCTACTCTAGACAATACTACATCCTAACTGTTCCTACCTCCTGTTACGTGTGTAACGCTTTTTGGTGTCGTTTTTTCGAGTTTATGTGCCAAGGTCAAGACATGAAAATGTCAACAAAAATTATTATTGCAGTCGATATGTATTGAATTTTGAGTAAAAGAGTTAATCATGATGAGTTTATAGTTAAAGAGTATGGTTGTAGTATAGTCCTGTTCCCTGCTTACCCGGGAGTCAATTTTAAATATTCTAAAATATAAATCACTAACACTATCCAAGAAATACTTGGATTAGAAAAGAATCATAGGCAAGGTAATGATGGAACGGATATGGAACTGGGCTGGACACATCGCGACAAGCAAAGATGAAAGATGGACGAAAATAATAATTGAATGATACCTGAGAGAACTAAAAGGGAGGCGACCACTAAAATGGATCGAAGAGTTGAGGAAAGTTCGTGAAGAGTGGATGCAAAGAGTGGCTGCTTGTAGAAGAGTGTGGAAAGTGGAAAAAATGAAGAACGTCTTCCACTACGTTTGGTTGTACAAAAATTTACAAGATATAATATGTACTATATAAAACAGAAAAAAAGAAAGATAACAACCTACAGCGTAACTTTCACTATTACCGCGGCTTAATGCTGATTTATAACCAAAAATGAAGTATTTTATCTCTATATTCAAGCCGTTAAGCTCATAGCAACGGACTTAGTTTTATATTTAGTAAAAAAAGTGAAATTCAGTAAATTAATTTAGATATCCATTTAGATAAGATATTATATCTATTTGAAGACCAACAAATCAAAACAAACCTTTTATTTTTATTTGAATAAATGTGGTTGCCTTAGCTTAGCAATAACAAATCATTTCGAAGTGAGTCGTCACCGTCGGGACAGTACTCGATTATATAAATGATAATGTCTGTAATAAATAGAGAAGAAAGAAGAACTAATATTTATTGAGGTTATGATAAATTAATATTATTATTATTACTATATTAAAGGTCGACCAAGAAGTCGTGGAAATGTGAGGAGTGCGCTAGTGTCGTTGTTTTTGGTGTCATGTGTAGTCAGTTTTTAATAAAATAGACCACTGTCAAAAACACAGTGTTGTTCTTGTATTAATAATTTTTTTTTGATAACTTCTATATTTTTTGCAACAGGCAACACTGTACCTGATAAGAAATCACTAATAATATACGATAATAACTTTCAATTATTATTTATTGATTATTCATAATAATAGTCTAAATCTAAATAGATTTTCTTCTTTCTTAATCTATTTTTTTCTTCCTTTTTATTTCTGAGTTTGATTTGTTACTTTTGTATTAGGATTCGTTTAGGACAGTTGTCACTATAATTCGTACTGTATAAAAACAAGCAAAAAAGGAAACCTAACAGATTGGAAACCTTTCTGTTGTTATCAAGGATCTTATATAAAGGGGATGGAATGTTAAGAAGGGGTTTAGGGCAAAAAAGTGACCCCATGGAGGTAAGAGGAATTGGAGAGAAAAATCATACTGCGCATGCTCCACGATCTTTGAACTGGGACAAATTACCTTCTTTAACAGGTTATAAACTGAAATTATAAATAAATTCTTAGGAACCTATAACCAAGAGGAAGGTAATTTGTCCCATTGGAGCTCATATTTTACAGATCTTCATGGGGTCACTTTTTTTCCACAACACTCCATCCCCTTTATATAAGGTCCTTGGTTGTTATTCGTGAGATTTGACATAACCGCGCATGTCTTACAAACTAGAAAAGGGTATTGTCTTAGTACTCGACTGTACTGACTTCGGCAATACTCGGAAGTTCCGACTTTAAACGAAGCTAAGCTTTTAGTTTCTCCCATGTTTATGACTTCTTGGTCAACCTTTAGCTCTATAAATAAAGTAATTTATGGCTGTATAGTTGAAAAGCTAATGCCAAGAGTAATTTAATTGTTTATCATAACAGGAATCAAGAGGACCTCTTCTTCATTCGAAGACATTATTGAACATGCAATCTTATTATTATATTCTTGTTAAATTTTCACGACCGTATACGCTTGAAGGAGCCTGGTGAATGTTCCCGTTGCTGCTGCTGTATGGAGGGCGCTGCGGGAAGCGTGAAAATTCTAGTTCTTACTGTTGTTAGAATGACAGATAGTGGTTTTAGCAACTGTGTTGATAGTTTTCTATTTTTGAGAGCGAGAAGGTAGTTAAATATCTTGGTCATATTAACTGTTCTCTAATTTTACCAGTCGAAATTTAAATTCGATCCATATGAGAGATATCTAAGTACTGTTCCAGTGCCATGCAATGCACTAAATACCGGCATCTGGTGTACCAAAAGCCAAAGGTCTATTGGAAACGTGAATGGAATGCGGTAAATTCCTCAGGGGTCCTTGCGGTTGAACGTCAGAGACCTCAGGAATGATGGAGTCTCTAATTAGAAGCTTTAAATCCACAGTTATCTTATTCTTACTCATGAAATAATCCGACATGTGCATTTCTGAAACTGACATTGGTTCAAAGCTAAATTCTTAGTTGACCTGAGAGTGCTAGAGTGCTTGAAAACAATTTATGACTTGGGTTTGATTCCCAATCAGGGCCGGATTTAGAGTATGTGGGACCCTAAACAGAAGATGTGGTGCGGGCCCCCCATAGGTTGGGGGGGGGGGGGGGGGCTTTTCCAGGGAAATTAGAAGAAATCAAAATTTACGCACTCCCACTTTTGAAATTTCCTTCGTCTCTTTTCCTTTATGGTGATTACTTGACATTATATGGAGGTCCATTTGATTCTGTTCACTGCTATATATTTCTCTAAAATAAAATACAAATGCATTGGACCATACCAAAATTTATTTAATCACATATATTTTACTTCCATAATTTTAAAATAATAGTTCTAACCTTATCTTAATAATCCCCCTAATATTCTTATTAAATGACACGTCACACATCAATGTTCAATAAAATAAAATCAATGTTAGGTAAACTTAATTTCGAAAAGGGGTTAAACTTATTGATAACCAGGGAGTTGGGACACAATAACCACGAACGAAAGTTATAACAGAACTGACCTTGATATAAGGGAAGGGTAGAAAAGATAAGAGAGAGATACGAAGTTTATCTTTTTCTGTATTTATTATTTAAATCTAACAATCGTAGATAAAGTACGGTACGCAACTCGTGCGAAAACGGCATTTTGCATTGCTCATGTGGTTTTACTACTCTCGCTGTCGCTCGGGTGCAAACTCCACACTCGCATACAAAATGCTACTTTCCGCACTCGACGCGTAATGTACTATTTAAGGGTTTAAAGGTCGCTCGGAAATATAGTGATAAGAACTTCGGTTCTGTTCTTATAATGTGAAGTCTTTGGCTTTACGATCAGAGCGGGTGTTTGGCCTCGTCTCTCTATAGAGGAGGAGAGGGGGGGGGGGGGGGGGGGAGGTGAATTAATGGACATTGATCGGACTTTGGTTTCAATTTCAAATCATTTTCAACTTCATTGGCTTCCTCCTACTCTTATGTAATTTGATTTACTGGAAATTGATTCATTTCCTCCCTTCAACTCGGTTCAACTAGAAATTTCATTATCTGTCTTTTATTACTGTGAATCCCGATGAGTAATTGTCCCTTGGAATACATTTTGAGGAAAATGTTATGTAAATGAGTTTAATCATTGTGAAATATTATGCTAATAATCATACCTCAAAATAGTTGACCAGACTAAAACCTAAAGCAATAAAGGTATAATCAAACCCTTTACTGTTATAGGTAATTTAAATTCTTTCTTTTATTGTTTTAAGTTCCTGTTGCCAGACACGGTAAAAAACAACTTTTAATTATAGATGAAAGCGTCCGTATGAAACCTGAATATTACATGTACGAGTGTGTATCGTCAATTTTCCTGATCTTGCTTGTCATTAAAAAATTTCCGAATAATGTTATTTCACATTAATTGTCATCGTATGAAGGGTCCTTTAAAAACAATAATGTTTCGTGACTGGAAAGAGAATAAACCGGTCAAGTGTGTGCTAGTCAGCACACAGCGAGGGTCCGTAGGCCACACTGTATATAGTTTAAGTAGTACCCTATTGATGGTGTTTTTTAAAATGCTGAAAAGCTTACTTTGGACTATCCTATGGGTCTGATATTCTCAAAACACATAAACAAACTTCTAATAAAGTATTTTTTTGCCACTGAACCGGACTACAACCGTATAAATACATCGAAAAGACCATAATTATTAAAAAAAAAAAACGTATTTTTTCAATAAAAAATAAAATAATATTTTTTTCGAAATTTCCAAAAAGTGGTATCTTTACTTTTGGTCGAAGAATATTCAGGATTTTTTTTTCAGATTTTTTGCACTTCACATAAGCGAGATAGAGGGGGGGGGGGGGACACGTTTCAAACCCGCTTCAAACTCGCCTACGCTAGCCCTATCAAAGTTATAACCAAAGAATTATATATTTTTGTAATCAGCTCGACGTACCCTTTCATATGATACCCCTCACGGTGTCGAAAAAAAATCAAAACATTTTAACCCTTAAGTTTTTTTACCCTAATTTTTTGTAAATATATTTTTTTTAAGTCACTATATTTTTAAAATATGTGGGCAGGTACAAGACACATACTTGCCAAATTTCAAAGTGATCGGACGAAAGGTGTAGCCGTGAGAGCAGGCGACCGGACGGACGGACAGACACACGCAGGAAAATATAAGGGTCCTTGGTTTTGCCTACGGACCCTAAAAAAACATGCAGTTGCGCGTGCTAGTTGTTTAATAACATTTGATATATAAGAAAAATTGAATTAAATTGAAACATTCAATTACTTGCTAGATAAACATTATAAAACCAACAAAATGTTCCTGTCTTGTTTAATTTTGTTTAAACAGAAGACGTCAAAGAAGGAACAAGAATATTCCTTAATTTTCATGTTTAATGTTTATGAAATAAACATGAATATTTTGTTTCATTACTCGTTGTTATCTTTTCTCTACGCAGCACACAGAGGAAAATATTTCTTGACATAAGTAATATGATAATATGAAGTAACTTCGAATATATTAGGAAATATTCATCAGAATTTATGATTTTGTGGAATTTAATTAGTTTCGTATATGTTAAAATTTGCACAATAGTTAATATGTATTTAATTTTCAACGTAGTGACTTTTGTTGCATCAAATACGAGGTAATTCTAATTTAATTAGCGCTATCTTCAATCTAGTTCAATAAAAAAAAGAATTCGACCATAAATAGTTTGTTAGATTTGGTTGTTTTCATCCTCTTCAAAGTAAGCATAACAAAAAACAAAGTTATATTTATTTATTTTTATTTGTTCTCCGGTTCGCTGGCTATTTTTGGGAATGCATTGCCTTGGAGGCTAAAATAGACATGAGTCTGAGGTTGAACTTTTAAAGTTTTTCGTCTGCCCTCCTATTCGCGCAAAAATGCTTAACGTAACATACGTTTTGAAGGTAATCGTTGCCAGTAAGAAGCTTAACGCAAGCAAAAAGTAATTTTATCAACATGATACAAGATATTTGATTGATTATTTTCTCTGTTTTCTTTCGATATTTTTCTTCTTTTTCCGCGCAGAGTGTTAGTCGCCACTTTGATTCAACCATGAGACAAGGTGGACTTGCTTATTTTCGACCCCTCTTTTTCCAGGCGACCATCCTCTTGCACTCCATTCCGCACCCACCACCTTGTCAAGGAATCCACTGGAAAACAATACCACACTGTCTGTTAACCTCTCCTTTAATGCTTTATTCATCGCAGATCACAAGACTAGCCAGTAAGCGGGCTCGATCTTAAGCTTCCCACCTAAAATTCCTCTTGCTTTCTAAGCCTTCGTCATTTTTACCAGCCATCCAACTAACTTTGTAGCGCAATAGGCCGTGGCGGTCCTTGGCCTGGCAATATATAACTATCTATATGTAAGGCCAGGCACGCACAGGAGTCTTTTTTTCACAGGAACTGTTTGCCCGCAGACAGTTTTGTCGCTATGGCAAGAGCTTTTACAGTATATGGGAGTTCGCATACTGGAGGCAAAGACAGGTGCAAGACAAATGAGTCCTCCAGCCTAGGAGATGTCCCGACACATTTCTGTCCGCAGACTGTTATGTACAAATCACAGCAATTTCCACGAGATCTATTTCGTCCGGGTACAAGATATGCGACTGTCTTGCCTCCAGTGTGCAAGGCTGTAGCAACACAAGTGTGACAAGGCAGGCACAACGAAGACACTTCGGAAACAGTCTGCGTACGCAGACTATTTTTTCTCCAGTGTGCGCCTGGCCTAATGGATGACACGAGCTTGGAATGTCGCTTCCTCAGCTATGTAGACCTATAGCCGGGTTCCCGCAAAAAAAACGAAATTCGAAAACGCTAGTGTGAGCCATGCTTTCGTGAAACACTAACCATGCGAACGAAGAGTCGTGAATTTGCCCCCTTCGGTCCAGGCATTGCCCCTGACAGAAGAGTTGAGTTTGACCCTGACCTCTGAGGAAAGCGTGGAGCTCACGCCTTAAATCAAACCTTTTTGATTTCCAATCGTGAGTTTGCGTCTACCGATGCAAGATGGCAACAATAATGCAGTACAAATTCGTTCAATAAAATTGCAAAATAGTAAAACCTGTGAATTTTCTCGAATTGTATGCTAGTCAACAAATGTTACACGAAGCATGCATCGAAGAATACAGACCGAGATTTGAGAATTGAGATGAGAGGCTGAGAGAATTTTTGATGCACTCAAAATTCCTTGATTTGGTCCGAAAGAAGAAATTTCAAAATTTAATTACTTGAGGAGTTCTTATTGTCAGGAATTTGAAGAAAATAGCTGATAGTACGCGGACAGGAGCCGGCACTGATGGCATTTACAGGCCAAAAGTCTTCTGGTGTGAGCAGATGAATTCTTCTTTAGCCCATTCGTTCAGTAAAGACATTCAATCAAAACCACCAAAAACCTGAACTCACCACGGCACAACTCTCGATAAGGAGCTTGTTCATGGTCGGATTTTCGCGATCAACTGAATCACTTTTTCGACTCTTCAGTCTGCGTAAACTGTCCACGACATGCCATTGGTGGGGTCACTCAAGCAAATGCACGACAGCAAGCACGAAAGTGTAGCACGCATCTGTTTTCACATCCTATGGAAACCCGGCTTTTTCAATTGGCACACACCACCACTTAATCGCCACTTCACACAAGCATTTTTAATCGCTATTACCTTCAATAAAGGCTAATATCAAATAAATAAAAGTCCAAATATTGTGTTCATTGGACAATAAAAGAAAAAAAAGTCCTTTCATGAACCATGACTTAATGAGCGAATTTTCAATGAAATCTGATTATAAAAGATACAACCAATAAATTTTAAGATACAACTTTTCAGAAAATTAAATAAAATGTGGTACATAGGGGTACGGGGTACAAAAGTCAAAATTGAATATACCCTTCAAGATGCATGTCGTTGGAAAGCTCTTTAAGAGGACAGTAATTGTTGTTATGTACACTTTTGTCATATTTTCATATAAGAGGAGGGTAAAATAAAAAAAAACACGTTTTGATGCAATTTTTGACCCTACATTGTCAAAATTTGACCCCTAAATAAACTCTGAAAATTCTGGCAACGAACTAATCCTTTCTTTTGATATTATTGACATTTTCAATTTTGTTTGGATTTTTTAAGTGCATCCTAGGGTGAGATATCGTCTGGATGACACATACTCGTATATACATACATACATAAAAAAAAGTGTTAAACTTCAGGAATCAATTAAGAATGGTCTTTCCATGGAGAACATTTTCAAAAATTCACATTAAAAAAATTTTGAAGCCATTGCAATAGCTTAATTTTCTTCGATAATTCGCTAAAAGATGTAATTCTTAACTTGAGAGATAAGAAGATTTGATTATAAATTTAATTAGTACTCTTTGTCAGAGTTTCCGATCAAATTTATTTTTGCCGTTAAATAAAAAAGATTACCTCAAATAAAATACAAATTACATAAATGATACAAGCCGGAAAAGATAAATAATATCGAAGTTATTAAGTCGGGATTACAGGCCTCTTTTACATTTCCCCTTTTCCCTTATTCATAATTCAAGGAAAGAAATGAATATCGTAATCAGAGAACACTTAATTTTTAATTAATAATGAAATAAATGGGAAGATTGGTGATACCATTAAGTTAAATAAATAATTCAGTGATTTTGAAACGAACTCTAGCACTAATAATAGCCTGGTTGAAAAGGATCCTTTGTCAGGCCGTAATATTATAAGATATTATAATTCCTTCGAGTGTACCTTTATAAATATTTAAATAGGGTTTAGCTTGGAGTAGCTCTAAAGCTTCTGACCCTACAAACTCTTGATTCAACAGAAGCCCGCCCACACTCAACTTTACAAACTTGAAATTTCAAAACAGAAATTAGCGATTAAGATCGTTGTCTAAATCAAAACGGTATGAAACAGGAGGGATATTTCTAGTTTGGGAATTATTTGAACAAAGGAATTAGAAGAAATTGGAGCAACAGTAGAACTCGTCATAACATATATAACAAACAATGTATTATTTTTGCTTATATATATATATATATATATATATATATATATATATATATATATATATATATATATATATATATATATATATATTTAAACAGCAATTTAATACTGTGTTTGCACACTGCAATAGGCTACACAATTTGTGAGAGACACCAAGGGATGTGCCATGCAAGCGTGACACATAGGAACTGTTCCAACATCAGACATTACGTCATTAAGATGTCGGCTCGGTATTACGCCATGTCCTGCATCGTTTCGTCGCGTCCGACTCATCAGGGGCCCGACAAATGTGTCTCTCACAAATTGTGTAGCCTATTGCAGTGTGCAAACACGGCATTAAATTGCTGTTGTGTTTTGCCAGCCAAGCAAGTATGGCGGTATGAGAGCACGCTCGTCTCTGATAAGCCCTATATCTGTTCTTTTTGATCTGGTATAGGTCCAGAGTTGGGTGGGCATCGTCGGGCCCCTGATGAGTCGGACGCGACGAAATGATGCAGGACATGGCGTAATGCCAAGCCAACATCTTAATGACGCAATGTCTGATGCTGGAACAGTTCCTATGTGTCACGCTTGCGTGGCACATTCCTTGGTGTCTCTCACTAATTGCGTAGTTAATTATGTACTTGTATATGAGGAAATTTTGAACGACTTTGTATTCGACAGAATTTTTAATTCATTTCATTCTATTAAATCTTCGTTAAAAGCATGTGTTAGATTCTAAAAGGTCCTTATCAGTAATCAATATGGAAGAATGGGAGTTTATATATTTTAAAAATAGATAATAGTAATATGTGTAAAGGCCCGTTTACACGGTGATAGTTCTTCCACGATAGAACTATCATGTCAGTCAACGTCATACAACTATCGCGGAGGTTTGCAGTCTACACGGTGAGAGTTAAAATACGTCAAAACTTGTAGTCTTGCACTCAATGTTACATCCACATCCTACATTTTTGACTTGGATACGGAAATAAAGCATTAAATATATTATAATGTGAAATTATAACACACACAGAGCTTAAGAAATATTCATATTGTCAAAAAAACAAACCAAAATCTGATATCTAATGTGAAGCAAGCTATCATATTTGTTGCCTTTAAATCTGTTATCACGTGATAAAGAAGTATAAGCCAATCAGCGTCTAGTATCTAGCGTGGTAGTTCTTAAATCTGCCGCATGAGTACTCTGACTGCTGTGGTAGAACACTCAACTATCTCATCAGACGAGATAGTGTGATGGTTGATAGTTCTATCGCGACAAAATCTATCACGTAGTCTACACGGTGAGAAGTGAGTTTTTTTTTTGTTTTTTTTTTTTAGAAAAAAGCAAAGTTCAAAAAGGTTAAATGTTTACTGAAATAAGTTTAGAATATTTATTCAAAAACAGTTAACCTAATTAACGTTAATGATAGCGTTTACTGCGTATTATAGTTGTATCAAAATGACAACTCAACTAATCAGCTGATGCTAATCAGCGTCTAAAATGTTCAAACAAAACGATAGTCGATGCGAATGTTACTGTCGTGACCGCAACTATTGCGCCAACTATCACCGTGTAAACGGACCTTAAGAACAGGAGAGTTATTTAAGGATGATTCAAATTGATGAAGACGTTGTCTATAATCAATATTATCTATGATCTAATGTTTAAAATCTTATCGTAGAGTCATAAATTTTATTACTAAATAAATATTAAAAATGTCTATTTCATCATACTTAGGAGACATATATTATGGAGTTATCGAAATAAAACCTAAGAAAATCGGCCCAGTACATTGTACATTGGTTGTCTGGTGCTGATTTAACTTTTAATTTTTTTGGCTTAAACTCTTTTTTTATGTTATAAACATTGTTAATGTTTATCCAACTCGATATAATTTAAATATATTAATATCAGAAATGATGGTTTTTCATTGATTATTTCCCTAAATTAAAAGGTCAAAACAGTAAAGGTTCAAAACAAAGTGAGTTTTTTTCGTTTTTTTAGAAAAAAGCAAAGTTCAAAAAGGTTAAATGTTTACTGAAATAAGTTTAGAATATTTATTCAAAAACAGTTGACCTAATTAACGTTAATGATAGCGTTTACTGCGTATTATAGTTGTATCAAAATAACAACTCAACTAATCAGCTGATGCGTCAAAAATGTTCAAACTAAACCTTATTAAAACATATGTCAGATATAAATTCGAGGTGCAACAGCTGACCAATTAAAATTAAGCTACCACGCTAGTGCTATTCATTTTCTACCGAACTTTCTTAGTTTTAGTTTCCATTTTCAATTTCCAATTGCCTTTATATAGGTTCGTTATGATCGCATCTATTTTCAACTTTTTAGTTTCCATTTCCAGTTGTCTTTAGGTTTGTTATGATTGCATTTATTTTCAACTTCTTAGTTTCTGTTTCCAGTTGTCTTTAGGTTTGTTATGATCGCATATATTTTAAACTTCGTAGTTCTGTTGGTTCGTTATGATCGCATTTACTTTCAACTTCTTATTTTCTATTTCCAGTTGTCTTTAGGTTTGTTATGAAAAATTTGTTATGAAAAATTACTATTTATACATATATAGAAGGTGGCAATAAACCTAAGGTTTATTTTTTTTTTGCTTAAACTCTGTTTTTATTTTATAAACATTGATAATGTTTAGCCTACTCAGTATAATTTAAATAAATTAATATCAGAAATTATGTTTTTTCATTGATTAATTCCCTAAATTAAAAGGTCAAAACAGTAAAGGTTCAAAACAAAGTGAGTTTTTTTTTGTTTTTTTTTTTATAGAAAAAAGCAAAGTTCAAAAAGGTTAAATGTTTACTGAAATAAGTTTAGAATATTTATTCAAAAACAGTTAACCTAATTAACGTTATAGTAATTACGTTATACCTAATTACGTTAGTAATACGTTATACCTAACGATATACCTAATTAGTATTATAGTTGTATCAAAATAACAACTCAACTAATCAGCTGATGCGTCAAAAATGTTCAAACTAAACCTTATTAAAACATATGTCAGATATAAATTCGAGGTGCAACAGCTGACCAATTAAAATTAAGCTACCACGCTGGTGCTATTCATTTTCTACCGAACTTTCTTTGTTTTAGTTTTCATTTCCAATTTCCAATTGCCTTTATAAAGGTTGGTTATGATCGCATTTATTTTCAACTTCTTAGTTTCCATTTCCAGTTGTCTTTAGGTTTGTTATGATCGCATTTATTTTTTAACTTCTTAGTTTCCATTTCCAGTTGTCTTTAGGTTTGTTATGATCGCATTTATTTTTTAACTTCTTAGTTTCCATTTCCAGTTGTCTTTAGGTTTGTTATGATCGCATTTATTTTTTAACTTCTTAGTTTCCATTTCCAGTTGTCTTTAGGTTTGTTATGATCGCATTTATTTTTTAACTTCTTAGTTTCCATTTCCAGTTGTCTTTAGGTTTGTTATGATCGCATTTATTTTTCAACTTCTTAGTTTCCATTTCCAGTTGTCTTTAGGTTTGTTATGATCGCATTTATTTTTTAACTTCTTAGTTTCCATTTCCAGTTGTCTTTAGGTTTGTTATGATCGCATTTATTTTTTAACTTCTTAGTTTCCATTTCCAGTTGTCTTTAGGTTTGTTATGATCGCATTTATTTTTCAACTTCTTAGTTTCCATTTCCAGTTGTCTTTAGGTTTGTTATGATCGCATTTATTTTTTAACTTCTTAGTTTCCATTTCCAGTTGTCTTTAGGTTTGTTATGATCGCATTTATTTTTTAACTTCTTAGTTTCCATTTCCAGTTGTCTTTAGGTTTGTTATGATCGCATATATTTTCAACTTCTTAGTTTCCATTTCTGGACGTGAAATTGATTTTTTTTTTTTTTTTTTATGTATGTAGGTAAACTTCTTGGTAAATAAAATTTCTTAGTTCAAGAAGAAAAGGTCACAGTAATGAATTATATATACTGTAACTGTATTATTCTGAATACGCAATCAAATATCCAGTCTTTTTTCATTTTTATCGAGCTCTAACATTTTTGGATTTTACTTAAATTGTATTGCATGTTGGTTGCAAGAAGCTTATAATTTTTGCTTTAAAGCTTGCCGCTTATATTTGATGGAGTTTAAGACTTATGTTTCAGAGGAGGGTGTCTAAAATCTCGGGCTCACAAATCCCTTTTTATCAATATTAATGTGATATTTAATCGTGTGTTATGTTTAATGTTACAGGCGGAGCTGAGAAAGAGAAAAGTACTCTCGATGTTTACCTGTCGACAACATACTGCAGGAATCAGATACATCTTGCACGGCAGCTGTCTCAGCTCCATCCGGAACTTACCATGCCCATGTTTTCAGGTAGAACCTTTAATATTTGTTTTTATACTATTTTTACAATTAGTATTGATTTTTGACACTCAGGTTGACCAGCCTATGTGAGAGACAAATAAAGCCACTAGGCCTGTAGTAGGGGTGGGTCAGCATCATTTGTTGACAAACAAATAAAGGTTATTTTACTCCTTTAACAAATCGCAATCTTTTTACCTGATTTTGCCACATAGATTTTTACTTCTTATTTGCGAATATGTTTTGAAATTTAATGTAAAAGTTTATTTCCTTTGTAGAATCATTAAATGTAATGTGGGTAATAAAATTTTATAAAAAGTGAAGGCTTTAAACTACTTAGATGAAGAATAAATTTACCCAACAGTTGATGAATTATAATAAAATAAATTATTAGAACCTCTGTTGGTCATTAATTCAGTCGAGGTTTACATTTTACTGTATTAAATTTTTGTACAGTGTGGAGTGGAAAAGTTTACGATAACGATTACTGAGTTTATTAATTTAGGAAATGTGTAAAGATTCAAGCGGTGGAGGTTATAAAGTCTCTTGGAACGGTTACCCTTAGGTCCGCGTCCCTCCACTACTATACAGTAGTGATATTTTTATTTGTCTAGTTGGCACGACCTTCTCGAATTCCAGCGCTTTCATTGGCTCCCCTTCTAATTTTTTTTCGATTTTCCCCCGCTGTCAAAAAACAATACTAATTGTAAAATGAGTATAAGTACTGTAGGAACGCCGAGAGAATGTGCGTGGAAAAATGGATCTTGGGTCGAAGTTTCAAACTTACTATCGACTTTACTTCGAGATATATCGCTATTCCTCTAGGCTGAGTCCCCTCCAGGTACTCGAACTTTTCTACATTTTTTAAAAAGTGACATTTTTTCGGCACATTTTCACAATGCCCAACTTTAACATCTCACTGCTTTAAGAGTTCTTACCCAAATCAAACCAAATTCACAGGGTTTTTAGAACTCATATAAATGTAGAAGCCTACTTAGTTTCAAGTCAAAAAGTTAATTAGTTTTACATTAATTAACGAATTTAATGGGATCTGATATCCAAATGAACCCAATGAAAATTATTATTGAGCATTATTTTTTAACATTTGTTGATACATTATTAGAAAATAATAAATAATATTATTATGCTATCAAAGTAATATTTTAAAACGCAATTTCTTTTACAAATATTTCTATTGTTATCCATTATTTAATGTAGAACTATTTATATATGACAATTGAAAATTAGGCGAAAATGAGAAACACGCACTAAAAAACTATACGTTGAGATGGGATGTACTCGTATGTACCAAAGTAAGTAATTTTATGTACTTACAGATAAAAACAAAACGTTGAGCAGAGACAGTGACGGATCTAGGCTTTCTGGCGCCCGGGGCCAGAATTTTTTTTCGGCGCCCCCCCCCCCCCCCCCCCCGGTCTCCATTTTTTTACGACGTGAAAAAAAGAGAAAAAAATCCAATTGTCGGTGATATTGTCACCGTGTAAATGTTATTAGCCAGTCATATTATCCATAAAGCTACCCCTCCCTCAAAACAATTATTCCCTAATTGAAAAACACATCTTTGGAGAAAAATTCAATACTTTCCTCTTTACTTATTTCATCAGCCATCCTTTTCTTTTTTTCGTTTACGCACCTCTTTAAATTGATGATCTATGTTAAGGCCTTCAGCTATGGTCTTAGCTTCAGTGACTGCATCTCTTGCATTATTTTCCCCAGTTTTCTCCTTTATAAGGTGGTAAATGTGGAGAACTGATTGAGCAATTGAGATATATTTTTTCTGGAGGAGTTTGTTGACAATGTCCCTAGTTAGCTCTTTGAACCAGAAGCAAGAAAATATTTCATATTCAAAAGTGCTAATACTTTTTAAAAGACTTCTAGCTTCTGGTTTTGTTTCAGAACTTGAAGTCAAACATGCTACCATATACTTTAAAGCAGTAATAATTCCTCCAAGATGCTTGTAAATAACTATTACAGCTTCCGCTTTGTTGATCACCTAGTTCCGCTCTGTAGCTTGAGAGAGATAGGTATGTTTTTGAGCAAAACTTCCCGACCTATTAGTTGATGCTGCTAAGAATGAATAAAGACAATTTAAAACTCCAAAGTTAGTTTCTGCTTCATGAGTGACACTCGCAGCATTTTGTTTCAGAACTTGAAGTCAAACATGCTACCATATACTTTAAAGCAGTAATAATTCCTCCAAGATGCTTGTAAATAACTATTACAGCTTCCGCTTTGTTGATCACCTAGTTCCGCTCTGTAGCTTGAGAGAGATAGGTATGTTTTTGAGCAAAACTTCCCGACCTATTAGTTGATGCTGCTAAGAATGAATAAAGACAATTTAAAACTCCAAAGTTAGTTTCTGCTTCATGAGTGACACTCGCAGCATTTTGTTTCAGAACTTGAAGTCAAACATGCTACCATATACTTTAAAGCAGTAATAATTCCTCCAAGATGCTTGTAAATAACTATTACAGCTTCCGCTTTGTTGATCACCTAGTTCCGCTCTGTAGCTTGAGAGAGATAGGTATGTTTTTGAGCAAAACTTCCCGACCTATTAGTTGATGCTGCTAAGAATGAATAAAGACAATTTAAAACTCCAAAGTTAGTTTCTGCTTCATGAGTGACACTCGCAGCATTGACCCTAATTCATTTTAGTGAATGCCCAGCACAGGGTACGAAGTAAGCAAGATCATTATTTTTATTTTTCTGAAAACGGGTGTGAACACCTTTGTACTTTCTAGCCATGTTAGCACCATTGTCATATAACTGCCCTCTACAGTTTTTAAAACCAAACCATCACTTTTGATTTTTTTGGTTATTACTTCAGAAAGTGCCATCCGTCTTCTCAATAACTGTGAAAGAAATCAATGAAATTCTCGCAAATCTCTGGCCCGCACTTAAGTTTACTTACCTTGTGACTTGAGACATCTGCTCCAAGTGGCTAACATTAGGGGTACAGTCAAACAAGACAGAGAAATACTTTGCTTCTCTTAAGTCACTCAGAATTTTTCCTCTTACTTTTGTTGCAATGATATCCAAAAACTCGTTGGATATTGTGCGAAAAGTAGCTGACCTTTTTTTGGGCGGATTATGTGTTCACGTAGTTGGGATGTGGTATCGAGAGAGTAAGTCAATGCTGTTTAAGAGCTTAAAGTAAGTCACTCTAAGGAGAAGAGTAAGTCACGCTGTTTAAGAACTTTCCACTACTGATGGGATCACCAAAGTCAAGGCTTTCATGCGATCCTCGAAAAGCACTGCCTTGATAGGCCAAATGCATAATTACATCAAGAACGGCATTTAAAACTGATTTCCAGCGATTCTCTTCCTGCGGTATTTGTTCCTGTAGTTCTTTGTCAATTCCTCCTTTATTTAGAGAAACCTATAATGTTTTCCAAGAACAAAAACTTTTTTTGTAGCTTAAGGATTTTCGTGTTCTGGATTTTTTTTTATTTAACTTCTTCCACTGCGTGAGACCTTCCTCCTTAGCCATATGGGGAAAAGCCTGCTCTGAAAATAATTTGCACGAATAGGTGACTAGAAATTCCCCATTACCAAGCGTAATCCCTTCCTTTCTGTGAATTATTCTATTGTAATAAAATCCTTATTCTAATCTCCTCAACCATAGCAAGTTCCTCCGTCTTACCGCCCACGGATTTATACCCCTAACCGCGTTTACCTGCTCAAACCACCCACCCTACCGAGATGCAGTATATGTATAATGATATTTCTTTTTTTGCGAATCCTCTTAAAAATTTTCACCCCACATTATTTCTTTCACCCCGAAACCTTTTGATGTCCTTAGGAAGGCACTATCCATTATTTTTGTTTTGAGTCATCATTAAACTGGGGAAAACACTTTTCCTTCATTTTAGAACTAAATCCTTTTTATTAGGTACAATATTTTTTTTGTTGGTGAAACCCACCCCAACCACTGGCTAGCCCATATATTTTATTCACCGTTAATAAAAACGGTAACAGTACTGTAATAAAATCATGTCAGCTTGGAGCGGGTTTAAGGCCATAATTTGCACTGTATTAAAAACTTTTAAGGAATCCTACCAGATAGGGAACGAACCTTGTTGACATGTGTGACGGTGACGATTGACATAACTGCGCATGTTATATAAACCAGCGCTTGGTATTGTCATAGGATTGTTTGGACTTTGGACAGTACAGTAAACGGTTCGCAAACGATCCCTGCGCGGGTTGGAACTTTGGAACAGTTTGGAGGACGGTACGAAACACTGTCACAAGTCGGGTAGGATCGGCTTATATCCATTGCGCATGACCGTGATGATCCCGCGGACGATACACTGCTTGGTTGGAACAAACCTATTATTAAAATGCAATACAAACTTTCTAAATGGATGACTTTAAAATAAAAAACAAGTGTGTATTTAATATTTAATATTTTACTATGTGGATGACTTGTAAAATTAAATAAAAAAATATAAACAAGAGGGAAGAGGACCTGAAGAAGGTTTCATTCAGGTTAGCTTCAACGCGAGAAAGACAGCCCATAGATTATTCTGAAGCACGTAAAAATCACAGGCTATGATATGACGTCATAAAAACCTTATAAAATTCTCATCCACAACATCTTTAAGAGTGTATTCGAAATAACTAATTTCAGTCTTCACGGAAATACTATTAATAAAAAATATTATTAGCTCCTTATAAGCATGTGTAGTTTAGTGTTTATTACTATAGTTGAATAATACAACAAGTTTCAACATATTAGAAGTACATACTGTAGGAACGCCGAGAGAATGTGCGTGGAAAAATCGATCTTGGGTCGAACTTTTAAACTAACTATCGACTTCGCTTCTAGATATATCGATGTTCCTCTAGGCAGAGTCCCCTCTAGGTGTGTCGACCTTTTCTACCTTGTTTAAAAAGTGACATTTTTTCGGCACATTTTCACAATGCCCGACTTTAACATCTCACTGCTTTAAGAGTTCTTATCCAAATCAAACCAAATTCACAGGGTTTTTAGAACTCATATAAATGTAGAAGCCTACTTAGTTTCAAGTCAAAAAGTTAATTAGTTTGATGTTAATTAACGGATTGAATGGGATCTGATATCCAAATAAACCCAATGAAAGTTATTATTAAACATTATTTTTAACATTTGTTGATACATTATTAGAAAATAATAAGTAATATTATTATGCTATCAAAGTAATAGTTTAAAACGCATGATATCTTACTAATTTTAAAACTTAATCTGATTATAGATTATAAAATAATATTTATTTTTAAAAATGTATAACATTTTTAAGAAAACATTAAGTATACAAATTGTATTAAACATATTTAAAATAAATTCGTTTCTTTGAAACGTATTTTTTTCTTTATTTTTCTGTTAAGGTTTTGTCTTATAAACCAGTCCTATTATTTTAATCCATCTTTGCTATCAAAGAAATATTTTAAAACGCATGATGTCTTACTAGTTTTAAGCAGCACTGTAATCTTTATCTGAATAATATGTTCTCTAAATATTGATAGGGCATGAGCTACTTAACGGGCAGGTAGGATTTAGGATTATAAAAAGCGGAAGGATGAAGGAATGGGATTAGTTACTTTTGGGGGGTGATTGACCTTAGTTTGGATTGGGATAAACCCTTTATTTTTTAAAGAAGTGCAATCTTACATGGAAAATTGTAAAAATTTATACATATTTGCAAGAAAATAATCTCATAATACAAGCCGCTTTCCTTTCAACAAACTGTCCAGCTAAAAATGAAAAAAAAAAAAAAAAAAAAATCAACATATGTTTCAGTCATTCTTAGGACAATCGCTTTGTCGATAACATCTTATATATCCGTGATCATATCTTTCGTATTTGGCATCTCCTTGGAAAATTTGAACTGGCACTCTTACTTGGATTTCTCTGCTCAGTGACGGATCTAGGGGGGGGCAGGGGGGGCAGCCTGCCCCGGGCGCCGGGTTAGAGGGGGCGCCCGCGCCGAGCTAGCCAGTTTTTTTATTTTTTTGTACTGCAAATAATAAAGTGCAAGTGCTAAAATTGGCGCAAAACTCCCCCAGAAAGGAAGCCAGACGAAATATTAAAAGTATTCCCTATTTAATTTCCATTTTTAATTTTTTGAACGATTTGACAAAGGGTGCCATTAGAACAAAAGATATTTGCAAAGTGTGTAGCTGTCATTGCTATAGTCTTACGTAGGGCGCCTTTGGAGCAAGGGCGCCAAGGAACATAATATTTGGAAAAATAATTAAAATTGAATGGATTAATTTATTCCTTTTAAAGTTGACTAAATGAATTTGATAAAGGGCGCCATTAAAACAACGGATATTATCGAGGGCGCCCAGTATCAAGCAAGATTGAAAACCCATCTCAATTAATCCAGTAATTACTGAAATATTTATATATTCGCTAATTTGCATAGTGTGTAGCTGTTATTGTTATAGTCATACGTAGGGCGCCTTTGGAGCAAGGGCGCCAAGGAACATAATATTAGGAAAATAATTCAAATTGAATGGATTAATTTACACCTTTTAAAATCAACTAAATGAATTTGACAAAGGGCGCCATTAGAACAACAGATATTATCGAGGGCGCCCAGTATGAAACAAGATTGGAAACCCATCTCAATTAATCCAGTAATTACTGAAATATTTATACATTCGCTAAAATTTGCAAAGCGTGTAGCTGTTATTGTTATAGTCTTATGTAGGGCGCCTTTGGAGCGTAAGGAATCAGCAAGGACGCCAAGAAATAAAAAATGTTTGGAAAATAATGCAATTGAGATAATGAAACACCTATTATAGTTTACTAAATGAATTTGACGAAGGGTACCCTTGGAGCAACAGGAAATCAGCAAGGGCGCAGCCGAAAAACCAAAAATGTTTGTAAATAAAATAATATTTTATTTATGTAGTCGCTGTAGCTGTTACGTTTTGCAAAGGGCGCCTTTGGCGCAATAGAAATCTGCAGGGGTGCCAAAAATTAAAAATGTTTGGAACCCACAGTGAATTAATACATTAAAAGTCAAAACTGTATTTTTCAAAACCTTGTATACGTAATTTCACATTTGCTCATGCAATGAACTTAGACATATGATTTTTCAATTTTAATTTTTTGATGTGACAATATTTATCAGCAAATTACATGCTACTTTTTTTTCAAGTTATGTCTTTTTGGAATGATCGAAAAAATGAGACCGAAACGAAAATTCTTATTTTAATATTCTTTAGGCATAATTCAGAATATTGATGTTACGAATCTGCTTTGATTTTTTTTGTTTATTACAGTTTTCTTGGATGAATTTATTTTCAGATATATACTAGACAATTATTAGGTTGATACTACAAAATAATTAATATAAAAATGCCATTTTTCAAAACTAGTCTTATTTTCAACCTTTTTTTTTTTTTTTTTTTTGGTTTCTGTATTCTTCACCTTAGTTGTATCTATGTGCAAAATTTGGGGAAGATTGAATGACGGTAAGTGGTTCAAAATTGGGGTAATAGGTGTGCGATGAAACTTAAAAAGCAAATAAATTTAACGCCATATTTTTTATTTTATTTTATTTTTTTTTGGTTTCTGTATTCTTCACCTTAGTTGCATCTATGTGCAAAATATGGGGAAGATTGAATGACGGTAAGTGGTTCAAAATTGGGGTAATAGGTGTGCGATGAAACTTAAAAGCAAATAAATTTGACGCCTTTTTTTTTTTTTTTTTTTTTTTTTTTTTTTTTTTTTTTTTTTTTTTTTTTTTGTTTCTGTATTCTTCACCTTAGTTGCATCTATGTGCAAAATATGGGGAAGATTGAACGACGGGAAGTGGTTCAAAATTGGGGTAATAGGTGTGCGATGAAACTTAAAAAGCAAATAAATTCATTTTTTACGATTAGATTAATTTTTAATTTAAATCAAATTATAATTATTATTAACTACGGGAAACAGACAGAGAAAAATACACTCCAGCGCTGGGATTTGAACCACAGGCCTCTATATTTCCGGTATAGCGCTCTACCAACTAAGCTACGCAGGAGAATGATTTCCTCTGACGTTAGCAAATAAATTTGACGCCTTTTTTTTTTTTTTTTTTTTTTTTTTTTTTTGGTTTCTGCATTCTTCACCATAGTTGTTTCTATGTGCAAAATTTAGGGAAGATTGAATCACGGGAAGTGGTTCAAAATTGGGTAAACGGAAATGTGCCATGAAACTTACAAAGCAAAGTAATATAAGACCAGTAAAAAGCTATTTATCACCATATGATTGGTAGTTTAGATTAGAAGAAGTTAAGAATATTTTCTACTGTTGAAGTTCTTATATTGTTATTGCTACTGAAACCTGAAACCATCATAAGATTTTAAGGATTGTGACCAAATAATCGCAGTGCATCTATGTGCACTTGCGCAGTGTCAGGTTATGATTATAAACAAATCCGAATATGTATTAGGTTTGTTCCAACTCTCCTATTTGTCCCGTCTTTGCATGGTCCCACGGATCGTTCGGGAATCGTTTAGGACAGGTTTTATAATAAAATCATGTCAGCTTGGAACGGGTTTAAGGGGCGATTAGACGACCGGTTCCCTGCCGCCTGGTCTTGGTCCCGTTCCGAGTTTCCCTATCTCCGGAAACAAAAACAATCACACTGACTGGAAAGATAGACTACAATATTATCATGATGATCATGGAGATAATATCTTAAATGATCTTGTGTGCAGACAAAGTTTCCTGTAGTGATCGTGGATTCCCTTTTCTTTGGCTTGATTAAGAAGGCAATCATTCCAGGTCTTTCCTTCCCTTTTCTTCCTTAACTTTTATACTTACATGAATAGAAAAATAATAACGTAGGTTACTTTGGCTGCATCACTTACCTAGGAGTTTTCAGTCAATTCCGTCCATAAGCAAAGAAGATCTGGCTAAACTAGCGTCCATGGTCGATAAAATATTTAAAATTCAAGATCCTACAATACTTTGAAAATCCATAAATTCGGTAGCAGCTCCAAGCGCACTATTAACTAACCAACATACACAGATCCAAAATGACCCAATGAAGACTCTAATTGAGGAAATGGCATCTCTTAAGACTGAGATGACGTTTAGCTTGCACCAGGTCCAGATCTAAATCTAATTACTCACACTTCAGATCGACAAGTAGAGGAAGGTCTACTTTTGACATTTTCATGTCTTGGCTCTGCTACATAAAATCGAAAAGCGTTACTAAAAATCTAAGCCAAAAACGTTACCGTGGGAAACAAGGAGTTAGGAAGATATAGGAGGTGTGCAATCCAGTCTCCAGCTGTAGGGCATTCCCCTACCCTGCTTGGTAGGGCCGAAGGAAATTAAAAAGAGTTACACCGCGACCAGGAAATTAGAAAGTTGAAGGAGATAGTTCGTAGTCGCATAGTACAGTCTAGTCTAGTCTGGAGGGTTGTAGAGAGAGCCTTCAGCCTTCCCCCCGCGCGATCGCCATCTTAGGGGCTACATTTTCGCCTTGCGTGGTAACTAGCTCTACGCCCCGTCTTCTTCTCTCTCCAAGCGCCCCCCCCCCCCCTACAACAACTTCTGTTCTACTGCTCCGATTTGCACCGGACACACGCCATAACCCTTAGAATTTTATTCTTAATAAACTTACATACATAAAATGTATTTTGCTTCCCAGCTTACGTAACGGAAGCATTGTGTTCACTTTTGAGAAAAATAAAGTTTTATGCCTCCGATTTTAAAAATTCCAAGACAGAAATCCGTTTCAGACATCAGGGAACATTTTTGGTTTCGTGTCTGTCTGTCTGTCGGTCTGTCTGTCCGCGAATCGTGAAACGTGCGACGATAACTTGAGTAAATGTTGCCCGATTTTGATGAATTTGGTAGACATGTTTATTTTACCTATGCTCAGGTCGAGTTCGTTGGACAACGTTATCCGTTCAAGCGTTCACGCGTAAGGCTCGCGTAAACGTGAACTTCAAATTTAAAATTGGAATTTTCGGTCGGGAAGAAAATCAATCCTTATCTATTCAATGAGACGAAAATTTTTTTCAAATACAATTTTTTAGTAAAACCTACAGCGACACTCCTATAAAGTGTTATAGATCGCTAAAAAATGTTAATTGTTCTTACACAATAAACAATATAACAATAAAGTAATAAAACTTTAATGTTAATATAACAATAAAGTACTTGATAGGATGCGAGGAAGCTATGTGCCACACTAATTGGCAGTGTATTTTACTTTATTATTTTTTTTTGTTGTACTATAATTTTTTGCATTTATTATAAAAATATGGGTGAAGAAGCTAAAAGATTACTTCTTAATAAACTGGAGAAGAAGAAAAGTACTTTCTTTCTTCGTGCACTACATATGTTCGATTTAATTTCTAATATACAAACGCAAAAATCTGCCCGCTCAAATTTTTTGACATTTTCATGTCTTTACTTAGCCACATAAACTCGAAAAGCGTTGCCAAAAAACGTCTCACTGTCTTGCTGACTCGTATGCAAGCAATTAAAAAATGAATTATACATTATTTTTATGCTTTTTGTTTCTCCCTTCATATCGTACCTCAAGTGTATCCGTACCTGCAAGTTTCTGGTTAAATAGCATATTCGACTTTACTTTTGTCTGTATATGATAGTATTTTACTATACTTAATGATTACTCTTGACAATGGTATATTTTAATTTACTTGTTTTATCTTTATGTGGTTACCCTTGTATCCCTGACGTTTTCTACTGACTGAAGACGGTTGCTCATACATGAATTATACTAATTGTATTTGTTTTTGTGTAGAAATCACCTACAGGATGCAGACTGCGAGACCTGAAGTTAGAAGACTTCTACTTGGTTATCTCATACCCTGGTTACATAACATGGAACTAGTTGATCCTAATGTTCCTCCATCCAATCCTCTCTCTTACTTTCAGGTAAAATATTTACATCTTAACATAGCTTTAACATTTAGAGCATAGGTGATATGGGGAAAGGCAATGGTAAAACTGCAGTTATCCAACCATTTAGGAAAAGAGGTTAGAAAATTGGGGGGCATCACTTGAATGTACTGTTTAGACAAAACGATATCATCTCTGAAATGTATTAATTATATAGATATACTCTTTCAAATGTATAAATCTTTAAATTGAACTGTTTTTATAAAGGAATATAATCCCTTAAGTGTATAAATTAAGTGAAAATGTGACGCCAAGCGATTCTCAACTGTATGGATAACTGCAGATTAGCCAAGGCAATTACTGAAAATTTACTATATTCATAAAATAGAGGAGTGTATGAATAATAATGTAATCTTTCTGAAAATGGAATGCAATAATAGTAATTACACAGCTATAATTAAAAATACGTGTGGTGTCGTGGGACACCCAGTAGGAACGAAGTTCCTTACGCTTTTCATTAAATATAAATTATAAAATCGCTGTAATAACTACATATACATTGTGGAGTTAGAAAAGAGACAAAATTAAAAGTAACTAACTATTTGTACTAGCGGAGTTTAGGCAAAATTAAATGAAAATCTTTTTATTATCTTTGAAGCGCGCGTCTTTCAATAAATAATGTATTGTATATTGAGAAAAAAGTTAATGATAAATTTATAGTTAAAGCAGATGGTTGTAGAACGAAAAAGAACTGTCCTCCCAGGCCCCGTCGGCATATTACTCCAATTAAATATTAAAATAAAAAATATAAATCATTAACTCACAAAAACTTCTGCTTGTATCAGGTTGAAATGTTACATGCTTGTTTCAATTGTACTGTAGGTGATGTATACTAAGTTTCATTTAAATTTTTACGTTAGAACGTAAGATATCGGTAAAAACGTTGTTTTCTTTATTTAAAACGTTTAGGCCCGCTTTAATAAATTTAGCGATCTTTATCACTTCATAACAGAGTCGGTGTTAGTTTTACTAAAAAATAATATTTATAAAAGTTGTTTGCCTCATTAAATAGATGAAGTTAGAATTTTTTCCCGTCCAAAAATTCCAATTTCAAATTCGAAGCTTACGTTTACTCGAGCGTTGCGCGTGAACGCTTGGGCGGATAACGTTGTCCAACGAACTTGTCCCGGACATTGGTAAAATGAACATGTGTACCAAATTTCAACTACGTCGGTCAACTTTTACTCCAGTTATCGCCATCGGTAGATTTCGTGACGGATTTTGCGTGACGGTGATTTTGTGACGGTGATTTTGGTCGTTTTTTTCCGATTCACTCCCGGGCTCCAGAACGTGCCATATGGAACTTCGTTCCAAAATTCAGTTAAGAACTAAGTCCTTTACTAAACACACATTAGGAATAAAATAACAACTGTTGTTTTTTTTTAGTTAACTGATAAATTTTACTCTTCGGAGTTTTATTGTGTAATGAAATATGTATATTATTATCTGATTTCACTACAGGGGTTTTTTTTTTTACAAGTGATATTTCTGACTTAATCACAACAGCTCTTAGCTAACATTAATATTTTTTATTAATTCTGTATATAGCTCCATGAACGTGGAGCTCACTGCTTAAGAATTCCTAAAGGTTAAGATAGTAGACAGGGCAAGGGACAAGAGTATGGTTCACGGTACCATCATTCAAGTTTGGGAATTCATTAGCAGTACTCATTTTTAGGGTTTCGTTGGTAAAACCAAAAAAAAGAAACCCTTATAGTTTCGTTCCTGTGTCTGTCTGTCTGTCACTTTGTACAGTTCCAATAACTTTTGAATCAAAAGAGATAAAAACATGAAACTTTCCAGTATTAAAGACAGTTTTGACGCGCACACAAGAAAGATATAGCAAACTCAAAATTATCAGCTTTTCAAAATCAAAATGGCGGATAATTCACGAGTGAGCTCAACTTTTGGGATCATTTGTTGCTAGCATAGTAACAAGTTTTTATCACTACATGTTATGTAGATTTCCAAAAAACAGTTTTTTCGACCCACCCTAGTGACCCCCCCCCCCCCCTCCCATTTTTCATGAACCCCTCAAACTCCCGTTGGGTGCCCATATTATAGACTAAATACAAATTAAGACGTAACTTAATTCAATTGCTTATGAACACCCCAAATTCGGGTTCTACCTAATTCAGACTTTCATCATAAGTTTCACATACCTACTTTTTAGTAATAACTCATGAATTGGTTATTGTACATCATCATCATCTTTTAGGCATTATTGTAGCATTTATTTTATTTAGACCTATCCAATATTAATTATGAGTAAGACTCGTCTGAATTGAGAAAAAAATTACAGGTATATATAATGTTTTGGAAAGCAGATTTTAATTTATTTTTATTATATTTTTTGATTTTTTATTTGCTTATATGTTATTTTTTGTTTCAGTATTATGCGAACGATAATCGCCCAAGTGGTTTAAAAGAAGGCTGGGGAACTGTAGAAGCTACAGAAATGATTCTTAACAATCTGTTTTATATCACTGCCAAGGTAATTACAAGAATAATTTAAGCATATTGTACGTTTTAAAAATCCCAGATAGTAAATGTAAAGGACAGAAATGCTAGAAGTTTATCGTAGTTCATGTATTTTCTTATATTTAAATTAAATTGGGAGCTTGGAAAAACAATATACATCATTTATAAGCTCAAGTACAATATTCAACTTCTTATATAAATAAAATATGCTTACTAAAGAAATATGAAAAGTAAGTGTTGTCTTTCAAAAATTCCCTTGGTAACAACTATGTTAACCTATTGTTATTATATCTTTCAGACAAAAAAGTTATCTGTCTTGACAGTGGCGGATTAAGGCTGTCATCTAGGGGGTGGCGATCTGACCCTCCAAGGGGTTTCGGGAGTATGGAAAGCCTCAAAGGAAAGGGGGGGGGGGGGAGTTCTCAGGATTCCTCCCCCCCCCCTCCCCCCGACTGTAGTAAAATATCTTAACAGTAAGTCATAGGTGTCGTTAGCAGTTAATTATTGTAGGGTGCGGGGGGTCGGGGGGTCCTCCCCCGGAAAAATTTGAAATATGACCTCTCAAAACAGCGCTTAAATGCATTTCTGAGGTAAAATTTGATTTTAATACTTAGTCACAAAAAGGTAATTTTTGGCTCGATTATATGGTGTAGTTTGTTGGAAAACAAGTATGAACATGAACACAAGTACATTTTTTAAAAAAAAATATAATATGAACTTAATAGTATAGTTATTGTAACACAATAAATGTTGTGCACCTAATCATTCCCTTTGTCTAAAATAACTAAAAAAAATTTCGTTCTTGAGAACGAAAATTTATCACACTTTGTTACCTTCGGTAAGCTCGGAAGCTAAAGGGGGATTTTTAATATTTTCGTTTTATACATCTACGAGCCGTTAAGCCCATGACAATGGACCTAATTTTATATTTAGAAAAAAATAGTTAAATTAAGTAAATTAATTTAGATAAGTTATTATATCTATTTGAAGACCATCGAATCAAAGCAAATACTCGTACTTTTCGACCCGAAAAGTGTTTTCGGGAGACAAGTTCGTGATTTAAAGTCCAAGAACGGGACAACTCCGGGACACCTGGCGTCGTCAGAAGTTTATTATTGGGGGGGAGGGGGGAGGATATATTGCGGGGCCGGGGGTCCTCCCTCGGAAAATTTTGAAAATATTACCTCTCAAAACAGCGCTTTTATGCATTTCTGATATGAAATTTGGTAGTCGTTGGAAAAAAGTATAATCAAGGGGGGGGGCGGTCGCCACCCCCGCCCCCCCCCCCCTTTAATCCGCCACTGTGTCTTGATGCAATTTTCACAATTTGTAACAATTTGTATGCTGGGTCCTATTTATGCATAGGTTTAAATTTATTTCTTGCACCTAAATTATTATTATATTACGTCTCCAGTAAAAACCGGAACATTTTGGCGTCCTGAAAAGTGTTTTCGGGACACCGGGACTTTGAGTCCAAAACCGGGACGTCTGGCAACCCTACTAAACATCCCTTTGTCTTAATAGTTATTTAGTCAAAGTCGTTTATACTCTAAAAAAGAACAAAAAAAAAAAAAAAAACATAGGGGAATAACAATCTAAAGAAGTACCTAAATAGTAAACAAGAAGTATAGAACTTTGCTGACTTATATTTTTGTTTTGTTTTACTAAGTTTTCAGATGAACATGATAAGGAGATAGAGGACGTGTGGGCAACTATCTGCTCTGTTTGGCCCAATAACCTCAAAGTCATTATAAGATATCTTCTCATCATGTCCGGAATGGCGCCCAATGAACTCCTTCAATATGTAAGTTCTAGTCTCTCTTATTCTATTTTATTTTTGTTAACCAGCTTAACAAAAGCATTGTGATCATTCTGAACAACATTTTTTTTTTAATTATGAATTTATTCTTCTGTTGATCCCTTATTATTCTACTCATCATTTCAATCTTCTAAGTCTTCAGGGATGAATTAAAAAACAATATTACCATCAAAAAGTCTGAACTACTTTTGACTACTTTGATCTCAAAAAGTTGTTGACCCGAGTGGTAATCGATGTCTGGTAGTTCTAATAGAATAAATAACCATATGGTGGAGTGGGGGGTTCTTTTTAGGCAAGTTGGAGGATTCCCTCAGTGTTATAATTATAACAAACATTGAAGATGTGTTATTGTTCCCTTCGAAATTGAAGATCAAATGCTAAATTACACATTTATGCAAGATGGTGCCCCGTTCCATCGCTACTTGCAAACAATTCAATACTTGCAGACTTCATTCAACTTGACGAGTGGCCGTCCAACAGTTCAGAACTAAATCCAATTGATTACTCTGTTGTCTGGAGTTGGTTAGAACAAAGAGTGTACTTGTGAGGCAGAGTAATGGACGTTGATGAACTTCGATACAGACAGACTTGATGGCAACCTCCTGTACTTTCCTAACTCCCTGTCACATGTATAAATCTTTTCGATTTTCTTCGTCCCTATGACGTGCGGTGGAGGGAGGCCCAACAGCTGGAGACAGACTGTGCACACCTCCTATACCTTTCTAACTCCTTGATACACCGGGTAACGTTTTTTAGTAACGCTTTTCGAGTTATGTAGCACAGCCTAAACATGAAAATGTCAAAAAGTACAGTTTTGACCACTCTGTATATTCATGATGCAGATCACCACAGAATACCAAATTTGTTATGATTAGGAATTGATGGATTTAAATGAATGTTTTTGTATTGTGTAATGTTACCAGGCTAAGAGAGTGGTAGTGTACCTTGCCCGAGCCAGGACTGACAGACTACTGGATGAAATGATGACTGAACTCCACACAGTAGAGACTCTTAACTGGTTGATAGAGAGAACTGAAACTCCTCCGTTCTACCGTTTAACTAGCATGAGGAAAGCTTCTAGTCACTCAGACCAGTGTGATAACACCAGGGACTCCACTGAGAGAGGCACCATACATACTAAGAGGCACTCGGGAGAAGACAACCACAAACTAGCGTAAGCCTCTTATTAGTTATTTTAAATAATTGGTTGTTTTGACTGACATTTTGTGGTAGCATTATAAATCTTGGCAGAAAATATCAAATGATAATAATAATAATAATAGCTCCCTCGACACTTTTCTCGAAGCAGGAGCCTCCCTATTAAGGGGTTAAAGAGTCAGTTATGTTGTAAACATATGAAAAATTCCTAATTTAAGAACGTAGCAGTAGCCTTTCTCCATCCTTGCCTCTCCATAGCCGTCCTATGCCATAGCTTCCCCATTCTCTCGACAAACTCATCTATCCAATTTCTAGCTGGCCTTCCTTTACTCTTATATCCTTACTCTCTCTTATATCCATAAGGCGTCCATTCTGTAGTTGCCCCTTGCCTATAAAAGTGTTTCGTTCTCAAAAGTGAACACAATGCTTCCGTTACCTTCGGTAAGCTCGGAAGCAATTAATGTCGGTAACATTCTACTAGTGGCATCTCTCAACTCTGGACTGAGACTTAATATTAACTTTCTTTTACAGATTATGATTGGAATTTGTATTGCAGTTTGACAAAAGACTTACTAAGTTCACTTTGATTTACTAAACTTACTAAGTTCACTTCTAAAGTTGTTATTTGTTTGATTTATTACAGTGAAGAAAAGGAATTAAAGAGAACATCATACTGTGTGTACAGTTCTAAATCAGATTCTATGGTCAAGTCTTCCTTTACCCCACCAAGAGGTGCTGATAAAGTCAGGACTGCTAGCGGCCCTGCGGGAATATGTGAAGAAACTAACTCATCGTCCACTGATCCGGAGGTGAATCATGTTTTTATATCCTGAATCGCTATTATTCTTCTTATTATTCTACACATAAACTGTGATCATAAGTGTGAAAATTATCTTACTCCTTCTTGTTTCAGATCTTATTCAGGGTATCAAACCTATCTAGTAAACATAGTTTAAACCTACTGGGCATGTCCCAAAAGTAAGGTCTCCAAGCTCCTAGCGGCCGAGGAATTTTTTTTGTTTCCATAGATGGCTGTACTGCTACATAGTTTGGCTCTACCCCTTCTCCTGGGTACCCTAGTTGACTAGATCAGAACCTTAGTTGGCGTGTGACACACAATAGAGATGGCTGCTTTCACACCAGCTACCGCCACCTCCTTTCCTGTCTACACTCAGTGTGAACTCCGCTCAATTATTCGTTTCTTTAATTCGAGGGGTGAAACCCATTTCCATTCATAAAAAATTAAAGGAGATATATGGACTGTATGTCTACAAAATATGTGAGAAAGTGGTAGAATTTTCTGAAGGTGGGACGGAAGTTCAAGACAAATCAAGAAGTGGGAGATGAAGTTCAAAGACACGCAATCTGCTCTGAAAATCATGGCAACAGTTTTTTGGGACCGGAAAGGGGACCCAAATTTCTTCTCCTCGAGTTTATGCCTACCAGAACCACAATCAATGCATCCTCTTATTGCGAGACTCTGAAAAAAACTGCGCAGAGCAATCCAAAATCAAAGACAATGCATGCTGACAAAAAGGATTCGCCTTCTGCATGACAACGCTCGGCCACATGTTGCCCGGGACACAATAGCCGTTTTGGATCAGTTTGGTTGGGAAATTTTATCCCCCCCCCCCCCCCCCCCTACAGCCCAGATCTTGCCCCGTCGGACTTCCACTTGTTCTTGAGCCTGAAGAAACATTTTGGTGGAAGAAGGATGACTACAGACAAGGAAATGAAAAAAAAAAAAAGAACTCACCAGGTACCTGGAAAAGAAGCTGGTGGCGAGTTTTTATGAGGTGGGCATAAAAAAACTACCAGTGAAAAGTGCATCCAAGTGAATGTTTGCATAGGATCCTTTGCAGTTATGGAATGGCGATTATGTTAAAAAATAACACTTATACACGCAACATGCCCATGTCACATTTCTTTTTTATTAAACCTTTTTTTGATTCAAATTGTTGAAAAATATAGTGGACTTCGAATTTCTAACTCAGAAGGGGGTATTTTTTTTTAATAAAAGTCCTTTTTAAATAGATTTTTTAATTACATCAAAGCTTTCGCCCAGGGAACCTGAGCTTCTTCAGTGATAATCTACAAATAATTGATAAAAATATAAATTAGAAAAGAAATTAAGTAAAGTAAATTAAGAAAAAACAACAAATATGCGAACAGAAAATAACAAAAAGAGTGTGAACAATAGGTTCTTACCAAGTGGTGAAGATCTAAGAATTTAGAAATTAAATTAAAATTAAAAAATGTTTAGGTTGAGGTTTAAATTTAAACAAAATATGACAAAAACTAAAGAACTTGCACATATTGTCCGGAGGGTTTGGATGGGAGTGGACAAGTGAGTGGAAATGAAAGACATGAGACAACGAAGGCAAGAACATATGGTGGGGATTTTTTAAGGGATCTACATGAAGAAAAAATAAGGTAATAAAGTAATAAATTTAGAGTCCTGTTTAATGTCCAAAACTTAAAAATATAAAAAAAACATGACTATAGGTTTGACATGTGGTACGGTGCGGTTATAAAAAAATGTTAAAAGTTAATTTCTTCGCTTGTTTATATTGGAGATAATATTAGTATATATGTTACTTAGTTTATTAGTGTCTTGTTTTGTGTTGATATTGTTCCTGTTTGATTTTATGTACAGCATTTCAAGAGTATCTTTATATTTTTATCTATTATTTGTAGATTATCACTGAAGAAGCTCAGGTTCCCTGGGCGAAAGCTTTGATGTAATTAAAAAATCTTTTCAAAAAGGACTTTTACTCCAAATAAATACCCTCTTCTGACTTTTTTGATTTTTTAAAAATATGGAGACCCTATTTTTGGGACACACCTTGTATTTAGTAAACAGTAGTTTACTAGAAGGCAAATATTACAATACCATTCAGCTTCTTGCTAGGATGATTGCTAAAATTAATTCTACTGTTGGAATGTTGTCAGGTAATGGAAGAAGCCAAGTTTGATATACCCCAGCCTCATCCTCTTCCAATGCCTGAGTACGGTGGTTATTTTGCTCCTCTAACTGAATACCTGCCTGACAGCTCACAACCTAGTGCTGGATTTCACAGGTAACTTATTAAAGCTCTTATTTTGTTCTTGTAGTTATTTTTATGGGAGAATTGGAAGCAATATTTAACACCTTAAGATTACTTAAGCTGTTAAGAGTAGTATGTATTCATAAAATTTGTATGAGTAACTAATAAGGCAAGCTTATTAGCTTTTTACACCTATCTATAAAGTTCTACAGAACTTTAATTAAGTTTCTTCTGAAAAAGGTATTTATATAGCAGGAAATGAAAAGGGGTTCAAAATATGTAGTTAGGACATGTATATTATTGTAATGCAGTTGTGGGTAAAAACAAAAAAAAAAAAATTCAATGTCAGTAAATACCGTGTATAAACTATTTCAATAAGCTTTCCATGTGGGAACATACAGCAGACAGGTTCAAAATAGATATTAAAAACTACATTCTCTGTGCTCTGGTCGGCAAGAAGAAGGTTTAACATAAATGGGCCGCTTTCAGTTCTGTTCTCATCGACTGAAGGTCTGAGATCGTCCCTAGAATATGCCAAATATGTTGACATATATTTTTTTATCTGAAGACATAGGGAAGAAATAAAGAATTGTACTATCAAAGTGGAAACAAATGAACAGCTTGGTTTTCCGGTGAAATCCGCGTCACGAAGGGGATCGTTAACTTGGTGCGTAGGCTTCCGCAGGTAGACTCGTAATAAACAGCTTGGTTTTCCGGTGAAATCTGGAAACAAATGATTAGAAAAGTAAAATAACAGGAAGATATAATAAATTGTTTATACCACTAATGATCCATGTGCAGTCGAAGTGGAGGGGGGGGGGAATAAAATAAACATTTTTTGTCTAACAAGATGTTACAAGCTTTATCCTTACTTCCTTACTATCTCATGTCTCCCCTTTTTATGATTGGTTGTGTACGCACTACATATACACAGAATGAAATATAACATGAAAAAAAAAGTAAATGAAAGAAATATAATTACATCTGCGAATTGCAATAACACAGTTAATAACGAGCTGAAAAAAATTAACTGACAGAAATGAACGCTTAAGGGAATTCAAGGTGATTTCAAGGAATTAAAGGGGAAAGATGGGAAAATGTAGAGCAATGCTACGGAATAAAGGGGAAAAGTAAAAAAAGGAAGGCCTTAAGGTCTTACTCATGATGTTACCAGCTTGGGCAGGTGGAAAAAGGCAAGTGACGTCTAGGAGCCAGGAAAGGTCCTGTTCCTCTCCTTTCAAGGAAAGGTAAAGGTGTATGGGGGGTTTGGCGTCACCAGGTAGGTAGTACCAAATCCCTGGGGATCTTCAAGTAAACTTTTCTAACTACCTGATGTTTTTACTAATGCGGAGATTGAATATTGCAGGTGTAATGTGGCTGTAATGCTCCTTCAAGATGTAGTAGTTGATGTGGTGGGAGTAGACTGGTCAATCCATCTTCCACTCATGCTTCACGTGCTGTTCCTTGGTTTGGATCACTCCCGAGCCTTGGTGTCTTCTCATTGTAAACAGCTGCTCACCAACTTACTTCTAGTACTGGCTGATCACAACGACCATCTTGCTGTGGCTCAAATACTGCTCAACAGGAAAACTGTTTCACTTAACCTAGGCATTACCGCTCCTCATATTAGTGTCACTCCGCACAATTTCACAGGTTATCAGTTTTTTTAAATAATTATTTTAATGTTTTAGCTATCTGGTTGCTCTTATAATACCTATAGAGCTTGCAAGATGTACAAGTTGGAGGAAGATTTAAGGCGGAGATACACATGCCTGTAGCTTTAATAAAAACATACCAGATACTTGCACGTGGATATGTTAAATGGCATGCCTGTAGTTGGCAATCAAGCAGATAAAAACCTAATAAAAATCCTTAGTATGCCAGTTACTGGCAAATACCCTCTTTTGGCATGCAAGCTACTTCCCCAATTTGATGGCATGTGTATCTTCGCCTTAAATCTCTCTTAGACTGATTGGTGGATAGTGAGCTGTAAAATTTCAAATTAAAAAAAAAAATATACGGCAAAGAGCATAATATAAAAAAGTGTATTTTTTTAAAGACTGGATAAATCTATTTTGGTAATTTAGTGGTTAGACAAAAAAAATAACATTACAGAAAATATATTTCTTTTTAACTATTTAATTTAGTACTAATTTTATTTTGTATTTTTTTTTTTTTTTTTAATTTTAGAACCGGATGCTGAATTTGATAGTTACCTACATTTACCATTCCAATCCCTTCAAATCAATGCTATTCATGGAAGTCAGAGCACAATGCCACCGTCAAGTGCTTCCGCCATCGGTAAGTTTTATTCTTTCATTATTTTTCATAGTTAGTAAGGCGCAGGCATACATTTCAAAATTGTTTGTTTGTCACTCCAATTCATCATGATATAATTAATCACACTAAAAACCAATAAATGCACTCAGCAAAACAAAACTGAACAGAATAAATATTTTCTACCAATTGAAAAGTTGAACAACATGTTTCGTTACGTCCACACTACGATTGTGTGTTGTCGATTCGATTTCCTTGATCTGTACCAACTTGAATTGGGTTGCGTTCGACCCAGCCTGACGGGGTTCAATAAAGCTGGGTGACGTGTACACACTTGTTCGACAATGTCAATCGGCCTTTTCGATTGGCATAGTGTGGACGCTGCTATACAGCTTAGAATAATGGTGTCTTCACCTTCTGCATTCTCTGAAATTACGACTTTTTTCTAAAAAAAAAATCCTGCTCTTTAAAAATAAACTGTAATTATCATAATCTCTACTAATTATGATAATGATTTACTCCAGTGCTAAACCCCCCTTGCATTATACAGGGTGGTCCAAAAGTCCCCCCCCCCCCCTCTTAACTTTTGAACGGGATTAGATAAATTAATGAAACTTGGGGGATCTCTACCATGTAAAGGGAAGTTTGTTTTCATGCTATCGCAAACTAGGTGCTACCACCCACTTTGCCCCCAGGCCACCCAACCTTAAAATTTTAAATTGGAGTGTATATTTTTGATAACATATTTCGATTCTTAGATGAAAAAAAAAAAATTACTTGTAACTTTTATTTTCTATCTCCAATATTTTGTCCCCTGTAGGGGGGCAAAGACAGCAAAATAACCCTTCCGAAAATACCTTGTAAAATCTAAATGGTTAGAGATAAATTATTGAAACTTAGGGGATCTGTACCATGTAAAGGGAAGTTTGTTTTCATGCAAATGCGCAGTAGGGGCAACCACCCATTTTGCCCCCAGGCCGCCACTTCAAAATTTCATGCTGGAGTGTATATTTTTGATAGCAGATTTGGATTCTACGGCGAAAAAATAAAAATATTTTACTCAAACTTTCTTTTCCATCTCCAATATTTTGCCCCCTATAAGGGGGAAAAGGTATAAAAATGGTAGATTTCAGCGCCTGGGGGCAAAATGGTGATTGCCCCTAACACGCGAGTGGATGAATTTACCTGGTATAGATCCCCCAAGTTCCATTACTTTATTTCAAACCGTTTAGATTTTATAACAATATAAGTGTTATTTTTTTACTATTTTTGAATAGTTATTTTGCTATATTTGCCTCCCAATAGGGGGCAAAATATTGGAGATAGAAAAAAAAAAATTTCAAGTAAAATTTTACTACAGTAGAGTCTCGCTAATCCGGGTTTGACTGGACCGACCGGACCCAGTCCGGATTACCGAAAGTCCGGATTAAACGGAATCAGTTTTAAAATATAATATAAAACAAGTTTTAGTTGAGAAAAACTATTAAAATCGATGTTATTAATAGTAAACGTTACTTCTACTAGTCTCAAAAACATACTTGTACAACGTATGTTCACTATTTTAGGACTGTTCGGTCACCAGTCCAAATATCAAATGTATTAAAATAAAATTACAATCTACTAAACAGGTGCAGGTATAGAAGGGACTTCCAGGGAAACAAGCTGTGTTCCGATATGAAATTCGAGCAACGGCTAATCATTTCACAAAAAGTTGAGACATTACACACACAGCTTGGCGAAATTTCACGGAAATGCGTTGAGCCCCCGCTACATGTTTCTTAAAACTCTCTCACCATCTTACTCGTATTTTATTGTATTTCCTGGAATACACTACCTTTATATCTTCCGCCCTACATTTCTATGGAACCAAAAGAGATTTGTCGATGTTCTTACTTATTCTAAATCTGTTAATTTTTAACAGAAATACCGGGTATTCCTCGTGTCGGAACGTTGGAATGTACACCTGTAAACTGTTCTAGGAACAATTTTATATAAATTTTAATAGACAATAAAAGCAGAAACTTTTATAATCTTAACAATGCATAAATCTGAATTAGGCCTGGTTTCAATTGGTACATAGTTTTTAGCCTGTCCGGATTATACGGATGTCCGGACTAGTGGGGTCCGGATAAGCGAGACTCTACTGTATTTTTTACCATAGAATCCAAATATGCTGTCAAAAATATTCCCTCCAATTTAAAATTTTGAAGTTGGGTGGCCTGGGGGCAAAATGGGTGGTTGCCCCTAGTGAGTGATCGCATGAAAACAAACTTCCCTTTACATGGTAGAGATCCCCCAAGTTTCATTAATTTATCTTAATCCGTTCAAAAGTTAAGAGGGGGAGGGGGCTTTTGGACCATCCTGTATATTTATTAGTGATGGTTTTATTTGTCTACTTTGCTTTATTATTTTACAGTTCATATTTTAAGAAGGTTTGGAGCTTTTAAACCATATTTTTTTCATTTTACAGGTGAAGTTAATCAAGGTGGTATGACTCCTATGATAGTAGTACCTGAAGATGGTCAACAGCCTAGTTTGTCTTCCCAGCCGAGTACAATGGCTTTACAAGATGTTATTAAATCTCTAATTGACTTTTTAGCATCTAGGTAAGTTATTTTGTTTGTTGGTTGCTCCCTCACTATTAGTGGGGAAAAAATCACTTTCTATCTGGCATTGATATACTTTTCTCTTAAGTTTCATTGTCCACACATTTGGTGGATGTCTTACAGCTTATCTTAGTGATTACTAAAATCAGGAATCTTCCTTCAGCTTGGTAATCTTTTTTGTATAGTAGTGTTATCTTCTACAGTGTATTCTAAGATTAAGTATTCAAGAGGAAAATAATATTATTTATGGTTTATCGGAAAATGTCATTCTTTACAAAGACTTCTGCTAGCTGTTAAACCTCTAAAAATTTTAAATATTTTCTTTATCCTTGTTAAACAAGTATAGAAAGTTACATAAAATATTTTAAAATGACAAAATATTTTTTAGATTTAGTCATAAGAACCACCAAAATGAGTTTTTATAGGTATTTGCCTGAGCCTCTTATACATTTCTTAAAGTCTTAACTTTTTCCTCAGCATTTTATGACCATGTGGAAGTATAGAAATTATATTTTGTTGTCACTTAGAAAGGAACTATGCATTTCATGAATTTATTTTTTTATTTTTTTTTCAATTGCCATACTGCTTTGAATATAAGACACCCTTAAATATAAGAAGCACCCCAATTTTTGAACCAAAATTCTGGAAAAAGCATTGATGCATCGAAGGTAAGATGCACCATGTTTGAATGGGAAAATCTTCCGTTCTCTTATTTACCAACTTGTTTAGACGTCAGATTTAGGCAGTCTATCGCGGATATTGTTGGAATATTGAATCTTCATTTATATGTAAGATGCATTTCAATCTTTATTTAGATTTAAGGCAGATGCCATGCAGGCAGAGAAGTAGGAAGTTTAGATTTTGAAAAGAACAAGATTTTAAAAATATAATGTTTAAGCTAACCAGAAATACCTAGGTGCAACGGAACCCTTTATACCCAGCATCTCATCAGAAATTTAACTTGTGAAAATTCTTGAAAATTTATGAAAAATGTGTGCCCGACAGTAATATCCAATACAAAAATGAAGGGAATTGGAAATATAAAGTAAAAACACGATACATTTGTAGAAAAAAAGTTGTTAGTTTACGCAATATCGCTTACTGAAGGAAATACTATTTTGATCTGTTACACTTAAATTCATAGATTATAAGACGCATCCTGATTTTTACAATGTAAAAACGGAAAAAAGTGTGTTTTATTTTTAAAGCGATACGGTATTCATTTCTCTAATGGACTAAATGCATTTTTTAAGGCAAAACCAACCAATCTGGAACTACGAAGACATCACTGCTAAAGTATGGACAGTACGAAGTGTTGAGCAAATGGATATATTTCTTCAGCATGTCTTGAGAATATTCAGGGAATCTCTCCCTCATGCTCTTATATCAGAGAGATGGGGTCAGATAGCTCTTCAGCTTGGCTTATCTTGCTCCTCAAGACATTATGCCGGCCGTTCTTTGCAAGTATGAATCATATTAATGATAATAAAATATGAACTGTATTAATTTGCTCTTTCATTTTATTATTATTATTTTTTTTTTTGTACGTACAATAATTAATGATTTAATATTAAGAAATGTAACTTTGTTTATAGATTTTCAGATCACTTCATTTACCGATTACTTCAAGGATGCTTTCTGAAATCCTTTCAAGACTCGTAGAAACTGTCTCAGAACAGGGTGAAGACATGCAGGTAATATTAATTTGTTAATTACATTTTGCTTATATAATATCCAAAATATGTATTTATTAAGACCAAAATTAACCAACTTTGGCATGTGTGTTTATCCATTTCTATATGTATAAATGTGTATGTCATTCATAGATATGACTAAAAATAAAATGTAGATATTAGTGTTTTAATTCAACCAGCATTTTCAAAACACTATAGATTAAAAATAAATTACCTGCTCATTTGCAACAATCAATTACTAATTCATTTTTAAGTTTTTGGTAGTATTCATACTATGGAAAGTTTAAATTTTAATTTAAATCAAATTATTATTATTATTAACAACGGGAGATAGACATAGAAAAATAGACTCTAGCGCCGGTACTCGAACCACGGGCCTCTATATTTCCAGTATAGTGCTCTTGCCAACTAAGCTACACTGAACCCGGACCAGACCCCCCGCTCAATGTCCACCCAGCATTGTTTAACCAAGTGGGAAGCTCCTCGAAAGAGTAACGCCACCAGGTTTCGGCCTGGAAACCATGACGATGACACTCCTAGTTGCAATACAACTAGGAGGGGAGTCATGGTTGACGACCATATCTTCACACGACAGTGTGAAGACTTCGGTCCCTAACCCGGGTTTGATGAATGGGCCCACCTAAGTGGCCTGCATCTTCGGGTGTAAAAAGCCCCCCGGTATAGAGAAAGAAAAAAGAAAAAAAAGCTACTCTGAAGAATAATTTCCTCTGTCAATAACGATACCTAGTCCCGAATTTGGAAAATTGAAAGCTTAATTTGGGACTAGGTATCGTTGTTGACAGAGGAAATTATTCTTCAGTGTAGCTTAGTTGGCAAGAGCACTCTACTGGAAATATAGAGGCCCGTGGTTCACGTCCCGGCACTCGAGTCTATTTTTCTCTGTCTATCTCCTGTTGCTAATAATAATTATAATTTGATTTAAAAAAAAAACAAAACAATTACTTTGATTTAGAGATGGCTTTTTTTTTTAACTAAGCCTAAATTTTTAACATTGCCTTATGTAATACATTGCCCACCTGTTGGTAGCAAAGCCTGAAGGGCGAAGTATTACAAGTTCTGGAAGGGAGAAAGGATGAATTTCAATAATAATAATAAAACAAGTTTAAGAGTAGGAAAAATATTGTGTATTGTATAAGTAATAAAAATAAGACTTAGTTTTTACATACAATTATACAAATCATCTATTTACTATTATTATCCTCTATAAAAAAGTTAAAGTTTCTTATTGAAGGAAAATTGCAGGGAAGAATAAGGAGTCAGAAACATATTATATAGTCTTTCAAAAAAAAGGAACTTATAGATTTAGAGAGCAAAACCAGGTACAGAGTGTAAAAAGGGTGGGGCCGAACTAGACCACGAGGTACAAGTGTTGTAAGAAGGGAGGCACCCCTCCCTCTTTCTCCCACACCTTTCTTAAAACTCACCTTTCTTAAACTCACCTTTCTTAAAAAAGATCTTTAAATCGTATTGTGCCAAAAGGAAAAACAAGGGGAGCCTTGGGGGTTAAACATTTCACACAAAGATTATACAATATGAATAGCCCTTGTGCTGGGGTTTTCTCGTAACCAGCCAGGGCCTCATAAGGGAGGGGCCCGCGGCCACCTGGTTACACTTATTTAACCCTTAAATGCTAATAGTAAATGGATGGCTGGTATTACTAAACCTTCGTCAATTCGACTAACATACGCAGAAAATACATTTTTTGGGTTAAAACTACACTTTGATTAAGAGAAAACAATAAAGAACTCATTATTAAATCTTTTAGTGAGATATACAAACATTTTATGACAAATAACTTAGTAGGAACATCAGAAGAATCTGAAATTGAATGACCATTAATGCACCAGGCCCCAGGCCAAAAGCCCTAGGCTCTTTGCTAAGTGCTCCAGGCCCCAGATTATCGGCCACTGGTCTCTGGCCCAAGGCCAATTACCCTAGGCTCACTGCCCCTTATCCCTAGGCCTATTGCCCTTTACCCCAGGCCAATTTTCCCAGGCTATAGGCTCATTCGACGACCAATGAATTCCCTACGTTTATTACTAAACGTTAGTCGAATCGACGAAGTAGCTTTTACGGAAATTTGCCAGAAAACCAGTGTATGCTCAAAAGGGCTACTACTGCTACACTAGCAGGTGTGTTACTAACCAGTGCAAGCACTGCAGAAGGATATGGTACCCATCACCATCCCATACGAGCGTAAAAGGTTAAGGTTCAAACTGTACTCGTTGATTCGACTAACATTAGCATTCCAGGGTTAATGTTGCCGCTTTTTTTTTTCAGGGTTATGTGACCGAGCTACTTCTGACTCTAGAAGCTGCTGTTGACTCCCTTGAGTCAGATTTCCGTCCCTTGGATTTTATGAAGGAGATATTTAAGTCGACACCTAATCTGAACAAAGAAGGAGTAGGTGGAAAGCGGAGCCCTCTACCACCTGTTGCTTACAATGTGAGCAATAACCACATTAGAAGTACTTCTTACTCAGTACCTTACGCTATTAGAAAAGCCACTGGTTCACCTAACTTGGATAGCAAAGGTAAGTTCTACTACATTTTTGCCAATCTTTAAACAAATTAATTTAATTATGAGTGACTTCTTAATTACATATGAAAGAACTCTGATTTCTATAAATAGAGTTTTTATTTTTAATTGAGCTGTAGAAATAAAAACTAAACAACAAAATAATTTACTGTAGAAAATAATTGTCAGCTTAAAAAAAAATTATTTTGCCTAGCCTTGGGCAAATTGAAATTATAAGTTTCATTTATGGATGTGACATAAGTTAGTCTATCCCCTGCCAGCTTCTGAGTTAAAAAATTGCATTTTTATGTATTATGTTATGGCTAAATTTTATAAACTTCCAATAAATAAATTTATTGACAGTTTTCAACAAATTACTTTGTAGTCCAGGTGATAGCATGCAAAAAAGTGACTATCATCAAGCTAGAATTTTGTATAGAAGTTAATCTTTCAGTGCCTTTTAAGAATATGCGGTCGGCTAAGCTCGTCTGCAGGACATAGCTTGGCAATAGGCATTTTAAAAAAAAGATACCAGTGGAGAGCAACCATGTCCTGCCAATTATGGTGGACAGTGTGATTTTCATGATCCTGAGCCCAAAATTAGTTTAAAATTTAAAGATATCTCTCCGTGTAATTAAGTTAAGAATACAGGCTATCGAATTACCTCTAATTTTGCTAAAAAAATGGAATGGACAAAAGAAAAAAATTAGTCAACTGATTGATTTGTATCGAGAGAGAAAAAGGTGTTGTGGGACCCGACAGATACAGAGTATAAGGACAATAAGAAACAAGAAGCACGTTGTTTGGGATGAAATAGCTGCTGTCGTTCAAGTGGAGAGAGTGTAATGTGTAATCCATCTACCCTACCTAAGATGGTATAAAAGTGAGGTTCCACTGTGAACTTGTCGAGCTTTTTAAGGTCGAACCCAATATCTGCGACAATTCCTTTGCCGTCTTCATGTTGCCAAAATTACACAGGCTGCTGCAGCAAGCACTATACCGTTCTCACTCCACGACATAATCAAACCTACTGCATGTTTTTAAATATTTTGTTATGAAATTTAAAATAACTTAGTTATAAGTAGAAATAGTATGGACAGAAAGGTTATTAAACAATGTTATTGTTAATGTTTTATAACTTCCTACAACAAAGTTATATATCATGTTACATGTTATATGATGTTTTGTTATATAGTGTGGACAATGCTGACATTGTGTATTTTTTATTTATTTTTTTTTTATTCTTAATTAATTCTTACTTGATTGTTAACTTGATTAATTACAGGTAGTCGATTGCTGAGTGAAGTAGGATCAGTAGGAGACTCGAGATGTGGAAGCAAATATACAACCAATTTGTGTCGCAGTAGATCCGCTCAATCATTAAAACTCGGAGATACTTCGAGTCAAGATGATAAGATGACCATACTGGCACAATTGTTCTGGCTGTCTGTCTGCCTCCTACAGTCTGACTATGAACATGAGTTTCTTCTAGCACTCAGGCTTCTCGATAGATTATTACACAGGTAAACTATTAGCCATTAACATTGTAACATTTGTTTATAGTTTTATAAGATTTTATTCATGGATAACACTAAAGCCTAGTTTACACTTGGTAGAGTAAAGGGTTGAGTGAAGAAGTCATGAACACGGGAGAAACTGAAAGCTTAGCTTCGTTTAAATTCGGAACTTCCGAGTATTGCCGAAGTCTGTACAGTCGGGTGCTAAGACAATACCCATTTCTAGTTTGTATGACATGCGCGGTTATGTCAAATCTCACGAATAACAACAGGAAGGTTTCCAATCTGTTAGGTTTCCTGTTTTGTTTGTTTTTATACAGTACGAATTATGGTCACAACTATCCTAAACGATTTTTGTACGATCCACAAATCCACGGGATAATGCAAATGCAAAGGACGCTACAAATAACGGGGTTGAAACAAACCTAATACGTATTTGTTATTATAAAAATGATTACCTACTCTCCGTGACAATTAATCAAAATAATAAGCGAATTTCTAGTTTGTTTTCCCCCATTATATTTTTTATAAATCAAATAACCAATAACTGTGAAACTTATCTTAGAATCTCATTATTTTTATAATGGAATTTTGAAGTTATAAAATAGATATTAATTTTATTGTAATACAAAGCAACTTTTAATATTACAGGACTAGATATAGTTTACAAACTATTTACAAACAGAAATAAAAAAGTAACAAATCAAACTCAGATATAAAGAGGAAGAAAAAATACGATTAAGAATGAAGAAAATCTATTTAGATTAAAAGAATATTACTATGGAAAATCAATAAATAATAATATAAAGATATTATGGTATATTATTAGTGATTTCTTATCAGGTACAGTGTTGCCTGTTGCAAAAAAATTTAAAAAATATTGAAGTTATCAAAAATTAAATTATTAATAACAAAAGAACAACACTGTGTTTTTTGACAGTGGTCTATTTTATTAAAACCTGACTATACATGACACCAAAATAACGACACTAGCGCACTCCTCAAATTTCCATGACTTCTTGGTCGACCTCTACTAGCTTACTTTTTAGCACAGGGACAAGCGAGTAGAATAGAGTCCTGTTTTTTGGTAGAGTGACTCCAAAGTTGTTCACACTGTTGGGATAGTAGCCTAGTAGAGTGTGGTACGTCCCAGCTACAGAAGATTGGAAGAGCATCATTACAGGTTTTCAAGAATTATGGAATTTTCCGCTATGTTGTGGTGCTAATATTTTGAAAATGCTCCTCATAAAATTGTGGAAGTGAAAATTTTAACAACTAGGGCTCTAACAGTTTAGTTCTGATGGGGGTAGTTGATCATAGTTACTTTTAAATTAACTTTCTAGAATTTGTGATGAAAAGAGTTAAACAAAATGTGTGATTTACAGAGAGTATGAGATGTGGATGTGGGGTGGGGGGTCTACTAGCCTGGCCGCGGGCGAGCTACTCTACCACAGCGCTAGCATATTTACTCAACCAACTTTTATCCACTATCATCTACCGTTTACTGTCCTTATTGTTCACATTAGTCTAGTAGCTTGGTAGAGTGCTACTTGACCTAGCTACTCGACCGTTTACTCTACCAATGTAAACTAGGCTTTATTGACATTTTTGGAACAAAGTTCCTTATGGCACGTTACACTGTGTAGAGCCCGGGAGTGAATCTACCGATATATACGATCGGTTCTATATACGATATACGATAGTTCTACCGACACGAAATCTACCGATGACGATAACTTGAGTAAAAGATGACCGAGTTGGTTGAAATTTGGTACACATGTTCATTTTACCAATGCCCAGGATGATATCGTTGGACAACGTTATCCACCCAAGCGTTCGCCCACAACGCTCATATAAACATAAACTTCAAATGTAAAATTGGAATTTTAGGACGGGAAAAAATTCCAACTTCATCTATTCAATGAGACAAACAACTTTTGTAACTAATTTTTTTTAGTAAACTTAACACCGACACCACAATGAAGTGATAAAGATCGCTAAATTTATTAAAGCGGACCTAAATATTTAAAATAGAGAAAACAACGTTTTACCAATATCTTAAGTTCTAACGTAACGATTTTAATAAAACTTCATACAACATCGTCTAAAGTACAATTGAAACAGGCATGTAAAATTTCAACCTGATACAAGCAGAAGTTTTTATGTAGGAAAGTGATATATTTTATAATATTTTAAATTAGTAGGACGGTTAGGTAGAGAACAGTCCTATTTCCTACCTAGTACAACCAATTAACCATTAACTATAAACTCATCATGATTAACTTATTTCTCAATATTCAATACATATTTATTGCAAAACGCTTGTTTCAATGATAAAAATAATGCTTTTCTTTTAATTTTGCCTTAACTCTACTAAGTACAAACTGTTAGTTACTTTTAATTTTGTCTCTTTTCTAACTCCACCATGTATAAGCAGTTAGCAAAGTATACTTAGTAGTGTGATTTTATAATTTATTTTTAATGAAAAGCGTAAGGAACTTCGTTCGTAACGGCTGTCCGACGACACCGCATGTATTTATTTTATTTTTTCATTAGAATTGTGGCATCATTTTAACTTTTAGTTAATCCTATTGTTAATGCTTTTCTTTGTTTTCTCAGATTACCTTTGGATCGTCCAGACACTCGAGAGAAAATAGATAAAATCCAGCAGCAGCTGAAGTGGAACAACTTCCCTGGAGTTCATTCTCTTCTTCTCAAGGTACTTACTTAACTTGTTTTCTGCAACTATATTATATTTTGTTCAACGATACAGATTTGTACTAAAACATTCAATACATCTATAACAAACTAATGAGGTATTAACTTTTAAAGAGGAACATATTAGGTTTGTTCCAACCACACTTCCAACTAGTTTGAAACAGTCTAGCGCATGCGCATTAGGAACAGGGCGTTCCAACGAAGCCCAAACTCAAACTCTGACTGGTATTCGTTTGTTCCAACTAGGCTCTGATTGAATCACGGATTGGTTTTGAACCAATCAGAGCAGTCAGCGATCGGCGGCAGGGACTAGTAGTTTAGGTGAACAGAAACGTAACCTTCCGCTTCATTGTTTTGGTTTTACTCGCCTATTATTCTCCTTTCTCTTAACATATATGCCTTTGTGATTCAACTCTTCTTACTTGCTAAAATGTTTTTTTATGAGATCGATGATGAATTTCTGTGCATATAATGACTTTTTCTTGATATTTGTGGAAAAAAAATAAAAAAAGGACCTACTTTCCAAAATGGACTTTTGATCCATGCCAAATATCGAAATAATCCAATTTATTTCAGCAATTTTTCTTTCGTTAACTGGACTAAGATTAATATTTGTTCTTTAAAACAAATGAGCATTTAGGATTATATGTATCGATAAAAATACGTGTGTGCTGTGGCTCTGCTAAAACTGGCTCACCACAGTAAGCCCAAAAATTGTGAATTGCGTAAATCGAAATGAAATAATGAATTCATATATAAAATAAACATTTCTAAAAATGTGTGCATGTGTTTTCGTCATATCCTCTATGAGTATGTAGGTTTTACTTCCAAGTTTCAAGCTTACTGAAGTCAATTAGCATTATTAATTAAATCTTTTTAGTGTGGCCCTCCCTTGTTGTGCAAGCCCCTAGGCGGCCGCTTAGGCCTAAATCTTGCCCTGATTTAAGCGACTGGTACTTACCTTCATCAATTATTGACATTGACTCAACCATATCTTTAATATTTAATGAGTTCAGGTATTTTTGATAGCACAGGAACGCAAAATCACAGGGACCACAGCTAAAGGTAGAGGTAGAAGTGAACTATCAACTCAATAAGTTGTTTATAACAGTGCTAAAACCCACCACATCAAACAGTTTGGGTCGAGTTCAGGAGCGCGCCATCAACATGAAAACACCAATCAATTGCCAACTGATGCAATGACTGCGCTTGCGCATTACGTTGATCTCGGACTACTTCGAAACTGGTGGTTGGAACAAACCTATTATGTGTTACTTGTGCATAGTTCTGACTTCTCAAATGCTTCTCTTGTGTTTCAGGGCTGTACAAATCCTACTACTTATGAAGCAGTTGTTGGAGTTCTGTCTCAGCTAACTCCTCTCCTATATCTACCTGTAGTTGATCCTACACAATCGCTTGCTTTCCCCATGAATGTGATTGCTTTGCTACCTTACATGCTTCTTCATTATGAGGATGCTAATCAGCTCTGCATCTTATCCGCTGAGAACATTGCTCAGGTTTGTTTTATTTGATTTTTTTTTTTTTTTTTTTTAATTGAATATTTACACCACAGGCCTCTATATTTCCAGTATAGCGCGTGGTTCAAATCCCGGCGCTGGAGTGTACTTTTCTCTGTCTGTTTCCCGTAGTTAATAATAATTATAATTTGATTTAAATTAAAATTTAATCTTTCCGTAGTATGAATACTACCAAAATCGTAAAATATTAATTTATAATTGAATATTTACCTGATAGTGGCTCATTCATAGATGGCTACTAATAGTCTTTGACCTGACATTTTTCTTCCAAACACTAGAGAGTTTTTCCATCAGGGAACTAGCAGATCAGGTTTGATCTTAAATCTAACTATAATAATTCCCACACTGTGTGATTATTGTTAATATTGAAGTGTTTTGACATTTTCATGTTTAGGCTATGGCACATAACTCAAAAAGTGTTACCGTTACTAAAAGTACTTAAAAACTCAGAAAAGTATTACAGGGAGTTAGAAAGCTATAGGAGGTGTGCAATCCAGTCTACAGCTGTAGGACCTTCCCCTACCACGGACTCGAAGGTAACCGAGGACGCAACGTGTAGTTCGGCTACTTTCGGGTCTCCCCCACTCTATAGCCTTGTAGCCCAGCGCTCTTCTACTAGTTATATTAATAATTTTTGTTTTAATTTGTCTCTGTGTAGGTAAGCAATGAGAAAGGTAAGAAGTTGGAGAATCTCGGCACGGTAATGACTCTGTACTCAAGAAGAACATTTAGCAAGGAGAGTTTCCAATGGACCAAATGCGTTGTTAAATATCTCTACGACTCGTACGCACATGTCAGCCTTAACATGCTCACATTCCTTGTAGAGGTAACTTTCAATTTACTCATTACTCATATATTTTGTTAAAAACGTTTAATTTTTGTCAATTAGGAAAAAGTATTCTGTTACAAATTTTGTGGGTGTTTAGAGGACTTCGCAATCTAATATTCTGTAGGTTTGGCTGGAAATAGAAGTTAAATTTTTAGCGATGAAGATTTATAAATTTATTCCAGAGGTTTTGCTTTGAAAGCCTGAGCATCATCAGTGATCTTGAAAATATTATTATAGTCCAGAAGATAGCGTGCTAAAAAGTGTCAGACTAACATCAAGCTAGAATTTTGTGTACAAGTTAATCTTTTAGTGCCTTTAAAGAATGTGAGGTCGGCTAAGTTCGGCTGCGGGACATAGCTTGCCAATTGTCATTTGATAAAATCAAAACAGTGGAGAGTCATAATTGCCCACGTCCCCTCCAATTATGGTACAATGTGATTTTCATGTTCTTGAGTACAAAATTAGATATTAGATCGAAAAAAAAGTTCTTGTTAGTTTGTCACTTGATTGGTTAGTTATTCAAATATTACTCCAAATCACAGTGCCGGATCTAGGTTTTTTCTTAGGGGGGGCAAAAGCAGATTTTGCCGCCCTTGCCACACAGGGGCAGATCTAGCAGTAGAATTTTGGGGGGGGGGACTTGGGTGGTTTAGCCTCAAATCCAAAGGGGGGTCCGGGGGGCCTCCCCCGGAAAATTTTATAAAATTAGGTGCAAAAATGATGAATTTTAAGAACCTTTTTCTTAGAGCTTTTTCAGCTAAAACTACAGTACCTATTCTGTATTGCGTTTAAAATACCAATTAATAATGATAATTTCTATTTTATTTAACCTGTAACACTATACTATGCTATTAATTCTTCTAGATCCATTAGGAGGGGTTACCCTCCTGCCCAAAGGGGGGTAGTTCGGGGTAGTAGGGGGTAGTTTGGGGGGCCTCCCTCGGAAAATTTTAGAAAATTAGGTTTAAAATGGTGAATTTTAGGTGTTTTGGAGAACCTTTTTTTTAGAGCTTTTTCAGCTAAAACATCAAATTAAAATTTGTTTAAAATTATTTTTGCAGAATTTTTGAAATATTTATTATCTAATTTTTGAAACATTTACTATGTATCTAAATCGGGTTTTAGACTTAAAAATTTTTTTTTTTACCTGTAACACTATACTATGCTATAATGCTATTAATTCTTCCAGTTTCATTATGAAATACCTTCACAACTTCCTATATAGTAACTGAATCAAGTAGATACACTCTCAACTAAGCATATAAACAAACATCCATTAAAGTATGCAAATAAACAAACAAAAAAATAGTTTATATTTGCATCCCACATAAAAATGTAAGTGGGAATCCCAGTTAGCAATTTTAATATCAACTTGACTATTGCTCCATTGTTAAGGCGACCATATTTATTCCAATAATAATATAGGTTTGTTTTGATTTGTTGGTCTTCAAATAGATGTAATAACTTATTTAAATTAGTTAATGTAAAATGTTTACATTTTATTATTGTATTACATATCATGTAATATATTAATTTGTTAATATTGGCAATAAATTACTGTTTATTTATTGATATTTTTTGCTTCCAACCTCACCGAGGTAACTGAAGCTATGTGATCGTTCTGAAGAACGACAAATTTTTAGGTCTCCGATTTCAAAAATTCCAAGACAGATTCAGACATCAGGGAACACTTTTGGGTCCATGTCTGTCTGTTACTTTTTTTGCGAACCAACATATCTTAAAAACTACTCGTCAGATTTTAATGAAGTTTGGATGGTAGGTCATGATTAGCCTATTGTTGGTCCCATATAAGTTTCAACCTTTCGCGCCTACTTGTTTCTCTTCCAGATGCGCACAAACATACATTTATTTAAACCTCCAGCTTCAAAAGTACTTTTCCGATTTGTATGAAACTTTTAAAGTTCTTTAATTTTTGCTAAATTGATACATTAATTTGGGTAAAAATCCAAACAATTTTGGCAGATTAAAAACGGGGAGACAATGAAACAAAATAGACAATAATGGCTTTAAATGCATAAAATCGATGAAGTACGTAATAGGATGCGAGGAAGGGATGTGCCATATCAATTCAACGTATTTTTACGAATTATCTCGCTTCCTATGGCTCGGAGACAAATTAAAATTATTATTAAAAAGCAAAACAACTAAATTTCCCACAAAAAAGGTCTCATTCATTTTTTACGTACAAAGAACGGTTTAGCAAAAACCTAGTTCTACTATAACTTGCATTGTGATTGTTTTTGCACGACTCTTTACGTGATTTTGTGAATATCTCGCTTCTTCTGACTCGGAGACCATTGAGGATCAGGTCAAAATTTAAGAATCTAAAATTTCACACAAAAAACAATATGTTCATTTTTTACATACAACGAACCGTTTGGATAATAGTGCGCTCCGAAGTTTCCCTTATTGTCTCCGGGCCATAGGAAGCGTGATAATTCGTATAAAAAAGACCAGTCAGCACCATGACTTAATCAGCGAATTTTCAAAGAAATCTGCGTATTATTGGATTATGATAATATAGAAAAATTTTGGTTTAGAATTTGGATGGGTGAAAAAAAAAAATTGGTACACAATTTTGACAAATTTGACCCGTAAATGGACTCCAAAAAGTATTAATAGTATTATTATTTGCGTTAACAGTTTGAGTCTTTCTTGACACATCGAACTTCTTAAATAGTTTTTTGAAAACTTCAATATGCTTAAGTTTCATTCACATCAACTGTAAAGAAAAAAAGGGTAAACAAAGTTAATAAGGGTGGGTATATCAGATTGGACTAGATAACTGTAATTATATTACATATAATTAAAAACATTACATTTCACCTTTTTTTTTTTTTTTTTTTTTTCGTGAAATTTTTATTATTTTTCCTTTATTTATCATTTTATTTTTCCACCTCGTTTTGCCGCCCCCCGGGCGTGCCGCCTGGGGCGCTTGCCCCCCGCACCCTCCCCTTAGATCCGGCACTGCCAAATCAAAGTGGTCACCTATCAAGTGGCAAACAAACATCAACTTGATTTTCGGTCTACTAACTAATTTTGTACTCAGGATCATGAAACTTACATTTTCCACCACAATTGGCAGGACAGCGCTCTCCACTAGTTTTTTCTTTTTTTTAAAAAATGCCTGTTGCCAAGCTATGTTCCGCAGATGAACTTAGCCAACCATATATTCTTAAAAAGCACTAAAAGAATGAAGAGAACTTGTACTCAAAATTCTAGATTGCACTTTTTTGCACACTACCTCCTGGACTATTATGCTTTTGATTATAATATCAAAACTTTCTTGGATCTAGTGAAATTGAAATGCTTTAATACAAATTGTCACACACAGTTCCAAACCTTGTTCATACATTTATCAATAGTACACTTCCCAAAACTTGTACCTTTTGTTATTATGTCCTAAAAGTCTCTTATGTTTTTTTAACAAGGGGGAGCAGTTTTTAAAAATTATTAATGGTTTAGAGTAAAAAGTCTGAAGTTGGTAGAACCCAAATTTGGGGTGTTTATATGAAAAGATCAGCAATAATTTTAATAAAAAAAAGGTGGATTTCTTACCCGTAAATAACATAAAAAATGGAAATCACTCAGCTTTGGAGGCTTATTACTCCACTTGGAGTGGTTCAGATTGAAAAAAGTTCAGAGTAGGATACCATCTCCAAAGTGTCCTCTACAAGATAGGGTACTTTTTATTCGGTTTGGTCTTCACAAACAAAGAACTCAAAAAAGTACTCAGGATAACAGATTTTTCACACTAGAGGGCGCTCCAGAGGTCGTATTAAAAAAACAACCTAACTATGTCACTCCAAGCCCTACAAGATAGGCTTTTTTAAGAGTTACACTACAGTATTCTCACAACTAGAATTAGTGTGTTGACAGCGCGGGAAAAACTAGCAAATGGGGTGACAAGCCACTGAGAGCTTGAGATTTTCCCAGACAAAGGTCGGGCCAACTAGGCAATGATAAATGTCTCTAGTGGAGGGGAGAGGCCCTCTGGATAACCATATGAGAAGGCTTCGTAGTGGCTTTATTTTTTCCCCCCAAGAGGTTGGCCAATCTGTGTGTCACTCAATTTCCCGCGCTCAACGTACTAATTCTAGTTGTGAGAATACTGTAAGTCATAATTACCACTTGTTTAAAAAATCCTGTATTGAAATCAGATAGTGTACATATTTCATATGAACACGAAATAAATTGAGCTATAACATGAATCATTTAAATTAAGTTATTTTTTCTACTTTTCACTGAAGTTTGAGTGCACTTATTAGGTTTGTAACTGTTGAGGACAAACTGCATATTGGCATTGACATTTATATTCTTCATCCATCCCCAGAATTAAATTTATTAGATGCAGGTTTTACATTGTCAAGCTAATATTTTTTTTTTTTTGTAATTATTAATCAAACTTACTCTTAAGTGATAAAAACTAATTTATTGTAATTGTTGTTAACAGGTTTTGGAGAAAGGTCCGTCTATGGTTCAGCCACCAATACTTAGTATAACCCACTGCTTGCTACATTATGTTGATCTTGCCTCCACTGCTTCACATTCTATCAATGCCGATCTTCTCAGAGTCATATCAAAATATATTGAGGTTTGATTTATAGAAAATTTTATTTATTATCAATTTAATTTGTAATAATAAATATAGGAGACAATAAGAATTTTATAGGTACTGAAATATTTATCGATACTAATATAATTCTTATAATAATTAAATGATAGGAACTTAAAAAAAAAAATATTGTTACATAAACCATCATGACTGCTCATCTTAACTCTAGAATGACACCGGGGGTCTGTATGACCCCAAGTAAAAGAGCTTAAGCGCAGATCTTATTTCTGTGAATCAGAGATGTTTTTTTTCCTTGTCTAAATACTCTTTAGTTTCTGTATAATTTTTGAACAGTGAGAATGTCAAGTGCTTCTGGGGTCTAGCTGACCCCACGGTGTAGTTACCCACCAACTTTTTTCAGACAACTCAATTTATAGTTGCTCTAATCAACCCTCCATCAAGATGATTCTATCGATCCTGATACAGGCAACCCTGAAATCATCATAAGCTATAATAAAACAAAATGTGGGACAGATTCGTTTGACCCGCAGGTGGCCTCAGCGGTTTTTCTTTGGTACATGCTTGATCAAGCAGGTGTCAACGCTGCTATTCTTCATTGTATGGCCAACTGGCAAAAGAAACTACTGCGGAAGGATTTTATTTTTGAATTAGGCTTCTCCCTAATCAAACCATGAAGGAAAGGATTAAAAGACAAGAATGCTATGCAGTGATTGCCATGGTGCCATTTGAGGTGAGCATCGGTCCTACAAATGCTAAAAGCTTCACTGAGGACATTTTGTATAATTTTGTGATTTTTTTTGTCTTTTATTAGTTTCTTTTTATAAAAAAAAATAGTAGGAAATTTGTTAGCTTGCCATTTTTATGCTAGATTTTAATTTTTAAAACCAGCTTTGTTAAAACAAAAAATTTCTTTTTTTCATTCCTTGCTTCATTGTTAGCATTAGTTTATAAGTCATGACAATTTTTCAAATTTTATTTTTCTTTCTTCTGTTCATTTTATTGGCCCTGTAGATTGAAATTAATATTTTTGTATTACAATAATATTTCACGCGATTCAGGATAGAACAGAAAACCTAGGTGGGGTCATATTGACCCCACTGTGTCTAATTAGAATGTGGAAATAACGGTGTCATTCTAGGGTTAAGACAGTATTTAATACGCCAACTTTTTATTTTATGCTGATCTTATACACAGAATAAGTAGGGTGGATGTGTATAGTTAGGAAAGGTGCTAATAAAACTTATGGTGGAATAAGGCAAGCTTATAGGCTGTTTGCTGTACACTCCTATTACTTATCCTCTTACTCTTATAGTGTTAATACCTTTTTTTGTAGAAAGATTTCTGTATTTCTTTGTTTATGTCAACTGTTAAAGCAACTATACAGGGTTATTTCAAATGATTTTCCTGATTTCGATTGAAAATAATACTGGATTAATATGTTTTAAGACCACTTCAGCTGCTACCGCTGGAAAGAAAAACTCAATAAAGTTTTGTTTACATTGTTTGTTAGTTCGTATCAGCTGTTTGTTAAGTCAATTGTTGTCAGTGTTGTGTAAAGGCTGAATTTGAAGACCGGAAAGAATTTTGTGTGTTAGATTATCACATTAACCAATCAGTTATTTGTGTGCAACGTCACTTTAAACCCAGATTTAATGAGATCCTCCTAGCAATCACTCTATTTGAAAGTGGTTGAATTTTAAGAGAAATGGCTGCATTTGTAAAAAGAAATCAAACGTCAGACTTTAACCCCTTTGTGATGCGGATTTCACCGGAAAACCTAGCTGTTTATTACGAGTCTACCCACGAAAGCCTACAAACTAAGAAATAACTACATTTGTTTTCTGATCCCGAGGGGCTTACGCCAGAAGACATAGATCACAAAGTGGGTCCTTTTAAAAAGCCCTAGGAGCCTCCGTATCAATCCAATACTGGATTGAGACAACCAAAACCCTTCATGAATGAGTGATATGTTTGTCAGCAGACCATGTTTTGATAACTCTGATCATATTTGATCAATTTTGTTTTATCAAACGGCCATGAGAGTGTCAACAATGGTTTTCCAGGCAGAAACCTTTTGATCAGCTTCCCATTTGTTTAATCAATGCTGGGTAGACATGGGGGGGGGGGGGGGGTCCCGGTCTGGGAATCGAACCCGGAGATGTGGTTAGAGCTGGTGGTGGTCACCCATCCAACTACTGACCCCGCCCGATTCTGCTTAACTTCAATGATTAAAAGCCAACTGCTCTTGTAATGATTGAAAGCCAACTTCTCTCATACTTGAGCTACCTGGCCCCTATATTAATTAATCTATTATTTTTTCAGGGTCCACACTGGAAAGAGTCTCTGAAGATCCTGAAACTAGTTGTTACAAGATCTTCATCCCTAACTGCTCCTCCACATCCTCCTCATCACTCTCACTGGGAAACATCTCCCCATCCTTCGTTTACTGATATAGAAATATTTACTAAAAAGGAGTTACCTGGTAAGCCGTATTCAAATTTGTTTAAAAATGTCCCTTATTTGAAGCAAGCAAAATTGCAAGTATGCATTATATAAAATCTAATATTTTACCTTTAAAAAGAAAAGGAATCTCTACTCTATGGCTAGCCTTTATCAACAAAAAAAATAGTATAAAGGTGAGGCTTGGAAAACCATATTTAAAGAAATCTGGTATTCATCTTATTGAGCTGAGCAAAGCGAAGCTCTTATATTACACTTTGTATTTGTTTGGACGCATACTCCTCCTGTACGGCTGAACCGAACAGCACAAAATTTGGCACGGTCAATGTGACCAACCACAGGAAGGTATAAATCTGAAATGGTCCAAATGGTTAAAAAGGAGTACGGGGTACAAAAGTTTCCACCTGAACGGCTGAACCGATCCCCACGAAATTCGGCACGGTCAATGTGACCAACCAGAGGAAGGTTTAAATCTGAAATGGCCCTAATTGGTACACAGGGGTACGGGGTACAAAAGTTCCTTCCTGAAAGGCTGAACCAATCTGCACAAAATTCGGCATGTTCAATGTGATCAACCAGAGGAAGGTATACATCTGAAATGGCCCAAATTGGTACACAGAGATACGGGGTATATGCCCTTCATGATGCATGTCGTTGGAAAGCTCTTTAAGAGTACAGTTAGTGTTGTTATGTTCACTTTTTCATGTTTTCATTGAAAAGGGGGGTCAAATAGAAAAACAGGGAAAAAATGATTATTTTAATTAAAAATTAGAAATATTACTATTTTTGATCTGATTTCAGCTGTTTATAAATAAAAATGTTTATTGTTTAAGATTAAAATGCACGCTCAGCTCAATATTGCAAGCAGACAACTGCATTGCACACCTAGTAGTAATCTGTGTAGCTCAATTAGACTGTCACTTATAGTCCCTATTGGTTGAATACATTTTGTTCCTTGTAAATTGAAGGAATTATTTGTCAAAAAGGAATTAAAAGTCTCTATTCACTTATGTGAAATTTTGACTCCTCCTCAGACCCTATTTAGGTTAAATAAGAGAGCATGGCTGTGTGGATTAAATTACTCACCAGGTCTGCTCGGCCATCACTGAATCATGAGCGGTATGAGATAGTGGGTTCTATTCCTCGCTGTGATGCTCTGATTTATATGGCTCACTAATGATCACATCATATTTGCTTCAGCGGTACAATGCGCTATGGCGGTACAGATGATGTAAGAAGTGGCTGGAACTCTCTACCACGGGGCTAGTAAAATGGGCCTAAAAATTGCCAAATTGCTAGGTTCCAACAAGTGGTTCGTCCTACCCGTCTATTACTAGTACTAAGACCTTACTACTACTACTACTAGGTTGAATAACCAGAAGATTAAATTTTGTTAGAATGTTTAAAAAGTTAACTTAAATTTGATTAATTATATTTCTCTTGTTTTTAGATAATATTAATATGATTTTTTTTAAGGTCTGTATTTCATTACTGTATTATTCATTAAAAGTAGTCAGTCACATCCTGCATAACATAAATAAATAATTATTCCATTTATAAATAATTTATTTTTACATTACCACAGCTGTATAATCTTAACACTTTTATAATTAAATGTATAGGTCGCACAATGGATTTTTCATTCGATGTGTCTGAGATTCCTCTTATCGGAAGTAACAAGTTAATTAGGAAAGAAGAGACTGCTGGTGATAGTGCCTCACCCAGGAGATCTGCTTCACTTTCACCGGCTGACACCTCACCTGTTGCTTCGTGGAAGCGGCCCTGGATCTCACAAGTAATTATATGATAATATTAAATAATAAATGCTCAGTTTGAGCATCAGAAATTGAGCTGAACGTTGAGTCATTGCACTTCCGTGTATTTTCTATGGTATAAGTATGGTAGATGCTTATGACTTCAAAGTTATAAAAATGTTAATATTTAATATCCTCGACTGTGTTTTTCTCCAGTGTGTGATAGCAAGTCATCATAGAAGAGGTGTAGTTATTGAACTACGCCTCTTCGGTGATAATATTTAATACAAGGGCCATTCGGAAAGTAGCCTCCAATTGGCCACTATGCTGGAAGTTGTGGAAGTAGTGGCACCATTGATGTACACGGCAGGTCAGTCTGCATAAAGCCGTGGTCAAATGAATGTCGTACAACCACTAGTTTGGTTTTTATAGCATCTTGAAATGTGTGCTCCAAAAAAACTTCTGTCCAAATGCGAAGAGCGAGTTTTTTGGTGCTCGGTAAAACTTTTTGGCACCCATCAAGCACAGAACTTCTGTTAACCTAACCTCTCTGTCACTACCTCGTATAACACAGTCCTAGAAATCTGTGAAAATTCATTTGACAACTCCGAAATTGTGAAATTTTCACAAACTTTTCCATCAATTTTCTGAACGTGTTCATCTGGGTGGCTAATGCCCACCACTTCTCTCTTCATCATGAATGTTCTTTCGTCCACTTTAAAATAAACAAACCCATTCACATACAACTCCTTCACTTATAACCAGAGACCTTCAAATGCCTTTTTGCCATGGCGCCATACTAAAATGCCACATTTTGCCTATTTTTCGGTAAAAAGCCACATTTTGCCGATTTTCGGTAAAATGCCACACTTAGTGCCACATTTGGCCTTATTTGGGCTAAGTTCTGAGAAAAAAAATAGAAATATTCTAATATTCTAAGGGGTTCTGCTACAACCCAGAAAACCAGGTAAGATACGCCCTTGCAGGGCAGGATTCCAAGGTGCTGAGGATTCCCCAAGTGACGTGGATTCCTATCTTAGGGTAGTGACACACTTCGTCTCGGGTAGAAGTTCTAAGGTTAAAAAAATCAAGTTTAAAGCCGCGTGTAGCAAATAATCTGGGGAAAGACGCAGGTAATGTTGTGTTCAATACCAATTACCCTTAAAAGGTATAAGTAGCATACTTAGAGGATATTCATTGGCACATTCGTAGTAATATTGAATGGTTTAGGGATTAACTCCTCCTTTAGAAACATAGTGTTATATTTTGGGTTTTTTGCTAACGGTGCCTTCCATCTTCCAGTCTCAGGTGTACCTGAGTCAGATACTTGACCAATATCATTCCACCTCTCTGGTTGTTGACAGTTATTGTGTTCTTATAGTCTTCGAACTTTCCCAGTGATTTTAAACTTTGTTTGTGAATTACATTTTTGACCATGCCAATTAATAGAAGTAACCGAACTGCCCTGCTCTGACAGCGCTGCATACATACTGAAAGCGGGGGTGTATGGTCCATGTAACCTGCTTGGCCCATGCTTTTTTTCACCAGCTGTAAATGACTTAATTTCAGTGGGGTAAACAAATTTTTATTAAAGCTCTAAGCCGAGTGCCAATCTTCAAGGAAATGCTACCAGGGACCCCTCTTCCTTCAGAGCCTATGCTAACAAGATGGGAAACTTAAATAAGAGCGGCCCTTTATTACGCAGAACATGGAGAAAAAGTGAAAGTTCTATTAGAAGAATTCGACGAAGAGGATAACATGGCAATTAAAATAGCCAAGCAGGCACTGGGAAACGTTCAAACTTTGACGCAGTTAAATTTTATACGAGCTCATTTTTTTAAGTTGCCACAGATGAAAGAAGAAGAGTTTCAAGGCACTTCGTTGACTTCAGCTGCTAAAGTTGTCTTGGAGCTCCAAAAAGCTGCAATGGAGTTGCCGGGCCAAAAAGGAGAGCAAGCCCGAAAAATACTGCAAGGTGCTTTAAATGTAAATCCAGATTGGAATGAAATAGTTAATGTTATCCTGGGCGCTTAAGGGTTAAAATAATGCAAGGCGGAGACGCAGTATCAAGTTTTAAAGACTGCTTTATATTGAACTATGTATAAGCCAATTGTTTCTACCAACGTGGAAAGGTCATTTTTGAAATTAAAAAATATACTAGCAAACAATCACTAGAAATTGACCATAGAAAATATTGAAAAGATAATTATTGTACAGTATATTAATTTGAATTAAAGTATAGAAGTTTAATTAAAGTATAATAATTTTAATTTGAAATTTGTTTACAAAGCAAATTACTACATAAAAAGAAAAGTATAAGTAAGAAACCGTCTTCATCTTATATACATATAAGTATGTATATGCTCAAATGTGTTTTTTCTAATCCCCCCCCCCCCCCCGGGTGGCCTAAATAATTGATAGAGAATATAAAAGAATATTTCGGGCATGCAGAGAGAATGTATCCTAACCCTAGTAATAATGTAGTTAATAGGACTCAAGTTGCACGATTTAATATCCCTTTTACAATGGAAAGGGGAGGGTGGGGGGGGGGGGGGGTTGGAAAGTTTAAAAATAAATGCCACATTAGCTAAAATAAATGCCACATTTGGCCCAAATAAGTGCCATATTGCCACATTTTTTAGTGCCACATTTCATAAAAATAAATGCTACATTTTGAAGGTCTCTGCTTATAACACTTGGTCCATACACGTCACAAAGTTATTCATGAATACCTGCTGCCAAATATTGTTTTGCCGTTAAAAAAATCTTGTAACAGCTCGCATTACGCATTTGGGCGGAATTTTTTGGAACGCACATTTCAAGATGCTATAAAAACCAAACTAGTGCGACATTCATTTGACCGCCCGCGGCTTTATGCAGACTGACCTGCCGTGTACGTCAATGCAACATTGCAAGTCCCACTACTTCCTGCGCAGTGGCCAATTAGAGGTTACTTTCCGAACGGCCCTCCTAGTTCTGCCTGTAAGATTGTTTGATTTGGTCCTTTTCCTCATAGGTAGGTGGGGTGGGCGGAATCTCTCTTCTACGAGAGATTCCCCTGATGGTGTACAGTGTACATAACCACCTCTAACCACCTCGAACCCTTCTACAGTTCACCTTTTTCCCTTTCTCATTCCTTGTTTTCTGTGGAATTTGTCTACACTCCATTTCAAGTTGTCTCCTTGCCCTCTCCGTTTCCTTCTACGATTTTAAAATGAGTTCTTCCTTAGTAAAATCTTTCTGCTATAATGAGCCTTAGTTAGAGTTGTCATCATTTGGCCACTCCAATACTACATTTAACTTTAACCGGCTTCAAATGCAATCTGTAAGCTTACTGAAAAGTTTAGAAAATTGTGGCACATAGCTTTGTTGCATCCTATCACGTACTTTATTGATTTTATGCTTTTACAAGCCATTATTTTCTAATTTATTTAATTGTTTCCCCTGTTTTTTTAATTATGTCAAAATTGTTTTGATTTTTTTAAATTAATTAAAGTATCAATTTAGCAAAGTTTGAAGAGTGCAGTCAGTTGAAATTAATCTGGTGCATATCTGTGGTCTACTTTCGACAAACCATCTAAATTTCATAAAAATCAAACAAGTTCTTTTGAAGATGTAGGTGTAGATAAATGTATGTTTGTGCACATGTTGAAGAGAAACAAATTAGCGCAGAAGGTTGAAACTTATATGGGACCAACAATGAGATAATTATGACCCACCATCCAAATATATATAAATCAGATGAGCAGTTTTTTTAAATATGTTGGATCGCAAAAATTGTGAGACAGATAGACCGACAGACAGATACGGAACCAAAAAAGTTACCTGATGTCTGAAACGGATTTCTGCGGACTTTTGTGTCTGGAATTTTAGAATTTGGAGACCTTAAAAAATGTTCTCAAAACAATCACAACCTTCGGTAAACTCGGAAGCAATACTTAGTTCATTATTTTACATCGGAACTGTTTTAGAAGCACCCCATTTTTATTGAAATTAATTAAAAATGGTTTCCCATTTTTCAGGGCAGAGTTCGTGAATGTCTTGTGAACCTTCTTACAACCTGTGGTCAAAGAGTCGGCCTTCCAAAGAGCCCATCCGTAAGTTCTAATATATCACCATACTCAAGTAAAAAATATTATATTTCTACTTTATTATTTTTATTTTGCAGATTCCACTCTCTTTGGTGTTTAACTGCATTTTGTTATGATTATTGTATTAGATTTAAAATTTATCATAAATATTTTAGATGTTCCTTTTTTTAATTATTTTATCCCCCCATTATTTGCATGGAATAAGAAATACTTTATAAATATTGTTTATTTTTTATTAAATTTAGATTTTTTTTGTTTATTTATTTCTTTTTCTTTTTCTTTTAATTTCTATTTTCTGAATCTTCATTTTCTTCTCAACTTCGATAAAGTCATTTTATTAAAGCGTTGAGTTAATAAAATATTGAGTTTTATTCATATTGTATTTATAAAAAAATAAATTAAAAAAAAGAAAAATACTATTTAAGAACAATATAATGGAGTAAAAAAATATTCTACTGTAGTTTAAGAATAATTAAATCATAATCATTATAAAATTAAGGGGTAATCTAACTTTGGCTAATTTATTAAAGTATTTTTTTTTAAATTTATAACACTAAGCTAGTTGTTTCAGCCAAGATTTTGTTGAACTTGCACAAGGGAATAAAACCCAAAGAGCAAAATTAATTGGTTTATTGTAAAATATATATTTTTTTTAAATAAAATTTTTATAAAACATGCACTAAAGAGGAGAAAATAATGTTTTATAACAGATGCAGTACTACTAAATTTACATGGGGCACTATCAACAAATGACAAAAACTGTTCTATGGACACTCGTAATACTGTGGCTGCTAAAATAATAATATATATTTTCTCCATTTTAGTGTATGTTTTATAAATACATTATTATTTTTTTTAAAAAACAGTATTATTATCTATTTTTTACTCTTTGACACATTAAATCTTGTAATCTATTTTAACCTCACTTATCGCTGTAATCATTGTTGAATTCTTGAAATTAAATTTTATTTTTGAGTTTTACTGCCAAAATTTCTCCATATTCAGTCAGACCTCCTTATAACAAACTTCTATACTACAAAAATCTCTATTTAATTTTAATGAATATTTTTTATTATCCCACAAATTATGCATAAATTCATAGAAATAAGAATAAAGATTTCAACCGTAAAATTTTCTGTGAATTATTCATATTGGAGGTGTCTTTGCATTCCTTAATTTTCTTAGAACCGTTTTTAAGATTTTCTTAGTGCTTTAGCACTCTAATAATTTTGCGTATTCTACTTCCATCAAAGAGAGAAATTTTCAATGTAATTTATTCACGGTACAAATAGTCCAGGAGATAGCGTGCAAAAAAGTGTCTAACTAACATCAAGTTAGAATTTTGTATACAAGTCAATCATTTAGCGCCTTTTAAGAATATGTGGTCGGCTAAGTTCGTCTGCGGGACATAGCTTGGCAATAGGCGTTTGAAAAAAACAAACCGGGAGAGCGGCCATGTCTCACCAATTATGGTGGGCAATGTGATTTTCATGATCCTGAGTACAGAATTAGTTAGTAGACCGAAAATCAAGTTGATGTTAGTTTGTCCGTTGGCAGGTGACCACGTTAATTTTTAGTAATATTTGAATAATTAACCTATCAAGTGTGAAAATAACATAGACTTGATTTTTGGTCTACTAACTAATTTGGTACTCAGGATCATGGAAATCACATTGTCCACCATAATTGGTGAGACATGGCCGCTCTCCACCGGTTTGTTTTTTTCAAACGCCTATTGCCAAGCTATGTCCCGCAGACGAACTTAGCCGACCACATATTCTTAAAAGGCGCTAAAAGATTGACTTGTATACAAAATTCTAGCTTGATGTTGATAGTCAGACACTTTTTTGCAAAAAAAAAAAATTGTTCTATTTTTAATTCAAAGACGTCAATAAAGGAATTAAGAACAAAGAAGTGTCCCGAAAATTTAAAATCACTCTGAGTTAGGGTCTACAATTTTGCAAAACGGTGATTTAATATTTAATCTGTATGAAACAAATGAGTGAAAATGGTTAAGGATGAAATCTTCCTATATCCAACTGTAAATCTGGAAATTTATTAATTTATCGGATAATACAAACACTTTTTTAAACCGCCATTTGTGAGGTGTGAAATGGCTGTATGTGGAGTCCTGATGCAGGATGGCTGAGGCACTTATGATAGCTCCAAGGTGAGTGGAACAGGGTTCCACCAAGCTTGCTCTACCGTAACAAATTATTTAAACAAAAATAACCTCACTAACCACCTGTAAGTGGTAACCAACATTTCACGGATATTCATTGATTAATTAGCTAATACAAAGAATCATTTATATAATTGAGTAGTGTCCCCATGATGGTGACAACTCACCTCGAAATGATTTGTTATTGCTAAGCTAAAGCAACCACATTTATTCCAATAAAAATAAATTATTGTTTTGATTTGTTAGTCTTCAAATAGATATAATAACTTGTCTAAATTAATTGACTTAATTTTACTTTTTTTCTAAATATATTTAATTTAACCCGGGTTCTACGGGCTTAATGTTTATTCTATTGTCATTGGAAATACTTAATCTCTACAAATTTCTCGGGAGTCAAGAAGTACGAAGTGGGTCCAAATATAGATTACAAGATTTATCCCGGACAAACAAAGGAAGCTAATTAAAAGCATGTAATAAAAACATGATAACTGATAACTAAACAGCAGTTCACTGATAATGATCATTGAAAGTAGTAAAAATGATAAATTCTTTGAGTTATATTCCCTTTGTAATTTGAACATTTATACATAATTTGGACATTAAATACTTTATTATATTTTACACATGCATACACTTTAGAGGAATTTAATAATCTTATATACAAATTTAGGTACATATTAAGAACTCAAAACATTCTTATCTTTGTGGCAGTTCTTATTTGCCATACAGAGCAGTATGAAGTTATAGACCAGTTAATTTTAAAAAGTATGTTTAAGTAAATCTTTATCTTTGGAAGGAAAATGTTTTATAATGGATAGAGATCCTTCAGAGGTCCTCAAAGGTCACAATAATGGAAAAAAAACCCTTATTGAGTGTTATATCACTTAAAAGGGTTTTCTTAAACCTTCACCTGCTTATCTATGAAACTTAAATTCCATGTGGAAAGATGAACCATTATTAAAGATATGTAATTATAAATTTATATATTTTGAAGCATTATATTTTATGTGGTAATGATCTACCATATTTTACACCACAATTTGAAAGTGCCCCATTTCATAATTATACTGTTTATTGGATAAATATATATAGACAAGCCTCGACTTACGGACATTCCACTTACAAAAATGTGGACTTACAAAATATTTTTTTTTTTTTTTGGTAGGATAAAAAACTTGAATACCTTTATTTTTCATTTATTTTTTTTATTAGTAAAGAATACATACTCATATTTTGGTAATATGAGTTATTTATTTTATCTACTCACGGCAGCAAAATTAAGCATTGTTGTACTGTTTTCAATCTGCAAAATGTAATTTTTCTTGATTCTTTTGTAATATGTCAAAAAAACACGCAGCAAAATATTAAAGTGTCAGCAAAACAACAAACAGGCAGCAACATTTTTTAAGAACCAACCTTTTTCAAGAAAAGGTTATTACATCGCAGGTTATGAACTCTCCCACATTGTTCATTTTTATATATTTAAGCGTAATATTCTGCTAAATATTTATATCTTTTTTAAAAATACATTTAATAATTATAGTAATAAAACCAATTTTATTACTTAACAGTGATCATTAAAAAAAATTGCTAAAAATTGAGATAAAAAACAGCTGTCAATAAAAAAAAGTGGTAACACTGAATTCAATTTGCCTATTTGTTTTGTTTTAACTTGATGACTCAAACTTTCGTATTTTTACAACTTTCATTAAATAAGGAATATTATAATTAGTGTAATTTTTCTGTCGTTAGTGTATAAAATATTAATGTTTAGTAGAAAGGAAACATTCCTGACTCGTTTAAAAATTACCTCCTTCGGTTACACCTTAGCAGGAAATTAACATTTTCCTGCCTCAGCTTCGCCTCGTCAGTAAAAGAGTAAATTCCTGCCTTGGCTTTGCCTCTGCAGTACATTTGTTTAGCCTATTCTCGCCTTCGGCTCGGAACTAAAACTTAAAAAACTTGTCAGCAAAATTCCATTTTGCTGCCTAGTAACATAAATAACTATTACTAATCACAATAAAATCAGCCATTTATAAGTTAAAATTGAATGGGAATAAAGGGGTGAATCCGATTTACAAAATATATTATTTACGAGAAGGGAACGAAAGTTAGGGGAACGGTGAAAATTCGTAAGTCTAGGTGTGTCAGTATGTGAAAAATAATAAGTGGAGGAATTAAAATATGAGTTTATTGGTTCAAAAGGAAAAAAAATTGAAAATGATAATTATAAGTGCTTAAAACTAATCCAAGTACAAATTTTTACCCTCCGATATTTTTAAATCCAGATAAAATAAATATTGGGTGTGACGCCCTCTTTCTTGTTATGGAAGTGAAGGACTAAAGTTAATTTTATAAATTAATAATTAATTTATTAAGGGGTTTGCTTTGGGCAATCTCTATTATTTCTATAAATTTATCTCTTACATATATAAAATTATACTGGTTTAAAAACTTAAACACTTCATATTTCCTTACACATCAGGTAATAAAAACAAGTAATACAATTTTTTAAAAAAATCCTAATTATACATCTATGTTATTATTAATTATTTTACTTGTTTATAGTTTACTGTTATTTTGTTTATTGTCTAGGATGGTTTGATAAACACTCTAGCCAAGGTAATGAAACAAAACTCGATCATTTGTTCTTTTATATCACTTATTTTCATTTAACACAAATTAAAAAATAAAAAATAAAAAAAAATGAAATTACTAAAAAAAAAAAAAAAAAAATGATTTTTTTTCAAAAATTTGTCTACGTTATTTCTCACGCTTTTTACACTTTGTTTTATTTTATTTTATTTTTTTTTTTTTCAAGTTTTAACGTTTATTCTTTTTGTTTATTTTTTCGTCAAAATTAATTTTAACTTTTTAAAATAAATATAGATATTAGTTTCTAATAAAACTAAAATTGAAGATGAATTAAATTTTAATTGTGTCTTTAGACGAGTGAAAAAAAATATATACCAACAAACAAATTCTTGCTAAATTATTATTTTTTTTATTATTTTATTTATTTTTTAATTATTTTTTTTTGGACTTAATTTAAAATGAAGAGCATCATTTTAAAGCTTATTATATGTTTAATTTAAGGAGATTATTTATAGTTGCATTTACATTTTTTTTTAATTGAGGAATTAATGGAAATAAAGTTATGCTACAGATAAAAATATTTTAATGATTAATTTTATTCTATTTTATTTATTGAAATCTACAATTACCCTGTAGATCCCTTATTCTTTACAGGCGTCTTATAGAATACAAATACAGGGTGGGAAAAAAAAAAAACGCACTTTTTTGAACACTTATAGCTCAGCTTCTGTAATAGATAGAGATATGGGGCTTGCGGGGTCTGAAAACTACATTCTTCTACTTTAAATTTCTTATATATATAACTTAAAAAACTATTGGTGAAAGCCATACAATAACGGTTTGAATAGAGTCTTAAAAAAAGTCATCCGGGTAGTATTCGTTGTCTGGTATTATAGTTTTGATAGAATATATTATCATATGGTGGAAGGGGAGGGGGGGGGGTCTTTGTAGGTAAGTGGGAGGAGTCCCTCAGTGTTATAACAAACATTGAAGATGTGTTAAGCACAATGTTGCCTGAAGTCTGGGCAATTCTCTTGCAAGTATTGAATTATTTGCAAGGAGCGATGGGACGGGGCGCCATATGCATAAAAGTGTAATTTGGCATTTGATTTTCAATTTCAGGCAAATTTGTGCTTAACACATCTTCAATGTTTGTTATAACACTAAGGAACTCCTCCCACTTATCTAAAAATACCCCCCCCAACATCATAATATGGTAATTTATTCTATCAAAACTATAATACCAGACAACGATTATACTACCAGGACAAAGAGTTTTTTTTAAGATCCTATTTCAAACCGCCATTGCATATTTCACCCAATAGTTTTTTAAGTTATAGATATGAAATTAAAAGTAGAAGAATGTAGTTTTCAGACCCCGCAAACCCCATATCTCTATCTATTACAGAAGCTGAGCTATAAGTGTTCAAAAAGTGAATTTTTTTGCCCACTCTGTATATTTAATTAGGAAATTAGGATTTCTTACTTGTTTTTCTAAACTCTTTAAACTAAATTTAACTGTAGTTAAATTTTAAGTTACATCAAAGTTAATGAACTCTTAATGTTTTTGGTAACTTTGTTTAGTTACATTTTTTTAAAGTAATTTTTGCAAAACGCCTGTGAATGAATCTATTGCCCCATAGCAATACATGATTATTTTAATGTTTTTTTATAAATAGATTCACTCATAAAATTAATTTAAATTTTACTTTGTTGATGAATAATCATGATTATTTTAAAATTATAGCTTTTGTTATAGTTAATTATACATATACAGTAGAACCTCGATAATTCGGACCTCTAAAATCCGGAGCCTCGAAAATCCGGTCTGCCTACTGAAAAATTTAATAACTAGAAATTCTATAAAAACAAATTCCGAATGATGAAAGTGGGACATCTCTTGCAAAAAAGTACGGTGTGGGGTCATCTAAAACGAAAACGAGATAGCATAGTGCGATACCCGTCAAAGCTAGATTCTGAAGAGGGGTCAAAAAACCGGAAAACGTTACGAACGGCAAATGATACCCTTTAGAAGATGCGATGTACATATGGTTTACCCAAAGAAGAAGCTCAGGCGCACCTTAATCAGGTCCTCTCATCTCGGTAAAAGTTGTTTTACAGCATATTCGAAAATTCGGACAAATCGGTAATTCGGACAGTGTCTGGTCCCAATTAGTCCGAATTATCGAGGTTCCACTGTATTACAATGTCCTTTTACAAACAAACAATGATTACCTTTATTGTTATCTTGACATAGCCTTTATGGCATTTGCGTGGTTAGATTGATATCTTGTCATCCTCTTAATGGCATTTGCGAAGTTTTCAAGGAGTTATAAAGCTCCTTTTACATGTTGCTACCCCTCAGATGCTCAATTATTTATATAAAGACTAAAAGTTCAAATAGCATCAAATTTTATCAATAAGTTAGCTTAATTCTTGCTTATGCTCATTTTAACCTCTTTTAGATATTAGTGAAACAATTTTTTTATATATTATATATACTGAGTGATATTATTCCTTTTAGACCCAACTGAAATAATTTAAATAATAATTCTCTGTTTTGAAGAAAATTTGCCTTGTTAAGGTCATTGTCATGTTTATTTATCTGACAAAATAAATTCACTTCATTTTTCCATTCAGCCTTCTGTGGCCTGTTTTTTGTTTTATTCCTTTACGACAGCTTCAAACGTATTTTTAATTATTATTTATATCATGTAGCTAATTTTTATTTACTATTTCCATTAATTTCTTTAAGCTTGATGTTCTTTGATGTCCTGTGAAGCTTAATGTGTATATTTATCAAGACAAATTTAAGGCTTTGATTATATGTTAAGATTGTGTTTCTCCAAAAATAAAAACGACACATTTGTAGGTCTAAAAATATATTAATGGAACACTGTGTATCAAAATAAGTCAAACTGAAGAAATATTAAACACACGTTTTATTGAGTCAAAAATGAATAATTTACTTAATAATTAGATCCCTTCAATTGTACACTTAATAATTTATTACTTAAACTAATTCTTGAAATAATTATTTTGATCTCAAACATAATAAGACAGATAATTTATTAAGAAAAGCTTAAGTAGAAGCTTGAAAATTTGTTCTGAAAAAAGGAAATCAATTTGATTCTTCATATAATTAATAGACCAGGAGATAGCGTGCAAAAATGTGACTAACATCAAGCTAGCATTTTGGGTATAAGTTAATATTTTGGTGTCTTTAAGAATATGGGGGTTGGCTAATTTTGTTTACGGGATAGCTCAGCCATAGGCATTTATTAAAAACAAACCGGTGGAGAGCGACCATGTCCTGCCCATTTTAGTGGACAATGTGATTAGAAGACCATTCATTTGCAGGTACTTCATTTGATGGTTACTCCCTTATGTTTTTTTGTTTTTTTTTAGAATATAAATGACTTGGACTAAATAACTATTAAGACAAAGGCATATTTAGTGCGAACTACATTGAGACAAAGGAATATCACACTTCTGTTTTTATAAGAGGAGTAACAGTCTAATGAAGAACTTCTGTACATCTTCTTTAAATTGTTACTCCCCTCTGTTTTTCTTATAAGGGGAGTAACAATCTAAAGAAGTGCCCATTTGCACATGTTTTAAGAACCACTTTTACTCAGGAGTCCCTGTAATGAGTAAAACTATCAAAATCGTAAAAATTGAATTTTTGCTCCATCGCACTACTTTCTCTCTGTATATGCAGTATTATGTATCAGATATATCAATTTTATATAATTAATTTTGCATTGAAGAAGTAACAAATTAAGTTTTTAAAAACAAAACCAAAATTTCAGACCTTTAAAAATATTTATTGTGGGGATCTATCTACCATGATATAATTTTTTTTGATTTAATCTCATAAAAACTCATTTTTGACTCATGAAACTCATAAAATAACTGAAAAAAAAAAAAATATTGGATAGAATTGAGTAAAAAAAAATACAAATTAATAAAAAAAATACATGTATAATAATAATAAAAATTAAATTACAAAATTAAAATTACATTAAAAAAAAAAAAATCAATAAAAACATTTTACACCAAAAAACATTTGATACAATAAAAATGGGAAAACATCCAAAAATGAATAAAATGTTGCTATGCATGCTTTTGTGTCTAAATGTGTAAAAAAAAAAATCTTCTTCTTTTATCTATTTCTTCTTTTAATTCTATTCTTCCTTGTGACTTTCATCTCAAAAAGGCTATTTCTTCTTCGTATTTATCTTTTTAACTGAGCTAGATAGATGTGTGTAAAAAAATTAAAAATATAAATATTTATTAGTCTTGTTTTTTTTTTTAAAAAAAAATAAAAAAGTAAAATAAAATTAAAGTTCTGTATATACTTGCAGGTTTGTCTTTTCTATTTAGGTTTTTGGTAATGTTAATGTTTTAAAAGAAATTTAAAAAATTAGATGTGTGTTATTAATTTTCTTTTTTTTAAATATTAGTAAAAATATAAAAAACCTGGAAGTGTACAGTTGCTCCTTTTTTGTTTTATGTAAAAAAAAAAAAAAAAAAAAAAAAAAAAAAAATGAAAGTTTGATGCGCATTTTTTCTTAAAACTATGTTGTCGAAAAAAAAAAAAAAGCACGTTTGTTTTTTTTCCAAAACTTTTGTTGATGTCGCATGTTTCAGTGTCTCTCTCTGTTATCTGCAAGCAAAATATACGGAAGAACGACTGACTTGTGCACAGTATGTAATTAAAATACATACTAGTAACAAAAATATCAACAAACTACATTAGACCCTTTTTTTATAATCCTATACATTTTTTTCTGTAGTTCCCTGTTCACCAGTATGAATTATTTTTTGTTCCTTTTTTTGTATAATTTTTTATTTTATTCTTTCTCTCGAAAAATATTTTTTAATAAAAAGTTCAGAGCACTGTTTGATTTTAGAGTTATAGTGCATTTATTTTTTTTATTATTATGTTTTTGTTTTCTAGGTTTTAGACCCCTTGTTTTTATGTTTCGTTTTAGTGATAATTTATTTTTTTTATTTTTTTTTCTCAACATCCTGATAGTATCCTTTTTATAAATAATGTTCTTTAGTTTATATCCTTGTTCATTGTTTAAATTTTTACCTAATGCACTTTTTTTAAAATATTTTTATAATGTATTTTTCCATAACCATTTACAATAATATTTAATAAATCAAATGATGAAATAGGAATAATAAAAGATGTTACCTTCATCGCTGTAGTATGATTTTGAACGGTAGATTATTTTAACTCATATTAAAAGTTTCGAAAATAAGGTTTTAAAAGGAAAATAAATGGTCTACCGTTCAAAACTAAACCTTATTTGTGGAGTGACAAGTGTAAAACCTTAAATTAATAATAGTCTAAGATCCAGTATAAGAAATATATACCCTCATCTGTTATTTAATGATAATAAAGAATATATGATAAAGAATTTAAAGATTGATACATCGCAAATAGGTTGCCTAGCTAAATCGCGTACCGATGATGTTAAATAATAAAATGTTTACTTAAATTCCCCTTACTTCAACTTCCCCGATGTGTTATTTATGAAAATCAAACATTAGCTGAGAGAATTCACCTCAAGGAATTCAAAAAATAAGGGTTGCCTATTTTCCCCTCTGGTCAACTATGGAGTTGCCAGGTATAAACAGGTGAGTAAACGTAATTAATCCGTTATAATATCAAATTATATATCAAATTAAAGGTAATTTTATTCCCAATCCAACCGTATTAGGTTGCCTTAAAATTATAAATTTTAGATTGAAAATCTAGGCAACCATAGATTCAACCAACTTTTTGATAAGGCAACCTAATACGTTTGGATTGAGAATAAAATTACCTTTTATTTGATATATAATTCGATATAATAACTGATGAGGGTATATTAATTACGTTTACTCACCTGTTTATACCTGGCAACTCCATAGTTGGCCAGAGGGGAAAGTAGGCAACCCTTATTTTTTTGAATTCCTAGGGGTGAATTCTCTCAGCTAATGTTTGATTTTCATAAATAACACATCGGGGAAGTTGAAGTAAGGTGAAGTTAAGTAAACATTTTATTATTTAACATCATCGGTACACAATTTAGCTAGGCAACCTATTTGCGATGTATCAATCTTTAAATTCTCGATCATATATTCATTATTATCTTTAAATAACAGATGAGGGTACATATTTCCTACACTGGATCTTAGACTATAAGGTTTTAATATAATTTATATTTGTTTAGCTATAAATTTGGAAACCACAATAGTCAATAGTTAATCTTTTTTTCAAAGATTAATCTGATAGATAACAAGTAATGTTGCTTCCTCAGAGCAAGGAAGGGGCAGAGGGAACAATGCGATTTGAAAAGTGGTTCATTATGCTGCCCCCCTATACTAAACCTCCCAAGCGAGCTCAATCCGAACTAAAGTGATCACGTGATCACTGGTCCTTGTCTTTTTGGTCTTCTATTCCTTGTTCTTTCGTCCCCACAGACGCTTGTCAACAAATCCTTATCAGTTGCATTTATTTGATGCCCCACTCAAAGAAGATTGCTATTGGTTATCTAGGAACTATTGCACGTTTATTAACGACATTACTGCCTTTAGATAATTAATAAGGTTAACAACAAACATTAAAGTACATATTTATAAAGAAAATTGTATTAAAAATAAAAATATTAAATGTCGTAAGAAAATATCACTTACTCTTATCAGCTGATATCAGATAAATTTCAAGTTTTTATCGAGAAATCAATACTGTTTCACAAAACTGCTACTTGGGAGGTTTAGTGTAGGGGGTGAGCATAACGAACCACTTTTAGAGACCTAGATTCTATAGTATTGTTCCCTCTACCTCTTCCTTGCTCTGAGGTTGCTACTACAGTTTGTGCATTCTGAGTTGATTTTCAGCGTAGGAAAATCCAAGAAAATGGGGTGGGGAGCCAATGAGAGGTCAGGATTTTGAATTCTAGAAGGTAGGACCAACTAGGCAAACAAAAATGTCACTGGTCCCACCCCTACCACAGGCTTAGAGGCTTTATTTTTTTCCTCATTTAGGTTGGCTAATCTGGGTGCCAAAAGTCACAACTCGTAATGTGCAAACTGTAGTTATTACTATACATGACTCAAGAAAGACATCTTTGTAAAAAAAAAAAAAAAATGAATTTTAATGTACAGAAACTGGCTTTCAATGACTAGTAGTGATCATCTTCCGTATTAGAGATGAGAGGAAATGTAAAATATAAGTCCTGCCTGATTTATTGAAAGCTGGCTTTATAAAATAAAGTTACTTTTGGTGGTGATACACGTTTTATTATTCCTTATGAAGTGCCTCTGTAACTCATCTTTACAATGCGATAAACTGTAATTGCTCAATATATGAGTTCCATACTATGAACTTCATTAATATTTTTATTTGGACATGGTCCTTTGTCTACTTTTTTTTTTAACTAACGATGTTTTGGAAGATGAAATTTCCTTATCATTGCGTTTACTTCCGGCTATGGCACATCTTTTTTGTGGTTTGTCCTATAAATAATAATAAGTCCAATAAAATAAGTGCCTAGGCATATAGACTCCAGGTACCTTACACCTGAGTAAAGCATTCTTATAGGGGCCCTATCACTTCAAACTTGTCCACCCATTCTTAGACCCCCTACCTGGGCAAATGCCCAGTCTGCCCATTGGTAAATAATAAATATGTTTATAATAAATAATGTTTTTATTTTATTATGGTTGTTTCGTTTGTCCCTTTAAATAAATTTGTCCAATTGTAATTGTAAAAAAATTAAGTTTACCTACTAAAGTCAAATAAAAACATTAATATGTATTTATGTTTATTGGTAAATAGTAAATAGCATTCAATATGTTGTGTTTTGGTTATGGAATACTCTTTCAATAATTCTATGTATATTGTTAATTGTAAATGTTCAAAAAAATAAATTCCAGGAGAACGCTGTTTTTTAAAAATTAAGTTTAGTTCTTTGTATAAATGAAAAATATGTGCTGTCCTAGTGATAGTTATTTTGTGTAAATATGACGCTGTGTGATGTGCGTGTGTGGTTGATCGTTTTCATGAAGATGTCTTAAGGTTTATTTGAAAGTAATACCAATTGTAAATATTTTTAGTAATTTTATAGTAACTTTAAACGTCGCTCAATGCTTTGTCTTATATTAAAGTATTACTAGTTTGAGGTTTGTGTTAGTTTTATTGATTAAAAAAATAATAATAATAAAATTTTAGTCCAAATTGTCTTGTAATATTACTAAATATTGCAACAATTGGTATTACTTATTGGAATTTTGAATTCCTAAATAAAAAAAACAACAAAAAAACAAAACACAAGCATTCAGAAACACCAATCACAAACTCTGACATAATATATTTGGTGACTTTCTTAGATTAAAGTATAATTGTGCTAATACACTACATAAACATAAAAATACATAATTTCTTCCTCCACCAATAGTAGTGCACTTTTCATGTGCACATAATTTTAAAAATCTAGGAAAAAAAGTTGTAAAAGCATGACATGGACAATTCGAAATTGAGTGATTTCAGGGTTGATTCTTTACAAAAATTAAAATAAGGAATAAAGAATAATTCCTTTCTACCCTAATTATTGAACAAGGGTTTCAGCTACACACCAATGGTCATATTTAGTGACTAATCATATGAAATTGTACAATTTGCAAAATTAAAAAACTCAAATACTAAAACGACAATGATATTTGTTACATTAAACTCACTATTGTAGAAAACCTAACCCTTTATAGGTAAGTGTCTAATATATTAGACACCCTTGAGGCACCCTGAATGGGCAAGACATATATATTGATATGTATAGCTACTATGTATATATAGTTCTAGAGGAGAAAATAAAAAAAAATACGTCATGTTTTCAAACAAAAACACTATCCATATGTCTTTATATTGATGCAATAATGCTTTTTAAATCCATCATTACAAAATCAGACTATAAACAGCTGAGACAAACTAAACCAAGGGTTTTTCAGGGTGTCCCCTTAAGTGGACACTGACCGTTAACGACAAAAATTAAATTTTTGACTTGCCCTATAAAGGGTTTAGAGAAAGAGTTAGAAAGACAAGACGTGAAAACAGGAGAAGTTTGTGGATGATGAAATCCTAAAGAGATTATTGAGGGATTACTCTTTATGAATTACTTTATTTCAAGGTAGCTTTAAGTAAGGCAAGAAATTATTGCTTACTAGAAACAAAGATTATATTCTTTATTATATTATATAAAGGCATTTCCACTGAAAGTAATTTTATCATAAAATAACCTGGATTCAACCAGAAATCATTTTTCACTGCTGTTAACCAAAAAGAAACTGTGTCCCAAAAGAAAAACGTAATATACAACAACAAAATCAGTCAAATAAATACAATAGTAGTGGTTAGACAAGAAGGACGAACCACTAGTTCAAACACAGGAATCAGGCCACATTGGGCCCATTTTTACTAACCCCCCTGGTGGAGAGTTCCAGCCACTTCCCACATCATACCTGTACATTGTACCACCGTAGCGGGTATGGTGTGGTCAGTAGTGAGCTATTTAAATCAGAGCATTACGACTACCTATGACCTTGATTTGCCTCGATTCATTGATAGCTAGGGAAGTGCCTTGAGCACCTCGACCATGCTGGCTCCTCAATAAATACAAGTAGTATAATAAATACAATAATTAAAAAATCTGAAATAGATAATTATTAAGTATACAAATAAAGGGTGGATGAAAACATCAAATACAAAATAGACACTATACAATATTTCTCTTTTAAAATATTGCATTCTTTTATTCTTTGTTGCATTTATTGTACATAAAATTGATCGTTAACTGTTTGCTTCTTTCAGGTGATCTTCAGTCAAAGTTCCGAGGTGCTGGAGCGTCAGAGCAGTGTGGCTTCATCTACAGAGGAAGTATCAGGCCCTGATCTGTCAGCAGGATCTCAAAACCCAGATCACTTTGGTGTTTTTAAAGACTTTGACTTCTTGGAGTATGAAAGTGAAAGTGGAGAGGTACTTCTATCATTACTAAATACCTATATTTTTTTAGTTAGACTATATAGTTTTGTTCTAGAGATGAGTGTGATTTAACATTATAGGTTAAATAATAGAGTTCCAACTGTGTCACCTATTACTGATGTGACAGTGACTTGGTACTCGTTTTTGTACGGGGTTAAAAGGCTAGAGTATGTCTAATAGTGTTAAAAATCAAAGTTGAGACGTCTCTTTTTCAAAAAAAAAAAAAATATCAAAGCTATCGCTGAGGAAATTCCAGCCCGCTTTATGAAAAAGTAAGACTGACGCCCACACCTTGAACTGTTATCAAATTTATATCAGGTTGGAATGGATTGGTGACTCTATCTCACCATATTAAAAACATTCAAGCAACTCCAAAAGATCAGAAAAATGTCTGTTTTGACATAACTGGGCATGTCTCAGCAAGTGATACTTGGTTTTGGCTGGGGATTGTTTGCACCATATGGAAACCAATTCACAAACATCTGTCTGTAGGATAGAACAGCTTGTGGAGGACAGTCCGAAAGACAGTCCTCAGTTGGGTTGCAATGGCTTTTATCCTTTGAGCATGCCTGTGACGATCCCGCAAATGGTTCCCACCTTGGTTGGAACATACCTTATATTTAAAGTTTTATTTATTTGTCTACTTTTCATGTCACTGTTAATAACTCTTGTTTGTTTTATTATATAGGGCGAGAGTACAGATAATTTCAACTGGGGTGTGAGAAGGAGAGTGCTTAGTGAAGGAGATGGAGATAAAGATGCAGGACTCAGAATAACAGAGGAATCCTTAAGTGAAACAACTCCAGTTCTATCAACTAGAAAGGTTCTTATATATTTTTTTTTATCATAAATTGTGTTTTCTTGTATACTTGGTGTTACTTATAGAGAAATGATGATGTTGGAGGCCACCTGCAGAAAACCATTGCTTTTTAAAGTAATTCTGCTTGGGTTACTTATAAGCAATATATAACTTTATACAGTAATACCCCGGCTTACGTAATTGGGGGGACCTCGAAGTGTACTGTTACTAAAAAAAAACGTAAGTCAAGGAATGCACTTAGCCAGTCACTAAATATCAAATTTTTGTTATTTCACGACAAATTAAGTTGTAGATTCAGGTTGACAGGCTGCGCACGCATCTTCTTATCTAATTTTGATGTATAATCACATGAAAAGGGAGGTACAAGGTTCAGAATCAACCCCCTTATCACTTTTAGCAGCAGTTTCAGGTGTTAAGTAACTCCTAATTTTCGTAAGTCGGGATAACGTAAGTCAGGATGTTACTGTATTTAACCCATTCAATGCGTAATCCATTTCATGAACCTACCTTAGTTACCGTATATATCTAAACGATTTTAAAAGTTAATTTAAAAATAAATAAAAAATAAAAAAAAAGTTTGGATCCACTGTGGATACAAACGTGAGCGGGCCTGACGGAGCCTTGCAACATGGTTCTACTCGAGGCACGGAGAATAGAGCTACAGAGAGCTGAAAGGGAGGGCTTGGATCCACTGTGGATCCACCCGCCAGGCGCGTTAGCACGGCATGGATCCACAGTGGATCCACCCGCATTGAATGGGTTAAAAAACGAACCTTTTTTAGGAAAGAAAAAAGTAACCTGGAATGTCAGCAATTTCTAACCCTGATACCAATTATACTTAAATTGGGAACCATTATCAGTGGCATTTTCTTTTTTTGTTTAAAACTTTCCTTAAAATTTTCCCATCCTATCAATTCTTTGAAGATGGCATTAAGATATAATTATTAAGAAAAGTCTGTTCTTTTCTGCATAAAATATCACTTTTTTTTAACTATCTTTTGCACTAATTACAAATTTACAGTAACAATTTTAATGATATAAGGAAGTTAACTTGGTGCGTAGGCTTCTGCGGGTAGACTCGTAATAAACAGCTTGGTTTTCCTATGTAAACATCACGATGCACCACACCCCTGAAGATGCTTCCAGTAGTGGAAGCGAAACTAAGGACTTCTTCCCCTTCGTGACGCGGATTTCACCGGAAACCAAGCTGTTTATTTATATAAGGAAGTTGTATATTATATCCCCATTCTTTAGTACATTGTATATCTTTTGGAATTTAGAGGATTACTTATTAAGAGAGATAATGTGTTATGTATTTCAGCTGGTTGGAGTAGATGAAGGTGTAGAGGAATCATCAGATGATGAAGTATGTTCAGAGAGCCCACTAGAGGATGTGGCGGAGTTCCCTCCCTCATCACCTCAGACTCTCTCCCTCAGAGCTAGGAGTTCCTCTACAACCCATTCAGACACCAGGTACTATTTTTACTGGTCTTATATTACTTTGCTTTGTAAGTTTCATCGCACATTTCCGTTTCCCCAATTTTGAACCACTTCCCGTGATTCAATCTTCCCCAAATTTTGCACATAGATACAACTAAGGTGAAGAACACAGAAACCAAAAAAATAAATAAATAAAAACAAAAACAAAATGGCATCTAATTTATTTGCTTTTTAAGTTTCATCGCACACCTATTACCCCAATTTTTTACCACTTACCATGATTCAATCTTCCCCAAATTTTGCACATAGATACAACTAAGGTGAAGAATACAGAAACCAAAAAAAAGCATAAACAAAATGGCTTCAAATTTATTTGCTTTTTAAGTTTCATCTCACACCTATTACCCCAATTTTGAACCACTTACCGTCATTCAATCTTCCCCAAATTTTGCACACAGATATAACTAAGGTGAATTGTTGAATTATTAAGTTTATATGAATTATTTATTTATGAATATTGAATTACACTTTTTCTCTTTTGTATGATAGACAGTAGTCATTCTAGCCATGACAAAATATATAAATATAATAATACAGTGGAACTTGGGTAATTCAAAGCTCAAGGGACCAAAAATTCAAATTATCTACAAATTCGAATTAGAGAAGTTAAATTTTTTGATACAGTTTTAGATTAAATTTAATTTCTGAAATTGTCATTTTTTGAAAGGGCATTAACAGCTATATCTATTTGAAAAGGTTATACTTACTTATATATACGAGTGTGTATTTATAAAAAAGAAATATTAAATGTGATTTTTTTTTCAAAATTATTTATTTTCAAAATATTGTATTTGCAAAATGTTTTATTTAAAAAATTAATATTTATTTAAAAAATATTTAATCTAATATCACGTTATTACATAAATTAAATTATAATTTAGTGAAATATTGAAATAGGTTTGATTGTTTTAATGAACTGAGTTTTTTACATTTTGAAAATTCTTCCAACATATTTATTGATGAAAATATGGCATCACTCACAGAGACGGAACTAGACCTGCTGAGGCCCGTGTGCAAGATTTATTTTGAGGCCCCCCCCCCCCCTCCAAGATGTACAAATATTTTTGTCGCCTCATTTTTCTGGACACACATAAGATTTGTAATAAAAGTATTATTTTTTATGATAAAAAAACAAAATTAATTAAATGGAATTCATTTTAGAATATTTTAATCAAAATCGTCGGAACCGTTTTCAAGAAATACTTTTTAAAGTTTTTTCATAGGTTTTAAGGAGTAGCGCCCCCAAATTTGAAGTCAAAATTAATTCAGCCGAGTAATTAAGGCTCCAGGTGTATGGACAGACAGACATTTTTTAAAAACTACTACTTTGGACTCAGGGGACCTCAAAACGTGTAAATTCATCAAAATCGAATTTTCGCCACTACAATACTTTCTCTTTATATGGAAAGTAAAAAGAGCAAAAAAAAGTTGCCTGTAATGGTACTATTTTATTTTAGCACCCCCCCCCCCTCCCTTTGTGTTAATAGTTATTTAGCCAAAAGAACATTATACAGAGTAGCATATATTTCTTAGTCTATATTACTATATTAAAACGAAGGGATATTTATTCTAATCTATCTTGGGACAAAGGAATATCACACTTGTGTTTATAATTGTAATCATATCCCTTAGTCTAATCAACTACTATGATATATCAATATAAATATAAAACTTCCCCAGGAGTCTCAATGTCTTGGGGAGACAAACACACAAACCTTTTTGACTTTTGTAGGGCAGACTAGGTATTGTTTAGAATTAAAGGGGGTGCTAAAATAAAAAAAAGTGCCTTTGTAATTAATACTAAAGAATGGATTTAGAGTTTATGGCTCAAAATAAGAACTCTTTATTTTAAATTTTTTTTAGCAGATCCATTATTTTAGCTGTTAGACTTGAGTTGAATACTCATATTTTGAAACTTCAATTCTTGGAGAAAAAATGCCAAGAGTAAAAAGTCATTATTTTAACCCATAGAATCTAACTAAAAAAATATGTCTTCCTATTAACATTTTCATATTTTAAGTACTGCTGCAAAGCAGTTTTGCGCTCAAAACTCAATGTGCTTAGCATTTTTTCTGAAAGCGCATTTTAAGTTAACATAGAAGCCAAACCCCGTGTCTTACTTCCTGCAGTAGATTCCGGAGATATTGAGTGGATCGTGTTAGGTGGCCCCTGTATAGGCATATTTTACAAATTACAAATTTATAATTAATTTAAAAACCGAGATAGTTACATATTGATTAAACATGTACAGGATAATACAAAACCTTAACAGTCTAAAATACCCAAATGTATAAAAATCACGTCATGTTGTAAGTCAATTTTTTATATTAACTAGCCGAATTGGCACGCTTCGCGTGCCTTATTCGTCTAGAAGTTGGCGCTAGGTGTAAAAAATAATTAAAACAATATAAGTAATATATCTTTTTTATTAAATAATTTTGTATTTTAGTGCAATTAGTTTATATTATTTTTTATTGCTTATTTTTAAACATTTTATCTCAATTAAATATATGACCTGCTTTTTTTTATATAAAATATATTTTTCATTATAAATGAATTTAACCATAAGTTTTTATATTTCCTACATATTTACTTGGCACTAACTATGTGGATAATGTATTTTGTTTAACAGTGTAATTTTTTTTTATTTAATAATATTATTGCATCAGAAATGAAATCTTAACTCATAAAACTGTTGTTGGTAAAAGTTTTGTATGTCTTAGTTTGTTAGTTCACAGCTAGAATGCGTTTGAAGTTTAGTTTCTAAATGAAGTTCCTTAGGGCATGGCACAAACAATATTTTAATGCTTTTAGTAATTTTTCAGCAGAATTTAATTAGTTTTCAGCAAATTTGCTTCATGGAAAGTCTGTTCGGAAAAAATTCGCAAGTTATTTTATTTGTTTTGTCATATCCCAAATATTTACAATCCTTCATTTTGACAGATTTCAAATTTAAGATTTTTTATTAAGAGGTAAACAGTGAATGACAGCGAAAAAGAATAAGTAAACCAATTAAACAAAGAAGATAAATAATTGAATATGAAGATAAATTAATTGAATTAAAAAACGTAGTATATATAAAGTTCTTTTTATCTTGTAATTTTATACATATATCTATATTTGATTAATTTATATTTTTATTTTTCTATACACTTTATTCTTTTATTGCCGCGCCGTATCAAAAACTGTCAAAATGTGTCAAAAATAAACAAAACAATGCACCCCCCCACAAAGACAAACCCAAGCCTTTCTCAAAGTCTTCTCTCATTGGTTGGTCATATTATGTCAAATTAAACACCAGAAAACTGATGTAGAAAGCTTGTCGCCAAGAGTAACGGCTACAATTAGACTAACTCAACCAACAATTCACGGAACTAAAAAAAAAAATCAAAACAAATCAAATGCGCAGCAGTCTATCGAATAAAAAATCCTTACTCTGCTGAGCAGCAGCAGTGGTTTATTCATTCATCGAATATTATCAAAATTGGTATTGTTGTAAAGGTCTCGATAAGAGCAGTAAAAAATTATTAATTAGTTTTCCATTTAAATTATAATCTAAAAAACCAATTCGGAAAAACAGATAAATTAACTGTTTTTTATGCTTTACACCCCTTAAAATGTAAAATTTTGAAAAAGTGTACATAACAACAATGAAAGTACTTTTCAAGCACTGTAAAATTATATATAATATGATATATTTCGAGCATTTCGATCATTGTACCCATGTACCTCATATAGGTACCAACATTATATTAAAACAAATTAAATTCACTGAATGGTATAAAGCTTACTAAATAAAATCATTACTAATAACACATTGTTTCACAACATAAAATCTCAAGTTAAAATAACACATTAGGTACCGTATGTACCAAAAGTACACATGTGTACAAATATGTTCAAGTATTATTTTTTTTCCGAGTTCCTAATATTAAATAAGGCATGCATACAAATTTTAAATCAAATCGAATCAATATTTCTCATATTTTTAATTTTTTATTAATTTCCTTTTTTTTGGGCCCAGATTTTGAGCCGGAAAATTTGGGCAAAAAAAGTTGTCGACAACCCCATACAAACTATACGTTTTTTTAAAGCCCCCGTCGAGTAGATTACGAATATGCCGCAGTTTACCATTTAGCACTTTTAAAGCCCAAAAAATGGCCAATCGAAAACCCCAAAAATTGCCAAATATGAACTTTGAGTGGCTTTTTCTCGGAAACTAAGAGTCTTGGAAAAAAAAGTCAAAAGCACTTTGGTCTTGTATTTTTCATGTTTATAAGCGTGACAAATTTCATGAAGATAGTACAAACTTTATTTTTTACCAAAAAATCGTCAAGCCACACCCCTGTGATTTTTTTACCCGAAAAAGTCAAAATGAAGATAACAAAATAAATGAGGTATATTCGTAAACGTCTCGAAAAGGAGAGTAAAAAATAATAACAATGTTTTAAATTTCAACCAAAACCTAAGGAACCATTGTCAAAAAACAGCTATATAAGGACTTTTTTCAATTTTACCCCCCTAAAAAGTAAAAATATCACAAAACACTACATAACTACATTAAAAGGCCTATTCAAGAGTTTTTCAACGATATACATGAAAGTAGGTTTTGTGTTTAAAAGCATATTTGTACCCGTGTACCCATAGGTACCAAAAATATATTTAAAAATCAAACCATGTATAAGATCATTATTTAGGCTAATGAATTCTAATAAATGTAAAAATAAAATTTAAAAAAATTATTTCACCTTCTTAACCTGAACCAAAAGTACAAATCGGTACAAATGTACCCGTACAAAAAATTTTAAAAATAAATAAATACCACAACATTAAATTATTAATCAAGGCCTTTAAAACGATATACGACACATAAAAATATACACGTGTTTTAAAAATCCAATATGGCGGCTATAATTCAATATGGCGGCTATATATCGAAATCAAAACACCCGCACTTTTCTAGTATTGGTACACTCTATCTATGTACCAAATTTCAAATCTCTAGGTCAATGGGAAGTAGGAGAATTACTGATGAAAAAATCCAAGATGGCGGCTATAATTCAATATGGCGGACACATATCGAAATCAAAATGGCCGCACTTTCCTATTTATGGTACACTCTATCTATGTACCAAATTTCAAATCTCTAGGTCAATGGGAAGTAGGAGAATTTTTGATGATCAGTCACTGTCACTCTTAGTTTTATATATATAGATAATATTATCTTAATAAGCATTTAACATCAGTAGTCTCAAAAAATGATAATAATAATTATTATCATTATGTGAAAAAGAATATAGATACCTACCACATAATAATAATAATATTAATAATAACAATGGTAATAAATAAAATATAAACTAACTTCACCTTTTTATTCATTTATTTTTATTTTATAATTTTTTTTTTATAACTGGCCGAGCGGAAGTGAGGCCCCCCTTACCCCTGAGGCCCGTGTGCGGCTGACCCCATGCACACGGTTAGTTCCGGCACTGATCACTCACATTAGATTGGGCTTCTAGGTACCTTGTATATTCTCAAAGATATGTAGAGCTTCCAACAATGTAGGAATTGTCATGTAGGAACTCATCACTATCTTGGTCCTCCTCTACATCAGATGCTTCAGCATTCCCTCTGTCCAGAACTTGTTCTAAAATTTCCTTGTCTTAGATCTCTCCACAAACTTCTACAATCTTGTCCATAGTGACATATTCCTCAAATTTCACTCCAACGCTGTCATCCCATGCTTCAGGCTGAGGAACATCTTCTTCTGGCAATTCACCTCCTTCATTTCTTTAGACAAATCCTGCCTTTTTAGAGCAGTTTGCAATCCTGGTTTAGGTCACTTGAAACGATGCATTCTGACACATTCGTGCTGCTTTTTCACTTGTAATTTTACTTTTTTGTTAACATTACTGAAATATATATCTTCCTGTTTTCAAAACCACACTCTTATTTTTTGTAGATATTTTAAATAAATGTGTAATATTTATTGTTTTAGTGGTGGTTCTAGTGGAGGTGAGCTAACTCCATGTAACGCAGGTTCTCCCAATTTATCAGTATGTTTACCTCAGTTCGATCCTAGACAGGACTCAGACGAGGCTTGGACCATGCACATTCAGAGTCTCATAACTCATGTACCAACTTCTCCTCTCCATCTCTTCCACCTCCTTCATAGGATTCTAAAGGTATGGTATTCCAACGAAACATTTTTTTTTTTTTTTTTGTTTCTAATTAAGTGTTTGACTTTGATAATTTTGCAGGTGGACTGCCTGAAATTGTTTTTATTAGGTTTGTTCCAACCACACCTCAAACTAGTTTGAAACTGTCTGAGTTTAAACTGACTGAAGCATGCGCATTAGGAACAGGGCATTCCAACAAGCTCAAACTCAAACTCTGACTGTTAGTCAGTTGTTCCAACTAGGATCTGATTGAATTACAGATTGGTTTCGGACCAGTCAGAGCAGTCAGCGATTGGCGGCAGGGACTAGTAGTTTGGGTGAACAGAAATGTAACCTTCCACTTCAATGTTATGGTTTTGCTCACCTATTATTCTTCTTTTTCTTAACATATATGCCTTTGAAAGTCAAATCTTCTTACTTACTAAAATGCTTTTGTACAAAAGCGATGATGAATTTTTGTGCTTATAATGACATTTTCTAGATACTTCTGAAAAAATAAATAAATAAATAAATAAAATAGACCTATTTTTCAAGATGGACTTTTGATATTCCATTTTCAAACAACTATGCCAAATATCAAAAAAATCCAATTTATTTTCGCAAATTTTTCATTCGTTAACTAGACTAATGTTAATTTGTTCTTTAAAACAAAAGAGCATTTAGGATTATATCAATAGAAATACGCGTGAGCCGTTACTCTACCAAAACTGGCTCATCACAGAAAATTTTGAATTGCGCAAATCGAAATGAAATCGTGAATTTATGTATCAAATAAACATTTCTAAAAATGTGTGCATGTGTTTTCGTCATATCCTCTATGAATATGTAGATTTTACTTCTAACTTTCAAGCTTACCGAAGTTAATTAGCATTACTTAAAATAAAATCATTGTAGTGTGGTCCCTTTGTTGTGCAAGCCCCTAAGCGGCCGCCTAGGCCTAAATCTGGCCCTGATTTAAGCGACTGGTACTTACCTTCTTTTAATATTTGAAAGTTCAGGTTCTTTTGGTAGCACAGGAATGTAAAATCACAGGGACCACAGCTAAAGGTAGAGGTAGAAGTAAACGATCAACTCAAAAAGTTGTTCTGATAACAGTGCTAAAACTTACCACATTGAATAGTTTGGGTCAAGTTCAAGAGCGTTCCATCAAAACGAAATCACCACTCAATTGCCAACTGATGCAATGGCCGTATAATTAGCATTATACTTAAAATGAAATCTTTGTAGTGTGGCCCCCTTTGTGGTGCAAGACCCTAAGCGGCCACCTAGGCCTAAATCTGGCCCTGATTTAAGCGACTGGTACTTACCTTCATCAACTATTGACTCATACATATCTTTAATATTTTGTAAGTACAGGTTCTTTTGATAGCTTCTTTTGATAGCATGCGCATTACGTCGATCTCGGACTAATTTTAAACTGGTAGTTGGAACAAACCTATTATCTTCCTTTTGACTCCAGATTATAGTTAATCAGTGTGTTTAATGATTTTTAATTGTTTAAATAAACAATTACTCCAAAAAAACTCAGAATTTGCTCTGTACAATAAAATTGTAATTTTATAAAAGTAATTTGCCGATTAAATTTGCAGGAGATCGTAATGAAGAGTGTTGTGGTAACACGAGATGGTTGCTGTCTTCTATCAGAGTGTGCCGAGGGTTTGGCATCACAACTCTCCACCTTGACTGATCTGCTATCAGATCATTCAGATCCACCTCTGGTTTGGTTCTCACCTGATCGAGTAGTTGGATCCAAACTATCGGAGAAACTACGCTTTGGCATGCTGGAGCTCAGGGAACACCTGGATACATTCCTTGAAAGAAAGGAGCACACATCTCAGGTAGCAATTACGTAGTTTTCTTATATTTTTAAGTTCAATATATTTTTTTATCTCCAGTAGGGAGAAAAAGTTATGATTTTGGATTAGTTTAAAGGGACTAAAGTAAGTCTTTTCTTCCCTAAACTCAAAAAGTAGGGAGACAAATTGGTTGATGTAGCGTATCTGGGGCATCATGTATAGAAATGGGAAAAACTGATGTATATAATGTATATATAATTGAAGTGTTTCCTCTATATTGATAAAAATTGCATTATTCATGGATGCTTTTTCATTTTATACTCTCTCGAAAAACCAGATACGCTACATCGAAGCCCAGTTAATCTACGACGATACATACGCCCAAGATTCGCAAAATCGACCTGTATACAGCTGAGTCTCAAAATAGAGGACTGATGATGGAAAATTTATTAAGAGAGAACTTATGAAATGAAGAAGAATCCATAATTGGTGCATTTTTTATCAATATACAGAAAAGACTTTAATTATATATGCCAGTTTTTTTCATTTCTATAAATGATGCCCCAGATACGCTACGTCAACCAAAAAAGTAAAAGTAGAGAGGAAAAATAAAACCATGGAGAAAAAGAAGGATTGCCAACCTTATTATTTTATAAACAGTAGAGAATGAATGGCTGATGTAGTGAGGTTGTTGAAATCAGGTTGGCGACACTGCTTTTTAGACCTTATTTGTAATTGGTGCTTATCGTTGTTTACCTGCATCTAAATAACCTTCTCTTAGAGTTTAATTGCAATTCTTATTTGTTTTTAATGTTGAATCTCTTATATCTGCTATTAAAAGTGCTAACGATTATTGTTATTTATTAAAATTGAATCAATTTTATTTATTTATTAGGTATTTTCTCCCTACTGGAAATAAAAATATTGTATGTACCTCGGGAGTAAAGTGCTATAATTCCCTCACGATAATTATCTCCCTTGGCTGCGCCTCAGAAATTAAAAAGTCTAATTCCTTCGGCTTTGCTTTGGGATTTAGGGACCATGGTTCCTTTGGCTTCGCCTCAAGAACCAACTTATTCGCTCAGGGAATAATGGCTTACTTTACTACCTAGGTGCCTAAATAACTATATTTTTTTCTTTTTATTCCATGTCCAATCAAATTACAAAATGGTTATATTTTAACTAGTTTCTAAAGAAAAACTTTTTGACAATTGTCTCTGACTTTATTTTAGTGTATGGAGGCCCTGAAACTATCACTCAAAATTCAAGATGGCTGTGAAATTTCCAATGCACTTGAAACAGGAAGATCTCTTTACAAACTTCATTTCCAACTTATTCTTCTGTTGGAAGCTGCTAATAAAATGTACTCTGTTCTAGCCAATACAGCTCATGATAATCAGGTTAGTCATTTGTTATTTCCACTTCTTATTTCTATTGCTATTCTCAATTATTAAACTTGATAATTATTTTGCAGCTTAGGCTTGTTTTGAAGCCAGTTTTATAAATAGGCTAAGCGAAATTCCTTTTTGTCCAAACCTGATAAGCAAAAGAGGATTGTTGCTGTTGTAAATGCAGAAAACTAATTAGTTTTCTGTGTAAGTTCTTCATTATCTCTCTATCTTCCATTAATAACACTGTTTTGCAAAAAAAAGATTCAGAATGAAAATGTCTTTTTCTAAAGTATTTTTGTGTGCTGAATCCGAATCTGAAGTCAAAATTTCTCCTATATGTACAGTTTTCTCGGAAAATGCGCCTAAAGTTCGGTAAAATTATGTTTTTGAGGGGCTTTCGACCCATTTTTTCACCCACAATTAAATGTATTGCGCGTTTTAATATATTCAAACCATGAAGAACACGAATCTAAAGTAAAAAAAAATCTGATAACCTTACTTTTTCAAGAAAATTGAAAAATAAGAAATTAAAAAATTGATTTTTCTCTTATTGAATCTTTGTATTTCTATTGCTTTTTCACCTATATAAGAAATGTTTTGTGACTTTTTCCTGACATTATTCTAGAGAATTACAATATATGTGACCGAGGGGGTACAAGAAACATTGCAGGGGAGGGGGGATAATAAACAAATTGGGCAAAACCACAACTTTTATTTACTTTTTTCAATCAAATATAATGTGCTAAAATACAATATCCCCCCCCCCCCCCTCATGTTTAAACCTCCAAAAACACAATTTTTTCAAACTTTAGGCGTATTTTCCGGGAAAACTGTACGTATACGAGAAATTTTGACTTCAGATTGGGATAAAGTTCAGAAAACATTTTCTTGGGGCCGAAAGGTCGTTAAATTTTGCAGAACAGTGTAATTTATGTTATAGTCCAGGAGATAGCTTGCAAAAAAGTGTCTGACTAACATCAAGCTAGAATTTTGTGTATAAGTAAATCTTTTGATGCCTTTTAAGAATATGTGGTCGGCTAAGTTCGTCTTCGGGATATAGCTTGGCAATAGGCATTTGAAAAAAATCAAACCAGTGGAGAGTGGCCATGTCCCGTCCTTTATGGTGGACAATGTGATTTTCATGATCCTGAGTACGAACTTAGTTAGTAGACCAAAAATCAAGTTGATATTACTTTTCACTGTGGCAGCCATGTTATGATGGACAATGTGATTTTCTTGATCCTGAGTACAAAATTAGTTGGTGGACTGATTAATCATGTTTATGTTAGTTTGATCCTTCCTATGTGACCTCTTTGATTTGGAGTAATATTTGACTAACTAACCTATTAAGTGACAAACTACCATCAACTTGATTATTGGTCTACGAACTAAGTTCGTACTCAGAATCATGAAAATCACATTGTCCACCAAAAAGGTCATTAAATAAGATGCATTAGGTACTTTAGCCCCAAATCACTATAACATGACAGGTGCATGTTATAGTTCAATACAGCCAATCTATGGCGATTTTAGATTTGCGGTATATTGTCACATTTCTTTTCTAAACCTCTAGTGCAGTTCTAGTTATTTTATTTATTTCCCTGATACAGTTTTTTTTTTTTTTCCGCCCATAAGTCTGTATCTTATATGGTACAAACTTCTGGCAAACGTCAAAGAGAGTACTAGGCAAATGATATTAGAAACTGCATTCAGACAGAAATTCATCTACAGAATAAAATGCTTGAGAGATAAGGTAGTTTTTGAGTTTTGCATCAAATTGCTCCAGTTTAAGGTTTTTAGCTGCTTGAGAGAGTACATTGTAGCTTTTGACCGCAAGAATGTCAGGTGAGTTGGTTGTTTTAGACAATCGGTGAGATGGTACAACAATATTATTACGATGTCTTGTTAGATATGGATGTTCTTGTCTATTCACCAAGTTGTTAGCTGCTTTCTTGTGAATATCTGAGAGAATAAGATAAATAAAGAGAGATGGGAGCGTAAGAATTCCAAGCTTCATAAATAGAGGCTTACAATGCTCTCGACTGTTGGTTTTAGCGACGGTACGTACCACCTGTTTTTGTAATATAAAGATTCTTGAGGCTTTTGGTGAACCAGCCCATAATTTGGCACCATATGTCATTCTGCTGTGGAAATACGAGAAGTACACAAGTTTTAGAATATCACTTTCTAAGTACGTCGACAGTTTTCTTAAGATAAAAATAGATTTTACCAACTTGTTGGACAGATTGTTGATATGATGTTCCCAGCAGAGAATTGGGTCAAAGTTAATACCAAGTACTTTAATAGTCTCTTTTCCATTATACTCTCTAAGGGAGAAGGTTATAGTTTGTATCTTACTCAAGTTTGAAGTAAGGCCATTAGCTCTGAACCAGTCTTCTGAGAGAATTTTGACTCTCTCGGCTCTAGCCTTTAGGTCACTTCTATTCTTTGAAATAATTAAGTAAGTTGAATCATCCGCAAACCTAGTATCAATTTCGTCAAAGTCTGGGAGGTCGTTGACATATAAAATAAATAGGAGAGGCCCCAAGTTTAAAAAATATTATTTGTATTTTGGTCGATGATTATTTTAAACATTGAATTTAACATATTCTTACTCTTCAAGTTAAGAACTTGTGAACAAAAAGGTGACGTATTCTTAAAAGGCACCAAAAGATATATTTATACACAAAATTCTAACTTGATGTTAGTCAGACACTTTTTTGCACGCTATCTCCTGGACTATGATATTATTCCAAATAATATCAACTCTGTCGCATGGTTGTAGGTTTTCTGCATTCCATTTCAATATTTATGTGGCTTTAAATTAAATTATTATTATTATTATTAACAACGGGAGATAGGCAGAGAAAAATAGACTCCAGCTACGGGACTCGAACCATGGGCCTCTATATTTCCAGTATAGTGCTCTTGCCAACTAAGCTACACTGAAGAGGCCTGTGGTTCGAGTCCTGGTGCTGGAGTCTATTTTTCTCCGTCTATCTCCCATTGTTAATAATAATTATAATTTGATTTAAATTAAAATTTAAACTTTCCGTAGTATGAATACTACCAAAAACTTAAAAACGAATTTCTAATTGATTGTACAAGGTACATGTACCAATTGGGTACTTTATAATTATAAGCGATAATTCTCGGTCTAGTTCTATTGTCATAAATGTCGACTCCTAGACTTGTGGAAAATTGAAAGCTTAATTCGGGACTAGGTATCGTTATTGACAGAGGAAATTATTCTTCAGTGTAGCTTAGTTGGCAAGAGCACAATACTGGAAATATTGTGGCCCGTGATTCGAGTCCCAGTGCTGGAGTCTATTTTTTCTCTGTATATCTCCCGTTGTTAATAATAATTATAATTTGATTTAAATTAAAATTTAAACTTTCCGTAGTATGAATACTACCAAAAACTTAAAAATGTATTTATGTGGCTTAAATGTATTACTAAGTGGGAATAATTTAGCATATTTATTAAAATAAAGGGACTGTTAGTTTTGTATAAAGATATGAACTCTGGCCGTAGTAATATATTCTTAACAAATCTTAAATATTTATAATTAAATTATAAAGTGTACATTGGAAAATACTTTTTTCTTTTTATCAGATTGTACTTTTTGGTTTGGTGTTCTTGAAAATTAAAAGATATTTTATTTCTTTGTTACAGTTGAGAGATATGTCAGAGGAGGTAAAAGTGATGAGAAAGTCCTTAGAAGCTTGTCAAGAAGAATGTGAAGCGGTGACCCCCACTCCAGAGGCCATGTCTTCACCTACTCTTTCACCACAAGCATCACCGCTGCCTGTAGGACAGGGTGATGGACAGTCTGATGCAGCCACACTTATACACTTGCTTAATGAAGCTAAATGGAATCAGGCCCTCACCTTCGCTAGATTAAACAGGTGACAGATTTAATAATACTTGCGCATCAAAATAATTTAGAGAGAATATCAATTAAATAAATCTGATATTAAAAGAACTAAAAAAAACTAGGTGATTATTATTACGATCTATTTAGTGTATTTATACTCATGCCATTGTACTTTGTTATTCTGACAGCGTGGGAAAATAGAAAAAAAGGGAGGGGAGCCAATGAGAGCTTGAGATTTTGCTGGGTAGCAGGTCGAGCCAACTAGACAAACAAAAATATTATTAGATAACCTTAAGATAACCACCTAGTGATTTTATTTTTTCCCTCACATAGGTTGGTCAATCTGAGCTGTCAGATTTACAAAGTATAATGACATGAGTATAGTAAAGTAAGTCATTGTTCTACTTCCAGCTGGTTAAGAAAAAATCTTTTTATAATAGGGAGTCTGAAAGAGTCTGAGCAGTTGAGACAAAATCTTCTTATAATGGGGAGTCTGAGAAGTTGAGACAAAATCTTTTTATAATAAGGAGTCTGAGAAGTTGAGACAAAATTTTTTTATAATAGGGAGTCTGAGAAGTTGAGACAAAATCTTTTTATAATAGGGAGTCTGAGAAGTTGAGACAAAATCTTTTTATAATAGGGAGTCTGAAAAAGTTTGAGAAGTTGTGACAAAATCTTTTTATGATAGGGAGTCTGAATATGAGGGGGTATGAATGTATCTCTCTGCATGGCAAACAAATCCAGCAAATTTAATTTTGATATTGGCCGCCATGTTGAAGTTAACAATTTTTTAATTTTGACGGTTAATAATACCGAAAGTATAAATAAGTTTTTGACTTATAGCATATCATTGGAATCAGTAAACAATAAGGAACAAATGTAAAAAAAAAACCTGATGGAATTCCATTAATATTTTAAAAGTTATAAGGGAACATAATTATTAATTAGTGCAATACTTTTGTTAAACGTCAAAGTTTGTTTACATCTGTCAAAATACCGCCAAAATTCAAATAATTAAATAAATGAAATGAAATAAATAAAAATAATGTATAACATTTTTTTGTGAAAAATCATAATAAAAAAATCAGTTAGTTCAAAACTGTCATCCATCCAAGTTCTGACCACGCCTAATGCTGCTTCTTCCTGCTGAAAATCAGCAGGAGATGCCACTTTAGTGTCCTCTAAAGTGAGAAAAGTTCTGAGGTACCCTGTACCCGGTTTTTTTCTTTGATACCTTAACTAAATCCTTTCTATTAAATTTACTTGTAATTTATTACTTCACTGTAATTTTTAACTCCCTCAGTTCACTGGCTTTTCTTTTAAATAGTTAAGCCTAGTCTACATTGGTCGAGTAAACGGTCGAGTAGCACTCTACCAAGCTACTAGCCTAATGTGAACGATACGGATAGTAAACGGTCGAGTAGCTAGGTCGAGTAGCACTCTACCAAGCTACTTACCTAATGTGAACGATACGGATAGTAAACGGTCGAATAGCTAGGTCGAGTAGCACTCTACCAAGCTACTAGCCTAATGTGAACGATACGGATAGTAAACGGTCGAGTACTAGCTAGTGGTCGAGTAAACGTTCGAGTAGCTAGGTCGAGTAGCACTCTACCAAGCTACTAGCCTAATGTGAACGATACGGATAGTAAACGGTCGAGTAGCACTCTACAAAGCTACTAGCCTAATGTGAACGATACGGATAGTAAACGGTCGAGTAGCACTCTACCAAGCTACTAGCCTAATGTGAACGATACGGATAACGGTCGAGTAGCACTCTACCAAGCTACTAGCCTAATGTGAACGATACGGATAGTAAACGGCCGAGTAGCACTCTACCAAGCTACTAGCCTAATGTGAACAATACGGATAGTAAACGGTCGAGTAGCACTCTACCAAGCTACTAGCCTAATGTGAACGATACGGATAGTAAACGGTCGAGTAGCACTCTACCAAGCTACTAGCCTAATGTGAACGATACGGATAGTAAACGGTCGAGTAGCACTCTACCAAGCTACTAGCCTAATGTGAACGATACGGATAGTAAACGGTCGAGTAGCTAGGTCGAGTAGCACTCTACCAAGCTACTTACCTAATGTGAACGATACGGATAGTAAACGGTCGAATAGCTAGGTCGAGTAGCACTCTACCAAGCTACTAGCCTAATGTGAACGATACGGATAGTAAACGGTCGAGTACTAGCTAGTAGTCGAGTAAACGTTCGAGTAGCTAGGTCGAGTAGCACTCTACCAAGCTACTAGCCTAATGTGAACGATACGGATAGTAAACGGTCGAGTAGCACTCTACCAAGCTACTAGCCTAATGTGAACGATACGGATAGTAAACGGTTGAGTAGCACTCTAACAAGCTACTAGCCTAATGTGAACGATACGGATAGTAAACGGTCGAGTAGCACTCTACCAAGCTACTAGCCTAATGTGAACGATACGGATAGTAAACGGTCGAGTAGCACTCTACCAAGCTACTAGCCTAATGTGAACGATATGGATAGTAAACGGCCGAGTAGCACTCTACCAAGCTACTAGCCTAATGTGAACGATACGGATAGTAAACGGTCGAGTAGCACTCTACCAAGCTACTAGCCTAATGTGAACGATACGGATAGTAAACGGTCGAGTAGCACTCTACCAAGCTACTAGCCTAATGTGAACGATAAACGGTCGAGTAGCACTCTACCAAGCTACTAGCCTAATGTGAACGATACGGATAGTAAACGGCCGAGTAGCACTCTACCAAGCTACTAGCCTAATGTGAACGATACTGAGAGTAAACGGTCGAGGATAGTGGATAAAAGTTGGTTGAGTAAATGAGCGAGTGCGGTGGTAGAGTAGCTCGCCGAAGGGCGAGTAGATCCCCCACCCTACGTCTGTCCTAACATTGAATACCTCTTCTAATATATTAATTGCGGGATTATTCAGAACTAAAAACGTAATAACCTCACTTTACTAAGCCTACTATCTCCTGCACGTGTGAACGACTTTAGTGTCACTCTACCAAAAAACAGCACACCATTTTACTCGACCGTCCCTTGAGCTAAAAAGCAAGCTAGTGCACTCGACCATTTACTCTACCAATGTAAACTAGGCTTTATTATTAAACTATCTTACCAATTAACTGTAAATGAAGCTGGATGTGTTGCAATGGAAAGAAACTGTGTTAAGACTAATTTTAGAAAATTACGAATCACACTAACATTTTCTTGTCTTTTATAAGTGTTTGCCTAACAATACACTCACATTTATATATGATAAATGCTTTGATGAAAAAAAAAAAAAAAAAAAAAATCATATATTGGTAATGAAAAGATTAAACCCTTGGTTATGTTATAAATAAGGATGCTTTAAAGGGCCAAAGCCTTAGAAGTTGATACAATTTTAATAAAAATTTAAAATGATTACTTTATTTTTCTTAATCTAATTGAGGTGATAAAAGTGATTATTCTTAATTTCTTCCAGTTTTATTTCTTGTAGCTTTAAATGATATATTAATGGTTGTTTTCAGGTGTTCTTGGGCTAATGATCTGATAGTTGTTAGTTCTGAAGAAGACGATGTAACTAATATTTTGGGAGCTTATTGTTGTCATCTAGTCAAAGATATACCAGGTAATGATCAGATAATATTGTTAATTCAGTTGTTCATCCTATGATTAGTTAATCTTTTATTGTTTCAATGTGTTGTAATTAACAGCAAAGTGTTCTTGCCTAAATATAACTCAAGTAGGGTAAATTAGCAAAGTGTTGAAGTAGAACCGGTCTTATTTATAATAAACTAGCTGACCCGGTGAACTTCCAACAGTCAATGAATGTAGAATTAACTTTAGCTAAACTTAATTTAGTATTTATTAACATAATAGCTGACCCGACAGACGTCCTGTTTTACCTAAATATTCAATTCGAACTTTAATCCACTCAAATAATTAGTTGTTTTGACTGAGATTTTGTGGTACCACTTCATAATTATGACTAGAGAGGTTGGTAGAAAGTTACACAACAATATTGTCACCACAATTTTTCACAACCTAGCTATGGGATCGCCGCTATGTCCACTTCTAGCCGACTTGTTCATGAACCATATAGAAGATCAAATATTCAAATCCAACAATGCATTAACCAAAAATATAATATACTGGCACAGATATGTAGACGATGTATTATGTTTATGGGTAGGTACAAATAGACAATTAGACCAGTTTTTAGAATTCATTAATAATATACATAACAACATAAAATTTACAATAGAAATAGAACAGGATAATGCAATCAACTTTCTTGATCTGACAATAAAGAAGCAAAATAACAAACACAAATTCAAAATTTATCGAAAAACCACCTACACAGATATAATAATCCACAACCAATCAAACACCCTATATAAACATAAAATGGCCGCTTTTCACAGTATGATTCACCGAGCTCTTACCACTCCCATGGATGATATAGACCTTCAAAACGAAATCTATACAATAAAGACAATAGCCATAAATAATGGATACAACGTAACAATGATAGACAAAATGATAAATAAGAAACAAGAAAAATTAGCAATAAATATAATTACCAACTTAGAACCATTAGAACAAAGCCCTAAACCCTGGATTAGCTTACCATACATGGGGAAGCTGTCAGAACAAGTAGGACAAATTTTACAAAATAAAAACGAACTTAGAGTCAGTTACAAACCTTACACACAACTAGGCACAATTCTCGGCAGCATCAAACAACCAATCAAAACTAAAGATAAATGTGGAGTCTACAAACTGATATGCGCGACCTGTAAAGGTGTATACGAAGGACAATCCGGTAGGAAAATAGGTACACGCAGAGCACTATAAATCATGGCAGAAAATATCAAATGACAGACACCAAAAACATGTTAACGTATCTAGTTTTGCCAACCATGTTCTAGAAACCGATCATATATTTGATGTTAATAATTATGAACTTCTTCACTCGTGCCAAAAAAATAAGAAATTGGACCTCTTAGAAAACTTAGAAATTCAAAGAGCTATCCAAGACACAAGTATAGCACGTTTTAATGAAAAATCAAATCTTAACAACTCTGCTCTTGTAAAACCTATAAAAAATATATTTTTTTAAATAATGTAGTAGTTGTAAGATATTTTAGTCATAGCATATAAGAAAGTATTATTTTAGCAGTTGAAAAACCAAATGTTACCTGAACCTTTTACCTTTAATTGTTTTTCCGACTTAGATCTCAACTCCATGTCCCTTACCTCGTTCCTTTCGTAGTAATCCCTCTACCCACATGACCCTAGTCCACCCCCACCTTGCACTGTTAGTTTATAATACATGTTTGTAAAATAGTTAGCTTAGTACAGAATTAACCCTTACTAAGTTAACACACACTGAAGAGGATGTTATTTGTCGAAACGCGTTTGTGAGTTTATGTGTAATAAAAATTGTGGTGACAATATTGTTGTGTAACTTTCTACCAACCTCTCTAGTCATAATTAATCTACTCATTTAGTAGAAATAATAAAAGGTGTTATTATTAAAAACATTTTTAGTAATAATAGCTACAACAATTATAAAAATAAAAAAATTAATAAATAAACTCAGAATGTTGTGAAGGAGCTAATGTTCTTTTTTTAAAAAAATATTAATAACATAAGAAATGTAGCTGCTACAATTGAAAAACCTTATAAATAATTTATTTAGTTAAATAATGTTGCCTTAGATGAAACATTTATATTACAATTTGCAATATATACTTGTACAATATACAATATTGGCATAAGAGACATACAGACAGACAAACATTCATTTTTATTTATATAGATATAGATTATACAAATATTTTTTTCCATTTTACCCCCCTCCTAAATAAAAATATGACAAAAATGTACATAACTACAATTACTGTACCCTTAAAGAGCTTTTCAACGATATGCATCATGAAGGGTTTTCATTACTTTGACATTTGTACCCCGTACCCCTGTGTATCAAAATCAGTGCATAGTTTTACTAACTCAGAAACCTTCCCGGGCATGTGTCCAATCATTCCCCAAATTTTCATCGCAATCGGATGAACGGTTTAGACAGGCATAAGAGACAGACAAACATTCATTTTTATTTATGTAGATTAAAAATTGTGGTATAGACCAATAAATTAATATTTTATAATTACAGTAAATTAGTTTTACAGTAATAGTTTTAAGTTTTTAGTAAAGTAAGCCATTATTCCCTGAGCGAAAAAATTGGTTCTTGAGGTGAAGTCGAAGGAACCATGGTCCCTAAATCCTGAGGTGAAGCCGAGGGAATTAGACTCTTTAATTCCCTAGGCTCAGCCGAGGGAGATAATTATCGCGAGGGGAATAATGGCACTTTACTCACGAGATACATACAATATTTTATCTCCAGTAGGGGAGAAAATACACATTTTCGTCCATTTCACAACTTTTATTTATTATTTTAATAAATAACAATAATTATTAGCACTTTTAATAGCAGATATAAGAGATTCAATATTAAAAACAAATAAGAATTGGAATTAAACTCAAATAGAAGGTTATTTAGATGCAGGTTATAAACAAAGATAAACATGGTCGAAAAAGCAGTGTCGCCAACCTGATTTCAACAACTTCATTATATTAGCCATTCATTATCTACTACTTATGAATAATTAAGTTGCAATCTTTACTTTTTCGCCCTACTTTACTTTTTTGCCCTACTTTTACTTTTTCTCCCTACTTTTTGAGTTCAGGGATGGAAAGACTTACTTAAGTCCCTCTGAACTAATTCAAAATCGTAACTTTTTCTCCCTACTGGAGATAAACAATTAATTATGTTAAAATAGAGCCAACTAACTACCAATTGTTAATTTTTTTTAATACTGTTTTAATGTTGATCATTTTCTATTGCTTCAGATGTATTCATAGTTACCGAACATGATTTGAGCGAAGTTCTCAATGGTCTGATGCAAGGCCTGTACCACGTCTTGGGCTCCGTCAACAACCTTGAGGTCAAATTGAAAAGTTCTTCCGATAAAACACCTAAATGATGCCGAATTAATCCTATAGTGAAATATCTGACTGAATGAACAAATTAATTGTTAATCCAGTGTGTACCTTAACTATAAATTCAACTTAATTTAAGTTTAATTAATTATAAAATTTTTACCAATATTCTTTTCTTAGTGTGTATTCCAATTACTGTGCTTACTTACGGATTAATTTTTTAATTGTATATTTGTGAATCAAAACGAAAAATTTAAATTTATTTTTTACAATTTTGATTCTTCGATGAATTTATTTTTTTAAGTATTTATTTTTGTATTGTGGCTTTATTTAAATGATATTTATTGCTCATTGTATCTTTTTGTATTTAAAAAAAGAAAAAAAAAAATACATTTTTAATATGATATTAATATGTAATTGTAGCTCAGAATATGTATCTCTTTGAAATTCTTGTATTGATTAAAATAAATAAATAATAAAAGCTTTAGTACTTTATATAAAAGTATTAAATTAAATAAGTATTTGTTTTTGTTTCAAAAAACCAATATATCTTCTTTATAGTGTCGCTATGTGACAGAAGTATCATTCACCTAGAGCATCTACAAGATGTAAGTACTCTATGTTGCTCTACAATGATTTTTTATTTTTAAATAATCAAACAATATATGCAGAGAAAAACCATGATACATATCAGGAAAAAAGTTTTGAAAAATTCCCTTTGGCCCAAAATAGGCCAAATTTGGAGTGTGTCATGAATGCACCATCATGGAATGAGAAGGAGACCAGACTTACCTTATTATATAACATGTATAAAATACATGGTATTTCAGATATGATACAGCCAGAGTTAGACTGAAGCCCTGCAATTCTTGAATAAATTAGAGTCTACATCGGCCCCAAGAATAAATTATTTGGAGTTTAGGGGACTCTTGATATTATTTTTTACTTTCTCATATAAAGAGAAAGTATTGTGATGGCAAGAAAATTTGATTTTGATATTTTGATGGATTTACACGTTTTGAGGTCCCCTGAGTCCAATAAAGTGGTTTTTAAAAAATAGCTGTCAGTCGTCTGTGCTGACGCCTAGAGCCTAAATTACTGGGCCGATTTTGACGAAATTTGGCATATGTGTTCAGAAAAATCATACTCCAATGTGAAATTGAGAAATTAATTTTAGCTCCAAATTTGGGGTCGCTACCACCCAAAAACTCTGAAAAAAAAAATCTCATTTTTTTTCAAAAAAGAATTGGGTCTTCAGGTGTTTTAAGTTATAACACTTTTTTAATAAAGGTGATATTTCATCCCTAAAATTTTCAATTTTAAATTCTTCTTTATGGGTAAATTGTCTAAAAGATCAGGGCCTGATGTGAGTCATTAGAGCTCAATCAACTGACTCTAATGAGATTTGAAAATATCCCAATTTAGGGATGAAATATCACCTTTATGAAGAAAAGTGTTTTTAATTTAAATCCCTGAAGACCCAAGTTTTAAAAAAATGTACTAATAAATATAAAGGAGACAGCAAAGGAAAAAATGAAAAATTATTTCTCGAAAACAGTTCTGACGATTTTGATTAAAAAATTCTAAAATGTAGTCCATTTAAATACAAATCTAAAGATATAAGCCATTTTCCTGGGAAAAATCTAGTTCCTGAGAAAATATAGCTTTAAACGTGGACGGAGAGAGGCTGGGTTCGATTCCTCGCCGAGGGGAAATTATTGTTATGATAAATTTTGATTATAATATGTTCAATAATTATTAAACGTTCCTTCGAAAACTATTGGTTATACTACTTAAACTAAAATGGAAAACATTTGGCTAAGTAATTATGAACTTGGATATGAGAAAGTTTGTCTGAGTCGCTTCAGACCAATTTTTTTTACTTCCCTCTTCCCTGTCTAGTTGCCTACTCCTCTTGTTAGAGACAATTGTTTTAATAAATAAAAGTTCATACACTTTGAAGAAAAAAATGGAGCAGGCATTCCAGTTGTAGTTCGCCATTTTTCATTCTTTTTGGCTATTTCGGTGTGCATTATAATGATGAGCTCCTATGATGTTGGAAACTCATCTCCAAACGCAACATTTCTCTAATTGATAGGAGGTAGGATGTTATTTATTTAAAACACCTTTAATCTGTTAAGGAAACGTTTAAATATACTTGGTATCAGCAATAAACCATCAATTTTACTTTTAAGACAAAAGTAAATACAGTAGAACCTCGGTAAGAAGTGTCTCAAGGGCATTAGGGAAACAGTCTTGTTATCGATATGCTCTTTTTGTTGAGGGTCGTGTTATCAAGGTTATATTGGCTATCAGTCGTGTTATCAAGGTTAATGGGCGGGGTTTTCAAGTCTAGACTTGTTCAAGGTCGACTCATTCCTGTATAGAGTCGTGTTATAGAGGTTGACTTCTCAAAACGACTTGTTATAGAGGTTCTGAGTTACGTTGTGAATTGGAAAAAATCCGTGTTATTGAGGTTGTTTGGATAATAATAGTTGCTTTATAGAGGTTAATTTAACATTATGTGGTATGGCAATCTCAAGGGGATTTGAAAATTGCACTTGTAATTGAGGTTGTCGTGTTATTGAGGGTCGTGTAAACGAGGTTCTACTGTACTAATTATAACACTTTGTATCCAGAATACAGTCAGAACACTTGTATCTGGATAAGGCTGTAAACACATCATCACCCAGCATCATCTCAGCTTCAGACTTACTGAATTCTTACACTACTGGCCTCTTACCAGCCCTCATTCAATCTACGATAACGAGATAAAAAGAATTAACTAACTTTAGTCCCAACTTGAGGAAATGCATTCTTAAAGGGAAGCACTATTCAGGAAAATAAAAAAATGTCATTGCTCTTATTTAATAAAAAAAAAAAAAAATCGAAAAAGACCCGTTTATATTTGATTGAACCATGTAGATTAATTAGTTAATGTGATTAATTATGTTATTATAAGTTAACTAGTAACATTTTAGACTTCCCTTGCATTATCTAATTAATAAATGTAGATAAACTTCTATTAAAGATCTACTCATTTACCTTATAATGAAAAAAACAAGTAGGCCCTCCAGAGATTGAACCCGAACTGCTAGCTTGAGAAGTAAGCAAAAGAAATATACTATCTAAAGACCTTTTTAACAATTTAAAATCATAACTTATTTTACTTTATCGTCTGTGGTCAATCAATTAAGGAGGAATTATTATTATAGTGTGTCAATTTTTTAAGGTCCCCTCAATCGAAATAAATGTTTTGGTTTTTTTTAATAAATATTTGTGCAGAATCTTATCTGCTAAACTGATTTCCAATGGTATTTAGTAAACTTACATCAAATTATTTTTTAAGAGGCAAAGAGAAGGTCAGAAGGGTTTTTAAAAAAATAAATAAATAAATGTCTGTCTATATATTGGTTTTCTAGACCAATAATGGTATTATCAATCAAACTAGACCAGGGGGGTGTTTTTTTTTATCTGTCTATATACATCTACCAATTATGTATAATATATTTCAGAGTAAAATTATTATCTCTCTTCTTTCTTCACTAATATTTGATGATATCAATTCTTTTGGATCCTATTAATATGACTGTTATTGAAATCCAAGATGCTTTAGGCCCGTTTCACTCGAGGCAACTTAGTTGATTCAACTAGTTGACTGGTGGTTGAAAAGGAGTGTAGCCGGGTAGCAAGTGTTAAGGAATCAGCCGAATCCCTTCACACAGAGTCAACTCGTCCGCCTAGCCGGCTAGAGGCTAGGTACATGTGCCGCTCACGTTCTCATCCCCACCAGTTGATTCAACTAAAAAGACACTACAAGGCATTAGCCCTTCACACCAGTCAACTTAGTTGAGTCAACTGTGACACTTGTTCCATATGAATTCTAATTTCTCTTACAATTAAATTGAAGAATTTATCCTCGTGGCTTAGTAGTTTCGGATATAATTATGAGAAAGCGCCCATTTCCCGTTTCTCTAACAAAGGATGAACCTACATTCTTCGACTAAATTTCCTCCTTTTTAGGGTTTCGTAGATCATCCTTGAAACCCTAATGCCAAGGGTGTGATGTGTCTGTCTGTCCGTCGTACTTTGGTTCATATCCCCAGAACCGTTCACGCTAGAGATATGAAATTTAAAATATTGGCATAACTTTTTGAATCACACATAGGAAAACATTTAATATGCGCGTGCGTAATGCACAAAAATGTGCAAACCTCAATTTTTTATATAATAATAATAATAATAATTATTATTATATTTTCACCTTCGGATTTCCTCCCGTTGGGAAGAGAAGTTGATTCCACCAGTTGCGTGGTGTGAAAGAGGCCTGAAAAGTTTTCACACAGGCAGTCAACTAGTTGAAAGTAACCAGGCAACTAGTTGAATCAACTGAAATCCCCTCGTGTGAAACAGACCTTAAAAGTGTAAAATCATTAGAAGTTGATTACAATTTTAAAAAACTGAACGACGAAAGAGAATTTTAGTTACGAAAAGAGGATTTTAGTTTAAATAAATATATGAAAAGGTAAAAGATAAATCATTAACAACTGCCTGGCTCATTCTGTAAATCAAAACCTACACATAAAACTGGTATTTCCCCCCCACCAAATGGTACATCAAAATTACAACCCAAGAATCATAATGTTATAAAGAATTTGAAAATGCATTATCAAAAACACATACTTAGGAAAATTATTTATGCATTGGAGAATAATCAGAGAGTAATGTAATTGATTTAAGAATAAGCATACAGAATATTTTGAAGTCACTAATTTCTTAAGGCAGACAGAAAATTTTGATGAAATATTTATCAAAAATGTTTTTGTTTTATTATTTTTTAGCAAAAGCAGGTTTTGTTAATCCAGCCTCATTGCTTTGCAATATAGATAATACAAAATCACTTATAATGAAGACGCAAATTATTAATTTATTTTTTAATGTTTCTTTTATATAAAGATATAGTTTTTTCTTAATTTAAGTATTCTTAATTCTCTACAATTACATCTCCAACCTAACATTTATAATAAAATAGGAAGTATTTTCTAAATAGCCAATTTTTGCATGACCATCAATTTTGTTCTTTAGAGGTTCCACCAAATTTGTTTTCCATCCTTATTTTAATGGACCATTAGGGGCTAAAGGTTGTGTTTTAATGAAAGTCTGGTTTTTAACAAATAATCGTTTCAAATAATAATGCAAAATTGTCTACATCAATGAAAGTACAGTAGTTATCAATAAAAAATGTTTATTATACATAAAACAGCCTCGAACATAGGTATTGTTGAAACATATTTTTTATCGCTGCATAAATCTTTAGAAAAAGAAGGTCCTGGTTCATGCTACCTTCATTGGTTTGAAAAAAAAAAAAATTTTGTCCCCCCCCCCCTCAGATAGTAACTGACAAAGGTGCATTAAATGTTCATAATATAGCCAAATAAAAATAAGCATCTCCTTATAAAAAATGTGTAAAAAATAGTATATTATGTTACTAGGCTGTGAAGTGAGTTTTTTCTTTACCGCGGCAATTACATTTACTGTCGACTGAAGCGAGACAGTAAATATTGCCAAGGTAAAGAAAAAACACTTCACAGTTGCGTAGCATATGTTATTTTTTCCGAGGTAGCAGACAATGAAAAAACATTAAATATTAATATATAATAATAACAAATATTAGTACATACTTAAGACTTAAAAAAAGAAACCTTAAAAAGAGGTTACACTATAAGAAAAGATAAATAAAACGCATTGACATCTAGCGGATTTTAATCGTACTAGAAGCATTTCTACAAAGACTGCAGCGCTACTAACGGAAGTTTTGACAACTACCCGCCGGAAAATAAAAATATTTTAGTTCCTAGGACGTAAAAGATTTTTTCTTTACAGCTAGGAGTAATGAAAAGATTTTTTAAGTCCACGTAATGAAAAAATGGATTTTAGCTATGTTTTTTAGGCTCTAAAGTTACTATTTCACAGCCTACCACGGAAAAAGTTTTTTTTTTCATCAGTCCATTATAAGGGATGTCTTCATGATAAAGAACTACTGCACACTACATCAACCAAAGGTAAATACTATAACTAGCAGAATGTGTATATTGAAATCTAGGAATGCTGCTATAGAAACGCAGTGGTACTGAGGTGGAACTATGGTTAAAGAAGAAATTTAATAAAACTCCAAGAGTAAATTTGATCACTTTAAACCACTGTATCTAAAGCCTAAAGTCTAGTTTGCACGGGTTGAGTATTTCAGTAGAGTAGTTTAGTAATTTAGTACTCAACTCGTTTGGACACTTTGTTACTTACTAAATTTATAAACTTGACACTGACTAAATTACTCGACCGTAGCTACTATTACTAAAATACTCGACTGGTGCAAACTAGGCTTAGTGTATAATACTGATCTGATGCTTAACAATTATATTTTTTGTTTTATCTTCTACTTGTCTTCTTTATATAACAACAAAGATAACTCAAGGGGAAAATGTCAACAAGGATAAATAAAAACTCAAAAATCTTATAAAAGTATATAATTTAAAATTTAATTTAGAAGAAGAAAAAATTAACAATTTTAAAAATTAAAAAACCAATAAATTAACAAATACATAATAGCTAATGTGAATTAAACAAATCTATTTTTTCGTTGATTTTATCACACATTCTCGGATGTTGGTAGGAGGTGTTAGCTGTTGAACTCTTGGAGGTGTCAGAGATCGGGCTCTAGGAGGTGTTAATTGTACGTTAGGAGGAGGTGTTAAGGATTGAGCATGAGAACTCGAACTATTTCCAGAATGTTTTATCACAGATGATTGGGCAACAGAGTGTGATGGAGACGTAGGCAAGTTTCTTATCACAGAAATCCTGTTTGAGTCAGCAGTGATATCAAAGTCTAAGGGAAAAGCTTCCGGATCACCATGAATTCTGTCTGATTCGCCCAAAAAAGCATTCGAGCAACCCGGAATTCTCCCAGATTCAAAAAGAATTCTGCTCGAATCACTAATTATGACATTAGAACTATAAGAAATTCTGTTGAACTCACTCGGACTCCTATCGAAATTAATAGGTAACCTGTTAGATTCACTATACATTATGTTGGAAAATCTACCGGGTTCATTTGGAATTCCACTCGATTGAAAATTATTCCGGCTGAAATCAGTTGGAATATTATCAGGATTTTCTAAAATTCTTCTCGAATTATGCAATGTTATATGAGGGTTCACAGGAATTCTAAAGGAATCAATTCTTTCATGTTCTTCAAGATACCTGTTAGACTCGACAGATATTCCACCGAAGTTGTTAAGGTTTCTCATCGAGTCATTTGGTATCCTGCTTGATTCAGTTGGAATCCTGCTATAATCATTCGGGATCCTTTCAGACTCACCAGGAATTCTGTTAGACTCGCAGAAGATTATGTTAGAGCTATTATGAATTCTGTTGGGGTCACCTGGAGTTCTACTTGATTCGTCGGGGATCCTGCTGTAATCATTAGAAATCCTGTCAGGCTCTCTAACAATCCTACTCGAACTGTTATATATAATGTTCGAATGATTCGATATTCTTCTGAGTTCGTTTGGACAAGATTCAATAGGAACTTTAGTATTATCATTTTGGATTCTGGGTGAATTGTTTGTACCTTTCTCATCCTTTGAAATTGTTTTTGAGTCATTCGGGTTTTGGCTAGATTTATTTGTAATATTTTTGTTGATAACAGGAGTCGGGTTTTGCCTGGCAGTTGAGGTACTCGGTTTAGAAGTGGGTTGAACTTTAACAATTTTAGACGGATCCTTGTCGGGATGTATATTTCTCAAGTGTCGCACCAAGTTGTCTCTCCTTTTGAAAGTACCGTCGCAAACACTGCATTTGTATTCCTTTTCATCTGTATGTGTAAGGCGATGTTTGTAACAATCGTTCTGGTTTTTAAACGTCCTTTTACATTCACCGCAAGAGTAAGCTCTTACACCAGAATGTGTTCTTACATGACACACTAAGTTATACTTCCAATCGAATCCTTTACCGCAATGTTCGCAGAAAAACTGTTTCGAACCCGAATGAACACCTTTAACGTGTTTATTCAAAGTGGATTTGTCCTTAAACGATTTAGAACAAGAGTTACATTTAAATACGTACAGATTTGTTTCACTGTGAGTCCTTTTGTGAACGTTTAAACTGTGTGAATCTCTGAATTTCTCGTTGCATTCGTCGCACTCTTTATTGTTACCGAAGTGTATTCTCTTGTGTCTCTTTAATTTGTCTAATTGTAGGAAGGATTTGTCACACATCAAACAAGTGAACGGCTTCTCACCCGTGTGAGTTTTAATGTGATAATCTAAAACGTTTTTCTTGGAGAATCTTTTAGAACATAGGTGGCAATTGAAAGGTTTTTCGGTTTGGCCGCAGTAAGCGTGATATCTTATGTGTCCTTTACTACCGAACGTTTTAATACATATTATACACTTGTATCTGATTACTTCACCTTGGATTACAGTTATATTAGAAGGTATGGGTCTGCCTCGTACACGTTTCTTCTTCACCGCAGTAGGGGTATCGTCTCTTGGTTCGTTTTCACTCTCCGACGAAGTTGAAACTCCCGGTTTACCGATCCAATCATCACCGAAGATGTCATTAGCATCATCGACGCTTTCGTCCTCAGATCCATCGATGTCATCCAACTTCCTGATGCATCCTCTATTTGAATCGTTACCGAGTTCTATTTGGTCCTTGGAAAGATCTTCGCATTGTTGAAGTTCAATATAAGTAGGTTCGGAATCGTCGCAAGTATTAACATCAGAACTAACTTCAGCATCTTCTCGACGAACAGCCATACCAAGTAAAATTACAACTAAAACCACTAATAAATAACTAACTCGACGAATAAGACCTTCATTTATAACTTCCAACTTATAACATCATTCAGGTAAAACTTAATATATTACAACGTTAAAAACAACAATAAAAAGAATTAAAAATAGAATTTACATAAATTACTTATAAATATAATAGTTAAAATTACGAATAAATAAATAAATAAGGACTTTCACAAGATAACTTTTCAAACAAATCAACAAAAATAAAAATGTGAACGACTGTTATACACATGTCAGGTTAGATATGGGCAATTTTCAATTTTCTAATTAAATCGAGATCTTAGAATCGATTCTTTGAGGAATGATATTTAATAAATATTACTCCAAATGAGACTATTACATTTGCATTATTGCTAATTATAGAATTAATATATTCACTCTACGAGAGGCCAAAAAGGAAAATTTTGTAGTGTTTATAAATCTAGATCTTTCAAAGGTGATTAGAAGAAGTGTATTGTTATGCTATCTAGTGAGAATAAAGTTAACTAAAGTCACAATTATGCGTAATTCGTTCTTTTTATATCTTTATTTTTATCCACTAGATAGCAAGCATATGCTTACTATTTTTTAAATTTCAATTTAATTAAACACCTGAACAGTGCTGCTTCTCTCAAACAAACAAGACGGCGAAAAATGAACTAAGTTCAAAACACACATTAATTATTAGTTCCTCTTTTAGTCACTAGATAGCACATGCTTACTATAATTTAAATTTCAATTTAATTAAACGCCTGAACAGTGCTTCTTCTCTAAAACAAAGAGGACGGCGAAAAATGAACTAATTTCATGATAAACATTATTAGTTTCTTTTTTAGTCACTAGATCTAGATAGCATATGCTTACTAATTTTTAAATTTCAATTTAATTAAACGCCTGAACAGTGCTGCTTCTCTCAAACAAACAGGACGGCGAAAAATGAACTAATTTCCAGACAAACATTATTAGTTTCTTTTTTAGTAACTAGATAGCATATGCTTACTATTTTTTACATTCTACTTTGGTTGGATAATTTCTTCAGGCTTAAAGAACTGATTTCGAAACATTTATTTTTTAGCTCTCGAATCTCGATCTGGAATGCCGTTAGTTTAAGAGCATTCTAAAAAAGTTGGGTACTCTTATAGAAAAGGGCCCCCTTTTTGATTTTTATACAGAAGAGTTTATATCCCTTAGTCTAACTACCTAATAAGACAAAGGGATATTCAGTCCAATATGCTTTGGGACAAAGAAATATCACACTTTTGCATAAAAAAAAGTGTGTATTCGGTTGTCAGAAGGTATATTAGTTTAAAAAAAGTGGGGGGCCCTTTTCTATAAAAGTGCCAAAAGTTGTCCTATTTTTTACCTTGGAACAGGCGTCCTGAAATGCCTTTGTCAGGGCTTTTAAAAAGTTGAAATTTATCACAAAAAATATTCGTTGAATTCAGGCAATTACTCGACTTGCTTGGAAATACAGATAAAAAAATTACCTTTTTTTATTTTGTGAATTATAATTTTTTGTCTGCTATATAAGGGTACATTATTGTGAGATTTTATTGTATATGCTTTCAGCAGACACAACAAGTCAAATTGCATATATTTTTTAATGAGGATTAGAAGGTGTAAGAAGTTTTTATTGTAAGTAACTCCATTATAATGTAAATCCAAAAATCAGCTGTTTCAAGATGGATATTTTAGCTATAACTTCAAATGCATTTTTCCATCCAAACCCAATGAAACTACCCCTATGTCTCTAGCTCAAACGGTTCTTAAGATATTAAATATTGAAGACTTTGGCAGGGAAAAAATGTTTTCTTACAAAATATGCAACATATTAAAAATTCCATTAAAATATTTGATAGTTTTTTGAAAAATAGAGGGGGAAAGGGATAAAAAAACGCAATGTTTAAGGACACATGGGGCCAGGGCCGTTTCTAGGTATTTTGCCGCCCTAGGCGAGAATTGAAAAATGCTGCCCCCTCCCCCTTCTTCGTAAAAGGATACAATGAACAACGAACAAATTAGGAAAACCATTTTCTAACTAGCTTTGGCCCAGATAGTTCAGCACGTATTCAGATTTTGCATATTTTTGTATTTGATTACTTACTCCTGAAAGTTCAGAACAGAAAGCTGTCACGGCAATGTCCTTTAAGAAAGATGAGGCTTCTCCAGGGCTACAGTGGGTTAGAGCAGTATCCAATTCAATAAACAAATCCATGAGTTCATCTTGAGGTCACTTATACTGTATAGAAAATCAAATAATTTCATTAAACTGTATGCATCATTCTTGTACAGAGCATATTGCCGTATCAAATTATTGCAAAATAGTATTTTACTCTGAAATATTAGGGTCAGTAATGGGTTCATCTGCTAATTCATAAGCGAACAATTTCCTTTTACTTTCTTTTTGACTTAAAAATTGGCTTTCAATATTTATTTCTTCAGCTAGCTCTCGAGAATCAATCAAAGCTCTCTCAATTTTTACTTTCCCATGTAAAGAGAAAGTATTGTGATGACGCGAAAATTCGATTTTGATGGGTTTACACGTTTTGAGGTCCCCTGAGTCCAAAACATTTTTGTCTGTCGTCATTGCAGACGCCTGGAGCCTAAATTACTGGGCCGATTTTGACGAAATTTGGCATACATGTTCAGACAAATCATACCCCAAGGTGAAATCGAGAATTTAATTTTATCTCCAAAAATAGGGGCGCCACCTCCAAAAACTCTGAAAAAATGTGAAAAATAATGTTTCTCGAAAACGGTTCCGACAATTTTGATTAAAAATCTAAAATGTAGTCCATTTAAATATGAATCTAACGATTTAAGGCGTTTTCCTGGGAAAAATATAGTTCCTGAGAAAATAGCTTTAAACGCGGACGGAGAGAGCCCGGGTTTAATGAATTGTTCAATAATAATTAAATTTCCATACGAAAACTAATAGGTACTTCTTTTGATTATTACTCCCCTTTTAAAAAAATAGAGGGGAGTAGCAATCTAAAGAAGGTGTACTGAATGTTCTTTAGGCTGTTACTCCCCTTATAAAAACAGAAGTGAGATATTCCTTTGTCCCATAGTATATTGGACTAAACATCCCTTTTTCTTCATAGTTATTTTGTCAAAGTCATTTTCAATTCTAAAACAACATAAGGGACTAACCATCTAAAGAAGTACCTACCAACTAATAAATGGATACACTGGGCTAAGTAATAATGAACTCGTACATGTGAAAGTTTGTCTGAGTTGTCCCAGGCCGATTTTTTCTCTATTAATTTGCTAATTTTTTTCGCTGTTTGAATAGACATTATTTTTTCCCCTTCCTTTTGCCGCCCCTAAAATTTTGCCACCCTAGGCGGCCGCCTGGTCTTGCCTATTAGTAGAAACGGCCCTGCATGGGGCTGAAATGAATTAGTGCAAAAACAACTACTGTTGGATTTTCTTATAATGAACTTCTGTTCAACGAAAATCGCTATTTAACAAATATTTTTATTGTCCCTACGGTTGATGTAGCGTATCTGGGGCAACATGTATAGAAATGAAAAAAACTGGCAAATATAATTAAAGTCTTTTCTGCAGATTGATCAAAAATGCACCAATTATGGATTCTTCTTAATTTCATAAGTTTTCTCTTAATAAATTTTCCATCTACAGTCCTCTATTTTGAGACACAGCTGTATACAATTCGATTTTGCGGATCTTGGGTGTATGTATCTGTCGTAGATTACCTGGGCTTCGATGTAGCGTATCAGGCTTTTCGAGAGAGTATGAAATGAAAATGTATCCATAAATAATGCAATTTTGTCAGTTTTTCCATTTCTATATGTGATACACCAGATATGCTACATCAACCCTTGGAATCATTTTTAGGAGTTTCTTGCTCTAGAACTCTTAATAATTTTTTTTTACATTGGGCCCCAAAATCCAATGTAGATGGGGCCTCTTTTGAGCATAATAAAATCTAACTACCTTGGAATCATACTTATTCTTTACCATTGCCAGGAGGGCCCCATTCAGTTATGAACGCGAATCCTTTTTGCTCATCAATTTTTTATGGCGAGGGGCCCACAAAAAATTCTTGCAGGGGGGCATTGCCCTAGCTACGCTACTGATTCTACCTCCATTAGTTTAAGTGGAATCAGGATCATCTTTGCACTGTATAGAGAAATCTCTTAGTTTCAGTTTAGAATTAGTTTCGGAAGTTTGTAAAGCATTTGACTTTTTAAGTGTAATTTACTCACCACACAAATGTCTGAAAGAAAATCACTTTCAGAAAAAAAAAAAAAAAAATGTAGATAAAGGATTGAAGAACGAAGATGTATCCAGAAAATATGACATCGCGCTTTTTAAGAATATGTGGTCGGCTAAGTTTGTCTGCGGGACGTAGCTTGAAATAGGCATTTGAAAAAAACAAACCAGTGGAGAGCGGCCGTGTCTCACCAATTATGGTGGACAATGTGATTTTCATGATCCTGAGTACAGAATTAGTTAGTAGACCGAAATTCAAGTTGATGTTAGTTTATCCCTTGACAGGTGACCACGTTGAATTTTAGTAATATTTGAATAACTAACTTATCAAGTGTGAAAATAATATCGACTTGATTTTTGGTCTACTAACTAATTCTGTAGTCAGGATCATGAAAATCATACTGTCCACCATAATTGGCGGGACATGGCCGCTCTCCACCGTTTTTTTTTTTTTCAAATGCCTATTGCCAAGCTATGTCCCGCAGACGAATCTACCCGACCACATATTCTTAAAAGGCGCTAAAAGATTGACTTGTATACAAAATTCTAGCTTGATGTTAGTCAGACACTTTTTTGCATGCTATCTCCTGGACTACAAGTGGAGATTTTTAAAAAACAACAAATCAAACATTTATTTTTATTGAAATAAATGTGGCTGTCTTAGCATGGCAATAATAAATCATTCGGTGAGTCGTCCCAACACTACTCGATTATATGAAGGATTTATGTTCCATGTTATAACCCATACATTTATGTTCCATGTTATAACCCATACATTTGCTCTAAAGATGTTAATTGAGCAAAAAAGCACCGAAGTTTCTCAACTGCTACAAAGCTCTAGTTACTCCCTTAATGCTACTTGAGCTAAGCAATGACACGCTCCCTACTTAGTTATTGGAGATGCAACATTGATCATTCTCAATCTTAACCCTGGAATACTAATGCTAACTAGTGAGCGTCTATTACTAAACCTTCGTAATTTTTACGAGCATTCATTTTATACTATGTTTTTGGGTTATACATGAATAAATAACAACTTTTTGTAAATAATATATATTTTAATTATTATAAACATATTTTTCTCAACGATACTAATTAGTAAAAAAAGCTTAATATCAATAGTTAGGTAAAATGGGCATAGTGAACTTCGCAAATAAAATTTGGAACAAGAATCACAAATATATGTATTTTTTTTTAAATTGGACATACCACAAACTAAAAATTCTATACAATAAGGGTAAAATTGCACATAGCACATTGCTAATTTAAAATTTGAATATTCACAATACTTTCTTTTAAATAAATATCTTTAGTAAGAGTCACAATACTAATTAAGTAATTAAGTATTATAATTACATAATATGTAATTTAAATTGTAAATTGTTAATACAATTTTTGATTATTTTGGTTATTTGGGATAAAATCACTATATTTTTTTCGACATTTATATCTGAACAGCTTTTAAGATCCTCTACTTCAAAATCATCATCTAGATCGGAGTCTAAAGTCTGAATTTAACTTGTTCATAATTCCTATTCAACCTACAGGGTCACTAAACAATTTTTGTTGTGCCATTGTCATGTTTTAATAATAAAATATACAATAAATAATGTAAAATATAAAAAATAATCGAGTATTATATAACACGGTATTACTAATGCTCGTAACTATGATGAGAAAAAATTTACTTTTATTACTAAACCTTCGTAAAAGTTACGATGTATGTTTTAAAATACTGCAACTTGCGATGACCCGAGTGACAGTGCAGGTTCTATATCGACGAAATCTCAAGGACAACTAAACTGTCGAAGCACTCCTGACAGCTTATGTCCCTGCAGTCCCGTTAGATGTCACCACAGACAAAAAACTAAGCTATAGTCGTAAAAAAGTCGAACATTAGTATTCTAGGGTTAAGTTTGGTCCAAACTGAACTAGCATTATGGTACGCTAAGATTTAGAAAAGAACAGCTTTGAAAGAGGGGAAAAAGCCCTGTTAAAAAGAAGTAAGGCGCATTACGTAAGTACATGGGGCGATAATCACCGGTTTCTGTACATTAAATTTAAAATTATTAAGTGTAATATAATTACACTAATTTTAACAGTAATATTCTTTTTCTACTCTTCAAGACCTTTAAGTTGATGTATAACATGTCATAGTTACTCAAAATTTGTATTAGTCGCCCGCCATATTGAAAATATTACGTGTGAAATTTTAATAGTTGCATATTCATTTTCTTTATTTCAAGACCTTTAAATTGATACATAACATGTCATGGTGACTAAAAACCTTTTTTTTAGTCGCCCGCCATATTGAAAATATTAAGTGAGAAAAATCCAAAATGCGTCCAGTTGTCTCAAATGCCGAGATGCACCTGTGTGCCGAATTTCATGTTCCTAGCTATAGTACTTTATGAATTGAAACAAGCAACGGACATACAGACAGACAGAGCCGTTATATAAGGTTTCTTTTTGTACTTTGTACAGAAACCTAAAAAGGAGACCTTTTTGCATAATTAGCCACCGATTAAACCACTTTGGCATCAACCAGACAAATAAATATTTAGATTTTATTTATTGACAAAATATAGACAACTAATCAATTAATGTGTTTTTATAGTGTCCAGTGAATTATTTTCTCAATTATAGCATATTCTAAACCCCTGTTCATATTCCTCCTTAAGTTTACCTTTATTGAGGTAACTCTAAATGTTTAATGTAACATTTCTAAGTTTAACCAATATAAAAAGTTTTCCAGTTTCCCATAGCTAATAGGCAAAGGAATTTTTTTAGTAATTTTAGTGAAAAAAAAAAAATATATATTTACAATTTTCCACAATTCATAGTATAGTTATTTACAATAATATCTAACAGAAAAAATATTGAATAAAGTATTTTTTATAAAAAGAAGAAAATTCAGTATAAAAAAAAATTATTTACAATTAACCATACATGCACTTTATAAATTTTACATTATAGTAAGGTACATTTTATCAGTTATATAACATTTCCCTTTTTTTCTACCAATAAATAGTTTATTCTTCATCTTCTGAGTCAGAACCTGCACCTGGGTGAATGGCAACCATGTGATCCGGTGCTTTTCCTTCGACTTCGCCGGGATTGTAGAAAGTTTTAGATTCCTTAAGAGCTACACTCATCGCTTCCATTTTCTGATTGTAGAGCTGGAACACTAATCTTACCATGTGCGGCATGTCTTCTACGACAAACGGTCTGATATGACCGCTTTCTTCTTGTTTTCTATTAGTCGGATGACCTTCATCAGGTAGTAGACAGAGTCTAAGAGGTCTAGCAGTTAACTGTTTGATCGCAGGGGCTAGTTCAAAGCAATTACCGAAGAGGGATTCTCTAGCAAATACGTAAAGACCGAGTCTTGCACGAGAAAGTGCTACAACCAATCTTCTAACATCTCTGATATGACCGACTGTTTTAGTCCTGACTAACGATAGTAAAATATAATCATTTTGCTGCCCCTGATATTTATCTACGGTAGTTACTTTATGAGGTACGCCAATCATCGGATTATTTCCGCAACGAGCATTAACTACATCTCTCAGCAGATGCTTTTGACCGTTGTAAGTAGTAAGAATAGATATTTTATTAGCAGGATATCCTAAGAGTCTCATATACATGAAAACAGCAACGCAATATTCCGCTTCTGCCAGATTCTGGTAGAAATGTGGATTTGGTTCAGATTCTCCGACACCGTTAAAATTCTCTACATTAATGAGTTGGAAATCGTACAGAAAACCGGCATTGGCGTAAATGAATTCCGGCGATGTTTCAACGTGTGGAAGATTTCCCAATTTTTGGTACCTCCAACTATAAAGTTTACAAAGACTCGGTCTAGCTCTACCTTGAGCATCCAATTCAATTGTCGGAACTCCTAAACGGACAAATCTTGTGAAAAGGGACTGCTCTAAATTGGAATAATGTTGGAAAGCCATATTTTTCACTATGGGAGGCAACTGATGGTGATCACCAATCATAATCCATCGTTTTAGTCTATTGTAGCCATCTTGAGGGTTCTGAATCAGAAGAGGAATAAAAGTTTCGATTTCAAGAATTTGAGCAGCTTCTTCCATGAGGATATTGTCGTAAGTAAATCCTAACTTGACTAGTTCACTCCGTTTAAGAGCTGCGTGAGTACAAGTCATAGCAATAATTTTAGCTTCCTTTACGAGTAAATAGTTGGCTCTGTCACCTCCGCTACGTAACAATTCAAAAGCCTGACACAATTCCAGCATTTCAAAAACCCTTTTGATAAAATTAAAATGTTTCATAGCTATTTTCCAATCTTCGTCAAATGATACCTCGTGGAAAAGGGGTTTTGTATAAGCAAAAAATTTAGAGAAAGGGAAATTTTCACTTATCCATGTAGCGGATTTTTTACCTTTTGCTAGTTTATTATTTAAACGTGCTAGGAATTTTTCCCAAAGAGGAAACACATGATGTTTATAAAAGTACCCGGCAGTTTCACAAGACTGAGACATATCACCGTAGATCTCAAGAGATTGCTGAAGCCTGTAAACCAACGAAAGGAAATACATTCTACTAGCAAGAATATGGTTGACTCTACCGTAGCGACTGAAATCTTTATCTGTTTCTAAAGCTTCTTCACCGTGACCCAAACGAAGGAGGTGCTTTTCGTTGATATCTAACTGAGTGATTTTCTCAAAAAGGTGATTCAAAGCTTGGTTAGAGTGAGTTACAATCAGAGTTCTCTCGTTAGGATGGCTGTGATACAGGTTATTAATTATTTGAACTGCCACGTCAGTTTTTCCTGTACCTGGTGGTCCAACAACAAGAGTTAAACCATGTCTAAGTCCTGAATGTATGGCTTTAACTTGAGTGGGAGTAAACCAAACGATATTTCTCTTAAAATATTCAAGTTGCAAATTATCTTGAAGCAATGGCTGAGGTTCGATCACCAACATAGGTTTAATTTTAACATCTCTATCTTTTAAAGTGATGCGGTAAGGAGGAGATAGATTAACAATTTTCTTGCCGTCTTTACCGACAATTTCATAATCGGGAAAAGAAGTCTTGACATGGTGATAATTAATAAATGTATCGTGGAAATCAACAGGTTCCGATTCGTCGGACATGTGGAGGTAAGAAGCAGCTGCTGGGTCTCCGTAACCTAGAATGAGATCTCTTAACCATTCGGGAACGACACAATCTGAATTCATCAGTTCTCTTATAGTTTCTAAAACTGCTTTGAAGTTATTCACATTGGGTTTCCTTCTCATAATAATATTGAAAGTTTCGTAAACATCTTCTTTACCAGAGGAAACATTGTCCATGTCTATTTTGTACTGGTTAGTATCGAGGAAAACTCGGAATGTTCTCGTATCTCCAGGTAGACTAGGTTTACCTTCAGGTCCGTCCTCTATAACTCTTCCGGTCTCGTCAAGCATTCCTTCAACTTCACAACCTCTAACGTAAACCAGCCCACTCTGATCTACAACCGACTTCATATAGTCATATTGTGTTCCAAAACGCATCTTAGGTCTAACAGTAATAAGAAAGCAAACATCGTGTTTTCGTAAACTTTCCCATTCCGCTTTGATTTCCTTTCTAAGATTAAGTGTGACGGCTACATCCGCTCTTACAAACGACGGTTTTCTCTCACCGACATTCGGTTTTGAAACTTCAACTACGGCAAAGCTCGTGATAGGTTGAGCCATTCTAGCCCAACCTCCGAAATACGTAGATCCATCCTCCGCTTCCCAAGGACTCAGTCTCACTATACTGTCTTCGACATCTTGCTTGATATCGTAAGTAGACTCTAATCTAAACAAAGTTAAATTCCTGTACAAATAATCGTGGAATGTAAGGAACTGTAAATTTAATTTAGGGAGAGGCAAACAGCAATCGCCGGAATAATATTCACAAGGTACGACGTTCTCATCCCATATAATATTTTCAGTCGGATAAAGAGGCAACGAATTTAATTTCTCCAATTGAGAAACTTCTTTTTCGTGATAAGAAACAAGAAGTTCCATTAAAAATGATTCATCAACTCTAAATTTATATTTTTGTATAGCATTTTCATCATTTGGAATGAAATGTAATGCTTTGGCAGACTCTAAAAGAGTTTTATAATTCAGTTTAGAAAATGTTTTAATAAGGGCATCTCTCGAGTCGACACTGGCCACACTTAATAATGCAAAACTACGTAAATCAGGATATTTATTATAAGCGATCATCTGTAACGCATGAACGCAGTCGTAATGGATTTTTAAAACTTGGCTGAAAGTCAGAGGTTCACCTGTCTCTTCGTCTATTTCAAATTTAGCATAAAACTTCAAAATATCTAATAACTGCCTGAACAAACCTGCATCTTCTCTCTTGTAAAAAGGAGACATGGTACATCTCAGAACGAAGTGACAGTCGGCAAGTAGGAAATTGAAAAATCTGCGTGTAGGAAGAGCCGTTTCTAAATCTATTATGAGTTCAAGAAAGCGTTCACAGTAATGTAACTGTCCTGGAGGAAGCTCTCCAGTTTCAGTTATATTTTCAAGTTCGTTAATGAAGTTAAGAAGCATGCGATGCAAGTACTGCCTGTTCCATTCCTGCTCTTCACTAAAACCTCTTTTTAAAAGTTTACTGTATATTTTACCCCAGTTTTTAAACTTACGGAAAATAACCGATCGTCTTCCCTCTTGCACACAGGTGAGAAGAGTAATAGTGGTGTAATGTTTCAGCTGTTCTCTGATGAATTCGTGTTCGATGCTGTTGAACGAGTGAGTGAGAAATAAAATTAAGACTGTTCTCTCTTCGTAAGTCATATTTACGTTTTCCAACGATTCTCTAAATACCCGGCGAAAAAATTGAACGACGTTCTTACGACTGTCGTCCATGGCGATCCACGCAGGCACTCTTTGACGGAACTTCTCGTTCACCATAGCGGCAATCGACATGACGTGTTCGAAAGAAGATTTTTCAGGATCTAGATTCGGCCATAAATAGTTCTCTAGATACTGACTGAACTCGAGTACGCGGGATCGCCGCATCGAGAATTGAGTACCAAGAAGATCTTCCTTGTAAATTTGATCTATGATTGTCGGATCGAAAGGACGCCTAATATTTTTATCATTCTGAGGGCTCCAGTATTCTTCGGAGAGTTTAATCAATCTGTCGGAATTAATCTGTTCTATAGTTAGAACAGCCTCGCGGGCCTTAGCCTTGTTTATTTTGTCCATAGTTAAATGTATTAAACAGTATAAAACTTACTTATTAACTAAAGAAATAGCTTAACATTCCATCGCACTATTTATTAGTAAGATTACAAATAAGAAAATATCGTTATAAATTGAAAACAAAGCACAATAAACAATAACAAGAGCAACGCGAAAACAAAAAAGCCGCTTTAGAACCTCCCTTATGCTTCACAATAATAAGGGAGTCGAATGCTCAACCACATTTTAAACAAATAAAATTAGGAGGGGCTGGACAGAATCGGGAAATAATATTTCTTATAGTAATTTTAAACAGAACAATTTTTATAAACTTTTTTTTTATTAATTTTTCCTCTTTTATCTCGAATTCTTTTCAAAATAATAATCGGCTAATTCGTATTGTACGTGCCATCGAAATTTCTTGCAACACTTGCATAAACGTGAGCTTAAAACATAAAAAATCGGTCCGAGACAATTCAGACAAACTTTCTCATATACGAGTTCATAATTACTTAGCCCAGTCTTTTCCATTTATTAGTTCTCGTATGTACATTTAATTATTATTGAGCATTTCATCAAAATGTATCATAAAAATAACTTCTCCTGGGCGGGGTATCGAACCCCGGCTCTCTCCGTTAGCGTTTTAAGCTATTTTCTCCTGAACTAGATTTTTCCCGGGAAAACGGCTTGTATCGTTAGATTCGTATTTAAATGGACTAAATTTTAGAATTTTTAATCATAACCGTCGGAACCGTTTTCAAGAAATAATTTGTTTCAGAGTTTTTGGGGGGTACCGCCCCCAAATTTGGAGCTAAAATTCATTTTCAATTTCGCGTCGGGGTATGATTTTTCTGAACATGTATGCCAAATTTCGTCAAAATTGGCCCAGTAGTAGCCAGGCTCTGGGCGACATCTTTTAAAAACAACTTTTTTTGGATTCAAGGGACCCCAAAACTTGTAAAAATCCATCAAAATCGAATTTCGCCCCATTACAATACTTTCTCTTTATATGAGAAAGTAAAAAGGCATTTTAGGACTGAAGAAGATTTTACCTATTCCTCATTTCGATGAGACAAAACATTTTTACATTTTTTAATTTTTTCCATTTACTATTTTAATCCTACTATCATTTTCATTAATACAAAAATATGTGTAAGGCTCTCACGCATTAAAAGTGAAACTTAAGTTCTAGAATGCATTGCTCTCTTTCATTTTTTGACGAATTTATTATTTCAGGATTAAGAAATGGTTATGGGAAATTTAATTGAAAAAAAAAAAAAAAAAAAAAAAAAAAAAAAAAAAAAAATATTGCTACGCTAAGGCAACCACATTTATTCAAATAAAAATAAATGTTTGTTTTGATTTGCTGGTCTTTAAATAGATATAATACAATTAATCTGTAAAAATGTTACACTTGGACGAGTCTCGAATCGCAAACTTCGTTACACGATCTATTATATGAAAAAATCCACTCTACCGCCGCCGAAGAAGTTTCACTTCAAAAATTAAATTACACAATGACAAAATATTTTCTTAATGATATATATTTGACTTAAATGAAAATGTTTAATTTTCTAGAAGAAATGCCCAATTTTGTGAGAGCAGTATCTCGAAAAGTAATGGACGTACGGAGCTCGACATGGGGTCAACTTTTAGCATATTTAATCTTCTTTATACTAGGCATCGCGTGGCTCTATCATTGAAGCGAGCGTATTGCAATCAAATACTGAATATTGAAATTTGTTAATCATGATGAATGTCATAGTTGAAGATATGTGGAAGAGGGTAGTGTGAGGTAGAGTGGGGGTACTCGGTACAATGCTTTACTTCCTAAACAAACCTACACATAACACGACTATACCACCCGCAATAGCTTTTAAACTATTATTATAAATGTATCACTTCATTACTCAAATACTACTGCTTGTATCAAGTTGAAATTTTACATACTTGTTTCAATTGTACTTTAGACGATGTACATGAAGTCTTATTAAAATCGTTACGTTAGAACGTAAGATATCGGTAAAAAGGTTGTTTTCTCTATTTTAAACGTTTAGGTCCGTTTTAATAGTTTTAGCGATCATTATTAATTCATAGCAGTGTCATTGTTGGTTTTACTGAAAAATGTTATTTGAAAAAAATGTTCGTCTCATCAAATAGGTGATGATAGAATTTTTTCCCGTCCTGAAATTCCAATTTTAAATTTGAAGCTCACGTTTACGCGAGCATTGCGCGCGAACTCTTGGACGTATCACGGTGCCCAACGAACTTAGCCTGAGTATTAGTAAAAGGAAGATGTATACCAAATTTCAACTAAATCGGTCAACTTTTACTCAAGTTATCGTCGGACACGTAAACGTTACACACAGACAGACAGACAGACAAGATGCATAGTTTGTTGAATATAAGAAGCTCGCTTACGCTCGCTTCAATTATAGAAAGAAGAAACTAAACTTTTAAACATTATCAGTCAGATTAAAGATGATATGGAGTTAAAAAATTGCGAAAAAATGCCGTTTTGGAGCCACCAAAACGGCATTTTTTTCGCAATTTTTTAACTTCATATCACCTTTAAGTCATAAAACCACCTTTAATACTCCCAAATTGGGGGTATTACGCAGCTTGCAATGTCTTTCAAAACTGCAAACTTGGTTTCTTACTATATTAAATTAGGTTCTGCGTAATAAAAAAAAAATAAACTACATGACCTTTTGCTAGATTGGATGTATAAATTGAATGGCCTATTAGATTAACCGCATAATGCTTACTACTCCCTCTATCTAAATTATTTTAATAATATAGGAATAGGAAACCAAGTCAGATCTGAATTTAGTAGTAGGTAGGCACGCCGTGACGAACTATATCTGTTATCACTTCTTATCAAGGCCCGCCATTTATAACAAAAATACTTGATACTTGAATGATAAAGTTTGAAATTGATTGATTATTATTTAGCAATCAATAAAAATAATAACGATTTACGATGACATGATAAACATTTACTTAAGCCAGGTTTTCACAATGTAGCAAAACCTGCAATAGGTATAGTAAAGTTATAAAGCTTTATAGTAAAGTTATAAAGCTTTATAGTAAAGTTATAAAGCTTTATAATAGTAAAGTTATAAAGCTTTATAGTAAAGTTATAAAGCTTTATAGTAAAGTTATAAAGCTTTATAGTAAAGTTATTATTCAAGTACGTAGTAAGATCCTCAGTTAGGACGATATTTATTATATGAAAAAAATCCTATATTTTTAGGGTTTCGTAGGTTCATATCCCCCCGAACCGTTCACGCTAGAAGGTTGAAATTTGAAATACTAGCTTATGACTAACTTATGCACACAGGAAAAATATAGAGAAGGTAAACATTTAATATGCGCCTGCGCTATGCTCAAAAAGGTTTAGGTTCAACGTTCAACCCCTTATTACTTACTTTCTCATAAAAAGAGAAAGTATTCTGATGGCGTATTCGATTTTGAGATTTTGATGGATTTACACGTTTTAAGGTCCCCTGAGTCCAAAAAAGTGGTTTTTAAAAAAAGTCTGTCTGTCGTCTGTCTGTGCAGACGCCTGGAGCCTAAATTACTGGGCCGATTTTGACGAAATTTGGCATACATGTTCAGAAAAAATCATACCCCGAGGCGAAATCGAGAAATTAATTTTAGCTCAAAATTTAGGGGCGCTACCCCCCAAAACCTCTGAAAAAACGAGAAAAAAAAATATTTCTCGAAAACTGTTCCGACGATTTTGATTAAAAATTCTAAAATGTAGTCCATTTATATACGGATCAAACAATATAAGCAGTTTTCCCTGGAAAAATTTAGTTCCTGAGAAAATAGCTTAAAACGTGGACGGAGAGATACCGGGCTCGATTTCCAGCCCTGGAGAAGTTATTTTTATGGTAATTTTTGATGTTATTTTCAAGAATAATTAAACGTACTTACAAAAACTAATAAATGGAAAACATTGGCTAAGTAATTATGAACTTGTATATGAGAAAGTTTGTTTGAGTTGTCTCGGACCGATTTTTTAATATCTGTGCAAACATGTTGGGTATCAAATGAAAGCTCCAGAAGAGTAGTAGATTACAATATACATAAAGATTTTTTGAGTATTGTGCTTTTTACCGCCAATATTGAGTTTTTAGCGCCAAAATTTAACCCCCCCAAAAAATTCACATTTTTTATAACACATATTTTGTGTGTCCACCTGCACAGTTGCACAGTGAGCAAACATTTTTTTCATTTGTTTTTTCGAGTGGATATCAAATGGAAGCTGCTGATAAGTACATATTACAAATATAAATAAACTTTTTAAAGACTATGCATTTTCTTGCATTTATAAGTCGAAATATTCCCCCCAAAAAATGCCTAATTCATGCTACACCTTGTGGGGCGATGACATTTTCTGGAAAAAAAATTTGCCTTTTCGTTATTACCTATCAAAAGCATTGTGACAATTGTGGGGATCGAACCAAGGACTCCTACTCTACTCATTGTTTATATTTTTTTTACGTTCATGTAGGATGAAATGGGGAAATAAAATGTTATTTCACAATATAATAACGTATATGCTTAATATAATAAACGCTAAAAAGTACTTCCCTTTGATTTTTTATTATTAGTTTACGGCCCTTAATAGTTTCACGGCACATAACCATTTTTTAATTATTGATTAAATATCGCATAATGACCTTAATTGTGCGTATAAAATCTACGCCTTAAGAGCTTTCATATAATCTAAGTAAATACAAATAAAAGTAAACATTGAATCAAATTAGTTCAGAATTAATCCTTTTTAAAGAAAATCCCATTAAAAAGTAAACGGTTTCAAATGACTGTAATAACCTTGCAAACATGTTGGCTCACAGAAATGCGAAAAATCGATTTCGTTCAGCCAGTTTTGCTCTTATAAAGTCGGACCGGTGGTGACAGACATACAGATAGACATGAAAAAGTTATGGCCAGATTTGGTTTTTGTAATGTTGGAAATGAAAACGTATCCAAAACAAAAATGTTTCAATTCTGATTAATAGTCCAATCGACAGGTATTAAAAATGAGGGGCTACCTTGCAAAAGGACATAAAAACTTTTTCTTTTTTTTATTGTATGTAACAAGACATTAGTTAAAACCCAAGTTTTCGACCTCCTAGACCCTGTGCTAACCCAGAGGGGGGCCAAAATACGCGAAATTTTAGTGGTTTTTTTTTAGTTTTTTCTTTATAACTCTTTACCAATATGTCCTGAAAAAAAAGTGTTCTTATCTTTCTTGTAGAGCACTAAATTTGTAACAATTTTTATATACCACATTTTTTTCCTAAACCCTACTTTCCGAAATATAGAGCTTCAAAGATACAATATTGTTTTGAAAATATCAAAAATACCATCTTTTCTGAGGGCGAAAGGGGTCTATTTTTGTTATCCCATCCCTCCCAGTTAGATTTTTTGGGTATATTCTACCTATGGAAGTACAAATAACCACGACTAACCACATCTACTAACCACTAGTAACCAATACTAACCGCCACTAACCAACAATAAACTAAATTTTCGGTGTTTTTTGTTCATCCTTTCTTGTAGAGCACTAAATTGGGAACAATTTTTATATTTCACATTTTTCCCTAAACTCTTTACTTTCCGAAATATAGAGCTTCAAAAGATGCAATCTTTTTTTTTAATATCTGCAAAACCCAAGTTGCGGAGGTAAGTGGTGGTTATTTGTTCTTCCATAGGTAGGATATACCCAAAAAATCATTGTGTGGGGGAGGGATAACAAAAATATATTGCATCTTTGAAGCTTTATATTTCGGAAACTATAGGGTTTAGGAAAAAATGTAGTATATAAAAATTGTTACAAATTTAGTGCTCTACAAGAAAAATAAAAATACATGATGTATGAAATACGTGATGTTTATTACAATGGGATCATGCAATTGCTTTATCTACAACTTTGTCTACGTATCTTGTTAAAATGAATTTAAGTCAATATTATTATAATTCTTATCTTAATGAAAAAAAAAAAAAAAAAAAATGTAAGTATGTATGTATAAATTATGTCATGTGTGACATTGAACTGAAATATTTAAACCTTTATTATTTCGTATTGTAGTAATTTATATTTAAAAAAAGGAAACAATAAACCTAGAATGTCTGCACTAGAATAAATTTGTCAAATTTATTTTGTCAAATTTCTTATTGTGATATTTAAAAATATCACATGATTTAGTCATTATTTTTTTTAGATTTCTGAAGGATAAAGATTGACATAATTGATTTGACATAATGACCTTTTTTAAACACAAATTTATTACGGTAAAACTGGCCAATATGGAATTCGGATCTATAAGGCCGGGTACGTTGGGACGCAAGTGGCGCTGGACCGGGCAACTAAGTTTTCTTTAACAGCTGAAGTATACGAGACCGCGTGAATTCAGACGCCAGTTTTGCTAGTGTCAGGTAGGCCACGAGTGGCATAGGTACTTGCTTTGCGTCTCAAATCGCGCTGTTTCGTACAAATTTTTCTGCATTAGAGAAAAAAAATGGGCTATATTATCTATATCAGGCGACGCAAGACAGGGCTTGCGTCGCCTGATATAGATAATTAAAGAGATTAATTTCCTATAGGGATGCTGTATTTCGGATTTTAAGGGAGGTAGAGTAGGGAGGTACTGCATAAGCTGGAGGAGGTCGTTAGAGTTTACAGGTCGAACCGCACCGAGCGCTAGTGTAGCTGGATTAACCGCGAAACTCACGGTAGTAGAGAAGGCATTTCCCGGGCGCGGGCTTTAAAAAATTCTATTTTTTTTGCGGGACAGATAGAAAAAGAAATCGGCGGGAGTCACAGAGTAAGGGGGGCGCATTTACCGCGCGGGTTTATTTTTGTCTGGGGGCCTAAGCTGATTGGGACACGTCCTAAGGTAAGAAGACTGCAAAAATTATTATTTGTCATTTGATATTTATTTTATTTTTATAATTAAAAAAAACAAATCTTATTAAAATTTAATCAACCCTTTTTTCAAAATATAAATAATATTTATACACTAGTATATACATTTAAAAGTATTTTTATTTATATCACTATCCTATATAGATTTGGACTAAATTAGGGATTTCTAAAAAGCGCCAAATTTGAGGTTCTATTTATAACTTCTATTATTTACGCTATATTTTTATACTTATCTATTTACAAGTCACTGATAAGATAATGAGACTATCACAATAGCATGTATACTTTCTTAAACACCAAAAATTTAATTTTAATAATTAATTTATATTATACTTTTTATTTCATAATTTAATTAATTAAATGTTAAAATAACGAAATACTTATACTTTTTAATTCATAATAATTAATTTAATGATTAATATGGAAATAACTGAAATATATATTTTTTTCTATTATTATTTAAGCTGATTTTGGGATATTTTTAGTTATAATTTTTATATTAAAATTTATTTATTGTTATTTGACATACATTGAAAACTTGATATTTTTTGTTTTACTAGGTCTTTACTTGGAATTTTAATCATGCGACTAAATTTATAGACAAACATTTTGAGTATATAATATAAAATATTTGTCACACGAATTCAAAACTCAATAGATTGTCAACACTGTTGTATATTTTAGTAACCAGTGACATTGGCCAACACCAGTAATAATCAATAATAAAGTTTTAAACCGTTGTGTACTAAATATTTAACTATTGTTGTTTTTGACAAAAAAAAGGACAATCATTTTTACTTGCTGTTTTATTTATTATGAATATCTAACATCCACAAAATATTTATGAAAAAAAAATAACTTTGTATAATTACTGTGTTTTGAAAATGTAGTAACACTAATCTAGCTTTATAAAAGTAATTAAATTAAATTCAAATAAAAAAATATTCATTATTTGTTAAAGTAATCTTAATATCAAACAAGTATTTAGTTCTAATAGGTCATCATTATTAAATACTACACAGTACTAGTGTACAAAAGTAATAGTACTAGTGTAAATTAATAGTACTAGTGTACAGTAATAGTGAAGATATGTTGCAGTAGTCAAGGTTATTTTGCAGAACAAGATTTGTCAAGTATCATTACTTCTATACGCATCCTTACTGTATGAAGTTTTAATATTCCTTTGTCTAAAAAATAGTTAGAAAAAGAGACATCGTCCTTACTGTATATGAAAGTGTTAATATCCCTTTTTCAAAAGAATGGTTAGATAATTACAAGATAAAAAGAACTTTATAGAACTTTTCTGTGGATTCATATGTAATGTTGATAAAATAATTGTCATTGTTATATACAATGTTAGTGAAAAAAAAAATACATAGTTCCGAATTTATTTACTTCACATAATAATGACAACCATCTAGAGAGCTGATCTTAAACTTATAAAAGGACAAATCATTGTACAACGGATCTCATCGACATCTAATCTAAACCGTGCCCCTGTGTAGGGACAGTAAGAAAAGAAAAAGAAAAATGTGTACAAGTAAAGAAGTACAGATGAATTAAACCTATACCTAGGACACAAGTGTAAAAAAACCTGGGTGTCACACGTCAATTAATTTATTTCTTTGTTTACTTTTCCTTTTTCGCTGTCATTCAATGTTTACCTCTTAATAAAAAATAACAAATTAGAAACCCGTCAAAATGAAGATTGTAAATACTATGGGATATGTCAAAAAAAAAAAAAATAACTTGCGGATGTTTTCCAAACTAACTTTCCATACAGCAAAATTTGCTGAAAACTAATAAAATTCTTCTGAAAGATGGCTAAAAGTATTAAAATAATACATTGTCATAGTGCTCTAAGCTATTCTAAAAGTTTCAAATGTTTAGCTACTCGGGAAGTTAGTTAAAAATCGATTGCAAGATTTGTACTGGACAAACAAACAAACTTACAAACAAACAAGCAAGACAGCAAGCTGAGTAAATAAAAAGAGACACCATCCTTACTGTATATGAAAGTGTTAATATTGCTTTGTCTAAAGGATAGTTAGAAAAAGAGACACCATCCTTACTGTATATGAAAGTGTTAATACCCTTTGTCTAAAGAATAATTAGAAAAAGAGACACCATCCTTACTGTATATGAAAGTGTTAATATTCCTTTGTCTAAAGAATAATTAGAAAAAGAGACACCATCCTTACTGTATATGAAAGTGTTAATATCCCTTTGTCTACAGAATAATAGAAAAAGAGACACCATCCTTACTGTTTATGAAAGTGTTAATACCCTTTGTCTATAGAATAATTAGAAAAAGAGACACCATCCTTACTGTATATGAAAGTGTAAATATTCCTTTGTCTAAAGAATAATTAGAAAAAGAGACACCATCCTTACTGTATATGAAAGTGTTAATATTCCTTTGTCTAAAGAATAATTAGAAAAAGAGACACCATCCTTACTGTATATGAAAGTGTTAATATCCCTTTGTCTAAAGAATAATAGAAAAAGAGACACCATCCTTACTGTTTATGAAAGTGTTAATACCCTTTGTCTATAGAATAATTAGAAAAAGAGACACCATCCTTACTGTATATGAAAGTGTAAATATTCCTTTGTCTAAAGAATAATTAGAAAAAGAGACACCATCCTTACTGTATATGAAAGTGTTAATATTCCTTTGTCTAAAGAATGGTTAGAAAAAGAGACACCATCCTTACTGTATATGAAAGTGTTAATATTCCTTTGTCTAAAGAATAATTAGAAAAAGAGACACCATCCTTACTGTATATGAAAGTGTTAATATTCCTTTGTCTAAAGAATAATTAGAAAAAGAGACACCATCCTTACTTTATATGAAAGTGTTAATATCCCTTTGTCTAAAGAATAATTAGAAAAAGAGACACCATCCTTACTTTATATGAAAGTGTTAATATCCCTTTGTCTAAAGAATAATTAGAAAAAGAGACACCATCCTTACTTTATATGAAAGTGTTAATATCCCTTTGTCTAAAGAATAATTAGAAAAAGAGACACCATCCTTACTGTATATGAAAGTGTTAATATCCCTTTGTCTAAAGAATAATTAGAAAAAGAGACACTATCCTTACTGTATATGAAAGTGTTAATATCCCTTTGTCTAAAGAATAATTTGAAAAAGAGACACCATCCTTACTGTATATGAAAGTGTTAATATTCCTTTGTCTAAAGAATAATTAGAAAAAGAGACACCATCCTTACTGTATATGAAAGTGTTAATATCCCTTTGTCTAAAGAATAATTAGAAAAAGAGACACCATCCTTACTGTATATGAAAGTGTTAATATCCCTTTGTCTAAAGAATAATTAGAAAAAGAGACACCATCCTTACTGTATATATCCCTTTGTCTAAAGAATAATTAGAAAAAGAGACACCATCCTTACTGTATATGAAAGTGTTAATATTCCTTTGTCTAAAGAATAATTAGAAAAAGAGACACCATCCTTACTGTATTTGAATATATACCTTTGGACAACGGAATATCACACAATCACTCTTGTGTTAATATTCCTTTGTCATCTCAGTTTATTTAATTGACAAAGAGATAGTATAATTAAATCCGCTCTGTTCTTCAAATTTACCAAAATCTATTGTGGTTTGTCTATATACTAATCAGTTATAAATATCGAGTTCTATTTAGTATCTGAAAGTTAGGCAAAAAACTTAAGTTTTCACCTATAACAATCATGTCTGTTTCATTTTTAAATATAATAATAATTTTCTTCTTGAAAGAAAAATAATGTGTCTTCTAGCTGAACACGGTTGTATCATTTCTAAAGTTAGATCTTTCCACTATATTAAATTCGCACTTTGAGTAATGCGAGATTTTACCGACTGCAATGGGCATACTGTTTGGCTCATTGCCTGATCAAAAAAACTATATGTTTATAGTAAAAGAAAACACGTTAAACGTTTTTATGTATAACATTTATTTATAAGTTATTAGTTAAATAATTTCTTTGTTTAAACAAACACACGCTTTAATAAGTTTTTTATATATCATTTTTAAATTTATTATTTATACTAACTTAGTTTATTTTTATTTAATTTGTTTGACGTCTTTACAACAATATGAGTTTTATTAATAAGGATATTAATAAAGATTAATAACTAACTTCCTAACTACTTTCCACACAGCACAATTTGCTGAAAACTAATTAAATTCTGCTGAAAGATGGATAAAAGTATTAAAATAATGCATTGTCATCGTGTTCTGAGCTATGCTAAAAGTTTCAAATGTCTAGCTATTCGGGAAGTTAGTTAGAAATCGATTGCCAGATTTGTACCGGACAAACAAACAAACAAACAAGAAAGCTAATAAAAAAAACGTAGTAAAAAGGAACATATACAGAGTAGTATATACTCCTTAGTTTAAATTACTATTAAGACAATGGGAAATTTAGTCCAATGTACCTTGAGACAAAGGAATATCACACTTCTATATATAAATGTGTTAATATCCCTTAGTCTAATTAACTATTAAGACAAAGGAATATTTAGTCCAATGTACCTTGAGACAAAGGAATATCACACTTCTATATATAAATGTGTTAATATCCCTTAGTCTAATTAACTATTAAGACAAAGGAATATTTAGTCCAATGTACCTTGAGACAAAGGAATATCACACTTCTATATATAAATGTGTTAATATCCCTTAGTCTAATTAACTATTAAGACAAAGGAATATTTAGTCCAATGTACCTTGAGACAAAGGAATATCACACTTCTATATATAAATGTGATAATATCCCTTAGTCTAATTAACTATTAAGACAAAGGAATATTTAGTCCAATGTACCTTGAGACAAAGGAATATCACACTTCTATATATAAATGTGATAATATCCCTTAGTCAAATTAACTATTAAGACAAAGGAATATTTAGTCCAATGTACCTTGAGACAAAGGAATATCACCCTTCTATATATAAATGTGTTAACATCCCTTAGTCTAATTAACTATTAAGACAAAGGAATATTTAGTCCAATGTACCTTGAGACAAAGGAATATCACACTTCTATATATAAATGTGTTAATATCCCTTAGTCTAATTAACTATTAAGACAAAGGAATATTTAGTCCAATGTACCTTGAGACAAAGGAATATCACACTTCTATATATAAATGTGTTAATATCCCTTAGTCTAATTAACTATTAAGACAAAGGAATATTTAGTCCAATGTACCTTGAGACAAAGGAATATCACACTTCTATATATAAATGTGTTAATATCCCTTAGTCTAATTAACTATTAAGACAAAGGAATATTTAGTCCAATGTACCTTGAGACAAAGGAATATCACACTTCTATATATAAATGTGTTAATATCCCTTAGTCTAATTAACTATTAAGACAAAGGAATATTTAGTCCAATGTACCTTGAGACAAAGGAATATCACACTTCTATATATAAATGTGATAATATCCCTTAGTCAAATTAACTATTAAGACAAAGGAATATTTAGTCCAATGTACCTTGAGACAAAGGAATATCACCCTTCTATATATAAATGTGTTAACATCCCTTAGTCTAATTAACTATTAAGACAAAGGAATATTTAGTCCAATGTACCTTGAGACAAAGGAATATCACACTTCTATATATAAATGTGTTAATATCCCTTAGTCTAATTAACTATTAAGACAAAGGAATATTTAGTCCAATGTACCTTGAGACAAAGGAATATCACACTTCTATATATAAATGTGTTAATATCCCTTAGTCTAATTAACTATTAAGACAAAGGAATATTTAGTCCAATGTACCTTGAGACAAAGGAATATCACACTTCTATATATAAATGTGTTAATATCCCTTAGTCTAATTAACTATTAAGACAAAGGAATATTTAGTCCAATGTACCTTGAGACAAAGGAATATCACACTTCTATATATAAATGTGTTAATATCCCTTAGTCTAATTAACTATTAAGACAAAGGAATATTTAGTCCAATGTACCTTGAGACAAAGGAATATCACACTTCTATATATAAATGTGATAATATCTCTTAGTCAAATTAACTATTAAGACAAAGGAATATTTAGTCCAATGTACCTTGAGACAAAGGAATATCACCCTTCTATATATAAATGTGTTAACATCCCTTAGTCTAATTAACTATTAAGACAAAGGAATATTTAGTCCAATGTACCTTGAGACAAAGGAATATCACACTTCTATATATAAATGTGTTAATATCCCTTAGTCTAATTAACTATTAAGACAAAGGAATATTTAGTCCAATGTACCTTGAGACAAAGGAATATCACACTTCTATATATAAATGTGTTAATATCCCTTAGTCTAATTAACTATTAAGACAAAGGAATATTTAGTCCAATGTACCTTGAGACAAAGGAATATCACACTTCTATATATAAATGTGTTAATATCCCTTAGTCTAATTAACTATTAAGACAAAGGAATATTTAGTCCAATGTACCTTGAGACAAAGGAATATCACACTTCTATATATAAATGTGATAATATCCCTTAGTCAAATTAACTATTAAGACAAAGGAATATTAAATATACGCTAAGAAAACTGTAGAACTCATTGTCCTACAGATTTCTGTTATAAAATATAGTCTCACACATGATAAGGATAGGGCTCAATCTTATAATAGCGCAATAAACCTGCCCCAGGAGTCTCAATGTCTTAGGGAGACAAACACACAAACCTTTGAGACTTTTGTAGGGCAGACTATTGTAAGAACTAAAAGGGGTGCTAAAGTAAAAAAGTGCCAACATTTCTAGGATTCTAGAAAACCACTACTACTTTTACTAGTGATAAGGAGAGATCTTACTTAATGGATTTCTAGGATACGAAGAGTGCAACTTGATGATAATAAAATAATTCTTAAAGTTTCTAAGGTAAAATAAGTGTTCCACTTAATGCTGTAAGAAGATTGATCTTAGGGCTTTTTTTACTACGTTTTTATTAGCTTGCTTTCTTGTTTGTTTGTTTGTCCAGTACAAATCTTGCAATCAATTTTTAACTAACTTCCCGAGTAGCTAGACATTTGAATCTTTTAGAATAGTTTAGAACACTTTAGTTTAGACTTTTTAGAACACGATGACAATGCAATATTTTAATACTTTTAGCCATATTTCAGCAGAATTTAATTCGTTTTCAGCAAATTTTGCTGTATGGAAAGTTAGTTATTTTATTTGTTTTGACAAGTCCCATATTTACAATCTTCATGTTGACGGGTTTCAAATTTGTGATTTTTTTATTAAGAGATTCACATCGAATGACAGCGAAAAAAGAAAAGTAAACAAAGAAATAAATTAATTGACGTGTGACAACCAGGTTTGTTTTCACTTGTGTCCTAGGTATCGGTTTAATTTTTATGCATCTGTACTTCTTTACTTGTACAGATTTTTCTTTTTCTTCTCTTACTGTCCCTACAAATGACACTGTTTAGATTCGGTGTTGGGGAATTCCGTTGTACAAAGATTTGTTCTTTTATAGGTTTAAGCCTCGTCCAGACTGCCGAACCGAACAGAGGAAACGAGCCGAGCATTTGTCTCTGCGCATGCCCAGTCTGAGATGCGCATGCGTACTTTAGACTGGGCATGCGCAGGGACCAATGCTCGGCTCGTTTCCTCTGTTCGGTTCGGCAGTCTGGACGAGGTTTTAAGATCAGTTCTCTAGATGAGATGGTTGCCATTTGCGTGAAGTAAATAAATTCGGAACTATTTTTTTTTAACTAACATATTATTACAATGTTATATTATCAACATTACATATGATTCAACAGAAAATTTAAAAACGTAGTATATAAAAAGTTCTTTTTATCTTGCAATTATTAGGATAAGATGAACTCAAATCAATAATGAAAAATATATTCTTAGTTAAATTATTTTTAAGAGAAAAGTTAAAATGCCATATGATAGTCATATGAAAAAAAATTTCGTCTTTCAAGTTGCAATAAAAGTACTCCAAGATTCAAAAGGATGTTGGAACATTACTTTAATAACATTTAATGGTACTTCTTTAGATTGTTACTCCCCTAAATATTTTAAGAATATAAATGACATTAACTAAACAACTATTAAGACAAAGGACAAAGTGAAGTTTAGCCCGATGTATTTTGGTACAAAGTAATATCACACTCCTGTTTTTATAAGGGGAGTAACAGTCTAAAGAAGAACATTTCGTACACCATCTTTAGATTGATACCCCCCTCTATTTTCTTTATAAGAGGGACAACAATCTAAAGAAGTGCCCATAATTATTAATACGTTTTTATTAGCTTGCATTCTTGTTTGTTTGTTTGTTTGTTTGTTTGTCCGGTACAAATCTGGCAATCGATTTCTAACTAATTTCCCGAATAGCTAGACATTTGAAACTTTTAGCATAGCTCAGAACACGATGACAATGCATTATTTTAATACTTTTAGCCATCTTTCAGCAAAATTTAATTAGTTTTCAGCAAATTTTGCTGTGCGGAAAGTTAGTTCGGAAAAAATCCGCAAGTTATTTCATTTGTTTTGCCATATCCAATATTTACGCTATCTTCATTTTGACGGGTCTCAAATTTGTGATAAGTAAACATTGAATGACAGCTAAACCTGAAATATCGATTATATTATTTATCGATTATATTATTTTTTAATTTAAATCAAATTATAATTATCAGTCATTTATGTGAAGTAAATAAATTTGGAAATGTTTTTTTTTTTTTCACTAACATTATTTATTATATAACAATAACAGTTATATTATCAACATTACATTCGATTCAACAGAAAATTTAAATCTTGAAATTATTTTCGTTTAAGATTCAAAACCTATTAGAGTAACAATCAAAATGTCAATATTTATTTACATAAGGTAGATTTATTTGAAAGTTTTGAATAAATTTATATTAGTAAATATTTAAATTACGTATAACCTTTTTGTCCATTCATTTTTTTGTTTTGTTCTTTTACAACCAATACATTTTTAGATTAATGTTTTTACCTATTTAATTTTGTAATTTTATTTCCTATTGTACGTATATATTATCCCATACTTTTATCAGAATGATGTCAATGCGTAAATATAAACAAAATGAAGTACAGGTGAAAAAAAATATCACTTTCTGATAAGGACCGAATCAATACCAAATTAAGTACGTTGATGTCATAATAAAAAAATGATAACAATGTATAATTAAGGATTGGAGTTGATAAATGATATCACACAAATTATACTTTATATATATACTTAAAACATATTATCTATTATCAGTTATCAGTGTTGCAGAACCACGATTGCTGTTGTAACTACTAACAAAATATCCGTTTTCTAATTAAAGCTCTACAGATCTCTTTATTGGCGTTTATTAGACAACTAAAAACAACAACGTTCAGACAATATCGTTAAACAATATCGTTCAGTAAAGTGATTCTAAACAAAGGTTCTTATTATCTACTATTCCTTTCCCGTACTCTTGCAACCTCTAACGATACTAATTTGTAAATATCCATAAACTAACAAATGAAGAGAATTTAGCACAACTAATATACAAGCTAACGCACTTTACCTGATCGGTACTCTAACATTTCCGTTAGGTATAGCTTATTTATGATATTACTGTGAATTCTGTTCATATTGTTCACAAACCGATATAATCCAGGAGATAGCATGCAAAAAAGTGTCTAACATCAAGCTAGCATTTTGGATACAAGTCAATCGTTTAGCGCCTTTTAAGTATATACTTAATATATATGCTAAGTTATATATATGCTGTTCGTGTGCGGGACCACATAGCTTGGCAATAGGCGTTTGAAAAAAAAAACAAAAAAAAAAACGGCGGAGAAACCATGTCTCACCAATTATGGTGGACAATGTGATTTTCATGATCCTGAGTACAGAATTAGTTAGCAGACCGAAAATCAAGTTGATGCAGTGGCGTAGCTAGACCATTGGGGATTGGGAAATTTTTGGGAGCCCCTTACCAAAAAAAATCGATGAGCAAAAAAAAAAAAAACCTCTTACGTTGAGGAAGGGGTCCCCCTCGACGTTGGTACATGGATAGTAATTCCGGTTATTTCTGGATTTGGGGGCCCCCTGGCACTAGGGGCCCCCCCGCAATGCGGTCCCGCGCGGGCCCATAGTTACGCCACTGAGTTGATGGTAGTTTGTCCCTTGACAGGTGACCACGTTGATTTTTAGTAATACATATTTGAATAACTAACCTAACAAGTGTGAAAATAATATATAAAATGACTTGATTTTTGGTCTACTAACTAATTCTGTACTCAGGATCATGAAAATCACATCGTCCACCCTAATTGTTGAGACATGGCCGCCAAAAGTCTGAAACAATTTTTTAAATGTCCATCATTAGTCTATGTTCATTTAATTTTTACTGGTGATGCCACTCATAAATAGAACAAGTTTAGCAAAATTTTCATTTTGCTCTTATATATACCATTTTTGTTTTCTATATGGCTTCTAGCAAACATTTTTCGAGTAAAAATGTACATATTTGCTTAATCTACCAGAAAACAGGTGGCACTTCTTTAGATTGTTACTCCCCTTATAAAAAAAACAGAGGGGAGTAACAATCTAAAGAAGGTGTACGGAATGTTCTTCTTAAGACTGTTACTTTTGACTCCCCTTATCAAAACAGAAGTGGTATATTCCTTTGTCCCAAAGTACATTGGACTAAACATCCCTTTGTCTTAATAATTATTTAGTCAGTCATTTATTTTAATTATAAAATAGGGGAGTAACAATCTAAAGAAGTACTAAAAAGGCTTGAAAATAATATTTGACTTGCTATATAGACATTTACTTTTTTTCAAAATGCCGGTAAAGAAAGGAAATTTTGTGATAATAGTTACATATTCTTTTCCTACTTTTTAAGACCTTCCAAACGATGTATAACATGCCATTCTGACTAAAACCTTCTTGTTTTACTCATTCCTCTATATTGGCAACCATCTTGAATATATTGAGTTTGAAATTGCGAAAAACAATACAGTTGCCTCAAATGCTGACATACACTGTGTGCCGAATTCCGTTCAAATCAGGCGTAGAAGGTTTAAACTTGTATGGGACCAACAATGGGCTAATTATGACCTACCATCCAAATTTCATTAAAATCAGATGAGTAGTTTTTAAGATATATGTTGGACAGACAGATCAACAGACAGACAGACACGGAACCAAAAATGTTCCCTGATTTCTGAAACGGATTTCTGTCAAGGAATATTTGAAATCGGAGACCTAAAAAAAATACGTGTGGTGTCGCGGGACACCCGGTAGGAACGAAGTTCCTTACATTTTTCATTAAATATAAATTATAAAATCACAGTGCTAAGTACGTATACATTACTAACTATATACATGGCGGAGTTAGAAAAGAGACAAAATTAAAAGTAACGAACTGTTTGTACCTAGCAGAGTTAAGGCAAAATTAAAAGAAAATCATTATTTGTATAATTAAAACAAGCGTCTTACTATAAATATACATTGAATATAAGAAAAAAGTTGATCATGATGAGTTTATAGTGAAAGAGTATGTTTGTTAAAGGAGTTTGGATTGAAATAGGACTGTTTTCTACCTACCCGGCCAATTAATTTAAAATATTATAAAATATATCTCTTCCCTACTCTACAGCTTCTGCTTGTATCAGGGTGAAATTTTACATGATTATATTTTATTTATTTACAAAACAAACTGACATTTTTTGACATATATAGCAAAAATAATCAAAACAAGTCAAGTAACAGGCTTCCTTAATAGCTCTTTTTCCCGTCTTTTGAAGCTTACGTTTTCGCGAGCGTTGCGCGTGAACGCTTGGGTGGATAACGTTTTCCGACGAACTCAGCCCGGGCATTGGTAAAATGAACATGTGTACCAAATTTCATCTAACTCGGTGATCTTTTACTCAAGTTATCGTCATCTGTAAATTTCGTGACGGTGATTTTGTGACGGTTATTTTGAGACGGTTATTTTGTGACGGTGATTTTGGTCGTTTTTTCGGATTCACTCCCGGGCTCCGAACGTGCCATAAGGAACTTCGTTCCAAAAAAGTTCGTTCTTCGGAACAATCACATAGCTTTCGTTACCTTCGGTAAACTCGGAAGCAAAAATCAAACATTAACCAATATTATTCACATTATATAAATAAATATGACAAAACCTATAATCTTTAGATCTCATATTATCCTAAACCCACGCTTTCACTTCTAGTTTTCAAAAGGTTTTTTTTAACCAATATAATAATAGATGGAGTGACACAAATATTTAGATGTTTTGAGCCGGGGTGGTTGGAAGACAACATTTAAAACTTTCCTATATTGAAAACATAATGCTCTATAATATGTTCTCCAACAACAGTAATATTTAATTTGTATGTGTTTACAATAATTCTGAAATTATAATAAACTAGCTGAATACCCGTGCTTCGCTACGGAGTGTTATTTTAATTTGATAATTTTATAAACTACCATCAAGAAACATTTAAATTATTTTATTATGCGAGAATATCTAGATTCTATCCCTCTTACTTATTTCTATACCCCCTCCTCTATCATGAGATAATTTGCAAATATCCCAAATTTACCCTCCTCCTAAATGAAAATATTACATAACTGTATACATAACAACAATTACTTTACTCTTAAAGAGCTTTTCAACGATAAGCATCATGAAGGGAATTCATTACTTTGACCCCGTATTCATTACTTGTACCCCGTACCCCTGTGTACCAAAGTTTAAATTTCGAAAATTATATAGACAGAGATTTTCCCCTTGCTTTGAAGGTCAAGTGTGCAAATGTTCATCAAGATGAGACTAAAACAGTAGATTTGTATAAAGAACATACACACACATACGTTGACTTTTATATATATATATATAGATTGACGTTACTTCCAGCCATCTATTGCGTTCATTAAAAACATGATTAAGTTCACCCAAGTTTAAATTATCAAACCTTTTTTACGTGGTACGACGAAATAATTGAATTCATTTGATTTTCAGTTAAAAGCAGAAATAAAGAGTGTATACCTACTTTTAAAAAAAAAAAATTGACTGCACTAACTTACTTAATAACCAAGAAACTATTTAGGTAAGTAAATTAGGTAATATGTAGCAAACGGGAGACTTGGTTACGCACCTTATAAATAATTATATGTCTAAATAACTATAAAATCAAAAGGATATTTAGTCCAAAAAACTTTGGGACAAAGGAACACCAGTATTCTGTATGTAATTAGTAATCTATTTGTTTTGGCGACTTTACAGTTTGAATATCACGATTTCATAAGTATATCTATTTGTTTTAGTTATTTTACAGTTTGAATATCACGATTTAATTAGTAATCTATTTGTTTGGGCGATTTTACTGTTTGAATATCACGATTTCATTAGTATATCTATTTGTTTTGATGATTTTACAGTTTGAATATCACGATTTCATTAGTATGTCTATTTGTTTTAGTTATTTTACAGTTTGAATATCGCGATTTCATTAGTATATCTATTTGTTTTGATGATTTTACAGTTTGAATATCACGATTTCATTAGTAGAAAGAAAAAAGAAAGAAAATGTTTATTTTTTTTTGCTTACAATTGTTTTTTTTGTTTTTTTTGTTTGTTTTTTTTGCTTACAATTGTTTTTTTTTTTTTTTTTTTATTCCTTTTACAAACATTCCTACCCCATGATATACATCGTCTGGGGGGAGGTGGCAGGCATATTAACAAAACATTAAAATCCTTATAGTCTTTACTATAGATATGAGGCTTACAAATTTATCATTTTTTTAAACAATACATAAACATTGCCATTAAAATCCTTGTAATCTTAACAATAAATAACAACAATATAAATTGTATATTCAAAATATTGATTTCATTAGTATATCTATTTGTTTTAGTTATTTTACTGTTTGAATATCACGATTTCATTAGTATATCTATTTGTTTTAGTTATTTTACTGTTTGAATATCACGATTTCATTAGTATATCTATTTGTTTGTTATTTTACTGTTTGAATATCACGATTTCATTAGTATATCTATTTGTTTTGATGATTTTACAGTTTGAATATCACGATTTCATTAGTATATCTATTTGTTTTAGTTATTTTACTGTTTGAATATCACGATTTCATTAGTATATCTATTTGTTTTGATGATTTTACAGTTTGAATATCACGATTTCATTGGTATATCTATTTGTTTTGATGATTTTACAGTTTGAATATCACGATTTCATTAGTATATCTATTTGTTTTAGTTATTTTACAGTTTGAATATCACGATTTCATTAGTATATCTATTTGTTTTGATGATTTTACAGTTTGAATATCACGATTTCATTAGTATATCTATTTGTTTTAGTTATTTTACTGTTTAAATATCACGATTTCATTAGTATATCTGTTTGTTTTAGTTATTTTACAGTTTGAATATCACGATTTAATTAGTAATATATTTGTTTTGGTGATTTTACTGTGAATATCACGGTTTCAGACGATTTAATTTGTAATCTATTTGTTTTGGCGATTTTACTGTTTAAATATCACGATTTAATTATAATTTTTTTGTGATTTTTATCAGCAATCTTTTCGTTTTGACCATTTAACATTTTATTTTATTTTTTTAATTTTATATTTTTTTGACGATTATTATTCTATTGACATAATATTATTATGAAAATATCATAATTTTCAGATTATGTTGTAAAATTGGTATTTTTAAATTATGCATCGTAACCATTATTCATAAAAATATGTAACAAAAAATACGAAAGAACTATAAAAATTTAAAAATAAATTAAAGCCATTAAAAAGCTTAATAGTACTAATAAAAATTATCATTGACATACCTTATTAATTCATACTGTAAAATATCATTAATGTATTTTTTTAATCAGATACAAAACAATCAAAGCATAATAAAAGAATGAAAAATATTAAAACATTATGAATCAAAATGATTAAAATGAAAATCAATAGTGATTGATGGTATGAACTGGTTCATTATCTCATATCTAAGTTTAATAATATCTATGATAATAACTAAACACAATATCGCTGTAACAGGTTTACCACAGGGACAGGCAAGTTATGAATCGGTGAGCTATTACTGTCTAACAGCGTCATACTCATTTACATAGAGTCTATTGTAAGCTACATGCTAGACTTAGTTATTACCTGTTGGAACACTCTCTACCTTGAACAGGATTTTACATCTTTTCTAACTACAAACTATTACATTCTGCGATAGTCACAGTACAACTTCATTATTTATAAGTGCGAATGTAAAGAAAAAAATCGGTTCGAGAACGACTCAGGCAAAATTTCTCATACACGAGTTCATAATTACTTAGCCCACTGTTTTCTATTTATTAGTTTTCGTATGTACATTTAATTATTATTGAACATATTATTAAAATTTATCATAGAAATAACTTCTCCTCTGCAGGGAATCGAACCCGGCCTCTCTTCGTCCGCGTTTAAAGCTATTTTCTCAGGAACTAGATATTTACCCGGGAAAACGGCTTATATTGTTTGAATCGTATTTAATTGGCCGGAAAATCGTCGGAACCGTTTTCGAGAATTACTTATTTTTTGTTTTTCACGTTTTTAAGAATTTTTGGGGGGGTAACGCCCCCAAATTTTGAGCTAAAATTAATTTCTCGATTTTGCCTCGGTGTATGATTTTTCTAAACATGTATGCCAAATTTCGTTAAAATCGGCCCAGTAGTTTAGACTACAGGTGTCTGCACAGTCAACAGACATTTTTTTAAAACCACTTTTTTGGACTCAGAGGACCTCAAAACGTGTACATCCGCCAAAATCGAATTTTCGCGCCATAACAGTACTTTCTCTTTATGTGAGAAAGTAAAAATCAGTCCGAGACTACTACTCAGTCAAACTTTCTCATGTACAATTTCATAATTACTTGGCCCAGTGTTTTCTATTTATTAGATTTCGTAGGTACACTTAATTTTATTATGGAACATATTATCAAAATTTATCATAAAAATAACTTCTCATCGGCTGGGAATCGAACCCGGCCTCTCTCCATCCTCGTTTAAAGATATTTTCTAGGAACTAGATTTTTCCAGAGAAAACGGCTTATATCGTTAGATTCGAATTTAAATGGACTATATTTTAGAATTTTTTAATCAAAATCGTCGGAACTGTTTTCGAGAAATAATTTTTTTTCATGTTTTTTCAGAGTTTTTGGGGGGTAGCGCTCCCAAATTTAGAGCTAAAATTTATTTCTCGATTTCGCCTTGGGTTATGATTTTTCTGAACAGTATGCCAAATTTCGATAAATGTATTCCGGGATGTACATATTTTTTACATATTTCCGAATTTCTGAATGTATGCCGATTTCGTCAAAATCGGCCTAGTAGTTTAGGCTATATTCAGACGTCTGTACAGACAGACGACCGGCAACTGACGACAGAGAGACATTTTTTAGGACTCAGGGGACCTTGTAAATCTATCAAAATCTTATAATAGAATTTTCGCACCATCACAATACTTTCTCTTTATATGAGAAAGTAAAAATGGAAAAGTTTGAATTAACGCAGCAATTTATCTTCACATTCAATGGTCATTATAACATTCAATGTCATTATGGACATTCATTATGGAAAGTCATTATGGTATGTCATTATGAAATGTCATTATGGAATGTCATTATGAACATTCATTATGGAATGTCATTATGGACATTCATTATAGATTGTCATTATGGACATTCATTATGGAATGTCATTATGGACATTCATATGTAATGTCATTATAGACATTCAAATGGTATTATAATTTAAGGGGAAGAGATAAGATTTGCCAATATAAATATATATCTATAATATCTATTTTGGTTTTTTTCGGCGAAAATTATTGTGTTTTACTCCAGCCCCAACGGGCTTAATTTTATATTTAGAAAAAAAGAGTATAATTTATTAAATTAATTTAGATAAGTTATTATATCTATTTGAAGACCAACAAATCAAAACAAAAATATAATTTAATTGGAATAAATGTGGTTGCCTTAGCTTAGCAATAACAAATCATTTCGAGGTGAGTCGTCGCCATCGGGACATTACTCGATTATATAAAATGATTAATGATTTTTTTTTTTTTTTTAATGTAACAGTTTTTGTGCAATTGAAAAAATATGATGATAAGTGACTTTGATAAGTGAATTATGCATAAATTCCGTAATTTCACTACTCTTATACCTACTACTCAATTCACGAATGACTGAATTTACTATGATTTGTTTATCCTTCTTTTTGAATGAATTATATTTATAAATCTATTCTTTAAGAGTTAAAATAGATTTCAAAAGTGAAAATTCTCGTTTGGTGTAGTATTTTTTCCAGCTTAGTGAAGGAATCGTTACAATAGATACCGCATGTAATTCAAGGTAAATTCTTTAACCCTACGGATATAGACTCCTACAAAATGTATCTTGTTCCTTTCATCCTTAAATCTACCTTACCTTACAGAAGTAAAACTTCCAATCCGTAGGGCTTTAGAAAAGAATTGCTGAATATACGATGGTTTTTTTTTTATAAATTGATGTTACCTTTTTTCTTGAGAAATGAAAAAAACTTTTTGCTATTTTTGAAAAACACTAATATTTGGCTATAAAAAATTATAACTATAAAAAAAGTTTTAAAAACAAATCTTGAATTTTTAATACTTATATAACAATATAAAAGCTTTTTATATATATATATATATATATATATTTTTATTAATTAAAAAAAAAAAGTTTTACCTTTTTTTTAAAAAAAAGGTTTTTTTTTCTTGAAATTTGGAATAGATGTTCCTTTAACACATTAAAATCGATTTATATGGTTTATTTGCTTAAAAAATGTTTAGAATTAGCATAAAAATAACCTTCCCTGCAGGGAATCGAACCCGGCCTCTCACGAGAGTTAAGAGGCCGGCATCCTCTTGGCTGCGCGCGTATATAGGCTGCGCGCGCAACAAATTATTTATTATTTTACAATAAACATCGCCATTTTTATTTTTTAATTGATTACTGTTCATTACCGGTTTTTTCGATTTTCGACCAAGTTGCGTTCGGCGCTCGAGGTCACAAACTTGGATTATTCATTAGGCCAACATCATAAACAAGTCTGCAACAAATCAGAACTACCGGATTTGACGCATACTGTATTACATAAATATATATAAAGTTACTGGACCATCTAATATAATAGAATTAATTTAAAATTTAGGTTAAGAATTTAATTTAAATCATACAAGTAAAAGGATTTGTACATATATATGTATATGTATACGTATATGAGTTCGTAAAATATTTAAAGGATTTGTATATATGTATGTATTATGTATGTATATATATGTATAAGAAAAAATGTATTTATCTCTATTTACATTGGTTATTTATTATATTTAAGTTTTTTGTACAAATTAAAAATAGTCAAGAGTCCCGTAAATAAACAATAACAATACAAGTGAGTCAATCTGTTGTTTACGATGTCAGCTTCTTTTTTTTTTTAAATTTAAACTGTAAATAATAGATCTTGAGTATAAATTAAATCGTAATTTAATTTTTACAATTTCTCGAATAATTTACAGAATAAATGTATAAGTAAACAAATAAAAAGTAGAAAAATTAAATATTTTTATACTTATTTAATTTCTTTAAACAAAAGAAAGGGTAAACTAGTTTTGTGAATAGATAAAACTGATGTAATTTAGAAATTATGTTATCGTTATCAGATGCTAAACAAATATTAACACATATGGGTTCGTTAACATGTAAACCTACATTCCTTACATCATATGTTAGCTTTGTTGTTGCAATATTTAAACACACTTTTTTTAAATATCTAAGCATTTTAATTTCACATCCCATTCATTTTAAATTATAATTCCTCGTTACATTTCTTTTATTTGTATTTTAATGTTACAACAGAATAATATACGACGCAAGCGAAAATGAACAAACACAAAGTTAAGATAAAATAACACGGCACATTTTTTCAACATCAGCAAATGCATAAATTTTAATTTTTTTAAAAAGAGACTTTATATCATTTGAAACTAAAAAACTTCGAATGAGATGTAAAAATGGACCATTTTTATTATAGTCTGATTAAAGCCCCGTGACAGTTCTCCCACGATAGAACTATTACGTCAGTCTACGTCACATAACTATCGTGGCGGTGTACAGTGTACACGGCGAGTGTTGATATAATATGTCAAAATTTGTTGTCTTGTATTCAAAATTATTTCCATATCCTACATTTCTGACTTGGATACAGAAATAGAGGATTATATATATTATTATAATCCAATTATAATTATTATTAACTACGGGAAACAGACAGAGAAAAATAGACTCCAGCGCGGGGATTTGAACCACCGGCCTCTATATTTCCAGTATAGCGCTCTAACCAACTAAGCTACGCAGGAGAATGAATTTCTCTGACGTTAATGATACCTTGACCCGAATTTAAAGCTTTCAATTTTTCCACAAGTCTGAGAAGTCAACATTAATGACAAAGAAATAGATCGAGAAATAACGCTTATAATTATAAAGTACCCAATTAGTACCTGTACCTCGTACAATCAATTAGAAATTCATATTTTACGATTTTGGTAGTATTCATACTACGGAACGATTAAATTTTAATTTAAATCCAATTATAATTATTATTAACTACGGGAAACAGACAGAGAAAAATATAGAGGCCGGTGGTTCCCCGCGCTGGAGTCTATTTTTCTCTGTCTGTTTCCCGTAGTTAATAATAATTATAATTGGATTTAAATTAAAATTTAATCGTTCCGTAGTATGAATACTACCAAAATCGTAAAATAAGTATATTATTATATTAAATTATAATACATATACAGGAAATAGAATATTTTTTTATATTGTCGAAAACAGCAAAATCTTATATCAAATATGAAGCAAGATATTATATTTGCTGCCTTTTAGATCTGTTATCACGTGACTAAGTATAAACAAACAATAAACCAATCAGCATCTAGTATCTAGAGTGGTAGTTTTTAAATCAGCCGCGTGAGTTCTCTGACTGCTGTGATAGAACACTCAACTATCTCATCAGACAAGATAGTATGATGGTTGATAGTTATATCGCGACAGAATCTATCACGTATAGTCTACACGATGATAGTTGCTATCATGACCACTACTATCACGTCAACTATCACCATGTAAACGTGGATTAAGTTAAAGTGTTATCCCTGAAACTAATGGTGGTCCTCCGACCATACTAGAATCCGTTCTTACAACTCTTTCAACTAATTGTCTGTTTTCTTCAGTTGATCCCTTATGTTTTTATTTTATTGTATTTTCTTTTCTTTCAGTTAGTCTTTAGGGATGAAAATGTTTTTATCTCCAGTAGGGAGAAAAAAGTTATGATTTTGGATTAGTTTAGAGGGACTAAAGTAAGTCCTTTCTTCCCTGAACTCAAAAAGTAGTAAAAGAAAAAGTAGGGAGAAAAAGAAGTATTGCCAACTTAATTATTTTATAAACAGTAGAATAATGGCTAATGTAGTGAAGAGTTTGAAATCAGGTTGGCGATACTGCTTTTTCGACCTTGCGTTTATCATTGTTTTTAATCCTGCATCTAAATAACCTTCTATTTGAGTTCAATTGCAATTCTTATTTGGTTTTAATATTAAATCTCTTATATCTGCTATTAGAAAGTCGGGTAGGGACCATGGTTCCTTCGGCATGGCCTCAAGGACCAAACTTATTCGCTCAGGAAATAATGGCTTACTTTACTCCCTAGGTGCATAAATAACTATTTAAAAAAACTAATATTTTCTTTTAATTCATAAGTTGGTCAACTTATTAATTATAATTAATTGTTAATTATTGTTGTTATAATGTGCTTTTAAAACATTTTCATCCCTAAAGACTAACCAAAAGAAAAGAAAATTCAATAAAGGTTATTAAACATTGGAAACTATATTCCATTTGGTATTATAAATTGACCCTTCACATGCAAATCCATATCAAACAAACAATTGAATTATTTATTATTTGGACACATCAGAACTTAAAAATAAATATATTTTACTTCCTCATTCTTATTATTTTTCTTCTTAAAATATTTATGTAGTTTCTTGAAATATAATTTATTACTATAGATATAATGAAGATAAAAGAAAGTAATCTAATGAATTTTTAATGTTTTAAATAATCTACCTTTATTAGTGTTAAGAGTAACTTTAATATTAATGGAACCTTATCAAAGGTTCCAAGAAACTGCTTATTAACTTTTCAAAGATAATTTCGTAATGTTATACATATTTACTTTCTGATTTAGCCGGAAAAATGTTAAACTTATAAGTTATCCGTTTTCATTATGTATTAATATATCTACCTAATTAACTCGGTTTCCTTCTTACGATAATGATATCTCTGATGATCCCTTTTATAGGTTCGTAAAATATTTAAGTTTATCATAAATATTGAGAAGTTCTTTGCCTGAGGTTGTTCCAACAGTAATCAAGAAGTACAAGAATATAGTCATGTTTATGTAAGTTGTATTCAATTTCAATTAAAAGATCATGTCAAACTGGGTAATTACTAATATTTTATGAAAGTCTCTAAATATTTTCAATTTTGTTTAGAGGCTTTGTTTAGTTCACTAAAGTATGATTTGTCTATCAAGACTTCAAGACTATTTAACAAGTTACATATTCAATTGTGTTTAGTGGCAACACTGTTTGCCTAAAGCATTTAGAATCTAGTTCAGCTTATGAGATAACTTATATTATCTAAAATAATAGGGATTGTTTTGGCGGGGGGGGGGGGGGGGGGATAGAGGATAGGGGGGGATAGGAAGGATAGAGTTCAACTCCTCTTACCTGCCGATGGTAGCAGTACTGTTTACTTCGTGAACAAGCTGAAGATTGAATCCAGGTTTCTAAGTTTCCCCTTTTACGTTCTAATGAAAGAGCGAAAAGCGAACAAAGTTTTTTCCATTTTGAATAAAGCCTAAATTAAACCCTATTGAAATCCTATTCTTCCTCTTTATAATGAAAAAGTTAAAGAGCAATAAAGATGGAAAGCATGTGCTTTTAGTTCTGACAAAGGATCACAAAGGAGGGTGAAGGCAATTTAATAAATTGCAAATAAACAAATGAGATTGCATTATACATTATAATGGGGGTTGTAAGGTGTTAGTTGATATTATATGTAACTAAATTACAATGTAATATAAAAAAAGCCTTTTCAAGATGGCCGTCATTTAAAAGTACATTTTTAGGTGTTATAATGACGCGAAACAAACGCCTTTAAATGCATTTTTATCGTCCAAAAGTAATGAAGTATTACTACGAAGTCTCGAGGTCTAACCTTTAATCAATCCTAAGATATAAACAAGTAAGGCGCGCTTCAAGAAGTACGTGAGGAGATAATCGCCGGTTTCTGTACGACTAAGTGTAAAATTTAAATAGTTCCATATTCTTTTTTCTACACTTCAAGACGTTTAAATTGAAGTATAACATGCCATGCTGACTAAAAACTTTTTTTTAGTCACCCGCCTTATAAGCTGTCATCTTGGAAATATTAAATTTGAAAACTCCAAAAAGTGAACAGTTGTCACAAATGCCGAGATGCTCCTGCATGTGCTGAATTTCATGTTCCTTGCTATAGTAGTTTATGAATTGAAACATGCCAACGGACAGAGAGACAGACAGACAGACAGACTGACTGACAGACAGACAGAGCCGATATATAAGATTTCTTGTCGTACATCGTACAGAAACCTAAAAGTTTAACCCCTTGTATTTGAGGGATGATATTTTGGGGTTTCCCAATAATTTTCTTTTGTGTATGAATTATAACACATAAAATGACGGCAAATTTTCAAATGTTACACTGTTGCGTGTTGCGACAGACGGTAAGAGTCCTCGGTTTTGCCTACAGACCCCCCCCCCCCCCCCCAATAAAAAGATAATTTTTAGGGACAAATTTGTCAACTTCGAACCATCCCATCATATAAATGCCGAGATGCACCTGTGTGTCCCGAATTTCATGCTCCTAGCTATAGTAGTTCATGAATTGAAACAGGTCAACGGACAGACAGACAAACAGACAGACAGAAAAGACAGGCTGAAAGACAGACAGAGCAGATATATAAGATTTCTTTTCGTACTTCGTACAGAAACCTAAAAGTTTAACCCCTTGTATTTGAGGGATGATATTTTGGGGTTTCCCAATAATTTTTTTTGTGTTTGAATTATAACATAAAATGACGGCAAATTTTCAAATGTTATAGTGTTGCGTGTTGCGACAGACGGTAAGAGTCCTCGGTTTTGCCTACAGCCCCCCCCCCCCCCCCCCAATAAAAAGAAAATTTTTAAGGGACAAATTTGTCAACTTCGAACCATCATAATATAAGTAGGTAAATAAGAAAGAAGACTACTTCTCAAACAACTTCTTTGTTTTTTACGACCATTTGCACTGCACCAAGTTAGCCCATTGTACTCAAACAGGGAAGTGATAACAAGGAAAGAAAACAGACACTTCCACTTGTATAATACACGTAGGGCCCGCATTGCACCAACAACAACAACAAAAACTGTCCATACCTACCTCGGTGTTTATTTTATATAGATGCGTACTCGTTTAGCAACCTAAGTATTCCTTTGGCTAAAAATTAAAATTATATATCTCCTTAGACTAAATAGAGAGAGTAAAAATTAAAATTATAAATCCAGAGATGAGAACATCTTGATTAAAATTTCTATAAAGCATAATGTTTTTTTTTTTTTGTTTTTTTTTAAATTAATACAGTAAAGAACATATTTGAATTTATTCATTATTTTATCACTTTTTAGGGTTTCGTTGGTAAAACCAAAGAAAGAAACCCTTATAGTTTCGTTCCAGTGGCTGTCTGTCTGTCTGTCTGTTACTCTGTAAGGTTCCAATAACTTTTGAATCAAATGAGATAAAAACATGAAACTTTTCAGTATTAAAGATCGTTTTGACGCGCACACAGGAAAAGTATAGTGAACTCAAAATTATCAGCTGTTTAAATCCAAAATGCCGGATAATTCAAGACAAACGAAATAGACTGCCAATTAGTGTGGCACATAGCTTCCTCGCATCCTAGTATGTACTTTATTGTTATATTAAAATTAAAATTATTGTTATATTACTTTATTGTTAAATTGTTACATTGTTTATTCAGTAAAAACTTTTAATAGTTTTAGCGATCTTTAACACTTCATAGCGGTGTCGCTGTTGGTTTTACTAAAAAATTGTATTTGAAAAAAATGTTTGTTTCATTGAAAAAATGAAGTTTGATTTTTTCCCCTACCTAAAATTCCAATTCCAAATTTGAAGTCCACGTTTACGCGAGTGTTGCTCGTGAACGCTTGAACGGATAACGTTGCCCAACGAACTCGTCCTGGGCATTGGTAAAATGAACATGTACCAAATTTCATCAAAATCGGTCGACATTTACTCAAGTTATCGTCCCACGTTTCATAATTCGCGGACACACAGACCGACAGACAGACAGACACGAGACCAAAAATGTTCCCTGATGTCTGAAACGGATTTCTGTCTTGGAATTTTTAAAATCGGAGGCATAAAAGTTTTTCGTTCTCTAAAGTGAACACAATGCTTCCGTTACCTTCAGTAAGCTTGGAAGCAAAAAATATTTTTTTTAAAGTTTTGAGGGGTATCAAATGAAAGGTATTGAAAAGTAGATTACATAAATATTACATACACTCGTGGAAAAATGTTTAATTTTTTATCCCATTTTGTCAAAAAACATCAAAATTTAGCGTCCCCCCCCCCCCCCCCCCTTATACTAATTTCATGTTCATAATACCAACGAAACCCTTTTTACGTGAGACTTCACGCACAACAAATTTATTTAAATACTTGTAGCGTGAGAATATCCCTTAAAAGAGTCGAAAAATCGCAAAAGTGAGCCTTTGAATTTCTTTTTGATCTTAATACAACTCTATGATTGTAAACTTCTTTTTAATATTTTTTACTAAGTTTTTATTAGCTTGCTTTCTTGTTTGTTTGTTTGTTTGTCGAGTACAAATCTTGCAATCGATTTTTAACTATCTTCCTGAGTAGCTAGACATTTTAAAATTTTAGAATAGCTCAGAATACGATGACAATGCATTATTTTAATACTTTTAGCCATCTTTCAGCAGAATTTAATTAGTTTTCAGCAAATTTTGCTGTATAGAAAGTTAGTTCGGAAAAAATTCGTAAGATATTTTATTTGTTTTGACATATCCCATATTTACAATCTTCATTTTGATGGGTTTCAAATTTATGATTTATGACAGAAAATTTAAAAACGTAGTATATAAAAAGTTCTTTTTGTCTTGTAATTATATTATTAATAAATTAGCAGTACCCTTTTAAAGTACATTAATCTTAAAAACTGACATAACGTCTAGCTTATTGATGTACTATCGACTTCTAAAAATTTCCCAAAATAAAATTTCTCAATCAGTATATTTTAGTTTTGAGTGAATTTATTCAATTTATTACTTACAAAATTAATTTTGAATATTATTTTACTTCGGACGGTTAAGAATTTAGAATGTTTATGAACTGTGGGCAGTCCAAGTGTGTCCGAGAGTCAGTTATATAAATAGTAATTCGGGTTTCTCAGATTGTGGATCTAAAACGCTAAATATAATAAAGATTTGGCTTGTTCGACCTACCACGCCCCTTCTTTTCCCCTCCCTGTACCTACGACAGTCCCCGCTAAACATCCGCACAACCGTTTCGACTATATTATAAAAGTATAGAACTCAATAAACTGAATCCTAGTTTAATTAGGTAGAGAGAAAAACAATTTATAAATCTACAATTTTTAAACAATTAACGTAATAAATAACAATAATAACACAAGATTTTCTTCAAATTTAATTATTAAAATAAATATGGTTTATCTTAATTTTATTGGCAGCCATTTCATTTGAGTCAGCCATATTGAATCTGCTTAATATATACTATACTAGAGACAAGTAATGTAATTACGATACAATAGAACCTACCAACTGGTACATTCATTATTTTCAGATTCGTAATTCTTTTTTATTAGATAAAGTTCGTTCATTCACAATTTGTACTGATAGTAGCATTATGAGGACCATTATAGAAGAAAACAACTTGAAAACTGCTCTAAAGGAGACGAAAGTAGTTACGGAAACTTTTGAACTAATATAGAACTTTTGAACTAATATAGTTATCTACCTAGGACCTAGGTAACTAGTTTAAAACTAACTGTCCAAAAAAGTTTAGAAGTTTACTTAATAAGTAAACAAACTAAGTTTAATAGGAATTGGTTGTTTAGATTGTGATATTGTTTTAAAATTACTTATGCGGAATAAAACTTACACAATTAATTAATTTAATTATGCAAACAAAATACTATTTTCCTGCAATTGACCGATAAAGTGGTTGTTATCGCACTCAAAATAGTACGCAAAACAGCTGATACCTGCACTTACTACTTTACCGCACTCGTTTTACTTTACCGCACTCATTTTACTTTACCACACTTCAGTGTTCCAACTTACGAACATAAAGAACTTAAATCTAAACAAAGATTAAATAATCCAAATTATAATAATAATAATGACAACTAATGGTGATTTTTTAACTAACTACATGATTTAAACACTATATTATCAAATATAAAAATGTTAAAATATAAAAAAGTAAAGATAGACAATCTAAAAAAAAAGAATCAACGGCGAAAATAATAACAGCGCTTGGTCAGGTTTGATGAATTAGGCAAAAAAAAGCAACACTGGGTATAAACAGCACGGTTGGTTTAATTGATATTGTAAAACCTTTTATCTATGATTGATACGAAATATAAGCATTATATCTCTGTTTAGATGCGTAGAAAGTGGTTATTTACGTACTTGTATTCATTGCGCATGCGCGTCTCTTAGTTCTGAACAATTCCTCTTCTTTACCACGCTAGCGCGGCAAAGAAGAGGAATTCTTCAGCTTTACTCACAATTAACGAGTTCGTTTACATTTAACAAAACTAATTTGCTATTCTTTTATTAAAGTAACTGTTTATATCGAGTTTTTAGTGAAAAACAATGAATGAATCAAGTGGCTTTGACGAAAATGTAGAGAATAATACTCCTCCAGAAATAATTAATTCGGCAAAAAATACAACTCAAGATTAATGCCATCTTTATCAAGAGAAGAGATACGAACTTACATACAGCAAGTTTATTCTTTTCTGTATTTATTATTTAAATCTAACAATCGTAGATAAAGTACGGTACGCAACTCGTGCGAAAACGGCATTTTGCATTGGTGGTTTTACTACCCTCGCTGTCGCTCGGGTGCAAACTCCACACTCGCATGCAAAATGCCACTTTCCGCTCTCGACGCGTAATGTACTATTACATGTTGATGAACACTCTATTATTTTATATTTTATCTCTCTGATTAAAAACTAGCAGAAGGAAAAATTTTATGTGGAACTCGAGCTTAAAGTGTCTTTGCTGCACACGCGAAACCTTTCCGCCCTCGCCTACGGCTCGTGCGTGAATATTTCTCTTGAGTGCAGCAGTGCCTCTTTGCGCACTAGCTGCACAAATAACTATTATAATTTAAAGTTACTTTTAATCCTTCATAAGGATTTTTTGATATAAAGGTTTGAAACGGTCTTAGATTATTATTTATTATAATTTGCCATGGGAGACAGTATACGACGATCTTGTAGCAATATCTATTGTGATGTATTCTTTTTATAGTCGAAGTTCTTATAGTGATCTTATTGCCAAATTGTCAAAAGAAACATTCGGTACGACAATCCTAGACAAGACATTCTCTCATATTCAATAATTTTACTTACTGAACCAAATCTAATAATACAGATATAACATTTTTCTTTTCTTCTTTGATTTAGGATGGAGGAAGAAGGTGAAGAAGAAGAAGTGAAGAAGAAGAAGCTAGTTAAAACCAAACCAAAACTTAAACCGAAACCTAAGTTGTCTGCTGATGGAACGGAAATCACGGTAAAGAAAACTGTCAAAAAGAAAGCACCGACTGTCTCGGATGTTGGCAGTTCTAAATTAACAAAAAAGGATTCGGAAGATGATAAAAAGGCTGAAAGCAAAGTTAAGTTAGAGGAAGCAAACGGGTCCAAAGAAGAAGTCACAGAGAAATCAGAAGATACAACCGATGCGTCCTCTAAAAAAGACGGAGATGAAGATATGAAAATTGGAAAATCTGTTAGTTTTTCGCCAAGCACTGAATTTATAGAAGGTAAGGAAACTAAGAAATTTACAACAATTGAACCTATAGAGGCTGTGATCGTAAAGAAGATAGACCCAGAAAGTGATAAGAGACATGTTGTGGAGCTTACGACTGTTTTTCTAAATTCCCCTCCTGAAAAGGTTGCTCAAGATAATGAAGACAAAGAAGAAAGTACTAATGTTGAAAAGCCTACTGAAGATGATGACGATAAGAAGAAGTCAAATATTACAGAAGAAGACAAAGTTACGAACCAGGAGGAAGAGAAAATAAGTTCTGCTGAGATTAAAATTGATGAACTTTCAACTTCTCAAACTGAAGTAGTAAATGAAATGCAGGTCGAAGCAGATGTCAAAGATCCAATATATCCTTTACCACCGAGAAATGCGGAAATAGTTTCTCCTGATCTTCCTCCTAAAGATGAGTCTTTAGCAGCTACGGCGAAAAAACGTTTGGGAGTTCCGATAATGTCAGCTATGAAAAAGATGGCGGAGGGTCCTAAAAATTTGATGGATACCATCAGAAGTAAGATGGATTCTAAAAGCCCGAGTAGAAAAGAGAAGAAAGAAAAAGCTGACAAAGCATCTAAAGAGGAGGAACCACCTGAAAAGAAACCGAAGGATGATGCAGGATCACCACCACTTCCACCTAGAAATAAACCGGAAGCAGGATCACCTAAAGCTTCTCTTAAAAACGAAGGTTCGTCTTCCTGCAACGGATCTCCTAAATTACCACCTAGGAACAATATATCACCTATTCTCTCTTCCAAACAATATTTTTGCGATGATCCTAAAAGATTCTCGAGTTTACAACCAAAGAGGCATATAGGAGCGAATGGTCGAGTAAGAGAATCAAGTTTACCACCGCCAAGTCGACCTAGTTCGGAGGACGGTCGGAATTCACCTAAAATACCTCCTAAGACTTGGATGTGGGAAGAAGTCAAAAGGAACAAGTTGAAAGGAGGTTATCCATGGACACATCTTTATAAGGGTTCATTCGACGAAGCTAAATGGAAGGAAATCATGTAAGTCTTTTTATAATTGATTTACTAAAATTTGAAATTTATTAGGCTACAGACTTGAAACATATACGACGTTCACACATCGTTTTGGAAACAGTTTTGAAAACGATCCGCTAGTTCAAAACGCTGTACGATCCGTCGCGACGGATCGTATCGGTTTAGATCCGCTCCACCAAAAATACGTGATCGGAACGGGGGATCCAATTCAAAACGCTCGTATGAAAAGGCCGTGGAGGGGATCGAGATATCAAGTTATTTTACTCTTTTCCACTTTTTAAGTTCTTTGTTTTCGTGAGCTTCCGTTTCTTGTTTTAAACTGCAAAAACGTTTTTAAACAAAAGTTAATACTATAAAGAACCAAGAACCTGTAAAAACTTTTAATAACTTGTAAATAAAATGTAAAAATACGAGGACATATTAGGTAACAACAAAGAAGGTTTTACTCGTGACGTCACCGTTATGAAATATCGAAAACAAATATTTCGATCACCTGTAATTTTTGTTGTATGAACGCGAATCGTTTTGAAAACGAATTAGATCCAAAACGCTTTCAAAACGATGTGTGTATTGTTGTCATAAGTTCTACATACAATATAATAATGTTCAAGAATCGTATATTTTTCAAAATACATTAAGAATTATAATTATATTTTAAATTAGCACTAAATAAAATTCTAATGAATAGGTGTGAGAGGGGATCTAGCTTCTAAACCCATTTTAACCTACAAATTCAAAGTCAGATTGAAAAATATTTTTATAGAACATGTTTATTTCATAAAAAGTAACATATATTTCTTAATTTCTAGAATTTTCTAATTCAAATAGTTTGGGAGTTTTAGTAATAATATAAATCTACTACAAATGGCAACCATCTTGAATCATAATATCGGATTAAATTATTCTTTCTTTTTACGCCAAGTCATTAAAGCAAGCTCTATAGCAAAATTTGTGATTTCAGGAAATGCGATTTCCAAGATTTAGTCAATAACACTGTTCTGCAAAATTATACGAACTTTCGGGCCCCAAGAGAGTTCTATCTGAACTTTGTTGAATCCGAATCTAAAGTCAAAATTTCTCCTATTCGTACAGTTTTCCCGGAAAATGCGCCTAAAGTACAGAAAAATTGTGTTTTTAAGGGCTTTCGACCCAAATTTTTAGCACAAACAAATCGAAAAAAAAAAAAAAAAAAAAAAATTATTGGGCGTTTTAATATCTTCAAACCATGAAGAACACGAATGTAAAGTCAAAAAAATCTGCTCACCTTATTTTTTTAAGAAAATTGAAAAATAGAAATTTGAGTCGTATTTCTATTGCATTTTCAGCTATATAAGAAATGTTTTGTGACTTTTTTCTGACATTATTCTAGAGAATTACAAAATATGTGACCGAGGGGGGGGGGGGGGGGGGGGAATGTAAATAAAAGTTGTGGTTTTGCCCAATTTTTATCAGCACACAAAAATACTTTAGAAAAGGACATTTTCATTCTGAAGCTTTTTTTGCAGACACAGTAACAGAGTAATAGGTGATTAGCTAGAATTTGCCTTATAAGTTGCTCATAAATAGCCACCATTTCGAAAATTAGCGAGTATTATTGATGAAACCATACCAGTATTTTTACTATACTAACATGATAAATATGTGTAGCAAATTCAGTTAAGAATATACACACAAACACGCACAGGTTACTTCTTTCTCTCTCTCTCTCACTCTCTCTCTCTCTTTCTCTCTCTCTCTCTCTCTCTCTCTCTCTCTCTCTCTCTCTCTCTCTCTCTCTCTCTCTCTCTCTCTCTCTCTCTCTCTCTCTCTCTCTCTCTCTCTATATATATATATATATATATAAATATATATATATATATATATATATATATATATATATATATATATATATATATATATATATATATATATATATATATATATAGAGAGAGAGAGAGAGAGAAAGTAAAATGACTACGTGCGTTGCTGTAAAATAAGACAAATTTACTCTTGCATTTTTTCCCCTAAAACCTTTACTTTGGCTCTAATTTAACGCCAAAAATGTCAATTTTGTAATTTCAACTGGCCGCCATTTTGAAACGGCAAAAGATAAAAGGCTCTGGTTTGCGGCAAATGTTTTATTTTTTCAAGGCCATTACAAATATTTATCACAGTATAGGGGTTCCAATTTGAAATTTTAAAGTTGAATCCATTATGGCGGCAATCAAAATGGCGGGAAAATGGGTACCCACCAAAAAAAGTAGTTTTTTATGTATGATGAAGATTGCAACAAACCGCAGTTTGATATCTCAAATATTAACGGAGATAATAAGCCGTTGGCGAACTTTTGCCACACCCTATATATAAATATGTATGTGTGTGTATTAAAATGGCAAGATAAAAGGCTTGGGATGCCGTATAGAATGTAGCATGTGTTCAAAACGGATATTTAATTTGTCATATTATAAAGGCTGAAATATCAACTTTGAAACAAAATGCGGGCAAAATCTTCCTTTACACTTTAGGGAAATGTTATAAACATTGTCTAACAGTTATAATAAAATAATATTAAACAGTTTCACTATATTTTAACCAATATTGATGTAAACAAAATATCAGACGTACGAAAAATTCCTTAAAACCCTTTTTTTTTTAGTTTTTTGACAAAGAAAGACACTTTTTTATTTGTTAAACAAATAATCAAAGGGAAGACATGAAAAACGGGTTTTTTAAGGACTCATGGTGCAAGATATGAATTGAAGCAAAAACAAAACCAAATATATATTTGTACTCGGGTCGTCGTCCCCTTTCATTCACAACCCACATGAGTTCATGAGGCATTTCTGTTAAAAAAAAATGTCAGCCCTTAAACTTCGACTTATTAAAATTTTGGGGCTTTTCACTAGGTTTTTTTTAGTGTATTTAGGTTATTATCCTTAACAAAACTGTAAAGCAGGGTTTGCCGAACTGTGTACCGCGAGTACGGCCAGGTGTGCCGCGGTATCTAGAATAAACAATAATAAAATCCAAACTAGTCAGAACAAAATAATGCCTGCCTGTATAAGTACAATAGTTTAAATCGGAATAGTGTTATTTTTCCTAATAGAACTATATTAGTTATTATGTGATATATGTTTTTATCAGATAAAATTACAAGATAAAAAGAACTTTTTATATACTACGTTTTTAAATTTTCTGTTGAATCATATGGAATGTTGATAATTTAATTGTTATTGTTATAATATAATGTTAGTGAAACAAATAGTAAAAATGACAACCATCTAGAGAGCTGATCTTAAACCTATAAAAGGACAAATCTTTGTACAACAGATCTCGCCAACACCGAATCTAAACCGTGCCATTGATATGCCCCTGTGTAGGGACAGTAAGAGAAGAAAAAGAAAAATGTGTACAAGTAAAGAAGTACAGATGCAGAAAAATTAAACTGATACCTATAGGACACAAGTGTAAACAAACTGGTTAGTTAAATCGATTGCAAGATTTGTACTGGACAAACAAACAAACAAACAAACAAGAAAGCAAGCTAATAAAAACTTTGTAAAATGATGCTTCACGTCATAAAGCACGCCCTCCCCTAACCCCAATCCTGGTCTGACACCTATTTCTAGTAATTTAAGTTAAAAAATAACTAAATAGAAAAGTAACAAAAATTGTACACTTAACTAAAAATGTTATTTATTCATGTTTGGCCTCACGAAGGTACAGAAAAAAATATTGAAATAAACAGCGTCTAAGTTAAATAATAAGTGCCTAGTATACAATATTTACTAACTTTTTAATATGTTTCCATAAAAATAACTGTTATGATGGTAAAAGCCAAATTGCGTAAAAAGTGATTTCCAGACACGTAATGTTCAAAAATTTCGGCGAGGGCCCCTGGACCCTTGGTAAATGGGGGACAGTAGACCTATCGACATGGGTTCTACATTTGGGGTTTCGTTTTGTGTTCCGTATTTTTTTTTACATGTGCGTTAACTACTTCCAGCCTGAAAGACAATAAGGGTCCTCGGTTTTCCTTACGGACCCTAAAAATAAAAAAAGTATACTACGTATTACATACTTCTATAACCTTTAAGTTTCAGGGATAGTTTTAACTGCGTAATATTATTTTAAGAAGTTATTTAAAAGTTTATTTTTAAAGTTAATTTTTCTGAAACTAAATGCGGTGGGAGAGGGGTGAATTTTATTATAGTTGAAAATGAAACTATAACAGCTTACAGAAGTAGTTATTATACAATGATTTAATGTCAATGTTGAATTGACGTATATATGAATTTATCTAATCGTTCATCATTATTCGACCTTCAGCACCACGCAGCATCCCAACCCAATTATTATCAATTACCTTCCGCTTATTTCGTTTCTACCTGAACGATTCCGTTTTATATTTTCAACAACAATAAATATTTATTTTGTTCTATTGAGCAGTACAATATGAATTGCATGGATTAGGGCATGAAATGAATTAAACCTATATTTATTTGTATTACTCTTTCTATACTACGCCATTCATATTAATTGGATGATATGTATCGATTTTATTGCTCATTCAATTTGAAATCATTCATTCATAAAATCAAATAACATGACAAGGGGAAAGTTCATTCATTTGTAGATTCAAATAAAAATAATGGCCTTGAGTCTAATCTAACACCTGGCTTTATATTATGTTATGTATTTTGTGAATTTACAAATGAATTTGGCCATAAATCAATTTAGTTTAACGACTTTTTATAGATTTGACTAATTCGATTCCTTCCTTTATAATAGTTATGTCATGGATATAATAATACTCTGACAAAGAATTAAATGAACAAAACGATTTAACCTTATTGCTGTTCTACAACGTGTTTTGTGGAACTCAAAAAAAATTATACATATAAAGGGTTTTCCAAAGGTACCATATTTCAAAAAAATCTCAATATTAAATATATATAAATAAATTATAAATAAATAAATATACAGGGTGGTCCAAAAGTACCCCCCCCCCCCCCCCTCTTAACTTTAGAACGGTTTGAGATACATTAATGAAACTTGGGGGATCCTTACCATGTAAAGGGAAGTTTGTTTTCATGCAATCGCGCATTAGGGGCAAACACACATTTTGCCCCCAGGCCACCCAACTTCAAAATTTCAAATTTGAGTGTATATTTTTGATAGCAGATTTGTATTCTACGTTGAAAAATAAGAATATTTTAAACTTAACTTTTTTTAATATATCCAATATTTTGACCCCTACAATGACCCCTGCAAAGGTATAAAAATGGTAGATTTCAGCGCCTGGGGGCAAAATGGGTGGTTGCCCCTAGTATGCGAGTGGATGAATATACATTTCCCTTTGCTTGGAACAGAGCCCCCCCAGTTCCATTAATTCTTTTCAAACCGTTTAGATTTTATAACAATATAAGTGTTATTTTTTTACTATTTTGGGAAGGGTTGTTTTTCTATCTTCGCCCCCAATAAGGGGTAAGTATGAGTACTTTTGAAGATATAGGTGTAAATAAATGTTTGTGTGCTGGAGAAAAAAAAAAAAAAAAAAAACGGGCGCAAAATATTGAAACTTATATTGTCCCAGCAAACTTATCTGGGACCAACAATGAGATAATTATTATCTACCATCTAAATTCCATTAAAATCGGACGAGTAGTTTTTAAAACATGTTGGTTCGCAAAAAATTGAGCAACAGACTGACAGAGGGACACAGGACCAAAAATATACCCCCATGTCTGAAACGGATTTTTGTCATGGAATTTTTGAATTTGACACACAAAAAAATCGCTCACTTACCTTCCGTTACCTTTGGTAAGCTTGGAAGCAAAAGTTTGTGCGCATGTGAAAGATTAACTAATGGGCACAGAAGGTTGAAACTTATATGGGACCAACAATGGGCTAATTATGACCTACCATCCAAATTTCATTACAATCGGACGAATAGTTTTTAAGATTTCGTGAATCGCAAAAATGGTGGTCATCGACAAACAGACTAGGGACCAAAAATCCTGATGTCTGAAACAGATACCGTCTTGTATGTTTTTAATTCGGAGACATAAAATAAGTTTCTGAATCAGAACGATCAATATAGCTTCTGATTTTACTACATTTTTATTAGCTTGCTTTCTTGTTTGTTTGTTTGTACAGTACAAATCTTGCAATCGATTTTTAACTTAACTTCTCGAGTAGCTAGACATTTGAAACTTTTAGAATAGCTCAGAACGCGACGACAATGCATTAGTTTAATACTTTCAGCAGAATTTAATTTGTTTTCAGCAAATTTTGCTGTATGGAAAGTTAGTTCGGAAAAAATCCGCAGTATGGAAAGTTAGTTCGGAAAAAATCCGCAGTATGGAAAGTTAGTTCGGAAAAAATCCGCAAGTTTATGAATAAATAAAAAGTTATTTTATTATATTGACCCATATTTACGATCTTCATTTTGACGGGTTTCAAATTTATGATTTTTTATTTTAGTATCTGGTGTGGCTGATAAAATTGTTAAAATGTTCAAGAATGACGTGTGACAACCAGGTTTGTTTACACTTGTGTCCTAGGTATCGGTTTAATTTTTCTGCATCTGTACTTCTTTACTTGTAATAATTTTTCTTCTCTTACCGTTTCCTACACGGGGACATATCGATGGCACGGTTTAGATTCGGTGTTGACGAGATCCGTTCCACAAAGATCCGTCCTTTTATTGGTTTAAGATCAGCTGTCTAGTTGGTTGTCATTTATATGAAGTAAATACATTCGGAACTATTTTTTTTTCACTAACATTACCTATATATTATAAAACAATAACAATTATATTATCAACACTACATATGATTCAACAGAAAATTAAAAATAAATATTATATAAAAAGTTTTTTTTTATCTTGTAATTATTTTTAGTAAGCTTCGAAACAGTAGAAGAGTAGAGTGCCGTAAGCTGCTGCCATCTGTTAGAGAAAGGATGAACTAAAAAAATAAATAAACAATACAGTCTATATTCCTTATTATTTATCCAATCGTGTAGTAACTAATCAAAGAGTTCTTTAAATTTGAATAAACTCATAATGTGTAAGCATTCATCAAATTATGAAAATGGACACTTAATATTTTTTTAAGATAAGGTTATTTACAGCGTCAGAGTCAGAAAGTAAGATATTTATAATTTGATTTCGAGATTTAATGCAATATAAATTCATAAAGCTCATTCATCTTGTCTTGGAATTATTTTGATAAAACCATGTCCACGCCCTTGCCTTGATGCTCTTCCCTGTTTCCCAGTTGTTTCGTCGCTAATAATAAATCAGGGTTAGCTATTCAATTTGTATATTTCATTTTTCATCCGGTATGTCATTATATCATATTAATCTTCAGTTCTCCATTTTTAGAATCGTCTATTTCTTTTGCTTCGGATAATATTAGTTATCTAGAGTTCATAGTTAGCTAAACATGAAATCATATCGTGTAAGAAGTCATTAATGAAGACTTATCAAATTGTCTTTTAAATTAGTAATAAATTCGAAAATTATTGCACCCGATAATCATTGGTCGAAATGTTTTCTGTACTTTCTATAAGAGTATACACGCGCAATTAACACTCAGATGAAAAATCTAGTTATAAAAGTTTCCCAGGCTAATTCATATTGTACGTGCCAGAAAAAATTCTCTAAAGGGTGATTAGAGGTGGTTAGAGGTGGTTAGAAGGGGATAGAGGTGGTAAGAGGTAGTTAGAAGTGGTTAGTTAGGGTTAGAGGTGATTAGAGGTGATTAGAGGTGATTAGAGGTTGCTAGAAGTGGTTAGAGGTGTTTAGAGGTGATTAGAGGGGGTTAGAGGTGGTTAGAGGTGGTTAGAAGGGGATAGAGGTGGTAAGAGGTGGTTAGAGGTGTTTAGAGGTGATTAGAGGTGGCTAAAGGGGGTTAGAGGGGGTTAGAGGTGGTAAGAGGTAGTTAGAAGTGGTTAGTTAGGGTTAGAGGTGATTAGAGGTGATTAGAGGTTGCTAGAAGTGGTTAGAGGTGTTTAGAGGTGATTAGAGGGGGTTAGAGGTGGTAAGAGGTAGTTAGAAGTTGTTAGTTGGGGTTAGAGGTGGTTAGAGGTGGTTAGAAGTGGTTAGAGGTGGTTAGAGGGGGTTAGAGGTGGTAAGAGGTTGCTAGAAGTGGTTAGAGGGGGTTAGAGGTGGTTAGAGGGGGTTAGAGGTGGTAAGAGTTGGTTAGCAGTGGTTAGAGGTGTTTAGAGGTGCTTAGAGGGGGTTAGAGGTGGTAAGAGGTGGTTAGAGGTGATTAGAGGGGGTTATAAGTGGATAGAGGTGTTTAGAGGGGGTTATAAGTGGATAGAGGTGTTTAGAGGGGGTTAGAGGTGGTTAGAGGGGGTTAGAGGTGGTAAGAGGGGGTTTGAGGTGTTTAGGGGGAGTTAGAAGTGGTTAGAGGTGTTTAGAGGTGGCTTTATATCTCGGCCTGGCACGAACAATATGAATTTACCGTTTCCTTCTTTTTCACATCAATAAAAAACAACCAATCGATTTCTTTATAATATCTTTAAAAGCCCACTAAAAATTAAAAAGGAAATAAAAAAAAATAAAGAAATGATAAAAATAATTTAGTGTGTTCGTGTTCTTAGTATCCATTAGTTAAATGTTCCATAGTTGTTTTGTATCAGTCCATTTACAGTAAACATATGAGATAAACATCTATCAGGAAAAGTGTTATGAGTTATCACAACAAAGCAGTTCCAGCGCTCGAGTGTTTACACTTGACATTTAGTCAGTTGTTTAAAGTCAAAGATAAACAAAACCTTTAGCATTGTTCCAGTATATATTTATACCAATTAGTGTGAGGAGCTATATAAATCAGAAGCGTTCCAAAAGAGGTTTTTTCCCCTTTCTTTCGAAGATCTCTGTTTAGCAGTTGGCTGGACTCCATCCCAACAAGAGACAAATATTTCGCAGTGTTGCCAAGGGTCAGTCTTTACTTTTAATATCTCCTTTCTCTGGAATCATTCACATTTTTTGCCGGAATTCAATCCAGTCTCCTCTTTATAAAACTTTTATAAGGTTACGAATAAAAATAAATCAAAAGTTTTTTTTTTGTTTTTGTTGTGATAGTGTATTTTTAAATAGTTTGGTTAAAATAAACCAGAATGAAATTCAAATAGTGAAATCGTTTGATCATTTTAACCACAATAGCAAATGACAATTTATTATTCGGTTACGATCACTATAGTTTGGGTGCAAAGGATGTATGTGATACCAAATCACAACTAAGACAAGCTACCTTGAATTTTGTTGACCAACATAATAAAGTTCGGCACTTCTTTAGATTGTTACTCCCTTATAAAAAAAACACAGAAGGGAGTAACAATCTAAATAAGGTGTACGGAATGTCCTTCTTTAGACTGTTACTCCCCTTATAAACACATAAGTGGGATATTCCTTTGTCCCAAATACATTGGACTAAACTTCCCTTTTTCTTAATAGTTATTTAGTCAAAGTCTTTTCTATTCTAAAACAACATAGAGGGAGTAAACATCTAAAGAAGTACCTAAAGTTCTAGATTTTCCGATAGTAACCTGAGTGATATTGAAATAGAAAAAATCGGTCAGAGACAACTCAGACAAACTTTCTCATATACGAGTTCATAATTACTTGGCACAGTGTTTTTTATTTATTAGTGTTCGTTGGTACATTTAATTATTATTGAACATTTTATCATAATATATCATAAAAATAACTTCTCCTCGGCGAGGAATCGAACCCGGCCTCTCTCCCTCCACGTTTAAAGCCATTTTCTCAGGAACTACATTTTTTCCAGGAAAATGGTTTATATCGTTAGATTCGTATTTAAATGGACTACATTTTAGAATTTTTTAATTAAAATCGTTTCGAGAAAAAATTTATTTCTTTCACGTTCTTCAGAGTTTTTGGAGTGTAGCGCCCCTAAGTTGGAGGCAAAATTCATTTCTAGATTTCGCCTCGGGGTATGATTTTTCTTAACAAGTATGCCAAATTTTGTCAAAATCGTCCAGTTGTTTAGGCTCCAGGTGGCTGCACAGACAGACATTTAAAAAAAAAAAAAAAAAACACACTTTTTCGGACTCAAGGGACCTCAAAACGTGTAAAACCATCAAAATCGAATTTTCGCGCCATCACAATACTTTCGGTTTATATGAGAAAGCGAAACTTCTGGTGGTGACCGCGTCTCGATAGGTGTATATCCTGAGGTTCGTCACTCCCTATTATGAGCTTCCTCAGGAAAGTAAATGTTCCTCAAGTGACAGCGTGAACTGTCATATTACCGTTTCTTTCAACCCCCATTCCGGGGAAGAAACGTCGAGCCCTACCTCTGATAAGATAAGAATCTTATCAGATTCGGGATGAAGTACTTTTATCATCAGTTTCATCGCCTTTTTTAGTACAGTCATTAACAACACTATAGTGCATAAACGCAGCATGCTTGAACTATCCTCTAGGTGAAGCACGAATAAGGATGTGGCACAACAGATTTTAATCTTGATAATTGGAGAAATAGCTTCCGAAATGTTGTTAGTTTGTAACAATTTAGACAATAGACCAAGTCCAAATAAAAATATCTGTCACGAATAGTTATCGAATTAGAATATTGTTCGTTTTAGCTCATTTCTGCATATAAAATAAGAGATAACCCGAATCTTGGGAACTCAAACTTTCTCATAGCTGTCCCCATTCTTTAGCCACTGAGCAGTATTACCTCGGAAAATTTATTCCCCGAGGAAACGGCTTATGCAGTCTTAGTGTTTTATTGGTCTTCCTTTACCATTTTTTACTTTCTCATGTAAAGAGAAAGTATTGTGATGGCACGAAAATTCGATTTTGATTGATTTACACGTTTTGAGTTCCCCTGAGCCCAAAAAAGTGGTTTTTAAAAAATGCCTGGGTGTCGTCTGTCTGAGCAGACGCAAGGAGCCTAAACTACTGGGCCGATTTTGACGAAATTTGGCATACATGTTCAAAAAAATCATACCCTGAGGCGAAATCGAGAAATGAGTCCTCCAAATTTGGGGGCGCTACCCTCCAAAAACTCTAAAATAAAACGTGAAAATAAATGATTTCTCGAAAACGTCCATTAAATACGAATCTAACAATATAAACCGTTTTCCCGGGAAAAATCTAGTTCCGGAGAAAATAGCTTAAAACGCGGAAGGAGTGAGCCTGGGTTCGATTCCCCGCCCAGGAGAAGTTATTTTTATGAAATGTTCAATAATATTAAATTTACGTATGAAAACTAATAAATGAAAAACACTGGACTAAGTAATTAGGAACTCGAATGTGAGTAGGTTTGTCTGAGTTATGTCGGACCGATTTTTTTTTTTTTTTTTTACTGATATCATCATCATGCTCTTTTATCATAAGTAATAATTTTTTTATGTACGTTTATTATTGTAATAAACTTGACTTTGTGGAAAGTTGAAGCTTTATTATTTTCACTCACACACCTTTATTTTTTATTTTTTATTTTTTTTTTAGATGAAAAAAGGTATTTTGGTTTATAATTCGCGGATAGGAGGTGGAAAATAGAAAAAAAAACAGCTAAAGTAAAAAATCAAAAACAATTAGAAGGGAAAGGTTAAGCAAAAGAATTATAGACCAAAGAATGTAAAACCTAATTAAAACTTTGGTTGTGGCAAAAGGTTATACCGTGGGTTCTCTTTAAAAAAATCCCTTTTTTTCATTTCTCATTACACAATTTTTTTTCATAATTTTATTTTAAAAGTTAGTTTACTGTGAATAATTCAACTTACTAATTCTGTTGGTTTATTTTTACGCATGTTTAGTAAATAGTTTTACCTCCAGCAGGGAGAAAAAGTGAACTTTCCTCCCTAGTTTACAGGGAGGAAAGTTACTCATTGCACCCGGTTGGGTTAAACAGGGAGTAATGAAAAATAAGGGAATCATGAACTCTCATGATTCCCTCCTGTGTTGCCCTAGATAAAGCACAAGTAAATAAGGTTGGTGCTAATACACATTTCATTTACTAACTTTTGTTTAATGTCGAAATCTATAATGTAATCTTCACACATGTCATGTAACTTCCACAACGGTTGCCATAGTGATTCATCAGTAAAACAAAACAAACAAGTTTAAAGTGAAATCATAATTTCTAAATGTAGATAAACAAATCTGTATGTAAATACATCAGTTAATCAGTTGTCAACACCATTCAATACACAACTCAGCTGGAAGCTGCCATTCCATGAAAGCCACACATTTCAGGCTTTCTTAAACATTGCTTAAGAACTTTAATAGTTATTTATACGATCTTTCTACAGCTTCTTATTCATAACTTGCAATTACGTAAATGCAATTACTAAGAGTTTGCCTCTATAGGAAGATAAGCTGTCACTTTTATTTTGCTTTAACGCAACGAAATGGTATTAAGTATATTATTTAAGCTCGAGATGTGGTATGCACTCAAGTCTATTATATCAGCTGATTGTTCTATACAGATAGATCTAAAACATTATTATGTTATTTTTTTAAATACCTAATCAATGCAAAAAAAAAAAAAAAAAAAAAACACGTTCCGAGACAACTCAGACAAACTTCCTTCTATTTTCCATTTATTAGTTTTCGTAGGTACATTTAATTAATTAATATTAAACATTTTATCAAAATAACTTCTCCACCGCCAACCAACGTGTATATCCATCAAATTCTCAAAATCGAATTTACGTGTTATCACAATACTTTCTCTTTATAAGAGAAAGTAAGAATGATCGCACATTCAAAAGACTACATCTTTTATACACATGCAATATTTTCAAATAGTGTTTCTACGCTTTAAACATGTAAATTAATTGATATTCGACGTTGTGATTCAAATGAACTCCTATATGCATTCACCAAAGCCATGTCAATACTCAAGCAAGAAATCAAAGCCACATCATCAAGTAAGAAATCAAAGCCACGTCATCAAGTAAGAAATCAAAGCCACATCATCAAGTAAGAAATCAAAGCCACATCATCAAGTAAGAAATCAAAGCCACATCATCAAGTAAGAAATCAAAGCCACATCATCAAGTAAGAAATCAAAGCCACATCATCAAGTAAGAAATCAAAGCCACATCATCAAGTAAGAAATCAAAGCCACATCATCAAGTAAGAAATCAAAGCCACATCATCAAGTAAGAAATCAAAGCCATATCATCAAGCAAGAAATTAAAGCCACATCATCAAGCAAGAAATCAAAGCCCACCCTGGGGCATGGAACATAATTATGATTTTTTTTATCTTTATCTGAAGGTTAGGCATGTATACTCTTTACTATATCTGGTTATAGTTGTTTCTTTATTTCTTTAAGGTTAACCAGGTGGTAGTTAATATTAGTGTTCTATTATTAAGTCAAATAACATCTTAATATCAGCTCATGGTTGAATTTCGCTTGTGATCAACTTTAATATTTGTAGAAGGCTACAGCCTGTAAGAGGAAGACTGTGGTAAATCGAGTTAAAGCCTGCGAATCTGCATAATTTTCTATTACCGCTTCTATTTCAATTCTCCCCTTTGTCTAGGAAGAAAGATTTCCCCAGTGTGCTGCCTTCAACCCACCCTGGGGATATTTGGCCCGTCTGGCCTCCCGAGAGTATAAACTGGGGCCAGTTCCAATTCGGTCGGGTGGGTTGGCATCAGTGATAGGAACGGGACCCGGTTGAAACACACGGTTGAATTTTAGCGCAGTATGTTATGTTGGGCCGTAGCCGAAGCGGTAGCGCGAGCAGTGTCCGGTGCGGCTGTCAATATTACCAGTCGACGGACCCGCTGCCGGAACGTCGTTCGTTAATCGGCACGCCGCCGCTAGTCCGTACCAGCTTGACCACTCTGGGTCCTGGAAGCAGTTTGACCACCCTGGGTACCGCTCCACCGGCCATGGCGTCTGTATCAGTCCATAGACAATACCTGTGTGTAGCCTCAGCCTTCTAACTGCTGTTAAAGCATAATAACATCTGTTTATTTCTCATATGTGTCGTCTCTTTGTCTCACATAAATGTTCTGTCTGAAAACCTCTAACACACATATCACTCCAATGAAACCTAGCAACAAATTCCTTTAACCCAAATATTACCGCACCTGCCAGTCCACTCATGAGCACGTCCAATAAGGATTATGTTCCCATAAAAGAACATTTTAGGAACTAAATTATAGAAAAGCGAGAACTGCTCAATACTACAGAAGATAAAGAAGACAGATATAAATGTAAAAAAAATGAAAAATATAATAATTTTCAAAAGACTAAAATTTGAACATTAAAAAATAGAATACACAAGATTACTTCTAACAAAGCACTCAAGACGTTTTTAAAAGTATATAAAAATGTTTTAAGTAGTTAGACTAGGTTATAGATTTAGTAAAAAGGGGGCTGCTCTCAGCTAGATTTAAATTCACGGAAGGTCGTAGAACCTAAAATGAGTCAAGGATAAGTAAATTTAAATTTGGATCTCTCTCGAGTCTAGATCTTTTCTTCACTGAGAAGTGAGAAGCAAATTTAAAAGACAAGTATAATAATAAAATTATGATTGAATGACACTTCTACTGAGAACACTTCTTATGATTGATCGACTCAATATTTAAATTGAGTTTATGATTGATTGACTCAATATTTAAATTGAGTTTATGATTGATTGACTCAATATTTAAATTGAGTTTATGATTGAAGAAAAAGTTCATTTATAAGCTAGAGGAAATTTATGATGGAAAAATAGCTAGACCTTAAAATAAAAAGTAGAGAGGAATTTAGGGTACTTCTTTAGATTGTTACTCCCCTATGTTGTTTAAGAATATAAATACGTTTAACTAAATAACTGTAAAGAAAAAGGGGTGTTTAGTGCAATGTACTTTTGGACAAAGGAATATCACACTTCTGTTTATATAAGGGGAGTAACAGTCTAAAGAAGAACATCCCATACACCTTCTTTAGATTGTTACTCCCCTTTGTTGTTTAAGAATATAAATGAGTTTAACTAAATAACTGTAAAGAAAAAGGGATGTTTAGTGCAATGTACTTTTGGACAAAGGAATATCACACTTCTGTTTTTACAAGGGGAGTAACAGTCTAAAGAAGAACGTCCCATACACCTTCTTTAGATTGTTACTGCCCTCTATTTTTTTATAAGGGGAGTAACAATCTAAAGAAGTGCCGAATTTAGTAATAACGATTGAATAAATTAAGGAATTTATTAATAATAATAATAATTATAGACGCACATTCATTTTAATTTAAAGTACAACTATGTATGTAGTTATATTTGTAAGTATTGAACATGTATGCAGAGCTAATATTCTTGCAATTTTGATTACAATTTACGTCTATAAAATTAAATGGGAACAATTTGGTTATTATGTATGTAGTTAGGGTAAATTCTATATTATCAATTTAAAAAAGATTTAACTTTTTAGAAATATATTGTGATAAACATATAATCAACAAATGTATTGATGGACATTCTTGGCTTCATGTACTCGATTCTCGAGTAGATATTGGAAGAAAAGTGTATTAGGCTTACATTGAGTAATTATTTAGTTTTCACTTATTTCTAAATTTTCTTTAAAGGAAAAAGAATCGGTCCAAGACAACTCAGACAAACTTTCTCATATATGAGTTCATTATTACTTCAGTGTTTTTCCATTTATTAGTTTTTGTTAGTACGTTTAATTATTATTGAAAATTTGATCAAAATGTATCATAAAAATAACTTCTCCTCCGCGTTTAAAGCTATTGAAATTGTCCGTGTTTAAAGTTATTTTCTCAGGAACTAAATTGATCCTGGGAAAACAGCTTTTTATTTCGTATTTAAATGGACTACATTTTAGAATTTTTTTCGGAAACGTTTTCGAGAATAATTTTTTCACGTTATTCAGAGTTTTTGGGGGGTTGGCGCCCCCAAATTAGGAGCTTAAATTTATTTCTGGCCTACGCCTCGAGGTATGATTTTTCTGATTATGCCAAATTTCGTCAAACTCAGTATTGGCTGTAATTAAGACAACTGAAATCAGCATCTTGCGACTGTAATTGTACAGTAGCAAGACTGGTGACATTTAGTTTAGAAATTTTCAAAACTTATAAAATAAGTGATGTAGAGATTTCAAAACAAGTAAGGCGCGCTTCACGTAAGTACGTGGGGCGATAATCGCCGGTTTCTGTACATTAAAGTTTAAATTATTAAGTGTAATATAATTACACTAATTCTAATAGTAATATTCTTTTTCTACTCTTCAAGACCTTTAAATTGATGTATAACCTGTTATGGTAACTAAAACAATGATTAGTAACCCACCATATTGGCCGCTATCTTGAAAATTTTAATAATTGCATATTCTTTTTCTACACTTCAAGACCTTGAAGTTGATGTATAACATGTCATAGTTACTAAGAACTTTTTTTAGTCGCCCGCCATCTTGAAAATATTACGTGTGAAATTTTAATAGTTGCATATTCTTTTTCTTCATTTCAAGACCTTTAAATTGATATATAACATGTCATGGTGACTAAAAACTTTTTTTTTAGTCGCCCGCCATATTGGCCGCCTTGTTAAAAATATTAAGTGTGAAAAATCCAAAATGTGTCCAGTTGTCCCAAATGCCGAGATGCACCCGTGTGCCGAATTTCATGTTCCTAGCTATAGTAGTTTATGAATTGAAGCAAGCAACGGACAAACACAGACAGACAGACAGAGCCGTTATATAAGGTTTCTTTTTGTACTTTGTACAGAAACCTACAAATATATGAGTTGTCAGTTCGCAAATTATAAACTCTTTTTTTCATAGTTAAGCGACTTAAAGTCAGTATAACGTGACCGGATTATTTTTAAGAGAAAGCAGATCATAGATCAGAGGTCATAGTTCACTTGACTAACTCATTATAATCTAGCCGACATTAAATGTAGGAGCCAACATGAAGAGGAAATTAGAGACAGAGAATTACTTCCTTAAAACTCTGCCAGGATTTTAGTTCTATTGTTATAAATTATGTGCAATATTAGTTCAAATAATAACTACCTTATTACAGCAAGATAAGGTAATAATAAACCTGGCAATATAGAAAGGAATCGCCATTTTTATGACAGTCTCGAAAAGGTAGGGGCATTCTTTCTTCACAGAATTCTGACCCCTGAAATCAGTAATTTGGATTTTTTAAATTTTTTCTTGTAAACTTCAACATAAAATATTGCGTGAAACACCAATCAAATATTAAATTTATAACATTTTATAGTATGGTCAATCTGTCGTGATAAAAGGCTGTCTGCGGAAAAAATTCGAGGCTGATTTTTTTTTTTGCGTGGATCGCTTGAGACTCATGAGAAAAGCTTAACTTTGCGGGAACGTCCGGAAAGTGGAAGTACGGGGTACAAAAATCAAAATAGTGTATACCCTTCATGATGCATGTCGTTGGAATGGTCTTTAAGAGTACAGTAATAGTTGTTATATACACTTTTGTCATATTTTCATTTATGAAAGGGATAAAACGGAAAAACAGGGGAAAATAGTGTTAGTTAAAAATTAAAAATATTACTATTTTTGATCCGTTATGAATGAAAATTGGTATACGTGCTTTATTTGAAGTCAGAAACACGATTATGAAATTATTTGAGTAAATTTAATACTTTAGGTGCAAATGGTACCGGGGTACATTTTACCCCCCTCTTAAAAGAAGAAATGACAAAAGTGGTCATAACAACAATTACTGTTCTCTTAAAGAGTTTTGCAACGACATGTACCTTGAAGGTTATATACTATTTTGACTTTTGTACTCCGTACTTCCACTTTCCGGACGTTCCCGAAAAGTTGGAGTTAAGCTTTTCTCATGTGTCCCAAGCGAGTCACGCAAAAAAGAAATCAGCTTCGATTTTTTCCCGCATAAATTAACAGATGAGACATTATGAGAAATGTTTCACACTAATGATTACATCGAGTTAGTATGCAAAGTAGCTGATCTCTCTGTCCTTTATTGACTTATTAATTAAGTCAATGTAAGGCAAAGGTTGAACCCCTATTATTGGGTCTTAAAAAACAAAAAAGAAACACTTAACCAAAAACACTTAACAAGCTAATTTATAATGAGCTTGTACAATTGATCAGTTACCCGATGCACTTAAGTGGTCGGATCGGGTCTATATGTAATATAGTAGCAGCAATTGCTTTTAAAATATAGAGATCAGTTTTGCATTTGGGTACGGAGCTAGGGCATTGGGAGCTCCCTCGTAAGAACTTTTTTGGGGCCCCTCGCCAAGGAAAATTAATGAGCAAAATAAAGGTCCCCCTTCGATATTAGTACAAGATATTGTTATTTTTTTTTTTTTTTTTTGTTTTGTTTTGGGTTTGGGGGCCCCTGAAATGGGAGGCCCGCCCGCAATGCCGGCCCATACTTACGCCACTGTAGAAACGATTCATTTTATAGAAAGATAACAGCTGTTATTTTCTCTTTCGCAGATATAATATATTTTCATGTTTCTTTACCTGAGAATAAGGTTAGTTTAATGTGTAACCTAGTAAATATAACAGATAAGATAAAAATAAACGAATGCAGAGAATCAGCTTGACAATAATAAACAAAGAATTTATTCTCTCTTTACGGATCTCTTTTAGTAAAAATACTCGCCCCTTACATTACAATTTTTAACTCTACTTATATTTAATTTTAAAATAATGTTAAAAGTGAAGTAAAACTTGTGGAATCTTTAATATCATAATGTTGTTTAATACTTTAATACTTAAGAAACATAAAATTTAAATTGATCATTATTTTGGTGATAAATTAATTGTTTAAAACATGACCTCTTTAAGTCCAATTTATCATCAATTATTAGTTAATAAAAAAATTTGGATCATCAGCCAGAGGAAACATAAATTTAAAATCAGGTTTGGTAAATAATTTCTGTAATTAATTTTTCTTTTATTACTTTTAAGTTAGTTTAGAGATATTACATGCTTCTCTGATGTTCACCGCTAACTATGCTTCCAGCATTGGAAGCGAAACAGCAGGACCTACACCTATTAAGACACGATACCATTGGAACACTTCATACTTCATTATATGACATAAAACACGGTATATTGTTATAAGTTATAAGTAACCTAATTATGAAGATTGGTTACCATAAATTACTCGGGGAACACCTCAGAGTAAGGAAGCGGTAGAGGGAACAATGCTATAGAATCTGGGTCTAAAAGTGGTTCATTATACTACCCCCTGGTACTAACACTTTCAAGTGGCAGTTTGGTGAAACAGTATCGTTATCTCGATAAAAACTTGAAATTTATCTGATATCAGCTGATAAGAATAAGTGTTATTTTCTTACGACATTTAATATTTTTATTTTTAATACAGTTCTTTATAAATATGTACTTTAATGTTTGTTGTTAACCTTATTAATTATCTAAAGGTAGTAACGTCGTTAATAAACGTGTAACAGTTCCTAGATAACCAATAGCAATCTTCTTTGAGTGGGGTATCAAATAAATGCTACTGATAAGGATTTGTTGACAAGCGTCTGAGGGGAAGGAAGGACAAGGAATTAGGGTTGGGACTTCGATTCCGATATATCGAAAATATCGATATATCGGACCAAAAAATATCGATAATTTATATCGATATTGATCTTTTGATATATCGGCAACATCGATATTTTTTAAAAATATCGAAAATCGGAAGGCGGTGACCTTTTTTTCACTTTTCTAATGTTCAGCAGGGGAAAAATTGGCCGGGCGACCTTTTTTTTTTTTTTTTGCTCATCAGTAGAAAAAACTATCGATATTGTCTTTCGATATTTTCACTAATATCGATGTTGAACCACTCGATGTCGATATATCGAAAATATCGATATTTTCTTTCGATATCCCAACCCTACAAGGAAATAGACCAAGAAGACAAGGACCAGTGACCACGTGATCACTTTAGTTCGGATTGAGCTCGCTTGGGAGGTTTAGTATAGGGGGGCAGCATAATGAACCACTTTTCAAATCGCATTGTTCCCTCTACCCCTTCCTTGCTCTGAGGGGAACACCAAACTTTATTTTTATTTATTTTACGTGCTCATGAGTTGAATCGTCCATTCACAAAAACCATCCTAGAATTCCTTTGTTTTAAATATAATCATTAATTAGTATACATTATTATAGATTAATTAGTAACGCTAAGCAGATATGAAGAGAGGGAAGGCAAGAGAAGATCCAAAAAGTTCTTCTATTTCTACATAATGATCATATTAATACCATAACATGTTATATTTATAATAGTATTCGATGCAAAATATAGACATTTTGTACTAATATGACTCATTTAATGGTCTAAATTAAATTACTTATTTAAATTAGTAGTTACTAAACATATTAGTATGCTTTCATATGAGTAACTGGGACAAAAATTTAAAATTAAGCAGATTTATATTGCAGTCCTGAACTCAACTAGGGTAAAATCTGAAAGATTCACAAACGTTTATCTATTCCTTTACGTTGACAATTTTACACTTAATTTGTTTTCATCGGCGCTGAATATGACCCTTTTTGAACGAATGCAGGCTTCCTACAATAAAGTTCCTCTGGGTGGAAAATGCCATTCTTTATTTCTTTTAAAGCAAATTATTTTAAACACAACTTTTTATAATTGAAATGTTCATTGGTATATGCTCCATTCCTCTGTGTTTTATACCATACTGTTTCGTAACTTTTAATGTTAAAATGAAGGCTTGCATGAAAGCAAATAAGCTAGTTATACCTCCATTCCTCCGTGTTTTGTACCGTACGTTTCGTTATTGTTAAAGTGAAGGCTAGCATGAAACCAAAAGTAAAATCAACATAATTCCTATTTTCTATTCTGTTGAGTATATATTGGTACCTCCCTTCTTTTTATGTTTTTCTTATCAAAATTTATTTTATATTATTTTAATTTAGTTTTTAAAAATGTAACTTTATAGATAAGGTTAAATCTATCCATCGAAAAATATTTATAATATATTCTTTAAATATGGTTTTTTATTATTTTTTTGTTTAGTGGATTGCTAGGAAGTGTCGAAAATGAAATCATCTATTATATAAAAGTAAAAAAATAGTAACCAATATAAATTTAAAATTTGGAACCGACGGAACGTTGGAACCGATAAAAAATAAGAAATAAATATAAAAAAAAAACTATTAAATTCCATTAATTAGTTTAAACGTTATAAGCGAACATAATTATTAATTAGTGGAATACTTGAGTTTGTTTACATCTGTCAAAATACCTCCAAAATTCAAATAAATAAATGAAATAAAATAATGCATATTTCATTTTTTAAAAATGATAATGAGCAGGAGAGGCCACTTTTTTAGATGCCTCCGAAGTGAGGAAAAGTTCCGAGGTACCCCGTACCCGATTTTTTTTAGTCTGAACCCTTTTCTTATTTTGGTTCTTTTTATTAGGTTGGCCTTCTTTTTTAAGGTTTTGTGTTTTAATAAGATAACAAATTTTAATATTTTCTCTTGAATGCTACATTGCGCCCTCGCATTTGGGCTTCTGCAAGCTTGTGATAATCCTAATTTAGTTATATTAATAACTAAAATAGAATACCATTTTTTTTAAATAAAATTTAATCATATTTTAAACATATAACTGTTAAACATAATTTAAAAATTAAATAATAATTTATTATAAATATCATTTTATGAATCTTGCTAATTACTGCTTGAGAAAGATTTTTTTTTCTTATATATTAGCAAAATATATTTAATGAGAATGATATAGAACAAGAATAATGCAAACCTTAATTTATTTTTTATTTTTATGTATTTTTTAGGTGTGTTTATTCTATATATGTTTCATATTATTCTTTTAAAATCTACGTTGTTTTTTTTACTTTTGTTTTTTATGTCATTTCATATCTTATACTTCACTATATTATTAGTGTGTTCTCGCATTTAAAGTACACTAACTTTGCTTTAATACTTTAAGAAATAAACTTAAGAGCTCCTTGTTTAAAAATAGACAGAAAGGAAATACAAACTAAATTTCTATTTCCTGGCTTATTTTCTGTTTTCGAGCAATATGGCGGACGACTAAAATAAGAGTTTTAGTAACTATAACAAGTTATACATCAACTTAAAGGTCTTGAAGTGTAGAAAAAGAATATGCAATTATTAAAATTTTCAAGATGGCGGCTAGTATGGCGGGTGACTAAACATTGTTTTAGTTACCATAACATGTTATACATCAATTTAAAGGTCTTGAAGAGTAGAAAAAGAATATTACTATTAAAAATAGTGTAATTATATTACACTTAATAATTTTAACTTTAATGAACAGAAACCGGCGATTATCGCCCCCACGTTCTTACGTGAAGCGCGCCTTACTTATTCTTATAATTGTCGTTGCAAGCCAACCACTTATACATTTTTGTCCTCCCTCTTTGTAATATGTTTTTTGAGTTCTCCGTTACACCCTCATTCCTCATTTTAATATTTTTACCATTATTTTTTTTTACCATACTTCTAATCTTTTTATTTGAATAATTCCTCTCTTCCCTTCTGCATTTTCTCAAATCTATCCTGTCTGCTTATAAACTAAATCTGTTTTAGTTAAATTATATTCTATTCACTTCTTTAAATCATACTAACTAATAATAACTTGAAATCTTAACTATGTTAGTTCGTAATATTTCTTTGACCTCCTTCTTATAAACACATGCTACCTCTTTTTCATTTCTATTTGCAGAATTCGGTACTTCTTTAGATTGTTGTGTGCTCCTCTATGTTTTTTTTAAATATAAAAATGACTTTGACTAAGTAACTATTTAGACAAAGGGATGTTTAGTCCAATGTACTTTGGGACAAAGGAATATCACACTTCTGTCTTTATAAGGGGAGTAACAGACTAAAGAAGAACATTCCGAACACCTTCTTTAGATTGTTACTCCCCTCTGTTTTTTTTTTTAAAAAAAAAGAGGAGTAACAATCTAATGAAGTGTCAAATTTAATAATAAGCATACATTTTTACTTCCACAAAAATGTCTCTTTATCTTCTTCTATGTATCTCAGTTCTCTTCTTCTGTGTCTCTTTCAAAATAGGTCTGCTCACTCTTATTTTACTACATTTTTATTAGCTTGCTTTCTTGTTTGTTTGTTTGTTTGTCCAGTACAAATCTTGCAATAAATTTTTAACTAACTTCCCGAGTAGCTAGACATTTGAAACTTTTAGAATAACTCAGAACACGAAGACAATGCACTATTTTAACACTTTTAGCCATCTTTCAGCAGAATTTAATTAGTTTTCAGCAAATTTTGCTGAATAATTTATTTATTTCACTTATCTTATAAAGTTTTTAAGTATCTATTTTTGTGTTACCGAAGGTAACGGAAGCTGTGTGATCGTTCTGAAGAATGAAACATTTTTAGGTCTCCGATTTCAAAACTTCCAAGTCAGCAATCCGTTTCAGACATCAAGGAACATTTTTGGTTCCGTGTCTGTCTGTCGCTAAACTCGTCTGGTTTTATTGAAATTTAGATGGTTGGTCATAATTAGCCCATTATTAGTCCCATATAAGTTTCTACCTTGTGCGCCCATTTGTTTCTTTCACATGCGCACTAACATACATTTATTTACACCTATATCTTCAAAAGTACTCATACGATTTTTATGAAATTTTGATGGTTCGTCAAAAGTAGACCGCAGATAGCCCCAGATTAATCAACTTTTTCAGACTTCAACTTTCTGCGCTCTTCAAATTTTGCTAAATTGATACCCCCTATTAATGTAAAAAATCAAAACAATTTGACAGATTTATAAATCTGTTTTTAACAGATCAACCGTCTGCGCTCCTCAAATTTTGCTAAATTGATACCCCCTATTAATTTAAAAAATCAAAACAATTTGACAGATTTATCAAAGCTTTTTTTAACAGATTTATTTATTTATGAAGCCATCATTATAAAAAAAACAACAAATAAACAAGTATTATTTTACTTGAAGAGAAATTTTCATTGTATTCATTTAGATGGGCTCTATCATTCCCTCTTATTCCTAAAGTATTTAGTTTTTTCCTATTTTCTATGTTGATCTTGATCAAAATGCAACAGAGTTTAGTGTACTTTTTATTTAAACTTAAGAAGATATAAACTATTTACGATCACAGTCTCAGCTTTAGAGAGTTATAAGCAGGTATTAATATAACCTCCAGGGTCAAAGCTGTAACTACCTCCAAGGGAATTTACGTTTCTAAACATTGAAGACTCCATTAAACATTAATTTCTTCAACATTCCATGTATTCTCATACTATCAGGTAGATGGTAGATTATACATATTAAACTTAGTTATGTCTCTATGTTTAGATTTTAAAATAATTAACTTTTCTTTTATTTGTTTAACTTATTGAAGAAATCTTTAATTTTTATATTATCCTCTCTTTTTGAATAGAGACTGATAGCCCTTGGCGACGATCTTAATTTTATACATATTTAGAAAAAAAGTAAACTTAAGTAAATAAAATCGGGTACTTAAGTAAATACTCGGAACTTTTCCTCACTTCGGAGGCCATTAAAGTAGCCTCTCCTGAAGCTGCGAAGCAGCGGGGGAAGCAGCATTGGGCGTGGTCAGTACTTGGATGGGTGACCGTTTTGAACTAACTGATTTTTTTTTATTATAATTTTTTTAAAACAAATTTATACATTATTTTTATTAATTTTATTTCATTTATTTAATTATTTGAAATTTGGCGGTATTTTGACAGATGTAAACAAACTTTGACGTTTAATAAAAGTATCGCACTACTTAATAATTATGTTCACTTACAACTTTTTAACTAATTAATGGAATTTCATCGGGTTTATTTATATTTGTTCCTTATTTTTTACTGGTTCCAACGATATCCTATTTGTCAAAAACTTATTTATACTTACGCTATTATTAAACATCAAAGTTTCAAAATTCAAAAACCGATAACATCAAAATGGCGACCAGTATCAAAATAAAATTTGGTGGATTTGTTTGTCATACAGAGAGGTACAGGTACATACGTGCCAAATTCAACTCGATCGGTTCACTTTTTGATTTTTTACGAATTTTTAAAAATGTTGCTAACTCAGCAAACTGGGTTCAAGATGGCGGAATATGTTGATTTTCCAGGAGGCAAAACTAGAAGTAAGGACTGATTTTTCTGCCAAGTTTCAACTCTCTAGGTTAAATACCCTGAGCGCTACGATGATAACACACATACACTCATGCTTACACACATACAGACATGCAGACGTCATGCTGAAAACCACTCAGGTCTTAAAAACAGCCAAAACGGACAATTCAGTTGAAATCTCGAAGAAAAAGATATTTATTTAGATAAGGTATTATATCTATTTTGAAGATGGCGGAAAATGTTGCTTTTCCGGGATTCCGGGCGGCACAACTAGAAGTCAGGACTGATTTTTCTGCCAAGTTTCAACTCTCTAGGTTAAATACCCTGGGCGGTACGATGATAAAACACATACACTCATGCATACACACATACAGACATACAGACGTCATGATGAAAACCACTCAGAAGGTCTTAAAAATAGCCAAAACGATAGTTTTCCTACCATAGGTGAGGAAAATATAGATATCTATATAAGTTTATATAAGTTATTATATCTATTTGAAGACCAAAAATTCAAACAAACATTATTTTTATTGGAATAAATGTGGTTGCCTTAGCTTAGCAATAACAAATAATTTCGAGGTGAGCCGTCGCCGGCGGGACAATACTCGATTTTAAAAAGTATATTAAATTGTGGTAATTTAGTTTAAGCTGAAGGAGTTAAAAATTTACAAATATGAAGAGACAAAGCTATTTATTATGTGTTTGGATATGAGCCTAGTCTATTTGGGTTTAGACGTTAGAGGGGAATCTGTTCCCCCCTTGGGTCTGAAGCCGCAAACACCCAGCCAACATTCAACCTCACCCAATAAAAACTGCCAAAAAACCTTAAGTGAAATATTTACACATTAAAATGGAAATATCCAGAGAGAAAATTTGTTTCTTCTTTTTCCCTAAGACAGACTGACATTTCTGTCTACATTAGAAGACTAGTAAATAGAATGTGGAGATGGGTTTTTAGATTCTTTTTTACTACTAAAAATTCCTCTATTTTCTTGTTTCCATTTGTTAGGCGAGTTGTTTTCATTTCTTTTAGAATTCATTTCAATTAGTATGGAAATAAAATATTTAAAACAAATTTACTTTATTAGAGTTATTAGCTAAAATAACTTGAAACATATTTTACTTTTTATTACTACGTTTTTATTAGCTTGCATTCTTGTTTGTTTGTTTGTGTGTCCAGTACAAATCTTGCCTTCGATTTTTAACTAACTTCCCGAGTAGCTAGACATTTGAAACTTATAGAATAGCTCAGAACACGATGACAATGCATTATTTTAATACTTTTAGTCATCTTTCAAGCAGAATTTAATTAGCTTTCAGCAAATTTTGCTGTGCGGAAAGTTAGTTCGGAAAAAATCCGCAAGTTATTTTATTTGTTTTGCCATATCAAATATTTACGCAATCTTCATTTTGACGGGTCTCAAATTTGTGATAGATAAACATTGAATGACAGCAAAACAGGAAATATCGATTATATTATTTCAAATATATCGACGACACGCTTTAGATTTGGTGTTGGGGAGATCCGTTGTACAAAGATTTATCCTTTTATAGGTTTAATCAGCTCTCTGGATGGTTGTCATATATATGAAGTAAATAAATTCGGAACTATTTTTTTTTTTTCACTAACATTATATAACAATAACAATTATATTATCAACACTACATACGATTCAACAGAAAATTTAAAAACGTAGTATATAAAAAGTTCTTTTTATCTTGAAATTATTATACTATTACCTTGCTTTCTTGTTTGTTTGTTTGAGTGTCCAGTACAAATCTTACCTTCGATTTTTAACTAACTTCCCGAGTAGCTAGACATTTGAAAATTTTAGAATAGCTCAGAACACGATGACAATGCATTATTTTAATACTTTTAGCCATCTTTCAGCAGAATTTATTTAGTTTTTAGCCAATTTTGCTGTATGGAAAGTTAGTTCGGAAAAAATCCGCAAGTTATTTTATTTGTTTTGACATGACCCATATTTACGATCTTCATTTTGACGGGTTTAAAATTTAACATGTCTACCAAATTTCATCAAAATCGGTCGGCATTTACTCAAGTTATACACGAGACAAAAAATGTTCCCTGATGTCTGAAACGGATTTCTGTCTTGGAATTTTTTAAATCGGAGACATAAAAGTTTTTCGTTCTCAAAAGTGAACACAATGCTTCCGTTACCTTCGGTAAGCTCGGAAGCAATAATTAATAACAAATAATGAAAATTAAATAATAATAATCACAAAAGAATCCAAAATGTAATTCTTCTTTAAAAGGTTCAACGATCTGCGACTATTTATCGATAGTTGTTATCGCAACTATTATCAGACGCTTACAAGCAAGTTTAATTTTAAAGAGTCCAGAGATAACAATAGCTTAACAGGTAATGCTAGGTTAATGGCTGCGTTATTATTTTGTCTCCATACTAATCAGGTATTATGGAATCATGTCGTCGAATTTATCCTCACTTATTACCACTTGTAATTCGCTAGTTCTTAATAATATCAGCCTTGAGAACCTGTTTCTTTTTTTTTTTCAAAATAATTAGGCATTTGTTGTGAACGATAGTCATAGGTTGTTAAAATACTAAGATGTTCGGTAGTTTATTGAAGTGAGACATTTATTGGAGTTTTTTCTATATAAAGAATAAAAATACAAATATTTACTTGTATTTAATTTAAGTGATTTTCAAGCAAACTGTGAGTAAAGTAATCAAACGTTAAATTTAACATATTTAAACTTTTATAGTTTTCAAATAATTAATATAAAAATACCATTTTTAAACAACTAGTCTTATTTTTAACATTTTTTTTTTTTTTGTTTGTTTTTTTGTTTCTGTACTCTTCACCTAAAGTGTTTCCATGTGCAAAATTTGGGGAAGATTGAAAGACGGGAAGTGGTTCAAAATTGGGGTAATAGGTGTGCGATGAAACTTAAAAAGCAAATAAATTTGACGCCATTTTGTTTTTATTTTTTGTTTTTTTGGTTTCTGTATTCTTCACCTTAGTTGTATCTATGTGCAAAATTTGGGGAAGATTGAATCACGGGAAGTGGTTCAAAATTGGGGAAACGGAAATGTGCGATGAAACTTACAATGCAAAGTTATATAAGACCAGTAAAAATACCATTTTTATAAACTAGTCTTATTTTCAACCTTTTTTTATTTTTTTATTATTTTTTTTTTTTTGTGACTGTATTCTTCACCTAAATTGTTTCCATGTGCAAAATTTGAGGAAGATTGACAGACGGGAAGTGGTTCAAAATTGGGGTAATAGGTGTGCGATGAAACTTACAAAGCAAAGTAATATAAGATCAGTAAAAAGTATTAGTTTCATAGGCGTCCATCAATACGAACAAAGGGGGGCTCGAGCCCCTCTATAATTTACCACTTGGGGAGTAAAAACATAAAAGTTAAATCATTTACACGTATCACCATATTAATATTAATTAACCTGTGGGCGAGGATTTGTCTACTGTTTAGAATCTATAATATGTACACTATAAGAATAAAGGCTAAGAGCACTGATTTTGTAGAGATTTTTAGATACTTTCCTCAAAAAAAAACTTGCTGTTTGCATTTTCTGAGAAGTTTTAGACATACTCATATCATAAGATACCATAAAAACCTTAAATTTTGGTCAAATTGTTATAGTATAGTACAATAACTTTTTCAAAAATGTTTAATTCAGTTATTAAAAGATTAACTATTGTACTCTACAGTTTCTGTTCTAATTACAATTATTGTAATTAAAGATGTTTTCAAATAATTTTTATTTTAAGTTTTTTTTCCCCATTCACGTTTCTTTTATTATATTTATTTATTTGCTTATTTAATTATTTTTAATAATATATAAATAATTTCCTTACGGACAAAATTCTAAACTACTCGTATTTATACTGGGTTAAAAGGCTAGAGTAATGTCTAACAGTTACTAACACAGTTAAGAAGTTTCTTTTTCAAAATATCAAAGCCCCCCCTGAGGAAAAGCCAGCCTTTATGAAAAAATAAGACGGACGCCCATGATCAGTTTATTATTTTCATTATCTTTAGAAATGAAAAAATTAATCAGTTAATTTTAATTTTAATTTTTAAACAGAAGAACTTTAGAAATAGTTGAAGTTATTTTAGCTATTCTGTATAAACAAAGTAATAACATATTTATAGCCTTAATCCTTAAAAATTAGACTACTAAAGTATTACAAGGTAGTTGTCAGTATTTTTTGGTGTTTATCTTTGGAAAGCGTAGTAATTACTTTGTATCATAATAGTAGTAGTTATCATTTAGGCTTTATCAGTGTAACATTTGACTACAATAGAATTACTAGGTGTTATTCTCTTAAAATATTTAATTATCATAGAGCTGCTAGCTGTGTTATTTTAAAAATCCATTTGATAATCACTCTATAGGTATTTATCAGCTGTTTCTTGTTTACATATGTTTTAATCAATCATTTAATTGTCTTCAGTTGGTTCGGGTAATGTTTTTCAATATTTAGGTTTTAGGTATTTATTAAGATTATATAAAAAAGTACCGGTGTGGAAATCCCACACACGACTTCCATGAATGTTGTGGTGTCAATACGTGAGCAAGAGAGAACTCAGTGTAAACTACATCGTATAAACAGCTAATATCGATTATAGTTTTGCAATACAATCCGGGATTTCAAAAAACGGCCAAGGTTGTGAAATATTGAGAGCCCGCCCCCTCAAATTTAGATACCTGCTTCAAGTGTGTAATATTTCGTTTAAAGGATGGAGATAAACAAAACAAATTTATAAATGCATAAGATTTACTAATCATTATTAGAGTCACAAAGGCGACATAAATCGTTTAGTAACATAAATCGGTAAATTATTTCGAATAATATAAGAGCTCAAAGTCGAAAATTTAACAAAAACGACTATTTAAGGTAGAAGGGATGGTCCTACGACAAAAAGCCATATGACAAAAGTTGTAGATTATTTAAAATTGGTTAAACTGGTGTTATCCGCTTTTCGATACGACTTTCAGTTTAGCCGCAATTCGGTTCCGAAAAAACCTTTAAAAAAACACTAAAATACCAATATCTCCCAAACCGCTTGTCCGATTTTGCTCAAAAAGTATAGGTACAATCTACCATATAGGACACATAAATCAAATAAAGCCTACTAAAGTTATCGTCGACAGACCGATTTCGTGCTTAAGTGACTGTAGCTCCGAAACGTCGTAAGCTACGATGTTCGGGTTTGCGCCATCAGTTTTTCCGTCCAAAGTTCTAAAAAATGCCGAAAACCGCATCTCAATACGATGTCTTGAAGCGATGTTATAAAGGTTTTAAGTTCCGAACGAACGTACGTACGTACGTACGTACGTACATACATACGTACGCACAGACATACATGTATATGAAACGGATTTCAATGATACCCCCGGGTCCGTAAGACCCCTCCTTCACAGAGATCTCGGAATCACGTTTTGGAGGGTATCACCATACTTCCATTTTCATGGAAGTAAAAATATATATATATATATATATATATATATATATATATATATATATATATATATCCGCAATTAGTAATAAATTCCTTTTAATATGCAATATAGACAAGTAAAAATAGACATAATAAAGGCAATCGAGAAAAACAAAATCCCGGAGTTTTGGAAATTGGCACAGTTGTTCCTTTGTACTCTAGTTTGAAGAAAATAAAAAATTCTGGTGTGAGGGGGTTGAGCTAGAGAGCAGGACGGGGGGGGGGGAGCTTTAAAGCTGACTTTTTAGTTGTTCTCATATCTCCGAAACTATCACTCGAAGCGAAAAATTGTATGTGATATAAGTTAATATTTACAAGATAAAAATAACTTTTTATATTATACGTTTTTAAAATTTTTTGTTAGATCATATAAACCTGACCATTCTATGTGTTAATAAATACTTTTTTTTGTGAGTAAACACAAACATTAGACAAAGGGCAAATGAGTAAACCATGGACAGTTTACTCACACAAAAATGGACTACTAAAATGAAAACAAGTTATCAATTATTAATTATATATATATATATATATATATATATATATATATATATATATATATATATATATATATATATATATATATATAAAAATTAATATACACCGTAATTACACTGTTGACTTGCTGTACGTAATAATTCGTAGTACACCGAAACGTATCCTAAGCCGCGGGATTATAACATAATCTTAACCAAATTCCATCATAACTTCATAACCATAATCATAATTATTATAAATTATGTATAATAATAGAAAGATAACATTTTTGTGTATGGAAAGTTAGTTCGGAAAAAATCCGTGGTACTTCTTTAGATTGTTACTCCCCTTATAAAAAATCCAGAGGGTAGTAACTATTTAAAGAAGGTTTCTTCTTTAGACTGTTACTTCCTATATGTGATATTCCTGTGTCCAAAACTATATTGGACTAAATATCCCTTCTTCATTATAGTTATTTAGTCAAAGTCATTTATATTCTAAAACAAAATAGGGGAGTAACAATCTAAAGAAGTACCAAATCCGCAAGGTAGTTATCATTTATCTTTATTTATATTTATTTTTGCAGATTTTTTTCGAACTAACTTTCCAGACAACAAAATTTACTGATAATTAATTAAATTCTGCTGAAAGATGGCTAAAAGTATTAAAATAATGCATTGACATCGTGTTCTGAGCTATTATAAAAGTTTCAATCTTCGAAGTTAGTTAAAAATCTATTGTAAAATTTGTACTGGACAAACAAACAAAAAACAAGAAAGCAATCTAATAAAAACGTAGTAAAAATGAAAAAAAATCCTACAAAACTGTTTGAAATATTGACATTTCTGTAATTATATCTGCTACTATCTATCATAGATTACCTTTCAGGAATAGTTTTTATTTTAATTCTGTTCGATATTGCAAGACGAGACCTTGTTTTTCCATCTAAGTTATTTCCTGTACATCCTGTCTTGTTTATTTATCATCTATGACGTCATAGTTGCACCGGACACACACGCATCTTCTCTCGTCTGACCTAATGCTATTAATGTGTTACTACACGTTATCTCTGTCATAGTGTTAGAAGAGTCCTTGGTTTATCATTAGTCCCCCCCCCCTTCTCTCTAGTCTCACTAGTAGTTGTTCTTATTCAATATTATCAGTTTACTAAGTCATGGGAACAAATAATTGCTTTTTTAAACAATGCTAACAGAATAAGAAAATAAACAAAAGGATAACTCAGTCGCGAGGTAGCCATGCTTTGACGCATCGTTCTCCCAAGCTTTGTGTATTCACTTATAATTTCTATTATTTTTTCCATTTATTAACACCTATATAAAAAATATTATTTGCGAATCCGTGTCAAATATGTTTTTAGTTTTTAAAATTTAGTATGTTTTAAAAGACGTTTAATTATTATATTTTAAAACTCATTTCTTTTCAAAGAGATCTTCAAATCACGAAACCAGCTTTGAGGAAAATAATTTTAACACAAGTACAAATCTTTTAAAAGGTATTAAATATTTAAAAGTTTTTCAGTCGAATTCTCAATTAATTAAATCATTTAAATTATAATAAAACAGATTGTGGAAACTAATTATAAAATACCAACTAATTTTTCAAAATTAATTATATTTTTGAGCTTGCTATCATTAGCTTTAAGATTATTTTTAGCGTGTATTATCATTATTTTAATAAAACGACATTTCCTTTAAAAATAAAGAAAACAATCGGTCCGAGACAACTCAGACAAACTTTCTCACATACGAGTTCATAATTACTTAGCCCAGTTTTTTTTATTAATTAGTTTTTGTTGGTACATTTAATTATTATAGAACATTTCATCGAAATTTATCATAAAAATAACTCATCCTCGGCGGGGAATCGAACCCGGCCTCTATCTGTCCACGTTTAAAGCTATTTTTCAGGAACTAGATTTCTCCGGGAATGGCTTATATCGTTAGATTCGTATTTAAACGGACTACATTTTAGAATTTTTTTAATCAAAATCGTCGCAACCGTTTTTGAGAAATATTTCTTTATATGAATGAATGAGTTTTTGGGGGCTAGTTCCCCTATATTTGGAGCTTAAAAAAAAAAATCATTTCTCGATTTTGCCTCGGGGTATGATTTTTCTGAACATGTATGCCAAAATCGGCCCATTCGTTCTAATTTCGTCAAAATCGGCCCATTAGTTTAGGCTCCAGGCGTCTGCACAGACAGACGGCAGACAGACAACTGACAGACAACCGACAGACAGACGACAGACAGGCATTTTAAAAAAAAAAAAAAAAAAACTACTTTTTTGGACTCAGGGGACCTCAAAACGTCTAAATCCATCAAAATCTCGAAATTGAATTTTTGCGCCATCATAATACTTTTTCTTAATATGATAAAGTAAATAGGATTGAATAAATAGGGACAACTACAAACAACTTACGTCATTTTCTGTGTTACATAATAAATATTTAAAGAAAACAACAAAAAACTTGGTCATTTTTTTTATAAAGAAACAAATTGTATAATATTATTTTTTTTATAAGTAAAAAAAGGTTATAATATTTTTTTTCCGTGGTAGGCTGTGAAATAGTAACTTTAGAGCCTAAAAAACATAGCTAAAATCCATTTTTTCATTACGTGGACTTAAAAAATCTTTTCATTACTCCTAGCTGTAAAAAAAAAAATCTTTTACGTCCTAGGAACTAAAAGATTTTTTCTTTACGGCGGGTAGTTGTCAAAACTTCCGTTAGTAGTGCTGCAGAAATGCTTCTAGTACGATAAAAATCCGCTAGATGTCAATGCGTTTTATTTATCTTTTCTTATAGTGTAACCTCATTTTAAGGTTTCTTTTTTTAAGTCTTAAGTATGTACTAATATTTGTTATTATTATATATTGATTAGTGATTAATATTTAATGTTTTTTCATTGTCTGCTACCTCGGAAAAAATAGCATATGCTACACGACTGTGAAGTGTTTTTTCTTTACCTTGGCAATATTTACTGTCTCGCTTCGCTCGACAGTAAATGTAATTGCCGCGGTAAAGAAAAAACTCACTTCACAGCCTTGTAACATAATATACTATTTTTTTATTATAAGTAAAAAAAAGGTTATAATGAAAAAGAGGTTCATAACTTCTAAAGAAAATTTAAATATATATATATATGTGTGTATGTGTGTGTGTGTGTATATATATATTATATATATATATATATTTATATCTTAAATGCGTCAAATAAAAGCAATTTAATACAATTAAATATGCTGATTTGTTATTGCCACAAGGTAATTCTCGTGTGAAAAACAACTGAAGCGCTCTAACCTCAAGCAGATAATTATAATAATAACTTTGGTTATATTAACCAAGATTTTGTGGCATTTATCGAGAAGAAAACGCAAAGAGTAAAAATAAATATAGTTATTGGCTAAAAATCATATCTATCATTGTAGGTACTTAATTAATAATTTTGATGGAGTTTAAGATTACAATGGTATTGATTGTATATGTAAATAGACAAATATGTCCAAATAAAATATTTAATAAACTCAAATTTATACAAAGCAGAAAAATTATATTTAGCAGTAAAGTTGTATAAATAAAGAAAATGTCTAACATTTAAAAAAAAGAACTCAATCGTTAGCTTAGTTAAAGAAAACTTAATGATCAAAATTAGTCAATTTATTGTTGAATAAGCAAAAACAAAACATGATAACTTATACATTAAAGTTATTTAGTACAGTACTGTTTCGGCCACTTAAGTTACTTCCATTATGATGAACTAAAGTGCTCAAAATCTCGTTTGAAACTGACAGATTATATCTTATAACTAAATTTCTTGTCATATTATCTTATACTATTGTTATAACGTAGTATAATTGAGAGAGCGAGCGTGGGCGTGTGGAATAAATTACCACGTCTGGTCGGCCATCGATGAATCATGGGCGGTACGAGGTCGTGGGTTCGATCCCTCGCCGTGATACTTTGATTTATATGGCTCACTAATGATCACATCATACTCGCTTCGGCGGTATTATGTACAGAGGTATGATGTGTGAAGTGGCTGCAACTCTCTACCACGGGGCTAGTAAAATGGGTCTAAAAGATGGTCTAATTGCTAGGTTCAACAAGTGGTTCCTCCTACCCTTCTAGTACTATTACTAGCACCTTACTACTACTACCTGGGTAATTGAGCTTTTTAAATGGACGCTTGATACTATAAAGTCAGCATATACTTTAATATGAACATATGAACGAAAATAAGTTGAATTAATAAATTCGTTTTAGGTATATTGATTGCTTAAGGAAAGGTAGTTAATCTTATAATTTTTTTTAAATAAGTTCTAAAAGACAGCATTATTATGGATAACATAATTTTGCTTCCGAATTTACCGGAGGTAACGGAAGCATTGTGTTCACACAAAATTTTATTTCTCCAATTTTAAAAATTCCAAGACATAAATCCGTTTCAGACTCAGGGAACATTTTTGGTCTCGTGTCTGTCTGTCATGTGTCCGCGTCCCCTGAAACGTGTGACGATAACTTGAGTCAAAGTAGACCGATTTTAAAGAAATTTAGTAGATATGTTCATTTTACCAATGCCCAGGATGAGTTCGTTGGACAACGTTATCCGCCCAAGCGTTCACGTGCAAAGCTCGCGTAAACGTGAACTTCAAAAATCTAACTTCATCTATTCAATGAGGCAAACATTTTTTTCAAATAAAATTGTTTAATAATACCAACAGCGACACAGCTATGAAGTATTAAAGATCGCTAAAACTATTAACAATTTTTATTATGGAGAGAACGCGGGGAGGGATATAGACGAGGGTAATAGGAGGTGGCTTCCCCCACCTCTCTATTTGACCTAGCTTTATTTGGGGGGAAATTAAATAAATTTGACAATAATGGATTTTAAACTCCTAAAATCATTGAAGTATACGTGAGGAAGCTATGTGCCACTCTAATTGGCAGTGTATTTTTTTTGTATTATATTTAATTTATTAAGTTATAATATTTCTAAAATATTTCTAAGCACTAAGAAAATGTGCTAACTCGAAACCCCTCCCAAATGGATTGAATAAGAATAAAGAATATAAAACAGTTGTAAAAACATCATAGAACTATTATAGAAAAACGGAAATGAAACGGTAGACAGACTGGTGAAAAAAAGCAATAAATAGAGTTTGAAATAAATAGACGGAAATTATGTCTAGAGACCCAGTCAACTGCATTAAAACAATATTATGGGAAATCTAATAATAGCATGAAACTTACACACAGACTTTACTTACTACAAAATTAGATAAATAAAACAGCAAATAGAAATAATCTGAATGAAGCGAAAAGAAAATGGATATACCAATAATTAGATGAAGAAGATAAAGACTAAATTAAGTTAAGTTTGTGGGTACTCCTTTAGATTGTTACTCCCCTATGTTGTTCAAGAATGAAAATTACTTTGACTAAATAACTATTGGGAAAAAGGTATGTTTAGTCCAATGTACTTTGGAACAAAGGAATATCCCACTTCTACTTTGATAAGGTGAGTAACAGGCTAAAGAAGTACATTCTGTACACCTTCTTTAGATTGTTACTCCCCACTGTTTCTATTATAAGGGGAGTAACAATTTTAAGAGGTCAAGAGGACAGGTGAGGTCAGCCATCAAGGCGTGGATCTGGGAGGAAGCAAGGAGGGCATGGAGAGGAACGGAGGGCTGTAGGCAGACAAAAATGCTACTGCCTGATCTAGACAAAGGGAAAACCAAGTGGCTTATGGGATTAGGTAGACCCAATCTAAGAAATATGGTTGGAGTCTTGACAGGGCATTGCCAGCTCAGAAGACATCTGGCACTATTGAAGATTGAAGACGACCCCACATGTCCATTGTGTGGGCTTGAAGAGGAGACAGCCTTCCACTTCGTGGGAGTATGTGAAGGATATGGAAGACTACGTTTCCATCTATTAGGAGCAGGGGAAATCAGGGAAGAGGAGTTTGTCACACTAAAGTGGCAAGATATTCTCTCCTTTGTGACCCAAACAAGGAAATTCGAGGGTAATTCTGTGGTGGTTCGATAGGTGTGAGTTACTGGGGTTGGCAAAAAGGACCCGAATGTGGTCTATTTGCTAGGCCTGGCCTCCCCGCCCCCTTACTACTACTAACAATTTTAAGAAGTGCCAGTTTCTACACATTATATAGTAACAAATTCTTAAACAAATAAATCTATTAAATCCCTATGGTGGTCGAATTAAACAGGTATAACTATACAGGGTGTATCAATTTCAGATGGCCATAGGAAATGGGGTATATCTACAGGTCATTTGGAGCAAAAAGTTCATATAAGCTATAGTCCAATTCTCAACAGGGTCGGAGCTATAAGCGAAAATAGACTGTTTTAAAATAATCGACCTTTGCCTTAAAATAACTCAAAATATATTAATCTTGGAACAATGAATGAACAATCGTTGGAAAGAGCAGGAAATTTCCTATAAAATGATGTATGTTTTAGTTGAGTTGTTGCCTTTTTAGTGTGACCCAGAGCGGTTTGAAAACAAAAAAATAGATTTTTTTAAAAAATCTGAAAAACTTTGAGCCCACTTATCGATATGACCCGAATGGGAGAAATGCGTACAAAGTTAGGAAAAGTTGGCGCTTTTAATAAGCTTTAAAACGATACCAAATACTTCACAATATTCCAACTCTAAGTGGGCGAGCAAACCATCGTTGTAGATAAAATCATGTCGTGTTTGCAGCTGGAGAAGGGCAAAGAAATGTGACATTATCAGCTGTGGCATCTTTAACAAAAAGATATCGAATGTGCATTGTTCAAGGTTGCGGCCATTAAATTGAAATTTTAGTTCTCTAAATAGAACATCTATTATTGTAAAATATACTTACCAAGGTATCTCAAGGCAGAAGCTGCTCAAAATGGCCGCCACCTTCAGCAATGCACATTCGACATCTTTTTGTCAAAGATGCCACAGCTGATAATGTCACGTTTCTTTGCCCTTCTCCAGCTGCAAGCACGACATGTTTTTTTCTACAACGGTTTGTTCGCCCACTTAGAGTTGGAATATTGTGAAGTATTTGGTATCGTTTTAAAGCTTATTAAAAGCGCCAACTTTTCCTAACTTTGTACGCATTTCTCCCTTGTGAGAATAGAAAGAACACAGTATTTTATGTTTTATGAAGAATTTGTATGAACTTTAACTTATGTACTGTCTTAAAGCCTTAATGAACAATATAACAATTTTTTTTTAATGAAACCGGTTCAGCAATTTCTGTTCCATGCTTTACAGACCATAAAACGTAAACGACACTCTACAAACAACAAGTATTTAAACGTAAAATCCTACTTAATAATGTTTTGCGCTATAAAAGAGCAAATAACCTCTCTCTCTCTCTCTCTCTCTCACTCTACATATATATATATATATATATATATAAATATATATATATATATATATATATATATATATATATATATATATATATATATATATATTGCATGGTAGATAATAAAATTGAATATCGCAAAAACGAGCAATAACTATAATTTTACGGTTAGGTATGTCGGAAGATTCTTATTATTAATTATTTTAATAGTTCGTATTAATCTGCTATAATATATTTATTCTTGAAACTTAATTTATTTTCCGTATTAAAATCACATGGCTAGTTAAATTTCCGGATCTTTTTCGTTTACTTTTGGTGTATCCCGTTTATATTTGTATATAAGATTGGTTAAAAATAAAGATCTGAATGAGGAAAACTTGTTAAAGAAACGAGGAGGAAAAAAAACAACATTGAAGTCATTCCGAAATCAGTTGCCTTGCAGGATGTAAACAAAGCGTCACAAGTTTGTAAACAAACTATCTCCCTACTTGCTCCCATGCACTTTTAACCTTATGAATGAAACCTTAAAATAACTATGAGTTAACTATTGTATTTTTTTTTTTTTTTTTTTTTTTTTTTTTTTTTTTTTTTTTTTTTTTACTTTCTCATATAGGTATAAAGAGAAAGTATTGTGATGACGTTAAAATTCGATTTTGAGATTTTCGATGGAGTTACACGTTTTGAGATCCCTTGAGTCCAAAAAAGTGGTTTTCAAAAAAATGTCTGTCTGTCGTCTGTACAGACGCTTGCTAAACAACTGGGCCCATTTTGACGAAATTTGGCATACATGTTCAGAAAAATCATACCCCGAGGCGAAATCGAGGAAATGAATTTTAGCTCCAAATTTCGGGGCGCTACCCTCCAAAAACAAAAATTATTTCTCGAAAACGGTACCGACGATTTTGATTTAAAAAATTCGAAAATGCAGTCCATTGAAATACGAATCTAATGATATAAGCTGTTTTCCCGGGAAAAATCTAGTTCCTGAGAAAATAGCTTTAAACGCGGACGGTGAGAGGCCTAGTTCGATTCCCCGCCGAAGAGAAGTTATTTTTATGAACATATTTATGAACTATATGAAAAAGTTTGTCTGAGCTGTTTCGGACCGATTTTTCAAAAATAAATTTGAGTTAAAAAAGATATATTCGTCTGAATCAATTGTGAGAATAGAAAGAACACAGTATTTTATGTTTTATGAAGAATTTGTATGAACTTTAACTTATGTACTGTCTTAAAGCCTTAATGAACAATATAACAATTTTTTTTTAATGAAACCGGTTCAGCAATTTCTGTTCCATGCTTTACAGACCATAAAACGTAAACGACACTCTACAAACAACAAGTATTTAAACGTAAAATCCTACTTAATAATGTTTTGCGCTATAAAAGAGCAAATAACCTCTCTCTCTCTCTCTCTCTCTCTCTCTACATATATATATATATATATATATAAATATATATATATATATATATATATATATATATATATATATATATATATATATATATATATATTTCTAATAAAAATACGATTAAGCAAGACTAGTAATTAAACCAATGCAATTATAATGCATTTTGATTTATAAATCATTTGGGATGTCACATATCTGCCAATTGCAGATTATGTGGAAAGATAATTTCTCTTGTTAAAATTTCTAAGTAAACATATAATATATACAGTGGGGTATAGTTAGGAACAAGAGGTAGAATTTGGCGGATGAGATATTCACAAAGGAGATGTCTTCTAAAGAGGTTTTTTTTTCTCTGAGTATTTATAGATTTGTAAGAATAATTTGGCACAGTTACAGACAGGCCACAATGTGCACCTAACAACACATACCTAAACATGTATCTTTACTTCTTATATTCTTCTTTCTCTTGCTTGTCTTCTTTCATATAGCTAAAACTGTAAATTTCTAGCTTCGAAGAATCAATTGCATATAGCTGGTATCTTTGGTATTATAAAAGCTTGGAAGCTGTGCAAATGCTAGTAGTTTGATAAATGTGCATTAAGGTGAAAGATTGTGTAGCGTTGAGACAGCGTAAGACAGCGTAGGTTGTTTATATTTCTAATAATTCAGTCATTGGCATCCCTTTCTCCTCTTATGCAGGGCCGTCGACAAGGGGGGGGGGGGGCAAGGGGGACAATTGCCCAGGGGTTTGGATCTCCAGGGTGCCCGGGCCTCCACGGAGCAGCCCTGGTATTTTTTACAACCAAAAGACAAGAAGGATATTGTGATCAGTGGCGTAACTATGGGCCCGCATTGCGAGCCCCCAAATCCAAAAAAAAACTTGAAACTGCTATCTTTGTACCAATGTTGATGGGGGCCCTCTAAAGGGGAGCCCCCATCGATATTGGTACAAAGATTCTTCTATACCACTGTTAGAGGGCCCCATTCAGTTCTGAACACAAATATATATATATATTTTTTTTTTTGCTAATTTTTTCTGGTGAGGGGCCCCTTAAAAGTTCTTGAGGGGTGCCCCCAATGCCCTAGCTACGACACTGATTATGATGAACATAAAATATTCCTTATGTGTCATAAGTACGGAAGTTGAATTCTTGTCATCTTGTGTTTCATTTAGTTACTTAGTTACTTGGGTGATGTTTTCATCTTATTCAATATATGAAGTTAGTAGTATTGATTGAGATTTTATGGTATTTACTCATAGTGAAGGTTGATAAGAAAAGAAAACACTTTTACTTGTTCAATAATTTTAATGTCAAACCATAAATATATTTTGACTTACATACCGGTTTCGACTTATTCAGTCATCATCAGTGTAATGGTAACCATTACACTGATGATGACTGAATAAGTCGAAACCGGTATGTAAGTCAAAATATATTTATGGTTTGACATTAAAATTATTGAACAAGTAAAAGTGTTTTCTTTTCTTATCAACCTTCACTATTATTCAATATAGTCAATGTAAATTTATAGGAGAGAAACTGACAGACAAATCATATTAGCAAATTGAATTAATAACTTTTACATGTTTACTTGTAATGCAGTTTACTCTTAATCTCACTGTTTTAGAAACAATTTATATTATGTTTTATTTTATATTACGTATGTACAAAGTAAGGTAAAAAGAAGGTTTCTTTAATGAAACTTACCAGCTACAAAACAACTCAATTATCTAAGTTAAACTACAAAATTCGTCCACAAAAACCATATTTTCCTATAAGGACAAACTTGCCCTCAGAAATCCTTAAAACTCATCTTTTTGCACTTAAATTTTAAAAATTCTCCCGGACCCTCCGCTGTTTTTTGTTCAAAGGGGCCCAGATGCTAACTTGCCCAGGGGCCCAGAAATCCTCTCAGCGGCCCTGCTGTCATGATTATAATACTAAGAGCTATGACTAGAACAATGCAATTAATAATAGTTAACATTTTTCTTAAGTGGACTAAGCAATGCTGCGATGTTATATTAACGCAACGCTTGTTAAACGTTATTGACCTTGTGCAGTAGTATTCTTTAGCTAACGCATTTTTCTAGAGTTGCGTTAATTCTCTTAAAAGTCACTTAGTTTGTATTTTGTATACTTTGAACTCAAAAAATGGTTTTCAAAAACCATAATAAGAATATATGAGTACAGGGTGCCCTAGATGATATGGAACAGCGAAATATCTTCGGAATCATAATAGATAGAAAGATGCGGTTTTCAGGGTTCGATAATGGATATAAATGCGCTTCCAGAACAAATGCTGAACATTTTCTGTGTTCAGCAAAAGTGTGTGCAGTTTACGTAATAGAAAAAAGTGAATAAATAAGTAGTCATATTTTTTTAGACTAGATTTGGATTCTAAGGCTAAAAATAAGAATTTTTTACTCTCGGAAATTTTTCGTTCCGAGCATTAGTTTGCCGTATGGAGAGCACTGAACGTGCTAAAATTGAAACTTTAAGTCCATTTCACAGCTAAACTAATAGATTTAAGAAAAAAAATGCAAGATACAAAAAATTCTTATTTTTTGCCATAGAATCCAAATCCAGTCTGAAATACATACCTTATTTGTAACTGTTTTTCTAAAAAAAAGGTTCAGCAGGGCTCAAAAAGTGAAAACAAATACAGAAAATGTTCTGGAAGCGCATTTATAGCCATTATCGAACCCTGAAAGTCGTATCTTTCTATCTATCATGGTTCCGGAGATATTTCGCTGTTCCATATTAGCTGGGACTCACTGTATTTGTGTTTGTATACTTAATTTGAAAGCAGCTCCAATTGTTAAAATAAAGAAGTAGTTACTTATTAATACATTTAATAATGAAAAAGTAGCTCTTGTTTGTTGAATTAGAAATGTCGAGTTTTTACTTCTGTGACGTTTACAACTGTGGCTGTTGATGTTTTCTAATGTCGAGGAAGTTATTTACAAATTATAATTAGGGCTTAGTTAGAGGGAAAGAGTTCTTTGCCACTTATCAAGCCTTATATTAACTCTACTGTTTACTGAAAGGCTATGCTGGCGAGATTCTGTCAAATAAAACACAGCATGAAAGTTATGCTAACGTTTCGCTAAATTTATTAGCATCATAAGAGGAAGAAAGTATAAAATAAAAATAGACTGCCAATTGGTGTGGCACATAGCTTCCTCGCACCCATCCACGTACTTTAATGATTTTATGCTCTTACAATCCATTATTGTCTAATTTTTTTAATTGTTTCCCACGTTTTTTTAATCCGTCAAAATTTTATATATCTTTTACATGAATTAAAGTATCAATTAAGCAAAAGTTAAACAGCGCAGACGGTTCAAATTAATCTGCGGTTACTTTCGATAAACTATAAAAGTTTCATACAAATCGGATAAGTACTTTTGAAGCTATAGGTGTAAATAAATGGTTTGTGCGCATGTATAAGAGAAACAAATTGACGCAGAATTTGAAACTTATATGGGACAAACAATGGGCTAATTATGACCTACCACTCAAATTCATTCTTTAAAATCGGATTTGTGGTTTTTAAGATATGTTGGTCCGCAAAAAATGTACGACAGACCGACAGACAGTTACGAAACCAAAAATGTTCTCTGATGTCTGAATTTGTGTCTTGGAATTTTTGAAATCGGAGACCTAAAATTGTTTCGTTCTTCAGAACGATCACATAGCTTCCGTTACCTTCGGTAAGCTCAGAAGCAATAATATAAACATGTCCCAGAGTCAACATCAACCTTGTTTGTATTATTTTTATTTTATTCTTTGTTTCTTGCTCTGATGATGCTAATGAATTTAGCGGAACGTTAGCACAAACTCTTTCACTGGGTTTTATTTGACAGTATCTCGCTAATATACCCTCTCATTATACTTGAACTGTCTCGAACCATCTTCATTATCTACTGTGTACATTATTCTTGTTTATACTAATCACAATATCACAATGGCTAATTTATATGTTTGGTTGGCTTAGGGAACACGAGTACGAGTACGTAGATCCCCGGCCGGAACTACTGAGACCGGAACCAGTTCGTCCTCAGGCCGGGGACAGATTGTCTCCTAGGTCTTCTCCTCGAGTATCCCCCAGAGCTACTCCGGAACCTGAGAAACCTAAGTCTCAGAGACGATTTATACGTATTCGAGACACTGACCAGGTTATCATACCTCTCCATGGTTCGTCCGACGAGGAACATAATCCTGACAGGTAAGAAACTTTATAGATCTTAAATACTCGTAATTGAGGGCACCATTTTGACATTTTCATGTTTAGGCTGTGCTACATAACTCGAAAAGCGTTACTAAAAAACGTTACCCGGTGTATCAAGGTGTTATAAAGGTATAGGAGGTGTCCACAGTCTATCTCCAGCTGTTGGGCCTCCCGCCTTCCTCCACCGCACGTCATATAGGGCCAAAGAAAGTCGAAAAGATTTATACGTGTGACAGGAAAGGAGTTAGGAAAGTACACGAGGTTGCCATCAACTCTCAGCCCTCTCGGCTTAAAGATATACAAATTATGAAGGCATATTAACAATTCGTAGAAGGCGGGCCGGCGCCTTTGAATTCAGTCGTTTGTAATCAAGTCGCGGCTGTGCCGGTGTGGAGATAAGAATAAAAATTATCTTCCATCTACTTTTTATCAATTACTTGAATAAATTACCGATTTTATTTCATTTTATGTGGGTAGTTTACGCAGAGCGAAAACATGAAAATGTCTCACTGTCTTGCGGACTCGTAAGCAAGACGTATTGTTAACATTTTATAATATATCTAATTTATTTTTTATTTTTGAAGCTTTTTAAAATAATTAATGATTAAAAATCAAATTAGTTGTACGTGCGCGAGGTCATAAGTCGTATAGGATATAGGCCTATACAGGGTGTCCCAAAAAAGCTGAGCGCGCAATTCAGAACAGGGTTCTACATGTGAAAATAAGTCGAAAATGCTCAGTAACTTTTTTTAATTTCGGCTTAGTTTAGCCGTAATCCGTAATTTTGTAGTTATTTTGAAAAAAAATTATAATTCAACCCTTCCAAGATATATTTATGAAACTTGACAGATGTCTTACCTAATCCGGTAACTAAATTTTCCATAAATTATTAGTTTTTATATATATATCAAATTTCAGAATGGTGAAAACCACTTGGTGTGAAGAAACGATTACTTTAATGTTCATAATATAACTCAACATCAAGTTTAAATGTGCTAATAAAGAAAACCTCCCCCAAACAAAATTAAAGATAATAATGAATAAAACTTAAAATGCAATGTAAATATGTAGTTCAGAGGATTTTTTTTAAAAGAAATTATAAGAATTTTACTAATAATTTGTACACCAAAAAAATTAAAATAATGGTAATTTCTTTATTTATGAACCGATTTCAATAATTAAGGTATCGTTAGATTTGCATTAAAAAAAAATTATTATTGAAGATGCGTTTAGAAGGTTCAATTTCATTGCTCCATATGATTGAACACCTCTATACTGTTTAGGCGAAGTAATCAAATTGAATCTCCAGTGGGTTCATGGGGTTCTAATTGAATCACACCTCTATACTGTTTAGGCGAAGTAATCAAATTGAATCACCAGTGGGTTTATGGGGTTCAAATTGAATCACCTGTGGGTTCATGGGGTTCCAATTGAATCACACCTCTATACTGTTTAGACGAAGCAATCAAATTGAATCACCAGTGGGTTTATGGGGTTCAAATTGAATCACCTGTGGGTTCATGGAGTTCCAATTGAATCACACCTCTATACTGTTTAGACGAAGCAATCAAATTGAATTACCAGTGGGTTTATGGGGTTCAAATTGAATCACCTGTGGGTTCATGGGGTTCCAATTGAATCTCACCTCTATACTGTTTAGGCGAAGCAATCAAATTGAATCACCAGTGGGTTTATGGGGTTCAAATTGAATCACCTGTGGGTTCATGGAGTTCCAATTGAATCTCACCTCTATACTGTTTAGGCGAAGCAATCAAATTGAATCACCAGTGGGTTTATGGGGTTCAAAGTGAATCACCTGTGGGTTCATGGAGTTCCAATTGAATCTCACCTCTATACTGTTTAGGCGAAGCAATCAAATTGAATCACCAGTGGGTTTATGGGGTTCAAATTGAATCACCTGTGGGTTCATGGAGTTCCAATTGAATCACACCTCTATACTGTTTAGACGAAGCAATCAAATTGAATTACCAGTGGGTTTATGGGGTTCAAATTGAATCACCTGTGGGTTCATGGGGTTCCAATTGAATCTCACCTCTATACTGTTTAGGCGAAGCAATCAAATTGAATCACCAGTGGGTTTATGGGGTTCAAAGTGAATCACCTGTGGGTTCATGGAGTTCCAATTGAATCACACCTCTATACTGTTTAGACGAAGCAATCAAATTGAATTACCAGTGGGTTTATGGGGTTCAAATTGAATCACCTGTGGGTTCATGGGGTTCCAATTGAATCTCACCTCTATACTGTTTAGGCGAAGCAATCAAATTGAATCACCAGTGGGTTTATGGGGTTCAAAGTGAATCACCTGTGGGTTCATGGAGTTCCAATTGAATCACACCTCTATACTGTTTAGGCGAAGCAATCAAATTGAATCACCAGTGGGTTCATGGGGTTCAAATTGAATCACCAGAGGAATCACTGCTAAAACATAAACATAACCTGCGCAGCTGAAACCTTCCATTCCATAAAAAGAACCCGAGCTCAAAGTAAGTTAATGATTTGGAAAGATCCTGCGGATATTTCTTAAAATTCTGTTAAAAAATTCAACATGCCTAATTTACATATTGGATCTTTAATTTACTAAAGTTTGTTCATGGGGATCGGTAGAGCCGAGTGTTAATCGCAAAATTCTCGACTGTAACCAAGATCGTTATTGCAGTATTTGTATAACTGGTGGTGGTTCGAATCCTAAGGAGGTCAGACATGTTTCTCACTGATAATAATATCATGTGGATGCGTGAAGTGGGCGATTCGTGTATTAATTAGTATCCGTCCTGTATTAAATCAGGACGAAGCCAGGTTTGCTCGATGGATCCCATCTACTGGTTTATTCTCTGGGTTTAGAATTCGAACCTTAAGGCTCCAGATGGTTTCAACCCACTAATTAAGAAAAACAAATGTTAGTTTATAAAATTCAACCATTGCGCTAATTTAAAGAAGACGAATAAAAGAAAAAATGTAATCAAACAAAAATGTTCGGATATATATATATTTTTTTTTTTATCTAAATCTTCTTCCACATCACAATAGGTACAAATAGCTGAGTTTTCTTTTCCAGTCTTATGTAAATATGCTTTACAACTACCGTGATTAGTGAAGTCGGTTAATTGTTGTTATCATCCTCCTATGTTCATCAACTCCTTTAAACCAGGGATAAGATCCTACTTCACCTTGTATCAATTTGTAAAAATATCCTGCAGTGGTGGATTTGTACCACCTATTCCACTGCTGCAGTGAATTGTTCAGATTATGTACTTCTGACGTAATTTTTAGAATTCAAGGTTAGTTAATAGATGTCAATTTTGTAAGCTAGAGGAAGTTAGAATAATTGATAAAATGACTAATCTTTCTGAAAATAGAATCACTGATGTGGCAGTATTTCAGGCATAATATGTATAATCATTCAGCTGAGAAATCCCTTTCAATATGAATATTACCACAATCTCCACTTAAGCATTACAGAAATTTAATTTTATATATAAACTTTCATTTCTAACCTAAATTCCTGTCATATTTCAAATATAATATATCTTCAGTGTTCGAGGGAAAATTCTAAAACAATAGATCGCGTTGAAAGGATAAAGTTTTGGAACCACCTGATTAACCCAATTAGTGCGTTAAAGTTTTTGGAGTGAACTTCAACTTTTCAGTGGTGCAGTCTATCTATATTTTTTAAGCCAGACAGACTTTAAGCCTTGTTCGCACTAAACTAGTAATCAAGTCAAGTGGCGAGTAATTTAGTAACTGAGCTAATAGGAACTCACCAAAAGTCGTTCGCACTTACACTTTACTAAACTGTCCAGTACATTAGTAGCTAGTGTATTTGCCCGATGGACAGTCAACACAACAAGTAAATAAGCTAATAAAGGTTATTGCAATGTCTATTTTAGAAGAAGAAATTAGTATGTCAAAAGCAAAAGAAGTATGAGTACGAAAATGGATTCATAGAAGGGATGAATTAAGAGGTACTACTTCTCTTCTCAAAGAATTAGCATTAGAAGATCCAAAAGAATACCTTGGAACTTGAGAACACTGAAAATTGTTTAAATTTTCTGTTAATGTAAGTGCAGTCACAAATTCAACGTAAGGATACCTATTTCTGATCGTCCGAAAAAAATAGAGTGAAATGAATTGAGTATTTAGTCAAGTTGAGTATTTAGTTTAGTAATTGACTAAATACTTGACTAAAATGTTGCCGTTCAGACACGTTTAGTTACTAATCTATTCGCCATTCGACTAAATTACTTGCCAAGTGCGAAGTGCGAACAAGGCTTTAACGAGCAAACTAATAAACTAAACTAACTAAATTTTCATTATTCTTTTACGAACTGGAATTATTATAAGGTAAATCAGAAGAAAATGTATATTTAGAAACAGATTTAAAAGAGAGTTGCGAGCACTTGACACCTTAGACCAGTTTATAACCTTTTAATAGTTACAGCTCTCTATTTTAGTGGCCCTCTTTACGTTTCTACAATAGCTATGACGTTAAACTCTCCATTTTCTAATGATTATTGTATGACAACGACTTTAAAACAAATAAAAAGCAAAAATAGTTTCTAAATCTAAATACAAATTAATTAATTCGACCTTTTTTTTTATTCCTCATAAAAAAAATCGAATTTAAAAGTAAATTAAAAGAGATTTTAGTCCAGGAGATAGCGTGCAAAAAAGTGTGTGACTAACATCAAGCTAGAGTTTGGTGTATAAGTAAATCTTTTGGTGCCTTTTAAGAATATGTGGTGCTAAGTTCGTCTGAGGGGCATAGCTTGGCAATAGGCATTTGAAAAATAAAAACCCGTAGAGAGCGCCCATGTCCCGCTCTTTTTGGTGGACATTGTGATTTTCATAATCCTGAGTACGAACTTAGTTCGTAGACCGAAAATCAAGTTGATGTTTTTTCTTACTTGATAGGTGACCATTTTGATTCGGAGTAATATTTGAATAAATATCCTATCAAGTGACAAACTAACATCAACTTGATTATTGGTCTACTAACTAAGTTCGTACTTAGGATCATGCAAATTACATTGTCCACTACATTGAACAGGGCCACTCTCCACTGTTTTTTTTTTTTTTTTTTTTTGAATGCCTATTACCAAGCTATGTCCCGCAGACGAACTTAGCCGACCATGTATTCTTAAAAAGCACCAAAAGATTTACTTATACACCAAATTCAAGCTTGATGTTAATCACACACTTTTTTGCACGCTATCTCCTGGACTATTTATTTATTGTCAAAAAAAGAGGAATAAATATGTTTTGAGCTACTAATTTAGACCAATTAAAAGGATTAAAACCAATTATGAAATCCAAATTAAACAATTAGATTAAAATAAAGACTATTATGGTTTGACAATATAGTGATAAGTATTTTAAATTTTATTTGTATTATTTATGTTATTTATTTAACTTCGTGTGCCACAGAGGTTACTTCCTAGTTAGCTCTATCAAATTAATAACTTTCCTAGAATAATCAATTAATATATTTTATTCATAGTACCTTATACTACTAGGTGAGAATAACAAAATTTTGGCATAACGTTATTCAGCTTCAAGTGTTAATCCGAAGGTTCGTTTAACTTGCTAAAATATGTATGACAGTGATACACATTTACTAGCAGCGTAATAGAAATGGTTATTAAAGACTACATGTAGGGAATGTTTAGTTATGAAACGCAAGGAAAGGAGACCCAAATTAATGCAAATTAGTAACCCTGTGAACTCTATACTAAGTGGTATAGTATTATGTATGTAAATTTCATTGAGTTAAAAATAGGTTTAGAGTGTGTGTTCGTAGGAACAACTTCTTAAAGTTATAATAGTTAAAACTTTGTTTAATTTGATTGCAGGTATGAAGATCCTGAACTGATTGGTCAAGAAGAAATAGGATTAACACCTGATAAATTCCGTCCCACCCCTTCTCCTTCCCCAAATCGAAGGCAAGGTTCTCCAGAACCGAAACTATCCGAAAAACTAAGAACCTCCGCCGGTAATTTTGGCTCAAAGATAAGGAAAATATCCATACCTGATAAGTCTAAATTTCGTCTCCCTGATAAACCCAAGTTTATTTCTGATATACAGCAAATTAAACTCCCTGAAACACCCAAGTTTCTCACGGAAAAACCTAAATTCCTTACTGAAAAACCTAAATTCTTAACGGAGAAGCCTAAATTCCTAACTGAAAAGCCTAAGTTTTTAACTGAAAAACCTAAATTTCTTACGGAGAAACCTAAATTTCTTACTGAAAAACCGAAATTCCTTACAGAAAGACCGAAATTTCTCACTGAAAAGCCTAAATTCTTGACGGAAAAACCAAAATTCTTAAAAGAGGGCATAAAGTTTCCGGACACTAGTAAATTTAAACTCCCAGACAGACCTAAGATGCCGTCCATTAAATTACCAAAATCTAGAAGGACGAGACCTAAGAGGGAGACGTCCGTCAAATCCGAATTCGGTTCGGAGAAAAATATATTCCAAACGATTAAGGCGAGAACTTATCCCCGTTTTTTGAATAAGAGAAAAAGACAAGGGATTAAGAAGACTACTCCCCCACCAGGGCAATCCAAGTTCGACTCGGAAAGCCTACCTTCAACTCCGAGGAGCAAAAGGAACGAAAAATGGGCAGATGTGTACAAAGAGAAAAAGATTGAAGACGAAGTGAAAGTTACCAGCTACACAAATGGAGAGTCATTTCACGAGAGGTATTCCAAGAGAGAAGCGAAACGAGCCAGTAGCAGCAGTGTAGCTGATTCGGACAGGGAACAAGTCAGCTCGGGGAGCTCCACTCAGAGGCACAGAGCGGGAGTCATCGAAGAGATTGACTCGGACGAATTTTTCGTCAGAGTCAAGGGAATCAGTAGGGAAGACGTCCAAGTCAGCAAGTATTTGTCTACTGAAATCAGAGAGGCGTTCCGCTCACCAAAAAATGCTCTAGCTAGCCTTGACAAAGAGGAATTCGATGACGATGAACCTTTACCACCACATAGGAGCAAGAAGCCTAAGGAGTATCCAAGGCAAGACTTCAATACTTTCCCTATGAGACCTTCCAGAGGCAGAAAAGATAACGGCACTATGGAAAAACCTCCAAGAAGGTTTCGCTCTAAAAATAAACCAGGATCACTTCCTAGCCTGAACAGAGATCAAGAGTTCGAAATGGACGTAGAAGAGGCTGAAGCCTTGACAAAAATGCCACCAATGGCACCTAAACGAAGAAAAAGTGCAAAGGATCTTGAACCTGATGATCACTGGACCACAATCGAAGCCCAGATAGTGCCCGATGAGGTAATATACTCATTAAAATTTAATCATATTTTCTTAATTGGTAATATTTAAATCATAACAATACCTAATAACCCTTTTAAATTTTACAATATATTTAAAAGTTATCCTACATTAAACGTAATATAGTTAATAAAAATTAATTTATTAATTTTTTGTTTATTTTTATTTACTACAGCAAAATGATGCTAATTTTGAGTGCTGCAATCATTAATATAAGATTATTGTTTTGCTGATTAAACTAAATTTCATGATAATACATTACCATCTTATTCAACCAGTCATGTATTTTCCTTGATGGGTTAAACATTTTTTGAAACGTCTCTACATAAATTGGAATTTGATTCCTTTTATATATTTGATGATTCGAAAGTTTTTTACAGTATTTAATTATATTAGTATCCTAATATTTTGTTATTTAACTAGCTTTTATTTACTGACATTGTTGTTCTAACATAGAAACACTAGTACATCTATGGAGAATGACTTAAAAAAAAGTCCTTAGGTGCATCGAAGCTTTAGGGTATTTATTATTTTAAGCTTCGTTTTCATAGAAAGATTTTACGGAAATATTGGTGATATGCAATATAATATTATAAATCATTCCTAAGATTACTATAGTTTTAAATATTATTATAATGATTTGTTTTATTTTTTTTCTCTAGATCTATCTTTTTTAGTAGTGTGTTTAATTTAAATTTTCTTTTCTTTTTTTTAAAGGGAATGGCACAAGAAGAAATTAAAGTGGAATATGACATTCCACCAGTTGCTCCAGTGAGAAAGTCGAGGTCACGAGGAACTTCCCTAGCTGATGAAGATAGAACTTCAAGAGGTGCAGAATCTATTAAATCTGAAATGCAGATAGATGATGATTTGAACGATGATTTCCGCATGGAAGATGACCAAAGGGAGAAAGAAGTCAAGGAACCTCTGGAAGAAAAAACTGTCATCGCGGTGACGGAAATAATTATAGAAACGAGTCAGTTACAAGAGACTCCCGCCTACTCCAACGTATCCAAGTCAAGACCTCCAAGGCCTCCTCCACCTGAGAAAGAAACAGAGGGGAAAACTTTACCAAGGTTGAAATCGAAAATAATGGGTCATAGACATATGCAACAACTGCAGACGTGGAAAAATCAAAGCGTCGATTTCTTCTTTACATACCCAAGGAAAGCAATGAAGTCTATGAAGAAATCTCCTAAGAGACCGGTAAGAAATTACAGTACTATTGGAGGTCCTATAAGACCTCCTAGACGCCACAAAGTGTTCCGCGAGCCTGTGTACGTCGATGCCGATGTTGAACCAGTGGACAGCATTCCTTTTATAGACGACGACGAAAAAATAAAACCATCCAGATCAGAAGAGGCTATAGGAGGTATGAAAGGACGACCACTACCTCCTCCTCCTAGGCCACCTCTTCCTAGAAGCGACGATTTTGTGGATAGAAGGGAACAATTGACAACAGAAGAATTAAACATTCTCAACTCTTTAGCTAGCCAGGAACCAGTAGATGAACCTCTTCCTCCAGTACCCTCAGAGGAAATAATAACAAAGCAAGAGGACAGAATGCAAAGTAGGCCACTACCTCCTCCTCCAAGAAGGAAACGTGGTTCATCTTCATCAGATAGGAAACGAGGGTCAACTCCCGGACCGACTCCTCTTAACGATTTAGACGGTAGAGAATATGATGAAGAACCAATAGATGCTCGCATGACTATTGATATAACGGAGCCTATAACTGTGTTATCAGTACAACAGGCAGAACCTACTAGCACAGAAACTGATATTGTCAGGTCAGAACTGCCTGCTGTTAGGCATGTTGAAACATTGGAGCAAGCAGTGGAAGCCCCTCAGAGAAAGATTACAGCTGAAATCAGTCAGCAAACATCCTTAGACATCGCTGAAATTACTGTATCGGTTCAAACTGACCCTCTTCCGGAAGGTGCTATCGTAGAAGATACTGATGAAACCATGAGATCAAAACCTCAAGACTCTGATGAAGAACCAACAATCGAAAAATACTTAGAGAAATATGGAACTGAAATAAAAATGTTAGGAAGACAAGTTACGCCATTAAAAACAGTAGCACCAACGGAAGTCAGCAAGCCACAGCCACAGAAACCGGCAGAGCAAGAAAAGAAGATAGAACCCCAAGTCGTAGAAAATATTGAAAAAGAAATTATTCCTGTCAAACGAAATGACGCTGAATCGGATAGAAACATAGATAAATCTGAGACGAAAGTTGTCGAGAAATCAATGCCAGTCGAAAAGGAGGTACCTCAAAAAGAAGAGACCATTGCAGAACGTGTTGTAGTTGTAGAAAGGAGCGAACCCCCTAAACCTGAGCCGACTCCTTTATCCTTCCCAGACAGATTACATCTTACTCACTTAGATGTAGATAATTTGAACGTCAGCTCTTTGAAAGCAAGTCAGATTTTGGTGTCGGATCTAACAGGTCAAACTCTTCAAGTCACCGAATTGACTAGCAGAGGAGGAAACCTCGTTGTCAGTGGTATGGAATTCCCTCCAAGCTTTATACAAAATCTGGCTAGTGAAATATCTGCGAAGGTAGAGGAGAAAATACCACCACCACAACAGGTAGTCGTAGTTCAACAGCCCCAACCACCACCTGAAGTTCCTGACTCAACTCAGGCTCAGAAACCTGAAAAAGATCCTGTTCAAAAACAGTCCCAATCCGAGGCTGAAAAACCCCCTGGTCTCAGTCGACCAGAATCACCACATGGACCCCAAAAGATAACCGTTGTCACCGCACCACCAAGAGTTGTTGTTCAAACTGCAGCTGAATCAGTCACCCAACCTTCACCGGAAACTGGCATCCTGTTACCTGCGGTTACTATCCCCACACCGAGAACTACTCGCAACAAAGGTAAGAAAATTGAGTCTGCAAGGATAGTGGACGATTCGGAGGATGAATTAGCCTCAACATTGGAATCATCACCGAAACCATCTTCTTTGAAATCGCAAAAGGCAATAGCGTCAACATCACAAGCTCTGCCTTCCACTTCAAAGGCTGGACCATCTACTTCTCAAGCTACCGCTGTATCACAACAGATCGGAGCTTCAGGACTTACAGCGCGACAACTACTTATAGAACTGCTCAAGATATGGTCACGTTGTGTGAAAGAAGGTTTCTCAGCGTGTTCAAACACTGTTGGATCTATGTTCCCTGAAGGTCAGAAGAGACGTGACGCCCAGAAAGCTGCATGCGTCCTATTCGTTATCATTGTCGGCTTGTTCGCCCTAGGTTTCGGAACGGACAATACAGTCCACTACCATCATTGGGACTATATGCCTCCACGAATGTAAATATTGTTAAGTTTTTCTCATTGTTTCTTTGTATATACAAATTTATTTAATTTCGACCGACATTTAATGTATTAAAATTAATTGTTAATTAAAATAAAAGATTCCTTTTTTAGTTTCGTTTATTCCTTACTTTGTTTAAAACAAACAACTTAAAACGAACCCTTAATAATTATAGAATTGTTCACTGTAAATAATTTCACTAAAATTATTTAAACAACATAATACCAAGCTGAAAGAAACAACGCACATAACCTTAAATTAGCAGGTTAAATTTAATAGCTCAGTTCATACTAAATTAAACATTGTAAACTTTGGAAACGCTCCATACGCATTTCGATTCTGACAAACCACATCTTAGATTACATTTAGATTTTATTTTCTCTTACCACCAGAACTGCCTTGTCTAATTTTATTTATTTCTGAACAAAAAATATATGAAAATAAGCTTTATAATAATAACAATAAGATTCTTACTTTTATTATTTCTTAAGGATTATTATAATTAATTTTTTATTGATGGATTTTTCAGGTGTTAATAAAAGTAATCAAATTTATATAATTTTCATAACTTTAACTGTGAGACGTTTCGACCCTTTGTGTAAGGTCATCTTGTTATCACATTTTTTCTTTCATTCAGTGATTCAGAGTATCATGGTAGAAACTTATAAATGGTTATTTTTCTTAAAATAATTATATCACCTCCATGAGAGTCATAATTGCTATCATATTATTAGAGGTCGACCAAGAAGTCATGGAAATGTGGGGAGTGCGCTAGTATCGACATGTACAGTCAGTTTTTATTAAAATAGACCACTGTCAAAAAATACAGTGTTGTTCTTTTGTTATTAATAATTTTATTTTTGATAACTTCTATATTTTTTGCAACAGGCAACACTGTACCTGATAAGAAATCACAATAATATACGATAATATCTTTATATTATTATTTATTGATTATTCACAATAATATTCTTTAAATCTAAATAAATTTTCTTTTATCTTGATCGATTTTTTTCTTCCTCTTTATTTCTGAGTTTTATTTGTTACTTTTTTATTTCTGTTTTATTTGTTACTTTCCTTATTTCTGGATTTTAGTTCTTACTTTTTTGTGAATTATTATTTGTACTATTACCTCTCTCGGATTGTTTTAGGCAATTTTCTCTTTGGTAAATTGAATTTCCTGGTATAATTAAAAACATGGATAATAACACGAATTACTCCTTCCTAATAACAAAATTAGGAAGAAATTATACAAATAATGAGATTCTAAGATAAGTTTTCCTTAAAATATAATGGGGAAAAGCAAACTAGAAATTCGCTAATATTATTTTGATTAATTGTCATGGAGAGCAATTATTTTTATAATAAAAAAATAAATATTAGGTTTGTTCCAACCCCATTATTTGTAGCGTTCTTTGCATTTGCATCATCGCATGGTGAATGGTACAAAATCAAAATTGTTGTGTGACAGTTGTGACTATAATTCGTATTGTATAAAAACAAACAAAACAGGAAACCTAACAGATTGGAAACCTTCCTGTTGTTATTCGTGAGATTTGACGTAACTGCGCATGTCATACAAACTAAAAATGGGTATTGTCTTAGCACCCGACTGTACTGACTTCGGCACTACTCGGAAGTTCCGATTTTAAACGAAGTTAAGCTTTCCGTTTCTCCCGTGTTCATGACTTCTTGGTCGACCTCTAGTAAATATTTATTTAGTTTGAATCAATCTCAATTTTTTTATGTTTGTAAATAATGTTCTAAGTAAGTCATTTTAAACAGATTTTTAATTAATTTTTAAGTTTTAATTATTATTTTATTTCTTGTTAAACAATTTATTGACTGAATTTTGAACGTATTAAAATAAAAATGACGAACTCTCATGTAGGTTATATAATTATTTTAAGAAAAATAACCATTTATAAGTTTCTACCATGCTACTCTGAATCACTGAATTAAAGAAAAAATGTGATAAGAAGATGACCTTAGGGTAGTGACACACTTCGCCACCCGGGTAGCGCCACCTGGGTGGCGACCACCTGGTTGATGCCACTTGCTCCCGCCACCTGACTTGCGCCACCCACTTATATGAGGGATGCAGTCAGCTCCTTATTTGATTTTCCCTATATTTGATTGAAGGGCTGAGTGGCAGGGACTTGGGTGGCACCGTGTGACAGGCTCAATTGAAAACAATGGGTTGACCTGTGGGTGGCGGCATGACCGTCGGACGGTCGACCGTGTAGTGCCACCCGGCAGGTGGCGCCACCTCGTGTGACAGGTTCCATCTATTCTCATTGACGACCGGGTAGCGCCACCCAGGTGGCGCTACCCGGGTGGCGAAGTGTGTCACCCCCCTTACACAAAGGGTCGAAACGCCTCACAATTAAAGTCATGAAAATTATATAAATTTGATTACTTTTATTATCACCTGAAAAAACCATCAATAAAAAATTAATTATAAAAATTTAAAGGTCAAGTTTAACAACTATTTTTCAATTAAGGATTATTTATAGAAGCATAAAGTGGCTATTAATAAGAATCGAACTAATTTTAGTTAAGTGAATAATTAATATAAAATTAATACAAAATTAAAAAACACCATAAAAGTCTAAACACCAAATTATATTAAAATATTGCTGAAAATTAAGTTTCTTTCCTCCTTCTTTTTAGACGGAAGACTTTTTATGCTCAGAAGCAGGACTCTTGGGATTTTATTTTAAAAAAAAATAATTTGTCTTGTGCAAGATGTATTTTAAAAAGTAAGTTTTTCTAATTTCTTCTTTAGTAAATATCAACCAAATGCCATCTTCAACGTCAATGATTTTGGATCAACATCAGTCACAAGTCACAAGTAAAAACAAAGAATCTTATATAAAATATATATCGGCCTTTAGATAAGGATTTATCATTTTGTTTTTAGGGCTAAGTTTTAAGTTTTTCTACTTAATTATAATATTATACGTTACTTTCACAATAAATAAGTATGACTTTAAATCTTAATTAAAATGCAGAATAGCAAGTACATTAGACAAAAAAAGAAAAAAAAAAAAACGTGATAATATAATATGTTAAAAGAGTAATCAGGTATACAAATTAATTATTAAATATTAGTTTTACTATTTTTAAAAATAAAATACAATAAATTAATCTATAGAAAAATAAATACGGTTAAAGGATTGTTAGCTATAAACTACGTCACAGCACTTAGAAGTTTGATTAATTTCATCAACAAATTTGATGAAAAAGAAGTATCGACAGAGGAATAAAAAAATATGTCTCTAAATTAAAACCAACTCTATTATACAATACCAGCTTTTAAACAGTACCGATGAGATATAAAAAATGTAAATGAACAGGATTTAAAATCTGTTTCTCATTCGATTCTGCATTAACAAAAGGTCAAAGTTCAATTCTTTATTAAAATGGTAAGTACTTAAAAAAGATTTTAATTTTAAATATTTTAATGTAATATGCGTATAGATAGCTCAGTAACATGCGTTTTTATACATGGAGCCATTTTTTTCTTTGTTTGTAACAATAAACTTTTTGTATAATAACTAAAAAAAAAACTATGAGATAAAAATTCACCTCTCCACAAATTCCATTTAAATTTTTAATAATTCCATATTTCACCAACATCAGTTATTGTAGAAGGTAAGGTAGACGAGTCACATGAGTGAGAGAGTTTTGTCCATGAGATTTTATCTCATCCAGAGATAAATAATATATAGTTTTGTGTATAGTTATAGTAATAATATATACATTGACACCTGCAGGTTTACACGGAAATAATATTGTTGGGATAATTTCCAAAATTATGGATCTTTGTTTAGTTTAATCTGTTTTGTTAAGTGATTTCTTAAATTTTCCCTGCTACTAATAGTCCAGGAAAATAAGGAATAATAGGGGAAATAATTTATAAAGTTTTAAAACTTTGTAAAAACATTTTTAAGGGGTGTAGTAGTAAAAAACAGTAAAGTTCTCCCCTCTTGAGGGGGCGCGTCCCCCCTTCCTCCCCCCTTAAAGTCCAAAATTTACTTATTTTTCCCTTTTTACGCAAAACGGTTTATTTTTTGAAGAGAAGTGTTATTACCAAAATTATTCCTCACATAATTCTGCACAAAAAAGGTCTTACGCATGTTTTAAGTGGGACATACCGTTTTCGAGATATTGTAGTTGGATAGAGATAAAACGTAGTTTTGCGAACCAAGATATCTAAAAAACAACACCAGATTTTAATGAAATTGGGATGGTAGGTTATACTTAGCCCATTGTTGATCCCATATAAGTTTAAACCTTCTGCGCCTATTATTTTATAAGTAGCCCGCAGATAGCCTCACATTCATTTTAACCGTCTGCGCTCTTTACATTTTGATAAATTGATACTTTAATTCATAAGAGACAGACAAAAAATTGACCAACAGACGGAAAGAAAGGGAACCAATTAAGAAAATGTAAAGAGCGCAGACAGTTGAAATTAATGTGAGGCTATCTGCGGGCTACTTTCGACAAACCATCCAAATTTCATAATAATCAGTTGAGTACTTTTGAAGATATAGGCCTAAATAAATGTATGTTTGTGCGCATGTGGAGGATAAACAAATAAGCGCAGAACGTTGAAACTTATATGGGATCAACAATGGGCTAAGTATAACCTACCATCCCAATTTCATAAAAATCGGATTGTTTGTATTTTAGATATCTTGGTTCGCAAAAATACGTTTTATCTCTATCCAACTACAATATCTCGAAAACGGTATGTCCCACTTCAAACATGCATAAGACCTTTTTTGTGCAGAATTATATGAGGAATAATTTTGGTAATAACACTTCTCTTCAAAAAATAAACCGTTTTGCGTAAAAAGGGAAAAATAAGTAAATTTTGGACTTTAAGGGGGGAGGAAGGGGGGACGCGCCCCCTCAAGAGGGGGGGAACTTTACTGTTTCTTACTACTACACCCCTTAAAAGTGTTTTTACGAAGTTTCAAAACTTTTAAAAGTGTTTTTACGAAGTTTCAAAACTTTATAAATTATTTCATCCATTTGCTGTTTTTTTTTACTAATTTGCCTGGACTATAATTATATCCTTCCGGCCACCTGGTTCCCTTTGGTTTTGCTTTTAATTCTATATAAATTCAATTATTATTTTACTTTCTATCTCTCCCTCTTGCCATCTCCCTACCCCTTATCCTTTACCTTTTCCACCTTTCAGTCTGCTGAGGATTTGAAGTGATGAGTAGATGTGATTATGTAGATGATGATGTAGTAGATGCGATGATGTGATGATGCCCTTAAGGTATCACCAGCAGCATAAACTCGGTGGATAACGATAAGTCCGGGTCAGAATGTTCATAAAGCAAGGTGTGATGTAAAAAAGATGTTACCTCGGACAGTGTCAAATACAGACTGAAAGGTGGAAAAGGTAAAGGATAAGGGGTAGGGTGATGGAAAAGTGGGAGAGATAGAAAGTAAAATAATAATTGAATTTATATAGAATTAAAAGCAAAACCAAAGGGAACCAGGTGGCCGGAAAGATATAATTAGTAGCAGGGAAAATTTAAGAAATCACTTAACAGTTTTACTATTTAAGTTGGTAGCATTTTCATTTTGGGAGGACGGCGGTGAAAAAGAAGAAAAACATGTATTTCGTTAAAAATGTGCGTTGTGTTTATCTATTAAAATAATAATAATAAAACTTTTTATGTTTCTTATAATATTAGGTGTATTTTATTTATATATTGGTCCAACACATGTAAGATAATAAAGACGGAAACTATTGACTGTTAGTTTTCTATTATAGAACAAATTTTTGCCACTGCTTGTTTTTACACAATAATTACTATACTAATGCCATTATACTTTGTAAATCTGACAGCTCAGATTGGCCAACCTATGTTAGGGGAAAAATAAAACCACTAGGTAGTTATCTTAAGGTTATCCAGAGATATTTTTGTTTGTCTATAGTTGGCCCAACCTATTACCCGCCAAAATCTCCGAGCTCTCATTGGCTCACCTCCCGTTTTTTTCGATTTTCCCGCGCTGTCAGAATAACAAAGTATAATGGCATGAGTATATATTTATACGATTGCACTTCTTTTATAACGCGATAAGTTACACATACTTTTCAAGGAATAAAATGAAATGTTTTAAGGCCTAAACATGTTGACCGTGTATGGTGGGCTGTTTGATGTTTGACGTGTATGGCCTAAATTTGCCCGACATCAGGTTTGCGCAAACATGATTTTGATCTCAAAAAAAATGTTTGATCGTGTATGGGGGCCTTTACATGTACGGAATTTTCAATTAAATAAATTCAACCTGAACTTATCAGTGTTGTCACTACACGGGATGAAATATTCATTATTGTTTGAAATTCAGAACAGTTGAACAGATTGCAATAAAATTAATGAAAAAACAAAATAATTAGCCTGGTAAATTTTTAGATGCCTGGTACGTTTGGATATCTATAAAATTACTATTTTCTAAAAAAATTTAGATTTAACTGTTTAACTTCGTTTAATTATGACAACAACATGATTAACACATCGATAAAATGAAATTCGTTATCTATTTCCTGATCTATAATTATTCGGAGAAGATCCTCTCATATTTGAAGATCTAGGATAGGTGTACAGATCGTCATTACGCTTATACTCTCGTGTTTCTTGAGATCGATTATTATACTCTCGAGTTTCTTGAGATCGATTATTATGCTCTCGAGTTTCTTGAGATCGATTATTATACTCTCGAGTTTCTTGAGATCGATTATTATGCTCTCGAGTTTCTTGAGATCGAATATAATCTGACAATTTTAAAGGGCAAGATTCGTCACTTGACTTGCGAAGACATGGTTTAAGTGGAGGATTCGCAAATATATTCGGTCTATGTTGTTTAGGTTCTACGTGGTCTTCGGAAAAATGCAATCTGCGTTGTGATCTGATGGAATTTGTTAATGATGTTCGAGATGTTACATCAGTAGGTTCGTTATCAGAGTAGCTCCGTGGTTCTCTATACCTCCTACCACTTGGAGGATCCGATGCTGATTGCCTGCTGTCATAATTCCTTGTGTAATTAGGTGTTCTTTGATTAGGTTTCTTATCATTTACATTCCTAGATGCATTTGGAATGTATGAGATACGATCGTCTCTTAATCTTCTTGTCGAAGAGTAAACATCTTCATAATCCATTCTGTCTCTTGGAAATTTACCATTCTGTGTACCGTTGTTTTGTGGCATTCGACCATTGGAACCTCCTGAATGATTCCTATACGAATTGGAGGATCTAGGAAAATCATTTGTCTGATGCGACGGCTTATTTGATCTATTATAAATTGGCGACTGCTGTCTGTAGTTCTTATATTGCTGTATCTTATATTCCTGTATCATGTTGCTTAGCTCATAATCTTTATCTTCGTTCAATGAATTCCCGCAAAGAACCATGGTTGAATCGTCTGGGTAGCTTGACATATTCATATCGTACCCCACCCACGAAGGGCTCTTAAATTCCTTGCAAATATACTGATCGTTGGAATCTAAACTGCAAGTATCAGGTGAAAGAGTCTGCCAGTATGGATATAATGATGAACGAGGGCTTGTATTATTTTGCTTCTTAGAAGGAACACTTTTACGTTTTTTCTCCGGTTTTTTCGTACTTGGAGATTCGATATATTTTTTCTTTGGGTAATCCACGCTTAAAAGGAACGTATCCATCTTGACTTCGGTATTTTTAATGCTGCTCTTTCTATTACTTTCTCCGCTATTTCTGTTACTTTCTCCCCTATTTCTGTCATTTTCTCCGCTATTTCTATTACTTTCTCCGCTATTTCTATTACTTTCTCCACTATTTCTATTACTTTCTCCGCTGTTTCTGTTACTTTCTCCACTTTTTCTATTACTTTCTCCGCTGTTTCTGTAACTTTCTCCGCTATTTCTATTACTTTCTCCGCTATTTCTGTTACTTTCTCCGCTTTTTCTGCTACTTTCTCCGCTATTTCGGTTACTTTCTCCACTTTTTCTACTACTTTCTCCGCTATTTCTATTACTTTCTCCGCTTTTTCTACTACTTTCTCCGCTCATCTTTCTGTCACTCTCCCCACTACTATTCCTGCTTGATTTGTCAACTGATTCTGCAACACTCGATTTTCTTTTATTACATTCTGGATCATCTTCACCAATGATAGTTCTTATATCCTGTGGCTTTTTCCCACCAAACGAACTGAAATAACAATTTTAATATGTATTTAGTAAAAAATGTATTTTAGGTGTATTAAAGTGGTATGCGACAGACGACGGTCCCGCGAATGGTTATAGGTTGACAAATTATAGATTTTTTTTTTTAATAAATAAAAAGGCATTTTTCCCAATGGAAAGGGTGTGAGGAGTAATTTATAATATAAGTAAACAAAATTTGTTTTCAGAACCTTGAATTTATAAATTTAGTTTATTTATATTATTATCCTTAGAACAAAATTACACTTGCCACCATTATACACCAAGATAACGTTCATTATTGCTTTATAAATAGTTACATTTTTGCTCCCCTGTTTTAACTAAATTTTCCTTTCAATCAATCTATATAAAAAAAAGTATCAATATCAAACTTAGTACAGTTAAGCACCTGAAAATGACACGTGATTCATTATTCTGCTGTCTTACGTTTAAAAGCCGTAACTCCAACTTTTTTTAATGCATTTTTTTAGCGTTTCCGAATCGGTCTAAAAAAAATACACATATTTATTTTATTAAAAAGCCCTAAAACCAACAGTGATGAGTTATATTGAAATTTATATCGGCTCTAAATCCAGTTTGAGGTTGTTTTCGATAATAAAAGGCCCTGTGTAACAAATAAATTCTAAAACCACCCTAAATCCACAAAGATTTATTTTATGCAATGCTATTATTTAAGGTTTGTAAACGTTATAATTATGAAAATAAAAAAACCCTACTCCCTTATAGGAGTTAGTTTACTGCAGCAATTTGTTTTTTCAAAAAGCCCTAAATCCATTTTGCTTCCGAGCTTACCGAAGGTAACGGAAGCTTTGTAATCGTTCTGAAGAAAGAAAAATATTTAGGTCTCCGATTTTAAAAATTGTAAGACAGAAATCCGTTTCAGACATCAGGGAACATTTTTGGTTCCGTGTCTGTCTGTCGGTCTGTCGTTCAATTTTTGCGAACCAACATATCTTAAAAACTGCACGTCCAATTTTAATGAATTTTAGGTGATAGGTCATAATTAGCCCATTGTTGGTCCCATATAAGTTTCAACCTTCAGCGCCTATTTGTTTCTCATCCACATGCGCACAAACATACATTTAATTACACCTGTAGCTTCAAAAGTACTTATCTGATTAGAATGAAACTTTTATTGTTTATCGAATGTAACCCGCAGATAGCCCCAGATTAATTTGAACCATCTGCGCTCTTTAACTGTTGCTAAATTGATACTTTAATTCGTGTAAAAAATCAAAACAATTTTGACAGATTAAAAAATACGGGGGAAACAATTAAACCAATTAAATAATAATTGCTTGTAAAAGCATAAAATCAATAAAGTACGTGGATAGGATGCGAGGAAGCTATGTGCCACACCAATTGACAGTCTATTTTTCTATAAAACAATTAAAAATCAATTATATTAAGATTACCACAAAGTTGTGTACATTAAAACAACAACATATACAGAATAAAAGCCTTTAAAAGTATCAAAAATTTTGATGCAGGTGAAGAAATTTGTTTTCCTAATTTTCTGCAAAATTTAGTTCTTTGAAGATAGGGCCTTTTATGTTATGGGGACAGTATTGTAATACCCAGTATCCACACAGTGTGTCCATACCCTTCTTATTTAGAGTAAAACTTGACAAACAGTATTAATCATAGTACATAAACATTAACATCATAAATAACTACTATTTTAATCATATAATGATGACAATAAGGCTCACCTTTTACTACAGCTGAACGGTTTAGATTCAAGACTGTCCATCATTCTTAAATTGAGTTATAGTCCAGGAGATAGCCTGCAAAAAAAGTGTCTGATTAACATCAAGCTTGAATTTTGTGTATAACTTAATCTTCTGGTGCCTTTTAAGAATTTGTGGTCGGCTAAATTCGTCTGAGGGACACAGCTTGGCAATAGGCATTTGCAAAAAAACAAACCGGTGGAGAGCAGCCATGTCCCACTCTTTTTGGTGGACAATGTGATTTTCATGATCCAGTGAGTTCAAACTCGGTTAGTAGACCAAAAATCAAGTTGATGGTACTTTGTCACTTAATTGGTGACCTCTTTGATTTGGAGTAATATTTGACTGACTAACCTATTAAGTGACAAACTACCATCAACTTGATTTTTGGTCTGCTAACTAAGTTTGTACTCAGGATCATGAAAATCACATTGTCCACCAAAAAGGGTAGGACATGGCCTCTCTACACCGTTTTTTTTTTTTTTTTTTTAAATTTCTATTACCAAGCCATGTCTCGCAGACCAACTAAGCCGACTACATATTCTTAAAAGGCACCAAAAGATTGACTTGAACACAAAATTCTAGCTTGATGTTAGTCAGACACTTTTTTGCACGCTATCTCCTGGACTATTACTAATAATGTAGGGACTATTACTAGTCCTATTACTAGTACTATTACTAGTAATAGTACTAGACTATTACTAGTAATTATATGTAGTAGTTCTTATACTTACAGATTGTTCAAAATAAGTTCAACTTTACAAAGATCAGGGCAGATAGATTTCTCTGATTCTTCTACGTCTTCACCATTATCTTCATCTTTTTCCTCTTCATCTTCCTCTCTCTCTTCATCAACCCTCCTCACAAATAAATAAATAAAAATATCATATTTACAAATAAAAGTGCAAGGTATTCAAACTACTGTTATTAATCAATTTATGATAAAAGATACTATAGATATAAGAAAGTTGAAAGGGGTTTAGCTTGAGTCCTTGAGTGGTAAGCATACTTCTAACTCACCCGATCTCTAAGCATATCTGATAACGGTACAAACCCATAGTGATAAAGGCCGTTCTCCCTTGAGTTGATCAAGACAAAAGAAGAAATTTGAACAGTATGGCAATCCATGTTAAGATAACATAATTACTATTTTCTACAGTTGACCGATAAAGTGGTTTGTTATCGCACTCAAAATAGTACGCAAAACAGCAGATTCCTGCACTTACTACTTCACAGTACTCATTTTACTTTACCTCACTCCAGTGTTCCAACTTACGAACATAAAGAACTTAAATCTAAACAAACATTAAATAATCCTAATTATTATAATAATAACAATGACACTAATGATTATTTTTTTAACTAACTACACGATTTAAACGCTATATATCAAATATAAAAATGTTAAAATAAAAAAAAGTAAAGATAGACAATCTAAAAAAAAAAGAAACAAATGTGATGAGTAAGTGTTATGATAAAAAATTATAACAGCGCTTGGTCAGGTTTGCTGAATCAGATAAAAAAAAAGGCAACATTGGCAATAAACAGAACAGCTGGTTTAGTTGATATTGTAATAGTTATTTACGCAACAAGGGAGAGAAGTATGTTTTCCTGCTCGAGGTTAAGTTTTCTCCTGAGGCACCCCCAAAGGAGAAAACTTTATTAGCTCTCGAGGCCTTATGGCGGAGGGAGATAACTGTAGTATTAGCTCTCGAGGCAGAGCCGAGGGAGATAATCCCGAGAGCAGAAATACTTCGATCCATGTTGTGTATTAAATTTTATCTACGACTAGTGCACCATGGCTCTTAGCTATTAAGTTTGTAGGTATAAAAGTTTCACCTACTAATTCACGTAATTTAAACACCTTTAACTGATATTTAGCCCGGGTTCGATTCCCCGCCCAGGAGAAGATATTTTTATGATAAATTTCGATGAAATGTACATACGAAAACTAATAAATGAAAACACTGGGCTAAGTAATTATGACCTCATAAATGAGAAAGTTTGTCTGAGTTGTCTCGTACCGAATTTTACTTTCTCATATAAAGAGAAAGTATTGTGATGGCGCGAAAATTCGATTTTGAGATTTTGATGTATTTACACGTTTTGAGGTCCCTTGAGTCCAAAAAAGTGGTTTTTAAAAAATGTCTGTCTGTCGTCTGTCGTCTGTGCAGACGCCTGGAGCCAAAACTACAAGGCCGATTTTGACGAAATTTGGCATACATGTTCAGAAAAATCATACCCCGAGGCGAAATCGAGAAATGAATTTTAGCTCTAAATTTGGGGGTTCTACCCCCCAAAAACTCTGAAAAAACATGAAAAAAAATTATTTCTTGAAAACGGTTCCGACGATTTTGATTAAAAAATTCTAAAATGTAGTCCATTTAAATACAAATCCAACGATATAAGCCGTTTTCCCGGGAAAAATCTAGTTCCTGAGAAATTAGCTTAAAACGCGGACGGAGAGAGCCCGGGTTCGATTCCCCGCCCAGGAGAAGTTATTTTTATGATAAATTTTGATGAAATGTTCAATAATATTTAAATGTACATTTTAAAACTAATAAGTGGAAAATACTGGGCTAAGTAATTATAAATTCGTATATGAGAAAGTTTGTTTGAGTTGTCTCGGACCGATTTTTTAATTATTGTTTTAGTGGTGCAGCTTCCAAAATAGGATAAAAAAATGGATTTTTTTTTTCTCAAAAACGGTTTACCATTATAAATTTTAAACTATGGTAAAGGCAGTCATTTAAAACCCAAAATTACCATACAAGTTTCAATAAATCAAACAAAACCCAAAGATACAGGGTAATCAATGCAACAAATATTTTTATGTATGAGGAAGTTTTATTATCATTATCTATAGGAGGAAACCTATCTTATCTATAGGTACCGATGTATCTCACTTCAATGTTTCTGCAGGATAACTTAACAAGTTTAAACCTATATTATGAATGGATTAGCTTATACTTTTTTACAGCTGATTCAGCTAAAAGTAACATAAAAGCTGCTATAATAAGTAGTATAGATTTTGTAATAATAATTCAATAAGCAGTGCTTGCAAAAGTACTGATTCAATAAGCAGTGCAAACACTGCTCATTGAAGCTCAAGCAGTGTTGCCAAAACTTGATATCAAGTAATTTTTAATTATTATTTTTTCACAGTTATTAATATAGTAGTAATAGGGTAGGCAGAGAGTTTATTTTTTGTTTAGGTAGAATAATATGACCCTCGTTTGAAGGTTGCACCGTTGACTTAAAACAGCTGGTGGGTCTAACCGTCTACCACTACCTTCTAGATTCAACAAACTCTATCCCCCATTCTTCGCCTTATTCTTAATCTATATAATATGTACATAATATTCCAATATATGTATAGTTATTATAATATATTAAGTAATAAATAAACGATTACAAGAAATATATTAAGATTATAAACAATATATAATAATAAAACCTTTGCACTCTCCCTAACTAAAACCTGTTTTATGTATATATCTATACCTTCCTCCACATCGACCTTGTATATGGTATATAATTGGACAACCCTCTTGTATATGTATATACTACACTAGAGCATTCTAGTAGAGAGTTATCGTATTAAACTCTTATTTTTATTATTAAAAATTATATTTAATCAATTAATTAATTACTGTATTGAAAAAATATTGCTACATTTTGATAAAATTATATAGTTTTTTTATTGGGAAATAAAAAAAATCATTAGTATACGGCATTTAAAATATTTTAAAATTTTATGAAAAGAGCTTATTTAATATTTTTATAATTAATTATTAAAATTAAATAATAAACTATTTTATTTAATTAACTAAAATTTAATTTTTTGTTAAAGTATGTTAACGATTTTGAACTAAAATAAGTGGCACATTTACATCATTATAAGAGTGAAGTGACACTCTCGGTTAAACATGTGGTCCAAATTTGGTTAAATAGCTTCCCAAATTTTAACTCAGTATCGCTTCTCGGCCTTTTGGCTAAGATCAAAGTGTAGTATCTGTTCTTATCAGCTTAATATCTGATACGTCCCTCATCGAGGGACCAGAATATTAAACTGATTTTTGGATCATGACGGAGTGCTAGGGGCTTGCTCCACCTCTGTCACGGGTCGACCCGGTATTGCAGTACCTCCGGGACCGGCCCATCTTTAAAATAAATAATAATTAATTTGACGGCTACGCTAGAAGTATTAGTAAGTTTTCATGAGGAAAAACTTTGGATTTTTGGTAAAGTCTGAAGGGTTGGAAATGAATGAAATTCGATTCGATGTTTTGCTTCTAGTACTGGAAGCATCTTCAGGGGTGTGGTGAATGTGAGTGATGTAAATCGTTCACATACATAACTAAATCGTACTATACATAAATATAAGTAACTATATGAAGACTAAGTGAATTTAAACTAGAGAAGTTTGCAATCTTTAGGAACAATTTCATAAATATAAAGACTTTGAGTGCATTTAAACTAGAGAAGTTTGCAATCTTTAGGAACCATTTCGCATAAATATAAAGACTGAGTGAATTTAAACTAGAGAAGTTTGCAATCTTTAGGAACAATTTCGCATAAATATAAAGACTTTGAGTGCATTTAAACTAGAGAAGTTTGCAATCTTTAGGAACAATTTCGCATAAATATAAAGACTTTGAGTGAATTTAAACTAGAGAAGTTTGCAATCTTTAGGAACAATTTCGCATAAATATAAAGACTTTGAGTGCATTTAAACTAGAGAAGTTTGCAATCTTTAGGAACCATTTCGCATAAATATAAAGACTGAGTGAATTTAAACTAGAGAAGTTTGCAATCTTTAGGAACAATTTCGCATAAATATAAAGACTTTGAGTGCATTTAAACTAGAGAAGTTTGCAATCTTTAGGAACAATTTCGCATAAATATAAAGACTTTGAGTGAATTTAAACTAGAGAAGTTTGCAATCTTTAGGAACAATTTCGCATAAATATAAAGACTTTGAGTGCATTTAAACTAGAGAAGTTTGCATTCTTTAGGAACAATTTCATAAATATAAAGACTTTGAGTGCATTTAAACTAGAGAAGTTTGCAATCTTTAGGAACCATTTCGCATAAATATAAAGACTTTGAGTGAATTTAAACTAGAGAAGTTTGCAATCTTTAGGAACAATTTCATAAATATAAAGACTTTGAGTGAATTTAAACTAGAGAAGTTTGCAATCTTTAAGAACAATTTTATAAATATAAAGACTTTGAGTGAATTTAAACTAGAGAAGTTTGCAATCTTTAGGAACCATTTCGCATAAATATAAAGACTTTGAGTGAATTTAAACTAGAGAAGTTTGCAATCTTTAGGAGCAATTTCATAAATATAAAGACTTTGAGTGAATTTAAACTAGAGAAGTTTGCAATCTTTAGGAAAAATTTCATAAATATAAAGACTTTGAGTGCATTTAAACTAGAGAAGTTTGCAATCTTTAGGAACAATTTAATAAATATCAAGACTTTGAGTGCATTTAAACTAGAGAAGTTTGCAATCTTTAAGAACAATTTAATAAATATCAAGACTTTGAGTGCATTTAAACTAGAGAAGTTTGCAATCTTTAGGAACAATTTCATAAATATCAAGACTTTGAGTGAATTTAAACTAGAGAAATTTGCAATCTTTAGGAACAATTTCATAAATATCAAGACTTTGAGTGCATTTAAACTAGAGAAGTTTGCAATCTTTAGGAGCAATTTCATAAATATAAAGACATTGAGTGAATTTAAACTAGAGAAGTTTGCATTCTTTAGGAGCAATTTCATAAATATCAAGACTTTGAGTGCATTTAATTGCATTTATGTAAGTTGACTCCTTCATTATTATTCCCACCAACCTTATTCATACAAAATAAATTGTGCTAGTAATTTTATTTACCAAACCCTTTCTCTTTCTGATAAGCAATTCCACAACGAAAAAATTAGATTTATTAATGATACACTTAACAAAAACTGTTACCCAAAAAGGATAATTGATAACCTACTTGAAAAACATTCAAACACTAATAACTCTAATATTAATAATAACACCACCCACAACAATTCTAATACAAACTATAACAATTCCAACAACACACCTCCTTTGAACCAATCTAAATTTTATACCCTACCGTATATCAAACATACTACTGAACAAATAAAAAAACTATTTCAACCGTACAACAACATAAAAATAGCCCAAAAAAACTCCACCACTTTAAAATCCGCGATTTATTCAAAAACTAAAGATCCAGTCCCTCAAAAACAACAAAGCAATATTATATACCAAATTTATTGCAAACAATGCCCTGCTACGTATATTGGAGAAACTTCACAACTGTTCCACAATAGATTCCACCAACATTTAAAAGACATCACCAACAACAAAACAAACACAGCGATATCAGAACACGCTCACAACACTAAACACACATTAGACACAGATAAATATAATATCTTACACACTGAAAAACACTACAATAAACGTCTTACTCTTGAAATGCTGTAAAATAAATTGGTACATTTTAAAAATATTTTAGTTACGAGAATTAACAAAAAAAATAAATAAATAAGTACGCCAAATGTTTTGAGTTCGACAGAAATTAGCTGAGAGTACTAGGTAAAAAATAAAAATAGTAGGGTATCTAACAGTCCAGTCAATAAATACAAAAAATAGTCTTCCTTGCCTTAGATCGGGTATCTGCAATTTTTAAAATCTTATTGTACAATTGAGTCCGTTTCTAAATTAATTAATATTAATTATTCGATAATTAAAAACTATTAAAATGACTACTACTAACTATTCTTTTTAGACGCCAAAATAACAATATGTCAGGCAAAACTAGGTATGTAATTACTTATTATATTTATTACTTTACCATGTGCTGCGGAATTGCATACTTAAATTTCAGGTCATTGGCTTTGGGGGGGGGCACGTGCCCCCCGTGCCCCCCCCCCCCCCCCCCCCCCCCCCCTGGGTGCGCCACTGCCGCCATCTTCTCTATCCTTAAAATTAAGACAATATTTTATTATGTAGAGTTTAATGTACTTGGTTCATGATTAAATATTGGTATAAAATAATATACATCACAATTTTTTGAAGTTTAAAGTAATTTATAGAATATAAATTTTGGAGGTATACATAATTTTTATAAGTAATATTTTAAATAAATATACAACTAATATTTCTGATATAAATAATCTACACATTTATTGTGCCACCATTTTTTCAGTTAAACCCGCAAGACATTGGAGATATGTGGAACCAAAAGATACTATAATAGTTTTCTTCCTTTTTTGATAAATAATATGTATGTAGGTAGGTATAAAATGTATAAATTTGAAATAAATTCTTATCTCCTTAGTGCGAGTTAATCCATAAGTCGGTAGAGTTTTTCGATATTCAAGGATGCTGTTAAAATATTTTATCTACTCGCGTCAGCATTGTTGTACTGTTTTCAATCTGCAAAATGTCATTTTTCTTTATTCTACTGTAACATGTCAAAAAAACACGCAGCAAAATAATAAAGTGTCAGCAAAATATCAAAGAGTTAGCAAAAGTTCAAAGTGTGCAAAAGCACAAAATGCAGCAAATCTTTACAAACAGGTTACTACATCGCAGGATATAAACACTCCCACATTGTTCATTTTTATATAGTTAAGCGTAATATTCTACTAAATATCTTTTTAAAAATACTTTTAAAAATTATAATAATAAAAATAAATGTAATTGTTAAATGGTAAAATTATATTTCATTTACAAAAAAAAATCTTTAGTGTAATTTTTCTGCCGTTAGTAGATAAAATATTGTATATTGTATATGTAACTATGCAGCAAAGGAAAGATTCCTGACTCGTTTAAAGATTACCTGCTTCGGCTCCACCTTAGCACGTAATTCAAATTTTCCTGCCTCGGCTTCGCCTCTGCAGTAAATTTGATTAGCCCATCCTCGCCTTCGGCCCGGAACTAAATCTCAAAAAACTTGTCAAAATTGGCAAAATTCCATTTTACTGCCTAGTAACATAAATAACTATTTCTCTTTATATTTAATGATAATTTAAACTAGAGCATTCAGAACCCATTTAGAAACCTTTTCTTTATTATCCTAAAATTTGAGAGGGGACTCGTAACAGAGAAAAAAGTCTCTCAAAGTCTAGTTAAAAAATAAATTATTCCCAAAGGTTACACACTTCTCTAGTTTGAATTCACTCAAAGTCTTGATATTTATGAAATTGTTCCTAAAGATTGCAAATTTCTCTAGTTTAAATTCACTCAAAGTCTTGATATTTATGAAATTGTTCCTAAAGATTGCAAACTTCTCTAGTTTAAATGCACTCAAAGTCTTGATATTTATTAAATTGTTCTTAAAGATTGCAAACTTCTCTAGTTTAAATGCACTCAAAGTCTTGATATTTATTAAATTGTTCCTAAAGATTGCAAACTTCTCTAGTTTAAATGCACTCAAAGTCTTTATATTTATGAAATTTTTCCTAAAGATTGCAAACTTCTCTAGTTTAAATTCACTCAAAGTCTTGATATTTATTAAATTGTTCCTAAAGATTGCAAACTTCTCTAGTTTAAATTCACTCAAAGTCTTTATATTTATGAAAATGCTCCTAAAGATTGCAAACTTCTCTAGTTTAAATGCACTTAAAGTCTTTATATTTATGAAATTGATCCTAAAGATTGCAAACTTCTCTAGTTTAAATTCACTCAAAGTCTTTATATTTATAAAAATTGCTCCTAAAGATTGCAAATTTCTCTAGTTTAAATTCACTCAAAGTCTTTATATTTATGCGAAATGGTTCCTAAAGATTGCAAACTTCTCTAGTTTAAATGCACTTAGTCTTTATATTTATGCGAAATGGTTCCTAAAGATTGCAAACTTCTCTAGTTTAAATGCACTCAAAGTCTTTATATTTATGCGAAATGGTTCCTAAAGATTGCAAACTTCTCTAGTTTAAATTCACTCAAAGTCTTTATATTTATGAAAATGCTCCTAAAGATTGCAAACTTCTCTAGTTTAAATGCACTTAAAGTCTTTATATTTATAAAAATTGCTCCTAAAGATTGCAAACTTCTCTAGTTTAAATTCACTCAAAGTCTTTATATTTATGCGAAATGGTTCCTAAAGATTGCAAACTTCTCTAGTTTAAATGCACTCAGTCTTTATATTTATGCGAAATGGTTCCTAAAGATTGCAAACTTCTCTAGTTTAAATGCACTCAAAGTCTTTATATTTATGCGAAATGGTTCCTAAAGATTGCAAACTTCTCTAGTTTAAATTCACTCAAAGTCTTTATATTTATGCGAAATGGTTCCTAAAGATTGCAAACTTCTCTAGTTTAAATTCACTCAAAGTCTTTATATTTATGCGAAATGGTTCCTAAAGATTGCAAACTTCTCTAGTTTAAATGCACTCAAAGTCTTTATATTTATGCGAAATGGTTCCTAAAGATTGCAAACTTCTCTAGTTTAAATGCACTCAAAGTCTTTATATTTATGCGAAATGGTTCCTAAAGATTGCAAACTTCTCTAGTTTAAATTCACTCAAAGTCTTTATATTTATGCGAAATGGTTCCTAAAGATTGCAAACTTCTCTAGTTTAAATGCACTCAAAGTCTTTATATTTATGCGAAATGGTTCCTAAAGATTGCAAACTTCTCTAGTTTAAATTCACTCAAAGTCTTTATATTTATGCGAAATGGTTCCTAAAGATTGCAAACTTCTCTAGTTTAAATGCACTCAAAGTCTTTATATTTATGCGAAATGGTTCCTAAAGATTGCAAACTTCTCTAGTTTAAATTCACTCAAAGTCTTTATATTTATGCGAAGTGGTTCCTAAAGATTGCAAACTTCTCTAGTTTAAATTCACTCAAAGTCTTTATATTTATGCGAAATGGTTCCTAAAGATTGCAAACTTCTCTAGTTTAAATTCACTCAAAGTCTTTATATTTATGCGAAATGGTTCCTAAAGATTGCAAACTTCTCTAGTTTAAATTCACTCAAAGTCTTTATATTTATGAAATTGTTCCTAAAGATTGCAAACTTCTCTAGTTTAAATTCACTCAAAGTCTTTATATTTATGCGAAATGGTTCCTAAAGATTGCAAACTTCTCTAGTTTAAATTCACTCAAAGTCTTTATATTTATGCGAAATGGTTCCTAAAGATTGCAAACTTCTCTAGTTTAAATGCACTCAAAGTCTTTATATTTATGAAATTGTTCTTAAAGATTGCAAACTTCTCTAGTTTAAATGCACTCAAAGTCTTTATATTTATACGAAATGGTTTCTAAAGATTGCAAACTTCTCTAGTTTAAATGCACTCAAAGTCTTTATATTTATGAAATTGTTCTTAAAGATTGCAAACTTCTCTAGTTTAAATGCACTCAAAGTCTTTATATTTATGCGAAATGGTTCCTAAAGATTGCAAACTTCTCTAGTTTAAATGCACTCAAAGTCTTTTTATTTATGAAATTGTTCCTAAAGATTGCAAACTTCTCTAGTTTAAATTCACTTAGTCTTTATATAGTTACTTATATTTATGTATAGTACGATTTAGTTAGGTATATGAACGAATTACATCACGATTTACCACACCCCTGAAGATGTTTCCAGTAGTAGAAGCAAAACATCGAATCGAATTTCATTCATTTCCAACCCTTCAGACTTTACCAAAAATCCAAAGTTTTTCCTCATGAAAACTTGCTAATACTTCTAGCGTAGCCGTCAAACATGTTCGTGTATCGTGGATATAATATAACATGTTTACTGTTAACATTATAATATGTCAACATAATCTGATAACTATTGTAATTTTTATTTATTTTAAAGATGGGCCGGTCCCGGAGGTACTGCAATACCGGGTCGACCCGTGACAGAGGTGGAGCAAGCCCCTAGCACTCCGTCATGATCCAAAAATCAGTTTAATATTCTGGTCCCTCGATGAGGGACGTATCAGATATTAAGCTGATAAGAACAGATACTACACTTTGATCTTAGCCAAAAGGCCGAGAAGCGATACCTGGTCAAATTTTGATAAGATATATAACCAAATTTGGACCACTTTTTTAACCGAGATTTTCACTTCACTCTTATAAAGATGCAAATGTGCCACTTCCATTAACTCAAAAGCAAAAACTGTTGAAAAAAAGTATGAAAATCCTAGACTTTTTTGTTAAACACAAATAACTAATTAATTAATTAATTATATTTATAAATATTATTCAATTAAAATGGTTTTAAAAACTGCTATAAATAATAATAAAAAAAAATCTACATTACTCAAATTTTTGTTTTTTCTTTAAGTAAGAAATTCAAAAATTATACACAAACTTAAGAAATAATTGAAAAATATTTAATTATTATATGTTGAATTATAAATTTTAATAATAATATAAGAAGGTAATATATAGAATCTCTACTAGAATGCACTAGTGGGCTATATTGTTGTATACATATATAAAAGGGTCATTGTAAAGAGTGGTTTGTGTACGTATAACAGGTATTAGTAAGGGGAGAGTACAAAGGTTATGACCGTTATACATTTGGAGATTGTTAACATCTTTAAATTTGTTTATTTTCTAGTTGTTTCTGAAGTTGACATAATTTATTATTACATTATATTCACTGTAGATAAACAGGTTATACTAAGCTGAGGAATGTGTTCAACGAGTTATTGTGATCTAGAATCTAGAAGGCAGTGCCGTTAGTTAGGTGCCGTTTAAAAGGTAGGGTGGTTCTACATATTGCGCTCTACATTGCACCTGCTACCTTCTACTTACCTCAACTACCTTACCTGTATCTTAATAAGTACACAAGTATCAACATAAGGGTGCTCTCACTCTCACACTGGATCCGACGACATGCGACTTTTAGTGAAGAGAATTTTTGTGTAAAGTAATTTCGTGTCCAAACTCAAACGGAAGTAGTCAAAGAATTTTCGGGATCTTCCTTTAAATCGTCCATTAAATGGTGAAATTCGCCATATTCTTCTCTCTTCAAGAATATCTGGTTAATCCATTCCGTTATTTTTCTTTGTCTCAACAATAAACTATTACATTCGACTAGGAAAAACAACTCATTCTTCGTATCAAAATGTTCGTAATACGAAAAAAAGAAAAGAAAATATAAAATTAAAAACAACCGGACTCGACGACGTCTCCGACAAGTCTGCTCCAATGTGAGAGCTCAAGTCGTACTACCGAGTCGTACGTATTCGGCAGTCGCACATAGTCTGCTCCAATGTGAGAGCTCAAGTCGTACTACTGAGTCGTACGTAGTAGGCAGTCGCACATAGTCTGCTCCAATGTGAGAGCTCAAGTCGTACTACTGAGTCGTACGTAGTAGGCAGTCGCACATAGTCTGCTCCAATGTGAGAGCTCAAGTCGTACTACCGAGTCGTACGTAGTAGGCAGTCGCACATAGTCTGCTCCAATGTGAGAGCTCAAGTCGTACTACCGAGTCGTACGTATTCGGCAGTCGCACATAGTCTGCTCCAATGTGAGAGCTCAAGTCGTACTACTGAGTCGTACGTAGTAGGCAGTCGCACATAGTCTGCTCCAATGTGAGGGCTCAAGTCGTACTACTGAGTCGTACGTAGTAGGCAGTCGCACATAGTCGGATCCAGTGTGAGAGCACAATCGGTTAAATGCAGCATCATTCTAGAGCAGGGGTTCCAAACTGGGTCCAGGTGAACCCACTGGGGGTCTATGGAAATTTAAAAGGTATCTATAGTATTCCAAGGGTCTAATGGGAGTCGTTGATAAATTTTTGAAAAAGGTTTGAATATTGATTATTTCAAGAATCTAAAAGAAAAATTTGCGTATCGTTTTGAACCCGAAATTAAAAAAATTCTTAAGTCGTGAACTTCTGTAAGTAATGCTGGTGGATTTGAAGACTCTTACAATATTACTTTGTGAATTGCAAAGCCGGATATCCATAATATACAACTGGTGAAAAAATAATATCGCCCACCAGCAATAAAAGAGGTAATAAAAATGAACCCTGAACCAGTTTTTAAAAAGTATTCCGCACAGTAATTACTCCATTCAAAGTCGTATTGATGAAATGTCAGAAGATATTAAAATATTCTTAATTTGTGAATTGCAAAACAGTAAATTTTCTGTGCAGTTGGATGAATCCACTTTTTGTTGAAACTGTATTTTTGATATATTATAGCTCCAGATTAAGTGAAATTTCAAAATAATTTCTTTCAGCGAACTGTTACAATTGTACACTACCGGTAAAAATATATTTGTTTTGAAATGTTTTGAAAATTTTCACAGAACACTTAAAACAATTAAAAGAAGATATGTCATGTTAGCTATAGTGAACGATGATAGGTAATTTCAGACCAAATATTAAAAAAAAAAAATCAATATATCACAGAATGACCACATTAATAAAAATCTAACTATTGTCCACAATTGCAATATCGATAAATCTGAAATCAAGTTTATGTCTATTATCTGAAATCTTATATAAACCACTTATTCTAATTTCTTGCCCAAGTTCTTAGCACAAATTGTTATCTTTAATTGCAATTATTAGCATATTGCTAACGTTGTATGATGTATATTAATAGAATCCAAGAGGGTAGATGAAAAAAATCATTTTATTTCGAGGGGTCGAAAAAGGTTGGGAATCCCTGTTCTAGAGCTATTGATAATATATTTTTTCCGTGGTGGCTGTGAAATAGTAACTTTAGAGCCTAAAAGACATAGCTAAAATGCATTTTTTCATTACGTGGACTTAAAAAATCTTTTCATTACTCCTAGCTGTAAAGAAAAAATCTTTTACGTCCTAGGAACTAAAAGATTTTTTATGTCCGGCGGGTAGTTGTCAAAACTTCCGTTAGTACCGCTGCCGTCTTTGTAGAAATGCTTCTAGTACGATTAAAATCCGCTAGATGTCAATGCGTTTTATTTATCTTTTCTTATAGTGTAACCTCTTTTTAAGGTTTCTTTTTTTAAGTCTTAAGTATGTACTAATATTTGTTATTATTATATTGATTAGTGATTAATATTTAATGTTTTTTCATTGTCTGCTACCTCGGAAAAAATAGCATATGCTACGTGACTGTGAAGTGTTTTTTCTTTACCTTGGCAATATTTACTGTCTCGCTTCGCTCGACAGTAAATGTAATTGCCGCGGTAAAGAAAAAACTCACTTCACAGCCTAGTAACATAATATACTATTCTCTGATTCCCAAAGTAAAGAGAGCTTATTTTAGCACTACTAATATGGGTACGCTACATTGCTATACTATTTAATATGGGTACGTACATTGTACAATGTACAGTACAATGTATACCTAGTAGTTAAAACTTCTAGTCTTTAAATTATTCTTATGTCTTTTGTTATTGTTTCACATTCTTTCAAAAATATAAATGCATTAAATCTCAAATATCTTAAAAGCATTCATATAATCGAGTAGTCCCCGACGCCTGCGAGGACTCACCTCGAAATGATTATTTGTTATAGCTAAGCTAAGGCAACCACATTCATTCCAATAAAAATAAATGTTTGTTTCGATTTTTTGTTCTTCAAATAGATGTAATAACTTATCTAAATATAGATATCTAAATTAATTTACTTAATTTTACTTTTTATTTGTTGCCCCCAGGCTTAACGACTCGTATTTTATAAGTTCACTCACGGTTTGCAAGGTTCTTTGATGGTCCTCTCTGGTCTTGAGAATAAAGTCATCCAGTACTTTGGTTCAGTACTAAGTTCGTTCTGAGTTATGTTCATATCAGGAGGCATGTTCCAGCGAGAAAGAGGAGCATTATCAGAAAATGCGTAAAAACACTGAGTTCCGAAACCAGGAACTGCCTGCCAGAGAAACAAATTAAGCTCAATTCTACGGGTAATATAGGCTATAAAACGTTTTGGTAGCTTTATATGGGGCGGAGAAAGGGGCTTCTAAATAGATTTCAAAATTCCATTTTTTTTTTTTTTTTTATAAAAAAATGTATCTAACCAAAATTGCAGAAGAAACTACTGACAATATTTTATGTTTGTGGAAATTTCTGAAAGAAGAATTGTTAAAGAAATTAGTTTTCAATCGCTGTCAAAAAATATTTAGATTTATTTTTAGATATTATGACAATAGTTTACAAATCACACATTACCGTGCCTAAAACTTTACTGACATAATCATCACCACTTCTTTAAAATGCTAAAATAAAATCTACGAGTGTACACGTAGTATAAAAAATATGTGTGAGGCTCTCACGCATTAGAAGTGAAACTTAAGTTCTAGAATGCATTGCTCTCTTTTATTTTTTGACGAATTTATTATTTCAGGATTAAGAAAAGGTTATGGGAAATTAAATTGAAAAAAAAATATATATATATATATTGCTACGCTAAGGCAACCACATTTATTCCAATAAAAATAAATGTTTGTTTTGATTTGCTGGTCTTTAAATAGATATAATACAATTCATCTGTAAAAATGTTACACTTGGACGAGTCTCGAATCGCAAACTTCGTTACACGATTCCACTATATGAATAAATTCACTCTACCGCCGCCAAACAAGTTTCACTTCAATAATTTCTAAGTTATATTGATAACTGCCGATAGGGATTTTCTAAATTGTATCCCTAAGGGGAACATAAGGACAAAGTAAGAAAAAAAGGGGAATTAAGCCCAGACCGATCTTCATGTAAGCACGTATATAAATAAAAGATAATTCCAATTTCAACCAAGGGATGTGTAAAGATATGGGGAGATCAGAAGGAATATACCGCTGCTTTTCCCGGACAGTTATCTTTTAAGAATTTTTCTTCAGTAGTCGGAATCAATTACTAATTTGGGATATTAGCAAAGTATCTTATCAAAGGTGAGGGGGTATAGAAATAAAGGGAAGGGATAGAATCTAGATATTCTCACTTAGTAAAATAATTTAAATGTTTCTTGATGGTAGTTTATACACCCATCAAATTGAAAATAACATACCCCGTAGCGAAGCACGGGGTGTAAAGAATCAATTATATTGGTAGAAAGAGTATGCTTTCAGAAACTGCACTCTTGTATACAATAGGAACACCTGCACTATATACTAGCTAGAATAATTTCAAGATAAAAATAACTTTTTATACTCTACGTTTTTAAATTTTCTGTTGAATCGTATGTAATGTTGATAATATAATTGTTATTGTTATATAATATATAATGTTAGTGAAAAAAAAATAGTTCCGAATTTATTTACTTCACATAAATGACAACCATCTAGAGAGCTGATCTTAAACCTATAAAAGGACAAATCTTTGCACAACGGATCTCCCCAACATAAATCTAAACCGCGCGCCATCAATATATTTGAAATAATATAATCGATATATTTCCTGTTTTGCTGTCATTCAATGTTTATCTCTTATTTATAAAAATCACAAATTTGAAACTCGTTAAAATGAAGATTGCGTAAATATGGGACATGGCAAAACAAATAAAAATAACTTGCGGATTTTTTCCGAACTAACTTTCCATACAACAAAATTTGCTGAAAACCAATTAAATTCTGCTGAAAGATGGCTAAAAGTATTAAAATAATGCATTGTCATCGTGTTCTGAGCTATGCTAAAAGTTTCAAATGTCTAGCTATTCGGGAAGTTAGTTAGAAATCGATTGCCAGATTTGTACCGGACAAACAAACAAACAAGAAAGCAAGCTAATAAAATCGTAGTAATAATTTCAAGATAAAAAGAACTTTTTATATACTACGTTTTTAAATTTTCTGTTGAATCGTATGTAATGTTGATAATATAATTGTTATTGTTATATTATAATATATAATGTTAGTGAAAAAACAAATGTTCCTAATTTATTTACTTCACATAAATGACAACCACCTAGAGAGCTGATCTTAAACCTATAAAAGGACAAATCTTTGTACAACGGATCTCCCCAACACCAAATCTAAACCGTGCCATCGATAAATTTGAAATAATATAATCGATAAATAATACAATCGATATATTTCCTGTTTTGCTGTCATTCAATGTTTATCTACCACAAATTTGAGACCCGTCAAAATGAAGATTACGTAAATATGGGATATGACAAAACAAATAAAATAACTTGCGGATTTGTTCCGAACTAACTTCCCGTACAGCAAAATTTGCTGAAACCCAATTAAATTCTGCTGAAAGATGGCTAAAAGTATTAAAATAATGCATTATCATCGTGTTCTGAGCTATGCTTAAAGTTTCAAATGTCTAGCTATTCAGGAAGTTAGTTAGAAATCGATTGGCAAATTTGTACTGGACAAACAAACAAACAAACAAGAAAGCAAGCTAATAAAAACGTAGTAAAAAAATTAAATCAAGGACCTCAAGATGTAATCAAAATCAAACAATGATCTGAGTTCGATTCCCAGAAAGGTTAGTCATTTCCTTAATAATATTCATATTAATAAACGTACTAAGTGGGCTGTACGTTCGTCCGATGTAATATCCTTACATTGTTGTGAGTATTAATTTAAAGAAAGGAAGAAAAAATTAAATAAAAAGAGTACTTTACTGTAGAGTACTGACCTTATCAAAATTTATAAGGTAACCATAATCTTTACTATGACAAATTATGTGGCACATAGCTACATAGCTTTCATCGCAATTAGACAAATAGTCACATGAGATATGGATCAGGGTACTTATTTACTTAAGCATCCCACTACATCTCTTCGTCTTAATAGTTATTTAGGCAAAGGAACATTATACAGAGTAGCATATATTCCTTAGTCTAAATTTCTATTAAGACAAAGGGATATTTAGTCCAATGTACCTTGGGACAAAAAAATATCACACTTGTATAAATGTATATAATGTATATATGTATGTATATAAATGTGATAATATCCCTTAGTCTTATTAACTATCAAAGCCTATTTAATAAATGGGTCCGGTGGGCCATGGCCCAGGGGCGCAGAGGTTTTGGGGCGCACGATGTTAGACCCAACAAAATTTTTAGGCTCAACGCCAATGTTAAATAGAGTTTAGGCGTTCGGCGCGTCGGCCGTCACAACCTTAATATTAATAAAAAGCCTGAGCAACGTTTTTATACTAAACAAATAAGTCTAAGTAAATAATATATCCCTATATGTATTTATAAAATTAAAGTTTTGTCTGAATATTGATCAGAATTCAAAAATTGTTGAATACTATTTCATTTTATACATTTCGAAAACCGAATCCGGCCTTAACTTTGTTTGTGTACGTCTGCGCCATCTGTCCGACTTTATTAGCGCAAAACTGGCTGTTCGATTAATATTTTCAGAGGTGAGTGCAAGCATGTTGCGCATGTTGTAGGCTTGGGTTCATCGAAAAATATTGAATAGAACCAAAGTTATTAACAATTTAAAAAAAAAAAAATCGGTCCACGATAACTCTGATAAACTTTCTCATATACGAGTTCATGATTACTTAGCGCGGTTTTTTCCATTTATTATGTTTCGTTGATACATTTAATTATTAATGAACATTTCATCGAAATTTTCTGATTGGGGTGCTTAAACCTCACACTAATGCTCTTTAAATCGAATATGTATTATTTCATTAATTTGTCCTAGAACTAGGGATATTAAATATTTACTCGTGCAATCATCGTATTAATAGAATAGACTGGTAATTAAATTAATGCACTAACGGCTGATGATTGCTGACAATTGGAGGACAAGGGCGCGGGTGCCTCTCGGGCCCAGAGCGCATCACATGCTTACCTTGGGCCTGTTAACTATTACTATTAAGACAATGGAATATTAAATATACGCTCGGAAAACTGTAGAACTCATTGTCCTACAGATAGATTTAGTCTTACACGTGATTAGACTCAATTTTAAAATTGCGTAATTGAGCCTTAATGTCTCATGGAGACCAACGCACAAACCTTTGAGACATTTCTAGGGCAGATTATTGTTTTGAACCAAGGGGGGGTGCCAAGTAAATAAGTGCCTGGATCAGCTTCGAATCCCTTTGGGGTCACATACATTTTTATGCTACACCAAAATTTAATTAAATTTATATGGAACCAATAGTGAATTATCATTAACTAATTATGACTTATCATCTAAATTTTATAAAAATTGGATTTGCGGACAATTTTGAACAACAGACAGACCCGTAACTAAAAATGTTCCCTGAGGTCTTGTACGAATTTCTAGGATTCTTTTTTAAATTCAAAGACATAATAGTTATTTATGCACCTAGGGAATAATGTAAGATATTATTTCCCGCGTGACAGAGTTGATTCCTGAGGCAAAGCCGAAGTAATCAAGGTAACTAAATCCCGAGGCGAAGCCGAGGGTATTAGGTATCTTAATTCCCGAGGTGAAGCCGAGGGATATATGCTAATTAGCTCCCGAGGCGTAGCCGAGGGAGATAATTATAACAAGTGAATAATTAATGCATTATTCTCGAGGTACATACAACATTTTATCTCCAGAAAAAGCGCTTAATATTATTTCTTTAATAAACGAATTTAATACAGAAATTAAATAATATAAATTATTTAAATGGTTTAAAACAATTAATAATCACTTTTAAAGTAAAAGAAAAAATAAAGTTCAACGTAAGCTAAGCAAAAGTAAACAAAACATCGTAGAATGACTCGCAATACACCTGGGAGTTTAAAAGCAGTGGTGCCAACCTGATTTCAACCAATTCACTACATTTGCTTTCCATTCTCTACTATTAACAAAATAGTTAGGTTGGCAAACATGGATTATAATCCCGTTTTTACATTTATTTCCCTGTTTTCACATTATTTCCCCGTTTTTAAGAACAGGGATGAAAAGACCAACATTATTACCTATAAATTAGGCCTGAAAAGTTACATTTCCTCCCTACTGGAGATAAAATAATCTTAATCTTAATCTTAATAATCACAATGCTTACGTTACCTTCGATAATCTTGAATCAAAAAAATTATAAAAATCAAATTGACTAGAATTAATGTAATTTAAATTTCAATAACTTAACCTTAAACGAAAACCTAAATAAATTATAGATGGTATTTAAAATATACCTGGACTGCTAAATATTCCTTTAAATCATCAGTCACCATTGTTTTGACTTCACCACATTTTTCAGAGACATCTTCATCCGGTTCGAACTGGACAATTTCTAGAGCGTACTTGTAAGCCTGTAACATTGAAATATATTAGGTAAGAATTAGTCAACAAGTAATACATTAACAAGAGAATATATCATCAGTTAATAATTAATCCATTGTTTAAGAATATATTGACAAGATAATAATTGATCCATTAAAACGAACATGGACTAAAGTTATCTGAAATAGATAAAGGATTATTTTTTATTATTTACACCAGGGGTTCTCAAACTTTTTCTTCCATTGACCCCCTGTAGGAATTTTATTTTTTTCATAGACCCCCTACCTAAGGAATATATATATACACATCTAATCATGTGTGAGTGTGTTGTGTGTGCAATGGCTACCACAGACGACTCATTTTAAAACACATAGTAATAGGAAAATGAGGGGAAATTGTACAAAAGAAAGAAACTGAAATATCAATAATTATATCTATATTTTTAATGATTAAATTTAACATTCCCAAATCAGAATTCAAGTTTAAGAAAATAGTAATTTGTAATATTATTTTAGGTTAAAAAAGGTTTAAGTAAGTAATTCTAAAAAAAAAAAAATTAAGAAAAGTCCATGGAAACCATAATAATAATAAATAAAACAAATAATATTACCGTAATAATAGCTGCATATTAATGAATAACAAAACTATCAATCATTTCATCAATAAAAATTGTACAATGAATAACACTCAGATTACATTTAAAAACAAGCTAGTAACATGTTTTTGCCGGTTGAAGGGGTAGGTGGTATGGTGGGGGGTTTTAATTTCGGGATTAAACTCTCATATCAAAACATTGGACATATTTTATAAGTTATCAAAACATACTTTTTCATTACTCATGCTCACTTCCTCCCCAAATCTAGTTTATATTTACTTATTATTTTTATTACAATACGAATACCTTAATATTCATTTATAAATATTATTTTATTTATTATTAATAATATTATTATGTTCATTTTATTTATTTTTATTATTTTTATTTTTTATTTATAAATTTATTTTTTACTAAAGAGACATCCATAGACCCCCAATAGACCCCTTGGTGATCATAGACCCCCCATGAAGTCCCATAGACCCCCAGGGGGTCCACATGGACCCTTTTGAGAATAGCTGATTTACACAATAAGAAGATACGGCGGAAGGTGATACTAGCCCTTCGATTCAAAAGATTTAAGCGGAGTTTAGCATAACTTGAGCGCCGTGTTAAGGTTAAGAAATAAGAAATACAATTATGTAATTATAGGTTTCATTTATATTTATACGAATCTAGATGCTAATAAATTATTATTTTTTTGTTCAGAACAATTTTTTAATGAAATTTAAAATCTCTGGTTAAATTCTCTGTTTTTTTCTGTCTGTCTGTCTGTCCGTTGGCATGTTTCAATTCATAAACTACTATAGCTAGGAACATGAAATTCGGCACACAGGTGCATCTTGACATTTGTGACAAAGTGTACACTTTTTGGAGTTTTCACACTTAATATTTTCAAGATGGCGGCCAATATGGTGGACGACTAAAGTTAGTAAATAAAGTTTCTAGTCAACATGACATGTTATACATAAATTTAAAGGTCTTGAAGTGTATAAAAAGAATATGCAGCTATTACAATTTTACACTTAATAATATTAACTTAATCGTACATAAACCACCTATTATCGTCTCACGTACTTACGTGAAGTGCGCCTTACTTGTTTTTTTGTTTTTTTTGTTTTTTTTAAATAATTAGAATATTCTTGAAGAATTATACTGTACAGTGGCTATCTACTATCTACTTACAGAATACATTAGGTATGTGCTAATACAAGCCGTGGCCGTATAAATGAGATTTACATGTAAAGGTACATTTATTCCTTGATTATTATATGGGTCGGTCCCGGAGGTACTGCAATACTGGGTCGACCCGTGATACTAACTAATAAGGCCCATCTTCATCTTGTAAACATCTACTTCTACCCTAGCCATTGAAATTATGTTAGTGGAGTTGATATATTATAGGAACCTAACCAGATATTGATACTTTTGTTATTTAATTTTAAGATGGGCCGGTCCCGGAGGTACTGCAATACCGGGTCGACCCGTGACAGAGGTGGAGCAAGCCCCTAGCACTCCGTCATGATCCAAAAATCAGTTTAATATTCTGGTCCCTCGATGAGGGACGTATCAGATATTAAGCTGATAAGAACAGATACTACACTTTGATCTTAGCCAAAAGGCCGAGAAGCGATACCAAACAAATCATTTTGAAATAATATATACACAAATTTGGTCAAATATTTCATCGAGATTCATACTACCAATAAATCTTGAATAGATTAGATATCTTAACACAAACATTATAACATAACTAAACGATATAATTAAGCAATTAAATGCATATTAGAAAACTAAACAGACATTTAATTAACTAATTTCAATCATTAATATTATATAATTAAAATTTAGAATGAAAAATTTTAATGTATATGTTAAAAAAAAAATATAATGAAAATGCAATAATAATTCAATTTGTTCAGAAAAAATATTTAACAAAAACTTTAAATAACTGACTGTTTTTTCATGTAGACTTTTAATTAATTATTAATTTATTAATTTTAATAATAAACATAAGTCTTTACTTTGTAGACTCTCTACCAGAATGCTCTAGTATTGTATAATTTTGTATATAAAAGGCTTATATACAGTGGAGTTAAGTGTATATAAACAGTACATTTTAAAATATAGGTTCAAAGTACAAAGATTATATTAAAAACACTTTTTATAAAATTTATTTATATAATTTGTTTTTTATTTGATTACGTCTTTACTTTTTGTAAATAATAATTCATTATATTTAATAAAAGTATTAATCCAATGAAAGAGAACGTCGACGAAAATGTCTGATCTAAAAGGCAGTGCAAGCTGCAGACTGTTGGAGGCCATGTTTGTTTTGGAGGGGAGCCTTTACCAACGTGGGTAGTTTAGAGAGGGTCAATACACTAATACAGTGCCACAACAGCTGTTCTATCTACACTAGCATTTCTCCTGGATAAAAATTAACGATAAAACATAACCAAGATCTTATTACAGAAAGAAATAGCTCTAACGTTTTGGTGTTTTCTTTCCCATATCAGTTCCGATCAGTTACAAAGTTTTAAATAATTAAATAATATTACGTTTTCTTCAGATAGTTTTTGTGGTTTAATTTGAGATTGTTTATTACATCGTTAGAAACTATGGATTACTTGTTTTTTCGGATCATACATGTGAGTAAAATTAACAATTAATTAATTATAAAAAGGTTATATTTCACCCCTTATGGTCATCATCAGACCTAAAATAAAATAAAATACAAAATATTTTACATTAATAAAGTTACAACTTAAATTGTAGAGATGTATAGTGGACTTCTTTAGAATTTCAAACTAAGGCGAAGGTATTTATTTGGAATAAAAGTCCTGTTTTTTGAAGAAAGATTTTTTTATTTCATCAAAGCTTTCGCTCAGGGAACCTGAGAAATCTTTCTTCAAAAAACAGGACTTTTATTCCAATCTTCGCCTTAGTTTTATTACTTAAACATCTAAAAAAATAATTAAATCACTTCACAAAATAATTTGTTTTTTTTACTAACCTCTTTTTTGTAGATGTTTAAGTTGTGACTTTATTAATGTAATATATTTTTTATTTTATTTTATTTTACGTCTGATGATACCCATAAAGGGTGAATTATAACCTTTTTCTAATTTACCAATTGTTAATTTTACTCACCTGTATGATCGAAAAATCAAGTAATCCAAAATTGTCGAAGGTTCAAACTTGTAAGAATTATTGTTTCAACTGAGTTAGAAACCATTTTTTAATAAAACTGACTGAGTGACTGATTATAATATTTCTTGTCTACAATACTCTGTAAACAATTTTGAAATCTTTTAATTTCTAAATTTTGAAGTCCTAATCAGCAAGAGTATTAAATATTACAGAATAGAGAAATCAGCTGCTTTATAAGGAAGCAACAATGTGATTTTTAGTGGAATACAAATCTCACTTTTATTTGGTGTATCATTTAAGATATATTATTTTACTGCGTTTTTATTAGCTTGCTTTCTTGTTTGTTTGTCCGGTACAAATCTGGCAATTGATTTCTAACTAACTTCCCGAATAGCTAGACATTTGAAACTTTTAGCATAGCTCAGAACACGATGCAATGCATTGTTTTAATACTTTTAGCCATCTTTTAGCAGAATTTAATTGGATTTCGGTAAATTTTGCTGTGTGGAAAGTTAGTTCGGAAAAAATCCGCAAGTTTATTTTTATTTGTTTTGCCATATCCCATATTTACAATCTTCATTTTGACGGGTTTCAAATTTGCGATTTTTATAAATAAAAGATAAACATGAATGACAGCAAAACAGGAAATATATCGATTATATTATTTACCGATTATATTATTTATATTATTTCAAATATATCGATGGCACGGTTTAGATTTGGTGTTGGGGAGATCCGTTGTACAAAGATTTGTCCTTTTATAGGTTTAAGATCAGCTCTCTAGATGGTATAATCCAGGGAAATAAGGTAAATAAAAACCCAATCTGTGGAATGAGAGAAAGCAAGCTGAATTTTTGCACAGACCTTCGTTATGATGTTCTAATGAAGTACCAAAAAGTCTCATATGCTCACCCTTGTGCGTCTCGAGATATCGAAGGTCAAAGGTCAGGAAAATCAGTTTTTTGCGTAAATATCGCTTCCGGGTAGTCTGAGGTCTGAAGAAGTTATAACAAAACTTACGTAAAACAGTATTCCCAACAAGTTTGGTTATATACATTTTTTTCTTACGATCAACCGTTTTCGAGATATAGCATACAGAAGCGGGAGCGCGCATGTTTACATTCTTATGGAAAGAAAAAGTATTGTGATGGCACAAAAATTCTATTTTGACATTTTATGAATTTTCACGTTTAGAGGTCCACTGAGTCCAAAAAAGTGGTTTTTAAAAAATGTCTGTACGTCGTCAGTCTGTCGTTTGTCTGGCGTCTGAGGAGACGCGTGGAGCCTAAACTACAGGGCCGATTTTAACGAAATTTGGCATACATGTTCAGAAAAATCATATTCCGAGGCGAAATAGTGAAACGAATTTTAGCTCTAAATTTGGGGGCGCTATCCCTCAAAAACTCTGAAAAACGTGAAAATAAATTATTTCTCGAAAACGGTTCTGACGATTTCGATTAAAAAATTCTAAAATGTAGTCCATTTAATTACGAATCTAACGATGTATTTCGTTTTCCCTATATATTATCTAGTTTCTGAGAAAATAGCTTTAAACGTGGGTACGGAGGCAGGCCGGTTTCGATTCCCCGCCGAGGAGAAGTTGTTTTTATGATAAAATTTGAACAAATATTAAATAATTATCAAATATGTATCCATGAAAACTAATAAATTATGGAAAACACTGAGTTACGTAATTATGAACTCGTCTATATATATATATATATATATATATATATATATATATATATATATATATATATATATATATATATATATATATATATATATATATATATATATATATATATATATATATATATATATATATATATATATATAAATGTCGTTTTCCCGGTAAAAATCTATTTCCTGAGAAAATAGCTTTTTATATCAGTTTCCTCAAGTAGTCCTACCAAAATAATAATGAAGACGAGGATAAAGCATAAAGCTCGTCGGCAATTGCGAAAGACCCTTAACAGTTTTAGAAATGAACAAACATTCAACCGAAATAATAATGGCAATTCAATTTTCTAGTATAGCTATACTAAGAAAAATGCATTTATAGTTATAGTACCTCAGTATATTATACAGTAATACCTACTAAAAAATAGGTCCAAGACAACTCAGACCAACTTTTATAAATACGAGTTCATAATTACGTAACCCAGTGTTTTCCATAATTTATTAGTTTTCATGTTTTCATAGATACATTTAATTATTATTTAATAATAATTATATAATTATTATTTTGCCCCCATAATTATTATTCGCATCCAAATTTGGAGCTAAAATTCGTTTCACTATTTCGCCTCGGAATATGATTTTTCTGAACATGTATGCCAAATTTCGTTAAAATAGGCCCAGTAGTTTAGGCTCCACGCGTCTCCTCAGACGCCAGACAAACGACAGACTGACGACGTATAGACATTTTTTAAAAACCACTTTTTTGGACTCAGTGGACCTCTAAACGTGTAAATTCATAAAATGTCAAAATAGAATTTTTGTGCCATCACAATACTTTTTCTTTCCATAAGAATGTAAACATGCGCGCTCCCGCTTCTGTATGCTATATCTCGAAAACGGTTGATCGTAAGAAAAAAATGTATATAACCAAACTTGTTGGGAATACTGTTTTACGTAAGTTTTGATATAACTTCTTCAGACCTCAGACTACCCGGAAGCGATATTTACTCAAAAAACTGATTTTCCTGACCTTTGCCCTTCGATATCTCGAGACGCACAAGGGTGAGCATATGAGACTTTTTGGTGCTTCATTAGAACATCATAACGAAGGTCTGTGCAAAAATTCAGCTTGCTTTCTCTCATTCTGCAGAGGAAGTCTTATTTCCCTCGACTAGTAGTCATTTATGTGAAGTAAATAAATTCGGAACTATTTGTTTTTCACTAACATTATATATCATATAACAATAACAATTATATTATCAACATTACATACGATTCAACAGAAAATGTAAAAGCGTAATATATAAAAAGTTCTGTTTATCTTGAAATTTTTAATATCTAAAAATGTTTTGATATTTTATTTCTTCATGCTTATTTATGTCATTACATAATTTAAACCACTTATAAACCATAATTTAAACCACTTTTTGTAAAAACAACGATAAAGGTTTTTATACTTTTCTTTTTATATATCACTATTTAAGTTTTGCTTATATTAATATAATTTAACTGGGATAAATTGAATAAAACATAATTTTGTTTTTCAAAATAAAAGTGAAAAAACTTTGTTTCTTTCGGGATCTAAAATTTAATTTTAAAAAAAATTAAATATATACAGTGTGTCCCAGGATCGACGAATGAATAGGTGAAAAAGACTAAAAAAATTTGTTAGTGAAATTTCATCTTCTGGGGTTCAGCCCTGCTTGAAAAGAAACTAATTTATGTTATAATTTTAGTTTCGAAAAATCAACCATGTCATGGAAATTTACAATAAAATAATTTTTCTGAAGTTCTTTTACGTGCTTTTTCTCTAAGAGATACGACAAAATGTTATCTATTAAGATTTTCTGAAAGAAAAACTGAGTAAGAGTACAAAATTTAAAATCCTACTTTGATGTATTGCATTATTTACATTTTTTTTTTTTTTTTTTTTTTTTTTTTTTTTTTTTTTTTTTAATTGTTGAACGTATTAAAAAATAATAGTTGGAAATAGTTCTTACAAAATTTTTTCATTATGCAAGTGCAAAAAAGTTTTAGTTTACTTTCGTTCGTCTGTCAAGACATTTAGATAATAATTATAAGAAATAAGAATAATAAAAATAATAAAACCCAAACAATTGACGATTAAATTTATTTACATTCTAGTAAAATTCACATCAACTGAAATATTTATTCATTCAATAAGTTCGCCAACTTTATTTGCTTAATCCTTAATATTTTCCCGAAACTTTAAATGACAACTTAGTCCAGTCGACAGGTATTAAAAATAAGGGTCTACCTTACAAAAGGTCATAAAAACTTTTTTCTTTTTCTTTTATTATATGTACCTAGACATTAGTTAAAAACCCAAGTTTTCGACCTCCTAGACCCTGTGCTAACCCAGAGGGGGACCAAAATGCGAGACATTTTAGTGTTTCTTCAATTTTTTTCTTTATAACTCTTTACCTATATGTCCTGAAAAAAAGTGATCGTATTTTCCTTGTAGAGCACTAAATTTGCTACAGTTTTTGTATACCACATTTTTTCCTAAACCCTATACTTTCCTAAATATAGAGCTTCAAATATGCAATATTTTTTTTGAAAATATCAAAAATAACATCTTTTCTGAGGACGAAAGGGGTCTATGTTTGTTACCCCTCCCCCACACAGTGATTTTTATGGGTATATTCTACCTATGGAAGTACAAATAACCACCACTAACCTCCACAACTTGGGTTTTGCAGTTATTAAAAAAAATATTGCATCTTTGAAGCTCTATATTTCGGAAAGTATAGGGTTTAGAAAAAAATGTGAAATATAAAAATTGGTCCAAATTTAGTGCTCTACAAGAAAGAATAAACAAAAAATCCCGAAAATTTAGTTTATTGTAGGTAGGTGGCGGTTAGTATTGGTTACTAATGGTTATAAGTAGTTGTAGTTAGTGGTGGCTATTTGTACTTCCATAGGTAGAATATACCCAAAATCTAACTGGGAGGGGTGGGATAACACAAATAGACCCCTTTCGTCCTCAGAAAAGATGTTATTTTTGATATTTTCAAAAAAAAATATTGCATCTTTGAAGCTCTATATTTAGGAAAGTATAGGGTTTAGGAAAAAATGTGGTATATAAAAATTGTTGCAAATTTAGTGCTCTACAAGAAAGGTACGGTCACTTTTTTTTCAAGACATATAGGTAAAGAGTTTTAAAGAAAAAACTAAAAGAAATTCTAAACTTTCGCGTATTTTGGCCCCCCTCTGGGTTAGCACAGGGTCTAGGAGGTCGAAAACTTGGGTTTTTAACTAATGTCTAGGTACATACAATAAAAAAAAAAAGAAAAAGTTTTTATGACCTTTTGCAAGGTAAAATGTACTTGTCGACTGGACTAACTGTCAGAATGAAATACTTATTTCTTATATCCATAGCAGCACCCTAGGCAAAATATGGAACGAAATAATAAGCAAAACAGTTTAGTGGAAAGTGGAATGGTAAGTAAAGAGGAGGATGAAAGAATGTAAGAAGTGAACGGGAAATAAAATTGTACATTCTGCTTTTAAGTGTATAATAAACATTATCTAAATGCAGAGAAATTAACGAGAATCATACGATTCAATAAAATAATTTCAATTTTAATTCAAAGATTTCCATGTATAGTCCAGGAGATAGCGTACAAAAAAGTGTCTGACTAACATCAAGCTAGAATTTTGTGTATAAGTAAATCCTATAGTGCCATTTAAGAATATTTGGTCGGCTAAGTTCGTCTGCGGTAGACCAAAAATTAAGTTGATGGTAGTTTGTCACTTAATAGGTGAACTCTTTGATTTGGAGTAATATTTGACTAATTAACCTATTAAGTGACAAACTGCTATCAACTTGATTTTTGGTCTACTAACTAAGTTCGTACTCAGGATCATGTAAATCACATTGTCCACCGAAAAGGTAGGGACATGACCTCTCTCCACCGGTTTGTATTTTTCAAATGTCTATTGCCAAGCTATGTCCCGCAGACGAACTTAGCCGACTAAATATTCTTAAAAGGCACTAAAACATTTACTTATATACAAAATTCTAGCTTGATGTTAGTCAGACACTTTTTTGCCCGCTATCTCCTGGACTAGAGGTCGACCAAGAAGTCATGAACACAGGAGAAACGGAAAGCTTAACTTCGTTTAAAATCGGAACTTCCGAGTAGTGCCGAAGTCAGTACAGTCGGGTGCTAAGACAATACCCATTTCTAGTTTGTATGACATGCGCATTTACGTCAAATCTCACGAATAACAACAACAACAAGGTTTCCTGTTTTGTTTGTTTTTATACACTACGAATTATAGTCACACCTGTCCTAAATCCAAATCAGAAAATAAGAGGAAGAAATAATAGATTATGAAAGAAGAAAATCGATTTAAATTGAAAGAATATTATTATGAAAAATAATATAAAGATATTATCGTACATTATTAGTGATTTCTTATCAGGTACAGTGTTGCCTGTTGCATAAAATATTAAAAAAATATAGAAGTTATAAAAATAAAATTATTAATAACAAAAGAACAACACTGTGTTTTTTGACCGTGGTCTATTATATCAAAAACTGACTGTAGATGACGACACTAGCGCACTCCTCACATTTCCATGACTTCTTGTCGACCTCTAGTAGTGTAATCTTCTAGACAGTCAGGTTGAGAATGACCCAAGGAGGGGTCGAAATATCGCTAATGGAATCGGATTATTTTCCTCAAGACCAAAAAACAATTAAATTAAACAATACAATGAACCAACTAATCTACAAACTATTTGCCGTAAATTAAATTAAATATACGAATGATTATATTTCGAAGTAGAATTATGATAATTTTAAAACATTTACCTATCTGTGCACGGCGATTGAGGTATACTAAAATCCGCTTAAAGTGTTTGAATTAAAGGGCTAGTATCACGTTACGCCGTACTTTCATGTTATAATATCTTATCAATAAAACTTTTAGATTAACACCTTTCTGTTTATTTTTAATTATTTATGTTGTTGGATGGATTAGGTGAAGTAATTAACAAATATCCTCTTTCTATTATGCGACGTTTCGACCCTTTATAAAGTCATCTTCTGTCACTTTTATTTCTATCATGAAACCTCTCATGATAGAAAGAGAATATTTTATCTTATCAATGTTCAACTAAATATATTTATATACAACATAATATATTGTATTAGTATTTTTTTCTTTTTTAATACGTCAATGTTATTTTTTATTTTAAGCATCGCGTGGCTCTATCACAGAGATAATTAAGCTATTCCTTTCAATATTATAGCTAATCTTTTTAAGAGATCATTATATCACTGAAAGTACCTGTTTCATTTAGATTCAAGCCAGATGTGTTGAATATTATGAGGTGATAGGTGATTGTGTTTTAACAACGCTACGCCCATATTATATACATTAATACGATTTAAAATAAGTTCACAGTAAGAAAAAAAAGGTCTGTCAATATTTGCAGCAGCCTATTATTAGACAAATTGTCAAATCAGATTAGTTCAAAGTTATCAGGTATAAATGCAATTAATATAGGAACAACAATGGTCTAATCATGACCTACCGTACCAATTTCATCAAAATCGTATTTCGTAAAAATGTTGAATGGTTGACAAACACCGAGACCAATAAGTACACTGATTTCTGTTCAGAAAATTTTGAATTTAGGGCCATAAGAAATGTATTTCTTCAGAATGATAATGATTCCGTTACCTTTGGTAAGCTCGGAAGCAAAATCATAGCAAAGAAATATTTCTTTGAAGAAACAATAATACAATGGATTTACATACCCTTTGTACTCTCCCCTCTCGGATACCTTCTCTTTATATGCAAGCGCCCTCTTTATATACACATAAATAAAACACTAGAGCATTCTAGTAGAGACTTATCGAATTATATTCTTAAATATATATTATTATTCTTATTTATATCAATTATTATTAATTATATTTAGAAAAATATTGTAAACTTGAGAAAATTATAACTTATAAATAATTATAGGAAATTAATTTTTATCGATATGTTTTAAAAATTATTGCAAGTTGCAATTAACATTCGTTATTCATAATGTAATTTATGTAATATTAATTAGCTAATTAATATTACAGTAATTATATTAAGTTTTCTAAAACGCATTGTATCGCTTAATTATATCGTTTAGTTATGTTATAATGTTTGTGTTAAGATATCTAATCTATTTAAGATTTATAGGAAGTATGAATCTCGATTAAAAATTTGACCAAATTTGTGTATATATAGTTTCAGAATGATTTGTTTGGTATCGCTTCTCGGCCTTTTGGCTAAGATCAAAGTGTAGTATCTGTTCTTATCAGCTTAATATCTGATACGTCCCTCATCGAGGGACCAGAATATTAAACTGATTTTTGGATCATGACGGAGTGCTAGGGGCTTGCTCCACCTCTGTCACGGGTCGACCCGGTATTGCAGTACCTCCGGGACCGGCCCATCTTAATATAAAATAACAATATTAGATTAATTTATCTTTATATAGTGGGATTTTGATGATAGCATTAGTATTCCAAATTGAAAATTGGTCATCCACCTAAGATACTGAAAAAAATTTATTGCTTCAGTACATTAAAATTGAACCATTTTTCAACAATTTTTCAAAAACATTTTGAGTTGTAACACTATTCATTTAACTTTCTCATGCCATTATTTTGTAATGTAACAGTACTAAACCTCCTTTCAATGACATAATGTACTTTATAAAACTTCATAATTTATATAAAATTTGAGTTCATATTTTGTCATTCAAGAGTATTTTAATCAAAATTAATAAAATTTTCTACGGTGAAGCTATAATAATAATTTACTACATGGACTTAAATACATTATAAAAGTAAAGCCTATGATTGAGAATCGTAACATTTAAATAATGAATTTGGTAGATTCATATCAAGCCAATTTATGAACGATAAGAAAAAGTCTGGAGGAATTAGAAAGTCATCGAACGCAAACAAAAAAAGTAATTAAACTTCAACAGTACAGTATATAATTTAAGTAAACTAATAATAATAATCATTATTTGCTTATGGAAATCAAATTTCCCTTCAAAGGGGCGTACAATTTTGCATATAAGTGAAAATACAGAGAGAAATAAAAACAAATTGGAAATTAAAATACAAACACTTCACAAATATAGCAGTAAATTATAGAAAAAAAAAATAAATAAATATAACTTGATAATTATTATTTTATTTAGTTATTTTGTTAAAATGTTTTGAGGCTAATAATAATGCTTAGGATGACATAATAAACATAGAAGATATCTGTGGGAAGTTTAAGATATACAGCTTATATCAGCTTAATATCTGATACGTCCCTCATCGAGGGACCAGAATATTAAACTGATTTTTGGATCATGACGGAGTGCTAGGGGCTTGCTCCACCTCTGTCACGGGTCGACCCGGTATTGCAGTACCTCCGGGACCGGCCCATCTTAATATATAATAACAATATCAGATTTAAAATATCTTTCTTTATATCGTGGGATTTTGATGATAGCATTAGTATTCCAAATTGAAATTTGGTCATTCACCTAAGTTACTGAAAAAAATTTATTGCTTCAGTACATTTAAATTGAACCATTTTTCACACACAATTTTTCGAAAACATTTTGAGTTGTAACACTATTCATTTAACTTTCTCATGCCATTATTTTGTAATGTAACAGTACTAAACCTCCTTTCAATGACATAATGTACTTTATAAAACTTCATAATTTATATAAAATTTGAGTTCATATTTTGTCATTCAAGAGTATTTTAATCAAAATTAATAAACGTTTTTCTACGGTGAAGCTATAACAATGATTTACTACATGGACTTAAATACATTGTAAAAGTAAAGCCTATGATTGAGAATCGTAACATTTAAATAATGAATTTGGTAGATTCATATCAAGCCAATTTATGAACGATAAGAAAAAGTCTGGAGGTATTAGAAAGTCATCGAACGCAAACAAAAAAAGTAATTAAACTTCAACAGTACAGTATATAATTTAAGTAAACTAATAATAATAATCATTATTTGCTTATGGAAATCAAATTTCCCTTCAAAAGGGCGTACAATTTTGCATATGTGAAAATACAGAGAGATATAAAAACAAATTGGAAATTAAAATACAAACACTTCACAAATATAGCAGTAAATTATAGAAAAAAAAAAAAAATATAACTTGATAATTATTATTTTATTTAATTATTTTGTTAAAATGTTTTGAGGCTAATAATAATGCATAGGATGACATAATAAACATAGGAGATATCTGTGGGAAGTTTAAGATATAGAGCTAAATGAAATGGAGAGGGAAGAAAAATATGTATGAGTTATGATAAAATTTTATGTCGGATGAACAGAGCTGCTGAGGTAAATGTAGATAAAGTCGCTGCTTTTAGTTCATCAGGGTCGAAAAGTATATCTGCGAGAGAGAGGTTCAAATAAGGTAAGAGATATTTATTTCTAGGGGAAAAGTATGCTGAACAGGAAATAAGGAAGTGTTGAAGGATTCCAAGTCATTTAAGCAAGCAGGACAAACTACATTGTTAAAAATTGCATGGGGTTGTTTCCAGTAATAAATAGTTATTTATATAACTAGGCAGCAAAATGGAATTTTACTGACGAGTGATTAGATTAGCCTCCGTGCTAAAGGCGAGGACAGATTATGATACAGAGTACAGGTAATTTACCAATTTGACTTCCGAGGCGAAGCCGAGGCAGGCAATGAATAAACGAGGCAGAAATGTTTCCTTTGCTGCCTTGTTGCATACAATATTTTATCTACTTGGGGCAGAATAATGAAACTGCTAAAATACCATCTTTATTAATATAAAATATAACACAGTTAATTACTATGAAATATTAATAAAATAATAACATATGCATTAACTAAAATTAAAGTTAATAAAGAAATCAAATAAGAAGCTTAGGAATAATAACATTAAGTGAATAGCAAACTGAATCTATAACAACAAAATACAAAACACACAAAACTTCTGAATGAATAATGAATAATGCATGCAATATAAAATATTTATTTATATTTTTTACTAACAAATTACTAAAAGTATTAAAGATATCTTCTGTTGCTTAGAAGAAAAAAAATAACTAGGATAAATCAATAAAAGTAGCTAGTCTAATAGTCTAATCTAGAATGACTTCAATAATAATAATAATAATATTATGGATGTTGGATGTTTACATGAAGCAGTGTGGCCAGTGACTTTGCTATTTCTTTTAATTAAAGATCTACTATTCATTGAACTTATTTAACAGAATTAACAAATATAACAAATTATTTTATTATTATTATGTTTATTTATTAAATATTACTTATTGAACTATAATATATAATGTTATAAGATAGAGATAATAGTATAAACTGTTATTGCCAACATTATAACAATAAAAATTTTGCTGTCTAGGCAGCAAAATTTATTTCGCTGCCTAGGCAGCAAGATGTTCCACATTTTACCGCCTAAACTGTAAAATCACATTTCTCTGCCCGAAATCAGTTCAATAATGCCTCATTTTGCTGCCGCAAGTAGATAAAATATGTTTGAGTGGCAGTAGAAAGTCTGGCTTGACTGATTAATTTTTTTGAAGAGAATGAAATAGATGACCGAAGGTGTCTTTCCGTCAGCGCCGGCGTTACGCACAGGGGGGGCAGGCGGCCGCCTGTGGCGGCCAAACTGAGGGGGCGGCCGATGCTGCCTTTTCAGATTTTTTTTTATATATTAAAAAACAAAATTCATAGTTGCAAAACGATAATAATGAGCGTGGCGTACTAAGTAGATATATGAACTCTTGTAATAACACCCCTAGATTTCGAGTTTGATCTTGGTTACACCGATGTCATTTATTTCCGTTCCTAAAACTTAAAACTACTATTGACTGTCTATGCTATACATGAGTATAATAATATGTATCTATGTATGTATTTATCTTTCTCTCTTAACCGTTTTTACTTCTTTTCCACTACTTTCTATTATTATTCTCCATTAACTCGTATACCTTCTTCTTTTTTATTATCTAACTCTTTTCTTGCCCCTTTATCGTTGTTAACTGTTATCTTTTCTGCCCTTCCCTTAATTTTTGAAAATTTCTTTCCTAATAAAATAAAAATATAAAAGGATAATTTAAAAATATAGTCATAGACACATATTAGGGTCCGGAAAATAAAGTTGTATAATTATATTTAAATATTATAGTTTTTTCTTTAGAGGACATTAACAATAAAATGTTAAGAGACACCCTAAAATTCAGTTATATGGTACTTCTTATAATTTAGCCAAAGTAAAATGGGAGTATTTTAGATTAAAAAGCAAAAATTTTAATCCTACTATAGGCGCAGTGGCGTAACTTACACCAAGTTGCGGGGGGGCCGAGGATTTTGGGGGCCCGCAGAGGGCCCGGCGAAACGGTGGGCCCAAACTTTGCTAATTAACTTACGGCTATAAAAAAATAATTTGATTTTACTGACTTCTGTTCTATCAGCCTTATGAAAAACACTGAGACAACCTGTTACAAACTAATTAATTTTTAGATATCTGAACGTTTCCTAAAACTATGTAAACATCATTTATTGTATCATATATGTATAGTTGTTTTTACATTAATCGAGGTGGTAGCTTAAGAGGTTAACACATTTTTCTGTGCTGAAATTTAATAAAAAGCTGTGTATTTTTAAAAATCTATTAAACACAATTCTGACTGAGTACTACTGAGAAATTCTTGCATTATTGTATAAAGTTAACACGTGAAGTAAAAATGAGTCATGATAATCCGTTTTTACAAAGTAATTTTGTCCATCGGACTCTAAACAAACCTCGCGCTCGTTTGTGCAGACTGGAAGTAAATCCAAATGTACGTGAGTATGTAGTTTCGATATTAATTTATGAATGGTTATGACAATAATATGGCCTAATATATATGATACTAGCTTTCATGCTAGGTATTAGTGGCTATTTTTCCTATAATCATGTAGGCCTAGCAATTAAATTAAATGCCTAAATAGTTTTGTTCCAAAGCCTTCTAGGAATAAAATCAGGACTATATTACACATCATTAATTCCATTATTAAGAATATAATTCTCTCCAAATCATAGTTTGGATTCTATCTATATATTTTAAAAATAGCCAGTAGAAACTAAGTAATATAGTAATAACTAACAATGCTAATTAAACTTTCCGTAGTATAAATACTACCTAAAACTTAAAAATGAGATATTATTTCAGTTTATTACATAAATTCAAATAAAAAAAATTATATTCAGAAATCTTAACACACCACTCACCATTTTCAAACGATTTTTTTCGTTTGAAAAAAAAATATGGTGGGGTGGGGGGCCCGAAAAATAGTCGCAGGGGGGCCCGACTAAAGAAAGTTACCCTACTATATAGGCACCTAACTTTTATTAAATTTGCATAATCATTTAGTAGGTATATGTCCATTATTTTAGGGTCCGTAAAACCGAGGATCCTTAAAATTTCTTGTGTTTGCCTTTCTGTTTGTCTGGAGGTGGAATGCATTTGTATCTCCTTAAGTATCAGACATGTTATGGTTATTTACCCAAACACAGGAAAAATATAGGAAAGCCTAAAAAAAATCACCCCTCAAAGACAAAGGGTTGAAATTATTTTATAACGCAAATGTGTCATGGGATTTTGGCGGGTAATAGGTCGGGCAATGACCTATTACCCGCAAAAATCTCAAGCTCTCATTCACTCTCCTCCCATTTTTTTCTCGATTTTCCCAAGCTGTCAGAGTTAAAAAGTATAATGTGTTTACTATAGTTTCTATGTATATAGTATGTGTAGTAGTACCTTAATCTACTGTATAGATAGGTCAGGTATAGGGGTGCGGATGTGGCAGCACCATGTGACCCATAACCTACATGGTTAAAACACCACGTGGTAGCGGCCGGAGGCATCATCTCTCTACCGCTGCCATTTACACATTATAATGGACGCATATTATTATTCACCTCATCCTTACACATTTATTTTCCCAAGCTTTATATTTATTTACATAGGAAATAAATAGTAACAAATTGATCTTAATAACTTACACATTGTAAATAAACGTAGTAAACCTTTATGAACATTCTATACAGGTTATAAAAAGATTAAAGCATGTGAACTCTCCCCTTCTCTAAACCTGTTATGTGTACACAAACTCCCGACCCTACATATACTTTTATGTACAACACTAGAGCACTCTAGTTGAGGATATTCGTATTAAAATGCTACACTGACTTCTAAAATAAAAATATAATTAATTATTATTCAATAATATTTATTATATTAATGCTTCATTAAATATTAATGATAAGGAATTTGTTGGTTTTTAAATATGCGTTTATGTTTTCGAACCAGCTGAGGTGGCGCATTTACAGCTGTCTATATACCTAAGTGAACTTCTCGGTGAAACATTTAATCCAAATTTTGGTTATATAACTTCTTAAATTTTAAATTGGAATCGCTTCACGGCATTTTGGCTAAGACTAAATTGTAGATGATCAAATGGAAATTAAGATGAACTAATGGGAAAAATGTGTGCAAAGCCCAGCCAGGGCAATGTAGTCGAATGTTTGAAGAAAACCCCTTGGAGCACCCACTTTCTTCTAACAGGAGACTATCTGTCCTTCTCAGTCTGGCGATTTGTTCACAAAGGCCGGCCAAATCTCACCACCCTAAATGGCAACTCAAGAGCTCCTGCTGCTCCTTTGGGCTGCAGAAGATGTCCAAGGGATTGAGAGACCCTTCCCCATGTGTTGCACCACTGCATGACACACTCCGCCCTCCGCCCTACTACAACAACGACACGAAGCCATTCTGGACAGGATCATCGAAAGAGCAGCGGCCTACAAATTTCAAATCCGATCAAGAAATCAAGTCGTAGGTGACCAAGGACTCCGCCCTGATCTATTTATCTACAAAGACCAGTTGGCAATCATAATAGACATAACAGTCGCCTTCGAAAACAGGCCTGGCGCCTTGGCTGCCGCAAGACTTAGGAAAGAAGAGAAATATGAACAGATTCGAAGAATGCTTTTAAGCAGTTTCAACAAGGTAATAATAGAAGCTGTAGTAGTTGGTTCTCTGGGTTCATGGGACCACGAGAATGATAGGTTGCTGAAGAAACTGTGCTCAAAATCTTACCAACAAAAAATGAAGAAAATCATCATATGCGAAACAATCGCGTGGTCACGAAGAATTTATTGGAGACACATAAATCGCTCCGACCCAGGGAACAACAACCCACTGCTTGTAGAGGACCAGGCCACCAATGAGGACGCCCCACTAAACCTTACGGTTGAAATAGACGAGGACCTGGACGTGGAAGCAGAGGGCGAAGTAGACACCACGAGCCCGACTGCAGCTACCAGTGACGACTACGAGCCACACTTCCCTGCCTGGCTAAACTGGTTGGACCCCATATGGAAGCCCTGATGACATCACTCCAAGTTCTCTTGATTAATTGATTAAAAAGGAAAAAAAAAAAAAAAAGAAAAATATCTGTGATATGTCCTTAAATTAAAATTAAAGTCATTAGTAAATTAAAAATAATTGTAAATATTAAAAAAAAAAAAAAAAAATATGTAAAGTGTAAAATTTTGGTTTCAATAAACGTTTTGTTCTGTTCTTATCAGCTTAATATCTGATACGTCCCACATCGAGGGACCAGAATATTAAACTGATTTTTGGTCATGACGGAGTGCTAGGGGCTTGCTCCACCTCTGTCACGGGTTGACTTGGTATTGCAGTACCTCCGGGACCGGCCCATCTTAAAATTAAATAATATATGCAAATATTTCTGATTATTATATTAATCATGTATCATCTTAACATATTAACTTCACTAACATAATTTCAATGGCTAGGCTAGAAGTAGATGTTTAATACTTTGGAATTCGAAGGTTCACCAAGTTACAACTTTTTATTTTTAGATTTATTATTTTTTTAATTGAAAAAAGAAAAACGCTTTATAAAGTATACAGTTTTTAGTTTTTAGGGTCCGTAGGCAAAAACCAAAGACCCTTATATTTTCCTGCGTGTGTCTGTCCGTCCGTCCTGTCGCCTGCTCTCACGGCTACACCTTTCGTCCGATCACTTTGAAATTTGGCATGTATGTGTCTTGTACTAAACCACATATTTTAAAAATATAGCGACTTAAAAAAAAATTCAAAAAAATTAGGGTAAAAAAACTTAAAGGGTTAAAATGTTTTATTTTTTTTCGACACCGTGAGGGGTATCATATGAAAGGGTACGTCGAGCTGATTACAAAAATATATAATTCTTTGGTTATAACTTTGATAGGGCGAGCGTAGGCGAGTTTGAAGCGGCTGTGAAATATGTCCCCCCCTCTATCTCGCTTATGTGAAGTGCAAAAAATCTGAAATAATTCCTGAACATTCTTCGACCAAAAGTAAAGATACCACTTTTTTGAAAATTTAGAAAAAAATATTATTTAATTTTTTATTGACAAAATACGTTTTTTTATAACTATGGTCTTTTCGATGTATTTATATGGTTGTAGTCCGGTTCAGTGGCAAACAAATACTTTATCGGAAGTTTGTTTATGTGTTTTGAGAATATCAGACCCATAGGATAGTTCAAAGAAGCTTTTTAGCATTTTAAAAAAACATCATCAATAGGGAATTACTTAAACTATACAGTGTGGCCTACGGACCCTCGCTGTGTGCTGTCTAGCACACACTTGGCCTGTTTATTATTTGTTCATGTTTCCAAGCTTACTGAAGGTAACCAAAAGCACTGTGATCATGATCATAGAGAACAACATTTTAAATTTATCCAAATTCATTTAAAATGTTACTTTTGAAGCGATTCATTTAAAATGTTACTATAGGTACTTTTGAAGCGTTCAGGTATCATGGAATATTTCTGTTGGTCTGTTTTTAATAACAATGCAAGTTGTAGGATCAGTACCTATTTAATTCTCAACTAACTTTTTAATAAATACTCTTCTTTTTTTAAATATATAACTTATTAGGAAAAAGGAAAAAAACTTACATCATTAATTTCACCAGGATCAACAGGTGGAGGGTATTTGAAAGGGAAGACATTTATTCTATCTGTATGTAAAGCCCAGAGAATGAGTTCTAAATACATATCGCTCGTTTCTTCTTCACATTTACCACTTGTAACAGCTTCCAACCATTCGTTCATTCGTTCTTGATCTGAAAATGTTGTAAAACTAAATCAATTGTTTCTAAATAAAGTAATTTTATTTTACAAAGCCTGCTTTCACCCACCAGTGGACATCTTCAAAGCAGGTGAGACAAGTCACAATGCATAAAAGAAAAAAATCAATGTAGGAGTTGAGACAGGTTGAAATCTGACTATTTAGAAACTTCTTTCCTTACTCCTTTCACGTAAAAAACTAACATAAAATGTGCTACAACAGGCCTGTTGTTTTTTCTTGTTGGCTACAACAGGTTAGCCATTTGCTCTTAGGCAGCCCAACGCAGAAATTTTCTTCAATCTTGTATTGGGACAGAAATATTACAGTATGCGCATTACAAGTTGTGGTTTTTGACACTCAGATTGGCCAACCTAGATGAGGGAAAAAATAAAGCCACTAGGTCTATGGAAGGGGTGGGGCTAGTGATATTTTTGTTTGTCTAGTTCAATTCAAAATCCTGTCCTCTCATTGGCTCCCCACCCTAATTTTCGGATTTTCCAAAAGTCACAACTCATAACGCGCAAACTGTACACCTCAATCAGTTGGCCAAAAGTATCCTACAGATGGTCCCAGATAAATTTTAACCATCTGCATTCATTAAATTTGGCTAAATTGATACTTTAATTTGTGTAAAATAATCAAAAAAAATTTGGACATATTTGAGAAAAGGGGGGAAAATTAAATAAATTAGACAATAATTATTGAAGTACAGTAGAGTCTCGCTAATCCAGGTTTGACGGAACCGGACCCAGTCCGGATTACCGAAAGTCCGGATTAAACGGAATCAGTTTTAAAATGTCTGTAAAACAAGCTTTAGTAGGGTAAAACTATTAAAATCGAGATTTTTATCGTAAAAATTACTTCTATTAGTCTCCAAAACATTCTTGTACAACGTAGGTATAACACTATTAAAGTTAAGGGCTGTTCTGTATCTGTAACCTGTCCGAATATCAAATAAATTAAAATAAAATTACAATCAATTAAGCAGGTGCAGGTATAGAAGGGACTTCCTGAGAAACAGGCTGAGTTCTGATATGAAATTCGAGCAACGGCTTATCATTTTGCAAAAAGTTGAGACATTAGACATTGTCGGCTTGGCAAAATTTCATGGAACTGCGTTGAGCCGCCGCTGCACGTTTCTTAAAGCCCTCTCCACGTCTAAGTCACATATAATTGTATTTCCTGGAATACACTACCTTTATATCTTCCGCCCTACATTTCTATGGAACCGAAAGAGATTTATCAATGTTCTTACTTGTTTCCTAATTATTCTTAATCTGTTTATTTTTAACAAAAATACCGGGTATACCTCGTGTCCGAATGTTGGAATATACACCTGTAAACTAACTAGGAACCATTTTAAAAAAAATTAATAGACAATAAAAGCAGAAACCCTGATAATCTTAACAATTCATAAATCAGATCAGGCCCTGGTTCCAATTTGTACATAGTTTTTGGCCCGTCCGGATAATACGGATGTCCGGACTAGCGGGGTCCGGATATAAGCGAGACTCTACTGTACATGAAAGGATGTGAGGAAGAGCAAGGAAGGATGTGTCACACTAATTGGCAGACTATTTTTTTAACATCATTATAATAAATGGCTCAAAAGCTATAGCTAAAACAAACCTTTAAATGTCCACCATATTAAAACTTATTTGTTAAATTAACATGTTGACTCGTTCCCGGAACATGTTCCTGATCGGGTCAGTGGGGCAGACCACGACACTTCTATCTATTTTCTAATACCCAGGCCCAAGGTTCAGATTCTATTTAACCATTTAGCCTTGTATCTGTGGCCATCTGTACGGTTCTAAACATACTTTCCGCTCTCTCCTAGCTTTTTTCATTATTTATAGTAGATTTTTTGTTTTATTCCTCCGGCACAGAGTGATACCAAGCAAACGTTTGTCTGTCATGAATGTGTTAAAAGACAGAGTCTAAAAACCCTTATGTGTAAAAGCTCATACTTAACAACTTTATTTTTGACTTACTATTAATACAAACTCTATTTGTGCACATTTGTCCTTAAAAATTCACTTATATTCTTTTATTAAAACAGACCAAAACTAAAAATAGAAATAGAAATAATATACCTTCAATATTATCCAGAGTGGCCACCATAATGTTACAGTATTTCAAAAGGAATTCTCTATTTTTTTGTTTGTCCGTCATTGTTGCCAACTGAATCAAAACAATAAAGTAAAAAATCACAAGAATTTTAAATAAATCAATATTAAATTATAAAAGTTATTGTTTGAGTGTACTTGTTAGTCACATTTTAAGAATTTTATGTTTGTATTTAGATATTAACAATTTTTAGGGAAGTTTAATTGTTCATTCATGTTGTGAGAATATTAATTGTAAATAAATTATTTTTATAAGTCAAAAAAATATTGTGACAGAATTACTTTAGAATCATTTAAAAATAAAGTTTTTAATCCATGCTGCAGAGAAAATATACAACTTAAATCAGTGGTTTCAACTGACATTTTGTGGATTTGATCACACAGATAAATAACAATTAACATTACTATTGAAGATGTATAAGAGTATATGTATTTACATATATTGGGAAAAGATATATAAAAAATATCTCTGAAATTAGGAATTAAACCATTGATCTCTTGCTTTTTTAGAGAAAACTCAAGACTAAGTGTTACACCAGAAAAATGTGATTCATCTGTTCTAATAAATAATCAATCCCAAAGAATAAAAGTCAGTGTATAAATTAATCAGTGAGGCATGGGGGCCGATTCTGTAACTTCGAAACCTCCCTTTTCCTGTTGTTATATATCAAAAAGTTGTTATGAAGATGCGCGTGAAACCTGCCAAGGTGAATCTGCAACTTTGACTGTTGTTATATAAGGAGAATGTTGATATATAGCAACTCAAAATTGTCGTTGATATAATTCTCCAGGTTATGTTACTTATATACCTAAACAAAGTGACGTCATTCTTGTTGTTTCCACAAAAAAGGGCGCTGTCAATCCGTAGTTTGGTATACGGGCACATTCAGCGCTGGCATTACTTTACAGATTTACTACATAATATAACAAAACTTGATAAATATGTAGGGGTTGATATATAATGTCACAGTGAATATATGTCAAAAAAGTTACAGAATTGGCCCCCTGGTTCACACAAGCAGCTTTTGGATGCTGGATGCAGCGTCCATTTGATGCAGCATTGCAATATCCTAACACAGACACATCAAACATGCCCACATCTCGTATAAACCGTCCCATTGCCATCCATATAATTGAAGACGCTGTCTTTAGGATGCAATGTCCTCAGCGTCCAAAAGACCCTTATGTGAACCGGGCCTTAAGGATGGCATTATCTAAAGCTGCGTTTACAAGTTCATAGGGTAAATATGGTCTCGCCCCGAAACATGATGGGTGAGGCAGTCTCCAGCTCGCTCATCCCATTTCGTCTAGTGCAAACATTGATACTGATTGCACATGAGACCATGAACCAGGAAGATAATATCCACTTCGACATGGACATCTCATGCAATGTTTCGCTTAGTGTAAACAAGAAGAGCGATTCAGTTACCTCATGAGACACTAGCATGAGTGAGAATCTTGTAGCGTACATGTAGCATAGATGTTTCAAATAGAATAAAGAATATAATGGTTTTAAATTTTTTTAAACTAATCCAATTTCCATTTTAATTTTTCTTTCATCATGTTTTGATGTAATAAATTAGACTTTTTATAATACATGTTATTTTCCTATTTAGTTACTATAATTTTAGTATTAACAGACCACAATAACAAAATTAATTGAAATAACATGTAGCTTTAAGGCCCGTTAACACTTTGACTAGTGCGAGTGTTTAGTGCAAGTGTTTGGTAAAAACACTAAACCCGTTTGGACACCATGAGTTTAGTGTGTGTTTAGTAATTTTGCGAGTGAACTGTTTAGTAGACTTGCACTGTTTAGTGGAGCTGCAAGTAGGCCTCCCCACTCCAACCTAGATGTCAGGGTTTTTTTATTTTGTAATTATACAATTTAAAATTAAAATGTTTAATTTATTTGTCAAAAAAACTGTCACAATGTGTCAAAAATCAACGAAACAATAACCCTCCCACAAAAAAATTAATAAAAAAATAAATGTTCAATAAAATATAAAATTTTCCTTAAAATAAAACTAAATCCTAATCAGCTGCACTAAACACAATTGGACACTACTTAACACTAAACACCCGCACTAAACACTTGCACTCGCACTAATCAATGTGTAAACGGGCCTTTATTGTAAAAAACCAGCTTTAAACCACAAATGCTTATTTTCAGGGAGACTATTTAATGTTAATTTAGGTAAAACTGATTAATTCTATTACTCTATGATTTTTTTTTCTGGATTTAAAACTAACGATCATTTTTAAGTTAAATTTGTGGAAATAGTATCAATGTGACTGTGGTGAATGAGGACAATTCGGTACTTCTTTAGATCGTTACTCCCCTATGTAAATACAAATGACTGACTAAAAAATAAATATTAAGACGAAAGGATGTTTAGTCCAATGTACTTTAGGACAAAGGAATATCACACTTCTGTTTATAAAAGGAGAGTAACAGTCTGAAAAAGAACATTCTGTACACATTCTTTAGATTGTTACTTCCTTAGTTTTTTTTTATAAGGGGAGTAGCAATCTAAAGAAGTGCCGACATTTCTACACCACCTTGGGAGAGGAACCAAATAAAATAGCAATGATAAAGAAAGCATGTCCTGATACTGTTGAACATTCTTAGACAGGTGAGATATTTTCTAATTAATTACTTTACCACAACAGTAAGATGGAACAGGATTTAGGAAGGCTCTGAAATCGTTCCAAAAAAAAAAATAGGAAAAATTTATCACACCTGCAAGAAAATAATAATAATTTCAAACTTAAACAATTTTATTTTGTAACATAAAAATTATTAAATAGTTCCAACAAAATTAATACAATTTATTTTTATATTAAAAATTAGTAACAAAAAAAAAGTTCAGTCAACACCTAACAAATTACATTTTTAAAAGATAAATTAAAATAACAATTAAGAATATGCGCCCAATACAACTTGTATTAAACTTTCTCATGTACGAGTAAGTACGTGACTACTTGGTCCAGTGGTTTTGTGTTTTTCACGGTTACATTTAATTATTATTGAACATTTTATCAATATTTGCCATAAAAATAACTCCTCCCTGGTGGAGAATAGAACCCGGCCTCTCAACATCTATGTTAAATAGACTGCCAATTGTTGTGGCACAAAGCTTCCTCGCATCCTATCCACGTACTGTATTGGTTTTAAGCATTTTTTACAAGCCAATATTGTCTAATTTGTTTAATTGTTTCCCCGTTTTTTAATCTGTCAAAATTGTTTTAATTTTTTACATGAATTAAAGTATCAATTTAGCATAAGTTAAAGAGTACAGACTGTTCAAATTAATCTTGGGATATCTGCGGGTTACTTCCGATAAACTGTAAAAGTTTCATACAAATCAGATAAGTACTTTTGAAGCTATTGGTGTAAATAAATGTATGTTTGTGCGCATGTGGAAGAGAAACAAATGAACGCAGAAGGTTGAAGCTTATATGGGACCAACAATGGGCTAATAATGACCTACCATATAAATTTCATTAAAATCGGACTTCTGGTTTTTAAGATATGTTGGTTCGCAAAAATGGAACGACAGACCGACAGACAGACACAGAACCAAAAATGTTCCTTGATGTCTGAAACGGATTTCTGTCTTGGAATTTTTTGAAATCGGAAACCTAAAATATTTTCGTTCTTCGAAACGATCACATAGCTTCCGTTACCTTCGGTAAGCTCTGAAGCAAAAAAAGTTATTTTCTCTGGAACTAGATTTTCCCCCAGGAAACGTCTTATTATTGTTGAATTTGACTTTAAATGCACTACAAAATAGAATTTTTAAATAAACATTTTGTAAAAGAGTTTTTGGGGGAAACGCCCCCAAATTTATATGGCCAGTAGTTTAGGCTCCACACATGTGCAAAGGAGACAGACATTTAAAAACCTTATAACTAAATTCAAATCAAATTTTCGAGCCACCACAATTGAGATATACTCTACTTTTCTCTCTATACAATTAGTAAAAAATAAATAAACTAAATTACAAAGCGATTGAAAGGAAAAAAAAGTCCAGTCATGCACCATGACTTAATGAGCGAATTTTCAAAGAAATCTGCGTTTTATTGGCTTATGATAATATAGGAAAATTTTGGTTTAGAATTTGCTCGGGTGAAAAAAAAAATTGGTACACAGGGGTACGGGGAACAAAAGTCAAAATAGTATTTACCCTTCAAGATGCATGTCGTTGGAAAGCTCTTTAAGAGTACAGTAATTGTTGTTATTTACACTTTTATCATATTTTCACATAAAAGGGGGGTAAAATGGAAAAAAACGTTTTTTGACCCCTAAATGTACTCCAAAAATTCTGGCCAACGAACTCATCCTTTCTTTTGATATTATTGACATTTTAAAATTTGTTTGAAATTTTTAAGTGCATCCTAAGGGGAGATATCGTCTGGAGTGACACATATATACATATATACATCTAATATATATACAACCCCCTGTGAAACTCACTCACTGACTGACTCACTGACTGACTCATGTATACAAATGTTTACCCACTTCCGCTATAGCTAGAGAGTTGGGGTTTTCGCCATTCGATGCGGAATGTGTGGTTTGTGAACCCGAAAAATTGCCAAAAGTTCACTTTTCCCCCTCCTTCCCCCCCTAAGATGAGAAAAACCGTCGTAGCTGTGTTGGAATTTTTTAAAAATTAACGGTTAATTGTAGCGAAAAACTGATGTAACAAACATGTACTAATTTTGCAAGATCTACATTTTTGTTCATAGGTCATTTTGTCGTAGCTTTATTGTTTGTAGTCTAAATGGGGCTATTTTGGTTTTGTTTTTTTCAATTTTTGTCTTTGAACGCTCATATCTTTGGTAATAATTGACCGATTTAAATTCTGAATTTTAGGTTCAAATCTCACACTAATGCCCTTTAAAACAAGACCTTGATATGTTTATAATTCTTCCTATTTGCTGAGAAATTGAGAGTAAACTTTTTCCCGACTGTGCCGTGGTTACGTGACGTCACCAGACAACTTTTTTCGATTAAAATATTCGTTCGCATATCATTTAAAAGCTCTTGACTTGTACATTAAAGCTCTTTTATTTGTTTATTTTTAAAAAAATTGGTACATGTACTTTTGTACCGATTTGTATGTTTGTTGTTAAATAATTTTTTTTTAAATTTTAAAAGTGGTTTAATATACTTTATTAGGTTATTTAAAGCCTTTTTGGATTGTTTGTTTATTGATATATTATTTTGGCACCCCAGGGTACAGGGGTACAAATGTCAAAGTTAATATTTTAAATAATGATGTATATCGTTGAAAAGCTCTTTTTATAGTAGATTAATAATTGTTTTGGAGTATATAGTCTTATTTTTATTTTTTCTTGAGATAAATGGAAAAAACTGTTTTCTTTTGTGTTTTTTCGGATTTCTTTGATTAGGTTATGGTTTAAATGGATGAACACCCCCCCCCCCCCCCTCTGAACACCCCCTCTCTAGCAATCCTGCTCATATTCCTAGACACACTCCCCCCCCCCCTTCATTGGAATTGTAAACTCCCATATCCATTTTTGATTTTCTTTAACCCTCTACCAACAATTATAAGTAGTAACATATTGTTAGCTCTATTCCCCTCCTCCCTCCTCCTATAATTTCTTATTACACCATCACTAGGAAACCCCTTTGTACTCCCTATTTCTTACTTATAAGTAGTAACATATTCTTAGCTCTATTACCCCCCCCCCCCCCCCCTCTCCTATAATTTCCTATTACACCATCACTAGTAGGAAACCCCTTTGTACTCCCTATTTCTTACTTATAAGTAGTAACATATTCTTAGCTCTATTACCCCCCCCCCTCTCCTATAATTTCCTATTACACCATCACTAGGAAACCCCTTTGTACTCCCTATTTCTTACTTATAAATAGTAACATATTGTTAGCCATAACCCCCCCCCCCCCTCTCCTATAATTTCTTATTACACCATCACTAGGAAACCCCTTTGTACTCCCCATGTCTTACTTATAAGTAGTAACATATTGTTAGCTCTATTCCCCCCTCTCCCTCCTATAATTTCCTATTACACCATCACTAGGATCCCCTTTGTACTCCCTATTTCTTACTTATAAATAGTAACATATTGTTAGCCATATCCCCCCCTCCCTTTTCTATAATTTCTTATTACACCATCAGTAGGTAACCCCTTTGTACTCCCTATTTCTTACATATAAGTAGTAACATATTGTTAGCTATATTCCCCCCCCCCCCCCTCTCCTATAATTTCTTATTACACCATCACTAGGTAACCCCTTTGTACTCCCTATTTCTATTGATCTCCGTTGTTGAAATATCCATAATTTCATAATTACTACCCCCAGTGTTTTCCATTTACTACTTTTGGTGGATACATTCAATTACTATTGATTATTTGATTAAAATATATCATAAAATTGACTTCTCCTCGGCGGGGAATCGAACCCGGCTTTTCTTCATCCGCAATAAAAAATATTTTTCTTTTTTTTTAAAGCAATCTATAACATCTTAGAATGTCGTAGAACCTTCACTTAAGATCATTTAATTTTCTCCCTAGCAAAAATACAGATTTAATACATATTTTTAATTGCTAAATCCTACTCAGCCTTAGATCTTCTTAGCTTTCCCGTACACCACACCTTAGAGCATATTTCTAGAAGGTATATCATATCATATCATATTATGTCATATCATATTATATTATATCATATTATATTGTACCAGCTCCTATACAAAAACCAAACCCTATACAAATTCCAACTCTTATAAGTACCAGACCTATACAAGTACCTGGCCACTCGTCGGGCGGAGTTCGGCCGTAGGCCGAACGACGACCCGGCGAGTCTAACATATATACAACCCCCTGTGAAACTCACTCACTGACTCACTCACTGATGTATACTAATGTTTACCCACTTCCGCTATAGCTAGAGAGTTGGGATTTTCACCATTCGATGCGCAATGTCCGCATTGTGAACTCGAAAAATTGCCAAAAGTTTACTTTTCCTTCGTCTTCCCCCCCTAAGATGAGAAAAACCGTCGTAGCTGTGTTGGAATTTTTTAAAAATTAACGGTTAATTGTAGCGAAAAACTGATTTAACAAACATGTACTAATTTGGCAAGATCTACAATTTTGGTCATAGGTCATTTTGTCGTATCTCTGTTGGTTGTAGTCTAAATGGGGCTATTTTGGTTTTGTTTTTTTCAATTTTTGTCTTTGAGGTCTCATACCTTTGGTAATAATTGACCGATTTAAATTCTGATTTTTAGGTTCAAATCTCACACTAATGCCCTTTAAAACAAGACCTTGATATGTTTTGGTTTCGTCCTATTTGCTGAGAAATTGAGAGTAAACTTTTTCCCGACTGTGCCGTGGTTACGTGACGTCACCAGAAAACTTTTTTCGATTAAAATATTCGTTCGCATATCATTTGAAAGCTCTTGACTTGTACATTGAAGCTCTTTTATTTGTTTATTTTTAAAAAAATTGGTACACGTACTTTTGTACCGATTTGTATAATTGTCAATTGTGTCATTTTTATTTTTTATCGAGATAAATTGAAAATAATTATTTTTTGTTATTTCTTGGATTTGCTAGATTAGTTTATGGTTTAAATGGATGAACAACCCCCCCCCCTGAACATCTTGGTGTGTACTCAATTGTTTTATTAATATTTTTTCTTGAAATAAATTGAAAAAACTGTTTTCTTTAGGGTTTATGGTTTTCTTTCTGTTAGTTTATGGTTTCAAATGAATGACCCCCCCCCCCCCCCCCCCCTCTGCACAACCCCTCTCTAGCAATCCTGCTCATATACTTAGATGCTCTCCCCCCCTTCATTGGAATCGTGAACTCACATATCATTTATAATTTTCTTAAACCCTATACCAAGTGACCACTTTTATCCGATTTAAATATTGGTTCGTATATAATTTGAAAGCCCTTGAGTGCACTTGAATTTTTTTACCTTAATTTTGTACCAGCTATTTTGTACAGATTTAAATATTGGTTCGTATATAATTTGAAAGCCCTTGATTTGTACATTTAAACTATATTATTTATTTATTTTTAAAAAAATTGGTACACGTACTTTTGTACCGATTTGTATGTTTGTTGTTATATAATATTTTTTAAATTTTAAAAGTGGTTTATTATTCTTTATTTGGTTATTTAAAGCCTTTTTGAATTGTTTGTTTATTGAAATATAATTTTGGTACCCCCGGGTACAATGGTACAAATGCCAAAATTAATATTTTAAATAATGATGTATATCGTAGAAAAGCTCTTGAAAAGTGTAGTAAATATTGTTATGTACTGAATTGTGTTAGTTCTTTTTTCTTGAGATAAATTGAAAAAACTGTTTTCTTTAGTGTTTTTTCGGATTTCTTTGATTAGGTTATGGTTTAAATGGATGAACACCCCCCCCCCCCCCCTCTGAACACCCCCTCTCTAGCAATTCTGCTCATATTCCTAGACACACTCCCCCCCCCCCCCCCCGCTTCATTGGAATTAGTTAACTCCCATATCTTTTATGATTTTCTTTAACCCTCTACCAACAATTATAAGTAGTAACATATTGTTAGCTCAATTCTCCCCCCCCCCCCCCCCCCCCCTCTTCTATTATTTCTTATTACACCATCACTAGGAAATCCCTTTGTACTCCCTATTTCTATTGAACTCCGTTGTTGAAATTTCCATAATTTCATAATTACTAAGCCTAGTGTTTTCCATTTACTACTTTTGGTGGATACTTCAATTACTATTGATTATTTGATTAAAATATATCATAAAATTGACTTCTCCTCGGCGGGGAATCGAACCCGGCCTTTCTCCATCCGCAATAAAAAATATTTTCCTTTTTTTTTAAAGCAATCTATACTCTCTATTTCTATTGAACTTCGTTGTTGAAATTTCCATAATTTCATAATTACTAAGCCCAGTGTTTTCCATTTACTACTTTTGGTGGATACATTCAATTACTATTGATTATTTGATTATAATATATCATAAAATTGACTTCTTCTCGGCGGGGAATCGAACCCGGCCTTTCTCCATCCGCAATAAAAAATATTTTCCTTTTTTTTAAAGCAATCTATAACATCTTAGAATGTCGTAGAACCTTCACTTAAGATCATTAAATTTTCTCCCTAGCAAAAATACAGATATAATACATATTTTTACTTGCTAAATCCTACTCAGCCTTAGATCTTCTTAGCTTTCCCGTATACCACATCTCACAGCATATTTCTAGAAGCTAAAGCTATGTACCCCCCCCCCCCCCCCCCCCCCTTCTAATCAATATGAATTATTCAAGTTCTTTGTAAGAGTGCACTTATTATATTATATCATATCATATCATATTATATCATATCATATTTTATTATATCAAATCATATTATATTATATCATATTCTTAAAAACCACAGAGCATATTCCTAGACACTATGTACCCCCCCCCCCTCCCACCCCTGTTGCAATCTATAGAAATTATTCGATTTCTCTGTAAGAGTGCGCACTTGTAATTTTTTACCTTAATTTTGTACCAGCTCCTATACAAAAACCAAACCCTATACAAGTACCAACTCTTATAAGTACCAGACCTATACAAGTACCTGGCCACTCGTCGGGCGGAGTTCGGCCGTAGGCCGAACGACGACCCGGCGAGTACATATATACATACATACATAAAAAAAAGTGTTAAATTTTAGGAATCGATTCAGAATGGTCTAAAACGGATTTCCATGGAAAAATTTTTCAAAAATTCGCATTACAAAAATTTTGAAGCCATTGCAATAGCGTAATTTTCTTTGAAAATTCGCTAAAAGTTAAATTATAAAGAGACACATTTGGTTAACATGATCTTTACTTAACATCTTTTATTCTCTACCTTTAGCTTTATAGATTGTTGAAGCTGATCACTTTTACTCTTTAAAAACTTATTCTATAAGTAAGTTTTTACAAAACTACAATCATAATAAGAGTTCCAGTTAAATAAGTATTACAGACCAGCGTTTCCCAACCTTTTAGATGCTGCGACCCTAAAAATGTATCCTCAATATTTTCGCGACCCTACCTGGAATATGGTGTATTGCATATTGCAAATTCTAAATATTGCAGGGATATACACGGTGCCTAAAACCTGAATGCTACTAAAAAATCATTTGGACGAGATACTGGATTTGGGACGAGGGGCTGTAGGCTGATTTATTTAAAACAAAAAAACCACGCATGCTCTTCATCTTAATTCGGATGATGACATTGCTTGATTTGTTTATTTTTTTTGTAATAGTCTTTTTTTATTATATTATAAAGTGCCTTCATGAATTTATGTTAGTGGGCTAATGACCCTTTGTCGGAAGTTTAATGAAATAGTACATTACGCGTCGAGTGCGGAAAGTAGCATTTTGCATGCAAGTGTGGAGTTTGCACCCGAGCGACAGCGAGGGTTGTAAAACCACACGAGCAATGCAAAATGCCGTTTTCGCTCGAGTTGCGTACCGTACTTTATCTACGATTGTTAGATTTAAATAATAAATACAGAAAAAAATAAACTTGCTGTATGTAAGTTCGTATCTCTCTCTTGATAAAGATGGCATTAATTCTTGAGTTGTATTTTTTGCCGAATTAATTATTTTTGGAGGAGTATTATTCTCCACATTTTCGTCAAAGTCACTTGATTCACTCATTGTTTTTCACTAAAAACTCGTTATAAACAGTTACTTTAATAAAAGAATAGCAAATTAGTTTTGTTAAATGTAAACAAACTCGCTAATCGTGCGTAAAGCTGAAGAATTCCTCTTCTTTAACGCCCTAGGGTGGTAAAGAAGAGGAATTCTTCAGAACAATGAGACGCGCATGCGCAATGAATAAAAGTACGTACAGAATCACTTTCTACGCATCTAAACAGAGATACAATGTTTATGTTTCGTATCAATCGTAGATAAAGAATCATTACACGTTGCAATACCCCTTATTTGTCGCTTGATTTTTATCAACCTTTCAAGTATGTATTCGTCTTTGAATTTTCCTAATAACATTCCTTTACCCTTGTGAATTTATGTATATCATTTTATTTTTTAAATTAAATTTACATATTTTAATTTCATTGAACCATTTTCTTTTTAATTTCATTGAACCATTTCATATTTTGTTTCGTTTTTAAGAATTTTTTATTTTTGTCTATAATTAAAAAGATTTTTCGCGACCCTAAAATATTTTGTCGCGACCATAGGGTTGGGAAACGCTGTTACAGACTACTCCATGAAAACTGCATACATAAGAATGGATGGTTACTGCATAAACTATGTCAGAGCATGAATAAATGGGAATTGATGAAATGCAATTCTCCTAAAGTCCAGAACTTTATTTCATGTTTGCGCATTAAAGAAGAGCCTTGATAGTCCTAACTCTGATAATTTGAGTTTCCAATAATCTGAGTCAAAAGAGAGTTCATGGAAAGAAGAAAGGGGTGCGGCTCTCCTAAAGTAGAATTTAAATCACTTTTTTTTGTAAATTTCCAATAATCCTAATTTGTGCCGGTCCCATCCGACTCAGGTTATCAAAATTCTACTATACTTATAGTATAAAGCACAAATGTTTAGTACACATTATAGTACATTTTTTTTCAAACTCAGAATCTCTTTTTGATTATAATAAAATTAATATAAAATATAATAAGTTATAACAATTAAGATCATAGATCAGTAAACTAAAATAATACATTTAAATACCCTGATCAATAAATAAATAGAAATAATAAATGGAACATAATCAAAACAGCTAAAAATAAATATAAGCTGTTAATAACAAGATAATAAAAGAAATTAAAAAAAAAAACTATTAAAAAATTAAGACTATTTTTTGATAGCTTTAATAAATTATTTCAAATAGTCTCTTAACATAGATTTATAAATATTTTTTTAAAAAATAAGTCTTTATTAAATTGTAAACTTAATTTAAAAAAATAATAATTTGAGTTAAACAGAAAGCAATACATATTTTTTTAAATTGTGAAAGGTAATATTTATTTTCAAAAAAGAAAATTTACTTAAGTTAGATGGTAAGGAATGCATGTTTTCCAATATTGAAAAGTAATTTATCTCTTTAATGGAATAAAACGAGGAATGTTTTTTCACTGTTTGAGAAAGGTCACGAATCATTAGAAAAAATCAAAAAGAAAATTTGCATATCAATATAAAATTCAATACTTACCCTCGGGAACGCGCGGCCCTGAGAGGCCTAAATTTGAGATATAACTGTGAAATCGAGATAGATGTGGGTGCGATTGGAAGATAGGGATTTTTCTAGCTACATTTCTTGCTTTTATCAAGAGAATCAGTCACTGTTTGACATTGTACGGGGTTATACTTCAATTCTGTGCCCATATTGTCCTGACAGGGGACCCGCGCCACTTTCACTTAAATTTTAGTATTATGCTAATTTTAGTGAAATTTATGCATATAATACAAAATAAATTAATATGGTACCTGAATTTAAAAATATACAGAAAAAATTAAAAATTATAATTGAGACTGACTAATTTTGTGCTTATAAATTATGTGACAAAACAACGGTATTTTATAAATTAAAAAAAATAAAACTAATTTAAATATGATTTATAATATTTTGCTAAAATGATTTCAAGTTTATTTTATTTTACCTGTTGTGTGGGTATATAAAACAGATTAAGTCCTATCAGGGGTCTGCGCCTCCTCGTGTCTGTATTAGACCGCGTGCACCCGAGGGTTAAGGTAATAAGATGGATTTTTTTAGGTGTAATAATTTATGAAGAACTCTTTTACTTCTTTTTGACATAAATTATTACACCTGAAAATCCATCTATTTTCTTAAGTATAGAATTAATAGGGTGTAATCTTAAATTGGAAATAATTTAACTCATTATATATAAAATTCAAATAAAGTCAGTTTGACTTAACTTATGAAAGAGAAATGGTCTTTTTTACGATAATTATAATTTTTTTTGCCTTTTTATTGTATAACTTATAATTTTCTAAGACGCATTCCTAGTCAAGAGTATAAAAAATAAAAAAAAATAAAAAAAACAATTTTTATAAAAATAGTTAAGTATGGAAGATCATAAGAAAAACAGAGAAAATATTTGGAATGACAAGTTCATATCAGCACATTAGAAGTAAAGTACATATTTACAGATTTTGAATTTTTTTGTTTTGTTTTATTTTCCATCAGGTTTAAGAAGTTGAGTCCTATTACTTATAGTTTTCACAATTTTTACAACAAAAAAAAATATTAAGAAATAAAATAAATGTATAAGAATTGTCAAAACACACTTAACTTCTGAGGGGCTGATATAGTTACAGTGGACGCCACTTAATGTATTCACCGTTAATGTTATCAACCTCTTAGAGTGATCAAAATAGCTTGGAACGATCCCACTTAATATTCTTAAGTGTCACATTAAATGGCATCTACTGTAGATATAATATACTCACTTAAATTCTAAGGTACACCATAACCCAACACTGAAAGCTTAAAAAATAGCAAGCACATCAAATAATACAAGATAAAAAGAACTTTTTACTACGTTTTTATTAGCTTGCTTTCTTGTTTGTTTGTTTGTTTGTCCGGTACAAATCTGGCAATCGATTTCTAACTAACTTCCTGAATAGCTAGACATTTGAAACTTTTAGCATAGCTCAGAACACGATGACAATGCATTATTTTAATACTTTTAGCTACCTTTCAGCAGAATTTAATTGGTTTTCAGCAAATTTTGCTGTATGGAATGTTAGTTCGGAAAAAATCCGCATATTTTATTTGTTTTGCCATGTCCCATATTTACAATCTTTATTTTGACGGGTTTCAAATTTGTGATTTTTATAAATAAGAGAAACATTGAATGACAGCAAAACAGGAAAGATATTGATTATAATATTATTTATCGATTATATTATTTCAAATATATCGATGGCATGGTTTAGATTTAGTGTTGGGGAGATCCGTTGTACAAAGATTTGTCCTTTTATAGGTTTAAGATCAGCTCTCTAGACGGTTGTCATTTATGTGAAGTAAATAAATTTGGAACTATTTTTTTTTTTCACTTATCATTATATATTATATAACAATAGCAATTATATTATTAGCATTACATATGATTCAACAGAAAATTTAAAAACGTAGTATATAAAAAATTATTTTTATCTTGAAATTTCCTTAGCTGTCACTGGTCGTGCTTGTTTACAAATTATTTTGAATTTGACCGCCTAAATATTTAAGAAATTAAGTGATTGATCGACTAATAGTAATAATTTGGTAAATGTAATTACTGATTATTGTATTGTCATCGGAAATACATAATCTGTGCAAGTTTCAGCTTTCTACTTAGTCAGCAGGTTAGTTAAAAATCTATTGTAAGATTTGTACTGGACAAACAAGAAAGCAAGCTAATAAAAACATAGTAAAATTAATATTGTTATCATTTAAATAATTACAAGATAAAAAGAACTTTTTATATACTACGTTTTTAAATTTTCTGTCATAAATCATAAATTTGAAACCTGTCAAAATGAAGATCGTAAATATGGGTCATGTCAAAACAAATAAAATAACTTGTGGATTTTTTCCGAACTAACTTTCCATACAGCAAAATTTGCTGAAAACAAATTAAATTCTGCTGAAATATGGCTAAAAGTAATAAAATTATGCATTGCCATCGTGTTTTGAGCTATTCTAAAAGTTTCAAATTTCTAGCTACTCGGGAAGTTAGTTAAAAATCTGTTACAAGATTTGTACTGGACAAATAAACAGACAAACAAACAAGAAAGCAAGCGAATAAAAAGGTAGTAATAAGCTGAGCCATACAACAATTTTTAACAGATATTTTTTCCAACCACTTTTTTAAATAAAGGCTCCATAACAACCATTTGTTTTATATATTTGTTACAAAACACTATAAGTTTACAATTATTTTCTTAATCTAAAAGTGCACTATAAACATAAATCATTTAAAATCTAGAAATTAGTCTTAATTCAAGGAATATGAAGACAATATATAACTAATTTTAGTATATAAATTATACATAGAGGAAGAAGTTTGTCCTTAAAATTTAGTTTCACTTACTAAGGGTACATTCATATAACACTATTATTAAATAGATTTAGTTAGTATCAGTCATTTTATGACAACCAGAATATAAACTAAACAATATAAAAAAAAAAAAAAATAATTAAATAGAAACCAATGCATATTTTTCCATATTGTAAAAGAAAATATATTTGTATCTTTATCTGTATCTTTTCATTCATCTTTAAGTACTTTTATATTTAAGTCTTGACTAGTTTTAAGAAAAAAACTTAGCTGCTATCAATATCACTGACATTATAAATTAAACTGTAAACTAATATATCGGAAAAAAATTAAAAAAGAAAATTTGTGTATAATTTAATTTTATATCTTTTAAATTTTATTTTTAAAAAATAACCCTGGTAACTTTTTATAAATTTGTGATACTTATAATGAAATTAATATATTTTTGTAAAACCAAAAAAAAAAAAGTTTGAAATCAAATATAATTAAATTTCAATTTTAAATTGGGAAGCATTTAAATTGTATTATTAGTAATGAATTACAGTAGAACCCTGATTCACCATCTTTCTAGCTTAACCATCAGGCAAATCTTCAGAGCACTCCCCCTTTCTTTAACTTCGCATGTTCCCACACTACCTGTCAATTGTTAAGAAACTGACCTTCTGGGACCATATTAAAAGCACAGCAGACAAGGCCACAGCAATGACAACAAGGCTTGGCAGACTAATGGCTAACATCGGGGGACCAAGACAATCAAGACGGCGACTTCTCATGTCAGTCACTCACTCCATCATGCTCTACGGAGCTGAAGTCTGGTCAGACAGCCTCAAACATGAGAAATATAGAAAGAAACTGGCATCAGTACAGAGGATCGGGCCCTGAGAGTAGCATGTGCTTATCGCACAGTATCAGAAGCAGCCATCCTGGTGATAGCAGGGATCATCCCTATTGATCTCCTGGCACAAGAAAGAAAGAAACTTGCTGAGAAGAAAGGCGAGGACAAGAAAGTAGCCAGGCTAGAGATAAGAACAACAACGATGATGCAGTGGCAGACTAGATGGAGAGGCGAAACAACAGGAAGGTGGACTGCCAGGATTGTTCACAACCTGACAGAGTGGATGGACAGAAGCCATGGCGAGGAAAACTTCTATCTGACACAGTTGTTGTCAGGACACGGGCTGTTCCGCGCGTACCTCTACAAAATAGGAAGAGCAGCTAGCCCAAGCTGCATGCACTGTGGGGGGGGGGGGAGAAGGATGATTCTTACCATACCTTCTTTACCTGCCCTAGCTGGAACGAGGAGAGGCATTGCCTGACAAAGATGGTAGGAGATATAACCCCAGACACCCTCGTGAAAAAGATGCTGGATAACAAGGAAAGTTGGACAGCAGTAGCCTCCTTCACAGAGAATGTACTGCGACAGAAGAGGGCAGCTGAGGAGCGACTAGAACACCCTGATTGAACAACCAAGAAAGCTAGAGCAGGTTAGGAAAACCTGAAGAAGAGAAAAGGAAAAGGGATGTTGCCACAATGGCCACAATAGAAGGCACCGGCAGGAAGTAATGTGAGAACGGTACCTTGCTGGACTCTGCCTAGGAATAGGGTGGTCTTTTTTTTAGTGGGTCGGAGAGCCAACCCCACACAACCTATGGAGAGGCTTCTCTTCTCTTAGGGAGTCTGTAGAACAGATTTTTTTTGCTCACCCTATATAAAAAAAAAAAAAAAAAAAAAACCTGTCAATTGTTAAGCTCAAAAAAGTTTCTGGATGAGCCAAGATATTTTTAACTTTTGGTTTGACAAAGTGCCTCTACAAAAAGTGAATACATATATATTATAATGATGTCAAAAATAAAAATAATGTGTCACTTTTTGCCCTAAATACACTGACCTTTCTAGTGAAGTTTTTTTTTATTATCAGTCAAGGCTCAGGTCCCATACTTGAAGGTTATTCAAGGTTCCACTGTAATACCTTTTATTGGTTATATTTACAGAAATACAATACATTAAATTATTTTCCCAAAGAAATAAACTCATATTGAGTTTTAATTTAATATATTTTGTTTATTTTTTAGTTAAAAATAAGGTTTTATCCAATTTTTTCTTCTCCAATCTTTATGTAAAATAAATCAACTAATTTTTTTTTTTATAAAGATTATTTTATATACATCTCTCATTTAAAATATATATATTTTTTAATATTTATTTTTTTTATTTACTACTTTAATTTAAAGAGCAGTCGGATTAATAAATAAATTATATAAGTATGAGAAAAAGGAAATACTGTTCAGAATTTAGGAATCATGTTTCCAGTAGGCTAATATTTAAAATTAGAATAGCCTGTAAAAGGGAATATAAACATATTGAAACAATAGTCTCAATTTATATTATAAGAATGGGAAAACCATCTTATCCAAAGGAATAACACAAACACTCTACATGTAAAGTTAAGTCTCACATTGAAGTTAGATTTTCACGTCAAACTCCGATATGAAGTAGACTCGCCTCTTACTAAATCTTTTTATTAATGTAACTTTTTTTCTTCCGCAATAGGCACTGATGATGGCCTTTTGAAGGCTGAAAGCTGCTTTGGCATTAAAGTGTTTTTTTTCTTTTTTTTTTAAGTGAAACTTTTTTAGCCGTAGTAGAGTAAATTTGCTTGACCGAAATTGACGTCGAGAAACGAAGATTGTGTTTCAAGACTCGTCCAAGTGAAACATTTTTGATGTGAAATTGCAAATATTTGTTTTAAGATCCCCTGTGAGATATTTTAATCGACTGCCAACTTAGGCCGGCAGTTGATTTACCTGTAAAAAATCTTCCCTCTAAACGAGTCTCGAACTCCCAACCCCTGGATTGAGTCTGATGTGGAAACTACTTTGCCACGGATTAGTTCATTTCAACAGTACACAGAATCGGTATATAAGGGGTATTATTATAACAATTAATATAATATATTAATCCTATGAAAATTGGCTGTAAGTGTACCCTCTAATAATTTTAAGTTTGGTAGTGGATCCTTTTAGGGTTCATGGGAAATAAATTAAATTAATTTACTCCATTCATTTTTTGCGGCAACGTTTCGGCCTGACCGGCCATTTTCAAGCCTAAAAATTACGTATATTTTATTAGTTTAACTACAATATATAGAACAATAAACAGTAACCAGAAGGATAAGTTAAGTAAGACAATTAATTTACCTTATAATTGCACAATCGAGGTAATAAGTGAAGTCAAAACTAAAATAAATTGTATTAGGAACTATTTAAGAGTTCCGTCGTCAAGAAATTCATAATTACATCTCCAATCTAATACATGCGAGTTCTGGTAAAAACTAGTAACAATAACACTAACTGACATATAACAAAAACGATAATAACGATTTAGTAACAAATAACTAGAATTTAAAAATTAAAATTTTTGATCACAGATAGTCTTAAGTAAAACATAATTTTGGAAGTGATAACAATTCTTCCCTTATCACAATTGTTATCAGACCGGTATATACATAATTTAAAACGGGTCATTGTTTGTGGATAAGTTATATAAAATTCATTAATTAAGTTCAATTTCATGTTAGTAAAAAACAAAATTGGTAATTTAATAAAATTAAGTATGTGGATAAAAAGGTACCAATGATAAAGAATATCAAGTGGTAATCATAAGGTCTGTACTATCGGGCGGGAATTTTGATTTGACTCATCATAGTATATTTGACTATGATGAGTCAAATCAAAATTCCCGCCCGATAGTACAGACCTTATGATTACCACTTGATATTCTTTATCATTGGTACCTTTTTATCCACATACTTAATTTTATTAAATTACCAATTTTGTTTTTTACTAACATGAAATTGAACTTAATTAATGAATTTTATATAACTTATCCACAAACAATGACCCGTTTTAAATTATGTATATACCGGTCTGATAACAATTGTGATAAGGGAAGAATTGTTATCACTTCCAAAATTATGTTTTACTGAAGACTATCTGTGATCAAAAATTTTAATTTTTAAATTCTAGTTATTTGTTACTAAATCGTTATTATCGTTTTTGTTATATGTCAGTTAGTGTTATTGTTACTAGTTTTTACCAGAACTCGCATGTATTAGATTGGAGATGTAATTATGAATTTCTTGACGACGGAACTCTTAAATAGTTCCTAATACAATTTATTTTAGTTTTGACTTCACTTATTACCTCGATTGTGCAATTATAAGGTAAATTAATTGTCTTACTTAACTTATCCTTCTGGTTACTGTTTATTGTTCTATATATTGTAGTTAAACTAATAAAATATACGTAATTTTTAGGCTTGAAAATGGCCGGTCAGGCCGAAACGTTGCCGCAAAAAATGAATGGAGTAAATTAATTTAATTTATTTCCCATGAACCCTAAAAGGATCCACTACCAAACTTATAATAATATATTAATGTTGTTTTCATGTTTATATTCGCTAACATTTTATGAAAATATTTTATTAATTGAAATTATGTTTCTTTGAGATGTTATCTGACTATGGCGGCATTGTAAACTCTTGTTTATAAATATGTTTGTTGCTTACTTAATAAATGATTTATATAATAAGCATCACTTAAATAAGGGTAATTGTGCTATTTCATACACATATTTCATATGTTTATTCTGTTTCTAGAACTTAAGTTTCACTTCTAATGCGTGAGAGTCTCACATATTTTTTTTTAATTTGCGTTGAGACAGGTTGTATTATTCCTTTAGGATGACCTCCATAGACACTCCCATATCTAGCATCTTGACTAAGATTAAGAGCCCTTTTAGATAGTCTATCTAACGAAATAACTAGTATCAGTATTAGTAGTAAGGTACTAGTACTAGACGGGTAGGACGAACCACTTGTTCAAACCTAGCAATTAGTCCATCTTTTAGGCCCATTTTACTATCCGGCCCCATAGTATAGAGTTCCAGCTACTTCACACATCATACCATATCATGATATATCTCATATCTCTGTATATTGTACCACTGAAGCAAGTATGATGTGATCATTAGTGAGCCATATAAATCAGAGCATCATGGCGAGGGATGGAACCTGCGATCTCGTACCGCCTTTGATTCAGTAATGGCCGAGCTGACGTGGTAAGTAATTTAATCCACACGGCCACACCAGCTCTTAACGAGATAACTATATCTCAATGTAAAACAAGAATATAAAAGAATTACACAATTTTTTCCACAAATAGCGTTATTGTTGTAAAATGTTTTCTAATTATTTAATAGGCCATCAGTGCCAAAGCAGTAGTTTTAAGTAAGACTAGTCAGTAAATAAGATTCAATGACTCAACTTACAACTACACAATAGACTCTAATCATCAACTTGTAGCCACTTCTTTAGATTGTTACTCCCCTATGTTATTTTTTTTAGAACATATATGACTTTGACTAAAAACCTATTTAAAAAAAGGAATGTTTAGTCCAATGTACTTTGGGACAAAGGAATATCACACTTCTGTTTTTCTTGTAACAAGCTAGAGAAGAACATTCCGTTCAACTTCTTTAGATTGCTACTCCCTTTTTTTTTTTGACATTTTCATGTCTTGGCTGTGCTACATAAACTCGAAAAGCGTTACTAAAAATCTAGATCAAATAGCATTACACATGTAATAGGGAGTTAGGAAGATATAGAAGGTAGATATAGGTATTATAAGGGGTTCCCTCTACCACGCTCGGAAGAGCCTACCCACCCCTCCCCTCCCGATCGGCTACCTGCCCCACATCTCATTCTCTTCGCTTCTCGCTTGCTACCGATCCAGCAGTCGCTCGTGCCCCTCTCCCCCTTCAATAACTTCTTTTTTACTGCTCCAATTTGCACTGGACAAACGCCACAACCCTTAAAATTTATTTTTTTTAAACTTACGTACATCAAATTTATTTTTTGCATTATTTTATTTTTTTATTTTTGTTAAACTATAATTTTTTTCATTTATTATAGAAATATGGGTGAAGAAGCTAAAAGATTACTTCTTAATAAACTGGAAAAGAAGAAAAGTACTTTCTTTCTTCGTGCACTACATATGTTCGATTTAATTCCTAATTTACAAACGCAAGAATCTGCACATTTTTTTTGACATTTTCATGTCTATACTTTGGCACATGAACTCGAAAAGCGTTACACAAGCGCTACCAAAAAACAACACTACTGTCTTGCAGACTCGTATGCAAGAAGTTTTTCATTTTTTTTTATAAGGGGAGTAATAGTCTAAAGAAGAACATTCTGTACAGTTTCTTTTTTGTTACATTGTTACTCCCTTCTGTTTTTTTATAAGGGGAGTAACAGACTAAAGAAGTGCCAATTTGTGGAGATACTTAAGTATTTCTTTGATAGTGGGCTCCATCCGAACAAATGTTCCTAATCAAGACACTTTCTCTTTAAATACGTTTATCATGTTTTTTTCCTCCGAAAAACTTGTGTGGTTTTATAAACTCCTAAATTCAAATATATTACAAGGTCAACATAGGTATACAATTTTTATCAAATAATATAGAATTTTTTTTTTTTTTTGGAAACACAATGAGAAAACAATCAGTCAGTTATCCGTTCCACTTTCTTACACAGGTACTGCAGTCATTACTCATTTTTACAGATTATAAAATAAATAATTTATCTCTTGTGATCATTTATAAAAACTTATAAATAAAAAATAGATACATTTCATAGTGGAATGGAATAAAAAAATTCAAGTCACAATTGTTGTTTTTAAATAAAATTATAAATGAATTAATAAAAAAGACAAAAATTATCACAGTCAGTAAATCTAATAAAATTGGTTCCATTTGTCTTTTCCTATTATTTAAACTTTTAAGATAAATAAAACAATAAATTAACTAGAATATAATTTAATCATGCTTTGAATATTTTCGATGGTTCCGGTAACCATGAAAAGGAAGGATACCAGAATAATGAAATAGTCCATTATCTTATAGAATATTGAGAGGCGAGACATGGTCATTAGATGGATGGTTGCTGGTATGGTCATTGCCAAAAGGGCGTTGGCACCGACTCCGATGAGAGAAACTAGTAAGGTTAAGTTGGGTATAGCGCAGGACAGAGCAACTGAAAATCAAATTAAAAGCAATTATTAGATAGTTATTCAATGAAGGACCTTATTGACTGACATCTAAAGGCCCCCATACACAATCAAACATTTTGCGCAAAAAGTTTGTGCAAACCTGATGTTGGGCAAATTTAGGCCATACACGTCAAACATCATGTTTGCTCAAACATCAAACAGCCCCATACACGGTCAAAATGTTTGTGCAAACATGATGTTTGCACAAACATTTTGACCGTGTATGGGGGCCATAACCCTTTCGGCACTGTAGACGTCTATGGACGTAATTAGTAAATGCCTTTATTAGACTGTAAACGTCTATGTACGTAATAAAAAAGTGCCTTCCACAGCCTACAGACGTCTATAGACGTTTTGAGGTTTTCTTATGTATGTTTTCAAATAGAAGCCTTACTAGACGTCGCACGTGACTCCTAACGCCATCTATCGGAACTAGCATGATGTACAATGGTAAATAATAAGCTCACTAGGTGTCGCTGGGGTTAATATTTCTCAGTGATAAAATAAAATGAAAGGGGTTGCAACTCTAGCAGGGCGGGTGACTCATATTACTTGCGCCGGCCCCGCGTAATATTTTTTTAAGGCCAAATAAGGTCAGCGAAGGTCAAAGTCTATTGTACCTTCTTACGTTCATCCTTGGAGCATTTTCCCTTTTTATAAAGCTTTTTTTTTTTTTCTCCGAAATAATATTTATGTCTCTTAAAAACTTAACTTAATTTTTATACAATTTTTTTATACGATTTATGTAAAAAAGAGTAGTTAAATCATATTTTTGTCTTTTTTCTTCTTTTTGTCCCCTATGGTTTAGATATTAAGTTTATGTTTCAATAAACTCAAAAAAAAAAATTAAATTAAATAAAATTAAAAAAAGTTTAACTTCGCCGTTGCCGGTCCAAACTCTGGATACGAAAGAAGGCTAGGACTTATTATTATTATTATTATTTTTTTTTTTTTCGTCATGTTTGAAAAATTATCAATGTATTGTATAATATGAAATATGTCAAAAATAATAAAGAAATGAAAAAAAGTTATTTATATATAAAAAAAAATACCAGTTATTCATAAATTGTACATTACTTTTACTTTTTTTTATGTATATATAGAATTGAAAATTATTAAATTAACATCTAAAATTAATTAAAAATAAAAAAATAATTATAGATGAATGTAAAAAAGTAATAAAACAAGAACTATCCTAATATGATAAAAAATGTAGGAGATATAAAATAAATAGTGTGAAAGCGTTGAAGAATGGATAGTTTTGTGTGAGGGTTGAAACGACTCTGGCTGGGGAAGGCCAGTCTGAAAATACGGCCCCGTCTGTGGAAGCCTACTTTCGATTTCTACCTCAGTACCGAAAGGGTCAAGACTAAATTTTTGAAAATTCCTTACATTAATACTCAGACTAAGTTTGTTGAACAAGATTATCCCTTAACTCATTAGTGTAAAATACTTATGTAAATTAAAAATATAAATTTGGCACAACAGAAAAGACTTAAATCTTTATATTCAATTAAACATTTCTTCAAATATTTTTTTATGAAACCAATAGCAATACTGATGTGAGTCCATTAAATTATAATAAAACTTTTAAAAACAGAAAACCATTTTTTCTAAATATCCCCTCTATTTCACACACCATCACACCCTAGACTCAATGACATCTTAAATTAAACACTACAGAGATTGACAATGAACTAATAATTTTGTTAAGTTAAATTTTATTCACTATGATAAATAGTAGTTCCCCAAAAACTAACTAGTCCAGTCAAATGGTGCATGAAAAGAGCTCAAAGTGGAAAGTTCTGGTGTAATTGTTGTTAGTGACTTACTTTATGTTTTTGGGGTGCTGAACACGAATACATCCAACAAATACATACAACGAACACATACAACAAAATGCATATCCAATAACAATGTTTACCTACATGAAATAAAGAATATATATTAATGGTGTTACTTGTTGTTTTTCAAAAATTACTGATTTCCCGGTTATTTCAACCCCTCTTTTGCATAGAAACCATTTGACTTACAAAAAAATGGTAAAAAAATAATTTGTAGGTTATTTTCTCCTCTTTATTTTATTACTCTTCCACTTTTTGCATAAATAGCTTGCTTTGTAAGTTATAAGGCGAAATCCACTAAAACAAATAAAAGTAAAAAGTGGTTTTATGATGATTTCTCATATTTGCGTGTAAAATTTTTGTTGGACAACTTTAGATTCGTGTTCAGCACACCCAAGAACATAAAATTAACTGCCAGCGCAGTCTGGCCTCCAACCGTTTACCCTTCAGCCTGTACCCTCCACCCGCCACCGCTTCCCAATATTTCAACTCCCATTTGCGTGAAAACCATACGACGTACAAATAAATGGTCCAGACATAAATTGTAGATTATTTTCTCCTTTTTTTTCTACTAGACCACTTTTTGCGCGAGTAGATTGCTTTGCAAGTTATAAGCTGAAAACCAATAAAAAACATTTTTTTTTGTAGTTTTTCGATGATTTCTCATAGTTGCCGAGGGAAATTTTGTTGGACAACTTCAGATTCGTGTTCAGCACCCCAAAAAACATAAAGTAAGCCACTAACAACAATTACACCAGAACTTTCCACTTCAAACTACCATTTGACTGGACTAAACTCCACAAGTCAATTTTCTAGTAATCAGTAAAAAGGACCAAAATATATGTTTATCTACTCACGGCAGCAAAATTAAGCATTGTTGTACTGTTTTCAGTCTGCAAAATGTCATTTTTCTTGATTCTTTTGAATAAAGTGTCAGCAAAATATCAAAGTGTCAGCAAAAGTTCAAAGTGTCAGCAAAATAACAAACATACTGTCACATTGTAAGAAAATTTTACTAAAAAAAGGTTACTTCATCGCAGGTTATAAACACTACCACATTGTTTATTTTTATATATTTAAGCATAATATTCTGCTAAAGTTATATCTTTTTTGAAAATAACTTAAATAATTATAGTGACAAACAAATTTTACTATTTTACAATGATTATTTTTAAAAAATCACTAAAAATTGAGATAAAAAACAGATGTTAGTAAAAAGTGGCAACCCTGAATTGTTTTGATTTCTTGATGACTCAAACTTTCGTATTTTTACAAATTTAATTTCTTTAAATGTTTTATATATTAAAAAGGGAATATAATAATTAGTGTAATTTATCTGCCGTTAATAGATAAAATATTGTATGTAACTATGCAGCAAAGGAAACATTCCTGACTCGTTTAAAGATTACCTGCTTCGGTTACACCTCAGCAGGTAATTAACATTTGCCTGCCTCGGCTTCGCCTCGTCAGTCAACATGTAATTTTCCTGCCTCGGCTTCGCCTCTGCAGTAAATTTGTTTAGTCTATCCTCGCCTTCGGCTCGGAACTAAAACTTAAAAAACTTGTCAGCAAAATTCCATTTTGCTGCCTAGTGACATAAATAACTATTGTATTATAGTCCAATCAAATAGTAGTTTGGCTGGGGGAAAAATACAGTAGTTATTATATTTTCAGGTGCTGAATCCGAATTTCAACTTTGCTACATCATAGAAGTGATGCTTTTTTTCAGTTTTTCTGTTAGAAAAAAGTGTGATACAAAAGTAAACTTCGATTTATGCATCTTAAATTGTCTCTGTTAAAAATAACAGTTTATGCGCAATAGAGTATGGAAATTTGACAAAAATTTCAACATCGGTTAAACATCTGTTTTTATTTTAGTTTTTAACTTAGAACTGCAAAAACTACAAGCATTTAGAAAAAAAGTCACCAGTGACAAAGCATCTCATCTGAATGATCAAAGAGGAAGATAAGCATGATACTTAAGAATGATATTTAAGAATGATATTTAAGAATGAATAGTAACATTGTTTAGTATGTATGCAGTAATGGAAATACTAGTCCAGGAGATAGCGTTCAAAGTAGTGTCTGACTAACATCAAGCTAGAATTTTCTATACAAGTCAATCTTTTAGCGCCTTTTAAGAATATGTGGTCGGCTAAGTTCTTCTGCGGGATATAGCTTGGCAATAGGCGTTTGAAAAAAACAAACCGGTGGAGAGCGGCCATGTCTCACCAATTACGGTGGACAATGTGTCTTTCATGATCCTGAGAACAGAATTAGTTAGTAGACCGTAAATCAAGTTGATGTTAGCTTGTCCATTGACAGGTGACCACATTGAGTTTTAGTAATATTTGAATAACTAACCTATCAAGTGTGAAAATAACATCGACTTGATTTTTGGTCTACTAACTAATTCTGTACTCAGGATCATGAAAATCACATTGTCCACCATAATTGGTGAGACATGGCCGCTCTCTACCGGTTTGTTTTTTTCAAAACACCTATTGCCAAGCTATGTCCCGCAGATGAACTTAGTCGACCACATATTCTTAAAAGGCGCTAAAAGATTGACTTGTATACAAACTTCTAGCTTGATGTTAGTCAGACACTTTTTTGGACGCTATCTCCTGGACTATACCTTGTGTCGTAGCTGCTATAGCTTGGATCGGAGGTTGATCATCAGGATCATCCAACTCGTCATTATTGCATAACGGAAAAATGCGCCTAAACCATTATTTCAACAAAGAACATTATTTCAAACATTCATTCATTCAAACTTTTGTATACGTACACTTTTCTCTAAGAGTGTGAATTTTTAAACTGAAAGCGAATAATTTACTCCCCCCCCCCCCCCAGTTTTTCGAATTTTTCTCTAACCCGAGGTTGCAAAGTTGCAAACTTCTACGAGGTTGCAAAGTTGAAATTCAGATTAGCACTCCAAAAAACATTAAAAAAAAGAAAATAACTACTGTATTTTTTTCCTGGATAGGAAATAAATACAGGATAGGTCTCATTTTTTCACCTAATGCCTGGACCATTGATAGAATGGACAAAAGTAAATCCTGAAACAGAATGTGTGTGTGAATACTTCCATGCAATTTCAAGCATATGAACTTCTAGCCTGGTTAAAGTAAAAAGTCTGAAATAGGTTGAGTTTTTTATCCATAATTTCGGTTATGAGCATTGAAGGAATAATCTTGCCTTCTAGGCATACAGGCTAGCAGCATATTAGGGATTAGCTTAGTCCACACCGTCTTTGATGTGGGGATGAATCGGTGCTGATGCGATTCAGCTCAGCAACAAAGGCACGTAACATTGAGTCCTGATGTGGACTAAGCTGTAGAAATCTATTGAACAATAGCCAATGCTCAAGGAAAATCAACCGTTAACATTACTCGATAACCCTCCAATGTTGATTCTATTTAATATTAACAATAAATTATACCTGAAGCAATAACCACAACGATGTGTATGAGGTATTCCCCAACAATTTTAAGGCCTCCATCAAGATTACCAACACAGTCTTGTACCAATATTTCAAAGAGAACATAGTTGTTTATCGGAGTAGATAAAAATATGCCGAAGGCCAAACCACCCTGCACCAACTTAGGAGCACTACAAGAAAAACAAAAAACAATGTCAGTTTTAAAAACAAATAAATTAAACATATACAATTAATAAAAAGAAATAAAAACTAGCTCAAGCATTCTTGGCTATAACTCTCCTGTTCATTTTTAGCTTAAACTAAAAAGTTACCAATAAAATGTTGTTTCTAATCCATGTAAACGAAACTTAAAATTATACCTCCCTTAATGATTAGGTAAAGATAGCATTCTAAGATTTTTTTTTGATTTTTTTTACTAAGACAACAAAATTATTCACTTAAAAATAATCAAAATTAAAAGCCAACGTGTTTAATTTTTTCCCCCAGCTTTGACAGCACGAGCGTCATTAGCAGTTTGAACAACTTAATTATCTTTCCAGACTTAGATTATTTTGTTAGAATTACCATTGTTATCCCATTTCCCTTTATTCTTTTCAATAATTATTATTATTTATTTATTTATTTTTTATCTTTTTCTTTTCTCATTTTAGGTTTCTGTACAAAGTACAAAAAGAAACCTTATATAACGGCTCTGTCTGTCTGTCTGTCCGTTGCTTGTTTCAATTCATAAACTACTATAGCTAGGAACATGAAATTCGGCACACAGGTGCATCTTGGCATTTGAGACAACTGGACACATTTTGGATTTTTCACACTTAATATTTTCAAGATGGCAGCCAATATGGCGGGCGACTAAAAAAAGTTCTTAGTAACTATGACATGTTATACATCAATTTAAAGGTCTTGAAGTGTAGAAAAAGAATATGCAATTATTAAAAGTTTACACTTAAAATTTTCAAGATGGCGGCCAATATGGCGGGTGACAAAACATTGTTTAAGTTACCATAACATGTTATACAACAATTTAACTGTCTTGAAGAGTAGAAAAAGAATATTACTATTAACGAAAGTAGTTTTAGTTTTTGGACTTGTAGACAGTAATCGAATGAAGGGATATTATTGGAATAAAAGTCCGATGATGGTTGTGGTTAAAAAATTATGTTTAATTCAGAGCTTTCGCCTAGGGAGCCTAAGCTTCATCAGTCTAAACTACAAACAATAAACTAACACATAAACACTACACCAAACCTACATACTCAGGTAGACTCCTTCATTTCGATTCACATCAACCATATTCTTATAAAATTAATTGTGCCAATAACTTTATTAACCAAATCCTTACACTCTCTGATAAACAATTCCATAACGAAAAAATATCTTTCATAAAAACCATACTAAATAAAAATTGTTACCCCAATAAATTGATTAATAAATTACTCCAAAAACACATAAATAACAATAACAATAACTCTTCCCAATTTTTTAATAATAATAACAATATAAACACCGCGCCAAACAACAGCAATAATAATACCCAAAATACAACTCCTCCCGTTTTTGCCAAATACCATACCCTTCCTTATATAAAGCACACTACCGAACAAATAAAAAAATTATTTCAACCTTACGATCACATAAAAATAGCCCAAAAAAATTCCACTACTTTTAAATCATCTTTTTACTCTTAACTTAAAGATCCCATCCCCCCTTTGCAACAAAGTAACGTCATCTACCAAATAAACTGCAAACAATGTCCAGCCACATATATAGGAGAAACCTCCCAACAATTTAAAAATAGATTCAACCAACACCTAAAAGATATTTCTAATAACAGCACTAATACAGCTATTTCAGAACATGCACACAACACTCAACACACATTAGACACAGACAAATATAACATTTTACATACTGAAAAACATCACCAAAAACGACTAACACTTGAAATGCTATATATAAAATCAGATTTAAACTCAATAAACTTGAAACAAGACACAAACAAATTAAATAATATTTACGCTAACGTCATATCTAATATTAATAAATAATTCTATTAATTTAGTTATAGTTTCCATCCCCGTTATTGTTTTTTTAAACCTTTTTTGAATACCTTTTAGGTCTTTCAAAACCTTAATCCTACCGTTAGTTGACCTTCCCTTTAGTTCCTTAACCTTCCTTAAAAAAACCCCAGAAAATCCCCTCCACCTTTTTTACCTACTTATACTAGTCCTTTCTTTACACCTTATCCAGTTACCTTTCATTGGCTCTATGCATTGTTTTTAGAATTCTTAAATTTATATTTATTGTTTTATACATTTTTAATGGAGTCACTTGTTTTTAATTTTAATTTACTTAATAATTTTTTAAAATTTGCTGAATTAAAAATTCATCATATTAACTTTTTAAATTTTATATTATATCTTCTACTTTGGTAAGAATAACTTTGTACTACATATAAATCTGTTGATCACAATTGTTTTCACATTTTAATTCTTTGAAAATTTGCCTTTGTCCTCATTCCTATTTCACATTCTTTTGTAGATCACTGATGAAGCTTAGGCTCCCTAGGCGAAAGCTCTGAATTAAACATAATTTTTTAACCACAACCATCATCGGACTTGTATTCCAATAAAACCCCTTCATTCGATTACTATTAACATTAGTGTAATTATATTACACTTAATAATTTTAACTTTAATGTACAGAAACCGGCGATTATCACCTCACGTACTTACGTGAAGCGCGCCTTACTTTTTTCTCCTATATTAGGTTGTAAACGACCCTTATTAAAATGTCTTTAAGAATTTTTATTTGAACAGGGGAATCAAATATTTGGGGTATTGATCCCAGGTTCTAGGGGAGGGCTCTCTGTATTCCTCGGCTGTTGCAGACTGTGATGATGTGATCCATGGTGAGGGGGGCGTTTTGGCATTGAGGACATAAAGGTCTTAGAACTCCTTTGACTAGGTAGCTGTGGGTGAGGGGGGGTGTGCCCTTTTGCCACTCTTTGGAGGATTCTAATGTCTCTCCTACTTACCTCAGCTGGCCAGTTAATGGCCAATGGCCAATGGTTAATGGGTTTAGGTGTGGCAAGACATCTCTCAGCTGTGTTGTCCTGTTCATCCATTCTCTCTTCCACGAGTCACTAATCCCTGCTGTATCTGAACGTGTTTGATCGTCAAGTCGGATTGATAGTGAATCTGTTATAAAAAATGTTATTATAATTTTTTTTTAAAAAAGTAGAGATAACAAATAACATACACATGGTCTTTGGGAAGATTAAGAGTGATTGAGCCGGATACTTTATCACCATATTTAAGGTAACCTGCAACTCCGAATATCCAGTAAAGTATCAGAACACATGTACTTCCAGTAAATAAAACACCAGTCGCTTTATTGCCAAAATCTCTAGGATTCCTCATCTCATTTCTCGCTGGCAATATCTGTAACAAGAAAGTGTTGATTAAAATATTATTTATATCAAAACCGTACAGTAACATATAACTAAATTTAGTCCTTGTGAGTAATGAGTAATAATGGCTTCATTTATCCACTTTCTAATCTAATACAGTAGACGCAGCTTAAAGTGACCACTTTGGAATCCAGACAAAGTGATAACAATAACCAACTAATAATAATAAGCAAAAGGTAGTGTATATAGTGTACACCACAGTGTACATTACGTAAACTGAGTGATGTGGTGACACATTAGAAAATAATAATAATTTGAATTGCACTTTACATAATATTTTAAGAAAAGTACGAAATAAATCTTTAGGGGCCAAACTAATACAACATTCATATATGTATGTAATAGCTATTTACATACCTAGAGCAGTAAGGGCGTTATTACAGGCCGAGGGCGAAGTTTGAAAGCACGAGTGCGTTTAACTCCCGAGGCCTGTCATGTCGCTTACTGCTTGTGGTGCGTACAATATTTTATCGCCCACCACATGTAAACTAATTACTAAACATGCAAACGATTTTGCCGTAATCTTCAAAACAATAAATGCATATTAAGGTTACATCAAGGTTACATCAGTATCAAAACAAACCGCAGTTATAAAAATATTGATTGTTACTAATTGAACAGCTGACGCTGAGAACTACTAGCACTTCCTGCAAGCCACGGCCCGGCCAGGAAGCGGCCGCTTCTAGTACTACTACAGGCCCCAGGGCTGTAAAATGGAACTTTACCGGCCGCTCAGGATAGGAATGTTTACAAGTGGAGGGCGATAAATAAATGTACATGATCACAAAGTTTCTAAGGGCTCATTCTTCGTTCATAAATTAATTAATTAATAAATTAAACTTAAAAACCAGACATCATCTTTGAACTTTATGTAAATTTGTTGGTGAAAGAATATGAATCATTGAAAGACTAAAACACACTTTCTGAGATCCGACAGTGGTTCCTTCGTAGTAATGGGGGGGAGGTAATGTGAGGTTTACTTACTGAGAAAAAAGGATGTTTACTGAAACGCCAGTGCCACAGCTCAGTTGTGTTTCCCCAAAAATGATAAAAAAATAATACTTTTCCTAAAGGTAAGGAAAAGTAAAAATCCAAGACTTCGACTTTGATCACAATAAACGGAAAAGTTTGAATGCATTGGTATTGGGTGGGCTCATTCTAAGCTATTTTGATCAACACTAAGTGGTTGATAATAATAACCTTGAATAAATTAAGCGAAGTCCACTGTATCACATTACTGACTCAGATTTTCGTCCCAATAGACAAGACCCTCCCTAAATTTGGATGCTTCAGGGGACTATGACAATGTCTTCTTAAATCTCCTTTTGTAGGATTCGGAGATCAACTTGCTACCAACAAGCAACCAGAAAAACCAAGGCTCAAGAAAATATGGCTGCAGTGAACATTGCAGACGATATTTTTAGATTACTTAGTCCCATGGTCATATATAGAATAGTATCATGTACAGACTATAGAATAGAGTGTCATGGGATTATCAATTAGATCTGTATGGAAGAGAGCAAAATTTTAGGCCATATCACAAAAATACATTGGAGTTTGAGTATTTTCAAATGATTGTTCATATAAGTGGCAATCAAATTTTTAAAACTGTTAACACAATAATTTTCTCAGATGTAACAAATCAGGACCCAAATTGATACATATTTTGTTTGATATCAGCAGCAAAAACACTTATCACTGCACAAAATCTAACATGAAAATAAAATTTTGACATATCCCTTTCGTTCCAGGTGTCCAGTATACTGGACATCAATTTCAGGGCAAGTTTTAATCTACATTAGGTCACTTGTCTTTATTTTTTTTATTTTTTGGCCAACCTGATACCTTCTTTAGTGATTTTAACTCATCAGTGTTAACAAAAATAATTATAACTATTAGATAAACGTAATTTCAACAGGTGTTTTTCGCCCCAACAACATGTCAAGAGGAATGTATATATGTTTCACTTTTTTGTTTTACATTTTTAATACTTCTTTTAGGCAGTGATTGTTTTGTAAAGATAAAAGTTAGAACTTGTTAAATAATGATTTTCAATCACAATTTTTTTTTTCAAATTTAGCACATCATTTATTGTCAAAATTTGATGTACAGTATACTGGACATTTGAACTTTATGGTAACATTTGGTTTTGTTATATGTTTAAGATCAGGTAATGAATTCAGAAGGAGGTAATGATTTAGAACTTGAAAGTGAGTTTGATGAATTAGATTGTTTTATTGCAAATATTTCTTTCATTATTATCATTACAAATTTGATTTTTTAAAAATTATTATTCTCGTGAAAGGTAGAAATTGTTTTCACAATTTCTACAATTAAAATTTAAAACTTTATTATTTCTAATTTTACTTGTTTTATTGCAAATTAGTCTTATATTATAATAATTAAAGATTCAATTTTTATAAATGCTTTATTTATTGAAAATTTGAACCTTAGGATGAGTTCAAATACCGTGATTTTACTGATCATAATCACTGTAATCACCATTTAAGCTAATGCGGAATATAACTGATCAATGTGATCATGATCATAGTGATCACAGTGTTTGAACTGTCCACTGCAGTGGACTTACTAATTTCACATGTACATCTGGGATCTTACAGTTGAGTCTGAATGTCCACTATAATGGACATTTCATATCTCAAAAACTGGGTGGTCCAAATATTTTGAAAAAATGACTAATTCATCTAGGGATCAATAGGAATTTACCTTCTAAAAGAAAAATTTTTACAATGAACAGAAAAAAAAATCGGGTGCGAAAGGGATAAAGTAATCTGTTACTTTTGCTCTCATTGCTGAAAAAGCCTATCAAATAGATATAAATTAATACAAACCATTGTTATAGCTGATATAGAGAAGAAAACAGTGCCAGCAAACTGGGGTAAACGTAGCAACTCTGCAAATGGACGACCATTGCTGAACGAAATAGAAGACTTAAAGATGAAGACGAGGACACTTATAATAGTCAGTACAATCACTATGTTACTTATGGCAGACAGAGGTGCTATGAACTTGAGATTCTTTATCAGGTTAATAAGGATTAAAGGTAGCAGAAGGTAGAGCATGTACAACCTAACACTCTTCTCTCCCCATACTGGATCAAGTACCTAAAAATAAAATTTATCATATAAACATCAAAACAGTCATAAAAATATTCATTTTGAATCTTAAAAAGAAAAACTTGTCGAAGTAAGGAAAATTCAAAGCTAATTACAGTCAGTGGCGGCGATTGGACTTTAAAAGTGAGGGGGCGAGCCTGTAACACCGGGAGGTTTGGGGGTATGAAATTCCCCCACCAAAGAGGGGGGGGGGGGGGGGTCCGGGGGTCCCCCCCCGGAAAATTTTTACAATTTAGGAGCAAAATGGTGAGTTTTAAGAGTTTTTGAGGCTAATTTTATAGATGGTTCATTCTTAGGATTTTTATTTGAAATTTAAAAGTTTAGTAAATAAAGTTTAAACAAAATGTTAGGTCATGTTTTTAAAACGTTTAGAATTATTGCTTATAACTTCTTAAAATAACATAATAACGTCATGGGTAAGAACTGAAAACGTCAGGCCCATTAGTCTAATAAATATAAAAGTACAATATTATTTTAATAACCTGCTGGAATATATTGTGTTTTGCAACAAAACATGGCTAATTTCATCTTATGAATTAGCAAAAAAATATTTTGAACCAAATAAACCAATCATTTCACACTATATTTCTGTTTAACGCACCAATAGGCCTAGATTACGAAATATAGAAGGGAAAATTGAAATACAACTGAGACTTTCCGTAAGTTGTTTAATGTAAATAGAAAGTAAGTAAATAGAAATATTTACATTAACTATAATTTTTGTTGTACGCAAAATAGTAAATGCAACAATTGCATGAACAAAAGGTAAATTAAACAAAAACAATTTTCAAAGCAAAATTATTAAGTTACCTTTTCCCAGAAAGTGGGGGGGGGGGCGACCGCACCCCCTCGCCCCCCCTAATCGCCGCCACTGATTACAGTGTTCGAGTTTGTTATCTTGTTAGTTAGTCCAAATAGACAAAACATCTGCCCTCCAGGGTTTTATCCTGAGAATAACAACCCTGTATGTACATCGGCAATAACATATTTGACAAGAGCTAGTAGTTGTAGTAGTCTAGTACTTTTTACTAGAGCGGGTAGGATGAACCACTTGTTCGAACCTTGCAATTAGGCCATCACTTAGGCCCTTTTTACGCCCCGCGGTAGAGAGTTGCAGCTACTTCACACATCACACATATGTACATTGTACTGCCGAAGCGAGTATAGTGTGGTCAATATAAATCAGAGCGTCACGGCGAGGAACAAGTGACAAGAGCTTAGTTTTCTTTTCTGATTTTGACATAAAACCTACTTTTATAATATCAACCAATTCAAACAAGTTATGTATATTACATATGATTGTATAAGTATGAATGCATAAGTATGTATATTACATACAATATATTACTCATATAATATTTCAGCATACTTAAAATTTAACGTACCGCTTTCATATTTTCTGCTATGACAAGATTGTAAACACAAGCACTTCCAAATGTCACAATATTAATGAAAATTTTTACTATCCACCTAGAACAAAGAAAATAATGATACTTTATGACCATACTAAACTGAACTTATTATACTCGACTGTGTTTTTCTCCAATGTGTGATAGCGACTCATCATGAAAGAGGTGTTGTTCAATAACCAAACAACGTCTTCACAAAAAAAAAAAAAATTGTAATTTTAACAATTGACCGGTTTCAGCTGTTCTAAAGCAGCCTTCTTCAGATAATCTTGAGGTTACTGGATTGACTTCACGAGTACAAGTGAAGTCAATCCAGTAACCTTAAGATTACCTGAAGAAGGCTACTTTAGAACAGCCGAAACCGGTCAATTGTTCAAATTAATTTTTTTTTTTTTTGTGAAGACGTTGTTTGGTTATTGAACAACACCTCTTTCATGATGAACTTATAACACGTATAACGGGAGAGAACTTTTGGAATGAAGTTCCTTATCACACATTACAGCAACGGGGGTCTGAGTGTGAATACGAAAAAAACCAAAAAAAAACCGTTAACAAAATTTACTGTCCCAAAACCGAGCTTCACAAAATCAAATGTCACAAAAAAGATGGATGACGATAACTTGAGTAGAAGTTGACCGATATAGTTGAAATTTGGGGTACATGTTTGTTTTACCAATCCCCAGGGTGAGTACATTGAACAACGTTATTCTCCCAAGCGTTCGCATAACGCTCATGTAAACGTAAGCTTCAAATGTAAAATTAGAATTTCAGGATGGGAAAAGATTCTATCATCACCTATTCGATGAGACAAACATTTTTTTAAAATTCAATTTTTTAGTGAACCTTAGTCTTTGGAACATCCACTGATTTTTTTACTAATTTTTCATCCACTAAAGCAGTACCGGAATGGCGTTCAGGCACCAGTACACCCCTGATATACTGAACTCATTAAACATGGTCAGCATCTTGACACCATAACATCAGCCAATGCAGAGTTCAGATTTAAAAAATTTAAGAAAAAAAAAATATAGTCAACTCCATACTTAATGTGAGGAGCAAATGTGGTGACACTATGATGACTATCTTTGAAAGCAGCCTCGACTGTTTCTTGAAAATTCATGCACGGCAAATGTCTTCTCTTAGCCAACTCATACTGGGTGTCTATCTGAAAAAAAAAAAAAAAAAAACAATAAATAATTCTAATTATAACTATAATGAATGCAAAAATACTTTTTCCTACTAGCGGCAGCAAAATCATGCATTATTGAACTGTTTTTAGGCATGAAAATTATTTCTCTGAGGTTTCAAGAAAACTTTACAATACAAAAACAACAAACACATGCAAACACAAAACACAAATCGATACAGCAAAATCGTATTTTGCTGAGGATTTTTTCGGGCTAAGCCACGCCCACATTCCCCGCTACAAATAAATAAACAAATAACCTTTTGTTTTACATAATCTTTAACATAAATTATTTGAAAAATTTACCTTAAAAATATTAAAAAATTATAAAAAAGGTTTATAAATACTTATAATAGATTATATTTATAAAATAGAAAGGAGTAAAAAGATAAAAAAGAATTAAAAATATTACAGAAAATAGTAGGTCTTAAAATAAATTAAATTAGTGGAAACACTGCAGCTTGTGTATTATTATCATTTTGTTTTGTTTTTACTGTATTTCTGCCAATGTTCAATTTGAATTCATTTTGTATAGTTATTACATTTGATATTGTTGCTTGTTTTTTAAATTTAAATAGTTCAATAATAGTATTTGATAAGTAAGTAAGTATTATGAAATAAATATTATGAATAGGTAAAGTTTTTCTGCTGCTAGTAGGAAAAATATTGTATGCAACAAGGCAGCAAAGGAAACATTTCTGCCTCATTGATATATTGCCTGCCTTGGCTTCGCCTCGGCAGTTAATTTCCATAGCCTGACCTCGCCTCCGGCTCAGGCTAACTTAATCATTTGTCAGAAAAATTCCATTTTGCTGCCTAGTTACATAAATAATTATTACCAAACAATAAAACCTAATTTATCCAAAGGTAGTTTATCAGGAAAATCAAATTGATCTAAAACAAATCGGGAGTGGCAGGTAATTGATAGAGGTAAATAGAGAATGCCGGTGTCAGCCACTTCACAGAAGTTCCCTCAACAAGTGATGTTAACCCTCCTCTGTATAAAAACCAATATTTGTATAGAAATTACTATTCTTAAAGGTCGACGAAGAAGTGATGGAAATCTGAGGAGTGCGCTAGTGTGGTTACTTTTGTGTCATGTATGTTTTAAATTCACAGTTTGTGTCTGTATTTAGTTTCATTTGATTATTGGCTGACCTGTAAGTATGAATGTGTGTGTGAGTGAGAGCGACCATGATTTATCATCTAAAAATATACTGTTGTGATTCAAGTGTTTAAATATATATCTAAAATATAAAAGTGTCTTAGTTTCTTTCATTATTGTAATTTAAGTGTTAGTTTGCAACATGTATAGTCAGTTTTTAATAAAATAGACCACAGTCTTGTAAATATGAATACAACGTAAGGAAGGTTCGCATGTGCAGGTTATAAAACCTAACTCTTGCTCTCTCTCTCTAAAAGTAAACAAAACTTCCAAGTTCTAAGTATCGGTCTAATCATTTATATAAATTGGGTAATTTAAAGACAGATAAAAAGTATCGTAAAACACAATATCACTGCGAATTTACGGAAGTAATGAAGTTATTATTTTTTATAGGGAAAAAACTATTTGTTGTTCACTTTAAGTATTGAATTGAGTAAGTTTACATAATAATAAAAAGTATAATTTGAAACTCTCCCATAGAGATAGTATGTTTTTTAGTTTTTTGAAATTCCACACAACTATTAAACTTCTCAATTTAATAAAGGAATGATGATGTCCTTAATAAGGGTTAAAACATTTCCTTGCAACATGTAAAGCTTTTTAATTAGCTTTTTATTTCATAAGAACACCTAAAAAATCCATCTATAGATAATTATCATTAAAAATAAAACTCTTCAATTATGTAAAATAATAATAATAATAATAATAATAATACATACCAATATTTTTTCACAGTATACCGAAAGGAAGGTGAAGAAAATTAATCCAACAGAACCAGCAATATATCCAACTTGAGCGAAGGCAGCAGGCAGTGAAAATATCCCAATCCCCACAAGAGATTTGAAAAAATTAATGAACGTTTCAATGTACCTTGAAATAATAATATAAATAAATAAAATACAAAAAAAAAAAAATAATAAACAGGAAGAGATCTATCATTTTACTAAATAATAATATAAGTATTTGCTTTATGTATACTAAGAAGATTTTGCACATATTTTAAAATGTCCCAAATCCTTGCAATTTACAAGTAATAAGTTTCATCATTAATTAATTAAAGTTAAGGGGAGGGGGGGGGGGGGGGGGACGCGCCGTGAGAATCAAGTTAATTTTACAAAGATAAGTATTTTTTTTTAATTTTCAAGATGGTATCAAATAAAACCTACTGAAGAGTAGATTACAAATATAAATTAAATTTTTATTACTATTTTGCTTTTTACCGCCAATATTGCATTTTTACACCAAAATTTTCACCCAAAAAATTACCCCCCCCCCCCAACTGATAAAAAACATTAATGCCCACCAGGAAAATCAAACCAGGGACATCTACTCTCCTTACATTACACTATTTTTTTTTTCTTTGGGGGGGGGGGGGGTGGTTATCCATTTAATTTTTTTATACTTTCATATGGGGCGGAATGGGGAAATAATAAAATGTTATTTCAGCATATAATAACGTATATACCTGTGATTTTGTTTTATTACTCTCCCGAGGAGTGGTTTGAGCCCTAGTCCTATAGAAACAATATGTTATGTAACTTCATACCTCGATGACAAAGGTAAGGTAAAAAAGAAAGAGTTTAAGATTTCCGAGAAGAGTAATCTCTCGTTTCAGCAATGTCCTCTGGCATCCCAGTTCCCCAGACAATAATACTGGGCTTTTTTCTGGGGATTTTAAAGTCACACAATTGCATTGACAAGCCACACACAATTCCACAACTTAAAGAAGCAATTCGTCTAAAAATTAGCAAAATTCCTAGGCAATTGTTGTATGATACTGTGCATAGCTTCAAAGATTATCAAATAA